>OY725476.1:0-1295538 GCA_963281015.1 Lactarius tabidus | reverse complement strand
CGAGGATTAGGATACACACATGGTGTACCGGTGCCAAAAAGCATACCTCCGGTGGCAGTTGGAGAGACTCCGAGTACGTCGTAGAGGTCTGTTTCAATTGCCACTGCAAACGCTTTTTGGTAAGAAGTACGTGTGTACCGGAACGAGAGCCTCACTTTTCGTTTGGGAACCGACGGGGGTGGGATGTCGTTCTGGTCGAGGGGCACGCTGGCGCACATTCAGTGGCACGCAGCCGATTTACTTGCGAGCGCGATGCGCGCCTATAAACACGAACAAATACCAAGACATCGCGGAAGACAGTCGGAAGCTTGACGGACTGTCGTGCCGTAGCTTCCATCCTTCCAACAACAGAGGTGAGTTCAGTGTCTTGCCCTCATCTGATCTATATGATGCCATTGGAAAACATTCTTATCTACATTGTCTAAATGCGTCACCCACGCATGAAGATTTCCTATATTTTCTCTGAACATGGGTCTTCTTCCTGTTGGGAAATGAGATGCTGACATCTTTACACAGGAAGTATTTCTTTTCGTTAGCCGTTCAAATACTAGTGCTGTCCCCATCGCGCTGCATGTAATATTACACCCCCTACTACCCGCCTGATCTAATACTATTTGTTCGTTTGCCTACTAGCAATAAACCATGAACTTCTACTTTGATGCCGCTGGGATTATCGATCGTTTGGATGCAAAGCAGGGTTCCGTGAGGAGTCTCCTTGGCACCCTTCCAGAAAAGAATCGCAAGCGCACTGCCGCACTTGTTATTGAAACATTAAAATGTGGGGAAACCGTACAACAACTGAATGCTGGTTGTTGACTGACGAGCTGCCAACCATCAGACAAGTCTGCGCTTGCAGAAGTGATCGCAGCTGCGAATCTCCTGAAGGCAGAGAAGAAGATAACATCTCACAATCTCGCCTTAGTCTTGGTGCACGACCTCCTATTATCTGGCGGAGTTCAGGCTGGCGATGGTCCGGTGAAACAAGCACTACTCCGCCACAAAACACGCCTACGAAGTGAATTCCAGCGTGTCAAGATTAGGCGAGGCGCAAAGTCCGATAACGAACTAGCGTTAGGAGATGACATACGAGCAGGTACGCACCGCTTGTTCGCATCGCCATTTCCCGTCCTGGTTTCCGACGAGAGCAAACTCTGAATACTCCTTGCCTCAGCTCGCATCCCTCGTTATGTGCGGATTAACTCCTTGAAATGGTCCATCGACGACGCCATTAAGATCTTCCAAATGGGTGGGTATGCCATTGGCAACCCTCACGACGAGATGTACCTTCGTTTTTTTGAATCTTAACTTCAATTGCCGAGATCCTCATTACCCCCCTCAGGAAGTTCTCACGGGATGCGCATGTCGAGAACCTTCTGTTGTTTCCGCCGCAAACGCAGCTTACCGATACCCCCGAGTATTCCGATGGTCGCCTCATCCTGCAGGATAAGGCATCGTGTTTCCCTGCGATCGTGCTCTCACCACCAATCTCTCCGGGATGCGTCATCATCGATGCCACGGCAGCGCCTGGGAACAAAACATCCCACCTGAGCGCACTCATGGGGAACCAGGGCAAGGTACAATCTCCCGATTACTCAGTGACAACAATTGGGGTATTTTTTTTTCCGATAGATTCTTGCGTTTGAACGTGATCGCAAGCGTTACGGCACACTAAAATCAATGCTTGCCCGCGCTGGGTGCAATAACGTCGAAGCCCTCAATGGGGATTTCCTCTCCACCGATTTAAAGGACGAAAAATATAGCCGCGTTACCCACATGTAGGCTACTCTTGCCACGTCTACTGGTCATCTCTGATGAGATCAGTCTTCTTGATCCGTCCTGCAGCGGGTCCGGGATTGTCAACAGACTCGACCGCCTCTTAGAATCAGGTACGCCTACTGCACGACGCCGGGGGCGCATCATTGATCACGTCACGTCGCTGCCAACAGGGGCTGAAAGTTCCGAAGTTGCTCACACAGAGCGCCTTGTGAAGCTAGCTGCATTCCAACTCCAGATGTTACGTCATGCAATGAAATGTCCGTATCCATCGTACGATTCTAACGGCAACTGCTATCTGATTAACGAGGGCCACAGACCCGGCCGTTGAAAAGATCGTGTACTCGACTTGTAGTATCCACCCCGAGGAGAATGAGCAGGTGGTCCTCGCGACGCTGCGAAGCACCGAAGCAATTTCGGGTGGATTCAAACTAGCCTCGCGGACCGAGGTACTTCCAGCATGGCCGCGGCGGGGTCAACCGGGGATCCTGAACGACGAAGGTGGTTTCCATGTCCTTCCGCCTTGCTAATTACTTATAATCACAAAGACACAGATGCTGTTGTCCGATGTTCTCCCGGGGAAGATGGGACGAATGGCTTCTTTGTCTCTTGCTTTGTACGTCGTAGCAAGGCGCAATCGAGCGTTGGTGAAAACGAAGTGGCAACTGCGGGACGCAAGCATGACCCAGGTGCGATATCAGCGAAGAGGAAGCTACAAACCGAGGGTGAGAAAGACAGAACCGGCTGGCGGAAAAAAAGGAGATAGTGATCAAATGGATGATAGAGTGAATGTAGGCGCTTGTAGTTATCGCCGCAGCTAGATGGAGCACTACGTGTTTGCCAACATGTCATTTTATTAGTGACACCCAGAAGGAAATCTACCAAATGGACAATAACCAAGTCGAGGCAATGTAGGTTACAATTCGAGAGGCACGAGGAACAAGAAGTTTGTTACTGATGGAAGTTAATCTCGAACAAGCCGGGAGGTGAACAGGTAACCGGAACATGAGTACGATTGTGAGAAAAACCGCTAGCCGGCGTGGTGAGGAATACTTAGTGATGAACCTAGGCGTTGAAGTCGAGATCGAGGCTGATCTTCGTCATCTTGCTCTGTGAGAAAAGTGCTGAGAAGTGTCAGATGTTAGAAACGGGCATGGGCATTCAGGAACTGGTTTGTTGAGAGTATTGGCCTTGATAGTATTGGGCATAATTGGAATAGTCCTGCGATTGCGAATAACCACTGGCTGCGGATTGGGGATAGCCACTGTATCCTGGTTGTCCATATCCAGGAGCAGCTCCTCCACTTGGATAGCCGCCGTAACCTGGCTGTGGGGGTCGATAGCCTGTATTCTGCTGGGTGCTCAACGACCCTAAAGCAGACTGCCAGACTTCAGGTCGGCGCCAGGGGGGGACGTTAGAGCTGTTTGGCGTGAGGTCGCCAACTCCACCTCCCCACGGACCCCTGCCTGAGTCAGGGCCAGGGCCTTTTCCGGTCTCGCCGAGCTCTGCCATTAGACTAGCATACTCCGAGTCAAATCCCCCTTTGACCATCGCCTGAGAAGGGGAACCACCAGGGCCGGGTCCTACAGGGTCGCTCCCACTGAAGGAGGCTCCCTTGTTAACGGTACAGTCGCGCGCCATGTGTCCAGCGCTGCCACACACACGGCAAATGATGTTAGCAGTGAAGTTACGTTGCTCCGGGCAGTCGTATTTGCGGTGGCCGATACCGCCACAATTTTGGCAGATCTGATTCTCGTCGTCACGAAGCGTACCGTTGAGTGCCGCTAGCTCACGAAGCTGGTTGCGCTTGTGGTCATTTTGACCCTCGGGTGTCGAAGCGGCCTAGGATAGGTCAGCGTTCCGACGTTGGCTAATGGGAGAAAAAAAAGGCAGGTACTCACAGTCTCGATAACTTTGTTGATTAGCCTAACACAATGAACAACTTTTTCCTCCGATTCGGCTAAGACGAGGCAGTGCAGGTCTTCTTCGGCATCCTCAGCGAACTGATCTGGACGAGCCTTGCCTTCTTTAACGCTCCCTTTTCCTCGAATACTGATCTTTGCACCACTCTCTTTCTCCATCTTCTTCAGGCTATTACCACGAGGGCCCACGAGAAGACCGAAGAAGTTGATCTCGGGGAACTCTTTAACGGGAATGTATACCTTTTCCGATGGTCGCTGAGAGCGCTTCTGTTGATGGTACTCAACTGGCGGACGAAAGTTTGGATCATTTTTCATGGCGCGATCAACAAGGCGAATGCGTTCATCCTCCAACTTCTTCCTATAACGGACCTCACGGGTATTGGTGCGCCGCCCGTGGGCGTCGTAAGTGGGCGGAGGAGAAGCTGATCTGGATGATGGAAGAAGTGAAGTTGTTGTCAGAGAGACAAGGGTAAATGCAAACCTTTCGCGTTCCGGAGGGATGAAGTCATTCAATCGGAGCTTCCTATTGATTTCTTCAAGTCGGAGATGGATGGCATAGTTGTCTAGTTGCGCTTGGGAGACCCCGGCCGCTGAAATAGCTGTTGGAAGCCCAGGAATGTCTGTTTTTGCATCTCCCCAGCGACTACGCTTCTTGCGGGTGTCAGCTGCAGAAGGAACCATAAAGTGTCAGGGTTAGTGTCAGTGGTGAGGGTTAGCGTGAGCCGCCAAAGATGCAATTTCAAACATCAGTGTGAGTGGTCACTCAAGAATGCGATGCAGAGTTACGCTGTCGCCTATATGGACGAAATGACCAAGTACATGAGCGGGACATTACTTACCAAGAGATGGAGTACTGGTCGAAGATGGATGGTCCTCCTTATTCCGAGAGCTATCCTCTCGCGGACGTGGATAGGCCGAAGGAGATGGTTGAGCTAACTGCGGCGGAGCTGATTCCTCCACGGGCACTGGGCCGAAACGGCGACGATTTCCGCCAAGAGGGACTGAGGTTGGAAATAAGTGTAAGATTATATAGATTATAGAGAAGGATAGACGCACTGTCATTGGTCCCTGTAATCTGCTTGGTCGCGGGCCTCCACATGTGAGCGGAAAAAGATAGAGAGTATGGGAAAAGATCAAGAAAGTGGGAGGAAGAAACCCAGTCGTCGACCCAAACCGAGCCGAGTCACTGGCCTATTCAAACTCAGCTGGGCTGACTAATGGCTAGTCGTGACTTCACTTGGGAACGCGAGCGCGACTCTCGTACAGTCTGTTCATGGCTAGCATGGCCAGCAAACGCACAATGCCAGAAGGTGCGGAATTATCTTTCTAGTTCCCTCCGTGATTTAAAGCTGGGCAAGGCTCGCCCGAGGTCCCTTCTAGCAAGCGACTTCGTCCAGCAGGGGTTGTCGATTTGACAGACGCGGACGACATAGAGGACGACTACACCCCGGCTGAGGGAACTCTCATACCACGCGGAGCTACCATTAACTTTAGTGCGCTGACTCGTAAGCTCGCCGAAGAACGACGGAATGCCCCGAGCGACGATTCGACATCGCTTCCGCCCCACAGAAGACAACAAGACAATCTGGTTTCTCATATCTTCATGGACCAAGACTTCTCTTGGCTCCACCTGAAATCCGACCATGCTTCGCGCCCCCTTTGGATTAGCCCCGAAGATGGTCACATCATCTTGGAAGCTTTCTCTCCAATTGCGGAGCAGGCACAAGATTTCCTTGTAGCTATCAGCGAGCCGGTCAGCAGGTATGTTATGGCAGACACCCCAACGAGTTGTTGGAATACGTTCTCCCTAGACCGAGCTTTATTCATGAATACAAGCTCACATCGTATTCCTTGTACGCCGCGGTGTCAGTGGGACTACAAACTGAGGACATCATAGACGTATGTCTATGCCACAACTTTTGTGCTCTTAGTCTCACTTTACCATGCAAGGTCTTGAATCGCTTGTCTAAGGTACGCAAATTGGGGTACCCTAAGCACATTGAGTCCAACCTGCCATTGAAGGTTCCCGTGCCGGAGACTATCACCAACTTTATCAGGGAGCGCACGTTGTCGTATGGGAAAGTGAAGCTCGTCCTAAAGCATAACAAGTACTTCGTCGAGTCTAGCCATCCGGAGACCCTCCAGCACCTACTGAAAGATAAAACAATTCGGGACGCCAGGGTCATTTCCCAGGCAGGCGACGCCAATAAAGTGGCGACGTTCACAACCGCGAAGGCGCCTGTCAAGGGCAGTTTGACAATACCAGGCACAAAAGACGTCGAAAGAAAACAGGAGGATCCTTCCAAGTCAACTCCTGGTGCCTCGGCAGGGACCAACGGTTCTGACGGCGACCTTTTCACCTCCGTTGTGGGCGTAGAGAGTGGTATGTATTTCTCTAGTTCACAAGTCCTAGGTACAACTTACGTACATACTGGCAGACGAGATTGATGAAGATGATGAGAATGTACACGCTTTCGAGATCGACGACGCCAAGATCGATGTGAGCGACCACTGTGCATCGTTCGCACTCATCGCTGAATCTTCATTCCTTCTAGGATGTGAAGAAGCGCTGCAATGAACTCGAGTATCCCATGCTGGAGGAATATGATTTTCGGAATGACACCGTGAACGCCAATCTCGATATAGATCTCAAGCCAGCCACCGTCATCCGCCCATATCAGGAGACGAGCCTGAGCAAAATGTTTGGAAATGGGTGAGGGATCTGCTCCCGTTTTGAGTCCTTTGCCATGACGACTGACAACCCCCAGACGAGCGCGCTCGGGAATCATAGTGCTTCCATGCGGGGCTGGAAAGACGCTTGTGGGCATCACGGCAGCGTGTACGATCAAGAAGTCTTGCCTCGTGCTATGCACTTCATCGTAGGTTTGCTCCCTCACTAAGTATGCTAGACTTGGTCAAGTCGAGTTCACGTAATCCAGGGTATCCGTAATGCAGTGGCGACAGCAATTCATGCAATGGTCCAATGTGACCGACCGCCAGATTGCGGTATTCACAGCCGATCAGAAAGAGAAGGTGCGGAAAGCAGTGCTTTGTTATCGTCGCTTCGCGGGGTGATCGATCTAACCTGTTCTGCTTCACATGAAGTTCGCTGGAGAAAGTGGGGTGGTTGTCTCGACATATTCGATGGTCGCGAATACCCACAATCGATCTTATGAGTCAAAGAAGATGATGGAATTCCTTACTTCGAGAGAATGGGGGTTCATCCTTCTAGACGAAGTGCATGTGGTGCCTGCGAACATGTTCCGTCGCGTGGTGACCACCATCAAGGCGCATTCCAAGCTCGGCTTGACGGGTACGGCGCCCATCACTGCTACTGATACCATAGTTGGCTGATGGTTCGTTCACAGCGACACTGGTTCGAGAAGATGACAAGATAGCCGATCTGAATTACATGATCGGGCCGAAATTGTACGAGGCCAATTGGATGGACCTAGCCGCGAAGGGTCACATTGCGAATGTTCAGGTACGATCCCTTGCTTTCCCCCTCTCCCTGACAGCTCCTTGCCCCTTATCTAAACTGACTCGGCGTTGACAAGTGTGCAGAAGTTTGGTGCCCCATGACTCCTGAATTCTATCGCGAGTACCTAAGAGAGCAATCGCGTAAACGTGTGCTACTTTATTGCATGAATCCACGAAAGTTTCAGGCGTGTCAATTCCTTATCAAGTATCACGAGGACAGGGGGGATAAGGTGATTGTATTTTCCGACAACGTGTTCGCGCTCGAGGTGAGTGACCCAATCGGTGGCTCAGTGTTGCGAAAATCTCTAATGTCGAACACTAGGCGTATGCTAAGAAATTAAAAAAACCATACATCCACGGGCAGACTGGGCAAGTGGAGCGAATGCGTATTTTGCAGCACTTCCAGCACAGCCCCGAAGTGAATACGATCTTCTTGTCGAAGGTATTTGTCCTGCTTAATCCTTCGTGGGGTCATTTGTAATTCGCGGGGTAAACAGGTTGGAGATACATCCATTGATCTCCCAGAAGCGACATGTTTGATCCAGATCTCCTCGCACTTCGGTTCTCGCAGGCAGGAGGCACAACGCTTAGGTGTGTCAATGAGAATACATAGGACCTAGCAAACTAACTCGAGTTAATGAAACCTGATATAGGTCGGATTCTACGTGCAAAGCGTCGAAATGACGAGGGCTTTAACGCATTCTTCTACTCGCTTGTGTCGAAGGATACGCAAGAGATGTATTACAGCACGAAGAGGCAACAATTCCTGATCGACCAAGGATACGCGTTCAAAGTGATCACACAATTGGATGGGATGGAGACCATGAAAGACTTGGTGTACAAGACGAGGGAAGAACAGATTGAACTTGTCACGACTGTGTTGATGCAGTCGGAAAGCGCAGCGGACCTCGGAACGGATATTCGAGCAGGAGAGGGCGATCTGGCGGGCACGATTACGTCGAAGGATTTCGGGGCGCCATTGCAGAGCAAAGCGCCAAACGTGCACCGAACTATGGGATCGTTGACGGCCCTGAGTGGTGCACAGCACATGTCGTACGTGGAACAGAACAAGTCTGCGAACAAAAAATTGGTCAAAGAAGCTGCACCGCGCCACCGACTTTTTGCGAAGCGAGATCGGGAGGTCGCGGCCGCGAAGAAGGAGGCAAGGCGCGGGGGGTCTACCTGAATGGGTCCCTGGGGATGGTGAGAGCCTGGGGATCAGGGTCAGTCAGGTGGCTGTAAATAATAGGGCAATAGTAATAAATAAGTATTATTATTTTTCCAAAAAAATCTAAGAAAAAAAAAGAGAAGGAAAGAAGCTCGTCATCGAACGGGAAGGAACAGGCCAAAGTGGTGGGACTAGGCGTGGGCGTTTAAATGATCGAGAACGAACCGGTGTTGCGAGGGGGGAGAGAAAAAAAAGAGAGAAAAACAGGAATAAAAAGAGGAAAGAAGGGAAAGGGGTGTCGACCTAGACCGAGGCGAGGCCCAGTCAGGACAGGACTGGACGGGTCAGACTGAGATGGCGTTTGTTTGAAGGGATCGACGCGTCTAAAGGCGGCTAACGACGATTCAGTCAGTCGCTCTATTCAATCTTGGCGCTCGCTCGTTAGGGACGGGCACATGCTTACGGGTCCCTCTTCGTATATAGCATGAAACTCAGCTCCGCTCCCTGTCCATTATCCTTCCGTATCCGCTCTCTCTCCCGTCCCCTCCATGTCTTCGAAAAGAGGCAGAAAACGCAATGATAATTTGCCCCCTAATCGCGCCAGAGATGTCCAGCGAGCTTTCCGGGCCCGTCGTGCCGCTCATCTCGATGTCAGTCCTTCATCTCTCTTTGCCTTCTCTCTCACATTCATCTCGCGACTTGATAGGCCCTCGAGCAGCGCGTCTCAGAATTGGAGGAAGAGAACAGTAATCTTCGCGCCGCCTTGAACCTACCTCCGGCCAACAGACTTCCCCTCGGTAAGGGTCCTACCGGGAAGGACAAGCCGAAGCCTGCTCCTGCGCCCCCCGCTCGTCCGGGCACTGCTCTCGATGCGGTTAGCAGAGCAGGATCTTCCGCTGATTCCCCAACCTCAACGCGGGCGCAATCCCTCTCCCCATCTACCATCACCGCCTCCATGCGCCCATCCCCGAATACCGGTCACAGCCTTGAGGGCGGCTCCTGGGATCAAAGCATGATGATGGGTGAGGAACAACAGAACCAACAGGCCCCTCATTCCTCTTCGCCTTCCGCCGGCTATCCTTTGTCAGGGGTGCCCCCACACACTAAGGCCCCTTCACAATATTCTTATCCCAGTCCCGCACAGTCCTCATCCCGTACCACTCTCCCCGGGACTATGTACATGCCTGTAGCACCACAAGGCACCCAAAATTTTGGCCACACTGCTGACCGCCCTCTCACAGAAGCGTATGGAGGAAACTACCCCGTGCGCGATCTCAGAGAAGATCCACAGCGCTTCCCCTATTCGCAACCTTCTTATTCTGGGCCCGAAGCAACTCATCTGCCCCAACACTCGCCGTCGACTCCAAGTCTACACTACTCCACGCAGCAGCATCGCGATGCCCCTTCTGCACAAACGCCCGTCCCATTTGCGCACAGGCGCTCCATCACTGACCCACAGGGGTTCTCATCCCTCGTCAACCAGTACCCCCATCTACCTCCTCCACCAGCTTTACGGCGCCTGTCACCGCCACGTCTAGCAGAAACTTCTCACTCTGTGAGGCCCTCATTTAATGGTGGGAGCAGTTGATCGGACGCCAAGATTCTCTCGTGCGCCTGCTCGTCTCAACCCTCGTTGTCTTTTTTGTTTTCAGGCATGGATCCCCCCTCCAACTCATTTCCATTCCCACTTCCCATCCCCCTCGTTTTCCCCCCTCTTACTGCAATTCTGAAATCCCCTTTACTATCGACTACCCACAAATCTGTCGTATTCGTCATTCATTTTCGGTGATGTTTCTGTATCATTATTTGATCGCTCAAATGTTTTGCGGGTCCCTTTGTATGTCCTACCTTGGGGCGGTACTAAGGAATATCTACCAAGGGTGGCCTTTGGACTGGTGTCAAAGACCACACATGGACGCTGTATTACTCTTCGGGATGGCTATGTTTTCGCCGAGACACTGTTTATCGGGCACTTCCTTCGTTCTTCCTACCAAAAACTAGCCCATTTTTACTCCTAATCTCTTTCGACTGGATATCATTGTTATTTATGCTTTACAAAAGTCTAATCCCAATGCGTTGAGTGAGTGGTAGTAAAGCTTGTGCTCATCGTGCGGATAGAGAGGAGCGTAGAAGTAACGTAGAAGGGTCGTGTGACACCTCTGGTCAAGTGATAGGACCCAGACGACACCAATCTACCCGCCCATCGGGGCCATAGCGTGCCTCCAACCAGTCATTGGCCTTACGGAAGTGACCATTGCCGAAGAACCCCCTACTTGCGCTCAGCGGGGAAGGGTGCTAACAATCGCAAAGCGCGACGCGTAATCATCAGCACGCGCCGTCGCGGTGGCACAACAGCGGTTCAACTTACAGCACTCGAGAGTATGAAATGCTTTTTCTGGTAATCACTGATCAGTACCCGATCGATCGCGATAAACGAGATGAGGTGAAAAAGAAAAGAATGTGTCAGCCTGCAGTAGGTGCATGCAGGCTGCGGAAGAATAGAGAAGAGTAAACAAGGAAAAAAAGGGTCGGGTGAGAGGGGGGGGCGAGGAATTGGTGAGGACAAGAGAAGGGATGAGGCGCTCCTCCTTTGGGGGATCGAGCGCTCTCGAACCACACGCACGCACCTTGCTCAGCTTCGCGACGCGCTTTGCGGCCCACGCGCCCCAGGCGAGGAACACCACGCCCCGGCCTACTCCGGATTTCTCACCGAGATTCGCGCCGCCGTAGCGGTCGACTGCTTCGATGACTCGGTCTGTGAACTGCTCCCATCCCTTGCCTTGGTGCGATCCCGCGGAATGTGCGCGCACCGTTAGGCAGGTGTTGAGCATCAACACACCCGCTTCAGCCCACGGGGTTAGATTCCTAATGCAAGCAATGATAAGAATATGCCCATCAAATCGTGCACGTGCTACACGCGCCATTGGAGAAAATAAAACAAAACAAAAAGGGGGGGGAGGGCGAGCCAAAGGAAGGAAGGTGTCGAAAGTCACGCGCTTAACATTGCGCAATGGGGTAAGGGGAGGGGGAGGTAGCAAGCTTACTGACCCGTGTTTCGGCGGTACGAAGTCTTCGTATTCGGCTTTGATTTCCGAGTAAATCTACACACGCACGCCACAGCCGCAGCCAGTCGTAAGTGACAGGTTCCATGAGGAAAATAAAAAGAGACCAAGTACTGTACATTTCTTAACGATGGGGGCACCGTGACACCATGCGGAACGGAGAAGCAGAGACCTGCAACCCAGCGAAAGGAGGTACAAGAAACGTGTAAAGAATCATGAGACCGACTCAGTCGGAAGGACGCCAGAAAAGTGGCGCCGGGCCCGCGTACCGTGCGCTTGTCCTGGCCCGTGGTATGGATCTTGGCCAATCATCACGACTCTGACCTTGCCAAGAGGGGTGTAATTCGACCAGGAATAGATATTCCGTGCTGCACCGGCCCGTATGAGGGACCACGCTAATGCAAGCGTAGGTTGGGCGGGAACTTACGTGCAGGGTAGATGTTGAGGTTCTCTGCGTTATCGTCGGGTCCACGCACGCCCTCCTTCCAAAGGAATTGTTTTAGTGTGATAAAGTAGGGCTTCTTGATCTCGTCTTTGAGGACTTTGAGCCTAAATGGAGCGCGATGTGTCATGGCTGAATAATAAGGAGGGAATTCGGAGGCCGCCTACCAACTCTTTCCCATGGTCTCACATTCCAATTTCAAGAGCCTTTGCTGGTCCTCCGTGAGCGAGTCAATATATTCGCTCAAGGAGAATGGTATCGAATTCAACGCCTGCTGGCTAGGGCTTCCTCCAGAACTCGGCGTCCCATTGACAGTGGGCTTGTCACCTGAACCGGGAGCTGTCAACTTTGGTTTCTTAGAAGTTGACCCGGTGCTTTGGCCAGGGCCAGACCCAAGCATATCGAAGAGCGTCCTCTGGCGCTTTCCAGTGGCGGTACTAGGCGAAGGATTTGCATTCGGCTTTGCCTTTTCGTCGTGGCCAAGTGAGACCCCAACGGTGTTTTCATCACTAGCAGTCACTGGCGCCTGAGGGGATTGGGGCTTGGAGTCCGCAAGACACGGGTCACCATTTACAGATGGAGTTGGCATCGAAGGCGCGTTAAGTGGTTAGTTTCGATGCAGGGGACGGTGAACTTGTTGGTATGAGTGAGTGTTACACGCGCCCGACGTGACGCGACGCGTCGTTTCTTGACGTTCGCGGATTTACAAACCCGGCAAATTGCGATGCTAGCATATTCCCGCTGATCCGCGCGTTAGCGTCACTGATGGTAAGTTAGTTACTGTACCATAACCATAAGTAACATCGTTATTACTCATGAATGTGGCCCCCGTGTGAGCCTTTCGGTTTTTGTGACTTGTGTCTTTGTTGGGGGTACTGTATCAAAGGGTATCAAGCACTTTTCGGCGATCTAACCATCACCCGGAGAGCGCTCTGATGTCAGACCCCTCCACACTGACCGTGATAACGCACAGCGCTTGGTGGAACATTCCTTGTCGAAACACATGGGACCAATGGATTTGGGGGCCTTCTGTTGGACGATAGCCTGTCTTCGGGTTCATACATCTGTCAGGCAGTGGCTTTTGCAACCTACCCGTATCCTCATTTCCTGCAGCTGTTTCGCCGACTTGCGGGCTCCTGGGGGATGGACTGGGTCCCGGCTGGAACTTGCGGAAAAGCTCGCCAACGTACCCCCGATGGTATAGCGCCACTTTTCTGATCCAAGTTGTTACATTGCCACGTCAGCAGCATATCTCGATGCGGTCGCTGGGGCTAGAGCAGAAGGGGCTCACTTGTCATACTCGGGTACGTGTGCACCACGATCGTCGCCTTGACTGACGGGGTGCAGTAGGAGGTGGCTAAAGCCAGGAACCACAGCTCACTCGGGGTTGCAGCGTGTTAAACGAAAGTGGTAAAACGCGGTGGACATGGATACGTTTCAAACTTGGCTGAGTTTACTTCGCCATTGGGATCGTGGCGTATTGATCGACATCGCAAGCCATTCCAGAATAGGGGCGCGGGGCTTCCCGCCCCTTCATGGAGTACGAACTCCTGAGAGTGCTTTTTGCTAGGCGATTCACAGATATACTTGAAACAATAATTTTGGTATTGAAGTCGGCACTTTACAATGCACATCATGTACAGGATATCTAGGTATGGCATTTGTAAGCGGCAGCAGTTCGACTAGGAGTTCTGTAACTTAACTTTACGCTGTATAATTCCACAAAACTCTTTTACGGGCCGAATGTCCGATAATGCCACGCATCATCCATTGCTTCCGTCGTTAGGCCGAACAACGAGCGCCATCGTGACTTGACTACCTAGCAGGTGCAAAAGGCCATCGTCTACGACGACGTATTCATCTATCGGAGCGACAGACATCTTACGTACCGTTAGGGCCACCACCCAGACCATTCAGCGTCATTGCCAACTTACCACGCTCGAGCACCTCCGACTCCACACCATCACCCCCGAACGTCAAACTGGCTGTTGCGCGTTCAGAAATAACCGCGCGCAAGGGCAATATCGGCGCAGGTGTAGGGCGGCGCCGGCCTGGCTCGTTTGGAGCCGCCATGTCCATGCAGCCCTCGACGCATGGTTGGAGCACCAGTTACCAAGCGAGTTCGTCTAGGTGAGTTTCGCGACGACTCCTTTCTCTCCCTTATTTCCCTCTCGTTCGTGCGGAAAGGACGTATTGACGAAGTGTCGTGCCTTGCACCTCTTTCGAGCATTCGTTGCGAGTCGCTTGAGAAAGAATGCGCGTGGAACTCATCCTAACGCGTTTAATAGTTCTGCGTCTGGAATGAGCACCGAGGATGACGATACCGACGATGATACGCACACAGTTATTGGCAGACGTGGCTCTGTGAGCACCGAGTCACGTAACGGTGGTACAGACGCCAATCGGAAATCCCCGCGGGCACCAAGCCCTATACCGCCTGCCTCTAGCTCAGATGGCCCCAAGCTCAACGGTCGCACTAGCACTCTTAGTCGGCGCGCCTTCACTCGCTCACGTTCTCCTGCCCCCGGGTCCCTCGGCTTGAATGGGAGCATACCCCAACCTAGACCCCCCTCACCCACGGTCTTCCTACGCCCTCGCAGCGTTGGACCAACTGGCTTTGTCTTGCCCGCGACATTGTCTGTAACCATCTCCATCTGGATGACCCCTTGGCAATATAGATTTTGCATCGATGCGAAACATGCCGCAGAGGGCGTCATCCTAATATTAGCGCTTGCCTCAACTGCACAAAAATTGCGGACATCTTCCAATGGATCATCGCTCAATGACTGGCCGCCACTCGGTACGCTTACTCCTCCTTAGGACGCGTCCCATGCCAACCATACATGCATTAGAGCTATATGCCGTCATTTTTGCGTCCTTAGCTCACATGGTCTGGAATCATTCTTCCTGTACCAAGGTTACCCCCTTGGCCAGTATGGTGGACGGATTGACCGACCCTCCCCCAACTCCTCGTTTACCAGAGTCACGCGCGCCTCGTCGCGGCGCCCCAGCCCCGACTATCGGATTTCCAATCCCCGAAAATCGAGGATATGTGTGGATGACCGTACCGAAAAACTACAGGTCAAGTTTGCAGGAGCATCTGTAGTAATTTAGTTGACACTTTGTTTAGGATCTCGTCTGATGATGGACTTCTCATAGGTCTCATTTTTGGCCCGTTGATCACGTCTGCTTTGTATTACGTGTCTCTCAGGTTTGACTCGCCCCCCACTGGCTCATCTCAACCCCCCTTCTGGTATATTGAGGCTCCTTGGCACCTCAGTAACGACACGTCTTTAACTCCACCCCAGGCACTCGTTCTCTCCCGCCGTAATGCCGTGGACTTGAGCACACTTTGTTCCTTGACACTGCCTATCCATGTATATGCGTCGCACTGGTTCGAATGGCGGTATCGCAAGCAACACAAAGTTTCCGAAGGCGAACGTGGCTCGGTACCCCGTAGCGAGGCACGCAAAGGGTGGTTATATATTGTTTTTACATATCTTGTATGCGTACTCCTTCTCGGACTACGCTTCGCGCTCGATCGTGCCGGGTTGGGTTTGTGGAAACGTAAGTTCCCCAACCCTTTCCCCCCATTTCTCAAGGATCGGAACCTGACACGTGAAATTTACACAGACTTGTCGTACTGGGAGATCGCCTCTGGCTCAGTCTTTTTCCAGTTTTCGCTCTACATCGCAGCCCGACTCGCACATCGCGGCTTCACACTTGGCGAGCTTGGCTTGGTAGTGTTTGGCGCCACTGCGTTGTTTACGGAATTGGTCAACCTGACCGTTGCGAGGGTACGCCTCACCACTTCAAGCTTGAGTCTACGTGCCGCAGACTAACGCCACCTATATCAACTTTCCCCGAATAGATATGGCCGGTGACGACGGGTTACATCAAGACGTATCGCCTACCAACCCCGTTGCTCATCTATCAGCTTGCTCTGATCCCCGGGTCGTTGCTGACCGGATTTCTACTTTCACCGCTTCTCACACTCTCCCGGCATATCGCACAACGGCCGGTACGCCGTCTGCGATTCCCACATGAGAAGCAAGCACACCGCCGCGGACTTGCCGTTGGCTTTTATCTGGGTGTAACGCTCATCGTTGGGGGGCTGATCGGCATGTGGACACGGTGGCTCCTGCATGGGCGCGATCCGTGGTTATGGGTTGTCTTTTGGTTACTCGAAGGCCCCCATCCATGGACGCGCCCTGCTCTACTGACATACTGGGCTGTGCTCGGGGGTATCAGTGTTTGGGGGTGGAATAGACAATTGGCACGCTCACGTCGCTTCCGACCTCGCTTACCTACAGGCAGCGAGCAAATGACAGAGGGCACCACTGTCACACAACAGGGGAGTGAGCCGACGACACCGATGTCAGGCGCGTTGGGGCTTGCATCGTCGTCGCTCACGTCATCGGCTGTCTCAGCGTCATCGGCTGTCTCGGCGATGTTCCCTACAGTGGCAATGCCACACTTGCCAGCAGACCTCGGACTTGGCGCGAGTGAGTGGCTTGATGCAGCGGATCGGCGTGTGCCGACACTAGGCCTGAATGCGCGGCGCAAATTCTTCCACGCGCTAGCGGTAGTCATGTTTGTGCCTGGAGTAGCTGCAGACCCAGCATTCACGCACCTGGCGTTCAGCGCAGCGTTTGCGCTGTTCGTGTTTGCGGAGTACGTGCGGTACTTTGCAGTGTATCCCTTCGGAGCGGCGGTGCACGTGTTTATGAGCGAGTTCCTCGACTCGAAGGACACAGGCACGGCCATCCTTAGTCACTTTTACCTCTTAACGGGTTGTGCCGGTGCATTGTGGTTTGAAGGGTGAGCGCCATTCCCTGTTAGGGCACGCCCGTTGTGTCATGTGTCTGGTTGATGACTGAGACTTGCTACAGACCTTCCCGTTTGCTGATGTACACGGGAATTTTAACGGTCGGAGTAGGGGACGCCGTGGTACGTTTTATACCGAGAAGGGCTTCATGTCGACGGGGTAACTGACCACGAGGATCCAATCCAGGCGTCTGTTGTTGGAAAGCGGGTGGGGCGATACAGGTGGTCACCGACAACGTCTAAGACACTAGAGGGAAGCGCCGGGTTCACAATCTCGGTCGTGGCGTCTGCGTGGGTCCTGCGGTTGTGTGGGTTGGTAGAGGAGTTTTCGGTAAGCGAGTTTACAGTTGAACGTCGATGTCAATTAATGCCGTTGGACTAGACCGTGCGGTACGGAACAATTATTGGACTTGGGTCCGTGCTGGAGGCGATGTCCGGACAGAACGACAACATTATCTTACCGGTGTATGTGTGGAGTATGTTGGCGATAGGGCTCGTAGATTAGAAAGGGTGAATAGGGTTGCCGTAATAGAGCTGGCGTGACGTCATTGGTCATTGAAAGTGGAGTCGGTTCGGGGAAGGGCGGGCCTGATTTCCACGCCATCCAACGAACATCCGTAGATAGCTGGTGCAGCAATAATCCAGATACCGCCAAGCCAAGGGTGACGCGGTCATCTCTTAGAAAGACGGCAGAACGGGGAAAAGGAAAAAAGAAAGGCGCATATACCTTAGATGCACCACCGCGAACAACGCGCCCAGCACGCTTCGGCCCCACAGACCAACGATCTAGACCGTGGCCGTCAGGCTGCATATCCTACCGTGCTCCTTCCTACTCAATCGGCGGCCAATTCCCCCCGCTCCTCCTCCTCCTCCCTCATCCCTGATGCCCCTCTGTTCAAACAAAAGCGCGCATCTCGTAGCGCGCAACGCTCTCTGACCCCTTCTTTAAATTCGATCCCAAACCTCACTTCTTCTTTGAGCCGAGGCAGTTCTACAGTCGCGTCTTCCAAGTCTGATTCTTCCTCTAAATCTCCCCGTGGTTCCTCTCTTTGCGACTCTCAGCCAGCTACGGATTCCTCACACAAGCACCTGCGTCCCAAGTCTTCCTATCACCAGTCTCTCTTGGACTTGCGAGACGAGGTGCAAAAAAAAACCGAATCTGGTATGTACCTCACTCTGTCATGCTCCTTGCGCCTGCTAATCTCGATCGCTCGTTCCCCAATGATGACGGCCCCAAGCTACTCTCCCCCGTGCGCTCGAAATGGTATCTCCCGGGGACTATGATGCCCCCGGAAAGACAGAGCCGTCAGAGTACGACTGGGCTACGTTTATCCCTGCCTATGCTTTAGGTCATTGGGACCCTCGTGAAGTACCGCAGCCTCCCCGCTCTTGCTTCGAGCGCCATCGGCCCCCTTCTTTGGTCGGCTCGCCGACAGACATTTCTTCTGACTCTCGTCTGACCTCGATCCCCCCATCGGGGAGTACTGATCCCTCTCCGAAGTCGCTACCCGCCAGGACCCCGCAGGGCACCACTTCACCTCGTGCTTTATCTGATGTATCCACCAGCTCGTGGCGGGTAGCTGATAACACTCCTCAGATAACCAACCCCTCGTCCGCAGGATCGTCGACGCCTTCTATTCCTGGACCCTCCTCCTTAGCACGGGGTCAGTCAACGTCCCGGCGGAGCTCGACATCAAATATTACGCCATCGATACCCCATCGCCTCCGTAGTTCTTTTGCTGATATCCGATCTTCTACTGGTTCACGCCCTTCGCTTGATCCGCCCCCCACGCCAACGGTACAACCTACTGTCCCACATTCTGAAGCTACGACAACAGCAGCCGCTATGCGTTGGGCTGCCGCAGGAGTTAGCATAGCGCCTCTGGCTCTGCCGTCTCCAGAACACGAACTGACAGACCCTTTTCGGAATGCACGTACAGCTATTCCGGGTTCATATCCACCTGAGGTTCCATTGGGCCCTCCATATCCTCGTCAACGACGACGGCTCGGAAGTTTCTGGGAGGGCACGATTGATGTAGACCGAACGACTCAAGCACAATCCTTACTTAGCTCGATTCAGGGAAGCCCACCGTCGACACCCCCAACCGATAGCCCTGACTTTGAGCCCGAACCGTCAAGTGCAACTACAGCCACTGTGTCTCCGCCGTATACCACTCCTGCATCTGCACCCTTGAGGCCCGGAACTGGATATAGTGATGACTACTTTGGCTTCGCGGCGTTATCAGCTTCACCTGAAGCGTTAGCGACGGTCCCTCTGCCACAACATACATCATCTGATTCAGAGGCTGCCCATATGGTTTTTGTTGCCCCACGTCGCGTAAATCTCACACGACAGGCATCTTCCCCTCTTCCCGACAATTTCTTAGGGTCCTCAGCTGAGGTATCACCTTCTGCGCGTTCGGCGGACGCTGGAGCAGGGCGGGCGCTCATCGAAGAAGCTATGTTTCTCGAGCTCGGGTATCTTACACCCCCTTGTCCACCAGACGAGTTTGAGCGCCGCCGAGCCTTGTATCAATTCAATATATGGAACACCGGCCCAGATACTAACTTTGAGAGAATAGAGCACCTAACGAGACTGGTGTTTAGTACAAAAATAGTTATCATTTGCCTCATTGACGAGAACGAACAGTATGTCTCTGCCATATGGTGCTCAAATGAATCACATCGCTAATTGCTTTCTGTAGGTGGATGAAGTCAGCCTGTGAGTGTCTGCCAGTGGTGAAAGCCGTGATGGCAATGACTGAGTCTGATAGCTGGATGGGCGGCTCCGACTTTTCCTCGGACGGGCTCGATATGTGCTCATGCAATTTTGCAACGGTGCGTCTTGGGCACTTTCCTCTCTCCTAGATGTCGTCATCCTGGTACAGCGGCGACGAACCCATGGTCGTCCTCGACACACGTGCGGACTGGCGCTTTGCTAAGAACGTGAGAGAAATTCAATTTCCGTTCAATATATTACATTTGAGCTTCTACCCGATTTCTGATTTTAGCCGCTGGTTATCGGGTCGCCACATGTTCGGTTCTATGCGGGCGCCCCGTTGCGCACACAGGATGGATACAACGTTGGCACCCTGGCCATCATGGACGATGAGCCGCGAGTTGAGTTTAACCCCAGGCAGCGTCACACACTTAAGGAGTTTGCTGTGAGTGGCGTGCACGCACGAGGAATATGCGAAAACATGAATTGATAGCTGTCCCAGGCGATCGCAATGCGTGAAATGGAATTATGGCGAGATAAGATTCAGCTCAGAATACGTGATCGCATACAAACCTCGGTAGGTTTCGTTCCCGGCGCTGTCGTCAGCCCGGGCGAGTCAACAGCAGTCGAGTTGAATGTACATTCCCCTTTTGCAGATGGAGCAGTTTACACGGGAATGCCTCGAGATCGATTCGGAAACGAGCTCAGAAACAGAAGCAACTCAACCCGTGAAGACCACGCTATCGATGGACAGAGTCTATCAACGTGCAGCTAAACTTGTGAAAAAAACATTGGACGTAGAAGGAGCACTCGTCGTGGACATGTCACATGGCGAGATACTGGAGACGGTTGCCGCGGAGGCTGCCGTGTCCCTCATCGTTCACAGCGCAGAGGTTACAACAATACATCAGGTGCAAAGCGACGCATGCATTCGCATGTGGGATTTGTTTTTGAAATACCCCGATGGCCGGGCATTCGAAGCTGTGGTACCTCCCCCCCTTCGCCAATTCGTGCCGAGCGAGACACAGTATACGTTGTGTAAGTCCGGTGTTTCCGTTGGGAATCAACTCGGCAGAGAATGACATCGCAATAGGTGTACCTATTTTCAACATCGACAAGCGACCATTCGCTATGCTTTGCGCGTATAACTCATCCGAGAATGGCAGGCGATACGTGAGTAGTCTCGTTAAATTAATCACGAGTGAGAGGTGCTTCCTAACCGGAAGCTTACAGCTAGAAGGTCACGAATTATCATACCTACGCGCTATCGGTGCGTCCTCGACTTTAGAATAGCATGCAACGTGATTTACGTTTCTGTACCTTCGCTCTAGGTGTGATAATACTCTCTGCGGTGCTCAAACGACGAATGACTCTCGCAGATAAAGCAAAGAGCTTATTCATATCAAAGTGAGAATTGAATTTCATATCTCATTTCGACACCTTGACAGGTTTGCGCATGTCATTCTTAGCATCTCTCACGAACTGCGCACACCCCTGCATGGTATCCTGGCAGCTGCGGAACTGCTAGCTGACACCCAATTGAATCATACACAATCATCATTTTTGCAGACGGTGCAAGCATGTGGCACTTCACTGGTCGAGACGGTAAATCACGTACTAGATTTCACCAAGCTCAGCGGGAACGCCAAGGCTGGCGGTGTGGAGCACGTTATTCACACCACGAAGTGGGTCTTGCTATCGAAGATCTTCATATTCATAGTTCTTATGGAATCGTGCCTATTCATCAGGATCAATGTTCTGCAGCTGATCGAAGAAGCTGTGGAGGGATCTTGGATTGGGCATCGCGCACGCACGTTCATAAGCCAGCAAGAGTCAGAGATTGGGAGCTTATACGCACCCCCCAGGCAAGATGGCAGCACCAAAAAGTTGGTCGAAGTTGTCATAGAAATTGGGGACCGGGAGGAAGTGAGTAATAACGGGGCACCGTTGCCATGCGCTCTCAGTACACCCCTCGGTGCTTATCGCCCAATCCGCTAGGGGTGGCTTCTTCAACTAGAGAAGGGAGGCATCCGTAGGGTGCTAATGAATGTGTTCGGAAATAGCCTGAAATTCACAACGGTTCGTTTCTTTGCCTGTTCGTTATCACTTTGGCAAGCATCTGATAAAGTCTGACAGGACGGTTACGTTCACGTAATCATCCGTCAACTGTCATCCACACCAGAAATACCTTCGAACAAAGTGAAACTTGAACTAGTGGTAGCTGACACCGGCAAAGTGCGTGTTTATTGCCTCTTGAACCGGGGCTATTTTAAGAGCATGACGATCAGGGAATCAGCCAGGATTTTCTCAAGGTGAGGGTCCCATTCGTTAGATGAGAAGGTTTGATAACGTTTTTAGAATCAACTTTTTCATCCCTTTTCCCAAGAAAACCCGATGCAGACAGGCACAGGGCTTGGACTGGCAATTGTCAACAGTATCGTTCAGTCCAAAGGTGTCGGCGGTAAGGTTGACGTGTGGAGCGCCGAGAATGTGGGAACGGAAATCAAAGTCACATTTTCCGCCGAAATTGTGGAAGATGAGCCGTCACACAAAGCATCTGACACTCTGAACCCAGACCCAGAACATCCCGTTAGAGTCAGCCTAGTTGGTTTTGATGACCCCCATCGCGGTGTGCAACTTTTGCGCAGGGTGCTCACCCACTACCTCATCTCTTGGTGGAAGTTCCAAATTGCACCTCCCGGTTCTCTGGCAGACATCGTCGTGACAAATGAGGATTTGTCTGCGCTGCAACTAGCGATTGAGCGTCACAATATACGTCAACCATTCATCATCCTTACCGTCAGCCGCGGTGAAAAACATCTTATGACAACGGTCACTGAATTTGAGCGGTTAGGCGGCTTCTGTCGCATCTTGTACAAGCCTGGTGGCCCATCGCGACTTCGGCAAGCCCTAAAACTCTGTCTGCATGCGTTGAAAATCAGCCGCCGACCGTCGCCTGCGCCAGACACAGTTACTACTCAGAACAATTCTAGCCTTTCCTCCCCAATCCACGTACCCGTAGGCGTTGCAAGGCGCAATTCGGAAGAGCCAGGTCAAGCGGTGGGGCATTCTAATGTCCGGCGTCCGGCACTTGGGCCCCGGTCTATCACGGTGCATCCTGTCGCGTCTTGGAGCGGGATTCCCGCAACCGATGAGGAGGACGATGGGTCACTGGAGGGCGTGCAGCTCAGCCGCTTGCGCTCACTCAGTCAATCGCAGGGCACAAGTAGCCCCACCATTCCTGTAGGCGACACAGGGGGTTCGTTGCTGAGGTCATCGGTTGGCGCGCTGGGGTCAAGGAAGAATGTCCGAGTCCTCGTTGTCGAAGACAACAACATACTACGCAATCTTCTGTAAGCCCCTCACCTGCGTCGTACAGATATGTCCGCTGACATTCACTCATGTTGCAGGATCCGATGGCTGTCTGGCAAGGTTCGTTTGAATACATTTCCCTCGAACGGTACATTCTAGCCGCCATTTTTTTTCCAGGGCTTTGAGTACCGCGAGGCAGTGGACGGGCATGAGGGAGTCCAATTATTTGAATCTGATGGCCATTTCGAGTACGTCCCCCCCTCCCCTCTTCCAGCCCGACGTTTTTGATCAATTGTCCCTTTCAGTGTGGTCTTACTGGATATGTCAATGCCAAGACTGGATGGTAAGCAGAGTTGACCCATGTCTAGCTGAGCCTTGACAAACCATTTAACAGGATATGGTGCCACCGCGCAAATAAGGAAGATCGAGGCATCGAGGTCGGGGCAACAATCTTCTTATATCCTCGCTCTTACAGGAATGTCAACACTGGAGGATAAGCGGAAGGCGTTCGAGGCGGGTGTTGACGGCTAGTGCGTATTTAACGTTGCTTGCAACACCTTACAATGATCCGCTCGTTGACACTTCGCTCTCAGCCTCGTGAAACCAGTTGCATTCAAGACTTTATCGGAGATGTTTAGTAGACTTGGCATTACATGACCCTTCGTCCGTTCTATTTCGGTCTCTTTCTCTTCTGCTCGTACGCCTAACATCGACCGGGACTGAATCTGGGATTATTTCAGCGGTTGCTGGTGTTGCTCTGCAAGCCGCCGATTTCTCAAGTTGACTCATTGTTTTGCTTAATTTATACCCATTCCCCACTTTTGCATATCTTAGATCATAATTCATTCAATTGTAGCATCTCTATCCCTTGTTGTCGTCTGTAATGCCTACGAGTTGGATGGTGCTACTGGATATTGCAAGACAATTCCATTTTAAGAGGCGGGAATTGATGGCGGGACGTTCCCGTAGAAGACAGGATGGTGAAAGGAACGTTGGAAATTCATTCGTTCGTCCCGCGCCCTTCTCGCTCAAGGGTAGTGGCGGTTCTTGACCCATTTTCGTTGCTAGCATACGGCCGCTATCCACATTCTCGTAGGGTACCCAGATATCACACAAAAACCAAAAAAATTGAATCGATTTCCGTGTGCCTTGTGCTACAAGTACTTCACATATATATGGTTTACGACTAACTGTGATCGGCAGCATCCTCTTGACAAGGGCCTTGACTCGTCTACTCAGGCGGGCACATCATCCATAGAGCATACAACAGGTCGCTGACCCGGCCAGAGTGGATCAGCATGGTCGCAGCTGTTGATTCAGTGATGCAACCCATCCTTGAGACCGACTCGGAAGTCCCCTCCGTGTTGTGTGTCGTTCTGAACGGTGATCTATCTTGCACGGCGTACTTGGAGAATCTAGTTCGATCTGTGCAGAGACCTCCATGATAGTATGGATGTCATTGCTGAGGGGTTAAGTACGAGTTGTTGAGGTGTCGACCCAAGGGGAAGACGTAGACGAGAGAAGAGGTTAGCCAGAGGTGACACGAGGCTTTACGAGAGCAATACACGAGCAAAAGGCGCTGAGACGTAATCCAGATCGGCCGTATGCGATTCTTCGAGACGACGTTTGCGCAAACGTTTCGGACGAGTAGCTTAGAGTCACAGAAGATGTAGAAGGAGAGGGATTGATTGATTACATCCGAAGCACGAGAGACCGATGATTGAATACAGGGGAGACGAGTCACAGGACACAAGCAGAGTGGCACAAGGTATTACGACGACATCTCACCCACAAGGTGCACATGGCCTATTAAATATCTCTCAGAGGTATTTACATCATCAGAAATAAGCTTCAGTCAATGAAACGTGTTAACGTCCAAAGTAACGAACGATATCGTACAAAGTGAAGCGTTCGCCTGCCTCGCACAACCGATCTGACGCTTCTGCATAAGGTATTCGTGACAACACTGGCGCTGGCTCAACGCCAGCTTTTCTTTCGTATCGCCCACACCAGATTTCATTACGCTGCGCCCAGCTGGGCAGCACGGTGCTCTCGCAGCAAGCGATCGAGGGTTTCCTTCTGCCCGACCTCGAGGGCACCAGTCTGGATGCCCGAATGATATACACGCAACAACGAGTCGACGTCATCCATGGACTGAGTGCGCACATCGGCAAGCTCCTTGATCTTAGCCGTGGCGTCCTTGATCTCGTCATCACTGAGCTGCAGTCCGAGTTGCTCGACGCGAGACTTGACTGCGTTCCAGCCGGTCAGGCGATGTCCGATCGACACGTAGCGCGTGAGGCCGAAATCCTCAGGCTTGAGAATCTCATAGGTTGATGGGTTATTGAGGATCGCCTTGGCGTGTATACCGGCCTTGTGGGTGAACGCGACGTAGCCACTGGCAAAATGGGTAAGCCACCTGAAGCTCAGCTCGAGGGAAGAGAATATATATACGTGATGGGGTTCGAGAAGGGCACGTTGACTTCGACAGCTTCTGCGACGAGATTCTCTATCTCACGCAGCATGCCGAGCTTGTACTTAGACTTGACGTACTCGGGGTCTGCCGCATATAAACATGCGACGAGACCTCCCAGTGGTGTGATCCCAACGCGTTCGCCTATGCCAAGGACAGCTACGGTAAGGAATATTCTTTAGTAGACGTCCGAAGAGGCACATAGACAGCATACATGTATCAATATGAGTCGCGCCTGCCTCGAGTGCAGTATATGCGTTGGCGATCGCCATGCCAGTGTCATTATGCAAATGAATTTCGATATCGCAGCCAACAACGCCGCGGAGAGTACGAACGAGGTCATAGACCTGGCGCGGGTTTGCACAACCGACAGTGTCCGCGATGCCGACGCGGTCAACGCCGATCTTATCGACGGTCTGGTAGATCGAGAGGAGGTCGACGAGATCAGAGCGGAAGGAGTCCTCCGTTGAGAAGCGGACTTCGATGCCCTTGGACTTGACGAAGTTGATGACTTCGATCGCGGTCTTGGTAATGTAGGACATGTCCTTCCCATGGGAAAACTCGCGGAGGAAAGACGACGTGCCGATGACCACATCTACGCCGTTCACACCCGTCTCGACAGCAATACGAGCGTCGTCCATATGGCAGCGGATGTGAGTGAGAATTTTGGCATTCAGACCGAGCTTGCAGATGGCCTCGCAATCTCTCCGTGACTGCTCGGAAGCTGCTGGCGAGGTGAGCTCTAAATATTCGACTCCAAATTTGTCGAGGGCCTTGGCGATTGCTATCTTGGTTTCTGTGTCAAAAAAGGCATTGGCAAATTGCTCCCCCTCTGTACGACACTGTATGAGCGGAAAGACTCCTCGAACAAATGGAAATCGAAACCTCGGAGAGTGCTCTCGATGATCTTAAAGTTAGAAACGTTGTTCAAGAACTCAGATGCCCTTGGCGCATATGGATTATGGCGCTGCGTCTCAGACGAGTGCCCGTTGGCTCCATTGTGGTGAACAGTCCCGTTGTGTGCACGAGAGCCGTTCATTCCATTTCGCCTAGTCTCGACAGCAACCATATTTTGAACGCCTTCTGGGACTGCATCTCCGTTTTCAAGAGAAGACATTGTTAAGGAGAGGGCCAAGTTGGGTCCAATGTCCGGAAGAAAAGTTTGTTCGTGTGCGAATATTTTTTTTTGGGCAAACCATATGGGATAGCAACCCTAACCCTTCGGCATCGTGTGCGAGCGAGTCATAAGACCACGGTCCGCTACTGTCCGCCGGCCGCCGGTTCTCTGACCGGACAACGTCGAGGAAGATCACACAACCCCCTCTTGTCGACCAATACCTCGGCTTGGCCTTTCCGCACCGTGGTTGGGACCTCAAGGTGTGCCGCCACCTCGCTATGTACTGTCCGCGGACAGACAAGACACATAAATTATCTGGGGTGCGCAAGGGATGCGGGCGTTTCCACCCACAGAACTCATTCGGGACAGGACGCGAAGGCTCAGCGCAGCGCAGTGAAACCACGAAAAGTACGGACATTGCATATGGCGGGCCTGGGACTCATGAGCGCCTGCGGATTGCCTTCTGTTTGGCTTAATCAGATGGACATCAGAAAAGGGTTTTATTACTGTGTATCCAGTACAGCTACGCCAACCAATTGACACTCGCCCTGAGTACGATGATGCCGGAAGTTCATTTCATGAACCAGCTTCGAGATGCGAAATTGAGACCGACAAAATCCGTCAGAAAACATCCGATATCCTGTACGCCTAAGTCGGCGCGCCATAACATGCCAAGCTCGTACAAATTTGGAACAATGCATCAGATTCGCCAATATGATTCAGGCAAGAACACACCGGAGCGCTGCGCAGGAAGTTCGCCTTACCTATATTGGGTCGTTGTCGGGACACCTTCCAAGCGAGGCACGACCCGTTGGTGGGAAGTCGGACGGGGATTGTGCGTCTGTTATCCTGAAAGACGCAAGTGTATACTTTTGGAGATTAGTCGCGATCGTAGCAAAAGAGGAGAAACTTCAGATCGCAAGGTGGCATAACGTACCTTGGATTTCCCAGGGAACTGAAGGCGACACCGCGGGACGTTCTCCTCGCTCTCAGCGACCCAGTGATTTGATCGCCCAGTCGCGCGACCACCCTTACTGTACATAGCCTTCGATTGTTCACTGCGTTTTGCGATGTGGTTGGTAACACACCCGGTTGCTCGCTCTCGTATCTTGCCTCTTTCTATCATTGACATACACACATAAAGACATGGGCGCGATGGTTCCGGCTTTGGCGCAGTGAGACAAACAACCGAGTAATCAAGTGGGGGGGCGAGTATCATATAAGTATAAGCAAGCAAAGAGAAGAACAAAGAGATGAGAATTAGGGACGCTGTGGGGGGTGCAGTAAGAGTACAAACCGCCGGCATTATCGTTCCAGCGAGCAAGGGGAGAGTTGTTGGCGAACGGTGCATTGGTGGCGATGAAGTGGTGGAGAGGGGCACACACGTGAGTGCGTGAGTGCAAGCAAAAATGGGATATTGGAAAGAGTGAGTAGAAGTATGAGGTTCGTTCCAGCCGGGGATATTGGTTCTATACGAAGGTGCGAGAAAGAAATTCTGTGCTGTACAAGGGAATAGAGTTATAGCTCTGGTGGAATCGCTTGCGAAAAGTAAGGGTGTCTCAATGCCTCGCGAACGGTGATCCGCTGTCTCGGATCGAACATGAGCAACTTCCTGACGAGGTCCAAAAAGTGCACGTTGATCATATCGGTTTGCGGTATGATTTCCTGTAGATGGCTCAGCCTGCATGTCAACGGTCTTAACGATTACACAGACCTGAAGGCTTCGTGTCGCACGGACATCCTTCCGACTTTGCTTCGTCGTCTTGGGCAACGGCCAATTGAGTTTGGGTCCTTCTTTGAAGAACTCTGGCTTGTGATTTATGGCTTCCCGAGCCACATTCTCAGGCATTTTCCCCATGACCATCTCCATCATGGCTAAATGCTCAAGGTTATCGTGTGTCTGGAATAGTGCCATCCCCGTATAGAACTCCACTAGGATGCAGCCCAGAGAGTATGCGTCGCAGGGATATGACCAACCGAGTCCTATAAATAAACGCGATCGATCAACAAGGTTATTCGGATGAGTACACATTAGCCCACCCAGGATGATCTCGGGAGCACGATAGTGTCGTGTAGCAACGACAGCAGAGTGGTATTCATCTTGGAAAGTGGCTGACCCGAAGTCGATCAGTCGTATATCTGTTGACTCTAATATACGCTTTGTCCGGTGACCATGGCGCTGAGGGTCTATCAGTACTGTATTCAGGAGAGGTTAGCGAAAGAGGACACCTTCACCTTTCCAGGAGTGGGGATTGTTACAGCGCGAGAGTCATTGTGCACTAAGAGGATATTCTCGGGCTTAAGATCCGTATGTATAATGTGTAGATCATGCAAGACTAGAAAGATGCATCATCAATACTACGAACGAATGGAGGTGGTGGTGTGCAAGACACATACAGGCCACGCTGCCAAGGAGTTGCCGCGCAAAGGACTGGATATGATCGCGCGGAAATGGGGCGAAATCATTTTCCTTGAGAAAGTCGTACACACACATGCCGAGTAGCTCAGAAACCAAGCATATATGATTCCGATAGTCGAACGAGTTCAGTAGGTGGATGCATTTACTATAAAAGGAGATGTCAATTGAGGGTGCAGAGTGCACGTGATCGGAAGGCACACGCACTGCCGATTAACGGGGTCTCGCTCCTTGAGCTTTTGTAGTACTCGAACTTCGATGCGGCTGGCCTCACGATACTTTTGGATGGCCCGAATGATCTTGATGGCGACACGCTTATTGGTCTCGATGTCTACTGCTTCAACCACTTTACCAAATGTGCCTTGGCCAAGTAAACGAACAGTGCGATCTGGATAACCAGATGAGCATGTTAGCACGGACGGACAAACACGGCGGAAGAAACTTGCAGCGCTTGTAGATTATGTCATCGGGGGTGACGATGTAATGACCCTCTTTATCGTCGCAGGACACTTGTTGTTTTGGTGTCTGTTTAAAGCGTGATCAATAATATCGCCCATCATAGAAAAAAAAACGAACAGTCGCGGATGTGGCGGTGCTTCCGTTCGTCCACGTCGCATGATTAACTGCGCTAGACGACGGGGGCGGGACCGGGAACCCTTTCTTGGCAGACGATGGTACCTCGTCTAGCTCGCGTTTTCTCTTCTTGGGTGCGGGAACGGGAACGGGAAGGGCAACCGACGAAGAGCCAGAGGACTCTGCTTGCGCCTCCATGGCAGCGCGAGCTCTGGTTCTTATTGGTGCGGAATAAGCGGGAGGTTGGTATGGTGCAGAGTAGCCATTAGTGCGAGAAGATGTCGCAGGTGAAGCCGTGGGTGGTGGAGGAGTATCCTCGATGACAATGATTTCTCTAAGTCTCCCGTCTGTATCGACTTCTTGCACCTCTGAATAAGAGACTGTGTACTGATGAGCCCGCTTGCGCTTTCGGGTTGCAACCGGAGGTGTGGGTAGCATGGTGGAGTTTCTGTTGACGACACTGGAGATGGAAGGCCGTTGATATGACGGCATGAGGTGAGTTGGTAAAGTTTGCACTGCGGCCTGCATCGTCGAACACAGTGACGAGATGACTGTTGGGTGGGGAGTGGGAACGGTGACGAGTTGGGTGGCGAGATAGGGCGATGGAACAGGCGAGCAATGTGAAAGCCTTGGAAAGCACCGAGCAAGCCCACTGCGCCGTATTTGATCATATTTGGTCACGCTGCCACCCCACTTTACGTTCACTCCCCTCCCCACCCTTAGCAAGGCCCTCAGTGGGGCAAAATATATTCGGCCTAGGCCACCCACGGCGAGCCGTCTCTTGTATGTGAAAATATAGTGGCCACTCCAGCATAAAATGTAACCCGGAGGGTTTCATATATCTGCTCCTCGCCATTTCTCTCACTCACAGTCACGTGCACGCAGACAGATCATGCAAACCGCGGTCTCCGCCCAGCCCAGCCTGGAACCCCGTACGAACGTGTGCCGTGAGATGGCAGTTGCTTTTCGACGCTGCCGGCGCATTGTTCCCTCGGCACAACCCATCAGGCCTGATGACGCAGTCCAGCTCAACGGCAGGGGACTTGAAACGGCATAATCCGAGTCACCTGCGCGATATGGAATCTCGCACTGCCAGAAGGGGTTTGTTTTGGCATGGCAGCCCAAGTGGCAGCCTATAGCGGTCACTGATAGGCCTGGACGGTGCCGGGCTGGACCTCTTTCTCTTTAACTGTTTGCAGATCTCATGGACCGCAGGCAGACCATTTAGGGTTGACTTCGGAAGCTTCTCTCAGGACAACTAATCCACATTACTCTCCGTATGATGAGAAAAGGTTGGCCACCGGGATCAGAAAGTGGCATATTGACGATACACTGGACTTTAATTGCAATACTCAATTGCAGTGGTTAGAGTGGAAGGCTAAGCGTGGTCTAGACTTAGAGTGGCGGCACGTCCCGGGAAAGCGATGGAAGGGGAAGCCCACAAGGCGCTAAATAAGTGTGTTGCGATCAGATAGCCTGAGGACCCCGACGACATGGAAATACCGCCGCGTTGGTCACTTTCCGGGGTCCTGATGCCAAATAAACCCAAACGCAAGCTCGACGGTCAACTCGACGACCGATATCCTTTGGCGCTCATTGTCCACAGTGCCGAGCTACCCAACTTACCAGCTCAATAGCTTCTCTGTTGCGTAGTGTATGTCGTAGATGCGTGGTTTGCCATTTCCTCAAGATGCCGCGTTCGAACGCGAAACGTCATACGAATACGGCACTCCCGCAAGCAACCTAGGCGACATTCCCATTGACCCTGCGCTCGCCGACCCGTCCATAGACCCTGCCCTACAAGCCTTTCCAGTAAAACTCGACTCAGACCAGGTTCGTGTCAGTCTTTCTTTCTCACTACGCGACGCGACTTGGTGCCGTGGCTGTGGCGCGCACACCCTAATTGACCGCGTCGCGTCACATCTCCCCATCTTCGTCCGAGAGACGAGCTCATTCGCATGATTGTTCTTACCCTTCTTTTAGGATGACATTCCCTTGTCCCTCCCCACGAATGCTCCTCATCTCATTCGCGAATATTCGCAAGGTCCGCAGGGCGATCCATTTGCTCAGCCTTTTCCACCAGAGTATTTCTCCCCGGTCACTGAGGCCGTACTCCCCACCAAACCTCCGAAGAAGAAAAAGAAAGTACGCAGAGAGCTAAATTGCGGCTTTTGTAGCGGGAATGACAAGAAGAACAAGATTGGTGAGCCTGAGGAGATGGTCTCTTGTGATGAGTGCGGCCGCAGTGGTAGGTCATGCTCAAGTTGCTAGCTATTGTTATATTGAGCAAAATAGGCCACCCCACTTGTATGGATCTTGGCACAGTCGCTACTCTCGTCCGCTCCTACCTCTGGAAGTGCGTCGAATGCAAGACATGTGAAATTTGCCAAGAAAAAGGGGATGATGTACGCGCGCAATCTTTCACAAAGTTTGCCTTGCTTACGATTTCTACGAAAGGCCCGTATTCTCTTCTGCGATACTTGCGACAGAGGTTGGCATATGGACTGTCTGACTCCACCCCTGCAAGATTCGCCACCGGGAAAGTGGCATTGTCCGTTGTGCACGCACGACCCTTCCGGCGTCTGCGAAGCAGTTCCCCAGGCACCGACTGAGGAACTTGTACCAACTCACCGCACTGAATCGTTTCGCCAGTCTTCTGTTACCTCAACGTCCTGTTCGGAGGTTAACCCACCCCGCCCTTTAAAAAGAGGCAAGCGCAGAGCTGCTACACCATCCACGTCTGAACGCAACACCGACGTCCCGGAGTCTCCTCTATTACCGCGGGGACGTACACGTACTCTAACACGCAAAGCGATGGAGCATTCTCCGCCCATTAAACGTCCCCAACTGAAGATCACACCTCCGCGTCCACCCGATTCACCGCCGCGACGAATGGTCGTCCGCCTTAGGTTACCCGTCCAAGGAAAGGGGAAAGAAAAGGAGGAGAGCAGTGATGAGGAGCCAACACTTGGCTTGTTTGACGAGATCTTGACACCAGAGGATAGAGACACTTCAAGGACCATAATAACCCAGGGCGACAAACTCAGATTTGAGCGAAGTCGACAAGCGGCGGAAGTGAGCTTTGCTTTTAGCTATCTTCTGGCTGTGCTTCTCAATTTTCTATAGGTCAAGCTTAATCTACACCAATCAAAGCTCAATCCCCCAGGTCCAGAAACCCCGATAGCTGGCCCATCTAGCCGACCGCTTCGATCCACCATGGCAATAGCTGCAACACAGACGCCAAATCTGATGCGCTCCGCCTCTCCCACACCTTCGACACCTGGACCTTCACCAGCCGTCGCGCAATTGATTGGACTACGGATACGCACCATTCGTTTTGGGGAATATGATGTTCACACCTGGTATGATGCACCGTTCCCGGAGGAGTATGCGAATATTCCCGATGGACGTTTGTGGATCTGTGAATTTTGCCTGAAGTACAATAAGAGTGGGTTTGGCGCCTCGAGACACGGGGTAAGTATTTACCTTTACTGTTGTAACGGGTGGAGAGCTGAGGCCCAGTATAGCTGAAGTGCAAGGCCCGTCATCCTCCCGGGGACGAGATTTACAGAGACGGGAATGTATCGATATTTGAGGTAGACGGGAGACGGAACAAGGTGTGCCTCTTGTTACCCTAGTCAGCATATACCGAACAACTCGCTTTCTTCCCACAGATTTATTGCCAGAACTTGTGCTTGTTGTCTAAAATGTTTCTTGATCACAAGTCGCTGTTCTATGACGTCGAACCCTTCCTATTCTATGTGATGACGGAATCCGACGACACTGGGGCGCGGTTTGTGGGCTATTTCAGCAAAGAGAAGCGGAGCCCGAAGGATTTTAATGTCAGTTGCATCATGACCCTGCCGGTACGGCAGCGCCGGGGTTGGGGGAATCTTCTCATGGAATTCAGTAAGCGGCATTAATGCGCCTCTAGTAGAGTCGAGAACTGACCAGAGGATCAGGCTATCTTCTGTCAAAGAAGGAGCAGCGGCTAGGGTCACCAGAGAAACCCCTTTCGGGCCTTGGGGCACTGGGTTACAAGAATTATTGGACACTATCGATCATGAGGTATCTTCGCACGGCTCCAGACAATCCCGCACTAGAAGGTAGGTAGTTTATTGGTTTAGCTGCCACAAGTGGTAATAGCCGACACGGTACAGACATCAGCAACGCCACCTCCATGACCATTGAAGACGTGTACAATACTCTATGTGCTCACGACCTCATCGACGTCCTTGCAGTCCCCACCCCCAAGCCTCTTCCTGGTCAATCTATCAAATTGACAAAGAATCGCAAAACAGTAGTTGCGCGTCGACATCTCATCCGAGCGCAGACGAATGACGACGATGTGACAAAGGGGCCATTCGTACCTCCAACTCAATACGAGATTCACTGGGATCCGAGTTTCGTGAAAAGCTACCTGGACAAATGGGAATCAAAGGGATACACAAGAATTAGGCCCGAGAAACTCAAATGGAGCCCTTTTTTGTTGGCGCGCGTGAAGAAATCGGAGGCGGACTCTAGACTGAACCTTGATGCAGAGGTGACGGTCAGCACACCCAACAAGGACAACCCAGGGCCTGCATCGGCATCCTCTGTTCCCGAGACTCCCGCGCCTGTCACCCCCATCGATGTGGACGGTAGTAATGATGAGGCCATTTCGACGCCAGTGCCTCACTCTCCAGAAAAGCATTCACAACCACCAGAGTCTCAAGGGACCTTGCGGCGCTTGCGCAGTCAGAAGCGTACACCAAACCGCGGCGTCGATTCTAGCTCTACATTCACCCCATCTAGATATTTGCGAGGACCTGGGGTTAGTGGCAGTCCTCCAAGCACGGTGCCGACACCATCGTGTACGACGAGTGCAAGTGCCAGCCCATCAAAGCCTCTACACATACCCAAGCCCCACGAACGTGATAACACGTTGCTCGTCGAGCGCGCCGACTCCCCCTCCGTCCAAGAAGATCTACCACCGATGCCGGTTCACGGCCATGTAGATGAAGACGCTGATGCGGCACTCGCTGCTCGTCTGGCAGAAGAAGAGAGCCGGCCGAAACGATTGCTGCGCTCCCGCTCTGGCACCGGTACGGTGTCTACGTTTGACCTTCCGTCGCTACCTATTCGGGCTGCGTCTAACCGACAACCTCCGCGGAAGCGGCGGCGAGTCGTGTCCCCTGCCATGGATGAGCTTCCTCCACCAACTGAACTGCCACACGAATCGGGGCTCACAAACGGCGCCACTCGTGGTGATGAAGACGCGCGCTCAGAACCGGAAGACAATGGCACGCCATTCACGGCCTTAACAAGTAGGCACAGCGCACCGAGTGACGATACCGTCGTCGCCATTCTTGTTGCGGGTCCAGGTGCGACAGAGTGCATCAAGGAAGATATGAATTTACCCCCGGTTCTGGACCCGCATGCGATGGACGTAGATAAGGTGCTTGCGAGTGTGGCAGAAGCTGTGAACGGGGACTTAAGCGCAGATGTAGATGCGGACGGAGAGACAGATGCGGATGCGGAAGGAGAAGACGACGATGACTTAGACGCGGAAGGAGAGCCTGACGACGGCCTATAACTTATTTCTTTTTTGGTTTCCTAAATACTATGGTTTATGATATCTGGTGCTCCTCTGTAAGCATAATGTATCTCCTCCCCACTTTGACATTGACGGCTGCTGCAGATGGGTTGGATCGTCGTACACTTTGCTACATATCGTACGAATCGTGCCTCTCGGCCTCTATATTGTTACATGTATGAATGTGTAATACATACATCGCACTTGTGGCCCCTGGAGTCTTGTGTTGAAATGTTATGTGTACTCACACCCACAATACACTCATTCACTTCCATCATCGCGAACGTCTTTTCGGGTTGTTGCTTCCCTCTGCTACAATTACCTTCTCACTATATGTGTCTTGTTGTCTACTGTTCTTGTGTGGTGTGGGTATAAGTTTGGTGTTCATTTTTCTAGTTGACTGCCAGACTCCCCATTGCGAGAAAACAAGTCTTCTCCTAACTAGGTTTTTTCTGCATTGTTTTCGCGGGCATGCTGAGAACAAGAGCGACCAACAGAGGCATCAGGCTTCACTTCGTTCAGGAGTCAGGACTACTCTAGTACGGTCGCGGAGAATCATGGTATCCTCGATCAAGGCGCAGATAGTCGGATGCAATCTGCAGTGATTGTCTAGCTAGAAGGTTAACTCGGTAACTAGAGACGTGTTCTCTTGGAGGCCATTAGATTGGGGGAGCAACATTGGGAACAGTCAACATGAATGAGAAGTACAAGTTAGCAGTCTGTTAACCGCGTAAGGCGGTGGAAAGCCTCGAGGAACGAATTGCGAGCCTCATCGCCGAATCGAATAAGTGTTTAGTTTATTTTCGCCTCAAACCTCCACTCTCAAGTAACGCCTACGCATAGTCGGTGCATCACGGTGGTCACTGCGCTATTCACAAAACTATGACCTTCTGCTTGTCCTCGACTTCTCCATATTCGATCAGCGTCCGAGTCCTCACCTCGTGAGAATCCATTAGAAAAACCGGTTAGCTGTCAATATATTGATCTGTGAATATATACACTAGTTGAGAGGATGCAGAGCATCTACACGCTATCGAATTCGCCACTGTACTACTACACTCGGCATACCTCATTTTCGTAGTTTGGATGGCATAATCCCGTTCCAGGCACACTCAAACACCACAGTGGGAAACTAAGGATCAGAAAGGAGTTCGGACAAGTCTCTCGCTTTCGTCGCCACACTTCTCAGAGGTGCTAGGTCTTGTGCAGCGTCCCACACGTGCTGAATGTCCGCTTGAGGATGGAAGCTCGATCCCAGCTCCAAGCATCTTCGTAGTGCGCGCACCTCCTTAAGGATATCGCTGTGGCGCTGGTTTAGCCGCATGCCAAATAAAGTGCTCCCAAGTCTTACTTCATTTGCGTCTGTCCTAACGTCAGGTCTGATAACTCCTGAGGAGTTGCCTCCGGATTAGCAGGGCATCTGCGTCGAACGCCTGGAAGTGGACATCACTAGAGACAATGAAGGAAAGAGGGGTAGTGCTTACCGGAAGGTCCACTCGTTCAGCTGAACGCACCATCCGCTCTATATTCACCTTTGGTCGAAATAGCGACAAGTCGGCAAGCCTAGGTTGTCGCTTGAAGAACCGGCCAATGCCGAGGCGTCAACAGAACTCTAATTAGGTTTGTCCATCTAGACGTCTGCGATTCCACAAGTCGCCCACACTTTTCGAGCCTCAAGGCCTCAAGACCCTCATTAACCTCAATGGTGAGCTTCCTATTACATTTTGATATCCGCAAGGTGTACCCAGAGCCCTCTCTGTGTGGCCGCCCGTGAAAGCGAGCTCTTTAGAGCTGGATGGTACGTACTCCTCTAAGATGTAGTTTGCGACTCACTGCGATTATCTTCATAGAATGCGGTGTGCCGAGCATTTAGAGCTCCGGGGAGCTACGCGATATCAGTGGCCCGTGCCACGACTCGTGACTGACGCCCCCGTCTCGATGACCAGCCTCCCGTAAAGAAAGGAACTGGAAAAAAGCCTGCTGCCGCACCTTTTGGTGCCAGCAGACCCGCCAAACGTACGAGGAACCCATTGTTCGAGGCTCATGCCAAAAATTTCTCCATTGGTAACCAACTTTCTCATCTATCCGACTAGCTTGTGTGCCTTACTGATCCATACCTTAAGGCCAGGACATCCAGCCTAAACAGGATCTCACGCGTTTCGTCAAGTGGCCCGAATATGTCCGCCTCCAGCGACAGAAGGTCATCCTCTCTTATCGTTTAAAAGTGCCGCCAGCAATTGCACAATTCTCGCACACCCTCGATAAAAACACCGCCGCACAAGTATTCAAACTCCTCGACAAGTACCGCCCCGAGACCAAGCAAGAGAAGACGGCTCGTCTCACCGCCGCCGCACAGGCATCGGCCGCAGGAAAGGACAACCAAAAGGTAAATTCGTCTCTTGTTCTTCTCACCTCGTCTAATAACTGACCGCTATCGAAGGACACCAAAAAACCCATCTTCGCGAAGTACGGCCTTAATCATGTCACTGCTCTCATAGAGGCCAAAAAGGCAGCTCTCGTTATTATTGCGCACGATGTTGACCCCATCGAGCTTGTCATTTTCCTTCCTGCTCTTTGTCGCAAGATGGGTGTACCATACGTGATCGTCAAGGGAAAGGCCCGCCTCGGCACTGTCGTCCACAAGAAGACTGCCGCCGTAGTTGCTATCCAGGAAGTTCGTAGTGAGGACGACCGCGAGCTCGCCACCCTCATATCTGCTGCCAAGGCTAACTTGTATGGGTCTATTCTCATCTAAATTTAATTTCTGCTTACCTGGCTTTGTCTAGCTCTGACAAGTATGAGGAGCAACGGCGTACATGGGGCGGAGGTATTCGTGGCAACAAGTCTGCAGACATGATTCGGAAGCGTGCGAAAGCTGCTGGTCAAACAATGAGCGTATCTGCCGCAAAGAAACTCTAGGTGGATTGAACACGCAGCGGTTGATTCGTTAGGATATCTGTTCTATATGTCGACCGACACCGTTTTATAAAATCCTATTCTGCTTTATGCCGCTGCCGTAATGTAACCCGGATTGTCGGACCTCGGACATTTCTAAAATCGGCCGACTTGTTGACTCGCCATGAAATTTCATCATCTCGGTTGTCCCTGCTCTGACTCTGACCATGACTTTACAAGAATCTGCGTCTCTCAACACGAGCGGCATATCGCTGCCCACTGCAGGGGGTCAAGTGCTAAGGAATGCCCCATCGTCTAGCTTATCAGATGTCGATGTGTGTCAGATCAGGCTGTGACAAACTAGATCCATTCTCATCTTTATCAGCCTTCCCGACTTACAATCACGCTTGCAGCAACACTGAAAAAGTTGCCTGATCCCGAAACCCTGGTGTTTGGAGAGGTGAAGTATGTCAATGCTGCTTCATGTTCGGAATGACTTAAAGGGTGCGTAGGTTATGACGGACCATATGCTATATATGGACTTTGCTCCGGAACGCGGATGGTCCCCACCAGAAATCAAGCCGTATGGGCCTCTCAGCCTTGACCCAGCCTGTTCGTGCTTCCAGTACTGCCCCAGCGTTTTTGAGGGAATGAAGGTCTGTCTTCCCACGTTCACCCCTCGAGCATATGCACAACTGTCCATAGGCATACCTAGGACCCGACGGTGTGCCGCGTTTATTTCGACCAAAGTTGAATATGGAGCGGATGGCGCGTTCAGCTGAACGAGTCGCCCTTCCAGTAAGCACCACCACTCTTTTTTCCTTCATTGTCTCTAGTGACGTTCTTCCAGGCGTTCGATGCAGGTGCACTGCTAATCCTCATCAAGCGCTTGGTTGCAATCGAGTCGCGCTGGATCCCTCGGGCGCGCGGGTGCAGCTTGTATATCCGACCCACCCTTATTGGCACTCGACCCTCGCTCGGCGTCTCAGCTTCGACACACGCGGCGCTCTACGTCATCCTCTCCCCAACTGGCCCATACATCCGCGACCCCAACGGCAAGGGCCTCTCCCTACTAGCCATGAGTGACCAAATACGCGCGTGGCCCGGCGGCACGGGCGGGTTCAAGCTCGGGCTAAACTACGCGGCGGGTTTCCCCGCACAGCGCGTCGCTGCCGCACTCGGCTACCAGCAGCTTCTCTGGATTCTCGGAGAAACGGTCGCAGAAGCAGGGGCAATGAACATATTCGCCGTGTTCGAGCGCCCGGACGGCGGTGAGCGTCTCTCTTGTCCTCGGGAGGTGCATGGACTTGCTTATTCGCCCGCAGTACTCGACGTGGCCACGCCCCCACTAGACGGTACGATCCTGCCTGGCGTCACGCGCGCCTCGGTGCTCGCCCTCCTCTCCCACCACCCTCCCGCAGCTGCACTCCCGCTGTTGCCCGCGGACGTGCGCGTTCACGCCGAGGAACGTACACTGACCATGTCGGAGCTGTTTGCCGCGTCGGCGGCCGGCACGCTCCGGGAGGTTTTCTGCGTCGGTACTGCGGCCGTCGTCATTCCCACGGCGCGCATCGGGTGGCAGCGCCCGCGCCCTGGCGAGAACACTGGCAGGGAAATGGAGGTGGTGGAGATCGTCCTGCCCTCGGCGGGCGGGTCTGGAAGCCTTGCGCAGGCTCTTTGGCAGCGACTTGTGGATATTCAGGAGGGTCGTATAGAGTGGGAGGGGTGGGGCGTGCCGTGTGGTACCTCTGATGCCTGACGCTCACGCCTGCCCGTGGATTGTGCTAGTCACGCTGAGCCCTTTTGCCTCAAACTGAGGTGGTATAATGCCGCGCTGTGCTCACATTGGGTGAATTGGGATATGAGTGCTAGTCGCAGTGAGAGATGATGCAAAACTGACTGTATATCACCGCAATTATATATCATGATGTTGCCCATAGCGCTAGTACATTCAAGGTAGCGCCCCGCTTGCCGTCGACAGGGCGCTCAATCCGCTCTCTGGGTACTACTTATTTGCACCCACAACCTACTATTCTGCTTTCTAGATGACTCGGACTTGGGTGTATTCCCAAAGCTCGCTCTTCTGGTGCTCTTCTCATGCCCCCCCCCCCCCCCCCCCCCACCCCCTGTTTTTTTTTCATGCGAAAATTCGCCCAGCGCTTGGCCCAGCGTGCCTCCAGCCTGTATCTATTGGTCAATATGATGGCCTTAATACACTCTGAAGCTTGCTCTGAAGTCCTCAGAAGTGCTAGTACTTCTCAGACAAACAATATGAGGAAGGATGTCACTAGAGGACTTCATGGAATCAGCCCACTCGTATCGATATACCTTTTTCGTGTCCGTGCCAAGGAAAAGTGCGGTATATGCTCCTGTGTCGCCGGCTTTTCTCGGCGAGGTTGGGAATTCTGGCGCTCTCTGTAAGTCCGCTTCTGAGCGCCCCCTGTCTGGGCCTAGAGGGACGGTTGCCCTGCGGCGGTGCATCCATACTTTCTGTCGTGTCATACTACTGCTTTTTTCCTTTTTTTCTTTCCACGTCTCGGGCATTTGACCTTACCTCAGTCTCCGACCGACACTCCGAGGTTCACTGCGTTCCTAGCTTTTCTCCGTGTAGTGCCTGGCTGGTCCAGTACCAGCTGTCAGCGCCCCGCGGAGAAACTGGGGCTACAGCATAACCAGAATAGGACAAGGCAATGGTTCAAAGTACTAGTAACTGACCACAGAAACCGATTTCGCGCGCTGAGCTAGTGCCCCTATAACAAATCTATCCTGTATTTTACCTAAGGGATGAATCAGTGCCATAGAATTCATCGACTGGTGACCGGTGACCGGTAATCCTCTCAGTGCACGTTTATTGTAACAAAGCTGGTGAAATGGACTTACAACGTGCGCCTTCCAGCCTCTCGCGTCAGGACCGTATTTCAGCCTGGCACTCCTCCTTGAGTCCCCCAGCCTGCGTTTACTTGTAGAATGGCGGCGCGTTGAATATGCGGATTCTCTATTCATGTGAATATCTTTACACACTGGTCCAAGAGCTTGTCCATGGCTGGGCCTACCCAAACCCAGTTCTAATGACTGTCACATCCCTGTTTGGCCCTCCGGTCCTCCCTCAGTTTCGTGCCCGTTCAATCATTCCGAAGGAGTCCCTTTGCAATTCTGTTTATACGAGGTTCGACGAAACTGTAACGCTCGTCCATCCGCATACCTTCACCTGAACTTGTTCACGAATCTCATACAATCTGAGATAGCATGGTGTTGATACAAGCACCAGGCGTACCAGTACAGCTTTTACACTTTACGCTGGCCCCACCAACCTTCGGCGAGGGAAAGCTCGTGTGACTTTGTCAGGCCACTCGGCCCGTACGATCACAGAAACGACATACGACAAGCAATAGAAACAAAATTTGTCTAGAGCTGTGAACCTGATGGAGGCGTGATTCAAATTTCAATCTGATCAAAGGCTTCGGAAGGAAGGATTGCGGCATAGGACCGTCTTAGCAGGCCCTATGCGAAGATGTGGGGTCGTGATTACAGTAAGGTGGCGGTCACCACCATCATCGCTGTGACCCAGCTTAAAAGTGACCCAGTTCGAAAGGACCGTTCAGCGCGGACTCTCGACAATAAGGCGACGATGATCTCTTGTTTCAACCTCTCATTCCGACCCAATGCAATGCATCGAAGATCTACGACCCCGGGTACCATATACAAGCATATCGAGTATGATGGCATTATCTAATACCTTCGAGATACCGTGGACCGTCTTCTGGATCTCTCATCTCTTGCGGGTGATACAACTTGAGGGGATGCACTAGCCTAGTCGCCCAATGCCAATGGTCTACCAGGGATGCCCTAGGCTTAGAGAGATTGAACGTGTGCGAAAGAACTCTGTATCCCTACTATGTACGAGTCTGAACGAGCCTGAGAAAAAAATGAGGGTATTGTCATCTTTCAAGGATGTTCTCGCCTAAACCCCATTCCTCGGAGGCTCTTTCAAATTGATACTGTAACGTAGGTCGTGGTCCCAAAAACGCGAGATGTAGTCACGCGTGTGCCTTTGCCGATTCAGGTCTGTTAACTGGAGGACGTGAGGAGTATCGGCGATCACTGCAGACGAGATGCTTCTAATTGCACCAAATCCGACCGAAAATTGCAAGGGCAACGGAGTCAACTATCTGTCACGGTGTTGATGGAACAAGGAGCCCCAAACGCCACCATGCATTCCGTTTTCCGCAACAGGAGATGGTCGTCATGTCCGCAGGCTCCACCGTGACGGTCATCAAGCAACCCGATGCTGTCAAGTCCGACTCAAGACAAGACGGACTCGGAGTTTGAGGGTGTATGACAAAACAAGGCACAGTGTTCCCTAACTGGGCCGTGTCCGTTACGTTATGTGCATCAAATGCATTTGCAGAACGCCAGAATGCGCAACAGAACGCTGTCTCCTGCGATCGGCTTCAAGTCGGCGATGGACACGGGTCCAAACGCAGGTGGGGGAAGGGACCCTGGAACCCACGCCGAAGCAAGGCGGTCAACGGGGGCTCTCCTTTGGCGTCGCTTGTCTTTCTCTCCGGACATACACCGCGGGCAGCGGATCTTAGGGTGTCAAGAACAAACGAAACAGACAGTTGGTTCGCGGTGCATCTAGATGCTGTAACCTAGTTTTCACGCGTGCTACATCCTACTAGTGAGTACTGTACATGTAACATTCTATGGTTCAATGAGAATGAGCGAGTTGTTCGGCACGTGGTTGCGATCAGCCCAGGGGCTAGAGCTTCCCCAATCTCACTTGTGCGGCGGATTGGTCCCCAGCAGGGTTAAGGGTTGGGATCCCCAGCCGCACCAGTTCGACGACCGGGCGATATATTTCGGTCTGCAAGACGACATCACTGACCCATAAGCTGTTCTTAGAATGGTGACCGAACCTTGATCAGTCCCCATACGCCCTGAGATGCTTTGGGTGCTTTCTCTTGAGCGATCTCCTGAGCTCGCTTGAGCACACTGTGCGTGCCCCCCGCGACGATCTCATCGACGAGGCCTGCCTCGCGCGCTTCCGGAGGAGTGAAGCGATGTCCTTCAACCACAAATCCGCGGGTGGCAGCAGTGGGCACCTTGGCGCGCACGAGGGCGGCGAACGAAACGGGCCAAGCCGCACCAAAGTCAATCTCGTTCATGCACATCCAGGTGTTGCGTTTAGCGCCGTCCGTCATGACGCGATAATCACAGGCAAGGGAGATAATAGCACCAGCCGCAAAGCAGTGGCCATTGATCGCAGCTACGGTTGGGACTGTGGGTGTGGTTTCATCAGCCGAACGAAATTGACGCTACGTGGTGGACGGAAGACGGATTGTAAACCCACGCGGAAAAGTGAGCAGAGAGAGGAGGAGCGGGTCAAAAGTTGCTGTATGAGCGATAAGTTCTAAACGGAACTAGTGTGATTATCGCAGCGCGTACCAGTGAACCAAGCCGGATCGCTGAGAACGCTAGGGAAGTCAAACCCTATGTAGAAAGCTCAGGTAGGTGAAATCTCCAGGGTCAGGAACCCTCTGGCGTACCGTTGCTGAAAAACTTCTCTTGATCGAGGCGACCAACGATGACAAGGGCAGCCGCACCAGCGTGCTTCTCTTTCCTAGCCTTTCCTTCTGCGCTCTCTTTTCGCCACGCACGCTCTACGGTCTCAAGGGCAGGTTTTAAAGCGTCGTTGATCAACGTCTTCACCAGGCGGTTTTCGGGGCCATTATGGAGCTCAATTTGCCAGACGGTTGGAGTGGCTACAAATAAGTTAGATTTCAGGCGAACGGCCATTTTCTGGGTTATAGACCCACGTCGTGTTAAAGTCAAAAGTGGTGTTTGGGAGCCAACGGGGAGCCGGAGAATGTACGATGTTGACATGTCGAATAGCGCCTCAAGTGGTCGGGGAATGGGTAAATCAGAATGCTTTCTTCATATTTTGTACACAGTCAGACGATTAGTAAATAGGAAAACACATGATTAATCCCACCATAAACCGGAGCATTAAGTGGGGGGTGGGCCTTCGCCGACAAACACAACTGTCTGTACCCCGTCGGCGAAGACCCACCGTTTGAAGCCCGGCCACACGGACTCTGCCGGCCGCCTACCGGTAAGGCCCGAGAAAGACAACGAAAGAAAGCACAACGAAAGGAACCACGAGGACGAGCATGAGTGACGACAGAGCTACAGAACTCAAAGGTGATTTCATTCTTCACCCACTTTGAGCATTCACTCATACTTGCCCGTTCCTCAGCACGGATCGCTGCTCGTGACGCGCATGTGCGTGAATCTTGGGTCCGAGCTATGGAAGCCCGCATCGTTAGGGACCAGCTTCAGAGTTGCTATCGTATTGAGGGTGTCAATCACTACGAAACTTGCCGCGAACTGTCGGAGAAGTATACCACACTTCTCAGGGAGAACCGGGTATGTTTCTCAACTCTGCTCGGCGTTTTACACTGACGACTCGTCGATTCAGGTGAAAGGTTATAAACAGGTCGATGTCTAATACATCGTTTAGAAAATACTATTGCCGAATCCCATCAATTCTCTTTCCTTCCCCTTCCGCACAGAAAGCTACTTGATCATACGAGTGCGCTCGCATAAAATAACATTCGAAAGCACCATACGAAGTAAACAGAGCAAGTCTTTTTTACTTTCGGCCTTGTCGTTTTCCCTCAGCACCGCTCGCCTCACCCCCACTCAGGCCGCTTTGCTCGTCCCCTGAGCTGACTGCTCCGCCGGTTTTTCGGCTTTTGCCTTTGCGCAAGTGATGTTCCGGGATCCATTCCTCTTGGTAACCACTTGCTAAAATCGGGGTTGCAGTAGTTACAGGAGTAGAGGTCTGCATTTTCTTCTTCTGCTTGGGTTGAGGAGCGAAGGAGAGGTAGGTGACGTAACCAAGACCGCTCAGAATCGCGAGAACTATCACATATGTACTCAGGCTAACCCAGCATTAGTATTATGGCGAGATCAGAGAAGGTGCGTGACGCACAGTTTCAAGTCGAAGATAGAGAGTTCAGGCTCAACTATCGAGACGATCGAGTCGAAAGCCGATTCTTTTTGCTTTTCGCCATCAATAAGATACTCGAGCCAAACACTGAGTTTGATATCACCAGTCTTGAATCTAGGCAAATGTCATGCCAAAGGTAGCTCATGAGGGGGAAAGGGGCACCCACTCGCTGTGAAAACTGTACGGGAGTTGAATGCGCGCTTGGTCAGGTAGATAGATGCCATATGTCATATTATTTGCCTGAAGTATAGGAAACAAAGTCAGTGCTTGGCTGATCATTACATCGACGTACACACCGCCCTGATGAGTTTGTCCGTGGTGGAATCCAGAAATTCGCCAGCTACAGTAAGGAGAGTGACGTTTTTCCCGGTCCTGTTTTCGACATCCAAGAGTAGTCTGTTGCTTTCTCCGTTTACTACGTCTGTTGATATTCCATCTCATGAGTAGCATGGTAAGAGAAAGTAGTGCAGGACAGAAAACTTACGACCGAAGGGGTTACTTTCTGGGAAAGACCCAGTCACTGCGAGCACAGGATCCTCAACAGGAAGATCGGGAAACTCCAGCTCGCCATCATCCACTACAGGAAACCCTGGTCAACAAAAACGGGGAGTGTGAACACATTCGGGACGAACGTACAGACAACCTCGACCGTGAGCGCAGTACTTGTTAAAAGAGCGATAGAAGTGAGAAGAGACCAAATGCGCATTATATCGAAAGCTGAAAATTTCCTAGATTGGACCCAGTATAAATGAAGTAGGTTGTAGTTGGGAACGGGGGAAGGTACGACTGGCCACGTCAATTGAGCGGTCTCGGTCACATGATCTCGCATCGAGCAATTTGAAATATTTTCTCAACACACCACTCATGTAATACAGTGATTATAACAAAAAAACCGTCAATTACCGGCTTTCCTCAGAAGCTCTTTAGCAACTTCGTCTGCGTCCGCAGTCTGGTCCGGGATCCAAAAGGCCTGCTCATTGTCAGCTCGGCATAAGAGAGGAACATGCAGCGACGAACCAGTTCAGCACCAGCAGTAGCCATCATTGCCAGGCGAGGATTAAATCGGACGCAACGTGCAGGACCTGGATGCCCATCCGTCTTCACAAGGGGCTGAATGCGCGTCGGTGCGAGAGTAGGGTCCGCTGGTCCTTCGCGCGCGGGTATATTCTGTACGTCCCAAACACAGATCCGTCCGTCAAGCCCACCGCCAACAATGTACCTGCTGTCCGGAGTCCAAGAGACCTCCTCTCCAGAACATCCGCGCTGTGGCTCGATGCTAATTGGGGTGTCGAGCTTCCGGCGCTCAAGCCCAGTGTGACCCTCTAGCTTCGCGAGAACATGGCCCTCAAATGCATCAACAATGTAGTGTGCATCACCCGAACAGCCCACAAGGAGATACTTCCCCGAGCTCGAGAATGCCATCGAAGTCATGTAGATGGCACGAGGTGGGAAGCTTACGCGCGCCAGTGTCGGATCTTCGAGTGTGACAGTGAGGAACGGTGCTTTGTCAAAGTTTGCGTGGTCGTACATCAAAATACGGCCATAGTGGTTCACTGCAACGGCAAAGACGACGCCTGTTGCGTCGTACGCAACGAGTGACGGCGCAGGTAAGCTCAAAAGACCGCGACATTGTGGGGCCCGTAGATCCCACAAGCGCACAGTTTTGTCCATGGAGCCCGACATGAATCCGTCATCTACAGGCGACATTTCGAGAGAAATGACGCGCTGCGTATGACCCTTGAAGTACTGTAGATACTTGTTGTCGTGCAGGGAGTGATATCGGATGGTGTCATCTTCTTTCGTTGACGCGTAGATAATAGCAGTGTTCTTGTGCGTGAACCGTGGGAGGTCAACGCCATATTTCTTTGAATGAAGCGTTTTCGTAAGTCTAAAGGCTATTATCAATTGGACCTTGAGCAAACGGAGTGTTAAATGGCGACTTGCTTTCCAGATTTACAATTGTACAGTCTGAATGTTTCGTCTTCTGCAGCAGTTATGACTTGATCTCCTCTGTCATCAAAAGAAAGGCCAGTAATGTGTCGCTGTGGGGCAGGGGTGCGACCTCCTGACGGTAATGGAGGAGCAGGCTCAACGGCTGCTTTGAAGATTTTGGCGGGCTTTAATTTGGTCTGTGGATGCCAAGTTAGTGTCGCTGCGTTATGAAGGATTCATCCATCACCATGAGCGAATTTGTAAGAGGTAGCGACGCCGCCCCGTTCGTGGGATTGGGAGGTGCCATAGAACTAGAAAGGTAGGGGACGTTGGAGACGTGCAGTTCAGTTCACGACAACGCCAAATCAGCGAGCGGAGTTACAAATCACGCTCTACCTCTGTTCATGATGTCGGACGGTGACGACTCTGCAGCTTTATGGAAAGTCAATCGCACAATACATGAGCTCGTCAAAGACAGGGTGCAGCAAATCATTCTCTGATCTCCGATGTCTGGCTGAAGGGGCCAACCCGCAGGGCTATCAAGTTGCGGACGAGGAAATCAACATGTCCTTGGCCGATTTCAAGGCGCAATACGCGAACAACGGGGGCACCGTCGAGTGGGCGGCTCCCATGCCATTCTTCCGACGCGTGGTTGACCAGCGTTTTCACTTTGCAGTCGGAATCAGCTCAATTTTTTCACCAATGCACGCACGGATCCCTCCAACCAGATATTCATATTCTTTTCTGATGAAAAGAGCGTCGGTGTGAAAACCATGCGAAAGTCGGTGAATTTAGATCGGTCCCGACGATTCCCTCTCACGCACCGCTTCTTCATCATTTTCAGGCTGCTCAATATCTTAGAAGAGAAGAACATAGCCAAGGGTATCATCATCTTCCCAGGTAGCATGACGTCTTCGGCTAGAAAGGTCGGCTTTCCTCTCCACGTTGGTTCTTTTACAAATTGATATCTGGGTGGCATAGGTTATCTCGGCGATGCAGGCACGATTTAGGCTGGAAGAATTTGCCGAAGCCGACCTGCTGGTGAATATAACACACCACAAACTGGTACCAAGACATGAAGTCCTAGATGCGGAACAAAAGAAGCTCCTTTTGGAGCGATAGTGCGTGCCAAATTCATGTGATTCAAATACATTCACTCTTGTCCGATAATATCCTAGCCGCCTGAAGGAGACACAACTCCCTCGGATCCAGCTTGCAGATCCTATCGCTCGATACTATGGGTTGCGGCGTGGGCAGGTTGTCAAGATCACTCGGCCGAGCGAAACCAGCGGGCGCTACGCAAGTTACCGTATCTGTTTCTGACGCATCAATCAATGACTATAACACCCCATTTATCACCACCTGTGCCCATTGGCGTTGTCTTAAATGACCTTGCAGTGCTCCCATGATTTTAGCAATAATATATAATTATTGGAGGTCAATATATTCCCGAATTGGGGACGACTACTTTCTCTCGTGCCGCGTTGGTCTACTGGGGTCATGCAGCTGTGCAGGCGCCGGATTTCAAACATGCCGAAGCATAGCATCTCTTTGCAATCGTCCGCTAAAGATGCATCTACTCATGCGATATCTACTTGATGATTGATGGGGATATTATCTCCGTGATTTGTTTGGAACTCTTGACTCTGAAACCTGTGAAAACTCTACGCATGCATTATCTCTATTCTACGCGCAGTAGGTCCCTGGGTCTAGTAAAAACAGCAGGGTTCCACCTACCTCGTCTAGCACTCTTGGCGCCCTCTGCGTATCAGCTAGCTACAAAGACGGCACGCTACCTGATGACCGTTTGTTCCGTCCTGTGAGTCATTTATGTCAGAGTGTACGTGTAAGCGTTCACATCGATGCACTGGTGAACTGAGCGCCAGGGCAACGTTCCATGCCACCGTCGAATTTGCGATGCGTATGGTTAGTCGCTGTAGTCGCGATTTCGGGAAATTCACGATACGTATTGTTCTCGTTCTATAACCCCATTTCAAGGGAGTTGCGACCTTCACGTGGTCTCCACTCGACCTTTCGTAAACTTGTCGATTGTTTTTTTTTTGCAAGGACTTTTCCTCTCGGGGAGTTGATGACTAAGCGTGGTCAGCGTCTCGGCAGGTCTGTGTGGTGAGAAATGTTACGAGAAATACCCTGGCATGTAGGTCCTTTGTGATCAAGAACTTCCATTTTAGATCTCAAAGTTCAGTCCTATGTCATTGGGTGACGGTTTGGACGGTTTGGACGGTCGTCTGCTGCGGGTGGTTGTTGCGCGCTTCTGTCGGGCCATCTGTCATCATTATGAGTGAGCTGAGTACCAGCCACTGTTCCCGATTTCCCATTTACGTGGCCACACGCCCATCGGCGTCCAGGAACACAAGTCTTGATTGGAAGATTCCTTTGAATTAGGATCAAGATTGGGATCGATAACCCCACGAAGGAAGAGCTGTCGGCGGTCAAGCTCAACTCATCAACTTGCTGTAGTGCGGCTGGCATTTTCACAAGCGAGTGAATTCCAATTCCATCGGAGATGACATGAGTTGCGTGCCTCAGAGGCACACACAGACGTACAGCCTGCCAGGCACGTGATGGGTGTGGCCAGGGGAATTTAATATGGTGGCCAAATAAGATACGTTGTTGTCATATTACATAATAAATGGATCAGGGATGCCGATCCAAATCTCATCGCGTAGCTGAGCGCCGAGCGCTAGGACCAGCCGAAATCAAACCTGGATATAGCGATACCCCAAGTCGTCTCAGTTCGAAAATCACACATGTTACATACATTTTCCACTCGGTTCACCGGCGTTATGTAGGTTGACTCAACGACATACACCGGTTCCAAATCAAGTAGTGTTCGTCGAGGTGCAGTCATTCCATGAGTCATAATTATTATCGACTCACTTAACAACAACAACCACGTCCATCAGCGCCGTGGGCCCGGCACCAACGGAAGTACGTTCCGTTCGACTCGACGTTACAGGGAGCTGGATACACCGTCTACATCTCCTTGTCAAACAAATCCCATGCATCGGATGAGCAATGCCATCACACATGATCCACATACATTGGCTGGACAGTCTGGCACACCGTGCGCGGGCCCTGGAAGACGCCACATAGCTGGCACCACTTGACACTAGCTTGTCGGATTGCTGGTGGAACGTATGACTACGGGTCGATTGTTGCGTTGCACACTGCCCTTTCGTCAATGGTGCTTTCCTTATTCTCTGAACCAATTCCGTATCCAAAGTCCAGGTGAACTATCTTTGGTTCGATGGTTCTTTGGGTTCAACAAGATCAGACACTGCAATGACCCCTGGGTCGAGTCCCGTTCTCCGGACCTGTTGCTCTACTGGTGTCCTGGTCATTACATCTACCTATGTTCCATCGGCCTCCTTATGATTAGCGTCTAATGCGATGCATTCATTCATCCTATAAAGAGGCTACACTCGCTATGCTACTGAACCATCCTCTGCTCTACCCGCAATCCCTGAAATGTACTCCTCAGCCAATTCTTTCCTCCTCCCCGACCTACTCACCCTCTCCAAACCATTCAAAGGATCCACCAATCCCCACTACAGAAAGGCTGCAGCGGAGTCTCGCACATGGGTCAACAGTTACAATATCTTCACAGACAGGAAGCGTGCCTTTTTCATCCAGGGATACAACGAGCTTCTTGTGTCTCATACCTATCCCCACGCCGGGTATGAAGAATTTCGCACAATCTGCGACTTCGTCAATCTATTGTTCGTCGTTGACGAGGTTAGCGACGACCAGAATGGCGCAGACGCACGCAGGACTGGAGAAGTCTACCTTAACGCGATGAAGTACCCAGGGTGGACTGATGGTTCCGCATTGGCGAAGATGACTGGAGAGTATGTTCTATCCCCCCAGATAGTCTTGGTTGATCCTGATTTCCACCGTCCAGATTTCGTGCACGCCTCACTCGTACTTCGGGACCTTGCTCTTTCCGCCGTTTCTTAACGCACTGCGAGGATTACATCGAGTGTGTAGCACAAGAAGCTGAGTACCGGGAGCGCGGCGAAGTTCTGGACATGGAGTCATTCAAGCACCTTCGGCGCGAAAACAGCGCAATCCGACTCTGCTTCGGACTTTTTGAATATAGCCTTGGGATCGACTTGCCAGATGAGATTTTTGAAAACTCCATCTTTGAAAGTCTCTACTGGGCCGCTGCCGATATGGTTTGCTGGGCGAACGTGTGTCTCTCACATTTATATTTCTTAACTCCATCGTCTAACGGACACATCGCAGGATGTTTACTCATACAATATGGAGCAAGCGAAGGGCCACACAGGAAACAATATCGTCACTGTCCTCATGAAAGCCTATGGCTGTGACCTGCAGACCGCAAGTGACATTATTGGCGCACACTATGCGGAACTGATGGAGCGCTATCTCGCGGACCGCCAGCAGCTACCATCGTTTGGGGTAGAGATCGATGAAGATGTGCGGCTCTACGTGCGTGCGATGGAGAACTGGCCAATTGGAAATCTTGAGTGGAGTTTCGAGACGAACCGATATTTCGGCCCCCTTCACGACGAAGTCAAGCACACACGTCTCGTTGTGCTTACTCCGCGAAGAGATGACAGTGATATCGATTCCGACTGATGTGATCCGTGTGACCCATTCCTCATCTTCATACATTCATGACTCGCCTACCTCTTAGCACGTTACTTTCACATCTACCCCTGTATTACTTTCCTCTTCCCAACATCATTGCTTATCGCCCCTATTCATTTATTTTGTTTTTTGACAGCGTTAAGTGTACCGTACATATAATATGATGTACAGCCATGGTTGCCGTGCCATGTACCCATCTCTGCGATGCTATAATAAAGTCTCAATTCGTGTCAGACTTTGATAACGTAATGAGCTGATGATGCCAACCAACCCCAAAGGTACCTCTGACATCTGTTCGAGCAGGCCGTTTCATGCATGGTGTGCGGGCGGCTTGTGACAGTAAAGGCACTGATATCAGATTCTGACGTTGTGTGCCTCGGGTTCCTCTTCGGAACGAAACCCTGCTATCCGTAATGCCCCACACCGCTACACGAAGGTGGAGGGTCTCATCAGGTCAAACCGTAGGTTGTACTGCTGGCCGCAAACTGGCCGCCACGGCACAAACCGAGTCGTCATGGCAGTGTTTCAGAACGCACGTACGCAGGGCCGGCACCGGTCATACAAAGACCGTCTGATCCGTTTTTTCTGCATTCGTCTCTGTCATGTATGGCACCCAGCGGTGGTTCTTCCTTCTTAGGAGATACAATGCATAGGCGTTCGTTTTCTGTGATACTGTTCGACGTCGCAGATAAAATAATCGAGGGCGAGTATACTTATGCAATGATAAGCCTCAGTGCTGGGTACCGACTCGACTGTTTTCTTTTTTGTTTCGAACCCATTTTCGTGCACCTGAAAAGCGTAGAGTCCTACGTAGCACGTTGACCTTCGATGCTCTGGGCCCTTGAAGTTCTCGTACACTGCGTGTGTCGTGAAAGGGCAACTCCTCAGGCCCGGGAAGGCCGACGTCGCAACTTGCGCAACTGTTGAATGCAAGTTTGATGCGCTGCCAGTGCCAGTGTGACCCCCGTTTCGCTTATCGCTAATCTCCCATCATCTCAAGTAGGATCCGTTACACCGACGAATATCTAGTAGAAGACGAGTCATGGCACAGCCCAAAGTACGACAGCCACCGGAGCTACGGAGTACCAGCCTTCGCTAATTTCCAACAAGGGTGGGTGCAAGCGAGCTGCGGGCGCGGGCGCGTGGACAGCAATACAGCAAGTACGTAATACAACACTGGCAGCAGCACCTGCAGGCTTGAAGTGGCGTCAACAAAACGCGATTCTGGAGCAAATAATCTAGGTGGGGATAATAGCTTGGCCACGGCCTAGTACCCCTTTTCCAGGCAATCGTACCGTAGTTCCCAAAGCGATGAACGCTATCTACATCACTTTGACGTTTATCAGAACAACACAGCTTGGTTCACCTGTGTTGATGTTCGTGTTCGTGTAATGCACAAGAGATGTGGCGGACAATATATTGGTTTTCGTTGGGGTGCTCTGCCTTATTCAAGGCTTTGATATATCCTAGTATTTAGGCTAAATGAAGTTCCGTCCTCTCTATGAGTTCCAAGGTTACAACGCGTGATTGCGTTAAAATGGTAAAAGCGGCCGTTCGCCGAAGCAGATCGCACGGGTTTCGAGATCAAAAGTGAGTAAGGAGCATCTAGACCCAGACCTCATCGCTGGTTACACATACAGCCAACGTCCGCGCTGCTCCGCCCACTCCGTCAGTCCTTCCATCCCTTGAGCCTCGAGTTCTTCGCGTAAAGAAGGCTGTTGACCCAGAGGCCCTGGAGTTGAAGAAGAGTCCAATCCGTGATTCGCCGGATCGTAAGGCGAGAGAACGCCCAGTCCACTTCCACCGACAGAAGTAAGGTACGGGCGGAACCCCGAGCTGCTGAGTTCCTCAGCGAGGGCGCCCAGGATGCTGTCCTTCACACCTACCGCAGTGGTCAGTGGGGAATCCAAAAAAATAAATAATGAACCCCACCATCTGGAATGAGGGTGACAGCGCATCCTCCACCTCCAGCACCAGTCAGTTTGGTGGTCAGGCCATATGGCTCTGCGGCGGTCTGCGCTCGAATGGTCTCGAGTACAGGGTGGGAGACACCGAGCGAGACAAGATAAGCATGGTTTTCGGTGATGAGTGCTGCAAGGGCAGAGAGTAGCTTGTCTCGTGGTAGTTCAGGGTCACCAAGGGCACGGCGAGCCTCGTCGCTGATACTCTGAATTGAGTCAAGGATGCGTTCGACAACCGCGGGTTCCTGCGACATCATCAATGTCCGACAACTCAAGGGTAGAGTTGCGCATCTTGAAGAAAATACCCACCGCGAGTTTCTTGGCGGCGACTCCCTCGACAAGTTTCTTTGTGTCTCGAGGGACGCCCGAGTCAGTCAACAAGAATCGGAATGACTTGAACCTGTGTTACATCTCAGCGCGATCGCTAGCGGCTTATGTGACGGATCTCAACTCACCCTTGAATCCCTTCCATACCACTTTTCTTTCCGAACCCTGGTCTGGTATATGCGAGTGCGCCACCATATACAGCGACTGAGTTATCCACTCCGCTGGGATTTCCGTGCAAGATTTTCTCGGCGACGAAGGCCCAATGATTCACTTCTTCGGCAATCTGACGTGGCAAGGCGCGCCGTCCCGCATGAGATACGTGCACATGTCCAGGGTCGTGAGCTTGCACGTCAGGAGCACGAGATAGCTCGGGGAGGGGAGGTAATGTGATACGTTGGTGGAGGAGTAGAAGGGCCGTCGCAGCGCAAGTAGAGAAAGAGGCGGAGCTCCCAAGACCTGCACCGACGGGCAGTGTTGATCTCACAGTGAAGCCGAATGAAGGCCTAGAAAAGAACGTCAGTCAGCACTGATAGGTCATCAATCGCTAGGGATCACATTTGCTACCTTTCACTGCCGTGAGTCATCACCATGTACAAGTACAAGAAGGCCACAGCGGCGGCCTTAGCTTGTTCATTTTTGTCTATGCCAAGTGGGAGCCCGCGTTGTTGAATGGCATCGACTAGCCGTTGATCGAGTGTGTCAGGGTGAGGAATGCCGACACCAATGGACGTGACGGCATCCCATGGAAGGTCGTCGAGGTCCCATTCGTGTGTAAAGTTGTCAAGGTCAATGAAACGCAATGCGACCTTACCATCATGGCGGGGATAAGAAAGACCGTAGCAGCGGAGGTCAACCGAAGCTGCAATTGCGGTCTGCAGCACGATCAACACTACCTGAAAGTTTGACATGGCTGCAACTCACAACGCCATGAACGACAGCGTGTTCCCCGAAAAGAATGACCTTGCCTGGAGCGCTGACGAACCATTCGCGATCTTCTCTCTGCCTCACTGGGTGCGCATTGTATGCGAGTTTCTCCACCGCGCGGCTAATGGTGACTCCTCCATGACAGACAGAAGCGCGGACGAAATGGTGTTGGTCGGCGCCTGCAGAAACGGTAATCGCGCCTGCCTCGAGCAGGGCATGCTCAAGGTCGTCGATGAGGTCCGCCGGGTCCTCGATCCCAACACACAAGCGAATGAGATCCTCAGGTAGACCTCGCTCTGCACGCACAGCAGGATCAATGGATGCGTGACTGGTGGCAGGATGCTGTTAGGCATATCCGAGGTTGATAAAGATGATACTTACGACATGACGCACGGCATGCTTATCAGAGAATTAACGCAGCCAAAAGAAACAGAGATGCCCCAAAGACGGGTCGCACCCACGATGCGCTCAGAAAGTGCTTTGTCTCCAGTGGCGAAAGAGAGCACTGCGCCATAACCGTCTGCGTTACGCTCATGGATTTCTCTCCCTGGGTGGTTCGCTAAGCCAGGGTAGTGGACTTTAAAACCAAGGCGGTCGAGCATCGAGGCGACAGCCATTGCGGAGGTCTGTTGACGATCCATGCGGATCGCGAGTGTTTTTATACCACGCAAAAGCAGGAAACAGTCGAAAGGGGTAAGGGCATTGCCGATTGCATTGATGATGAATCCTATTTGCTAAAAGAATATTTCCAGCAAGTTCGTTAGGCAGAAAAGCCGATGAGGGGACACACCTTGGCTAAGTCGTCACTATTGCAGGTAATAACGCCTGCCATTAAATCGTGGTGCCCGCTTAGGTACTTGGTAGCACTATCGTATATGATGTCCGCGCCATATTCTAACGGGCGTTGTAAGTAAGGGCTCATCATAGTATTGTCAACTACGACAAGAGCATCTGGAGCATGTTCTTTGACTCGTGCGGCAATGTCTGCGAGATCAGCAACTTTGAGAAGCGGGTTGGTAGGACTCTCCAAAAGGACCATGGCCGTTTTTCCTGCCTTAACGTGTGCGTGGAGATTTAGAGGGTTGGTAGTATCGACGTGATGTACGACAACGCCGCCGTGGGTCTTGATATAGGTGAGGAGGCGATTTGTGCCACCGTACAGGTCATCTCCAGCGATGATTTCATCGCCAGGTTTGAGAAGACGGAGAATGACATCGAGCGCTGCCATTCCAGATGAGACTGCGAATGCATGACCTGCTGAAGATATCTTGGCGATGTGGTGTTCTGCGATCAGGGTTGAGCGAAATGAACAGGCAAGATCTGGTCAGGCAGGCCTCACCGAGATGGCTGCGGGTGGGATTACCACTCCTCGTGTAGTCATACTGGCCATCTACGCCTTTGAAGGTAGAGGACTGATATATTGGAACCGAGCTAGAGCCATATTGGTCCTTTTGATCGGGGTTGTCTACGGTTGCACAAAGGGTACTGAAACGATACGGCTTGCGAGGTCGAAATGGGGAGTCTGGCTCAGGAGTTGGCAGTTCGTAGTCTCTGATGAGACCGTGATTTTGGGCTGTACGAGACATAGGTAAGGAGGCAAGAAGGAGATTGTGGGTCAGGCGGTGGCCATGATATGAATGAAATACTCGTGGGACCCGATGGCGAAATTGATTGAAGCTGACCCGACATTCTCGGCTCTAGCGCGAGCCCCATGCCTCGCAGACAGCGTACGTTCTCACTTTTTCATGTCTTTCTTATCTCACTAATCAAACACTCCAGCCGTGAGAAAGGCCCAAGAGAGCCAACCACTCGATGCTGAGATCATTGCAAAACGCACGAAGCGCCATCTCGACGAGCTCGAGGTGCGTTCCTTCGATTCGCTTTCCAACTCATTATCCCATTGTACCCCCAGCGCTCAAATTATGCAGAGCCGACCACTTCGTATCTTGGAATGGATGAAGACGACCAGGCTGGAAAATCCGCCAAAGGCCGTGCCCGTCAGACAGTCTCGGACAAACGACAACTCTCTGGTCCCGGTGCGAAGAGGAAGAAGGCTAATATGAACATCCGCACAGCCATTCTTTACAGAAAGAATTTTACCACCCTAGTCGAAGAATCAGTAGGCGTCCCATTTTACGGATCCCAGGATACTTTGTTAATTTCATATTCCAGGGACTAGCAAACCTTCCCTCCTCGATGCCCACTTATCTTAACGCTGCCGCAGGACCTTCCAGGAGGCCAACACGATCACTGTGTACTGTCTGTGGGTATTGGGGTAACTACAAGTGCAAAAAATGTGCAATGCATTATTGTGGTCTCGATTGTCAATGCGTCCACGACGAAACAAGATGTGAACGACGCGTCATTTAACACCACCCCTGTCCGGCGTGTTCATAGGTTCTTGGTCTTCCTTCGTATTATCTTACTCTCGCGTACCTCGGTTTCCGAACGTAACTTCTTTGTAACTCATAACACTCAAAGGCGAGTATCACTTCAACACCGATAATAGTTGTCCTGATTAGGAAGTAGATTTTCGTTCCACACCCCCCCAGATGAACTTTGCAGCTCCAGCGGCTCGTTAAGGTGGCTGTCGCTGGACAAAGGTTCTACCGCTTCCGTTCCGCACTTTTGGGCATCTCATTCCGTGGGTTAGGGATATGGCGATATCACCCCGTAAACTTCGGGCTTAAACATACCTTGGGAGATTTCTTACTTATGCTCACATCGCGTGACACAGCTCGGAGTCTTCCAGAAATCCCTGGCCCGACCGAAGGCTCTTCATACCCGCGGGAAACCAGATGTCGGATGGCCTTCATAGGGAAGGGGGTTGGGTCTACGGGGAGCCGTAATAGAATGGTTGTGATTGATTGTTGTCAGGAGTGACACATAGCAAAGATGTGTATTCTATGCTGTTGGGCTGGATCACGCACTGCAACTATACGAGTGGCGCCGCCTGATGGTAACGACTTAATATCTGATATGGGCATGGCCAGATATTTGCACCTGCTTTCCACCTATCCAGTGACCCAGTCAGTCGTGGGTCGGTAATAGCGTTCATTTACATCCTGGTGATAGCATCTGGTTGAAAATAACCGTAAACAGGTACTAATAACAAATGATGCAAAACGTCAAGAGAGTACAGTAGAGTCAAGTTAGATAATACGTCTAGTAATGGTTATGTGAGCTTCGCCAACGAGATGGTATTTTCATTAGTGTTCACGGAGAGGTACGCATTTTTCAGGAAGACATCTCCTACTAACCATGTTGATAAGCCGTTTATGCTGCTAGGAGTAATCCCAGACTGGCAATCTCCTTGAAGGTCATTCGGGTCCACAGGCAGAAAGGCCAAATCGGTTGATTCGATAGCGAAGGTTTGGCCACCGAAAGTGAGTGCAAGAGATGCATTGGTTGTACATGGAACGGTAAAACCACCCTTTCCATCGGACTTGGCGCCCTGAATGCGTTGATGTATGGTTAACGCGTCATCCTGCGGCACAACCATCAGCGTGGTGCCAGTGTCCAGGATTGCGCTTAGGCCAGTGACTTTGAGGCGTTTTCCATTCATTGTCACGGAACTGAAGTTGGCCTCCCAGAAACCTTGTGGGTTCACGTTGTCTAACGTGACCAGAGTGTTTTGATCGAACTTGTTGGGATCTAGTCCCCCAAAAGTGACATCTCCGTCGTTTAAAGCGTCACGGAGACGCGATATCTTGAACGAAATAATAGCCTCTTGTATCAACCCACTTGTGAAGAGTGATTCAACTGGTGTCGGAACCTTCTGCTGAGATAAGGTACTTTGGGCCACACCCATGAGACCGTCGAATGTGGCACCGGTAAACTGGAAGGACTCTTTCTGAGTTGCGCCAAAGGAATGCTGAGGAAGACTAAGACCCGCGATGGAGATATCGTCGATGATCTTCGTCCCAGACACGTTTCCTGAGCCATAAAGTACTTGGAAAATCTGACGTGTATCAACAAATGAAGACGATGAACTGGGTCCAAGGGTCGTGTGATTGCCCTGCATGTCGAATGGTATGAGCGTATGGAAAGAGGGGAGTCCCGAGTCACTTACACAATTGGCTCCTTTCACGGAAGAAGACTGACACTTCTCTCCTGTAACCCAGAAATCGGCCGATCCAGAATCCATCAAGATAGAGAATTCCTGGGGAGGAGAGCCCATGCTTATAGTTGCGGCATACCCCACATCGTTTTGCTCAATACTGAGGGATAGAGAATTTGGGGCGGTGGGTTGGTTGCCCGGCGTGACAGACTTCTCCTCTGCGGCTTTCAGGTCTATGGCACTGAAACCAGTACCCGTTCTAGACACCAGCAATGGGTTAAACAGTAGTGGAAAAGGAGTGAAGTTGCGCACTGAGCGTCAGCTTCATCAACCCGGTGTCGGCCATGACGGATGTGCGCTTCACGAGAAACAAGCATTTCCAAAAGTACTTCGTCAGACGGTCCCTCGCGACCCGTCATGCGAGCAAGACGTCGGTGTGAGCGGTTAATGTGTTGTTGGAGGAGCTATGGTGAGGATTACGAAAGCTTCGCTATGATCAGAGGCATTAGATACTAACAAGCTGGGGATGGAGATCTTGCTGCGATTGAAGACGCTTCAGAGGCAGAGTGATGATGCCCTTTTGTCTGGGAGTCAAGGGAATAGCGTTCACGTGGATGGAAAGAGAAAATATGCTTCCCAGAAGCAGGATGAAAGGAGAGAGAAACTTCATCGCGTCAGTCCTGGACGGTGAAGTTTATGCAAAACTATTGGGTAAAGACAGGACCAGCCTGTAGTGAGCAACGAAAGAGAGGACTCAGGGGGGGTGGACGTGAAAGGCGGTAGATTGGGGGCATTCTTTATATATGCACCCATGGAATGGTAACCACGAGGATAATGTGTTCACGACGACCATACACAGACCAACAAGCGGGGTGGAGGCAGCGTGTTCTGCCTTTGTTACCCCCTGTTGGCACAACAGAATAATGAACTTGGCTGCGAGTCCGCGGAGAAAGCACGCCACCAGAACAATAGATCGCAGGCATGTTGTCGACATTGTGATAGCAACAATAGCGACACGAGGCTATTATTAAAGAGTACCGCCTAAGTTAGGGGTTTAAACATTCAATATTCAATACCCGTGTGGATGTGGTTCCGGCGGTTGGGTGTGAAGAGGTAATACTGTACCGTCGTTCAACTGTACGGGAGTGATTTGTGTTCTGCTCGTGACTGCGCTTCATAGCTTCATCCTTGAAATTGTGCGGTTGTTACGCACATCGATTTTATTGGGAAGGATATTGGCGCAGTGGCCCAGTCGGCCATATGGACGAGACGAAGTGCCATAGGGACGGACTCTCGGAGTTACCGATGTGCCTCCGGAATGGCCTGACTTTTTTTAAATTTTTTGATAAATAATAAATAAGCGGGGTTGGCCTGCAGGTTTTGGACGCCGACGGAGATGGACCTCATACTGGGCCTCGCAGACGAGTACCTCCTTGACAAGGCGTGGGGCCATTTTGTCCCAGTCTCTGTCTTTGCATCTCCACGTTATGCGAACATTTCCCAATTGAGCGTCGCACCAAGGGCGCCACAGACGCAGCCGACATGGCACCGTCACTTGGCCTCGCTACTGCCACACCCTCCCCTGCCCTCTAGCCACGACCCCTCCCTATTGACGGTCTCTGCATGGCCTCGAGACTATATCCCGCGCCAGCTTATCTCTCTCTCAGCCATCACTTTGATCGGCATTGTCTTCCTCTACTTCATCTTCGCTGGCCTCTCCTATCGTTACATCTTCAACCATGAGATGATGAACCATCCACGCTTTCTCAAAGACCAGGTCAAGCTCGAAATTCAATGCAGTTTGCGCGCTTTTCCTGGCATGACCCTCCTTACTCTGCCTTGGTTTGAAGCTGAAGTCCGTGGTTACTCCAAGTTGTACGATAACGTGGATGACTTTGGTCTTGCCTATCTCTTCTTTTCGATACCGTTGTAAGAAATACATTTCGCCCGTCGCCGTTACACCTTTGACACCAACCTACAGCTTCCTGGTTTTCACTGACTACGGCATATACTGGGTACACCGCCTGTTACACCACCCCCTGATTTACAAGTACGTCCACAAGCCACATCACAAATGGCTCAGTACGTCTCTTCATCAGTCCCGATCCCTACCCCCTCTGATCCATTTCTCGCAGTTCCCACACCCTTCGCTTCGCATGCCTTTCATCCGCTTGACGGCTACCTTCAATCTGTTCCCTACCATCTTTTCATCTTCGTATTCCCATTGCATCGCTGGCTCTATCTAGGTCTTTTCGTGTTTGTAAACTTTTGGAGTATTCTCGTGCGTCTCCATCTGAATCGTTTCTGCATCTGAATTGTTAATCTCGAGTTACAGATCCACGACTCAGACATGATTACGGGTCATGCTCTCGAGAAAGTCATCAACGGACCGGCGCACCATACTCTGCATCACCTTTATTTCACTGTTAATTACGGGCAATATTTCACATGGGCAGACAGGTGGGGGGGCTCCTACCGGCAGCCAGCTTCTGAACTTGACCCAATGCTGGAGGTCCTTGCCGCAAAGGAAGCGAAAAAGAAAGAGGCAATGAAAAAAGCGGAATAGTTGGCGAGCATGAATATCTTGGGCGGTGATAATATGGAGTTTTGATACTATAATATTGCCTATCTAACTACCATCTTACTAATGCTAGCGGAGAACAACACCTCAGCGTCATTATGATTCGAATAGTTATGAGTGAGCCCACTATTGTCCTTCGTTGCCAAAGCGAACCATGTTACAGGTCGACTAGCTTGGGCCAACTGACACAACGTAAACAAGATCTTGAGTGACACAACAACGTAGCTGGTCGCGCGTATTTACATGTCGACAGAATTCAGTGCGCGAGGCCCAGTGACTCCGCGTGGATCACCGCTTTTGTGTACGCTTCTTCACTTCGTCGTCCTTGACTGCATGCAGCATGATTTTGTTAGGGTGCCCGGGGGTATTACCTGAATGACCCTTTGACCAGTCGTACGAAACAGCGTATGCAAATATCGTCCCCGTGCGATTGAACGCAGAGGAGGAGACCGGACCAGGACACGGGTCGAACGCTGTTACGCATATTCGTCGGCAAGCGCGCACGACAGGGAAAAAAAGAGTAAGATACTTTTCAATCGCGTGCGCGAGTCTTTGTCCCAGAAGTTGATGGTACCATCCGAACCTGTGGTGGGGAAGGGTCAGACGTGAAAAAGGGCAACAAAAACCGGGCTTACCGCAGGTAGAGAATGTGCCATGCACGGGGTGGAAGTTGATGTCGTTTACGGCGAATACGAGGGATTGATCTTTTGAAGTTGCCGATTGGTCGCGGCGGTGGCACTTGAAGGAAAAGTTATTCCTAGCCGCGCTCGCTGATTAATACTCAAACTAAATGAGTAAGAGGTTAAGCGGGTTCGTACTGCGAATCCTTCTCGTCAACATATCTTTAGACAGGTTAACATCATTAGACTAGGTTGAAGCGAAGGGATGAAAACGTACTGAATAGCCACGCGCCCTTCAACACTCCCCATAGCGAAGCCTGTACCAGTAGGGAAACAGGATATTACACGCGTTTGCCATTTTAATGGGGACATCATGGTCTAAGGCGAGGAGTCAACATCGTAGTCGAGAGCATCTTCTACGCCCGCACCTTGTAAGGGGTCGCAGGATTCGTGAGGTTGAAAATCTGGACGTGACGTTCTGCGGTGCCGACAACCATGAGCGGGTATGAAACGTCGAGTGTGTAGCACCTCTCCGGCAGTTGGACGGTTGAGATTGGATTTGCTGAGCGCATGTCCCAGTACTAAATTGAACTCGAAATTCCAACACCGAGGCAAGGACGAGAAATAAATGCAAACTACCTTGATAGTCTTATCCCAAGAGCTGGTCGCGAGAATGTTGCCTTGTTGTGTATCGAGCCATTTGACGACCTTCACAGGGGCGTCATGCTGCGCTACCTGCTGCGCCTGCCCAGTTTGAATGTCGTAGAGACGCGCAGCATTGTCACCCCCACCCGATATGACCTTGTTGCCTTCCTATGAAGCGAGGATTAAAGGGGAAACCAGACACGACTTGTGTTGAGAAGTGCGCACTTTGTTCCAGCAGACTGAGAGCACCGGCCCCTGGTGGCTATACATTGCCTTTCCTTGAGTCTGGCCATTTGCTCCTACTTCATATATCCTCACCTAGATGCCGCATGAGGCGATATGCGGGGGAAGAGTTGGGGGACTCACATTATTGTCCCAGCTCCCAACCGCGAGGAAATCAGCCACGGGGCAGAAAGAAAGAGAAGATATCGCATCCGGGGGAGGGTCTGAAACCTCAACATCTTTCTCCGCAGTTGATGAGACATTCGCGGATGTGGTGCTTGCACCGAAGAAAGCCATGATAGCGGTCTTGGTTCAGCCGTCTCGAGTCACGATGCCTGACCAGGCGACGCCCACGTTAGTTACATAAGCAACAGATTTTAGGCAATCAGTCTCAGGCTGTAGCTGCGCTACAAATTAAAGAACATCCAACGAGGAAGTTACGAGAGTAAATGACACCATCATTCGTCGAAAAATAGCCGTATATAAAAATCGACGAGCCTGGGACTCGAACCCAGAACCGCTAGCGCCGGAAACTAGCACGCTACCATTGCGCCAGCTCGCCAACTGGATAAGATTGTTTACGCCACGTTGACAACCGTTAGGGGTACAGTTCTACGTAAAGATACGAACTTTGAAAATGGGTTGCCTTGTGCGCCGCGATGGCAGACAGGGGGACTGACAGGCTGAATGGAAGGCTGCCTTATAATGATACACCGTGCTCAGTACAGTCAGCAAAAGAACATCAAGAACCCGGTGGAGTGGGGTGGGTCATCCGGTCATCCTTGCTGTTACCGATTGTCAGTGGATTTCCCACTTGGAGTTCCTTTGACTCGGCCGTGTAGGGCCGACCGACGGGATTTGCCAGTGTACGACACAGTACATAAGGTTGAGGAACGATATCATTCGTCGCAACCCCGATGTCCCAAATTACTTACGACGACTCTGGTAACCCTTCTCAGGATGAAGAAACCCCTCTTCTTTCTTCGGAACCTGTAACGAAGGATCTAGTGACGCCTGTCCCGTGGGCTCAGCTCTGGGTGTTGCTTGTTCTCCAACTTGCGGAACCACTTACCTCTCAAGTCATATATCCTTTCGCCCCAGAAGTACGTTTGCTTCCCTCGATACATCATTATTTTTTCTTACGGTACAGTTTGTCCGCAATGTGGGGATCACGCATGGCGATGAATCCCGCGTAGGATTTTACGTTGGCTTGCTGGTGTGTCTCAACGTATATCCTCTGCGTACTCCGTATAACATCATCTAGCAATCCACTTTCTTTGCAACTCAAGCGCTTACTGTCTTGCTGTGGAGTAGGCTTTCTGATGTCGTCGGCCGTAAGCCGATCCTCCTCACGGGATTGTTCGGCCTTTCTCTGTCTATGTACAGTTTCGGGCTCTCAACGACGTACTGGGGTGCGCTTTTCAGGCATGTGTACATGTCCCCATTGCTCATTCCTAACTCTAACTTGTCTCAGTCGGAGCCTTCATGGAGCACTGAATGGAAACTCTGGGATCATGAAGAGTATCGTTGCAGAGATCACCGACCCCACAAATCTTCCCCTAGTTTATGCGTATATGCCTGTCTCATGGTCTACTGGTAGCACACTGGGGTAAGTGAGATACACTCTCGGAGGATCGATCCGTAATGAAAACTGCTTTGTAGCCCAATGATCGGTGGGGCTTTATCACGCCCGGCGGAGCGTTATCCGTACACATTTGGAGACTCTGAGTTCTTGAAGAAATATCCATACTTTCTTCCATGTGCTGTCTCTGCGACATTCTCGGCGCTGGCATGGCTCTTGGCTCTTATTTTCTTAAAGGAGGTACGTGTGAATGTCTTCTGACCGTTTTTACTCTCTACAACTTGGCCCTAGACAGTATCTTCTCCCGTCACCTTTCGCAGTCTCTTGACCAAAAAGGCTAATCCGTCTCCTTCCGTGCACGTGGTAGAGATAGATGAGGCTGAGAAACCGTATCCGTTGCGCCGGTTGATGACCCGGCAGGTGCTGCTATCTGTCTTTAACTACGGCACTCTTTCGCTTGTGGACATCACCTATCGCGCAATCCAGCCTCTATTCTATAGTACACCCATCAGCAATGGTGGACTTGGACTTACACCACCGGCAATCGGCAGGATCTTGATGTACTTTGGCTTACTGAATGGGGTCTTCCAATTAATTTTCTTCGCGCGCATCCACGCACTGTTGGGCACTAAAAGGCTGTTTGTCGGTGGGCTGCTTTGTGGGATTCCTATGTTCATGCTTTTCCCCATGATCAGTGCTTTGGCACGGGCATACGGCGTGGGTCCGATTGTATATACGTCGGTGGCTCTCCAAACCGTATTCGCTCTGGGTGTTAACTCGTGCTACGGTATGCTGTGGTCATCATTGGCTGTGAAATCAGGGTGATGTCAAACTGATTGGTTTCCTTAGGTTGCATCTTCATCTATCTCACTGCCGCATCTCCCAATCGTGCGTCTTTAGGTACGACAAACGGCCTTGCGCAGCTACTCGTCTCCATCATGCGTGCCATTGGCCCGGTAGCTGTCACGTCACTCTTCTCTTTATCATTAGCAGAGGGGTATCTCGGTGGTTGGATGGTGTATTTTGTCCTAATGGGTATCTCGGCGGTGGCCATCACGTTTTCGATAGCGCTTCCACGGCAAGTGAGGCGGTTGTAGATGTGCAGCTCAGTGCAAACGCCGCGGCTTTATAGTAGCTCTTGGTTACACATACACCAATACCGAGAACACCAGGACTCGGAAAAGGTTCAGATGTTAGCGTTTATAAAGTAGCTTACAGTCTCGAACAACACGTCTGTCAGTTGAAGTTTGTGTCTTGGTCAGGTAGACGTCATCTAGGTGCATTTCCGGAGGTTTCAACAGTATATCATCTGTTTGGCGTACTTATTCCAATCTCCAAGCACATTCGTACATAATCGTACAGGCGCGAACCTTCCTTCGAATACTCTGCATCAAAAAATGTTGTACGTCCTTGCAAGTGGTACAGTCTCCGCCGGAGCGATATCCGCGAGTTCACCATCAGCACGCACATCGAAGCACTCCGGGTCAACCGTTACTCGGGGCGTAGCACTGTTCCATTTCATGTCCCCTTTGCGGACGCGACGACAACCACGCACTGCCTCTACACGCTTGGACAACCCGTACTTGGCGATAGCTCCTGAGTCGATGGATACCTTCGAAACAAAATTGACCGAGTTTCGTGCCGCTGAAGCTGGATGTGCGCCCCACATGGGTCGCCCGTAGAAGGGTTGAACGGTAGGAATGGATGCATTCGCATCACCCATCTGCAGCCCAGATAAGGGAGTGAGCCTTACATTATTTCTGTAATCGTACCTGCGCCCAAACTATAACACCGGATTTAAGCACCATTTCGGGTTTGGAGCCAAAGTTCTCTGGTTTCCAAAGGACGAGATCGGCCAGCGCTCCAACAGCGACCTGGCCAACCAAATGTGAGATGCCGTGAGTGATCGCACTTTGGAAAAGTACGATCAGTAGTGAGAGTGAGAGAAGGTGAATTCAATGTAACCGCTCACGGATTAATGGTATACTTTGCAATGTATCGTTTAACCCGCCCATTATCGCGACTCTCGGAATCACCGAGAGCAGTGAGTGGTCCACGGGAGGCACGCATCTTGCTTGCCGTACGCCACGTGCGACTCACAACCTCAGCGACGCGGCCCATTGCCTGGGAGTCCGAGCTGATCATCGAGATTGCACCAGAGTCGTGGAGTACGTCTTCGGCGGCAACCGTCTCTTTGCGTATGCGCGATTCTGCGAAAGCCAAGTCTTCGGCGTTCGATTTATCCAGGTGATGGCACACCATCAGCATCTATTTCTATGGTAAGACGTGGTAAGGGTAGGTCGATTAAGCGCCATACATCCAAGTGTTCATCGAGAGTGTTTTTCGCAAAGGGTCGCGTCGGGTTTGTGGAAGAGGGCAGAACATTATCGAGGCTACAGACCGTGATGATGTCTGGTGCGTGCCCACCACCTAGACGGGGGTCAGCTATCAGGATAACATATCGTGTCTCAAGAACTACAACCTGCTCCCTCGGTATGATATGTATGTATTGTACGACCGCCGAATGCGGCAATTGTCGCTATAATGAAATGAGGAAAGGGATGGCACTGTGTCCGTGGTGCTTACTCTCTACGAAGCCAGATTCGTTCAGAGTATCTGTGTGTATATTCACCTGAAGTGTCAGTGAGCGCGCAACGACGCTGCGGCATACGATTGCAATAAACCTGGACATCGTAATTATCCCCAACGTTCAATGCATTGACGATGGCCGCTGGAGTGGAGCCCCAGTCTTCGTGAAGCTTCAGGCCCGCCGCACCAGCCTTGACAATGTCTTCAAGGGCGGAAGGGCCTGCATCATTGCCCTTCCCCGTGAAGCCAAAGTTCATTGGCAATGAATCTGTGGCGGCCAACATGTGTTTGATGTAAAACGGGCTTGGTGTACAGGTTGTTGCGTTCGTGCCAGCACTGGGACCAGTCCCTCCACCAATCATCGTTGTCGTACCAGAGGAGAGTGCTTCGATGACCTGTGTTGGTGAGATAAAGTGGACATGTGCATCGACCGCGCCAGCAGTGACAATAAGTTTCTCTCCAGCAATCACTTCGGTGCTTGATCCGACGATTAGTGATGGATGAACACCGTCCATGATATCTGGGTTGCCGGCCTTGCCAAGACCTACGATGGAGCCATCTTTCACCCCGATATCCGCCTAAGACGAGTTTAGTTTGACGCTGTGTTCAGACGTGGCCACTCACCTTGTAGATCCCCGACCAATCAACAATGAGCGCGCTTGTGATAACGAGATCGAGGGCCTCCGACGCCGGGCGATTCGTGGCCTGCCCCATGCCTTCACGAATAGATTTTCCTGCTGAAAGGTCAAATACGTTTGCGGTGCTCCATCTGTAAGGCTTGCCTCCACCAAACTTGACTTCGTCGCCATATACCGCCTGCGCTGTATAAGATGGTACCCCCGGGGATAAGACTGACTCACTTCATCGCGCTCCACCTCTATCCATAATTCGGTGTCTCCCAATCGTACACGATCGCCCACAGTCGGGCCGAACGCCGCTATGTATGTTTCACGACTAACTGACGTGTCTTCACGCACCTCTTGCGCACCCGGCTCTGGTACGGATAGGAATCCGCGTTGCAGGAGGTTTGAAAGTATTGCGTCGCGTGACGCATGATCGAGGGGACCAGTTGCAAGAGAATTACCGCCCGAGATAATTTTCGCGCCTCCAATCTCACAGAGGGTCACCGTTTTGACGTCCCCCGGCTCAAAACGGACTGCGGTACCTGCTAGAATGTCAAGACGTTTTCCATATGCACGGCCTCGATCGAAAGACAGGGAATTATTTGTCTCGATGAAGTGGTAGTGTGAGCCGATCTGTGTTTGCTCAATATAATGCTACCATCTTGCTTCGGTAGTAGACAGACCTGCACTGGCCGATCACCAGTATTTGTAACACGCAAACGAATGCGATCACGACCTTTGTTAATAATGATATTTTCTGTGCGTGCGATGACTGAACCCGGGAGATTCTCTCGCGAATAGAGGAAGGGATCTTGCACCGGGAAGAGGTCATTGGATGGCATAGGCAGGAAGGATCCTGAAAGGGCAGCTGCTATATCTCCGTCCTCGGTTTCGATAGGATTGTGGACAGTGACTAAAAAGACACTTTTCTGGGGATTAGTCCCTGGAAAGGGAACTTGTGAATGCTGAGAGACCCATCGTTGAAAGTGCCTTCGACTTGAATTTCGTGAAGAAGTATCGGAACTGATGGCAAGACGTGGCGTCTCCCCAGAATTTTCCTTCCCTTATCCATGAGTTCCGTGACAGAATGATCACCATCGCGTATGAATTCTTGAAGCTGGGAAGCGATGAGAGCAGTCGCTTCGGTCTGATTCAAACGGAGACCCCTCGCCAGGCGCTTCTGGGCAAGAAAGCCGAGCTGTATGAGGAGGTAAACATAAAATACTTTGGACGATCTGGATGTAATACTTGATGGAGTTCAAGCTTTTCATGCTCTCGCGGTGACAGACGCATGTCTGCTGCAGTACTAGTAGATGGGAGATAACAGTGTTGTGCCTCGGCCGGTGGGCTGGTATCCTGGTCACGGCTTTACCCGAATATGACAACCAAAGTCGACACTACAGCGAAATCCATATTACAGCGAAATCCATAAAGGGGGGCCCCTGACGTTAAGATGTCCATCACGGAATCCGAATTTTTTGACAGCTGGGTTCATAGTTAAGTCGAAAAAGGAAATATTGAAGGTATCTTATCTTGTAAAATAGGGCTTATGGGTAGTTATCCCGGAAGAGACTACTCATCCGTTTTCCGTCGTCCTTTCCCCTGTCCATATCCCATCTCCCACAGTTGGCCGCCATCACGACGAGCTCAAACGGATGGGTCTTTCCATGTCCCTCCAGAGCCTCCCTGACTCATTGGGGCTGGAGCTTCAGGCTTCAAGACAGAAATAAAAATGAAAAATAAGAAGTTGTTTGCAGTGCAATATGATGTCGGTGTCGGGATTTCTTGGCCATTGCTAGAAGAGGTTTGGGCATTTCGGAGGTCCGTGAGTTCACAGGAACCAGTGTACGCCCTTTTTTTTTTCCATCTCACCTCTGAGTCTAACCGTTCTGCCACTGCCCCTCCCTTTTGCTCACACACACAACCCCAGTCACGACTCACCGGTTGCCTCGCCTCACCACTCACTGCAAGCCCCTGAGGACGACTTCAATGATGAATGCAGCAGCGGCAACACAGGGCAAAGGCTACCGTGGACCCACAGTACGAGAACAACCACGCCTGTGACAGTAGCCACGACAGCCATGACCTCAACGGCGAACACGATGGCAAAGACTGCAACCACAACAACAACAAGTTCTAATGTAGATACGGTTATACAGTAGTGCTACAAATATATAGATTTTTTCAGCCCTGTCAACAAAACGCGAGCTTCACTTCGAGTTTCAAGCTTCAAGCTGAGAACTCGGACTTGTTTGGGTGAGTACTCATGATTGCTCGCACCTTCTCGCTCTGTCTGCTCTGTACAACCATGGATAAAATTTCTTTTTCGAGGGGAACGGGGGCTTGAACCAATAAGCTCGACTTGGTCAAAATTTCATTAATCTGTTGAATTTTCATTTCTTTAATTACTACAAATATTTTTTGGTGGGAAAAAAGCCCGGCATAATTGCCGCGCCACCCTGAGTTTAAAGGCTTGTCTGCTAATTTTGAGAAAAGGGGCCCCCTAATATGGATTTCGCTGTAGGGGGCCCCTGACCTTAACATGGACATCACGGAATCCGAATTTTTTGACAGCTGGGTTCATAGTTAAGTTGAAAAAGGAAATATCAAAGATCTCTTATCTTGTAAAATAGGGCTTATGGGTGGTTATCCTGGATGAGACAGCTCATCCTGTTTTCTGTTGTAATTTCTGCTGTCCATTTTACATCCCCATGGTTGGCCATCACCTCTCTGATTAGCTCAAATAGATGGCTCTTTCTATGTCCCTCTAGGGCCTCCCCAACTCAGAGGTCCACAAGTATCACAGGAATCAGTATGATCCTTTTTTTTCTATCTCACTTCTAACTGTGGTAGGACAACAGGAGCCATGCTTGCACACACCACTCCCAGTCGCCAGTCATGTCACCACCCACTGAAAGCCCCTACTGACGACTGCAATCAGTTATGATGCAAGGCAAACATGACAGCAATAACAAATGTGGTGGTGGCAACATGGTCAAAGACAACTACAGAGACATCAGCAGAAACACATGGGTTTTTTACTAGCTTACAGAATTCAAAATCAATTATGTAGATTATGAGCACATGTCACACTTGTGATGGAAATGTAATCACTTGTTAGTTCCACAAAATCAGCTTTGATTTCCTAGGTCAAATCATAAGCACTTAAAATCATTGCACAACTCTTATGGCTGTGTCATAGGTACTTACAATTCTGATGGCCCTCTTGTAAGTAATTACAATTCCAATGCAATTCTGACAGCTCTCTTGTAAGTGGTTATGATTCCTACATAATTCCATTACAAGCACTTACAATACTGTTCAGTCTTTATGAGTAATTGTAAGCACATACAATTTGATTTTAATTGCAATGGGTTTCAACCTTCAATTGTTATATGTTATGTTTTTTTCTTACTATACTGTGCTTACTACATGGACTATCATTGGGACCGTCATCTTTACTTCATCATCATCCCCTTCATGCACAGACTTTACTCATTCTTGCTTACTTGTTTGACTCTGTATGTGACTCATACTACTACTGATACTAGTAGTATTCAGACTATGACTTAATCCTACTAGAAGTTGTCTTTGGTGGCTTTACTAGTACCGGTCTTCAGGGTATTTGCTTGGCAGTTTGTAGTATATAACCTGTACCATTAGGACACTTGGACTTTAAGTCTGAGTTCTTGAATCATATCAACTCTTGACATTGGACCTCAGTACCAGAACCTCAGGAGCTGCATAAGTCAATTGACTTCCCAGTCTCACTCCTCTCAGTGACAGCATAAGCCAGCACGCTTCCCTGTTCACTCATCACCGAGTCTGCACAGAGTATTCCTCTGTGCCTTTGCCATGATGGAACCACCATACACTGTCCCACACCCTAAGGAGCTTACTCATTGACTATGCACCAACTGGTTGCATCTCAGAGCTCAGAACAGATGAAGTAGCCATTGTCTAGAACCTGCTGATACCCTAAACCCCCTACAAGCTGTGTAAGAAGGCCAAGAGTGCTTGAGTTCAGGAAGGATGAGGAGTATAGGCACAAGCTGACATGCTAGTTTGTTGGCAAAGACACAAGACTATGAGAAACTGCAAGCCAAGGCAAGTCCAATGCTAGATATGATGGCAAGAACCTAAACTAATAGTGAGAGTGAGTATGACTGGTGATGGCCTATGCACACCACATGCAAGGTGCAAGGACGAGTATGATGACTTTGCACACAAGGGCAAAGCTTTGTAACAAGTGCAAGTGTGTTACATTTTTCTTGCTTACTTCACCACATTTATCACACGGACTACCATTGGGACTGTCTTTTCCTTCATCATCACACCCCTCTACATATGACTTGCCTGATTACTCATTGCTGCTTATCCGTTTGACTCTGTCCATGACTCATATCTGCTTACCTACATGACTCATACTACTACTGATACTAGTAGTATTTGGACTATGACATCATCCTGCTATAGTAGTTACTTGACTCGGTGGCTTTCCAAGTACTGGTACTGATAGTATCTGCTTGGTGACTTATAGTATATAACCTGTACCATTAGGACACTTAGACCTTAAGTCTGAGTTCTTGAATCTTATTGACTCTTGACACCAGACCTCGGAACCAGAACCAGAACCCCTTTGGAGCTGCATAAGTTGTTCGACTTCCCAGTCTCACCCCCTCAGTGACAGCATAAGCCAGCGTGCTTCCCTGTTCACTTATCACCAAGTTCGCCCAGGGTATTCCCCTGTGCTGTTGTCACCACAGAACCTCCTTACACAATCCCGCATCCTAGGGAGCTGACACACAGACTATGCACCAACTGGTTGTGTAAGAGAGCTCAGAACTGACTGAGTAGCCACAGCCTAGAACCTGCTCATGTCAAGCAGAACATGCCATCAACACATAACAAAGCATGACAATGACAAAGAGCAAACTAGTATCATGATGGAATGCAGAGATGAAAGGTAAACTCTGGGCTTTAGATGGAATAAGGAAAGTACAAATGTGAAGTAGAGCTGCTAAAGGTTGCTGCTGAACTGCTGAACTACAAGCAACAGCAGTCCTTATATATGTGTGACCAAGGGCAAGTAGAAACCTCTTGAAGGTTTGTGTTTGCCCTGCCACAGCCAATCCGCATCCTACACTAGTGAGGCTGTGCATTGCCTGTAGTTGCACTCAAGTCACTATCCTCTAGTCAAACATCACAGTTGTGCCTCAAAGCTTCGGTAGCAGTCAGCCTTACTCTAGAAGGTTTGATGCACTTTGTGCTTGTGCCAGTTGAATGCGACCACTATGCCAGCTGCCAGGCTGTGTGCACCTGTGTGCATGGTTGCCACATGGCTTACCGCAGCCAAGAGCACCAACTCAGGGAATGCACATGCACTGTCACTATAGTGCCTTGCCTTCACAAGAAGCCTGGTCACTCTCGGTCTCACCTCAATGCCACATGACTTGGCTTGCTCTTCGCTGTAGTCTTCTACATGTAAAGCCTAGATCCTGATACACACTGATGCCGGTGTTATACAAGCTCCAAGGGCCAAGGGCACACAGATGACATCGCAGTCCCATAAGCATTAGAAATGTGAAAAACACTGTATACACCGCTAGTGTGGTGTGGGGCATATCACTGCTCAAGTTGAGTGACACATGCCATTGACACATAACACTTATCAAAACAAATCAGGTGTGTACATTTTCTTATTTCCTATCCCCCATGCTAATACACACAAAACATTACAGCCAATCACAGCTTGAGCTGGTGTTTTTCTATCTTTTGAAATAAAATAGCTAAAGATCTAAAATTTTTAATGGAGGTAGATCTCCCCATTAGCTGGGGGGTCCTCCACCAACTCTAAGTGATCTGAGCAGCCATTTCAGATTTATTTGACCAGCTATGAAATCAGTGGCTACACCTGCCAGCTACAGTCAAATAACTTTGCAACAGCTGCTCAGATCGCTTAAAGCTGGCAGAGAACCCCCCGACTAATGGGAAGATCGACTTCCATGAATATTTTTAGAATTTTAGCTATTTTATTTCAAAAGTTAAAAAATGCTGGCTTGTAGCTGCCACAACACTAAGATTCCAACCTATTAATAGTAGAACCCACCTTAGAGAACCCAGGATCAGGTAACTCAGTTGGTAAAGCACAAGGTGTACATTCTATATCCTGAGTTCAAACCCCTGTGAGGTCACTTTTCTGTACTTGAGTTTGGATGAGAGGTAGTTGTAATTGTAAATTGATATGTAATTCCTCTCTAAACACAAAATCAGTTACTATTACATCTTGTATCACATAGTTACTTGTAAGCATATGTAATAATATAAGTTGATAAGATATAGTTATCATTAAAAAAGTTATTTAACATTTTGGAAGTGTATACAAAATGCTCAGGAATTGCAAGCAATTATAATTACCTATATTAAACCCACAGTCATATAATTGATTACCTTTTCAAGAAGAATTGTAATCAGCTAGCAATCTTACAGATTTGGCCTGATCTTATGAAATTCATTGGACTAACACAAGCACTTATGAACCAGTGATCTCTATTTACTGATTTTGGTGTTCACAAGTGCTTATAATTAATTACAAAACCCAAAGTTTTTTGCTGATGGACATGGCACGAGAACAATGGCCACAGCTATGACAACCACAGCCCTGATGGCAAACACAATGGTGAATACCACAACAACAGCAAGTTTTAATGTAGATACAGTAGTAGCTTGTACCCTCTAGTTTCCTTCCCTTCATCTGCTCCCTTACTCTGGAGACTCTGCATGCATGGCTGTATTTGGATAAAATGTCCTTTTTGGGGGGGAAGGAGGGCTTGAACCAATCAGTGACTTGGCTAAAATTTCTCAAGCTAACCCTTTGAATTCTCATTTTTTAATTACTTCAAATTATTTTTTGGTGGGAAAAAAGTCTGGCATAGTTGCCACACCACCTGGAGTTTAAACACTTGTCTGCTAATTTTGAAAAAAGGGGCCCCCTAGTATGGATTTTGCTGTGAGGTACTGTTGCAGGCATCAGGAACTCCATCAGCAAATCCCATTACATGGCAGGCAGGAGGAGTCTGCTTATACTATGCTTAAAACACCTCTGCAAATGTTCACACATCCAAGGGGGGGGTGGGACTGGAATCCCATACCAGGGGTGGGGGGGGGGGGGGGCCCAATCATGAAAAAAAAAAAGTTCAACACCCCCTATTTGTTACATAATTGTGACCAGAAATGGAAAATTGATTCCCATACTGAGCAAGCAGTGGGCAATGATGAGGATCCCAACAATATCTGACAGCCAACACACCAGCAGCTAGGTTAGTAGTATGGTGAATGGGGTGCTTCTGTTGAGTGCTTGTCAACCTTCATTGAGTTCAGCAAGTGATTGTGGTGAGGAGTAAAGCTAGCAAAGTCTGAGAGTAAGGAAATGTATCAAATGATGCTGAATTAATCTAACACCTAAACAGAAACTGAGAACAGCAAGGAGAGCTGTTCACATGTTTGAGTACATTGGAGTGCCCTGATTGTGGGAAGGTGGTCCATGTTGGAACAGTTGGCCACAAAAATCTCAAGGTGTCATGGACATGTATATCTTTTTCTGTTTTCTGCATTAAAGTCCTTATCATTAGATATGATAAGATGGTTAGTCACATGATGCCAACATGTGCATTTGTATTCGTCATAAAAGGCATGTGATCCTGGGAAGGACCTGCCTTATCATCAGCTAGACATGTGTACATTATGATTGGTTGGAATGTTATGGAATGTTGTAGAACAATAGGGTAATGTAGATTATGTGCTGTATTAGGTTTCAGTCAGCATTGTTCTATTATTAGGGTGATGTGTCAGCACAAGTAAGCACTTATGACACAGTGATCAGTAATCACAATAGAAGTGCTAAATATAGACACACAATGTGTCAGCTCATAGTCATTCATACTTACTCAGTAGATTAGTAAGTGACTCATCCCTAGTAGTATATAAGACACCCTGTAGCGACCTGAGTAGAGCCAACTTGTCCTCTTGGTTCTCACTCAGACTAGCCTTTTGTGTGACACCGCTATTATTGCCTTGTATAAAGGTATCAAGTCTAGCACACTCCACACTGGTTAGTTCGGTGCATGATTTATCTCTGCATCAAGCTTGAGTTGTCCTTGACGAGCCCGTTTCATTTTCAGCTTGCTTGACATAGCCGACAGTCATCCGCTACATTAGGACAAGTTCTTATACTTCACTCTTGACACATCTTTGCTCACCAGTGACACATATCCCTTATTCCCTTAGGTGGCTTGTGCACATATAGTCCTAGTACATACACCTTACCTGTGTGCCTGGGGACCAGAGCAGAACGGCCAATACAGTGAAAGACCTGTATACATGACAGCTACCCTCTGTATCCAGAACACTTGTGAGAGCTCTTCGGAGTGAGAGGCAGCCAACAGGTCGAGGAGACTGCGGCAGACAGCCTTGTGTTCCGGTACTATCCATTCATACCCCATTCCTGCTCTTGTCTTTATCACCGCAGCCTCGTGCCCTGTGTCATCGATCAGGGTGTATTGGTCTTGCTTGATAGACATCTGCTCTTCACCTTTCGGTTAGTGTTATGTGCCGATTGTACCTTTGCACTATAGTCCACCCCAGTTTTGTCAAACTGGTTACCATCATTTCGCACCTTATACAGGCATATCGCATGTTCTGTCAAAGGAGAAGCTCTCCTTCATCCATGCATGCATCACTCGAAGTGCATGTTCCTACCTGCACACCTTTGCCTATTCCTCGCACCCCATCACCACCTGTGCCGAGTCGTTTATACATCACACCTCTCTCATCATCCTCTACACTAGTCAATTCTCGAGAATCATTGATTAGTACTGTTGGAGGAAATGATTACAAAGAGGCAGTACCACCTTGGCCAGACACACCACTCCCACCAGGAGAGTTTGATTTCGAATTAGAAGACGAGGAAGAGGAGTTATCACCGGCTGCAGTACAATTCGCTGAGCATATCAATAGCGAAATAAGAGCAAACCAGTTCTTATATCACCTCTTAGAAAGAGATTTTGGTGGACCAGGAGGGTTCATAGGAACATCACCATTTCGAGTACACGACTTCTACCTCACACACTTTCTGACACATGAGTGGACTGGTGAAGGAAATGTCACCATCAGACCCACTCTTCATTCAGAAAGAGACCTTCTTCATCCCCACAAAACCAGAGAGCACAAGTATGAACCCTCTGCGCATTCTTCTTCATCATCATCCCTTGCAGGTGCAGACGACCCCAATCTTGTTGATTCCCCCTCCAACTCTTCATACTTCACTGCAGTTGTAGTCCAACCAACTCTTTCATCCACTGAAGTAAATAGTGGCGAAAACACATCAGAAAGCTCAGCTTCGCAGCCAGAATCTCCCAGCCAAATCGAAGAACAATAAAGCAAAAGCTCAAGATCTCTCAGCTTATATTGTCGATTGGGCAGATTTATCAGCAGACCAGAGGAAGGAATTAGATAGTATGACTTGGGGACCACAGGCACGTGATTCAGACAAGGATATCAACAAAGCAGATTCAGACAAAAGCATGTCTGGAAACCCACCAGCAGGAGGAAGCAGAGGAGGTGCACCAGGAGGTGGAGGTGGACTGCCAGGAGGAGGTGGAGGTGGCGGCAGTGGCGGTGGAGGATTACCACCAGTAGTCCCTGCTCCCCTGCCCACTTTAGACAACCTTACAAGATTAGTTGCAGACATTGGAAATGCCATCAGACTCCTAGCACAGCAGGTCACATTAATGGCTGCACGCCCAGGAGGAAGAGGAGGCAATCGAGATGTCATTCCCAAACCAAAAGCATGGGACAGCAAAGGAGGAAGTGTCAAAGCTAGACATTTCCTTGCTGCATTTAACAATTATGCACAAGTGCAGGGAGACCCACTAAATACATTCAATCAACCCACAAATGCATGGATTATAAACCAGACCAGTTGGATTCAGTCAGTACTGAATTTGATGGAAAGTGACGCACATACATGGGCTCTCCCCCATTTGGAAGAATTGCAGCACAGCTGGGACCCCTTTGGTGGGATTTGGCAGACTTTTGTCGACCAATTCTCAAGAAGGTTCGCCCCTCTTGATACAGCAGAAGCAGTGCGGGAGGCACTGAAGAAAATATGACAAGGAAAAGGTTCTGTGCCAGAATACATGGCACAGTTCGATCAGCACACAGGTCAGACAGGATGGTCAGATGCCGACCACTGCCAATGTTTCTATGATGGCCTCTCTGAAGGCATCAAGGATGGATTGGCACTCACAGACCGCTGCATAGGCACCTTCGACGAAGTACACACAGCAGCACAGGTCATAGACCAGCGTTATAGGCAGTGCCAAGTGGAGAAGAAGGGCCACCCAACTTCCCATATGCCCTTTGGGGCATCATTAGATCCTAACACAATGCAGGTAGACACCACTCACACTGGCAGCACTGGCAACAACAACAGCAACGGCCCTAAGAAGGATAGGGCCTCTTATATGAAACACATGCAAGGGAAGTGTTATGGGTGCAGTTCGACACAACACACAAAGAAGGATGGAGGACACGAACAAGACATATGCAACCACTGTGGCAAAGTTGGCCACAGATCCACAGTTTGCTTTGCCAAGTATGTCGGGAAGCCGGGCAAATCTGCCACAGTAAAGGCTACCACGGACAGAACAGTCTCAACCCCATCTACATCATCACAACCAGCAGCCACAGCAGCCACCTCATCATCCTCAAAACCATTGCCGGCCAAAGATAACAAGACACAAGCAGACTTGTTGGCCCAGCTTATGGCAAAAATCTAAGAACAAGATGAACAGATTAAAGCTCTGAAAGCATCTTTTTAGTGTCGGGACTATCAATAGCTGCAGATAGTTCCCTAGTAGTACCATATGACTCAGTTTCGGACTTATGTACTAATAGTTTTTCAGTTTCTGTTTGTAAGTTAGATAGTAGTAGTGTTTCTCCTGTCATATCAACCCTATCTACATCTGCCTTGGAGATGAACAATGTATATACTGTTCCCTTTGCTCCAGTTGAAGCAGTGCAGCAAGTGAAGTCTTCTGATGCCGCACTCAATTCTGTAATTATTCCTGAAACAAAACATGCAAAATCCCATTTTCATATTTCTTGTATATTAAAAGGACGTCATCATACTATAAAAGTAGCAGCCATGGTTGACTCAGGAGCAACTGTGCTCTTTATCAACAAAAAGTATGCCGACAGCCAAAAAATGTGGCAGGTTCCCCTAACACAGCAGATTTGTCTTCATAACATTGACAGAACTCTGAATGAAGCAGGCAGCATAACCCATAAAGTATCACTTATTCTGCAAGTTGGCCAAGATGAAGAAAAGTTTGATTTCTTCGTAACCAGCTTAGGACCAGAAAAAGTTATTTTGGGGCTACCATGGCTTCGACATTGGAACCCTGCTATAGATTGGCAAGCAGGCACTATGCACCTCAATGCAGATTAGGGATTGGGCTCTGAACTAATTGAGGTAGAGGTGACGTGCATTATGGCAAACAGGATGGAACACCATTGTCTCCTCACAGAGAAAGTGTTGGAAACCTCTCAAGATGATGTATTCTGTTTAGCAGGCTTCACTTGCTCACAAGCAATTGCTGAGAAAGCTATAGCAGCTAAAGGAAAGAAGACATTCAATGAGATGGTCCCTGTACACTATTGTGACTTTGCAAAAGTATTCTCGGAGGAAGAATCTCATCAACTCCCTAAGCATCAGCTGTGGGATCACACTATAGACTTAGAACCAGATGCAGTTACACACTGGAAAGTCAAGACATATCCCATGTCAGTAATAGAACAGGAAGCATTGGATAAATTCTTGGAAGAAAACCTTGCAAAGGGATATTTGAGATCATCAAAGTCACCTATAGCCTCACCCATATTCTTTATCAAAAAGAAAGATGGGAGTTTGTGACTCATCCAGGATTACAGACGTCTTAATAAGATTACTATTAAGAATCACTATCCATTACTGCTCACCTCAGACATTATTAATAGGCTCATGGGAGCACAGTACTTCACAAAGTTTGATGTTCGTTGGGGGTATCACAACATTCGAATCCGAAAGGGAGACAAATGGAAGGCAGCTATAGTAACCAATAGGGGACTTGTTGAACCCACAGTCATGGGTTTCGGATTCCACAATGCCCCAGCTACCTTCCAAGCCCTCATGAACTCAATTTTAGTTGATCTAATCGCATTGGCTGAAGTTGTGGTCTATATGGATGACATCCTCATCTACAGCCGTAATCTCGAACACCATTGCAAAATTGTATGCAAAGTGTTGAAAAGGTTACAAGAATACAACCTCTATTTAATGCCTGAAAAGTGCAGATTTGAGAAACAAGAAATGGAGTACTTAGGTATGATTATTCGACCTGGAGAAGTGCAGATGGACCCGGGCAAGGTCACTGCAGTGAAAGATTGGCCTACACCCACCACACTTAAAGAAGTCAGAGCATTTATTGGGTTTGCCAACTTTTATAGGAGGTTCATTAAGGACTTTGCTACTGTAGCACGTCCACTCCATGACCTCACTAAGAAAGACATGCCTTGGCAATAGCATGCAGAACAGCAAAAGCCATTCGACTGGCTCAAGGAGAAGTTCTGTTGCAAACCTATTCTCAAGGTTTATGACCCAGAACTGCCTACACGAGTTGAAGTCAATGCTTCAGGATTTGCTACTGGTGGCATATTGTCTCAGAAACACAAAGATGGTCTTTGGCACCCTGTAGCTTATCGCTCCGACTCTATGAGTAAAGAGGAGCATAACTATGAAATCTACGACTGAGAAATGCTAGGATGCATTAGGGCTTTTGAGGATTGGAGGCATTTCCTCAAAGGAATTCCCTTTGAACTTGTTACCGACCACAAGAATATAGAGTGGTGGGCAACAATGCGAGATCTAAATCGACAACAAGCATGGTGGTCACTCTACCTAAGTCGTTTCGATTTTAAAGTAATTTATCACAAAGGGGAATCAATGCAAGCAGACACATTAAGCCGGTTCTCAAAGGACCATGTTTCTGATAGAGATGACAATCGCCAAGTCCAAGTCTTAGGACCACAGCATTTCCTGAACGCTGTACAAGCTCATTTCTGCCCTGAAGTAGACTCCCTTGGGGATTGCATACATTGGGCTAGTCTGTGAGAAGCAGAGGTTATTGAGGGTCTTAAAAGTATAAACAAGACCGCTCCAAAAGCTCTCACAGACGGTGTTGTGATGTGGGAAGAGGACGATGGGTTTGTTTACTACAAGGGATGACTTTACATGCCAAATGATAGGCAACTGTGTAAAGATGTGGTACAGTCATGTCATGACTCATTAACCACTGGTCACCCTGGTAAAAACAGAACCATAGAACTAGTTAGTTGCTATTATTGGTGGCCATGCATGGCAGGATTTATTTCTGCATATGTAGAAGGTTGCAACAAGTGTCAGCGCTATAGGAAAGATATACATCCTAAAGTGCATGTTCAGCCTCAAGAAGTTCTGGAAGGTCCATGGCAAATCATTGGTATTGATATGATTGGACCACTCCAATGTCACAAGGGAAGGACACTATCCTTAACATAGTGGATCATTATATGAAACAGATCCATCTATTCCCTGTGACAACACAACTCACGGCTGATGGAGTTGCATCCATCTACTTCAAGCAAGTCTTTCCGCTTCATGGAATCCCTAAGAAAATCATTAGTGATAGGGGACCCCAGTTTGCGGCAAGAAGCATGTGTGCACTGTACAAGCGACTAGGGATAGATTCAGGTCTTACTACAGCCTATCATCCACAAGCTAATGGCCAAGTCGAGCATAAAAACCAAGAAGTCGAGGTTTATATATGTCTCTTTGTTGACAAATGCCAGGATGATTGGGTAGACCTGTTACCTACAGCAGAATTTGTGATCAACAGCAGACTCAATTCAGCTACAGGGCATACGCCCTTTGAAATGCTGTATGGCTATATGCCTGATTTCACAATTCCTATAGGCCATACTACAGGAATCCCAGTTCTAGACAAACATCTTCAGCACCTACAAGTTGTAAGGAAAGACACAGAGGCAGCCTTTTGCTTAAGTAAAAAGCAAATGCAGACAGACATCGAAGAATGTATGAAGCCATATAAGTTTAATGTCGGGGATAAAGTCTGGTTGCAAGCAAAGCAAATAAAGGTTCACCAACAATCGTCCAAGCTTGGACCAAAGCATTTGGGACCCTTTGAAGTCACTGAAGTTAGAAGTGACATTGACTATAAGCTTGCACTCCCCCCTGCACTAAGGGTACATGATGTATTTCATGTAGATTGCCTTAGCCCTTACAAAGGGAATGAAGTCAATGGGAAAGTACTGCCCCCACAAGAGCCAATCATAGTTGAAGGAGAAGAAGAATACGAGGTAGACCATATCAGAGATTCAAAACTCTTTGGTTGCACCCTCAAGTATCTTATTTGCTGGAAAGGCTATGGGGAGGGTGAGGATACATGGGAGCCAGCTAAAAATCTAGCTCATGCATCGGGAAAAGTCATGGAGTTCCACTCCAGAAACCCGGGAGCACCTAGAAAGATAGCAGCACTCCTATACATGTCCTTGCCTTGGCAGTTGCCAAACCAGTTTACAGAAGTTAATGCAGACATTAATCCCTAAGGAGGGGGGTAATGTCATGGACATGTATATCTTTTTCTGTTTTCTGTGTTAAAGTCCTTATCATTAGATATGATAAGATGGTTAGTCACATGATGCCAACATGTGCATTTGTATTTGTCATAAAAGGCACGTGATCCTGGGAAGGACCTGCCTTATCATCAGCTAGACATGTGTACATTATGATTGGTTGGAATGTTATGGAATGTTGTAGAACAATAGGGTAATGTAGATTATGTGCTGTATTAGGTTTCAGTCAGCATTGTTCTATTATTAGGGTGATGTGTCAGCACAAGTAAGCACTTATGACACAGTGATCAGTAATCACAATAGAAGTGCTAAATATAGACACACAATGTGTCAGCTCATAGTCATTCATACTTACTCAGTAGATTAGTAAGTGACTCATCCCTAGTAGTATATAAGACACCCTGTAGCGACCTGAGTAGAGCCAACTTGTCCTCTTGGTTCTCACTCAGACTAGCCTTTTGTGTGACACTGCTATTATTGTGTCATGGACTGCCTCGGAAGTGGACTGACACATCGGTTATGACTACGACTGTCAGCTTATATTAGTCATGGACAGGGCTCGGAGTATTGTTGTAGCACAGACTCACACACTGTCAAGTGTCCTATTGTTCTTTAGTATCACATGCCATGGACATGACTCATTCCTAGGATAGCTGTACTAGGGTTCATGACTCATTATATAGTTCAGGCTCTGCTTCAAAGCGAGTCTCACGTGTATATAAGTCGACTAGTAAAGACCAGGGATCCCTATCCTGGTCTTCTTCAATTCGCTATCTTGTCTTATTTTCCCTTCCTTTCCAGTCTGCCTCTCTTCGTCACTATCTTCCTCTTCTTCTTTCTTTTTCAACTTTTCTCTCTCATCATCGACTTAGTGGAGGTGCTGTCATGCCCTTTTCACTCTAAGGGGACCTAGTGTTAGCCAGCCTAGTGTCCAAGAACGCCAGTCACGTGTTGCAAGCCACTCAAGTAGTCCAAGTCGGACAAACAGTTAGCAAACTGTTACATATTGCCTTGTATAAAGGTATCAAGTCTAGCATGCTCCACACTGGTTAGTTCAGCGCATGATTTATCTCTGCATCAAGCTTGAGTTGTCCTTGACAAGCCCGTTTCATTTTCAGCTTGCTTGACATAGCCGACAGTCATCCGCTACACAAGGCCCATTGCACATCTAAAGCATGCTGCAAATGCACAAAGGGAGGAAAGCTGAGTAAACCTGAGAAGGCAAACCAAGTTCTTGATGCATTCTTCCAACCCCAGGCTCCATTGAACCCCTCCACAGTCTCAGCCCCACCTCCTATCTGTCCAGAAAAGTGTCCAGGTGACAACTTCACACTTGCCCCTGACCATATGGAGCCCTACCCTGAGCATGCACAAGAGCCTGTGGGTCCATCAATTGTTGGGTTGTCAAAGAGGCTATCTGCACAGGTGACCATGCACCACTTGATGCACCAAGGCCAATCGGTAACTGGCCTGCTGCATGCACAGCACATCCTGGATGTCACAGATGTGTATATCTTTTCTGTTTTACTGTGAGTCCTTATCATTAGATATGATAAGATGGTTAGTCACATGATGACAACATGTGCAATTATATTTGTCATAAAGGCATGTGATCCTGAGAAGGACCTGCCTTATACTAGCTTAGACACATGTATGTTATGATTGGTTGGAATTTCATGGAATGTTGTAAACAATAGTGTAGCAGATGACTATCAAGCTATGTCAAGCAAGCTGAAATTGAAAACGGGCTTGTCAAGGACAACTCAAGCCTAATGCAGAGATAAATCACATGCTGAAACTAACCAATGTGGAGCATGCTGAACATGATACCTTTATTCAAGGTAATAACGGCAGTGTCACACTAAAGGTAAGTCTGAGTGAGAACCAAGAGGACAAGTTAGATTGGTACTATGGAAGACAAGAGAGAAATGGAAACCTGAGTGAGAGCCAAGAGGACAAGTTGGTTCTACTCAGGACGCTACAGGGTGTCTTATATACTACTAGGTATGAGTCATTTACTAATCTACTGAGTAAGTATGAATGACTACAAGCTGACACATTGTGTATCTATATTTAGCACTTCTATTGTGATCACTGATCACTGTGTCATAAGTGCTTACTTGTGCTGATGTGTTGTCCTAATAATAGAACAATGCTGACTGAAACCTAATACAGCACATAATCTACATTACCCTATTGTTCTATGATATTCCATGACATTCCAACCAATCATAATGTACACATGTCTAATAGTAGATGAGGCAGGTCCATCCCAGGATCATGTGCCTTTGTGATGAATACAAATGCACATGTTGGCATCATGTGACTAACCATCTTATCATATCTAATGATAAGGACTTCAATGTAGAAAACAAAAGATATATGTGTCTGTGACATTACCCCCCTCCTTAGGGATTAATGTCTGTGTTAACTTCTGTAAACTGGTTTGGAAACTGCCAAGGCAAGGACATGTATAGGAGTGCTGCTATTTTTCTAGGTGCTCCCAGGTTTCTGGAATGAAATTCTGTGACTTTTTCTGGTGCATGAGCTAGATTCTTAGCTGGCTCCCATGTATCCTTGCCCTCCCCATAGCCTTTCCAGCAAATGGGATACTTGAGGGTGTGACCAAAGAGTTTTGAATCTCTGATGTGGTCAACCTCATATTCTTCTTCGCCTTCAACTGTGATTGGCTCTGGTGGGGGTGGCACTTGCCCATTGACTTTGTTCCCTTTGTAAGGGCTAAGGTGATCTACATGAAATACATCATGTACCCTAAGTGCAGGGGGAAGTGCAAGCTTATAATTGACATCACTTCTGACTTCAGTGACTTTGAAAGGGCACAACTGCTTCGGTCCAAGTTTGGACAATTGTTGGTGAACCTTTATTTGCTTTGCTTGCAACCAAACTTTATCCCCAATGTTGAACTTGTATGGCTTCATACATTGTTCTACATCTGTCTGCATTTGCTTTTTACTTAAGCAAAGGGCTGCCTCAGTGACTTTCCTTACAGACTGTAGGTGTTGAAGATGCTTGTCTAGAACTGGGATACCTGTTGGACGACCTACAGGAATAGTGAAATCTGGCATATAGCCATACAACATCTCAAAGGGCATATGCCCTGTGGCTGAGTTGAGTCTGCTGTTAATCATGAATTCCACCATAGGTAACAGGTCTACCCAATCATCCTGGCATTTGTCAACAAAGAGATGTATATAAACCTCAACTTCTTGGTTTTTATGCTCGACTTGGCCATTTGCTTGTGGATGATAGGCAGTGGTGAGACCTGAGTCTATCCCTAGTTGCTTGTATAGGGCATGCATGCTTCTTGCCGCAAATTGGGGTCCCCTATCACTTATGATTTTCTTGGGGATTCCATGAAGCAGGAAGACTTGTTCAAAATAGATGTATGCAACTCCATCAGCCGTAAGTTGCATCATCACAGGGAATAGATGGATCTGTTTCATATAATGATCCACTATGTTAAGGATAGCATCCTTCCCTTGTGACATCAGAAGCAGTCCAATCATGTCTATGCCTATGATTTGCCATGGACCTTCCAGAACTTCTTGAGGCTGAACATGCACTTTAGGGTGTATATCTTTCCTATAGCACTGACATTTGTTGCAACCTTCTATGTATGTAGAAATAAATCCTGCGATGTGTGGCCACCAATAATAGTGGCTAACTAGTTCTATGGTTCTGTTTTTACCAGGGTGACTGGTGGTTAACAAATCATGACATGACCGTACCACATCTTTACAAAGTTGCCTGTTGTTTGGCACATAAAGTCTACCCTTATAATAAATGAAACCATCTTCTTCTTCCCACATCACAACACTGTCTGTGAGAGCTTTGGGAGTGGTCTCATCTATACTTTTAAGACCCTCAATGACTTCTGCTTCTCTTAGACTTGCCCAGCATATGCAATCTCCAAGGGAGTCTACTTCAGGGCAGAAGTGAGCTTGTACAGTGTTCAGGAAATGCTGTGGTCCTAAAACCTGGACTTGGTGATTGTTGTCTCTATCAGAAACATGGTCTTTTAAAAACTGACTTAATGTGTCTGCTTGCATTGATTCCCCTTTGCGATAAATTACTTTAAAATCAAAATGACTTAGGTAGAGTGACCACCTTGCTTGTTGTCAATTTAAATCTTGCATTGTTGCCCACCATTGTATATTTTTATGGTCTGTAACGAGTTCAAAGGGAATTCCTTCAAGGAAATGTCTCCAGTCCTCACATGCTCTAATGCAACCAAGCATTTCTCTGTTGTAGATCTCATAATTGTGTTCTTCTTTACTCATGGAATCTGAGCAGTATGCAACTGGATGCCAAAGACCATCTTCATGTTTCTGAGACAAAATGCCTCCCGTAGCAAAACCTGAAGCATCGACTTCAACTTGCATGGGCAGTTCTGGATCATAAACCTTAAGAATAGGTTTGCAACAGAACTAATGGCTTTTGCTGTTCTGCATGCCATTGCCAAGGCATGTCTTTCTTAGTGAGGTCATGGAGTGGACATGCTACAGTAGCAAAGTCCTTAATGAACCTCCAATAAAAGTTGGCAAACCCAATAAATGCTCTAACTTCTTTAAGCATGGTGGGTGTAGGCCAATCTTTAACTGCAGCGACCTTGCCAGGGTCCATCTGCACTTCTGCAGGTTGAATAATCATGCCTAAGTACTCCATTTCTTGTTTTTCAAACTCACACTTTTCAGGCTTAAAGTATAGGTCATACTCTTGTAACCTCTTCAACACTTCGTGTACTATTTTGTGATGGTGTTCGAGATTATGACTATAGATGAGGATATCATCCATATAGACTGCTACTTCTGCTTGTGCAATTAGATCAACTAAAATTGAGTTCATGAGGGCTTGGAAGGTAGCTGGGGCATTATAGTAATTTTTATTAAGATGCCTATAATCTTGGATGAGTTGCAAACTTCTGTCTTTCTTTTTGATAAAGAATACAGGTGAGGCCATTGGTGACTTTGATGTTCTCAGATAATCTTTTGCAAGGTTTTCTTCCAAGAATTTATCCAACACTTCCTGTATTACAGACATGGGATACATCTTGACTTTCCAATGCATTACTGCATCTGGTTCTAAGTCAATGGCGTGATCCCAAGGTTGATGCTTAGGGAGTTGATGAGATTCTTCTTCTGAAAATACTTTGCAAAGTCACAATAGTGTATGGGAACCATCTCATTGAATGTCTTCTTTCTTTTAGCTGCTATAGCTTTCTCAGCAATTGCTTGTGAGTAAGTAAAGCCTGCTAAACAGAATACATCATCTTGTGATGTATCCAACACTTTTTCTGCAAGGAGACAGCAGCATTCCATCTGGTTTGCCATAATGTGTGTTACCTCCACCTCAATTGGCTCAGGGCCCAATCCCTGATCTGTGTTGAGGTGCATAATGCCTGCTTGCCAATCTATAGCAGGGTTCTGATGACGAAGCCAAGGTAGTCTCAAAATAACTTTTTCTGGTCCCAAGCTAGTTACAAAGAAATCAAATTTTTCTTCATCTTGACCAACTTGTAGAATAAGTGATACTTTATGGGTTATGCTGCCTGCTTCATTCAGAGTTCTGTCAATGTTATGAAGATGAATTTGCTGAGTTAGAGGAACCTGCCACATCTTTTGACTGTCAGCATACTTCTTGTTGATGAAGAGCACAGTTGCTCCTGAGTTGACCATGGCTGCTACTTTTATAGTATGATGACATCCTTTTAATATACAAGAAATATGAAAATGGGATTTTGCATGTTTTGTTTCAGGGAATAATTACAGAATTGAGTGCGGCATCAGAAGACTTCACTTGCTGCACTGCTTCAACTGGAGCAAAAGGAACAGTATATACATTGTTCATCTCCAAGGCAGATGTAGTGTAACAGTTTGCTAACTGTTGGTCCGACTTGGACTACTTGGTGTGGCTTGCAATATGTGACGGGTGTTCTCAAACACTAGGCTGACTAACACTAGGTTCCCTTAGAGTGAAAAGGGCGTGACAGCACCTCCACTAAGTTGGTGATGAGAGAGAATAGATGAATGAAGAAGAAGAAGAGGAAGATGATGATGAAGAAAGGCAGACTGGAAAGGAAAGGAAACACTGATAGCAAATTGAAGAAGACCAGGATAGGGATCCCTGGTCTTTACTAGTTGACTTATATACACGTGAGACTCGCTTTAAAGCGGAGTCTGAACTATGCTATGAGTCATGAACCCTAGTACAGCTATCCTAATATGACATAGTGTCCATCAGCACCTGATACTACAAGACAATAGAACGCTCCGCAGCGTGTGAGTCAGCGCTACAACCATCAACTGGTACCTGTCCATGACTAATGTAATCTGACAGTTGTAGTCATAACCAATGTGTCAGTCCACTTCCGAGGCAGTCCATGACATTATCCCCTTTTCAGGGTAAATGCCCATGTTCCACCAACCACACTGTAAGAGGGTGAATCCTCTGATCGTGGCATACCTCTTCATTGACTCGCTCGTAAACTCGAGCATCCTGCAATCTGTCCCAGTTAGCACGCTGGTCCATCTGCACTGCGAATAACTGATCCTTGATGCACCTGATCTGCTCCTGGAATCCCGCCGCCTTCACCTTCAGCCCTCGATAACACCTCACCTCAGCCTTCAGTGATCGGTCCCCTGTCTTATCCACCGCCTTGTTGACGACCGCCCGATAGCGATATTCATTGCCAAGAATGCAGATCTGCTCAGCAGTTAGTTCCACAGTGGGCGTCTCGGTGTTGTTAATCGGGGCGGCATGAATCTCACCACAGTACACCGGTCCTCTCATGCTCATCCGAGCTTCTGCAAAGGGGTTGGGGACTTCGAGGTGTACCTTGATGTATTGCGCTGGTGTCTCTACCCCTTGCTCGTTGAGGATGTTGAAGGGGACATAAGCAGTCCTGTGGTTGTACTCGTAGCCCTGCAATGGCGGCGATAGGGATCGGATTGTTGTGTGCAAAGGCACACATGCTGTGTGCGGGTGAGGGTTTGGTCGGCGCTGCTGTAGAGCGACGGGTCGGTCACTTCCCGCTTGACCGTGCCTGCGACATCCTCGACCACGTATACCCACCCCTTGGGCAGTGTGTTATTTGATGGGGTAGGGCGGCAGAACTGCAGTGGGATCTTGACTACCTTGTCCGAGGGCAGAGGCAAGTCTACCTGCCAACACCTCGGCTTCTTCACAGTTGAGGCTAAGTGTCGCCACACAGACGGGGCAAACAGGTTCAGGGATGGGGAGAGGGACAATGGGTTCAGGGATGGGGACTGGTGGGTTATGCTCGTGACAATACTCTCTGGGTTCTCCACATTGCAGACAAGGTGTGAGATCAGCATTGGAGGAGTTGACGGAATGTGACCGATGGCGACTTGCCATTGGTTCTTCTGATCCCACTGCTTCCTGGCGAGGAGCAGCTGCTCCTGATGCCATGCTAGAGCGGTCTTCATACCCAACAATGTTTTGTTTGGGCACTGAAACTTCATAGTGACCTGCTTCTGCAATGTTGTTGGTGTCATCGGTGGTGAGGGTTGGTGAGAGTGGAGCGGGGGTGTGGATGGACAGTGTTCTGAAAGCCTCCGCAACTTCTGCGGCTTCCATGGACAGAGTGTGAGGTCGAGGACTAAACACGGCGGCTTCCACTCTAAGGGCAGCAGTGATGGCCTGGGTGCAAGTGTTGGCAGTGTCGATGAGTAGGTTGTGGATGTGTCGAATAACAGGCCCCTCATCCCCAGAGGCAGAGTCAGCATATGCTCCAGCATTATATTCCTGGGCAAGGTCTGATCCTCCATTTGATGACATATATCAAAAGGAGTGTTGTCAAAGTAGATGAGAGTGAGTGAGAGCTGAGGGGTGAGGAGACTTAGCAGATGAGAGGCTCCTTATATGTGTTTCCTTGGCAGGATTGGAAGTTTTGAACTCCTGCACCTTATCATCTGCAAACATGTCATCCTTATCAACCCACATATTGTCTGAGTCCAGGTATCCTTCCCATTTGACCAAATATTGAAGACACCGTCTTCTGCCGAACTTCCGAGAGTCTAGAATCCTTTCCACAGAGTATTCTTCTTTCCCATCGACCAGATCCAGTAGTGGGCGCTGATAGTTAGGTCCAAGCATTATTGTCTCGCGGTAAGGGGTGAGAAGATCGATGTGAAACACAGGGTGAATGCTCCACTGCATGGGAAGTTGTAACTGATAACTGACTGGCAATAGTACCTTGGTGACCTTGAATGGGCCATGTCTCCTTGGCACAAGCTTGGCGGTCGGCTGATTGATATGGAGATTCTTGCCTTCTAACCATACTTGGTCTCCCTCCTTGTACTTGGGTGTGTCATGGTGTTTGACCCATGACTGTTGTGCCTTGATCATTAGTTGTTGTGCCATCTCTCGTGCCTGTTTCAATTGTTCAAGGTGTAACATGGCCTGTGGGAGTGGGGACTGTGTCATGGTCCAATCAGTGCACAGATTATAGCCCATCAACAGGAAGAATGGGGACTTCCTCGTGGTATTACTGGGCCAATTATTGTGAGCAAATTGTGCAATAGGGAGATAAGGGGCCCAATTTGTCTGATGGTAATCGGAAAGGTTCTTGGGTGATATGCCATGGATGGATTGTGCTCTATTCCTGTGATTCGACATACCTCTTGCATGAATTTGGATATGAATCTGGGGTCCCAATCACTAATAACTTTCTGTGGTAGTCTGAAGTGTGTAAACACATGTTGGATATAGAGTGCTGCTGTGCCTTCTGGATTGATTTCCTCCCTGCAGGGTATGAAAATCGCTGCCTTGGTGCAATCATGGTCGGTGACAGTGAGAATGGAATCGTATCCCTGTGACTCTGGGAGTTTAGTGATGAAGTCTAAGGCAATAGTTTCGAATGGCATAGCTTCAGGTTTGGGGTAAATAGGTCTTAACAGTGCTTTGGTTGGTCGATTGTTGACTTTGTGCCATTGGCAATCAGCACATCCTTGTACATAATCCTTGACATCACCTCATAGTTGGGGCCACCAGTAGTTATGCTCCACAATTTGTATTGTTTTGTTGATGCCTGGGTGTCCATGCACTGGTGGGTCGTGGTGCTCCTTGATGAGGTTGCACTTGCCTGTCAGATCTTTTGTGATGACTACTTGCCCTTCTTTGTACCAGGTACCATTCAACTGTTTGAGTTGATGTGGGTTGATCCTTGGTTTGAGATGTTCTTCATCCTGACAGTGTTGTGGTTCGATGGTCGCAATGGTTCTTGCAAATAAGTGTTCCGGTAACACTGTTATATTTGTGTTGTCTTCAATGCCTTGATTGTAATCTGGTCTCCTTGATAATGCATCTGCTCGTCCATTGGCTGTTCCTTTGATGTGACAAATTTCAATGTTGTACTCAGCTAAACGAAGTACTTCCCTGGCTACCCACCTACTAATTTTGTGTGGTTCCTTTCATTCAGTATAACAGGTTTTGATGGTCTGAATAAACAATGACCTTGTGTGGGGAGCCTGCTAGGAAAGACCTCCAGTTGTCCAACGACATTACAACCGCTAGTAGTTCCAGGTCTGCTATGTCATAATTTCGCTGTGCTTCATTGAGGGTTTTTGAAAAATAGGCAATAGGGTGTCTTTTGCCATCTTCTTTCTTCTGCAGGAGTACTGCTCCTACTGCAAAACCTGATGCATCGACTTCCAGTTCGAACTGCTTGTCTAGTTCAGGGTGTGCCAGTACTGGTTCACTCGTAACCCTGTTTTGTAGCTCATTGAATGCCTTCTGACATCGCTCCGTCCATAACCATTCGGTGTCTTTTTGCATTAGTTTGTTCAATGGCCTTGCAATGTGTGCAAATCCTCGGATAAATGGTCGGTAAAAATTGCAGAAGCCCAAAAAAGATCTGATGTCCTTAACTTTGGTGGGCATAGGCCAATTTTTAATGCCTGCAATTTTGACTGGGTCCATGTGTGTTATCCCCTTTTCAAGGATTACCCCCAGGTAATCCATACATGGGGCATGGAAAGTGCATTTTTCTGGCTTGAAATAAAGGTCTAGGCGTTCTGCAACTTTGAATACTGCTGATACTGCTTTGATATGATCATCCAAATTGGTGCTGGTTGCGATAGCAATGTCATCCATGTATATGCAGATCGCAGTACCCCTAGTGTTCCAATAGTCAATAGTATCTCGATATTCATAGTTCATCATGTTTTGGAACGTAGCTGGTGAGTTTTTGAGTCCGAAAAACATGACAAGGGGCTCCCATAGGCCATATTTTGTTTTGAACACGGCTTTGTGCTCGTCTCCCTCCTTGATATGGATGTTGTTGTATCCGTCCTTAATGTCTAGTTTGGTGAAAATTTTGGCACTGCTGAGGTCAGTTAGAAGGTCGGCAATCAATGGGAGGGGGTATTGATTGCTGATTGTGATGTCATTGATGCACCTGTAGTCTTGTACTGGTCTCAACTTGCTGTCTTTTTTCTGTATGAAGAAAAAAGGTGATGCATAGGGGGAAATGGAGGGACGAATGTATCCCTTAGCTTCCTGTTCTTGCAGGAATTTGAGTAGCGACTTGTCTTCATCCTGTGTCATTGGATAGATTTTACAGGGGAGTGCATCTGGAGCCGTGGGTTTGAAGTCTATCGCATGGTCCCAAGGTCTTGAAGGCGGAAATCGTGACGATGCTTTGCTGTTGAATAGCTTAGCAAATCGATCATAAACCTTTGGGACTTCGGCAGCCACTTTATTTTGACCAGCTTGTATTGCTAATTCAGTGGAGACTCCTCAAATAGTTGATTGGGACTCAAGTGTGCAAATTATATGATGTTTCTCTTCTTCTGTCAAAGCTGTTGCAATTACTGGTTGTTTTTTGAAAACACAAGGGTTGATGGATGAAATGACAACTGGAAGCACTTGTTTGTCAATAACAGCATGCCTCCAGCTGAACCTTGGTTCGAATGACACCAGCCATGGGTACCCCAACAATATGTCTTCACTTCCTATGTCTGTAATGAGGAAGCACATTTCTTTGTGAATTCCTTTAGTGTATATGTCTAAATCAAGGTAATGTGTGATCTTCCCTGATTTGTTGGTGGTATTGTCGATGTTGAATATTTTCCTAGGTGTGGGGAGTTCTTTCATCCCTAGACCCATTTTTGTTGCGAAATTAGGGTGCATGAAGTTGTCAGTGGCCCCTGAATCTACTAGCGCTCTTTTATCAGCCATGAAGTAACTGGTACGGATTGACACTGGAATTCGCATGGAACGGTAGCGTGTGATATATACAGAGTTACAACGAAGAGCCCTTACCCCGGCTGTTGGGTTCAGGCATTTTGAAAATCCTCTCGCTTCCACAATTGTTGCATGACAAGGTCTTTTACCTCGTCGGGTTCTTCTGCAACTCCTTCAAGCCAAGCTTGAGCTTTTTGTTGTGGAGTGCGTTCTTCAATGACACTGCAGTCATCAGTAATGCTGCAAGCTGCATAAAAATCGTCTTCTCGAGTCTCTGCCTGCCGGGCATGCAGAGGACCTTGATTTTGTTGATAATAGGAATTTTGCCTCAAGGGCTGTCGGCAATCTCTTTTAAAGTGACCCGGTTTATCACAATTGAAGCATTTGAGGACTTTCCTTTGTCCCACCAGTATCACAGATCCTTGTCTCACCTCTCCTGTTGGTTGGTAACGATTCTTTCCTGGTTCATAATCTTCTGCTTGAGCTAATCGAGCTCTTCCTGGCGATAGATCCATAGCATTTGGATCTGGAAGATTTGGGATATTGGGTCGACGCCATCAATTAGTGTTGTTGCCCTTCCAACTGTTGAACCCAGTTGTTGCCGTTCTTCTGGGATTGAATTGTTCTAATCGACTTTTCATGTGCATGAATACTTTCTGTTGTTGAATGGATGCTTCCTGCCAGCCTTCATAGTCCCTGGGCTGTACGTTCTTGAATATGTATTCATACATTGCATGTGGCAATGCATCTGTGAATATTCGCAGAACCAGTGGCTGGTTGATGTCATAATTGGCATGGCATACCAATTGTTCAAATCTGGTGATGAGGCCATCTAAATCTCCGTTCTGCATGCAGAGGCCTCTTCCTAACTCTGCTTGAGCCTTTTCTTGCTCTAATACATCGGCATACTGCCTATTGAAGGCACCGATAACACCATTCCATAGGTGTTCATCTGTTGTAGCCCATCCTTGGGTGACCACCTGAGTACAGAGCCAAGCGTTGACCCCTTTGACCCATTCGTTAACAAGGTTTCCTTGAATGTAGGTGAGGAAAAACATAGCTTGTTGGCATGGGTTATGCATTAGTGTATTGGTGATGTTGACTCCTTTGTAAAGTTGCCATTGAGTGATAAATTGTTCCGCCTTAGAGCAGTCTCCTGTGAATATGATAGGTGGGTTTCCAACCAACTTGTCTCTGGCATGTCCTCCTGGTGGTGGTGCTGGTGGCATGGGCATCGGGGGTCCTCCTATTGGTCCTCCACCTCCGGGCAGTCCTCCACCTCCTCCCGGTGGTCCTCCAAATGGTCCTCCTCCAGGTCCTTGACCACCTCGCAGCCATCCAAACGGTATTCTTGGGGATGCTCTTCGTTCTCTGTGGGTTGGTGGATCTGGCTGATCGGGTCCTATTGCCTGGTATAGGGCTACATTGTCTGGATTCATGGGCATTTCCATATGCCCTGTATGTGGATTGATAGTGCCTGCTGGCATTTCCATGGTCATTGTATGACTCATGACTGGATCTTGTATGTGTAATGACTCAGCTAACTGTAATGCAATGACTTGATTGCTTCCTCTCTGTGGTGCTGGTGATCAGATTTGAATTGCACTTGCTTTGCTTGCCGTGGATGGTGTGCTTGTTCATGTTGTGGGGGTTTTGTCTGCTGTATCTCGGGGCCTCCTAGCACAATCCAATTGATCTTGATCGGCTGTGTCTTGTGATGTAATATCAAGCCCCAAATCTTCTCCAGCAATGCAGAACACTTGCCAATGTCCCCCAATTTCTAGGTTTTCAATCCAGTGGATTTCTACCCAACAGAGATGTTCGAAATTGAACTCAACTGCATACCACTGTTCCAAGCTTGATTCTTCTGGTGCAGTTGACCTGGCATGATATCTTTCGATACCATTGTATACACACCACTCAGCTGCTTTAATGAATCGTTCCAGTATTTCCTTTTGTACTGGTCCTTGTAGTTTGTATGCCTCGAAGGGCCCTTCTGCTGCCCAAAGTTCTCTTGTTGTAGTTTGCAACGCCATGATGGGATCCTGGTCTTAATGTAATGGTTTGCTAACCATTGGTCCAACTTGGACTACTTGGTGTGGCTTGCAATATGTGACGGGTGTTCTCAAACACTAGGCTGACTAACACTAGGTTCCCTTAGAGTGAAAAGGGCGTGACAGCACCTCCACTAAGTTGGTGATGAGAGAGAATAGATGAATGAAGAAGAAGAAGAGGAAGATGATGATGAAGAAAGGCAGACTGGAAAGGAAAGGAAACACTGATAGCAAATTGAAGAAGACCAGGATAGGGATCCCTGGTCTTTACTAGTTGACTTATATACACGTGAGACTCGCTTTAAAGCGGAGTCTGAACTATGCTATGAGTCATGAACCCTAGTACAGCTATCCTAATATGACATAGTGTCCATCAGCACCTGATACTACAAGACAATAGAATGCTCCACAGCGTGTGAGTCAGCGCTACAACCATCAACCGGTACCTGTCCATGACTAATGTAATCTGACAGTTGTAGTCATAACCAATGTGTCAGTCCACTTCTGAGGCAGTCCGTGACATGTAGATAGAGTTGACACAACAGGAAAAACACTGCTACTATCTAACTTACAAGCAGAAACTGAAAAACTATGAGTACATAAGTCTGAAACTGAGTCATATTGTAGCGGATGACTATCAGCTATGTCAAGCAAGCTAAAATGAAACGGGCTCATCAAGGACAACTCAAGCTTGATGCAGAGATAAATCACGTGCTAAACTAACCAGTGTGGAGCGTGCTATACTCGATGCCTTTGTTCAAGGCAATAATAGCAGTGTCACACCAAAGGTAAGTCTGAGTGAGAACCAAGAGGACAAGTTAGATTGGTGATAAGAAAGACAAAAGGAATGCAAACCTGAGTGAGAACCAAGAGGACAAGTTGGCTCTACTCAGGACGCTACAGGGTGTCTTATATACTACTAGGGATGAGTCACTTACTAATCTACTGAGTAAGTATGAATGACTGACACATTGTGTATCTATATTTAGCACTTCTATTGTGATTACTGATCACTGTGTCATAAGTGCTTACTTGTGCTGACACATCGCCCTAATAATAGAACAATGCTGACTGAAACCTAATACAGCATGTAATCTACATTACCCTATTGTTCTACAACATTCCACAACATTCCAACCAATCATAATGTACACATGTCTAGTTATAAGATAAGGCAGGTTCTTTCCAGGATCTCGTGCCTTTATGACAAATACAAATGCACATGTTGGCATCATGTGACTAACCATCTTATCATATCTAATGATAAGGACTTTAACACAGGAAACAGAAAAAGATATACATGTCCATGACATTACCCCCCTCCTTAGGGATTAATGTCTGCATTAACTTCTGTAAACTGGTTTGGCGATTGCCAAGGCAAGGACGCATATAGGAGTGCTGCTATTTTTCTAGGTGCTCCCAGATTTCTGGAGTGGAACTCCGTGACTTTTTCCAGTGCATGAGCTAGATTCTTAGCTGGCTCCCATGTATCTTCACCCTCCCCATAACCTTTCCAGCAAACAAGATACTTGAGTGTGTGACCAAAGAGTTTTGAATCTCTGATATGGTCTACCTCGTACTCTTCTTTGCCTTCTACTGTGATTGGCTCTGGTGGGGGTGGTAATTGCCCATTGACTTCATTCCCTTTGTAAGGGCTGAGGCGATCTACATGAAATACATCATGGACCTTAAGTGCAGGGGGAAGTGCAAGCTTATAGTCGACATCACTTCTAACTTCAGTGACTTCAAAAGGTCCCAACTGCTTTGGTCCAAGCTTGGACAATTGTTGATGAACCTTTATTTGCTTTGCTTGCAACCAAACTTTATCCCCAACTTTGAACTTGTATGGCTTCATACATAGTTCAATGTCTGTCTGCATTTGCTTTTTACTTAAGCAAAGAGCTGCCTCAGCATCTTTTCTTACAGACTGCAGGTGTTGAAGACGCTTGTCTAGAACTGGGATTCCTGTGGTGTGGCCTATAGGAATTGTGAAATCTGGCATATAGCCATACAACATCTCAAAGGGTGTATGCCCTGTAGCTGAATTGAGTCTGCTGTTGATCACAAATTCTGCTGTATGTAACAGGTCTACCCAATCATCCTGGTGTTTGTCAACGAAGAGATGTATATAAACCTCGACTTCTTGGTTTTTACACTCGACTTGGCCATTTGCTTGTGGATGATAGGCTGTAGTAAGACCTGAATCTATCCCTAGTCACTTGTAAAGGGCACACATGCTTCTTCCTGCAAATTGGGGTCCCCTATCACTAATGATTTTCTTGGGGATTCCATGAAGCGGAAAGACTTGTTCAAAATAGTTGGATGCAACACCATCAGCTGTAAGTTGTGTAGTCACAGGGAATAGATGGATCTGTTTCATATAGTGATCCACTATGTTAAGGATAGCATCCTTCCCTCGTGATATAGGAAGTGGTCCAATTATATCTATGCCTATGATTTGCCATGGACCTTCTGGAACTTCTTGAGGCTGAACATGTGCTTTAGGGTGTATGTCTTTCCTATAGCACTGACATTTGTTGCAACCTTCTACATATGCAGAAATAAATCCTGCCATGCATGGCCACCAATAATAGCGGCTAACTAGTTCTATGGTTCTGTTTTTACCAGGGTGACCAGTGGTTAACAAGTCATGACATGACCGTACCACATCTTTATGCAGTTGCCTATCATTTGGCACATAGAGTCGTCCCTTGTAATAAACAAACCCATCATCTTCTTCCCACATCACAACACCATCTGTGAGAGCTTTTGGAGTGGTCTTGTCTATACTTTTAAGACCCTCAATAACTTCTGCTTCTCGCAGACTTGCCCAGCATATATGATCCCCGAGGGAGTCTATTTCAGGGCAGAAATGAGCTTGTACAGTGCTTAGAAAATGCTGTGGTCCTAAGACCTGGACTTGATGATTATCATCTCTGTCAGAAACATGGTCTTTTGAAAACCGACTTAATGCATCTGCTTGCATTGATTCCCCTTTGCAATAGATCACTTTAAAATCAAAACAACTTAGGTAGAGTGACCACTGTGCTTGTCTTCGATTTAGATCTTGCATTGTTGCCCACCACTCTATATTCTTGTGGTCCATAACGAGTTCAAAGGGAATCCCTTCGAGGAAATGTTTCCAATCCTCGAAAGCTCTAATGCAACCTAGCATTTCTCGGTCATAAATCTCGTAGTTACGCTCCTCTTTACTCATAGAGTCTGAGCGATAAGCTACAGGGTGCCAAAGACCATCTTCATGCTTTTGAGACAATATGCCTCCAGTAGCAAATCCTGAAGCATCAACTTCTACTCACATAGGCAGTTCTGGGTCATAAACCTTTGAGAATAGGTTCACAACAGAACTTCTCCTTGAGCCAGTCAAATGCCTTTTGCTGTTCTACATGCCATTGCCAGGGCATGTCTTTCTTAGTGAGGTCATGAAGTGGATGTGCTACAGTAGCAAAGTCTTTAATGAACCTCCTATAAAAGTTGGCAAACCAAATAAATGCTCTGACTTCCTTGAGCATGGTGGGTGTAGGCCAATCTTTAACTGCAGCAACCTTGCCAGGGTCCATCTGCACTTCTCTGGGTCGAATAATCATTCCTAAATACTCCATCTCCTGTTTTTCAAATTCGCACTTTTCAGGCTTTAAATAGAGGTCATATTCTTGTAACCTCTTCAATACCTCGCGTACAATTTTGCAATGGTGTTCGAGATTATGGCTATAGATGAGGATATCATCCATATAGACCACAACCTCAGCCTGTGCGATTAGGTCAACTAGAATTGAGTTCATGAGGGCTTGGAAGGTTGCTGGGGCATTGTTGAATCTGAAACCCATAACTGTGGGTTTGACAAGTCCCCTATTCGTTACTATTGCTGCCTTCCATTCGTCTCCCTTACAGATTCGAATATTATGATATCCCCATCGAACATCAAACTTTGTGAAGTATTGTGCTCCTGTAAGCCTATTAATAATATCTGAAGCGAGTGGTAGTGGATAGCGATTTTTAATGGTAATTTTATTAAGACACCTATAATCTTGGATGAGTTGCAAACTTCTGTCTTTCTTTTTGATAAAGAATATGGGTGAGGCCATTGGTGACTTTGATGGTCTCAAGTAACCCTTTGCAAGGTTCTCTTCCAAGAATTTATCCAACACTTCCTGTTCTATTACTGACATGGGGTATGTCTTGACTTTCCAGTGTGTTACTGCATCTGGTTCTAAATCAATGGCGTGATCCCAAGGCTGGTGCTTAGGGAGTCGGTGAGATTCTTCCTCTGAGAATACTTTTGCAAAGTCACAATAGTGTATAGGAACCATCTCATTGATCTTTCCTTTAGCTGCTATAGCTTTCTCAGCAATTGCTTGCGAGTAAGTAAAGCCTGCTAAACAGAATACATCATCTTGAGAAGCTTCGAACACTTTCTCCACGAGGGGACAACAGTGTTCCATCCGGTCTGCCATAATATGCATTACCTCTACCTCAATTGGTTCAGGGCCCAATCCCTGGTCTGCATTGAGGTGCATTGTGCCTGCTTGCCAATCTATAGCAGGGTTCCAATGTTGAAGCCATGGTAGACCCAAAATAACTTTTTCTGGTCCTAAACTGGTTATGAAGAAATCAAATTTTTCTTCATCTTGACCAACTTGCAGAATAAGTGAGACTTTATGGGTTATGCTGCCTGCTTTGTTCAGAGTTCTGTCGATATTATGAAGACAAATCTGCTGATCAAGAGGAATCTGCCACATCTTTTGGCTGTCGGCATACTTTTCGTCAATAAAGAGTGCAGTTGCTCCTGAATCAACCATAGCTGCTACTTTTACAGTACGATGACATCCTTTTAATATACACAAAATATGAAAATGGGATTTTGCATGTTTTGTTTCAGAAATAATTACAGAATTGAGTGTGGCATCAGAAAACTTCACTTGATGCACTGCTTCAACTGGAGCAATAGGAACAGTATATACATTGTTCATCTCCAAGGCAGATGTAGATAGGGTTGATACAACAGAAGAAACACTACTACTATCTAACTTACAAGCAGAAACTGAAAAACTATGAGTACATAAGTCCGAAACTAAGTCATATGGTACTATTAGGGAGCTATCTGCAGCTAATGATAGTCCCAACACTAAAAAGACACCTTCAGAGCTTTGATCTGTTTGTCTTGTTCTTGAATTTTTGCCATAAGCTGGGCCAACAAGTCTGCTTGTGTCTTGTTATCTTTGGCTGGTGATGGTTTTGAGGATGATGAAGCGGCTGCTGTGGCCACTGGTTGTGATGATGTAGATGGGGTTGAGACCATTCTGTCAGTGGTAGCCTTTACTGTGGCAGATTTGCCCAGCTTCCCGACATACTTGGCAAAGCAAACCGTAGATCTGTGGCCAACTTTGCCACAGTGGTTGCATACATCTCGTTCGTGTCCTCTGTCCTTTTTTGTGTGTTGTGTTGAACTGCACCCATAACACTTCCCTTGCATGTGTTTCATATAAGAGGCCCTATCTTTCTTAGGGCCATTGCTGTTGTTGTTGCTGGTGCCACCAGTGCGAGTGGTGTCTACCTGCATTGCATTTGGGTCTGATGATGCCCCAAAGGGTGTATGGGAAGTGGTGTGCCCCTTCTTCTCAGCTTGGCATTGCCTATAATACTGGTCTATGACCTGCACTGCAGCGTGTACTTCGTTGAAGGTGCCTATGCAGCGGTCCGTAAGTGCCAATCCATCTTTGACGCCTTCAGAGAGGCCATCATAAAAACATTGGCGGTGGTTGGCATCTGACCATCCTGTCTGACCTGTGTGTTGATCGAACTGTGCCATATATTCTGGCACAGAACCCTTTCCTTGTCGTATTTTCTTCAGCACCTCCCGTGCTGCTTCTGCTGTGTCAAGAGGGGCGAACCTTCTTGAGAATTGGTCGACAAAAGTCTGCCAAATCCCACCAAAGGGGTCCTGGCCATGCTGCAATTCTTCCAGGTGAGGGAGAGCCCATGTATGTGTGTCACCTTCCATCAGATTCAGTACTGACTGAATCCAACTGGTCTGGTTGATTATCCACACGTTCGTGGTTTGATTGAATGTGTTAAGTGGGTCTCTCTGTGCTTGTGTGTAGTTGTTGAATGCAGCGAGGAAATGTCTAGCATCAACACTTCCTCCTTTGCCGTCCCATGCTTTTGGTTTTGGAATGACATCCTGGTTGCCACTTTGTCCTCCAGGGCATGCAGCCATTAAGGTAACCTGCTGTGCTAGGAGTCCAATGGCATTTCCAATGTCTGCGACTAATCTTGTAAGGTTGTCTAAGGTGGGCAGGGGAGCAGGGACTATTGGTGGTAATCCACCACCGCCACCGCCTCCACCTCCACCTCCTCTGCTTCCTCCTGCTGGTGGATTTGTCTGAATTGGGTTTGTTGATATCCTCGTCTGAATCAGGTGCTTGTGGCCCCCAAGTTGTGTTATCTAATTCCTTCCTTTGTTCTACTGATAAATCTGCCCAATCAACAATATAAGCTGAGAGATCTCAAGCTTTTGCTTTATTGTTCTTCGATTTGGCTGGGAGATTCTGGCCTCAAAGCTGAGTTTTCCAACATGTTTTCGCCACTATTTACTTTGGTGGACGAAAGAGTTGGCTGAACTACAACTGCAGTGAAATATGAAGAGTTGGAAGGGGAATTAACAAGGTTGGGGTCGTCTGGACCTGCGAGTGATGATGATGAAGAGGAATGAGCAGAGGGTTTGTATTCATGCTCTCTAGTTTCGTGGGGATGAAGGAGGTCTCTTTCTGAATCAAGAGCAGGCCTGATGTTGATGTTTCCTTCACCAGTCCACTCGTGCATAAGGAAATGTGTGAGGTAAAAGTCATGTACTCGAAATGGGGATGTTCCAATAAAACTGCCAGGTCCTCCAAAGTCTCTTTCTAAAGAGGTGGTATAAGAACCGGTTTGCTCTTATTTCGCTATTGATATGCTCAGCGAATTGTACTGCAGCTGGTGAAAACTCCTCTTCCTTGTCTTCTAATTTGAAATCAAACTCTCCTGGTGGGAGTGGTGTGTCTGGCCGAGGTGGTACTGCTTCCTCATAATTGTTTCCTCCAACTGTGCTAATCAACGATTCACAAGAGTTGACAAGTGTGGAAGATGATGAGAGGGGTGTGATGTATAATTGACTTGGTGCAGGTGGTGATGGGGTGCGAGGAATAGGCAAGGGTGTGCGGGTAGGAATATGTACTTTGAGTGATGCATGTGTGGATGAAGGAGAACTTCTCCTTTGACAGAACGTGCGATATGCCCGTATAAGGTGTGAAATGATGGTCACCAGTTTGACGAAACTGGGGTGGTCTATAGTGCAAGGGTACGATCGGTGCATAATGCTAACCGAAAGGTGAAGGGCAAATGTCTATCAAGCAAGACCAATACACCCTGATTGATGACACAGGGCACGGGCTGTGGTGATAAAGACAAAAGCAGGAATGGGGATGATATGAATAGCACAGGAACACAAGGCTGTCTGCTGCAGTCTCCTCGACCTATTGGCTGCCTCTCACTCTGAAGAGCTCTTACAAGTGTTCTGGATACAGGGGGTAGCTGTTGTGTATACAGGTCTTTCACTGTATTGGCCGTTCTGCTCTGGTCCCCAGGCACACAGGTAAGGTGTATGTACTAGGACTGTATGTGCACAAGCCACCTAAGGGAATAAGGGATACATGTCGCTGGTGAGCAAAGATGTGTCAAGAGCGAAGTATAAGAACTTGTCCTAATGTAGCAGATGACTATCGGCTATGTCAAGCAAGCTAAAATGAAACAGGCTCATCAAGGACAACTCAAGCTTGATGCAGAGATAAATCGTGTGCTAAACTAACCAGTGTGGAGCGTGCTATACTCAATGCCTTTGTTCAAGGCAATAATAGCGGTGTCACACCAAAGGTAAGTCTGAGTGAGAACCAAGAGGACAAGTTAGATTGGTGATAAGAAAGACAAAAGGAATGCAAACCTGAGTGAGAACCAAGAGGACAAGTTGGCTCTACTCAGGACGCTACAGGGTGTCTTATATACTACTAGGGATGAGTCACTTACTAATCTACTGAGTAAGTATGAATGACTGACATGTCGTGTATCTATATTTAGCACTTCTATTGTGATTACTGATCACTGTGTCATAAGTGCTTACTTGTGCTGATGCATTGCCCTAATAATAGAACAATGCTGACTGACACCTAATACAGCATGTAATCTACATTACCCTATTGTTCTATGACATTCCACAACATTCCAACCAATCGTAACATACACATGTCTAGTTATAAGATAAGGCAGGTCCTTTCCAGGATCTCATGCCTTTATGACAAATACAAATGCACATGTTGGCATCATGTGACTAACCATCTTATCATATCTAATGATAAGGACTTTAACACAGGAAACAGAAAAAGATATATGCGTCTGTGACACATATGGTACTACTTGGGAACTATCCACAGCTAAAGATAGTTCTGACACTAAAAAGATGCTTTCAGAGCTTTGATCTGTTTGTCTTGTTCTTGGATTTTTGCCATAAGTTGGGCCAACAAGTCTGCTTGTGTCTTGTTATCTTTGGCCAGCAAAGGTTTTGAGGATGATGAAGTGGCTGGCTGCTGTGGCTGCAGGTTGTGATGATGTAGATGGGGTTGAGACCATTCCATTGGTAGTAGCCTTTGCTGAGGCAGACTTGCCTGGCTTTCCAACATACTTGGCAAAGCAAACTGTCAATCTGTGGCCAACCTTGCCACAGTGGTTGCATATGTCTCTTTCATGGTTCCTGTCTTTTTTTGTGTGCTGTGTACAACCGCACCCATAACACTTCCCTTGCATTGATTTCATATAAGAAGCCCTATCCTTCTTAGGGCCATTGCTGTTGTTGTTGCTGGTGCTGCCAGTGCGAGTGGCATCTACCTGCATTGCATTAGGATCTGTTGATGCCCCAAAGGGTGTATGGGAGAGTGTGTGGCCCTTCTTTTCAGCTTGGTGCTGTCCATAACACTGGTCTATAACCTGTGCTGCGGTGTGTAGCTTGTCAAAGGTGCCTATGCAGTGGTCTGTGAGTGCCAATCCATCTTTGATGCCTTCAGAGAGGCCATTGTAGAAATGTTGGCGGTGGTTGGCATCTGACCATCCTGTTTGACCTGTGTGTTGATTGAACTGTGCCATATATTCTGGCACAGAACCTTTTCCTTGTTGTATTTTCTTCAGTGCCTCTCACACTGCTTCTGCTGTATCAAGAGGGGTGAACCTTCTTGAGAATTGGTCAACAAATGTCTGCCAAATCCCACCAAAGGGATCCTGGCTGTGCTGCAATTCTTCCAGATGGGGGAGAGCCCATGTTTGTGTGTACCTTCCATTAGATTCAATACTGATTGAATCCAACTGGTCTGGTTTATAATCCACGTGTTTGTGGGTTGATTGAATGTATTAAGTGGGTCTCCCTGCACTTGTGCATAGTTGTTGAATGCAGTGAGGAAATGTCTAGCTTTGACACTTCCTCCTTTGCTGTCCCATGCTTTTGGTTTGGGAATGACATCCTGGTTGCCTCCTTGTCCTCCCAGATGTGCAGCCATTAATGTAGCCTGCTGTGCTAGGAGTCCGATGGCATTACCAATGTCTGCTACCAATCTTGTAAGGTTGTCTAAAGTAGGTGGGGGAGCAGGGACTATTGGTGGTAATCCACTGCCTCCACCTCCACCACCACCACCTCCACCTCCTCCTGCTGGTGCACCTCCTCTGCTTCCTCCTGCTGGTGGGTTTCCAGACATACTTTTGTCTGAGTCTGGTTCATTGATATCCTCATCTGAGTCCTGAGCTGCTGGTCCCCAAGTGGTATTATCTAACTCCTTCCTGTGTTCTTCTGATAGATCTTGCCAGTCAACAATATAAGCTGAGAGATCTCTAGCTTTTCCTTTATTGTTCTTTGACTTGGCTGGGAGTTGCTGGTTGCAAAGATGAGCCTTCTGACATGTTTTCACCACTATTTACTTCGGTGGATGAAAGAGTAGGTTGGACTACAACTGCAGTAAAATAAGAAGAGTTGGAAGGGGAGTCATAAAGGTTGGGGTTGTCTGGACCTGTGAGGGATGATGATGATGAGGAGTGTGTAGAGGGCTCGAACTTGTGCTCTCTAGTTTTGTGAGGACTGAGTAAATCTCTTTCTGAATGAAGAGCAGGTCTGATGGTGATGTTTGCTTCACAGTCCACTTGGGTTCAAGAAAGTGCATGAGGTAAAAGTTGCATACCCTGAATAGTGATGTTCCTATGAACCCTGTGCTGAAATATCTTTCTAAGAGATGATATAAAAACTGGTTGGCTCTTATTTCACTGTTGATGTGTTCGGTGAATTGTACAGCAGCTGGTGATAGTAGTTCTTCCTTGTCTTCCTCATCTTTGAAGTCAAATTCTCCTGGTGGGAGAGGTGTATCTGGCTGAGGTAGTACTGCTTCTTTGTAGTCATTTCCTCCAACAGTACTTATCAACAATTCACAAGAGTTGACTAGTGTAGAGGAAGAGGAGAGTGGTGAAATTGGAAGTCTGCTCAGCACCAGTGGTGATGGAGTGTGAGGAATAGGTGAGGGTGTGCATGTAGGAACATGTACTTGGAGCAATGTGTGTGTAGATGAAGGAGAACTTTTCCTTCAATGAAACATGTGATATGCCTCTATAAGGCAGGAAATGATGCAAACCAGTTTGATGAAACTGGGGTGGACAATAGTGCAAGGGTACAATGGCCACATCACACTAAGCCAAAGGTGAAGAGCAAATGTCTATCAAGCAAGACCAATACACCCTGATTGATGACACAGGGCACGAGGCTGTGGTGATAAAGACAAATGCAGGAATGGGGTATGAATGGATAGTACAGGAACACAAGGCTGTCTGCTGCAGTCTCCTTGACCTGTTGGCTGCCTCTCATGCTGAAGCACTCTCACAAGTGTTCTGGATACAGAGGGTAGCTGTTGCATTTGCAGATCTTTCACTGCAACAGCCGTTCTGCTCTGGTCCCCAGGCACACAAGTAAGGTGTATGTACTAGGACTGTATGTGCACAAGCCACCTAAAGGAATAAGGGATACATGTTGCTGGTGAGCGAAGATGTTGTCAAGAGCAAAGTATAAAGAACTTGTCCTAATGTAGTGGATGACTATCAAGCTATGTCAAGCAAGCTGAAATTGAAAATGGGCTCATCAAGGACAACTCAAGCCTGACATGGAGATAAATCACATGCCAAAACTAACCCATGTGGAGCATGCTGAACGTGATACCTTTATTCAAGGTAATAATGGCGGTGTCACACTAAAGGTAAGTCTGAGTGAGAACCAAGAGGACAAGTTAGATTGGTACTACAGAAGACAAGAGAGAAATGGAAACCTGAGTGAAAACCAAGAGGACAAGTTGGTTCTACTCAGGACGCTACAGGGTGTCTTATATACTACTAGGTATGAGTCATTTACTAATCTACTGAGTAAGTATGAATGACTACAAGCTGACACATTGTGTATCTATATTTAGCACTTCTATTGTGATCACTGATCACTGTGTCATAAGTGCTTACTTGTGCTGATGCATTGTTCTAATAATAGAACAATGCTGACTGAAACCTAATACAGCACATAATCTACATTACCCTATTGTTCTATGATATTCCATGACATTCCAACCAATCATAATGTACACATGTCTAATAGTAGATAATGCAGGTCCTTCCCAGGATCATGTGCCTTTATGACAAATACAAATGCACATGTTGGCATCCTGTGACTAACCATCTTATCATATCTAATGATAATGACTTCAATTGTAGAAAACAAAAGATATACACATCTGTGACAAATAGGGTAATGTAGATTACATGCTGTATTAGGTGTCAGTCAGCATTGTTCTATTATTAGGACAATGTGTCAGCACAAGTAAGCACTTATGACACAGTGATCAGTAATCACAATAGAAGTGCTAAATATAGATACACAACACATCAGCTTGTAGTCATTCATACTTACTCAGTAGATTAGTAAGTGACTCATCCCTAGTAGTATATAAGATACCCTGTAGTGTCCTGAGTAGAGCCAACTTGTCCTCTTGGTTCTCACTCAGACTTACCTTTAGTGTGACACTGCCATTATTACCTTGAATAAAGGTATCATGTTCAGCATGCTCCACATTGGTTAGTTTCAGTGCATGATTTATCTCTGTGTCAGGCTTGAGTTGTCCTTGACAAGCCCATTTCAATTTCAGCTTGCTTGATGTAGCCAATAGTCATCTGCTACACTGGATAAGAAGGCAGTCAGCCTTCTTCAAGATCTTGAGGCTGTACCATGCATCAATCTCTGTGATTCCCCAGCCAGTACTCTTGGGCATGACCAATCCTGTGGTCTGCAGATGCCCAGATGGTCATCTCAGATGGGTCATGAACATACAACCTTGACACAATTACCCTGAGCAAACATTGCTCACAGGCCTGGTCCAAGGCTAGTAGTGCCCAAAGTGAGTTCCCTGTAATCTCATGTTACCTTGCTCTCACAGACTTCCAGATGCACTGCTCCTCAGAACGACCTGGATACATGCAATCTACTGCACACCAAGACTCACAATGGTTGTAAGCAATGTCCTTGATGCCCAGATGCTCTGGATACAGTGTGGAATTGACAATAGCATTATGGTACCTGTCTGTCTCTCTCTGCTCCAGTTAAATCTCAATCAACATTTTTGTAGCCATTCACATTTGATTTCCCACATGCAGGTATATATATACCATATGATATCCCCAGATTTGTTACACCAGCTCATCAAGGGTACCTTTGACGACCATTTAGTCACCTGGGTGTGTGAATACCTTGTGTTACAGCATAGTAACACCCAGGCAGATCTTATTTTGGACAACATAGATTGATGGCATGTTAACCATGCACATTGCCAATTCAGCCTTTTAATCTGTTCAAAGCATTGCCACTGTGCCACTGTTTCCTGGCCTCTGCCAATTTCCTTAATGTTGCATTTCAAGCAGTGGATGAGAGACAATTATAAGGCTCTCATGAAGGTATACATCCCTGTGATTGTTGGGTATTTGCCTGATAACATTGTTTCATGCATTGGTCCATTCTTGGTTGGATGCATGCTATATTTGTTGACACCAAGAAATTGACTGTAATGCTTTGGACACCTTCAATCAAGCCTTGGATAAATTTTGGCAACTTGGGCTGTGTTTCAGGCATCTGGTGTTCAGGCCAGGGGTTCTCACTCCCAAGGCAACACTCACCTTCCCACTCACTACTAGTGCATGATCCTTTGGTGCACCTGATAGTCTTTGTTCTTCCATCACAGAATCCTGACATAAGTCAGAAGGTGAGAACTCATACTGCAGATCAAGTTGGTACAAGGCATTCAGCCAGATTCTGCTCATCAATCAGCAGCTTGACAAGCTTGCCACAATGCAGTGCAATTTTGCTGAATGTGGTATGCTCCCAGGTGGGTGCATATCTTACCACAGACTCATTCAATCTGTCTGGTGTTTCACTGATCCATTGAAGTGGCAGATTATCCAAGGGACATTGAAGACCTTTCAGTTCTCATAGGTGAACCAAATTTGCATGACTTAGCCCATGAGTGTATCTGTGTTTCACTCAGCAGTTGCTGCCTTCTATTCTTCAAGCAACACCTGTGGGACACAAGGTGTGCAGTATGAATGCATTTGTTCAACACCTTCCTGGAAACTGCAGGAGCCACATCATGACTGCATTTGTTATTGTGGACAATAGAAAGCCAGGGATGGAGGGGATGGCATATGAGTCCAATTACTTTTCTCTTTGGTTTTTGAAGATGTACTTTATCCCTGTGCACTTGTTGAATGGTTTATGATGGTGTGACCAGTGACAGGCCTTTGGGTGGTTAGCCCTGATACCTCACCTGGCACATGAGATAGGAGTGTGTTGGTACAAGCACTGTGGGTACCAATACTGTGCCTGATTTTTATTTTTATTTTTTTTTGTATTTACCATACCATCTACACTTGATGAATCAGTGGTCCTGTACTCAGCTGTTTCTCATAAACCAAAACTGTGTGATTCCAAAGCCAAAAAAAAAAAGAAAACAAGGGATACATCTATTTTTGGGTATATGGAGCAAGCACTCCCATTGGGCAGGCAACTGCCAAAGCTGACAAAGGCTTTTTTTTAGACCTCTGTCTCCCACTGCCCACATTGACTGCAGTGTAGTCAAAGTTCAAAGTCTCCATGATGTCCAAACTCAATCCACCACCCTCTTCCTCCACCACTTCCTCCACCTCCTCAACCTTCACTTCCTCAATGCCTTCAATGTCTTCAATGTCTTCAATGTAACCTGGCTCAACCTCCTTTTGCCACTTGAAGATCCATGCCACTTCCACTGACCCTATGCCAGAGTCATATGACTCCACTTTGGTTTCCCACAAGTTGAGTGGGATGAGGATCTTGTCCTGCATGTACTGACTAAGACACTGGGCGCCATCATGTCCAAGCTGGCCAAAGCTGGCCAAATAGCACACCTCAAGTTCCATGATGTCAAGCATGTCATTGATCCCAAATGTTTCAAAGTTGCTGTAGGAATCCATATAGTGCCTATCCACCTGTGGGTGCTCAGTGTCCATCCAGGTGAGTATGTCATATGAGTTTGGCACTCTCCCACTTTTTGCACAGTCTGATAGCATTTGCAGGAGCATCCTGCAGGTCTTCAGTATGTAGATAGACCCTGCAGCCTGGAAGTGGATTTGGTGTGCTGCACAACTCTCCAGGTCCTTAGGCCTCAGGGGCCTCTTCAAGGCATGAGGGTCCTGGAGCAGAAGCCAACCCCAGTCGCAGAACCTGGGAATTGGACACAATGCATGTCCCTTGCAACACAGGGCCCCTCCTCCCAGAGTGGGAGCTAGGTTCACTGCAATATGAAACTCTGGTGCAGCCTTTGCTGTCCTGACTTTTTTTGTTGGTGGGTAGTCAAGACTTTTTATGTTTGGTGGGCAAGTCTTGGTTGCTAGACCACATGTCTGAACTCACAGTAAGTTTTTGGTTGTTGCATCCACTCATTTGACTCACAATATATTTGGCCCAGATTGTTAACTCATGGTGGGACATCTTGTGATGTCCACCTTTCACTCCCTCCTCTGCAGTCTCAATCCAACAAAAGACTGTCATTCCAGGTTTGAGTGGGCTGCACACTTCAAGCATTCCTGCAAGTCATGCAGATGGTCCACCTCTTTGACCATCTCCACTGGGGTAATTGGTGGTACATTGTCAGCCTGGGTTCATTTACCCTTCTCAGGAGCACATGCCTTCAGAATCTAGAGGTGCAACCAGAAAAGGTAAGCACATCATCAGTCATGGGTGCCCCATTACTGACCATGTTTCTGACCTCCATAAATACTTCCTTTGACTGTGCTACAAGAGCCTTTATCCCAACATGCTCCAAGGCCCTTGTCAAGTCTGCCTCATAGCTCATCAATGCTGAGGCAATAAACCAGGTGAACATCCACTGAGTTCAACTGTGCAAGAACCTGTTCCTTGAATTCCCCCCTAGCCATGTCAGTCCTGGCTGTGAAGATACCTTTTGTGCTGCCTTCATAGACAGTAATGTCAAACAACCAAACTTCCAGGTCATCATCAGTGGTAAGTTTTTTACTCAAATTGAACGTGATGTACTTCCATCACTGACTTGCTTGTTTGGATAGACTCACTTGGCTCAGAACTTGGTTGGTGCTGGCTGGTTGCTGGCCTGCAACTGTCCCACATCGACATGCACTTGTGTCTGTACCACCTTGGTGTGTGCTTGCATCTGTCCCACCTTGGTGTGCACTCATGTCTTGCTTACTTGGTTGGTAGCATTATTAATGGGCTGTATCTCACCAGGATGCAGGAAAGGGCCAGCACCAGGAGTGTACAGGTAATGGCCATATCCCCATGAGCCTGCATTGCTGTGTTGGCTGAAAGGCAGGTGGGGTGGTGGGGTGTCATAGTAGGCCTGAGGTGTGTTCATACCCACACCTGCAGGATGATACTGACCATGACCACCATGTGGACCAGGGTGTACATAATAAAATGGTGGCCCTGGTGGAGGGTAGAATGGCAGACCCTGTGTGTTCAGTGGAGGTGTGGACAATGACAGTGTTTGGCTTGGGAAGCTGGCAGCACCAGCAGGAGAGAGAAAGCAGATCCAGTAGGAGGGAATGTAGGAGTCATTGAAGTGAGTACAACAATGACCCCACTGGTGCTAACTTGCAGCTCATTTTATATTCCTAGCTTGCAGTGTATCTGGTCACCTCAAAACAACCATTCCCTGTGCCTCTGTCAAGAGAGCAGACACTGCTTGCACTTGCAAGCACATCTGCCCTGTCACTCTTGTCAGCACACATGACAATGCAAGCTGTGTGCCATCCAAATCACCCATGTGAACCTGACTTCAATGGATTTGTGTAGGTCTCTCTTCTCTTCTCTTTGTGATGGGAATGACTGAGCTATCACCTACAGTGTATGCAGCAGCCTCTATACAGCGGTTGTAGACTGCAGATACTGTGAGCATTCTGTCAAAATGCAGGGCATGACATCATCTTAGGCGATGTCACCACTAGTGTCATGACTATCTGTGTATATTACTAGACTACACTAGAATGTCATTGTCCTTTTGTGTCAGACTCAAGTGTATTGTTGAAAAACAGCCAGGGATGTGCTGCATGCATACTGCACTGATGAGCTCAACTTAGTCAAAATTTGCTTTTGAATTTCCATTAATTTCTATTTTTTAATTACTACAATTATTTTAGGGTGGGAAAAAAGTCTGGCATAATTGCTGTGCCACTGGGGTTTGAAAAACTTGTCTGCTAATTTTGAAAAAAGGGGCCCCCCATTATGAATCCCACTGTAAGGGTAAGTGAGTCAGCTGAGGGACAATAGTTAGCACAGCCTTAAGGAACAAGTAGATGAGAAAAGAACAATGGCAGTCCACGACAAGGAGAAGATAGAGAAAGGGGTAGTGAATGAGGAGGAAGTGTGGAGAAAAGAAATATGTGTCCATATCTTAGCCACTTGGTGTTACCATGACACTTCTTAGTGGCAATGTAATTTGATTTGGCTCCCATATCAAGAATGGTTTTCATAGGGATACAGGCACTTGCAGCTGTTGAAGTAAGAATTTTTGGTGGGCCTATCTCTATCTTATAGATTGGTAGATTGGAGTACACAATATAATACATTTCCTCATATTTTTTTTCACCTAGTCCTGGAGGTGGAGTCCTAGAAAGAGCCCAACAATGCAGAGTCTTTAGATAAGCCTTGTCAGGAGATTGTGGTTGCCAGTCATCATTGTCATTGGTCAGGAGAACCTGGCTTCCATTTGTTAGCTCCAGGTAAGCAAATTACTCAATCTGAACAGCTCTCACAATAATTGCAATAGGCATGCATGAGTTGGAATAGGTCCTCCTCCTTGGCCTTCTCCTCCTCCTTTGTAAGTTCTTTCTTCTGCTCCATTAAATTAGCTTTGTTGACAAGGTACTGGAGTTCCAAGTCAGGCTTGTTGGGGTCATACTCCTCTGCATTTTCTTCCTCTGGATTGAACTCCTCAGGGTTGTACACTCCATCAACATCTTCATCTTCCCTCTCACCCTCTTCTTCAAGAAAGTGCATGGACTTTTCATGTGGAAAAAATCTTCCCATGGTGCTGAAACAGGTGTGGCTTGACAAGGTGCCTTCTGACAATTGCATGCAACCACTGCCAGTGTTGCCATGGCTTGGCTCAGCTCAGCTTGGCTTGGTTGGCTAAACAAGGCTTGACCAAAATGGGAAGAGCCAAGCTGAGCCATTCCCAAATGAGCAGGCTCGAGCTCAGCTCAGCTAGCTTGAGCTGACTCTTTGAACAAATAAGGAAGGAGGGGGAAAATGGGAATGGGGGGTGATGGGTGGGGGTGGGATGAGCAATGATGGGTGGGGAGGGGAGATGGGTGTGGTGGGGATGGGCAGTAATGAGTGAAGTGGGGAGGGGATGGTCAGTAGTGAGTGGGGTGAGGAGGGGATGGATGGTAGTGGGTGGGGTGGGGAGGGGGTGAATGGTATTGGGTGGGGTGGGGAGGGGTGAACAGTAATGGGTGGTGGGGGGTGAATGGTATTGTGTGAGGTGGGGAGGGGGTGAACAGTAATGGGTGGGGTGGGGACTTCAAGTCACATAGTGTTGCCACAGCTTGGCTAAGCATGGCTTGTCCAAAATGGGATGAGCCAAGCTGAGCCACTCCAAATAAGCTAGCTCAAGCTCAGCTCAGCTGGCTTGAGCCAACTTTTGAGCCAAATAAAGAAGGAGGACTGGGGAGGGGAGGGGAGGGAGGGGAAGAGGTGGGGGGATGGGTGGGGTGGAGAGGGGAGGTGTGGGGAGTGAGGAGGGGAGGTATGTGCAGTGGAGAGGAGAGGAGAGGGGGGTGTGGGATGGTAGGGAGGGATTGGGTGGGGATGAGCAGGGAAGGTGGTGGGCAGTGGTGGGAGGGGATGAGTGGGGTATGGATGGGATGAGCAGGGAAGGGGGAAGGGGGAGGTGATGGGTGGGGTGGGGAGGAGTTGGGTGTGGTGGGGAAGAGATGAGTGGGGAAGGGGGAGGTGGTGGGTGGGGAGTGAGGAAGGGGGAGGAGTTGGGTGGGGTGAGGAGGAGTTGGGTGGGGTGAGGAGGAGTTGGGTGGGGTGAGGAGGAGTTGGGTGGGGTGAGGAGGAGTTGGGTGGGGTGAGGAGGAGTTGGGTGGGGTGAGGAGGAGTTGGGTGGGGTGAGGAGGAGTTGGGTGGGGTGGGGAAGGGGTCAGTGGGGGAGGGGGAGGAAATGGGTGGGGTGGGGATGGTATGGGCAGGGGAGGGGAGGGTCATTGTTGGAATGAGCAGGGAAGGGGGAGGGGGTGGGTGGGTGGGGATGGGCAGGGATGGGAGAGGAGAGGAGTAGGGATGGTAGGGGGGGAGGTAATGTCACACCCTCACCTCACCCTCACCCAGGAGTGGGGATGGGTAGGGATCAAAGGGAAGAAAATGGTAGGGGGGTAGGGAGGGGATGGGTATGGATAGGTGGGGAAAGGGATGGCATGGGGGAGGAGAATAGGAATGAGAGAGGTGGGGGAAATGTTTCACCCTTGCCCACACCCTCTAAGGCTCCAACTGTTTAGTTTATGTTTACTCAACAACCAGTAAATATGCAGTAAATAGTTGTATACAGTTTATAAACAGTAAATACTATTTATAAAATGATTTACATTGACACAGCAAAACTTTCCCAAAAATGGCATCCTGAAGCCATTTCTTTGCCAGCAGAAGATCTGTGATAGAATCAGCCTTTAGTGATGATCAGGTGTCCCTGCAAATGTGGCAGGAGCTCAAAAAAAGCTGCTCCACTGAGACTGAGGTCCTCATGACTGCTAGAAAGTCTTTTGCCATTTGTGCAATCACTGGGAACTCATTGGCATGAGCCTGATATGCAGTACCATTGTAAGTTTGTACAACAAGCAGCCAGACATTCATGGCAATGTACCTTCCACCAAATGAGTGGGTAATGCATCTTTCCAGGCCCTCCCTTGTTTGCAACCCTTTGAGCAAATTCGGATTGCAACTCAGGACCCGAGTGTGTCTGTTCAATGACTGGGCATGCTGCTGCTGACCCAAGAATTCCATTGTCAGAGTCAGAGTCAAACTCGTTACCTGTCATCGGCTGGTCTTCAGGTAGAGTTGTGTTTGAGGCATACTCTCATACACATGCTTGAATACTGTCAGAGCACATGCATGACCATTTGTGCCAAGCTTGAGAAACCAGTCAGTGCAGAGGGCAGGGTGGCAAACTGATGTAAAATGAGCCCAAAGTTCATGTATCAAAAGCAGCAGAAAGTGCACCAGTAGCGACAATAACATGCATAGACTCCCATGCCATCTTGTAATAGTGCATGAGCTTTTTGTGCCCAGCACATGCAGCCTCACATATGGCAAGCAGCTGCTCTGTATCATCCATGAACACAACAAGGTGCTCCTGCATGAGCTTGTACATGGGTAGAACCCAAGGAAGTGTCAGCATGCTTGAATGTGAGATCACTGCTGTGACTTCAGGGAAACACTAACCACATGCAAGATTGTCAGCTCACATGGGTACTTCACAAACTGTTTACTTACCTCCAGAAGATCCTCATATTGTCCAAGAAGATCCCATTCTCTTGACGACAAGAGAAGGCCACAAAGCTCTTCAAATTCAAAGAGCCAAGAGTCTACAGCCTAAAAAACATACTGTTAGCTGCTCACACAAGGAATGTTATAATGGCTCACCTTGTGGAGAATGTGTGCTTGTTTAATCATTGCATGGGTTGAATTCCAGTGTGTCTGAATGTCTTGCACTGGCATCAAGGCTGTGACTTGGGTGATCACCCCCTTCTTGCTGTGACAAGTGGCAAGGGAATAGTATTGCTTTGTTTCTCATGGAATAACTGGCATTGCCCTGGGGTACTAACAATTTTGACAATCACAGTGCAAAGCTGTGCATTTCAGTATATATTACCCAGAGCTTGGAAGTGTTGTGCATACAAGGCACACCTTTTCAATAGCACCCATCCCACCAAAATGGTCCTGCTCACCACTCTCCTGATCAACCAGTCCACCACTGAGATCATGTCACACCTTAGATCTGTCATACTCCTCATTCTCAAAGTCATGAAGTTCTTCATCACTGTCAAGGTCATAATGGACTGGGAACTGCTTGTTGAGTTGCTTGTAATAGTCCTGGAACTCAGGGTCATCAACCTCCTTTGTGACACTAAGCATCTTTTGCACAACAAGGTTTATGACATGTGCCAGACAATGAATATGGGAGTTGTTGGGGTGGAATGGGACATTGTAGAGATCCATGAGCTTGTGGCCGACAATGTGAGAAAGTACAGTATTACTGGACACATTATTGAGTGTAAGAGAGAAGGCATTTTGGTATTTGAGTCAGCACCAACACAGCAGAATGAACAAAGACAATGGACTCATCTTGCTTGCGGATCTGATGTTCCTCATTGCATCAAAAAGCACCCTTGCAGACCCAGAGCCAGTGTGCTCGTGATGGTCCACCTGATTGAAGCCAATAACCCATTCAACAAGGTTCCAGTTGTTGTTGATCCAGGTGGCAATTGTGCCTGCAAATGCAAACATCATACCAGGGATGTCCATGTATCACTGGCATGTGCAATTTTTGACTTAACAGCCTATGTAGAATACAAATAAGGGTTGAATACCAGTAAAGAAGTGTGTGACAAACATGTATTTCATGGACAATTGTGCCACAAAGGTCAGCAAATATCTATGATAAAGCCTTTCACACAGCTGTGTCAGACAGCAGAGAAAATCAGCATTGAATATATTTGAAGAGCCGGTTGATTGACCCTGATTCCCCTATTTGAAATCACCAGTGTCAGTGGATAGTGCAGGGAAATGGTGATGTACTGTACCAGTTGTGAAGGGGAGATCTTGCTTGATAAGCCATGCTGCAAAGAGCCAGGTAAATCCAGACTGCATTGGTTCAACTCATGGGTTTAACAGCCCATCTTGTATGTATTTTTCCATCAAGCCTGCACATGCCAGTGTAAACCCCGTGTGCAATGACTTTGTGGATGTCAACCCTCCAACCTCACCACCTGGTCCTTGTCCACCATTCCTCTCAACCTTGTGCCATTCAATGAGCTCTGTATGTTCCTTTGTGCACATTGCTAAGTTCCCCAATTTTGGGATCTGCAGCTCATCCTTGAACCAGAGTTCATTCCTGGAGCAATTTGTATTATTGCTTGCTTTCAGTGTGCAAGCAAAGGTGCAGATCCTGGAGGAGCATACCTGTAAGCCAATCTCTCAAGTGCAAGTCATGTACTGCTCATCACTTACTGGTCACAGTACTGGCACTTAAACAACCACCACAGTTTTGATTTGCAATCAACAGTTGCCTTGGGCTCATTCCAGTGGTTTAGGGTGTTATTTTCTGGTCCCCATCTCTTTTGTCACTCCTGGGCTTGAACACTTTGGAGTGCACTCTTGCCATCAGATGTTGCACTATTAGCACCCATCTCTTCATCGCTCTTATCCCCTGATAGTTCTTGATATGTCTTCAGTTGCTTCTTGCAATGCAGCCAATTCTTTTCTGCAACAAGGTGGTTATGTGCTGTTCTAGTTACAGTGGGTGCCCCTTCTTTGCTTTCTGCTGCACTGTCTTCACTGCCAATTGCTAATGCATCCATGTGGCTTCACTTCTGCTTCCAGTTCTGGGAAGAGAGTCAGAAACCTGGACAAGCAGCATAGATATAGCTGCATGCTTACCCTTGACCTGCTGACAACAACAACTTTATCACCATTCTCATCAAATATCACAGAAGGCATGGATGCCTCGGAGTCTGAGTCAGATGTGTTATTTGGTAAGGTTTATATGTTTTATCACACTGCTTGTCACCTGGGAGCTCAGGTTCTAAAGTGCAGAAGTTAGATATATCAAGGCTATCTATGGCTCAATGCTGACATACTGTTTTCAGGATAAAGCTGCCCAGAAAGCCAGTGCATTTTGAGGTGCAATGCATGATGTTTCTTGGCTTCAATATCCTCTGCTACATCCTCCCTGTCCTTGATTTCCACCCCTGGTTTTGCTCCACCTTCAACCTCAGCTTTCCTTGGGTCTCCAGTTGCACCATCTTGGTCAAGATCTTGGTCAACTTCCATCATGCTGCTGAAGGAAGTAAATAGGTAAGCCAACTCCTAGTACTCAATGGTTCCATGACTTAGACTGGTGACCGGCCGCTCTATGATGTTGTACCCCTTGGGACACTTGATAGAGCAACTGGGACAGCTGGGCTTAAAATTGTGGGTTTTTGCCTATGATTGAGTGAGGTGGCGTGGGAGTTTCCTAGTATAACAGTGTCTTCCTATTTGAGACAATTGTTATCTGTTGTGTATGAATTAGGATGATCTGGGATATATTACCAGCTTACCTTAAAATTGGTATTCATATAGCACAGCTGAGAAAGTCATTTGAAGTCTGTATAGTGCATTGGGTAATGTTTTTCTTGTTCAACTTTTTCTCAGCCAGGGGTTCGATTCCCAGCTAGTCCAATATTACTTGTGCTGAAATCTAATCTATATACACTTGTAACTCCATCTGATCATCCTTTAACATTCTTCTGGCATCTCAGATACCTGGGGCTAATGTTGTGTTGCTCCAGTCTACTTCACACTTGGTCTCTGTTTGTCAGTGCTCAGTCCTTTGGAACTTGGTCTGAATCCAATTCAGCATAGCAGAGTTGACTCAAACAATCAAGATACTACAACTACTATATTTGGGTATGTTACTATATGCAGCTTGTCTATCAGAACATTCCATGACAGAAACCTGATCATAAGGTGTCTCCACTCAAATCTAATTCTTTACACCAGTCTGAGAACCGAGGTCCTCCAGTTGCTATGCGACACTCCTCAAAACCTCTCATTTGAATGGCTGGTCACGAATCTATCCATGACTCACACGAGAATTTTGAGCTCATCTTTTATTTGTTCAAGCTTAAGCATCATCGGGGCATGGAATGCCTGTGCTCCAGGCAGGTCAATGGTGATTTGAAGGTACTTTGTCATGATATCCATCCCAAACCACCCCCAACACACATTCTCAAGCTGTCCCTCTTCATTTCAGCAGTCTGCACCAAACATGGCATCCATACACTTGTTGAAGGTTTCCCGTGGTGTCTCGCCTCAGTAGGTATTACTTGTCATGACCCAGTAAAGTTTTCCATCTCTCTTCCCTTTGGATATGCTGCTAGGTAGCTTCTTTGTTAACAGGGTTATTTCATCAACAATATCTGTTCATGCATGGAAATTGGCATCAGTTCTGTTCAACATGGGAGGAGACTGAGGAGTTGTCAAGTATGCCTGGCTGTGCCACCACTGTGTGAGTTGCAAAATGATACTACCGACTTCAGAGACTAACCCCACTTGGTGATTTATCAGCCAAGGATTTGCTCTTACAGTTGTAATGCATATGAGATCTGTTTCAACTGGCTGAAACATTCAAAGAGTATATTAACCCAAGAGCAGACAAGGCCTTGATGTGTGCTAGCTTGTAAATTGAACAGCGCTTGCAAGGGCACTTTGAATTTTTTTGATCAGCAACCCCCTAATCTGGATGATACTGCTAATCCTGTCACAAAGAACCTCGGGCTTCCAAGGGTAGCCAGTATGGTAGCTGGTAACTGTTTACTGTTTACTATTTAGTATATTTACTGCATACAACCATACAAGTAAATAGATAGTAAAAGTAAACCATGTAAACAGTTGGAGCCTTAACACCCTCACCTAGGAGTGGGGATGGGAGGGGAGGGGAGAGAAGGGTGGGGATGGGGTGTGGGGATGGGTGGGGTGGAGAGGGGAGGTGTGGGGAGGGGGGGTATGGGTGGTGTGCAGTGGAGAGGTGAGGATATGGGTGAGGATGGGGTAGGGGAGGTGAGGAGATGAGAGGGGGGGTGTCAGGTTGGTAGGGTGGGGATGGGTGGTGATGGGCAGGGAAGGGGGAGGGGAGGGGATGAGGGAGGGTAGCAGGGAAGGGTGAGTGGGTGAGGTAGAAGAAACATAGGGATAGGGGGGGAGGCAATGTTTTACCCTCACTAAACCCTCACCCTCACCCTCATGCTCACCTTCACCCTTACCTTCACACCCTCACCCACATGCTCACCCTCACCCTCACCCTCACCCTCACCCTCACACTGTCACCCTCATCCTGACTGTCACCTTCCCACCCTCACAGTGAGGGTGAAGGTGAAGGTGAAGGTGAGGATGAGGATGAGGATGAGGATGAGGATGAGGATGAGGATGAGGATGAGGATGAGGATGAGGATGAGGATGAGGATGAGGATGAGGATGAGGATGAGGATGAGGATGAGGATGAGGATGAGGATGAGGGTGTGGGTGTGGGTGAGCACATGAGGGTGAGGGTGAGCATGTGAGCATGAGCATGAGCATGAGCATGAGCATGTGAGCATGAGGGTGATCATGAGCATGTGAGGGTGAGGGTGAGCATGTGATCATGGGGGTGAGCATGAGTATGTGAGTGTGAGCACATGAGCATGAGTGTGAGCACATGAGCATGAGTGTGAGCACATGAGCATGAGTGTGAGTGTGAGCATGTGAGGGTGAGGGTGAGGGTGAGGGTGAGGGTGAGGGTGAGGGTGAGGGTGAGGGTGAGGGTGAGGGTGAGGGTGAGGGTGAGGGTGAGGGTGTGAGTGAGGGTGTGAGTGCAAAGGTGAGCATGAGCATGAGCATGTGGGGGGGAAATGGTGATGGCACACCCATCTATACCCCTCTACACCCCTCCACACTTCATCAAATGTAAGAGTGAGTAAGGGGGCATATGACAAGCACAGGTGATATAGAGATGGAACACATGTAAGAAGCCATTTTTAGATACAAGTACAAGTATTCAGCTTTCTTCTTATTCAAACTACTACTCATTAATTTCCCTCAGGTAACTTCTCAAGTCCTCAACTGGGACAGCTGCCTCCACTCCTTCTAGCTCTTCCTCTTCCTCCTTCTCCTTTAGCCCTTCAGTGAAATTGAGCTCTTGCCTTGCTTGAAACTTGAGAATTTGTGTTGCCTCCATGATCTTTGGCCCAAGGCAATTTCTTCTGGCTCTAGCAGTCTGCTTACTTGCTGAAAACACCCGCTCACAAAGTACTGAGGTGCCTTGGATAGGAATCAAGTCCATAGCAAGCTTGAAGAGGGTTGGCCACTGTCTCTGGTGTTCCTATAATTCCAACTGCTCTCAGCACTTCACAACAGTGAACAGTTTATACACACCTGCCAGAACTCAACAATGTTGCCATATCTGATAGGGGCAGAAAGATAGTCATCAAGTTCTTCACCCTCTAAAGTGTCAGTCTGTGGATTATGGGCATGCATTGGGCCAACACCAAGAAATGCCAAGGCATTCTCTGCAATATTAGAGGTAGGGAGTGGGGGGGGCACAGCTGATCTGGTGGGGGCTGCAGGTGGGGTGTATAAAGGCTTTAACTACTTAAGACTTTAGTTTTAAAGTGACTTGATAAAATAAAGGCACTCACTGCCTGCAGGAACTTATCCTTCAGTTCTCTAACCTCATAGGAGGGTAAGACCTTCTTGAACCACTCAAGCTTTGACACAGGGTTCAGGACTATTCACATGGCATCAAAGACCTTTCAGCTTTACAAGTAAGAAAGCCACTCACTTAATGCAAAGTGATATGCTGGGATCTCAGAAGTCAGTCCATAATATTCACCCAACTTCTTAACTCCTGTATCAATGATACTCCCTACATCTGTTCCCTCATTGCTCAAGCTAGTCTGCAACTCCTTGAGAGAGTTGAGAAAGCCCTCAAAAGCAATGACTGCACCACAAAGTGTAGGTGTCTTCTCAGCAGAGAGTGCTTGCTGATAATAGAAGGGGTTCTGATCAAGAAATTAGTATACACAATTAGAAGGAAAAAATATTCATACCTGAAGAATCCTCAAAAGTGTGCCAAGTTTATCCCAGTCAGACTCATGCAACTGCTCAAGCCCCTCATTCTCCTGATAAAACGTGATGATCACCTAACTCAAATTTAGTATCAGAATACATTGAATTTTTAAATAACTTACATTTTTTAACTGTATTGCCCTTCTGATCATCAAAAAGGTGGATGACCATCTAGTCTCCACACTGCAGATCAGCTGTAGTGGAGGTTTCCCTGGTTCCAACTCCAGTGAAATTTTGGAGAATAGATCCCTCCTCAATGATGAGCCCCTAATCTTTTACAATATAAGCCCACAAAATTCATATATTCAAAAAGGACTTACATAATTAATGACATTCTTCAGCTTTGAAACCTGGCTATAACCAGTCTTCTCAGCTTCTGTAAGCATGTCCTTGCAAGTGAGGTTCACAATATGAGCAAAGCACTGAAGAGCTATTAGCAAAAAATAACAGTTAAATAGCTGATACTCACCTAATGTGGCAGAGCTCTGCTGAAAACTCAGTATTAGGCTCCTGAGTCTTCAATATCCCCTCATATGCATCCATCATGGTGACATTGTTGGCTGCATTGTCTGTTGTCACCCAGCCAATCTTAAAGGATAATAATTAGCTAAATTTAATCTAGAAAAAGTAGACACACCTTTGTTGCAAGCCCAGTCCTCTTGATAATAAAAGAAAATGCCTCAGCCAACCTCTCCCCAGTGTGAGTCCCAGGAAAATGAAGGAATCCCACAAGGCAAGCTCTGAGAGTTAGCTTTCTACCATGACTCTGAGTCTGAACATTCTCAAGCCAGTGAGCTGTAACAGCCATGTATGGCTTAAGGTCAGGGTCACTCCACATGTCTGTGGTGAATGACACCCTCCCAAGGCTGTTTTTCTGAATAGCAGTTAGCCAAAAGCTATGACATATAATAACTTAACATTACCTGAATATGCTGAGACATATTATGAACCACCTCAGAAAAAGTGTCCAATATGCACTTCTGCATAGTGGTCCTATGAGGGATGTCTGCATTGTGCAGCTCAGGACAGAGAAGGAGGCATAGGCAGCAGAACTCCTGTCTCTCAACAATCCTGATAGCCTAAAACAAATCAGAAAAAAAGAAACAAAGAAACAAAAAAAAGAAAAGAAAAAAACCTGATATCAGTGGCAACAATAAATTGCATAAGCCCATCTAAAAAGTTATCAATTGTAAAGGGGACCTGTGCCTCAGCCTGATGGCCAACAGGAAGTCCTTTAACCTTTGCCAAGGCTTCTTCCCCCTCCTTACCCCTCAACTCAACATTGAGTTTATGGCACTCCTGGACTCACTCTTCTGCATGGTGGGCAAGCAGATGTGTGCAAAGATTACCTGTCCCAGTATTCATCCTATAAGGGTGTACATTGACAGCTCTGTTCTGCTGCCAATGTCTCCTATGAAAATTGTCAGCAAAAAATGAATAAAAAATGAATAAAAATGAATTTAAAAGAAAAACTTACAAGCAGAACATACACTTCCTTTTCCCATCAACAGGTTGAAAGAACTGAATGACATCATCACCTGAGGCAGCCAGCCTAGAACCTGCTTTTTGAGCCCTCCTTTGGCAATGTGTTGGAGTTGCAGGGTCAGAAGTATGGCCCATAGGACCACTAGGCCCCACCACCCTCTGGAGAGCCATCTGACCCAGGAGGACTAACTCCAAGGTCAAACATCTCAGACTGGGGTGAGCACTGTATTAAATTTGTTGAGCCATAAATTGTAAAGCCAATAAAATAAATACTCACTTGGTGGGAAGGCTGAGGACCTGTAGAATCCAGAAAGGGATCTCCTCCCTGCCCTGAAGGCCCTGAAGGCCCAGCAGGACCACCTGCAGCTGCAGGGGTAGGGCCTAGATCAGAATGCACATGAGGTGAAAGGGCTGATGTCTGGGCAGCTGTTGATGAAACTGATCACACATCAGCTATTGAGCAGATAATTGGGGCTAATAATACATACCATCTAGCTGAAATGACATCTCAAGGGCCCCACCAGGAAGCTCCCTCTGCTTGCCCATTGTTTTGGGCCTTTTGGGAGTCTTTTTGGGTGTAGAAGGAGCCCTCTTCCGAGATCCAGCCATGGTAGACAAAGCAAAGTGTGATACAAAAAGAGCTGGAGGTGTAGAGCAAGCAGAGGAGCCAAGATCAGCCAAAGATCAGCCAAAGATCAGCAAGACAAGACTGGAGGAGACTGAGATGAGACCAATGGAACACAAATGTGTGTGGATTGTAGCCAATACAAGATCACAAAGTGGTCTCAATGACTTAGTATTGCTTTACTTTAATAATTCAGTACTTTTTTTTTCTTCATTCAATCTTATTTTCTACTAACTAATTACATTTGTAACTACCTACAAGTGAGGGGGAGCACAGGTGGTGAAAAATGAAGTGGTGTGTGGTGGCAGCAGACAGTGGTGTGGCAGTGGCAGGAGATGACAGCATTGCAGTGCCATCTCCAGCTGGTGCAATGGTGTCGGTCCTGCCAGAGACAGCAGTGTTGTGCTGGTGGAAGAAGGCAGTGTGGGGTGTTGGAGAGGGCACAATTGTGCTGGCGAGAGAGAGCAGACAGTGGCAAGGAAGGGGACATAGACAATGGGGTCACCTGCCATCTATGTCCCCTTTCTCACCAGGGCCAGGTGGGGTTGGATGGTGAGGACAAGCTGGGGAGAGGCACAGCAAAGGCACCATTGCAGTGACAATGTGCAAAGAGCCAGCAGTTGGTGTGCTATTGCTGCAGACATGCAGCAACTGTGAGCCAACTGCAGGCAGTTTACATGCTGACAGTGGGGGAAAGGGTGGGGGGAGGGGGGAGAGGGGAAAGGGGAGAGGGGAGAGGACTGCATGGGGCCACGATGGCAAACAAAAGAGGGTGAATGCCGAACAATAGATGACACACAATGGCACCGACAGACAATCCACGATGTGGGAAGGGCAATGCACAAGGACAGCATGCATGTCTGCCATCTGTGGTGAGGAGAGGGCAGCATGGGGGTTCTGGAGAGGGTGAACAGGCAACCAGGAAGGGGACATAGACAGCAGGTGATCCCACTGTCTATGTCCCCTTTCTTGCCGGGGCCAGGGAGCAGCAGACAACTGCATTGTGCTGGTAGGGGGGACAGGATGTGAAGCTTGAAGCTTGAAGAGGGGTGCCGCCCAGCAGGAGAGGACACATGACAATGCAAGCTGTCAGCACACAGGCAGCCACAGATGTGCAGTGAGTGTGCAACGACAGCATGCACAGTCTGCATGTCTGTGGTGAGGAGGTCGTGGTTGTGGGGTGGCAGTCATGATGGGTGAGTCAGGGCGACTGACGAGCATGAAGGGTGGTGGGCAGGGGGAGGATAAGGGAGGGGAGGGGGAAATGAAAGCCGGGGACTCACCTGCCTGAGTGCCCCAGCAAGTGCCGAGCACTGCACACCTCCTTGGTCCTCCACCTTGATGCATTTGACGAGTGGAGGTGTTGATTTTTGAGCTTGGTGCTTGCTGCTCAAGCCCCTCAGCTTCTCAGCGAGTCAGCCACTCAGCTCACTGATTAGGCAGGAGGTTCCAAGCTCAGCAGCTGAGCTTGGAACCTCCTGCCTAATCAAGTATAGCTCATTTCCTAATCAAGCTATGGCTCAGCCAGGCTCAGCCAGCTTGCAAGCTGAGCTGAGCTCCTTTTGGTCATGAGCTGGTTTGTTGGCTCAGCTTGGCTCAAATTGGCTCAGCTTGGCTGGCTCAGCCAATTTGAGCCGAGCTGTGGCAACACTACATCCCACTTGCCCTCCCCCATTCCCCCCACCAATATGGACTACTGTTACTATCTCCTGTTTACTCATACTAGGACCTTAAGGCTGTCCATCATGTGCTCCAACCCTTCCAATTGGTGGCCCTTAAGGCTGTGCTCTTATCCATGACTCATTCCCAATATCCCTCTTCTATGATATGTGAATCATGCTGTGTCTGTACTTGTATATAAGGGCTGGACAATGTGTCCCATAGCCCCAGCTTGTTCTTCATTTACTCTCTGCAAATCTCAAGTATCCATTGATCCTCTTCTCTTACCTCTGTCTCAGTTGGCCTCACAGCCTCATCGATCACCGAGTGAACCACTGACTCTTACCTTGAACACACAGAAACATTGTACACACATTGCATTCCTAAGATCTGCTGAAGGTCAGGGATGGGCCCATTGATGCTCCTGAGACATGTTACCAATCAATGATCACACATGGGCCCAATAAATCTCCTGAAAGATAATGCTGATGTTCAGGGATGGGCCCATTGAAACTTCTGAGGTGTGTTGTGGCTTGCACATGGGCCCAGTAAATCTCCTGAAGGATACTGCCGATGTTCAGGCTGGGCCCATTGTTGCTCCCAAGTAGCATTGCTGATGTTCACACATGGGCCCATTAAATCCCCTGAAAGATACTGCTGAATGTCAGGGATGGGCCCATTGATGCCCCCGAGATGCATTGCTGATGATCACACATAGGACCAGTAAATCTCCTGAAAGGTACTGCCAATGCTCAGGGCTGTGCCCATTAAAGCTCCCAAGGTGTGTTGCCAATGCTCACACATGGGCCCAATAGTATTCCCAAGGCATACACCCATGGTGTTATGGGCCAAATGAAGCTACTGAGACATATCACCAGTGTTTGGGGATAGGTGCAGCAATTGTCAGCCGATATAAAAGTTTCAGGAGACTTTCTGGACCAACATGTGAGCATCAGTAACATGTCTCGGGAGCATCGATGGGCCCATCCCTGAACATAGGCAGTACCTTTTAAGAGCTTTACTGGGCCCATGTGTGAGCATCAGTGACGCTGCCTTGGGGGTGTCAATGGGCCCAGCCCCAAACATTGGCAGTACCTTTTAGGAGCTTTACTGGGCCCATGTGTGATCATTGGTAATGTATCTCAGGAGCTTCAATGGGCCCATCCCTGAACATCAGCAGTATCTTTCAGGAGCTTTACTGAGCCCATGGGTGGGCATCACAGGCTCAGCCCTTCTAGGATAATGTTACAATGTCAACAATATGGAATGTGGCTATGGCATCAGATCATAATTCTCTCCTCCATACATAGTACTCAGTGTTTTTCCCACCTGATGTAGACACACAATTTCCTGCTGAAGCACTTCCAGAACATTTTCATGAGTCTCACATTTTGACTGCAAGTCAATGATTATCCTGTCTCGTGCATCACATCTACCTTTCAACACTTGAACCTCTTTTTTGAGCTCATCAATTAATTGATTGTACTCCATACTTTGAGCTGGCTGATAAATTGGCAACCCACAGCTACATCCCAAATGTTGTGAACACACTTGGAATTATCCCTTTATTTCCATCCACACTTGTTTCATTAGGGTTTCTTCTGATAGAGGGGAGGAATTTCTTATGGCACTTATTCTTCCCTTGCCCTTGTCATGATGCCTTTTTGTATTTGATCCATGTGCACCTGAAGGATCTTGTATTCCCTGCCGGCATAAGATTCTTTGAGAAATCACTATATTTCATGACATCTGCTCACCATTTCATACCCTTCTGCATGTTTCTCTGATGTATTACCAACCATTTCTTCAGCATCATCCTTAAATATCCTCCCTTTAGCTGCTGACCTTGTGACAATTTCTTTGGCAGAACCTTCATATTTAGATGACACATTGCTATGAAAGCAGGGGACTCACGGTAAAGCCCACCACTAGAAGCCTGCCGATGCTTCTTCCTCTTGCTATGTAAAGCTTGCTCTGGACCTCCTACCTCTGCTGAATTGTCTTGAGGATCCAGTGTCATAGGTCTCGAAGCAGTCTCCATGGATGGCATACTTGTTGCTCCATCTTCTCCACTCATTAAAATTTGTGGATGCTTAGATGGCATACATTTGTCACAGGAAGCAGCTGATTTTTAGTGGAAAACCATAGGTATTAGAGACTGGACCATACCATTCTGGCCAGTGATATGTATCTCAAAAGGTGGGAAATCACTGGCTGAAGTATAATACATGTGGCTCAGAACCCTTGGGTCATCCTCAGATATGGAAGATATGTTTGGGGAGAGAGTAGACTCATTAAATGCCTCAGTGAGGCTTAACAAGAGTGGGTGAATGCAAGGTCTGGGACTTCTTGCTTTGAAATCAAAGAAATCATTTATTGATTCTGTCTGGAAGAATATTTAGCCTGGCTGATATCTTACTTTGATAGTACGGATTCACCAAGATCACTCTAAATGTGTGCCTCCAAGTATTTTCATCTCTGGGTGTACATGCACAATAGGCTTCCAACTCCTTCTTGAGCATGGCTGCATGGTGGTGGATAATTTGTGCATCTGGGGTTAGATTGAGATTGGAACTTGACATGCTGGAGAACTGGAATAAACAAGCTTCCAGGGCTGAAAGCAAAAATACTTGTCAGTAGATGTGGGCTGACCCATTGTAGAGCACCTGGGTAGGTTAATAATGGTGGCATGGGAAGATTTATTGTCAGATATTCCATAAGAGGAATGTGACTCTATCGGCAGAGAGATCGTGTATATAATATAATACAGCTTTGGCAGCTCTTTCTTTCAGTCAGTAGCTTCTTAATTTGTACCCAAAAGTTTTATCGGAAGCTCCCAGCAGATGCTGCAAGTCTATGGTAGTTCCCATTTGATGCTGCAAGCCTATCATCATTTCCTATTGGATGCTGCAAGCCTATCAGCAGTGATTAGGCCACTATGAGCATATCAGCAGCTCCTTGTTGGGCCACCATCATCTTGGCTCCCATGTGCACATCAGCGCTTATCATCCATATTATCAAGGACTCCAGCTGATATCCAATCAAGTGGCACATTTCTGACAACCATGGAGGGAAATATTTCAGACACAAAACAATGTGCCTCTAAGCATCCCTCTGAATTAGAGGAGAAAAATTTGGACAATGTGGTGCGTGCATCAAAACTAATATTTTGCTGAGATCCTTAGTGTCAATAGATGTGCTCTGCATTCTGGAAGGGAGTCGCCCTTCTCAATGAGTCAAACGGCAATGTGGGTCAACTGCAGGGGAAGACATTATAATCCCCTGGCACACCGGAACACGCCCCAGGTTTCACTGGGGTGCTGAATAATGCAAAGATGTTACAACACATAATTTTCAAGCTCATTGACAAGGTAATTAGATTCTCCATCTGATCTGCCTAGCTAACATAATGCAGGACCTCCCAAAGGGCATGTCTCAAAAGTGGCTGGAGACAGCCAGAGAATATTCTGAATGGATTAAAGTGAAGGGGATCAACCCAAGACAAGAGAAAATGGAAGCGCTTTTGACTCAGTTGGAAGACGAGATTGCTTTGGTGGAATATATTCTAAGGAGCTATCTGTAACTGGTACAATTTCTATCAGATATGTATACCTGCAGCAGCATCAGTGTCTTCTTCATATTTCCTAAAATACATGATGAATTCTGTGTTCAGACTTCTGTAGTGGGCCTCATTATCCAAGAAACCCTGCTGAAGTTCCCTCAATTGCTCTAAGACCTTTGCACAAAGCTCTGTGCCAGATTCCTGCTGTAGTTCTGGTTAATTTGGGATCTGTAAGTAAGGAAAACAGGTGTGCACCATCTCTAAAGTGTGTAACAATCCTCCCACTAGCTCATCTCGAATGTCAAACGGTTCTCTCAAAGCCCCTTCTTCTACAATATTCCACCACTCTGTAAATTTAAATCTGGTAGCACCTGATGGCTGGACCCTGACTTTTGGCAGTTCAATCCTGTTGGAAACCGTATAGCTTCCTGGGTTTGTAATATCTGAAAATTGCTGAAAGGCAATCTTGACTGATTCTGGAATATGCAGTGAGGAGTTGGCAGATGACAGAAGACCAGCAATCCAGAGAGCAGCCAGCTAAGTGGAACTTATTATCAACAAATACCACTGTTTATAATGCTCAATAAAGCTTACCAGTTCATTGTGCAAGCTGCCGATATGGTGTTTGCCGTTATCACCAGGCAGGAGAAGAATAGTCAATATTCTTTTGCCTATGTAGGCAAGTGCATCATCTAATATGGAGGATCCCATGTAGACTGGTATGAGATTGTGGGCAGTAGTTTGAGGGGGATTCAGATGCAAAAAGCTGGCAACTGGTAGAAGCCATTGACAGCTGTCAGATAATCTCCAGTGCAGTCAACATCATTGCTATGTCATGTGGATGATAAGAGATATCTCCATTTGACTGATTATAGCTTTGTGTGTTTCTGGACTTGACCTGCAGGCCCATGCCCTTATGTAATAGAGAGATGTCATGTGTCTGAACCCTCGGAAACCATCCAGGGTGGCTGCCATTGCAAGACTTAGGGGCATACTATTGGAAAAACACCAGGGACATAAGACTATGCACTGTGTGATTGTTTTGTCAGCAGCTCTCTTACCACCTGTTGGCCCATGTGAATGTGTAGATAATAGTTCTGTGTGATAAATTTGGACCCTCTGTGGGCCCATGTGATGTCATCAGCAGCAGCTGGTGACCGGTGACTGATGGCCCAGATTGGTTGAATGGGCCCATATGAATGCATAGCCAGTAGCTCTTTCTATAATTCTGGGCCCATATGGTCCTCGTCTCAGCTGCTCTCTGTGGGCCCATGTGACATCATCGGCAGCGATATGAGAAAGTACTCGCATTGAAAATATGCGAAGAGATCCAAAGCAGTTCACATCTTAGAGTGAGACATATGACAGAGACGATGTATTACAATTTGGGCCTGCTTTTATTTGGCAGTGCACCTGCTGGCTTCAGCCCCAGTGGAAGTGGCTGATGTTTGGTAATAATTATCATAGCTAATGGGCGAATAGGTATAGTCTATATGGTTGTGTGGTCTAGAGACTTTAGCAAATTCAGGGGGAGGGTCATTCTCAAGCAGTGTGATGAAGATGGACTCTGCCTGGTCTGCTATTGAACACCACATTTGGCTCTGCCTAGCTGCCCATGCTGCATGCCCTGGATTTAATTGAGAATCAATTGCCTCTCCCTTTGCACGCCAAAATTGATGCTGGTGCACAAAGAACCTGACAGCAGACCCCATCTCAACTTGGAGACACTGAAGCTCCTCAATCCATCTCATCTTCTGAGCTTTTGAGCAAAGCCAATGCACACAATAGACTAGACCAAAGGTTACATTTACTGAGTGTATGTGAGCAGAGACACACATACAGTCTTTCATCCATTCCCCAACATCTTCATCCCACCGAACATCCATCATCCAAAACCAAGGCAATGACATGTTTCTTTGTTCACATATTTGAGATGAAATTATGCTCGTCTTGATGCTCAGGTCTTGTTGGCTCAGGACCTTGTACTGATCAAGGAGATTGGTGCTGGCCCCAAGGTCCACCATCACTTGCCACACATGATTTTAAACTCGAGCATGATGCTGAACTGTCAATTCAATGACATGAACTTCTGCCCAAGCATGTGTTTTCAGCCTCTGTGTGTGTGCTGGACGAATGTCGTGTCTGAAAAGAGAAGATTTGTACACAAGGGCAATTCAAATATAATGCAGAGAATCATTCAGCTGGCCCTCCCTTAGACAGAGTTCTGCCTTTGCTAGGTCTTCAGCAGCATTTTGATCGCACCAGTTTTGTCGAAAATGTGAAGGAAGGCACAAAGAGAAGTGCTCTGCATCTGCCATGTGATTGGCAGAACCAGGTCCTGATTGAATTTGATCTTCTTTGGCAGATGAAGGGTGCTCATCATCATTCTCTCCATCGATTCTATCAAATTCTGTGCCAACATAGACTTCTCTTACTGGGGTGCTGTCCCAGGAGTCATCTTGGACAATACTGGTTGCCTGCTTCTGAAATGTGTCAACTCTTTCTTGAAGTTGTGCTCGCTTCACAGTAATATCTTTTCTCTGTCCTGAAGTTGGATGAGATCCCAACCTTCTCACTAGAGCTTGAAGTGATAGCCTGCATTTTATTCCAAATTATAGTCAATTATATCATAGTGTAGCTGCTGAAAGTCTTACTGTGCCTCCTGAATCTTCATTCCGCTGCCAATCCATGCTGCTTGTCCCTGTGTCCAGAAGTGTCTATTTCCTTCTCCATCAGCTCAAGAAGTATGTCTGCATGAGAAGGGACTGAAAACTGATATTTAGTCAGAAGGGATCATTGGATAATTGAACTCACATTCTTTTGTCTTGATGTCATAGATATCCATTACATTGACATCATGACCTCACTCATTTTGTGCATTCTCCTCTTTGGCAGTCCAAACTTAACAGAGTCTGGACTTGCCGATGCATTGATAGACTCAAATGCTGCTGTGCTCTGTGTGACTCCCGAAAGTGCCTTTCTGTAGTGTCTAGACACAGCATTTACTACATACCACACATGTCAGCACCATTTATGGAAAGTTAGGAGGGAACTTGCCTAAGTCAATAAGCTTCTTCCAATTGGAGCCGTTCATATGGTTGTCTATAACCTCCCAACAATGTGAACTTGCCATTCCCCTTGTGCTCTGGGAGATCTCATTCAGTGGTGCCCAAAGCGTTTCAATGGTCTTGCCATCTATTTGTCATCTGCCCTTGATGAAGCTGGGTGAATACCTAGCTAGACAGGTATCCTGGTGTCCATGAATATGGAACAGACCAATCGCCAACCTAAGCTCTAGGTTATGAAGTTTGAGGTAGCTGCTGCCATTCACCCTCTCCATCATATGAATGCTCCATTGGCATGTGACATGACATTGTAGGAGATGAGGGTGGCCTCTATTCCCTCCATATTAAAGTTCAGGGCATTGAATATTGAATAGTCCATATTCTTCTGGCTTTTTGGTAGTCAGTTTTCGTCTAACATATATATACTAAGATGTGCAAACAAAGGCTTTCTCCCTTTTGAAAGTCAACAACGGAATTGGGCACAAAGGCTCCGTGAATACATGCTGTAGCACCAATTCCAGTTGATTCGAGGTGCCCACTGTGCTTATTCACACTATTTACTGCATGGTGATCATGGCCTCTTGTGAGAATCAGTTCTCAGCTGCAGAAACACTAGAGAAAAGGGGCTTGCCTGGTGCCTCTCAAATGCTGACTGCAGATGCAATTCATAGGGTCCACGGCTGACCATGAACCCTGTCCCTTCTGAGAGTGGAATATTGTTCTTGGGATTTCTCATCTTCATGTGCTCTGCCTTGAAGTTCCCGTCCATCATGAAGCCTTGCATAAAAAGTATCTTACTAAAGTATTTTTCTGGGAGCTATAAGCCGGCAGCTATAAGGTGCAAATATGCAATTGACTCACCTATTTTCATAGTCTCTCCAATCTTCTGGGAGGTTGATTCCAGGTTGTGTGCACAAAGCACAAAATACAGCCATAGATCCTGGCTTCTCTTCTTCATTTTCATTATACCCAAAACCAAATTGTTTTTGAGAAATGAGTGCTCTCCACTGTCGGCAGACCCTCAGGAGCTCCCAATATTGGTTCTGAGTCAGCTGGTTAGTCTACCATCGGCAGATACATTGAGTACTCTCACTGGCACTATATTTGGAACTCCTCATTTGTCAGCCTCTGTAGATGGCTGAAGAACTGGCTTGGAGTTGTCTTGCATTCAAGATTATCCAAATGAAATTCTTCTAGGACTTAAAAAGTAAATGCTGTCTTCGGGTTGTGAAACATTGCTGGAAAAAGTCCTGCCATCATCAACTGCATGTTGTGCTCAGGAGCTTCAGGGCAGCAGCACCAACTGACACCAATCTCATGGATGCCAGACCTATCAACAATAGTCAAAATTGGATTCCCCTCTTTGTCATGTCGTCCAGGTTTTGAGTTGCCAAAGCTGATGTTGGCAGCTGCATTGTGTTCATCACAGCTGCCGACCTGGCCATTGTCATCATCACAGTCTGTATGGGACTATGGCCCTTAGAATATAATCTAAAATCTAAGCTGTTGGAGACACACTCTTTGAACAGGGCATAGATCCCCAGAGTGACCAAGTTTAAGGCTTATGCCAACCTCCTGCAACCAGGATGGCATAAAATATTTCCCTGTCCACTTCTGAACTCTGTGGAAAGGAAGCCCCTGGTGAGAGTCTCGGCAACACTTGGCACAGAGCACAGGGGAAGGGAAGCAATCAGTGTGCTTCCACTCAAATTGACTAGACGTGCAGCTCTGGCACAGAGTTGCATCTGGGACACCCTCAGAACTGAGGAGGCAACTTAGGTAGGGACCAATCCTAGCAATGAATTCCTCCATGTAGGTGTGCTGGGTCTAAGAGCTGCATTAAAACATTATGTTACAAAGGACACATGGATGAACTCACCTTCTTCTTGTGATTCTGATCTGAAAAGACTGGTTCATCCATCCAGGATGTCTCATTGACATCCATCTTATGAAACATTTCTTCATGGTTGTCTGCCACCATTCTGACATCATCTTGCCTTGATATCTGCTGAGGTGTTGATGTGCTCTCTTCCACAGGGATATGTCTAGTTCCTCGAGAGAGCTTTCGAGTCTCCCATTCTACCACCTTAACCTTTGACCATCTCTGGATCACTTTGGATACCTTTATGCCTTTGGGCACCATGAAATGATCTGAATAGTTGTGTGTAGTGTGTGTCCTCAAAATTATTTAGAGTAATGCATTGGATAAGCACCGGAGCACTCTGCAGACAGGTAGCAAATCAATAAATTTGATGTAACCTAGAGCTGCAACCACCACACAGCTGCCAGCATTTTTGATGGATCCAGATTGGCAGTAAATAAAATCAATTTTGGGGTTTAAACTGCGGATTACCATTGGTGATATTCTGTTCGATGAAATTTCCAGTACTTGTTGCCCATTTGTTGAGAAGTGTTTTGACAATTGTCTTTCTTAAATATGGTAGTGGACAGTGTATCTATTAAGAACTAGACAACGAAGAGGATGGAAGTTGAACTGGGACCAGGCTATTGGCATTACCAGCCATATAGCTGCTGAAACTTCCTCACATTCACACTGTGCATATGTGAGTCAAGAAGAAATATAACAAGTTGTCATAACATACCCTCTACCATCCCATATGATTGCTCTGTCCAGTCTGGCACAGGTAGCAGCATAATTGGGCTGCAGTACTAGCTCCCCTTCCTGAACAGTGCCTACCACCAAGTGTCACAGTCCATGAAGTCAGACAAAGTCTTCCTCTTCTGTGATTAGTCTGGCCAGTAGAGCTGCTGCCTCTGAGAGTTGATCTTGAATAAAGTCTTCAATGCATTTCTGGAATTCATCCATCCACCCACTGGGCCAGAAGAGCTGGAGCATATCTTTCGTCTCTTCAAAGTATACCTTAGCCTTTCTTTCTTCTTCAGTCATATCTGGACCATGTCAGGGATCCACAGTTTGTGCACATAAAATGAGTGTACATTGATAGGCCCTTGACTTACATCACAAAACTGATGAGAGGAATGGGGGGAACTCACTCTCAAGGTATACTTGGCAGCAGTTTCTCAATATTTCAGGGGTCCCTGCAACTCAACTGCAAGCAAGATTTAGGGCCTCAATGTCCCAGTGATGGCTGTGGCATATTGTATCAACATTGCAGCAGCCTCAGTAAGATGGCTGGTGAATGATATATATATAGACAGTCTACCTTGACAAAATACATAACAACTTGTCTTGCACATGTGAATTGCAACACAAAGCTTGACAGTATGGCATTTAGAAGTGCAAAATGTGTGCACCTTATTCACATGGGAAGTAGTTTGACTTGACTTGATTACCTCATGATGATCCACAAAAAAACAAGTTCATGTACCATCTGCACAACATTGCGCTGACAATGCAGCTACTGAAACCATGAATCTATTGGGATAGATATGCCCCAATATGCTGATGCATTTCCTACTGCCATCAAGGGAATAGGTTGTTAAGCATAAGTGGATTTTATCCCTGTGGATGGTCGTTGTACTCTCCTTAGCTAATGCATTCCAGTACATCCAAGACATCTAATGAGCTGCCGACAAAGGTAATGGCATCGAGTTTGTGAAATGTTGCAACTATGGATCAGCTGCCAACACATTGTAGCACTTGCAATAAGTATGCCCTATTTTGCTGGTGTCCATGCTAGAAATATTTTAACTCGGGCCTTGTACAGTAAAGAAAACTAATAATACAGTATCTAGTGCCCAATGTTATGAATAGCATCTTGTGTCCATCCAATGTTTTCCCAGAACCCCAGCCCACTCATGCACACTGTCCCTCATGAAGTACACATAACATACCCTTTCTCCCTCAAAGTGAGACACCTCATGCTCCAGCATTGATCCTACCAGTCCAACTACAGTACCAGGGCCATACTCTAGCAAAACACCCAGTCCAGGCATCTCAAGTTTGCAATTTTGGTAACTCCCTAGAGATACTAGCAGATCATACCACTGCTTCCTGGAATTGCTGTCCTGGTGTGCTGGCATTAGGCGATTGCAAATCACAGCAATGCCATTGAAAGCAGAAGTCCATCGGCAGAGAATATCCTGAGGTTGGATCCCAAGATGTTGCCTCAGGCAGTTAAAGGTCTCCTGACCGGCATCATAAAGCTCCAGATGGATGACAGCCAGGATTGCACTTAATATTGAATTTGATTGAGAAATGCAATCTAACCAGTCAGAGCCATGTGTTTGTCTCAACACTTTGCTGACCTGAGGTGATATTTGTACTGTCTCAATTGAAATCAGCTGCTGAAAATAAATATTTTGTGTGATAGAATGTCTCACTTCATGCCCTTGTTCAAACCATGCAGGTGAGATATTGAGTACACCCTGAGGGCCCTCTTTTCCTGAAGGAAAAAGACTCTGATCAAGGTGCCATGAGGTGCCTCCTTTCTTTTGCAGTAATGGATGTAACTTCACCATTGCAGCCATCATTTCTCTCTGGAATGCATTGTTTTTGATTGGTGATTGGGAAAGGACAAGGTGAATAAATGTACCTGCCTAGAATCCTTCAAGATTCTGGGAAGGTACCATGCCAATATAATTCCGTGCTTGTCAATAATGCAAGGTTTTGACATGGTAGCCGAGTTCTTCAGTGGAGGATATCACTTTCTCAAAGAGACCTCGGCTTGTTGTGCAGTTTTAGTACCTGAATTTGAGACTTTCTTGAGAGCCTCTCAGAGTATTGCATAACATCCCACAGTATCTCTACTGCTCACTATTTAAAATATGATCTGTAGGATATCTCAAAAATACACTCACCATGGTTCAGGAATGCATCCACAAGAGTGAGTGCAATGTGATCCAGCTCCGAAATTAAAGGCACAGGCAGCATCAAGGGTGGAAGCTGTGATGCTGTAGCAACACTAATTGATCATGAGTGTAATTTAGATCGGAACTGATCTCGGAGGTAATGAGCACAGAGATTGGAAATACTCAGGGGAGTAAGAGTGCCGGCCTGAGGGATATGCATAGCTCCCATTTCTCAAGTTTCAAGGGAGTGGTGCAAATGATTTGCTGCCAAAGGGTGTTGCTGGTCACATAGCTGCCAATAAACCAACCTACACAAGGTCAGCACATGACAGTACATATAATTCAGTGCTACTGCCCAACTATTTACTCCGTCAGTTTCCCCCTCTCAAGGATATCGCACCTCTGCTACTCTCTACTCTTAAACTAGGCAATGGCCCCAACAAATTGTACCAAGAAGGAACCTGCTGCACACTCCTTTTGGTCTCATTTCCCAGAGAACTTCTGGTCAGGCGATACTCCCAATGACTTGGATTACAGACTCTCACAAGATGATGACTCGGAGTCTTCTTCTGACAAGTGTTCAATAATGTCTGGTGACAACCAAGTAGTTGCTGAGGGTCGTGCTAGGGATGCTACCTCAGAGACAGCCTCATCCGGTGCAGAGGGAGCTCCCAATGATGAGGATAGTGAGGAAGACAAGTCAAGTGATATGGACAATGAAAAGTATGTATGTTCATTAGATGCTTATATCCTTGTTAACTGAAATTGCTTCGTAAATAAGGGAGGCAACTGCGCTGACTGATGAGCAAGTCCACATGTTGCAGAGATGAGTTGCTGAATTCAGAGCCAACCCCAAATCCTGGGCAAGCATCGTGGAAGATTGTGTGGACTGACTCAAAAGAGGCTGGAAGAATGACACAGACTTTGACAAGAACATTGTAACCATGGTATGTGTGCTCTCAGCAATGTTGTGTTCTTTTCCCCCTCACAGTTTTGTAGCTTGTCTGCCGATATCTCTATAACAAGTGTAAGCATGAACGCAAGACATCCAACTTTCAAAGAAAATGGACATACCAGGATATTCTGATCAATGTCCATTGTGAGGAGCTTGACAAGAAGGCTGCCAAAATGTCAGGCTCAAGGGCTGGAACGGGAGCATACCTCAGCTGCTACAAAAGGGCTGTCAAGCAGATCTATGACAATTTAGATGAAGAAGCTCGGATGGAGTACTGTGCCCAGGCAAAGAAATGGACAGAGCAAGCACCACCTCCTCAGCAGCAGCAGCAGCATGTGCTGACAACTTTTTATTACTGTGGGAGCTACTCATTGTTACCAACAGGATGTTCGAGAAGTATGGCATTAGCACACTTCACGACTTTTCTGAGACTATGCACTGCCAATTTGGTGCACGAGTTGCCACCTTAGTGGTGTATCGTGATTGTGAGGGTGAAGCTGCAGTGATGTTGTAAGTAATAGTTCCATCTAATGTTACAATCTAACTTTCTATTGCATAGCCATGAAATCAATGGCAAGCTAGGAGGAACTTCATTCAAATCCAGGTACAAGAAATGGGCAAATGACCCCATGGTGGACACCTTTACAAGCTGGACTGCCGAGTCCTTTGGTTAGAGTGCACTTTTATTTGAGGGGAGGGTGCTAACACAACACATTACTAGGATCCGGTGAAGATCTCAACAACAACAAGAATACAAACCCATCAATTGAGCTTCAGAAGGACAACCAGGGGTTTCCCATCTTGCCCAGATGGGAAGTGGTTGAACAGGAGACACACAGTTACAAGAGGTTGCTCATTGGCAAGTTCATGGGCGACTTGTACTGTGAGTAACCCTTTCTCGGGAGCTTTGTTGCTTATCTAAATTCCAGGGATTGTGTTAGGTGGGAAGGGAAGAGTCCCGTGGTCTAAGCTGCAAGAGGCCCCAGGCGACTACATCCTTACAAAGTACCTGCTGAACAGTGTTACCCTTACTCAGTTCCACCACATCCGCCTCCAAGATGCAAATGCCCTCCTCAAGCACTGGGGGCTGAGGCAAGCTGCTGGAGAGATTGCACTGCAGTTCAAGAACATTGATAAGACCGGTCAGGGCTGTTGAGAAACCCCAGGTGCCTCCAATTCCCCCAACGAGGCGGGGTTGAGCAACCAATTGGCAGGTCGTTCATCAGACACTCATGCATCCCAGGAACAAGAGGTTGGCAGAGAAGTCCAAGGAGATGGAAATGGCACAGCAGATGTGGCACCTGTTCAACATGGCCAAGGGAATGCAGCCAAAGGTCCAAGCAGTGTGAGTTTTCTTCTGATTCATGGTTACAACAGATGGTCATTTCCTGTGTCTATACGCCCAGCACCCACAGTCTCCCAATCCCACCTCTACCAGCCACTGAAGGCTTGTGCCAGCTGTCCAGATAGGCCCAGAGCTGCCAAGGGTGGGAGGTACAGAGGGTGAAGTTCCACTGCCAGTGAACCCTCCCCCTCCCACTTGCCCCTCCCACCCACGCCCTCATGCTGTCATCGGAAGTTTGAGGGTCGATCAAAATTCAGCAGTGACCACCAATAATCTCCCTCATGATTCTAACCTAACTTCCAGGTCTCCTGAACAGGAGAACTCCAATGCCAATCAGGTGAGCGACCTGTATTGTGACACCTCCCAAGCACTGTGACACTCAGCACCTCTTACACGGACAGATCCCAATGAATGACAAGAGCTGCAACAAAAGAGCAAAAGGAAAATTGGTACAGCTGCCGGTGGTGCAACTGCCAGCAGCATAGCTCCCAATGACACAGCTCCCAATGATGCAGCTCCCAATGACACAGCTCCCGATGCCCAGCCCCCAAAGCATCAGAAGGTTGGCCATATGAGAACGCTGTAAAGCCTGGTGCTCGTTGCTCAACACACAGTCCATGTCCTAGTGCATGGGCCAGGGAAACACAGTAAGTGGCAGCTGTCTCACTGTATTAGAAGGGAATTTGCATCTCACATGTCAACAGAATGTTTGCCAAGAAGGGAGCATGTTGATAGGAGTTAGTTGCATCAGGTCTCAAGGATGTCATACCCTTTTCTTTCTTTCAATAGGAGTTGTTCATGTATCCATTGTATTTCTTCGAGTGGTATATACAGTAGTTGAACATTGAAATTATTATCTACCAAGAGCTATGAGGAGTGAAAGAACTGTTACATACCAGCCCTCTTCAACCTTTCTTCAAGCTGCCACAAATACTCCCAGGCTTCAGCCTTCCAATCATCATCCTCAAGCTTCCACCTCTCCATGGTGTCCATCCTTCTCTCCAGGGACAGGATCCTCTCCAAGTTGCTGCCACCACTAGCACCAGCTGGGATGACTCAGCATTGGATGTCTGCAGCTGCAGGTGCAAAGACTGTTGCAGTGGCAACAAGATCAGTGGGTGCTGCTGTATATTTGGCAGGATGAGACTGGGGATGGCATGTCAAGAAGGGCCAGCAACTGGGACAGCAGAGTTATCAGCAGCTAGGTTGGCAACTGCATGAGTTGATGTGGTGACAGCAGGCTCGATAACTGGCAAAGGGGTGGGAGCTTCAGCAGTTGTAACAGGGGCAGGAGAGTGGGGAGTGCTGGTGGAAGATGGGCCAAGGGACTGGGAAGTGATGACAGGTGAATTAGCATGTGACAGCCCACTCTTGGGGGTCAGACTGTGAACCCCCATCTCTGAAGCTGCTCCTACCCCTGGGTGTTCTTGCATCAGCTGCTTCCCCTTTCCCTTTTGACTCTTGGCCTGCTCGACCCCTGGGTGTCCTTTCATCGGCTGCTTTCCCTTTTGTTTCTTGATCTGCTTGATGCAGAAGTTCCTCAACCATTCTTCATTGAGCTTGTGCCAATCTGTCTTGCCCGTTGCCTTATTTGGAGGCATGAGGCTACACCTTTGCTTGTTCTTACTGCAGTGCCTGCAAGCACCAAGTGGATTTGTCTCACAGATCATGCAGGCTTTGACACATTGATCACACTGCCATTATATTCTACCAGCTGTAAGGCTACAGAGGGATAGTTATGCACCTCAATCGTGTAATCTTCATCTTCTGTCTCAACCAAAACAGGAGTGGGACCACTGCTGTCCACCAAATCTGCCAAATCTTGCTCCTGCTGCAAGGGACCTGTGCGGTGCTTAGTGCTCACATGCTCTGCAAGCAAGCTCCCCTTCTGCTTCCTTGCCTCGGCAGATTGCTCTCCAGAACCAGAAGCTTGTTTTCTGGCATCAGCAGCTTGTCTTCCGGCATCAGCAGCTCTTTTCCGAGTACAACACTCAGCTAGCTCTGGCACCTAAAAAGGAGGGTGAGAAGTAAGAAAAAAAGAGGGAACAGGCACTCACCGGCACCAATTGATCATCCTCTAACAGATCCACCTCCATATCAGCATCCTTGGAGTCTTGTGGAATGATGAGCCTGAGTTTGGGAATGGCACTAGCAGATGTCTGAGGGGGTGCTTCCCTTTGACAGGACATGGCAGCTGCACAGGGATTGTGAGAAGAAATGTATGTTAGATAAGCCTAACTCACCAAGGCACTCCCACCAATGTTCCTCACTTGCAGGCAATAAGTGTGAAATATCAGATGGGAACTCAGCATCTGGTTGGTAATAAACCATCCTTGTGACACCTCAGTAGTTCCATCTGATACTTGCCAGATTGCCTCTGTTCTGTAGGATGATCAAAAGAGCCGCCAGTGTAGCATGTAGCAGTGGTGGGGTCCCTTGATTGTTTGCTTGTATCTGCTGAAAGTTCTGGATGGCATCAGTCTAGTTCGAATGGGGATGAAAAGGGACAGAAATGACACCAAACTGAATTGAGAAACTTACCCTCTCCCCTTCAAAGGAGTGTCTCCATTCTGAGTTGTCAGCAGTGTCTCGGACTGAGATGTAGGATGCAACAGCAGCTTCGACTCTTGCAGCAATTCAGAGGAGGGATTCCATGTTGGTGAGAGAGAAATATTTGTGATTGTGTGTGCAGGGCACCACATTGACATTGTGGTACTTCAGGCACCGATCCCATAACTGAGCTGCTGAAATTTGCAATTCAGTGGAAGACATAATAGTCCAGGCATAAATGATGATGTCTAAAGGAATGGGTTGGAGTAGTGTGGAATGGTACGGAGTAGCATGGAATGGTTCAGAGTAGCATGGGATGGGCTGGAGTAGCTTGGAATAATGTGGAATGGGTTGGAGTAGCATGGAATGGCTGGATTAGCATGGAATAATGTGGAATGGGCAGGAGTAACATGGAATGGGCAGGAGTAGCATGGAATGGTTCGGAGTAGCTTGGAATGGTTCAGAGTATCATGGGATGGGCTGGAGTAGCATGGAATGGGCCGGAGTAGCATGGAATAATGTGGAATGTGCAAGAGTAATTTGGACTGAGCTGAAGAAGTGTGGAAGGGGCTAGAGTAGCATGGAATATTGTGGAATGGGCAGAAATAGCATGGAATGGGCCAGAGTACATGGAATGAACCAGAGTAGCATGGAATGGGCCAGAGTAGCATGGGATAATGTGGAATGGGCAGGAGTAGTGTGGAATAATGCAGAATGGGTTGGAGTAGCATGCAATGTGTTGGAGTAGCATGGAAGGTGCTGGAGTAGCACAGAATAATGAGGAATGGGCAGGAGTAATGTCTAATGGGCAGGAGTAGCGTGGAATGAGCTAGAGTTGCATTGAATGGGCCAGAGGAGCATGGGATGATGTGGAATGGGCAGGAGTAGTGTGGAATAAAGTGGAACGGGTTGGAGTAGCATGCAATGTGTTGGAGTTGCATGCAATGGGCCGGAGTAGCATGGAATAATGTTGAATGGGTTGGAGTAGCATGGAATGGGTTGGAGTAGTGTGGAATGGACCAGAGTAGCATGGAATGGGCCGGCCAGAGTAGCAGAATAAGGTGGAATGGCATTGAATAAGTGGAATAGGCCAGAGTAGGGTGGAACAGGATGGAATAATGTGGAATAGGCCAGAATAGGGTGGAATAACATGGAAATGTGCCACCAGAGTATTTGTATGTGCTCTGGAGTATTTTCACTCCAGAGTACATGCAAATGCTTGGGAGTACATGAAAATGCTCTGGTTCATATGCAAACCTCTGGAATGTATGAGGGTTCTCTTATCTATCTGAGCAACCTCGCAAAATACATCCAAATGATTTTGAATACCTGAACATACTCCAGAATGCTGCCAATGCTCTGGAGTCAGAACAATGTATTCCACCTCTTCCCAGAGTAGTGTGCATACCATAATACATGTACTCATATACTCCAAAGCACTCCGGAGCACCAAAGCATGTGTCCATATGTGGCGCTCCCTGTGAGGATAGGTGTTATGATATTACCCGCGACTATGATTCGGACACATTTCTTTTTTTTCTCTTTACTTACCCTCCCACTTGTTTGCCCTCTCTCCCTGCTCATCGGACTATCCCATCACCCCTTATCCATCTCTGTCCCTTAAGGCTGCGCTGTCTATTGTCCCCTTCCTGTTTCCTTGCCCCTGGAGGCTGTCCTCCTGTACTATACCTGACTCATTCCTGGGACTGTTCTACTAGGTTACGAGGCTATACACAACTCATGCTGTGTTGTTGTCTAAGTATATAAGGACTGGGTGATGTACCCTGTAGTCCCATCTTGTCCTTTGTCTACTTTCTGCAAATCTCAAGTTCCCTTGTCCATTCCACTTTACCTCTGTCTAAGTTGGCTGTGAAGCCTCATCAAACCTTGAACCATTGAATCATTGAACCATTGCTCACACAGAAACCTTTGATGCACATTGTGTGTCATCAGGATCCTGCAGGATCTTGACATAAGGACAAGATCTCTACTTGTCTACTACACCCTGTACCATTGAACCCTGTAACCCAGTAACACCGTGGCTTCTATCCAAGTACTCTTGCTCCCCAACAAACACATCACCCCCATCCAACACTGTCTAGTCAATGACCTCCCTGCACATGTGAAAGGCTCTGCAACTTGGTTGACCCAATCAGGAAGAGCACCAGGCTACTATGCCACCTCTGAAAATAACAAGTTAGAACCCGTTGAATTCTTGAACAACAAGTGGTACCACCTCAGATATGTCCAACAAGCTTTCAGCACCCGAACCAGCCTATGTCTCGAATGTGGAACCTGGGGACTCGGTTATTGGAACCTCACCAACCCACAACACCCCAACTATGTTGACCCTGTTCGCACCGCCTTGCACACCAGTTTTTGATATGACCCAAGTGGATTCTCATCTGACTCATCCAGCTCCAGCACTGCATCTGCACATTCTGCAGTTAGCATCCAAAGTATCCATGATCCCAACTCACCAGCAGTGCATATGCCACTCCTCTCCATTGATGCCGCCACTGCCTCATTTGGCCCCACTGCCCCCCCAGACACTGTCCCTGTACGCCTGCCAAGTCCAAAAGACATTGCTATGTCAGTAAACACTACGACAACAACGGGAAACACACCCACAAACGGCCTGAAAGGTGTAGCGCCTGCTGTATTCAACGGAGACTGTTCTTGCTCTGACATGTTTTGGAATGAATTCTGACATTATCGCCTCCTAAACAGAAACAATGAGACAATCAATATACCATTCTTCTGTGTCCTCACTGTGCTCTCTTACATCAAAGGGCCAATCATCGAGGATTGGGTGAACAGTCAAGCCACCCTCCTTGAACAGTGTGTTGACACAACTTGAACCCCCCATGTTGATGAAGTGAATGAAGTTCTTTGGACTGAGGTTGAGACTGCTTTTCAGTCGGCCTGGAAAGACACTGCAAAAACCCAGAGTGCATACAATCAGTTAATGAAGCTGCAAATGAAGGACCTCAAAGTCAACACTTACAACACCACATTCGAGAGACTAGCTGCCGCGGCCGAATGGGAGCCCGATGCAAAAGGTACTATTGCTCAATACCGAGCGGGACTCCAAGAAAACATTCATTGCCGAATTGTGAATCGAGAAAACCTGCCTACCATAATGGATGAGTGGAAGAACACAGCACGAAAGGAAGTTGGTCAGATCAAGGAACTACAAAGCGCTGGACTTATTGGCCCACACCGAAACCAATCACGTGACCAACATGCATACCAATCAAATCAGTGCACGCATTCGAACTCGTCCAATAACCAACATGTCCCTATGGACATAGATTCTGCAAATATAACTGTCCTGTTCCATAAGCTGACTGACAAAGAATGTGCCGAGGGCCGGTGTTTCTGCTGCTGTACCCAAGGCCACATGGCTTGCAAATGCCCCAAGAACAGCAGCTCCACCAATCTGAATTGTTTGAACACGAGTGCTCATGAATCCACCACATCCACCCCCACTGTTGCCATCATAACACCCGTCACCACCACTCCCATGGTCATCCTGAGTGTGCCACCTCCCGTCCCACCGAAACAGTCTCTCGCACAGCAGATCCGTGCACTCGAGGAGAAAATGACCAAAGAAGAGCATGGAAATTACCTCGATGCCTGTGACATGGGTGAGGATTTTTGTTCTGCTGGGTACTGAAGGTCACAGCCCTGGCAACCTTAGCTACAATGTACAGTAAGAAGAAAGATTCAATGACAATCCCCCTTTCTGTCTACATGTGGCACAAAAAGACCGAAACCACTGCTCTACTAGACAGTGGAGCAACACATAATTTCATCGACAAATGAGCTGTCACTTCTCTTGGCTTAGGAACCAAAACCCTCCCCCATCCCCTCCAAGTCAACAACATCAACAGCACCATTAACAGTGAGGGAAACATCACCCTATTTTGTAACCTTTGGATCTGACAACAAACCAAAGTCATCAAATTAGGATTCTATGTCGCCAACCTAGGAAGTGACTGCATTATTCTCGGCCACCCCTGGTTCAAATCATTTAACCCCTCTATTGACTGGAGCACAAACCAACTAAACAGAGAAGACATCATCATTGAGACTGCGGGTTACTGCACCAAATCCAAGCCACAAGCATCCACTATCCATTTCACCCCTCCCTCCGATCAACTTGAAACACAAAAGTTGATCCCCGAACAATACCACTGACATTGGAGGGTATTCAGCGAAGAAGCTGCCCAATGTTTTCCCCCATCACGGCTAGACGACCATGCCATCGAACTCAAACCAGGAGCACCTGCCAAACTCGACTGTAAGATCTATCAGCAGACAGAAACAGAGTTGAAGGCCCTCAAAGAGTACATCGATGAAAACCTAGCAAAAGGGTACATTGTAGAAACAAATTCCCTGTATGCTTCCCCTGTCTTCTTCCATGCCAAGAAAGATGGTAAACTCTGCCCCACTGTCAATTATTGTGCGCTCAATGCATGGACCGTCCGAGATGTTTACCCACTTCCCCTTATAGGGTGTAACACTTTGCTAAGTGTTCATCCAACTTGGACAGAGTATGTGGCGGAGCAATACACGAGCGGCGTTCTCAGATACTAGGCTGACTAGCACTAGTTTCCCTTGTAGTGAAAAGGGCGTGACAGCACCTCCACTAAGTTGATAATGAGAGAGTAAAGATGAAAGAGAAAGAGGAAAAGAAAGATAACAATAAGAAGAGACAAGTGATAGCAATTTGAAGAAGACCAGGATAAGGATCCCTGGTCTAAACTAGTCGACTTATATACAGACAAGACTCGCTTTAAAGCAGAGTCTAAACTATAGTATGAGTCACAAACCCTAGTACAGCTATCCTAGGAATGAGTCATGTCCATGGCATGTGATACTAAAGAACAATAGAATGCTTGACAGCGTGTGAGTCTGCATGAGTAATACTAATACACCTGTCCTAGGAATGGAACATCATGGAAGGCCGTAGAACCTAGCCCATCACATGTCCTAGAGTCATCCAATACATAAGCTGTGCCATGGAAAGGGAATGAGATAAGATAAGAACAAGTGCAGTCCCAATGATAAGCTGCATGATTTAGTTAGCGCAAGTTAGTCCGTGACATTATCCCCTTTTCAGTTCCAGTGCCTACACTGGATAGCTGATGTGAGGTTCTTGAGGGTGTCGCCCAATACTGCCCGCAATGTGTCTAGTTTGTCGTCTTCCCAACCATCCCACCTATCCAGTTGCTCCCAGGTTGGCGTCGCCTTATACTCCATCCCATATCCCCATACCTTAGGGTGTTTTTGGGGCCTCTCTTCAATCAGCATAGCAGTTGTCCAAGTGGGCTCCGCCGCCGTGTGGTCGTGGTAATGAAGCATGTAAGTTATGTCAAAGCAATGTTTAGTGCACCCCTTATAGTCATGGTCGGAGGCGGGCACTTGTGATGAAGTCGAAGAAGAGCTGCTCAGCGTGGGGGATGAATCTTTTGGCGATGGTGGGGATGTGAGGTCATAGTTATAATCCGGCATGCTGACTAATGGACTTCCTGGGTTTTCACCCAAACCTGCCACAGGTATGGCGTCGATCCCCTTTTCAGGGGTAACACTTGGTACTCCAGGCCAGAAAGGGGAGGGGTCCCTGCTGATGGTGGTGATCGGCTCCCACAGAGTCTTGCCTGAAGCCTCCAGTGTTTGTGGTGGAGTGTGTGTCTCAAGGTTCATGTCGTCAGAAGGGGGCCACGATGCTGGGGTCTCAACACAGTTGCCAAAAAGTAGGGTATTAGGCGGAGTAGGAGAAGGAGGGGTGTGTGGAAGAACCATCCCCTGGTCATCTACCAGAGGTCTGATGGGAATATCGATCGGGGCAGAGCAGGGAATTATGTCAATGTTCAAGGGATTGGTGAAGGTCATCATAGGTGTTGTGTATCGGGATGTGTGTTGTAAGAGTAGATGAGAATGGGTGTGAGCTGAGGGGTGAGGGGACTTAGCAGAAGAGAGGCTCCTTATATGGGTCTCCTTGGCGAGGTTTGAAGCTTTGAACTCCTGCACTTTATCATCAGCGAATACATCATCCTTATCGACCCACATGTTGTCCGAGTCCGGGTATCCTTCCCATTTGACCAAATATTGAAGACACTGTCTTCTGCCGAATAGCCAAGAGTCTAGAATCTTCTCTACGGAGTATTCTTCTTCCCCATCGACCAAATCTGGTAATGGGCGCTGGTAGTTCGGACCATGTGTTATTGTCTCGCGGTATGGTGTGAGAAGATTGATGTGAAACACGGGGTGAATGCTCCACTGCATGGGAAGGGCTAGTTGATAACTGACTGGCAATAGTACCTTAATAACTTTGAATGGGCCATGTCTTCTGGGCACAAGCTTGGCGGTTGGCTGGTTGATACAGAGATTCTTGCCTTCTAACCATACTTGGTCTCCTTCCTTGTACTTGGGTGTATTGCAGTGCTTGACCCATGACTGTTGGGCCTTAATCATGAGTTGTTGTGCCGTGTTCCGTGCCTGTTTCAGCTGTTCAAGGCGCAACATGACCTGTGGTAATGGGGATGGTGACGAAATCCAATCAGTGCGTGGGTTATAGCCCATTAGAAGGAAGAATGGAGACTTCCTCGTGGTGTCACTGGGCCAATTGTTGTGAGCAAATTGTGCGATAGGAAGATAAGGGGCCCAGTTTGTTTGGTGGTAATCTGAAATGAATCTGATTGCTGTTTCGACCCATTGATTTGAACGTTCTGACTGGCCATCGGTTCTTGGGTGATATGCCGTGGATGGGTTACGTTCTATTCCCGTGATTCGACATACTTCTTGCATGAACTTGGATATGAATCTTGGGTCTCGGTCGCTGATCACCTTTCGTGGTAGTCCAAAGTGGGCAAACACGTGTTTGATGTATAGTGCCGCTGTTCCTTCTGCATTGATTTCTTTGTTGCACAGAATGAAGATGGATGCTTTCATGCAATCATGGTTGGTGACCGTAAGAATGGAATCATATCCTTGTGAAACTGGGAGTTTAGTGATGAAATCTAATGCAATGGTTTCAAAAGGCATAGCTTCAGGTTTTGGGTAAATAGGTCTCAATGGTGCCTTCGTTGGTCTGTTGTTGACCTTATGTTGTTGGCAATCAGCACAGCCTTGGACATAGTCTTTAATATCTTTGTGTATTTGTGGCCACCAGTAATTTCGCTCCATAATTTGTATTGTCTTGCTAATACCTGGATGCCCATGTACTGGTGCATCATGGTGCATCTGGATTAGTTTCTGTCTTCCGTTTGTTTCATCGGTTATGAGGACTCACTCGCCCTTATACCATGTACCATTTATGAGTTTAAGCTGGTGAGGGTCAATCCATGGTTTAAGGCATTCTTTGTCTTGACAGTGTTGATGATTGATAGTGGTGGTTACCTTAGCAAAGATATGCTCGGGTAGTACTGTAATGTTAGTGTTGTCTTCAATTCCTTGGTCGTAATCCGGTCTCCTAGATAGTGCGTCTGCTCGTCCGTTTGACTTCCCTTGCTACCCGCCTGCTGATTTTGTGTGGTTCCTTCCAGTATAATAGGTTTTGATGGTCCGAGTATACAATGACCTTGTGTGGGGATCCTGCAAGGAACGATCTCCAGTTATCCAGTGACATTACTACAGCTAGTAATTCCAGATCAGCTATGTCGTAGTTTCGCTGAGCTTCATTGAGAGTTTTTGAGAAGTAGGCAATTGGATGTTTCTTGCTGTCTTCTTTCTTCTGCAGTAGTACTGCTCCAATTGCAAATCCCGAAGCATCGACTTCAAGTTCGAATGGCTTGTCCAATTCTGGATGTGCAAGTACTGGTTCGCTGGTAACTCTATTGCAGAGTTCTTCGAATGCCTTCTGGTGTCTTCCCGTCCATATCCATTCGGTATCTTTTCTGGTGAGTTCGTTGAGCGGTCGTGCTACATGTGCAAATCCCCGAATAAATGGTCGGTAAAAATTGCAGAAGCCCAAAAATGATCTGATGTCCTTAACTTTGGTAGGTGTGGGCCAATTTTTGATACCTGCAATTTTTATGGGGTCCATGCACATTATCCCCTTTTCAAGGATTACCCCCAGGTAATCCATTCGTGGGGCATGGAAGGTGCATTTTTCTGGTTTGAAGTATAAATCCAACCATTCTGCAACTTTGAATACCGCTGATACTGCTTGAATGTGATCTTCCAGGTTGGTACTGGTTGCAATGGCAATGTCGTCCATGTATATACAGATTGCAGTGCCCCTGGTGTTCCAATAATCAATAGTGTCTTGATACTCGTAGTTCATCATGTTTTGGAACGTAGCTGGTGAGTTTTTCAGCCCGAAAAACATGACAAGGGGTTCGAATAGGCTGTATTTCGTTTTGAATGTAGCCTTGTGTTCATCCCCTTCCTTGATTCGAATGTTGTTATACCCATCTCATACATCTAGCTTGGTGAAGATCGATGCTCCACTTAGGTCAGTGAGCAGATCTGTTATGAGGGGGAGCAGATATTGGTTGCTGATGGTCATGTCGTTAATTCATCTGTAATCTTGTACCGGGCGTAATTTGCCATCTTTCTTTTGAATGAAGAAGAACAGGGAGGCATAGGGTGAAATGGAAGGGCATATGTACCCTTTAGCTTCTTGTTCTGTTAGAAACTTGAGGAGCGATTGATCCTTGCTTTGTGTCATGGGGTATACCTTGCAAGGCAATGCATCAGGTGCAGTTGGCTTGAAATCAATTGCATGATCCCAGGGTCGAGTCGGTGGGAATTGTGAAGATTCTGTATCGCTGAACAGTTTGTGGAATTTTGCATACACTGGTGGTATTGTTGCTGCCTTCGTGTTTTGCCCGGCTTGAATGGCAAGTTTGGTAGATACTCCTCTGATCATTGATTGTGTTTCCAGGGTTCGTATAATGGATTGTTTTTCTTCATTTGTCATTAGTTTGGCAATGATGGGTTGCGGTCGTATAACTCGAGGGTTGACAGATGAAATGATGACCGGCAATACTTGTTTGTCAATAACGGCATGTCGCCAATTGAATTTTGGTTCGAACGTGGCCAACCAGGGATATCCCAACAACAGATCTTCGCTTCCAATGTCCATGATAAGGAAATGCATTTCCTTATGAATTCCTTTAGTGCATACATCCAAATCAAGATAGTGTGTGATCTTTCCTGATTTGTTTGTAGTGTTATCAATGTTAAATATTTTCTTGGGAGTTGGGAGTTCTTTTAACCCTAATCCCATTCGTGCGGTGAATGTGGCATTTATGAAATTGTCTGTGGCTCCAGAGTCCACTAATGCTCGTTTGTCGGCCATGAAGTAACTTGTGCGAATCGAAACTGGAATGTGCATGGATCGATAGCAGGTAATGTACACAGAGTTACAATGTAATGCCCTCACCCAGGCCGTGGGGTTCAGGCATTTTGAAAATCCTCCTTCTTCCATAGTTCCTGCATTACCAGGTCTTTGACTTCATCGTTTTCTTCAGCTACCCCGCTTAGCCAGTCATGGGCTTTCTGCTGTGGTGTCCGTTCTCTGACATTGCTTCGATCGTCCACTATGCTTCAAGCAGTGTAGTAGTTATCTTTGTTGGTGTACCCCTGCCTAGTATGCGATGGTCCTGTGTTTGCGGGGTAATCGTTGCATTTTGGTTGCCTACAATCTCGTGCAAAGTGTCCGATCTTTCAACAGTTGTAACAGGTGAGGACTTTCCTTTGGATGATTCCTCCTTCTTTTCTCCCGCAGTTACGCTCCTCATACCGGTTTCCTCCTGGGAGGATCTCTTCAGCGTCAGCCAATCTTCCTCAAATTTGATCTGGTGTGGTATCCATGGCATTGGGGTCCGTCGGGCGACTCATGTTAGGTTGTCCCCATTGATTGTTTGGTTTCCAGTTACTGAACTGGTTTGCGGATTTGACGGCTTTCGGGGCAAACCGGTTGAGTCGACTCTTCATGTGTACCCATGTCTTCTGTTGTTGGATGGCAGCTTCTTGCCATCCTTCGTAGTCTCGAGGTTTGACATGGTTGATTATGTATCCATACATGGCGTGGGGTAATGCATTAGTGAAAATTTGCATCACTAATGGTTGATTGATGTCGTAATTGGCGTGTCGAACCAATGTTTCAAATTGCATGATAAGTGCATCTAGGTCTCCATTTTTCAACTGGAGTCCCTTAGCTAATTCGGCTTGCACTTTCTCTTGCTCAAGTACATCTGCATATTGGCAATTGAATGCCCCAATTGTGCTATCCCATAGTCGTTCGTCATGCATGGCCCAGTGTTGAGAAATGATCTGATTGCATAACCAGGCGTTTACTCCCTTCACCCATTCGTTAACGAGCGGTCCTTGAATATAGGTGAGGAATAACATAGCTCGTTGGTATGCGTTCCTCATGAGGGTATTGTTGATGTTGACCCCTTCATATAACTCCCACTGCATGATGAATTCTTCGGCCTGGGATTTCTCTCCTTTGAAGATGATGGGGGGATTCCCAACTAACTTCAAGTCGTGTGGGGCAGCTGGAATAGGTGGTGCTGCTGGCATGGGCATGGGTGGTCCTCCTGGGGGTCCTCCTCCTCCTGGGGGGCCTCCAAACCCTCCACCGGGTGGTCCTTGATACGGTGGTCCTCCCCGTGACCATCCAAACAGTATTCGGGGGGGTTCTGACCGTGATCTGCCTGTGGAACTCGGGGGATCGGGTTGGTCTGGTCCTATAGCACGGTGTAGTGCTAAATCGTCGGCATTTTCCATATGCCCTGTGATGGGATTGATGGTTCTGGCTGGGATTTCCATGGTGACTGTGCGACTCATTGGTCTATTTATGCGGAGGGACTCAGCTAGTTGATCTGCAATTTCCTGATCGCAACTTCCTGGTACTTGTGGTGATGGGCAAATTTGAATGATGCTAGCCCTGCTTGACGGCGTACTTGTCCTAGATGTTGGAGTGTTATTGGCTGACTCCCTGTATGCTGTAACTGCAGCGGCTAATCGGGCTCGTTGTTCTGCTTCTAATTGGTCTTGTTCATTTACTTCTTGCACTGTGATATCGAGGTGTAGGTCTTCTCCTGCGATGCGGAAGGCTTGCCAATAACCTTCTCCTGTAACTGGTTCTACCCAGCGTACTTCTGCCCAACAAATTCGGTCAAAATTGAACTCAACTGGGTACCAATTTGTGTTCCCTGACTCTTCTGGAGCGTGTGACTTGGTGTAATAACACTCTACTCCGTTGATGACTTGCCAAACAGCTTCTTTAAGAAATGCTGAAGGTACATTCCTCTGCAGTTGTCTGCTGATAGGATATATCCAGCACTTCAACAACCGGATCTTAAGTGGCCCTTCTTTCTACAAGTGGACACATCTGCATTCGCTATGGGAGCCATCCTTACGCAAAAGGATGACAGGGGAAAACATGTCACAGTAGGGTTTCATTCCCAAACGTTTAACAAAGCAGAAAGAAATTACAACATCCACAATCGAGAATTCTTAGCCATGTTCTGAGGCCTCACCCACCATCGCCATCTACTTCTAAGTTCCCCTTTCCCCATTATGGTCTTTACTGACCACAAAAACCTCAAATACTACCGTCACCCACACCACATCAATAGAAGAGTAGCACGATATATCCCACAATTGGCTGACTACAACTTCACCCTGTTTCATTTTCCAGGAACAGCCAACAAAGTAGACGCCCTCTCCAGATGACCAGACTACCCCCAGGGAGCAGAAGATAACGATAATGTCACCATCCTGCCATCCCACCTATTTGCACGTGCCGCCACATTCTCCTCCATTGACAACAGAACCCATGCCTGCCAACTACAACAGGTTCCTCTGCTCAAACAATGGGCAAACACATTCCCCCTCAAAGTCATCAATGACCTGTACTGGTACAGAGACAGACTGGTAGTCGTGGATGATCTACCTTTAAGAAGGGGGGTAATTTCCCTTTATCACAACTCCCCCACAGCTGGACACCTGGGAATTTCAAACACAACATGGGCCATCGCATGGGATTACTGGTGGCCAAATATGAAACAAACCATAATGGAATATGTCAAAGGACCACCTGTGCCAATCACGGAAAAACAACCCCACAAAACCTAAACCCCCCCTATTCCCCATCCCATCAGACAATTTTACCCTCCCCTTCACCTCAGTATCCATGGACTTCATAGTTAAACTACCTATATCAGAAGGATATGATTCCATACTTACTATCACTGACACTTTTTCCAAAGCATGCATCTTTATCCCCTGCAACAAAACAATAGACGCCGTGGGAACCGCCCTACTATATGCTACTTATGTACTACCCCATTATGGGCTCCCCTCCCGTTTCATATCAGACTGCAACCCCTGCTTCATGGCTACTATCATCCAGGAACTCTGCCGTATCCTGTCCATCCAACACAATGCAAGCACTGCATACTGCCCTCAAACCGATGGACAATCAGAACATTCTAATCAGAAGCTTGAACAATACACACACATCTTCACCAATTTCCATCAAACCAACTGGTGCTCTCTATTGCCCCTTGCCCAATTTGCTTTCAATGCCTGGCCAAACACCACTACCAAGAAAGCACCTTTCGAACTCATCATGGGACATATCCCATGCATCCATCAGACATTCAGAACCACCACTTCACCCCCCTTGAATGACCGTCTGGCCCTTATCTCTCAAGCCAGAAAAGACACTGCAGAAGCTCTACACAGGTCCCAGGCACTAGAACTACCATCAAACTTCATTCCCTATTGTGTAGGCAACTGTGTATGGTTAGAAGGCAAGAACCTGAACACCACACACCCATCAGCAAAGCTTGTGCCCAGAAGATACAGACCCTTCCTTGTCATGTCTGCCATTTCCAGAACTTCTTTCCATCTCAAACTACCTACCCCCCATTTGGCACATCCACAATGTCTTCCACAGAACCCTTCTGACACCCTATAAAGAAACAGCCTTAAATGGCAATAAATACCAGGAACTTGCCTCAGACCTTGTGGATGGTCAACCCAAATGGGAAGTGGAACAAATCCTGGATGCCAGGAAAAGACGCCAGCAACTCCAGTATCTGGTCAGGTGGAAAGGGTTCTCCAAAGCCCATGACAGCTGGGAACCTCTCTCCCACATCAATGCAGATCAACTTATCCAGAAGTTCTACCACGACCACCCAACTGCCATTCGCTCAACCTATAAAGCTTCCCCTTCGCCCCCTACTATTACCATCCATTCCATCACCATGTCTAGCCCGTTGTCGCCCCTCTCTCTGTCTCCCTCCCCCGAAGAGAACCTAGTTTACCCCACCAGCCCCCCTGGGCTCCCTATCCCTCCCCCACTCATCAAAAGAATCACTAACCCTCCTGCTCCCCTTCCCCTTGCACAACACATATCCTCTGTCACCCTCAAGGAGGCCATTGCAGCCTGCAAAGAAGAACTCGGAGACAGGCCAATGGCCCACTACAATGACCCTTGGAGGACTCCTATGCATCACGACCCTCCCCCTCCCCCAGCTCCCTTGGGACAATTAGCCCCCACTTCCTATGTCAAGTATGAAGCCGGAGACCCCAATCATGACCACTACATCTGTAAAATCATGATTAGCCCCCCCTTCGGCACCCCCCAGACTCCCCACTATGTCTGTTTTGACTTAAACTTTGATAGCCACCAACACTACGGTCTTGGACTTTGCAACGACTCCATTCCCCTGCTAGAAGCCTATGGATGGCTGCTGGAAGCCACCCCCTTTATAGGGCTGCGTCTCTCGTCTGGAGTGTCTGATAACAAAGCTCTGGGTATCTTCGACGCTGGTTATCCTGGAGCTGTGGAGGTTGATGTGGCACTATTTGAGCTCAGAGACTACAGAATCACGGCACACATTGATAGGTATAGGAGTCATATGAAGGAGTACAAGACCTTGCTGGAGGAGAAGAGGCTCTCTGCGTGGAGGACTAAAGCTCAAGGCCCCTGTCAATGGCTCATCAAGGCTCAGGCCAGGAACCGCCTCCACCCCTACTTGTTCCAGGGGGAACACATCACCTGTCCCCTTGCTTTCTGCACCGCACCCATCCCCAGTCTCTCACCATGGCACAGTGTACTAAAATTGATGCCGAAGCAGGAGAGCTTGAGTCTGGCCGTCCCTGGTTCGAGGATCATTGGGGAGTCAAATACACGTTCCCTGCACACCCTTTCCGCTGCCACTGCACATACTGTCATGGAGCTGATCACCTTCCCACCGAATGTGACCATCCCCACTCTAAATGCTACACCACCCCTTGGTGCATCATCCCCCATTGTCACGCCCACTATGGCCCAGCATGTCACGCCCACTACCTCCACCTTGTCGAGGTACCTCTGCCTGCAGAAGCTAACCCCGCTCTAGAAGATGAGGGGTATGTTGGTCACGAAGACGAAGAAGGCAACGGAGAATCTTGAGGCATGGAACCCTCAATCTAGTGAGGGGGCGGTGTTATGATATCACCCGTGACTATGATTCAGATGTATTTCTTTTTTTTCTCTTTACTTACCCTCCCACTTGTTTGCCCTCTCTCCCTGCTCATCGGACTATCCCATCACCCCTTATCCATCTCTGTCCCTTAAGGCTGTGCTGTCTATTGTCCCCTTCCTGTTTGTCCCTTAAGGCTGCACTGTCTATTGCCCCCTTCCTGTTTTCTTGCCCCTGGAGGCTGTCCTCCTGTACTATACCTGACTCATTCCTAGGACTGTTCTACTAGGTTATGAGGCTATACACAACTCATGCTGTGTTGTTGTCTAAGTATATAAGGACTGGGTGATGTACCCTGTAGTCCCATCTTGTCCTTTGTCTACTTTCTGCAAATCTCAAGTTCCCTTGTCCATTCCACTTTACCTCTGTCTAAGTTGGCTGCGAAGCCTCATCAAACCTTGAACCCTTGAACCACTGAACCATTGCTCACACAGAAACCTTTGACACATGTTGTGTGTCATCAGGATCCCACAGGATCTTGACAATAGGATACTGTTTCCTTCATCCTGGATCATCCACCTACATGCTTCTTCTTGTGTTGTGTGTCTGTATGTGACATATTCTTGGATTTCTAATCCTTCAATTTCATTGTACTACATTGGTATAAATGTCATTTTCGGAGTGAAAACTCCACTCTGAGCTGACATCAGCCAGCCCATGAATGATGAGAGAATCTTCAATCTTGGCCGATGTCGGCTGGCCCATGAGTATTGTGAGATTCTCACCATTGTTTCACCCATCAGTCATGGAAGTCACTTCAGATCATTATGTGCAATAAGCAGGTATGCCAATTGGAGGACCAGCTGTACTCATTGGGAGTAGATCAGCAGTCGTGTTGCCAACAACTTCAGAACATGGGAGCAATTACCCACACTCTGGATGAAATGGCTCAAGACCAGCATATTCATCCACTCACACCATGGTCTGTAGAATGTGGGTGTTTACCCTGAAAAGGGGATGATGTCACAACACAACTTAAGGACACTGACTCATCAGTTATGACTACAGGGTCAGCAGTAATTGGTCATGGACTTGATAGGCTCTTAGTTACACCAGATTCACTCACACACTGTCAAAGGCATTATTGTTCTTTACTATCACATGCTCATGTGTCACAGACTGACCAGAGCCAGTGTTTCAGCAGATTATCAGTGGGACTGCAGTTGTTCTTATATTATCTTACTCCACGTCATTGTGCTGTATGTTGATATCAGATGACTCTAGGACATGTGATGGGCAAAGTTCCATAGCCTTCTGTAACGATCCACCAATCGTTCTGCCTGACTTAGGCATAAGGGGGGTCTTGATGAATGACAACGGCTACACTTGATGAACTTGACCTCTATCACCTGCTGAAAGGGATAGGAATGCAGGGTATCATATACAGACTTGGATGATTGTAGCGGATGACTATCGGCTATGTCAAGCAAGCTAAAAGAGAAACAGGCTCGTCAAGGACCGCTCAAGCCTGACACAGAGATAGATCACATGCCGAAACTAACCAGTGTGGAGCGTGCTAAACTTGACACCTTTATGCAAGGTGATAATAGCAGTGTCACACAAAAGATCAGTCTGAGTGAGAACCAAGAGGACAAGTTGGCTCTACTCAGGTTGCTACAGGGTGTCTTATATACTACTAGGGATGAGTCACTTACTAATCTACTGAGTAAGTACGAATGACTACAAGCTGATGCATTGTGTATCTATATTTAGCACTTCTATTGTGATTACTGATCACTGTGTCATAAGTGCTTACTTGTGCTGATGCATCGCCCTAATAATAGAACAATGCTGACTGAAACCTAATACAGCATGTAATCTATATTACCCTATTGTTCTACGACATTCCACAATGTTCCAACCAATCATAACGTACACATGTCTGATATAAGATAAGGCAGGTCCTTCCCAGGATCACGTGCCTTTATGACAAATACAAATGCACATGTTGGCATCATGTGACTAACCATCTTATCATATCTAATGATAAGGACTTCAACACAGAAAAACAGAAAAAGATATATGCATCTGTGACAATGATCACAACAGCCCGAGTTAAGGCAAAGCAACGACTGTATCTGCTTGGGTTTCAAAGAGATGAGAGGGAACTACACAGGAAGGGACAACTCCGAGCTAACTGGGTGGAAACTCAAAGAAACTAAGCTAAAGACTACTGCTCGAGCTGCAGAGTCTTATATACATATAGATAAACACATTCAGGCTCCTACTGAACCTGAAACCCTATAGTAATCATCCAATGGTAAATGTCCATCAAGCCACAGGGGCTTATCTCACATGAGTCATAGATAACAGCCTCAAGGCATACCTCATGCCAGGGGCATCCAACACATGTCCAATGCATGTCCATATCTCCCACCAATGGGATAAATACCTCTGCACACCACATGCCCCATGGCCTTCTCACCAAGCCCGCCTAGATCTGCCCAGAACCTTTCTGACTCCCAGCCAGAATCCTTCCAGACCCTTCCAGACTCCTGCTGGCAGACCAACCCTAGACCCTGTCTAGATCATGATGTCATAACTTATCATCAGCTGCCCATCACTTATCCGGTTAGACCCCTCTAGGCTCAAGACTGGCCCCTGGGTCTGGGCATCCATCACATGACCCAGTCATGTGACTTCTTCTGGTGGTCTTGCTCCAAATGTTGTAGCCCATGACTTATATGTTTAGACCTCCTAGGTCCGGGCATCATCACGTGGTCCTTGCTCTGCCTGTAACACTGCCAGTATGTTGCACCACTGCATATTGGTGGGTACTCACGGCACATGCCAGCACTTGTTGTTCTTCCCACAACTCTTCTTCAGCTTCTTCTGCCAACTTCTGCTTCTTGAAGGTGCACACTCTTTGTACCAGTGCTCCAACCTTTGCCTTGTCATCAAATGTCATGCTTTTCCAGCGTGTCACGGGGTGATCTGTGACACCTTCCATGATGTTCTTTTCCTAGGGCCAGTGTATTAGTATGACTTGTTTCGACTCACATGCTGTCAAGTGTTTCTATTGTCTTGTATATCACATGTGTAGAACTATGACTCATTCCTAGGATAGCGGTACTAGGGTTCATGACTCTTACTATAGTTCAGACTCTGCTTTAAAGCAAGTCTTGTCTGTATATAAGTTGACTAGTAAAGACCAGGGATCTCCATCCTAGTCTTCTTCAATTTGCTATCTTTGTTCCCTTTCCCTTCTAGTCTGCTGTTCTACTCTTCCCTCTTTCTCTTTGTCTATCTCTTTCACTTCTATCTTCTTATCATCTATTTGGTGGAGGTGCTGTCACACCCTTATCACTACTAGGGGACCTAGTGCTAGCCAGTCTAGTATCTGAGAACATCAGTCACGTGTTGCATGTCACCCTCAGTCATCCAAGTCAGACTAACAGGTAGCAAACTGTTACATCATGGACATTACAAATCCTAGGATAGCTGTATTAGTGTTTGTTCTAGATAGAGCTCAAGCTGCACCTCAAAGTCAGCACATGACTGTATATGAGCTTAGCTTAGTATGGTTAGGATTGCTATCCTGGTCTTCTTCAAATTGCTATCATCACTTCTTCTCATCCCTGTCTGTCTTCTCTTTCCATTCCTCAACTTCTTCATCTCTCTGTCTATCTTCTCTATCCTTTCTTCAAGTTCTCTCAGAATCTCTATGGGGTGGAAGTGTTATCATGCCTTCTCACTATCAAGAGGACCTAGTGTTTTCATACCTAGTGCCCAATACATCAACCAAGTTATGTATTGCAGTCCCACCACTAATAGTGATTGGTTAGAATACTATAGAAGGTCATATAATAATGGAGTCATCATGATGAGTTATATTAGGTTTTACTCATCCAAGTTTAGGATGATGTGTCAGTGCAAGTAAGCACTTATGACTCAGTCATCAGTAATCACAATAGAAGTGCTATAATTAGATACACAATGTGTCAGCTTGTAGTTATTCATACTTACTCAGTAGATTAGTAAGTGACTCATGCCTAGTAGTATATAAGACTCCCTGTAGCATCCTGAGTGGAACCAACTTGTCCTCTTGGTTCTCACTCAGACTTCCCTTGTGTGACACCTCAGTTAGTGCCTCGCATAAAGGTATCAAGTCTCTGTACTCTGCAATTGTCTGGAGTCTAGGCACATGATTTATCTCCATGTCAGGCTTGAGTTGGTCCTTGATGAGCCTGTATCAATCTTTTAGCTTGCTTGACATAGCAAGGTAGTCATCTGCTACACAAGGTATAGTTTCAAAGTGATGCAATATGTAGTGATTGCCCCATCCCATGATATAACTCATGACTTCTGGTCCACTAAGTTCTTGCTCTTGGCTTAATGTATTAGCACAACAAACTAATTTCATACATCCCTGACCATATTGGTGAACTTTGACAGTGCACACTAAACATTTCTCTGCACTATCACAGTTTTTTTTGTATTGTGGTAAATGAGGGTCAATAGGTTGTGAAAATGCCACACAACATTCATGTGGAATGGAAAGGACCAAGGTGCCAGGTGCATTGTGTAGGTCTGCACAAATGTTGGAGGTGATGAACAATTTGACCTTTTCCCAGAATGTTCATTCAACAGGCATTCTTTGATCTGATCTGAAGGGGGGCCCTGTGCAACCATAATACCATATGTAAGTGCAATGTGCCCCAACCCTGAGCTTCAACTGTGCTGACATAAACCTCCACAGGACCAAGGATTCCCTTCTCTTGCTGTATTGAATGTCTGTGTTTGTATCCTCTAATGCCCAGGAGTTGTTGAAGAATGGTGTTTACTATGAAATGAAAGAAAGATGCTGAGGCATAGGGGTCAGAGGCAATCACACTGTCAGATAGCCTGTTGTTGCTTCTAAATGAAATGATCAAGATCAATTTCCTGGCCACATAACACCTGTGCTATCAGGTCTTGCATATCCAAGTGATTGATTGTCAACCAAATGGAGGGAGGATTTTTCATCATACACATGCCCCAAATGAGAGAATGAATCTTTCTCTCAAAATTGAGATGTCAGCATACAAAGGATTGTGTTCCTTCAACCACTCCAGAGCAATACAAACATGCATACAGTTCACCCGCAAAAAACCTGGCATAGTTTTTTCAGGTACATTCTTTGGACCAACAAATGTAACACCAACAGTGGCTATGAGAATCATGGGAGGTGGTGGCATGACATTGGTACTGGTGAGGTGTGCAATTTGGTCTGTGTTTAATCAGTAGGTTGACATGTTGCCTTGCAAAGCATGATGGAATCCATCTGAACCCAATAATGAGTGCCTTTCTTCTTAGGATACAATTTAACATGTATGCAGCCAGGAAGAAACAAGCAATCAAGATTTGCTCAGGAAGAGTGAGAACCTTCAACTCAAGTGGGATGTCTCTAATCCACAAACCATTGGCAAGTGACATTGCAGGCATCTTGTTTTGCTTCAAATCAGAGGAGCACAAACTACAAATGTTTGCTGTCAAGCAACCATCAGGATCAAGGTGTAAAGTTGTTGGTGTCATGTGAAGAAGCATGCCCTCAGTAAGCTTTTGTGCTGGATGAGGTTTGGAAGGAACTAATTTGTTCTTCTCCCAAAGGTTGGATACTTTGAACTTGTCAATTTCAAAATTGAAAAAGTGCCTGTGCACACAGCACAATCAGAGGAGGCAATTGTTTCATTTCCTGTTGCATCAATAAACCTGCAAATATGATCTTGTCAACAGTCCTCCAATACTGTCTCCAGGAAAAAATCCTCATTGGTATTTGTTATCTGACTATGGCCAGCAATGTCAGAGTTCAAAGTATTGTTAAGTGCACACACTTTGGCAATCACAATACATTCCAACAATGCTTGTTGTTCAGGTGGCAAAAGTGTAACTGCCTCCTCTAGCTTGGCTTGAGTTTGTTTCTCCTCAGAAGAAAATGTAGAGGGAGGCACAGTGTTGATAATTTCCCTCATTGATAGCTTTCTCCAAACCAAAGAAAAATCAAACAAGGTGTCCATGGTGAAAGCAAGCAAAGATCTTGAGACCTAAAATAGGGTCCCTACTATATTTGGTCCATTGAGCCCAGCAGCACCACCACCAAAAACAACAAAACAGGAACAGTATCAACATGTGATATAATTTGGTCATGTTTATTATAGATCTGATTTGGTTATATTTAGGATTAGATCCAATTTGCATCAGTAAGTTTGCAAATTTGTTTTGTGTTTTTGCTGGGTTTTTCCAGTTTTCCAGTTTTGGAAACCATAAAACCTGGGAATGGTAAAACTAGTCTAAATACAGCTAAATTACATAAAATATGTCAAAATCTTGATCTAAATTCAGTTGAAATGGGATGGCAAATTGGCAGGCCTAAGCCAAAGCAAGGCACAAGCATAGGCATAGGACATAGTCTTTGCATGAGCGAACCGGGTGGCATGTGCCCATCCTTTTCATCCATGCCACCATCTGTCCCTCCCATTTTGCATCCTGTTCAAAGTTTTGGTGCTTCCTTTTCTTTCTAAAGAAATACCTAGATTCCAGAGCAATCATCTAAGCTTTCTTCACCTCTCCTCCACCACTTGGCTAGCACCATGCTGTGCATTGTTGATGACCCAATGCAGGCAGTTTGCCTTAGCTTTGAAGACCCAGAATGGGAATTTCTTAGGTTATCTGTGGTCAATACACACCAAGGCAACCAGCCCCTCAGCCTGGCCAAAGCAGCTCAGCAGATGAAGGATGCCTGCTCCCATGAAAACCAGCACAAGATCATCATGTGGAATGACCACCTGCAACAGGATCAGGCAGAGAAGGACAAGCAAGACAGAGTGGCTCATGATGAAGAAGAGGCCCAACAGGCTCAGCAGGAGAAGGAGGCTGAAGAGATGCACAAGGAGGCCAACAAAAAGAAGCCAAAGTTAAATGCCTTTGACCTGAAGCACTCTGTTGAGAAGTGGCTCAAGCCAAGACTGGCATCCTACACCCTCAACAAGCTCAATAACCTGGAATATGTTGAGCTAGACTACTTCACGACGAGGGGTTGCAAGGATGCCACAGCCAATAACAACAAGTCAGTTAGCCATGACACCCTTGCCTTCACCCAGATGGGCAACACCTTTGCATTGCACCCCATGGCAGCATTGAGGCCATCCAAACACATTAGGAATGACAAGGACCTAAGCTGGGAAGAGATGCTTGATGCCAAGAACATCATGCTCCACTTTATGGCCAAGTCCAGGCTGTGGCCAGTCCTGCATGCATTGTCCATTATCTCCTTTTTCCTCAACCTCAAAGCTCATCTGAGGAAGGGGCAGAAGAATTGCAAGAAGGCTTTAATGCTGTACCAGAGCTGCATTCAGTGGGAGTGGTTCAATGCCCTCAAGTGTGACAAGGGCTTCAATATTGAGTTGATCCAGGAGGAATACCTCCATACCATGGCAGAGGAGATCAACAACTCTATCCAGGATAGGGACAATGCCATCTGGGACAGGGAGTTTGACCAGGTGCATTCTTCTTACCAGTCAAGACAGATACATTGGGCTAACTCCTCTCTTTTCCCCTCCCTTTCCTTTCATGCTCCCTATGCACCCCTCCTGCCATTTGCTATTTGCTGTGCTGCCATTTGCTGTTGCTACCATCTGCTGTTACTGCCATTTGCCATTACTGCTGTCCATCTTCACCATTGCTCCCAATCTGCTGCATGCTCCCCTGGGACATGCTGCCTGCTGTTTGTCACCTGCTGTTTGCCATTCACTGTTCGCTGCATATTGCCTGCCGTTTGCCATCTGCTGTTTGCACCCCTCCCTCTGCTATGTGCCAATGCACCAGCAATGATCTGCTGTTTCACCCTGCCTTTACCCTGGCTGCTGATGCAATCAGCTTTGCAGAATAGCCAGTGCCACTTTTGAGCTGCAGAACTCATCCAGGTGGCCCCATGCTCGCTCCTGATCCCCACCCTGAGCAGAGGGGTTGAGGAGGAGTCACTGTTCATGTTCCCCACCTCAGGGCTTCAAATCCCCACCCAATTGCCCTGAGGGGCATGTGAGGGATAACACCTAGTGCGTCAGGTGTGACAGGCCCAAGGTTTTTCAGTCCAGTGCAGGCTCATGTGGCAGAGTCTGTGCAGTCTGCCTCAGTCACCACAAACACACCTTTGCAAAGTGCAATGCCACCAAGCTCTGGGACAGCTCAGCAACCACTGCCCAGAAGACCAAGCAAGGGCACTTGGTCGCAGCAAACAGTCTCCCACTCTGCTTCAACTGGCAGATCAGAGGTTGTGGATCCATAAGCCACCCAGAGCGACACATGTGCTTTGGGTGTGGGAAGGCCAATCATGGGGCTCAAGGATGCCCTTGAGCAGAGAAGAAGTGAGCCCCTCACCCCCTACAGAATGGAAGCATGGGCAGAACAGCTGTCAGCCCTCAGCCTGGGGGAGAGATACCCTCTCCTCGGTCAGGGTCTCACTGATGGCTTTGACTTGGGAATTCCCCACATCCACTGCACTTCCACTCCACTTAATCACCCCTCTGTTAGAACTCTTCTTGATGTATATAATAGCATTGTCAATAGTGAGTTTACAGCCAGCTGTTATATCTGCCCTTTCTCACATTACCAACTGGAGCAGGCCCTGGGCCCGTTCCAGACCTCTCCCCTATCCTTGGTCCCAAAGATGTCAAAACCAGGCAGTTACCAAGCCATTCATGACTTCTCCCACCTGCATGACCCCTCCCCTGAAGTCTCATCCATCAACTCACACATTGACTGTGACAGATTCCCATGTACATGGAGCACTTTCTCTACAGTTGCCCTACTCATTGCCCACCTAACCCCCAGGTCACAAGCCTCAGTACATGATGTGGCTGAAGCCTACAGAACAATTCCTGCCCTTCCAGCCCAATGGCCAGGCCTTGTTATCCACCTTCTGTTGGAGGATCAATTTGCAATCAACACCTGCAACAACTTCAGTCTCACATCAGCTGGAGGAGTCTATGGCATGTCGGCCAATGCTGGCACTGACATCTTTTGGGGCCAAGGGATGGGCCCCCTCTCAAAGTGGGTTGATGACCACATTTTCTTTCGGGTCCTGTGGAGACATTTGCCCAGCTACAATGCACAGCATGAATGGCACTGTGAAATTCGAGAGCATGGTGGTCAGAGGCAGGAGGGTGGCCACCGATGGTACAGGGGTAAGAGCCTGCTGAACAGTGCCACAGAAGAATTTGACAAAGATTGCAGCACAACACTCTGTGACCTGGCCAAATCCTCCCCACAACCATCAGCCGACCATGGATTTGCCTATGCAGATGCAGATATTGATAGGCTGTCAGTGTGCCTCAGCATTCGTTGGCAAACAGCCAAGTCAGTCCCCTTTGGGACAGAAGTCCTGTATCTGGGCTTCTGCTGGGACCTTCACTCCCAAGTGGTGCACTTGCCCAATGAAAAGAAGCTCAGGTACCTCACAGCCATCACAGAGTGGGGCAAGAAATGCATGCACAACCTTCAGGAGACACAGAAGCTATATGGCAAGCTGTTTCATGCTGCTCTGGTCATCCCCGCAGGGCATGCTCACCTCACCAGCATGGAGGCCATGCTTGCCTCTTTCAATAATAGTCCTTTCCTCCCACATACCCCACCCTGAGACACCCCAGATGACCTGGCCTGGTGGCAGCACCAGCTCAGCTGTGCAAACATATCCATCCCTGTGCCCAGACCCCACCCCCTCATTGAGCACAGAGCTTACTCAGATGCTAGCTCTGGCATTGGCATGGCAACCATGGTTGGCCCGTGGTGGCAGGCATGGCGACTTGCTGCTGGCTGGAAGTCCCAAGGAAGGGACATCCAGTGGGCTGAGGCTGTTGGCTTTGAACTTCTCACCATCTGTGTATGCACACATTCAGGCAAGGGCAAGCACTTCATCATTTACGGCAACAACTGGGGAGTTGTTGAGGGATGGTGGAAAAAGTGCAGTGGCAACAGGCCCACCAACCTTGTCTTCTGACAAATCCTTCAACTTTTGGAAGATTGCAATAGAACAGTACACACATGATATGTCCTGAGCACAGAGAACCCAGCTGATGCCCCCTCCCATGGTATTTACCCCTCCCATTCCCTCCTCCTCAACCCCATTGTTGTCCCAAACAAGATACACCACCTCCTCCACAATGTCTGACCCTGGGGATCTGGCCAGGATGGCAGCAATCAGCTTCCAGGCACAAGTGCAAGACACAGATACCAAGGATTCAGGCATGGTGTCACAAACAGTCAGGCAGTGCGAAGTCCCCGATGTCAGGCCATGCCAACTTCCCATCCCTTCAGCAGTTACTCCAATGACCAGAGGCCCAGCATCATATCCACAACACCTCACTCTGATACCCTCATGCCTTCATCCACATTGCCTCACCAAAGATCAGCTTAGGCTATGGAACCCCCTCACCCCTATCTGGACATCCACACATGCCCCAGTGCTCAGTGAAGCAGAGTACAAGCAGGTGAAAGACACAATGCTCCACACATGGGAGGAAGAAATGTGTGTCTTGTACAGTGCAGGCCTACTCATGTGGCATTGCTTCTGTGATGAGAAGGGCATACCCAAGGCAGCAAGAGCACCAGCAACTCAACCCCTGCTCTCAGCCTTTGTCACACACCTGGCTGCTGCCTATTCAGGCAAAACAATCTCCAGCTATGTGAGCAGAGTGCAAGCCTGGCATATCCTGCATGGAGTTCCCTGGGTCCTGGAGAAGAAGGAAATGGACACCATGTTGCACACAGCAGAAAAACTCACCCCCAACTCCTTGAAGAAGAAGAAGCATCATCCATACACTCCAGACTTCATCCTGGTGATTCAGAGCCACCTCAACCTTGACAAGCCCCTCAATGCAGTGGTTTTCACCTGTCTCACCACCTGTTTTTATGCCTCAGCGAGATTGGGGGGATTCACAGTGTGGACACTCAGCAGTTTCAGCCCCACCATGCACATCACCCCACAGCACTTATTGTACAATCAGGACTGCAATGGTTTTAGGGTCACCGTGCTGCACCTCCCCAGGACCAAGACGGCCGGTGTTGAAGGCAAGGACGTGTACTGGGCCTCCCAAGATGGAGATACAGACCCAACAGCAGCCCTAACCCAGCATCTTTGGGTCAACCAACCCACTGCCACCTCACACCACTTCGTGTACAAGGCCATGCACACATGCTGCCCCCTCACAAAGGCAAAGTTCCTGGAGAGGGTGGGAGATGCAGCCCATGTGGCTGGACTCAAGCCACTTCAGGGACATGGCATTCAGATTGGATCCACCCTTGAGTACCTTCTTCGGGGTGTTCCCTTTGATGTCATGAAGACAAAGGGATGCTGGGCAGGGGATTCTTTTCAGCTTTATCTGAGGAAACACACTGTCATGATTGCCCCATACATCCAAGCCACACCCATCCACAAGGAATTTATTTGGTATACCATGCCCCTGATATGCTAGGACACTGTCCTGCATTCTGTTCCATTTGCCAGGTAAGCAGTGCTGCATCTCTCTCCTAACTTTGGGGTACCAAGTCTCACTTGCTGCATCATTTGATTCCTTACAGGTTGGGTGTTGCAACCTCACCTCAGACACCAAAACCCCCTCATTTCAATCGAGTAGCACTTTGTGCTCACACCCACTCACTGTGCCATCAGACACTTTCCCTCTTCTCAGTTTCCCCTTCCAGCTCCCTGCCTATCATGGATGGCACAGCCCAATTGTAGTACTTGTTGTCTCGTCCCTGCTTATCCCAATACATGTTCTTGCTTGCTGGACCCCTTACACTGTGCACCCTATCTTGCCTCAGCCAAGAAGCATTGTGCAGCTTCATCTCCAGGCCTCTGCCCACAGGGTAGTGATGCTCGAAGAATTAAGTTTCTGGTTTCTGGCTGGTTTTAGCTAGTTTGCTGGTTTTCCTACCCCGATTTTGAAATGCTTTCCATGGAAACAAGGATAGGCTTTTCTGATTTGATGTTTTAGGCAGTTTTTGTTGTTTTAGGCCTGTTTTGATGGTTTTTTGTGGGGAAAAACCATCAAAAACTAATTTGCAAGCTTACTGATGGTCTTGTTTACAATCTGCAGACATTGTGACATGGCAAGTAGACCTTGCAGAGCAAGGTGATCCAAGAGAGTGTCTGAGAGACATGCTCACACAGTGGTGGGAAGAAAGAAAAAAGCAGGACAGAGGAGTGCATAAAGACAGGAGCAAAAACCAACAATTGACTTGGTTGTCATCAATTGAGTGGAGAAAATCTGATTATTGTTCTGCAAAGCTGAACTTGGCAAAAAGCAGTGTTGTAAAGTAATATCCACCTGCCATAGGACCTTGGCAAGAGGTCAGTGCTGGCATAGTATTTGAGCTTAGGCTTACATTCAATCTCCAATTACAAAGCACTTAAATAATTTAAGAATTCTCAAGCACCAATGTGGTAACAGCCAGCAAACTGCAGTCACATGCAGAGTCACGCTGACTAATGCCGGTTAACATCATGAATGAAACCGTCTGCTTGGCAGTGCCACCCATTCCCATCTCTCAATTGTCGTTTCGTAGTTCCTGTCCTCCTCCCTGTCGCCCATCATGACGAGTAGAGCTTTCGCCGCTCTTATGGCATTAAGCCAAGCCCAGACACAAGAATCCACTCGAGCTGCTGATTCCATCCAAGCAGAGCGACGGCGGAAAGAAGAAGCCCGTCGACGCCAACAGGAAGAAGAGGATCGCAAAGAACGTGAACGGCAAGCCAAGATGTTGCTTCATCGAATAGAGGAACAAAAACGTGAGAAGGAGAGACAAGAGAAGCAAGAACGAGAACGAGAGGCCCAGTTGAAGGAGATAAGCCGGCGAGAAGAAGAACAGCGCAAAGCTCTGCTCTATGGTCCTAAGAGGGCTAAAGACGGGACTCCTCGCCATCCGACTTCCTCCGCTACTGGCAAACGGACAACCGATGACGGCGACGAGACGGATGCGGGCCTTGCTCTGACTCGTGAGGAAAAACGCGAGCGACGCCTCCAACTCCAGTTTTCTCAAAATGCTGCCCGCCGAGCTGGATTCTCCGCGGGGACATCTAGAGTCGGGCGACAACTTCCCGGAGGCGCTGTCAACGTCACCGCTTTATCCCAAACCACTGACGGTTCTGCAGGTGGCAGCCATTCTGTGCGGGCACGACTCACAGCCATGCCCAATACCCTGACAAAGCTTAACACGGTCAAGCGGGACACGCGGACCATCGACGAGATCTTACGCGACCGGGCCAGAGCGCGCGAGAACAAGACACTGGAGGGTGAGGAGGCTCGCGAGTTCCATGACTGGTTTGGCACGAAGCCGACGACTGGCATGGCGACCAAGCCCAGCTCCCCATCGTCTCCCGCCGCCTCGGGCGCGAGTACACCCTCAAAGACCACTTATCGCCCAGAATCGACGTCGTCTGCACTGAAAGGGCCATCTTCTCCCCGCCCATCCAGCTCTAGAGCCCCATCACTACCCGCCTCGAAACCCACTGCGAAGACCGTGACCAAATCCTCATCCCTATCCGCTAAATTCTCTCGCCCCTCTTCGCTGAGCAACAAGGCTACATCTGGATCGAGCGTCCCCCTGCCGAAGAAGCGTCCGCGCACACCACCGTCGGCTTATTCTGGGTCGGGATCGGATTCCGAATACGAGCGCCACCCTCGCAAACGAGCGCCGGCTCCTTCGAATGGCATTCAAGACGAGATTTGGAAAATCTTCGGACGCGATCGCTCCAAGTATGTAGCACGAGACGTTGTGAGCGATGACGAGGATATGGAGGCAGATGTAGTGGCTCTACAACGGGAGGAATTTGTCAGGTACGTTGCAAGCTTCCTTATTATCTTCTCCCGATCTCAAATATCGTGATGTGTAGTACCCGGATTGCCCGGAAGGAGGACCTTGATGCGGAAGAAGAAGAGCGCCGTCGCGAAGAGGAGAAACGTCGGCGTCGCAAGGAACGAGAACGCGCAAGCGACTGATTTGCTAGCTCAATATTTCATTACACCGCACTGTTTCCTCGTGTTCATGTTGTGTACGCGGAACTTTCTTGACCCACAACTGCTTTCTGTACTTTTTATGGTGTTTTTTTATACTCACCCATCGAGTTGATCTCCCCTTCACCTGAAACAAGATACCGCAAAACCTCATTTGTACTGTAGCTCGGATAGACACGCATGTCAATACCAGTTGATTTTCTCCCAACGCCAATGTAATAAAAAAAAAGGGAATGTATGTGGTGATATGAATAACGAAGAGTTTCTCTAGCTAGCCACTTTCGTCGACGCGGTAACGCTTTCGTGGACCATCTGGAGGGAAAGCACCGCCTTGGCCACTGACAGCCGTCGGAACACCGCCGCCTTGCATAAATGCCGGGTTGAAATGACCTGGCATACCAAATCCACCGCCCATTCCAGCCATACCATTGAACGCACCACGCCCCATCCCTGGCATCATTCCCATCCCTGCAATAGGAAAACAATTCATACGTAAGCATACACACACCATCTAGAAGCTCAGAACAAAGAGTGAGGGGGAAGGAATCGAAATGAAAGACTGGGACAGAAGGGAACAAAAAAGCTAAAACCCCATACCCATGCCACCACCCATCATCCCTCCGCGCATAAAGCCGCGCGGACCCTGTGGAATCATGCCCCCACGCCCAACGAACCCGTTGTGGAACCCACCGCCATTGGTCATCATATTGTTCTGCAAGTTGCCCATGCCGCCGACCATGCCACCACGGCCCACCATGTTATTGACTGGTGCAACGCGGCCACCTCGGAAGGGCATTGCGCCTCCGCGAGCGACACCAGCCTGCTGGCTCTGAGCAGCACCTTGCTGCTGGCGTGGAGGCGGCTCTAAAGATCGTTAGCAGAGAAAAAGGGGATTTATCGAAGAGTGGGCGGGAGCTGACCCTTTGGAAGAGTTCGGAAGGGGTTCCCTTGAGATGAGCTCGTAACATTTGCGGTCGCTCGCCGATTTTGGAAATCACTGCGGAACGTAAATGAGTATAGTAACAGGCAAAGCAAAGATCAGCGTACTTGTTGTCGAACCAATCTTTCATAGCGGCAGCATTTGCAGTTGAACCGCATTCCACATATGCGATACTGTGCGCATACATGACTCTAAGTGAGGACAAGCCGACGGAAGCACACATACCCTTTGCTTTTACCATTAACCTTGTGCTCCGAAAACGTGATGTCTTTGTGGTCAATGGACACGCCTACGCCGATGGCCACCTTTCGTAAATCCTCGTCTGTTGTCCACTAAACAAGCATGAGATCGTCAATATATGCGCCCCAGAAAAATGTTAGCTACACACCCACTGCAGATCCCCTATATACAATGAGTCATATCCGTCCTCCATCATATGGTCCTGGTTTATTGCACTGTTGGACTGCATAGCCCCGTTGGGCACACCACTACCAACCGCAGGGCTGGAGGGGATCCGTTGACCTATTGGGGACTCTTGCTTGAGAGGGGGGCTCTGCACGAGAGTCGCTTGGGGGTCCGACTCGTCTTCTTCACGAGGTCGCTTTTCACCCACCTTCGGGTCGAACGGCTCCAGATCTGTCTGCACGGCTTCTGACTCAGCCTCCGCAGGCTTCTTGACGGATCAACAAAATAGGAGGTTTGAGAGAACAAAAAAGCGGGTAAGCCTACCTGAACTTGGGAGGTTGGGTTGCCGAATCCGTCGTCTTCACCATAGAGGTCGAAATCGTCATCAGCCATCCTTTGAGGGGCTCAAAAGATCTCAAAACAGTGGTGAATGAATGTAGTTTTTTTTTCGTGAAATTCGATGGAGATGACAGGAGGTATGGTTTGGAAAGACAATGTTCTATCCACCACGTACACAAGGCAAAAGAAAACAATGACAAGTCAGATACATGTCCCCGACGCGAGCGTCCGCCCCACGACGTTAGCACGCAAGACAGAGAAAGACAGCTTACAATAGTGATATAGGTACAATAACAAGTTTCTACTTGACAAGTTGCAGGAGATTACAGAGGAGTCGAGACAGAGAGGACACTGGTGGTAAAGAACAAGCGCCTCCCTCCGTCGCGGGGGCGAACAAACATCCAGTTACGTAAGTCTTCCCACGGGCGCTACGGCTGCGGCCCACACCGATCAATCACGTAAGCGCGTGCCCTTCGCTGCTCAACGCCTCCGACACCATCAAGTTGCTCGGCTGTCTGCTCGTCCATGTTCACCTGCATGTATGATGATCGCACATCAGCCGCAAAAGAAGTAAAATATAGAGCCTCACGCGCGATCTGTCGGCACCAGCTTCGATGAGCAAGGCGGCTGTCTCGCCATGAGCGGATTCCATGGCGAGGTGCAAAGGAGTGTTTCCTTCGTTCAATCGTGCTTCAGCCAAACATGTCTTCCAAACATTAAATCGAGTACCGATGCGATCACCAGTATTAAGGCGGGTCTTTGGACTGCCTTCCGGCGGATGAAGCAAGAGCGTGATGAATCCCGTGGAACCTGTCGTAGCCGCGCGATGCCTGTAGCAAATGAAAATTTCCAATTATGTTTCGATCGCCAGAACGTTTCCTCGAGATGTATAGAACTGACAAAGGATGCTGGTTTGCTTTATCTCGGGCATTGATCTGCACAAGACAGACGGGCGAGTTACGGATGAGTTGGTCAATTCAGAGCACTAGTCCATGGCACTCACGTCAGCTCCGCGAGAGATCAAGTAGCGACCGATCTTAATAGAGATTTAGTACAGGACGACGGAGCGGACGGACGAATATCCACCTCAATGCGCGATTTCGACGCTGCATAATGTCTATGTGTCCCGAAATTATTGTAACGCGTCTGGACAGGAGAGATTGGGGGCACGAACAGTGGAGTGATTCCCTTGTCATTCTTCCTATTCACGTCTGCGGCTGCCCCCACTAGCTCCCGCACAACCTCCTCGTGACCAGAGCTGACTTGAAGTGGGATACAAGGCACTCGGCATTCAGCAACACACCGTGTGACAATCCTATGCATCTACCTGCTATATGTAACGGGGTCCAGCCGTTATCATCTGTCTTGTCAACCTCTGCGCCGTTCGCTAACAAATATGCGACCACGTCTAGATGGCCTCCAGACGCGGCCCAGTGTAATGGAGTACGACTGTCCTGTGCGCATGGGGATTTCCAGTATTAAATAAAATACTTTGGCAATTGTCAGCCACGCACAGCGTCTACAGCGTTGACAGAGGTTGCATCCTCCGACACCAAAGATCGCAATAGGGAGAGCTGATCTAGATTTGGGATCAGGTCATCAACGGTAGTGAGCGCAGGCAGACACCATAGACACACTATTCTGCGCCGCTGCGTGAACCGAGGTGGACATCTTCTGCACAGTAAAGAGAACAGTATAGTGATGTTCACTGGCAAGAAGAAAGCACACGCCGCCGTAAGGACGGCCCGGATTTCCCCGGAAGCCCAGAAGCAAGACTGCAGAAGTGCAATTAAAAATGATGCAGGTGAATAAAAGCCACAAAACGAAAGGTTAAACAAAGCAGTAATATATCGCAATAGCATACTAACGGTCCAGATTCTATGGCTATAAATTTAAAAGAACTAGTCCAACTCACTCGCGCGCTCGCGCCGTCATACTTCGCCTCACCTTTGCGAAGACACCAGATCGATGAGTAGGGGTGATCGGACTACGCGGTGAGGTTTGGGGTCCGGAATCCTCGCGCACCGGACAGAGCCCAGACAGAATCCTCAATCCGGTCTGAGGTGGGCGGAAGCGCATACTCCGACGAACGAGTAAGCGCGAGCGCGGCAACACTGGGTACTCGTAGACATCGATGGACGGCCGCGAGATGAACTCGAATGCTGACGATGTCGTTGATTCCCTCCGTGATAAGATGGATAGGCCCACCCCCTCGCCAATAGCTTCTAACCGATCGAGTAGGTATGTGACGTATGCTGGCATTGGTAATCCTTCGATGTCAACGCCCAGTGCGGCAAGAAGTTCCTCATCGGATAGATGAGGAGGGACATATATGTCAGCAAAACTAGGCCATGCGTAAAGCGACGAGTCGTCCAGCGGAGTGTCTAACGGTGACGTGGTGTCCGTTGACGGTTCTGAGACGGGCAAACCCAGGTCAAGTTTGTCTGGACGTCGTTGCTGCTGCGGTGATACGGGAGGACTGTGAGGAAGTGTTGCACCAGAAGGCTGCGAGCCGATATCGTAAGGAGCTGAGGGGAAGATTCTCAACTTCATCGGCTCCCGGAGAGTGACCGTTAGAGGCCATGCTCGCAATTGTGGCGGTTCAACGTCACGTTTAGAGATCATACGAGGGTGACCAAGAGAACCCGAAGGCTTATTTTGGGTGGAGAAAGTAGTTGTCCGCGTAGGGGAATGTGCGAAGAAGTATGCCAAATTGGTATCCTGTCGAGTCTTCCGCGCGGGAGGCTGAGCGGCATCTAGCGGAAGTAAATTACCCACCAGAGCGCCCGCACGGGAGAGCTCTGCCTCTGCTGTAGCGATCCAGTGCTCCTCCATCCACCGGCTGCGGAGCAATGTCTGGTGTGTTGCTTGATCCGTCGTTTCGTCACGAAGAAGCTCCCGCACCTCCGCAAGTCGTGCCTTGGCGTCAGTAACGCGGACCTCAAGCTGCGTTACGGCATACTGGGATGAGGGTCGCGGTGGAAAAACTCGTTCATAGTCTGCGGGTCGTCTCAGAGTGGTTGCGAGGGCGGACTCGTCACGTGAATACCGCTGCTGGCGGCGCATCCGCAGATTCGCGCGTCGCTGCGGAGCGAGGCGAGACGGAACGCCATCGGGTGGAGCAGATGGGGATGGGGGGCGAACCAAAGAGTTATGAGAGTCGAGGTCGGATGGAGCACGCAATGGTGTGACAGACGCGATGGGAGTGCACCCGAATGTGTGACTAGTATCTGACGTTCTGTGGGACGTATAAGCTCGCCACAAGAATATAGAGATAATCGACGCACTGTAAAACAGAGAGACGAGTGACATTTGGACTTGGCTCGATCTGAAGCTCGTTGGTGCATTCCTATGGGGTTGAATCAGCGGCCATTCACGCAACGGAGAACGTCCTACAGACTCTCAACACGGCTGCTGGCCCTTCCTCTTTAACGATCTTAAGGCTGGGTGGCCGCTGAGGACGTATCGACCGTTGGCCGCTGGCTACGAGGAATGAGGTATTTTGCGATGCCTGGGGGCGTGTACGTGGACGCGGACGAAGGGATCCCGGACGCGAGGGAGGTGATGCAGGTGTAGAAGATAATTCGTGCTCGTAAGATTCGACGATTTTCCGGACATTCATGGTATCATTCAAATAGAAAAGCGATGGTGTTTTTCAGAAAAGAAAGCCTTTCGGATAAGATGGAAACGAGCGTCTGCAAAAGACAAAAGGAGGGTATGAACGTGGTGCGCAAACGAAAAGGCAACCTATGGATTATGTAATTGGCCTAGTACTCTATCCAAACGGACCCAGTCCAGTCCATGTCCACTATGATATTCTGGTTCAATAACACCGTTTGTCTTCTTCGTTATCTATTCAGTCCACACCGCGAAGGCTTATTTCACACTCTTTGGTCATTCTCGCGTTGAGTTACCCAGTCCTAGAACGAGGGCACTTCAATACCCAGAATTGCACAACTCTAGGTGACCTCTCGCGGGGACCGCAGGGGAAAGAAATACGTGAATTATCATCCGGATTGTGAAGTGGATATTCCATTATTCTGATCAAGGTCAAGATCTTTTCAGCGAGTCGATGAACACGCCGTATCCTCACTGTAATTCGACGGGTCTTCTATCATGTCATCCATGGAGACGGGAGTGGCCCTTCCTTGCGAGGACTAATTGCAAGCTGTGCTCTCCATCATCCTCCCTTCGAGGATCACAACCTGTCACTCGTCATATGTATCTGCGTCCCTCGGCTCAACCTCTTCGACTCTGAACTGCTTCTACCCGGCCCAAGATGATTGTACCAATTTGGCTCCTTCCTAGGTGCAGCATGACTTCTACCATCTACGGAACAAGATAGTTTTTGTTCGCGATGCTCGCCTATGACCTTAATGTTCTCTTCGCAAGGCTTACATCGCTTTACAACCATTTCCGCTTCGACAGCTCCACCAACGTCGACGCGCTCCGGAACCTTCCTTTCCTTTCACTTTCCTCTTATCTTCTATGCCAATTTCGTCCACTATCGCCTCCACTCAGGCCCTACGTCGCATGCCAATGCTTGAAGTAGCTCCCTACCATCCTACCAAGACGTTCTACTAATTGAACACCTGTCTTCCCCCACACTCCCAGCTTATAGCGGCGCTTTCGAAGCATATGGCTTCCTACGACACAAGTCATCTCCACGCCAACCCCTCTTTGGCTTGAAGTTTGGCATCCCCAACCCCTCCCAATTTACTCGGGTAAGCGTTGACAGTCATCGACTTTCCTGATTTGATTTGGTGATCTCCGCATCTATCATGGTCGGGGAACGTCAGACCACATTCCCCATTCCCCTTCACCGGATCTGGCCACTGCCGACGCGACAATGACATATCCGCCCGAACAATTCACCTGTCTGCCTCTGAAAGAACTTCGATAATGTCCAAGTTTCTGTCTTCCGTCCGACGATACTGTGTTCTTAGCACGACGAAGACCCTCACACTGCTTCCTGCTGACCTGCGAGATATCCCATTTCGCGGTCTCATACTCGCTGGGGCCCCGCAGCTGTCCTCGGGACCTCCCACTTCTCGATTCGAACGTATGGGTGGTTATCGGATCTCCTTCCCTCCCAAGCCACCCTGTCACCCGTCAAGATTTCTAGCGAGGAGACCATTTTGACCCCCAAGCTAGCGAAAATGGCGAAGAGCTCGACGGGGTGTTTGGAGGCACATGTGTACCCAAGCTGCAACCTCAGCAGAAAGCATATTTATCGACCATTCAGTTACTGCGCTGAGCCATCGTGTGTTGGGTTCGTATCATGGTACCGCACTCTGCGCTTTGTATCCTCTCTGCGATCAAATTTAATAGCTCGATATCTTAGTGAACAATTGAAAGCGTAGAGAATTTGCGAGTTCATTTTTGCATCGGCACTTGGGCACTCGAGGATTTTTGGCATGCAGACATGACATTGCATCTAATCGGTCAGCTTTCATTGAAAGTTGGAGCGCAGAGCCTGCCCTGAGTACGCTACAGTATGCAACTTGTTATCACGTATGCGCAGACTAGCTGCGTGATATGCTCAGATGGGTATCGTATGTCGTATGCATCGTGAAGATCGTGAAGATCATAAGAGTCTCGTCAAAACGCACGTTACCGATTCTAACTTCGCCGAAGCACAAGATTGCGGAGACCGGCGCCTAACCTCCGTACCCCGCGAACAATACTTCCTCGTTTCTCCGAGCCACGAGGCATTACCCCTTCCTCCTCTTCTCTTCGTTGCGAGAGTGCGATGCGCAATTCTATTTCCCCGCTCAACGACCATCCAGATGTCGTTGATCTACGCGGGCGTGAAAATTCGAAACTAGGACGCCCCTGCGACGTGGGTGAGAGCGATTGTCCTTTGTCCGCCGGCGTGACAGGACTCGGGGCGGAGCTCGGAGTCGTTGGCGTGTTGGGGCGCGAAACGGTGACCCTGTGATTGAGATGGGGTCGAATAGCCGTATAATACGGTCGGCTCGGGTGACCAAGGCGTATGGGTGTGACGGGTGAAACAGGTGTGGGAAGTGGTGGTGGCACATCAAGGACCCGCGATCGCAGGGAACGCGTGGATTTTTCGCCAGGAAAAGTCATATGGTGCTTCCTGCGAAGCGTGCGGGTGGGCAGAGAGAGGAGTGGTGGGAGTGAAAAAGGGTGCGCGGCGTGTTTGATATCCCCCGACATTGGTGTAGCACAAGGAGAGCCGGAGATGATAGTCGTGGTCATAATGGGATACCCAGACGGAACGACGACGCTTGCAGCTGGTAACCCACGACGGATCCGCAGGGAGCTGGGCTTCCGTGGGTGATCAGCATCTGAGCCACGGAGGGCTCCCGCAGTTGCTCTAACAACCGGGCTCTGGTCATATGGAACATCGGGTTGTGCGGCAGGGGCCGATTTCGTAGGGTTATCAGGAGCATCTGTAGTTACAGATGGTCTGAGACCAGCCTTTGGACGGGCGAATGTCACCGGTGGTGCTCGAGACGGTTGATCATCGTGCATTAAGTTGCGTGTCCCGGCTTTCCAGACGGTTTTACTGGGGCTGCTGATATGCCGGCTACGACGTGGAGTCGCGGCCTTGAACGCCGCGGCTGTGTCGGGAGATGTCCACGTACACCAAAGGCACAAGGGGATATACACGTTTGAGAAACCACACCGCTCGCAGGTGAACAGGGGACGGTTCGCGGGCACCAACTCTAGCTCTGGCAATGAAGTCGATTTCGCCAGATGCTGTTAGATAAGCAGGAAATCGATGTCAAGTAATATAGACACAGGATAGCTGTGAACACTGACGGGCTTATATCGTTTCCACTCACGCCGAAGAAACCGCCCACGGCACAGCAAGTCGTCATTTACACAGGCGCCAGACTGCATTGCTGACTAGTGTTCCCCTTTTGCAATATACGAGAGAAAGAGGGAGCTGAGGGGATCAAGGTAGAGGGTATTTTTTACAACGTGGCTTCGGTGCGGGGAAAGGTAGGCCCACCACAAAGAGCGTGGACGGCACCACGTATTGACGACATGTGCCCGTGCCAGTTGGGGGTGTAAGCAGAGGCAGGGTCTATAGATTATATAATCATTTTAAATCATCTCCTGCTTCAGCTGCTGCGACTCCCATCGAGAGATATGAGCACAGGCCCAACCTCTTCGTCGAGAGCTCTAGAGGCCATTCTTCCACTCGTCGCAGCTGGTCAGCCTTACGAGGCCCATCAAAAAGCTCGTACATTTGCCGCGCGGTACACAAAGTCTGGAGCCCACGCAATCGCAATCGATGTTCTCTTCCAATCCGCGCGCGAGCTCTTAAAGGCTGGAAATCCAGGCTCCGGTACAGACCTTGCACTGTTACTTCTCGATTCGTACGACCGTGCAAATGAACCAGTGAGCGATGTGAGCAGGGGTGTGTACATCACGCAAGACTTCCAACTACTCTCTAACTTTTGTCCAGGTCGGATAACACAACTCATTGTGTTGGTGGGCCCTTCTGGTGCGTGGCGAAAGAGTATCATGGACAAAGCCGTTGCGTCCGTTTTCCCATATTTGCTTGTCTCGTGATAAGTTGCATATTCTAAGCCCTTACAGGTGGTCCGCGAAACATGGTGGATATCCTGCTGGTGATCCTGCTCTGCGACACTATATCGGCGATCTATTGCACAAAGGTAGATTGAAGCACAAATATTATGGCCAATTACGATAACAATTTAACACCAGAGAGTGACTTTGTCGGCGCCGAACCCCATCTCCTTGCCGCTGGTACCCGTGATAGCGCCCGCTTGCTCGCTCAAGTATACTACGATTGGGCCAAGGCAAGCAACTCCCTGCAGTCCCATGCAGGAACCTTCGCACTGCGTGCTGTTCTCCCGTACGTACCGGTTCACGTACGCCACTATCACGATTGATTAATTGTAGGTACCTGCTCAATGGTAACATTCTTGCCGCACGAACATTCCTTGGTGCCTTTATCTCCTACGTTTCTCCCTCTGGAGGGACTGTCCTTCCCATCGGCAACACCGGCGACGAGATAACTTTCTCGCGTGATTCCTTATTAAACTTTGCGCAACTTGCCGTGCGGTCTATTCAACGTGCCGCAGGCGCGCAGAACAGGACCGCAAGGGAAGCCTGGATACGTCTCTGTGGGACTTATCAGTCCAGAGCCGCTTTGCTCTCCCAGCCGGAGATCCGAATGGTTGTGAAATTTTACACACCGATCCACTCGACTGATATTGACACGGAATTTCGTAGGTTTTGGAAGAATTGGGAACGCTGTATTTTGACCTTTCTCCCCCGCGTATGGCGAACGCCAATCCATTCGGTGACATAATGTCTTCGTTGTTTGGGGGTGCTCCCGGCTCTGGCACTGGTACCACAGCGCCACGCACCATCGTTCCTGGCGTTGGTGGGGCCCAACTCGCACTTGATTAGGATGCTTGTAACGGACCCTGTGACCTTTTTCGAGTGCCAGTTTCCGCATTCCGGTTGTCGTACTGTACCTGTACTGTGTCGTGATGTATTAAGAAGCAAGAATCAATGAGTGGGTTATCCCCTGTGGGTAAAATATTCCGGTATGAGTTCGGCGTAAACAACTTGATTCTTCTCGAACCATTCTTCAATGCCCTTAGAGCGGATTCTGTGGACCATGATGGAAACAATTCTCTCCTTGAAAGAGCAGTGTATTGGGTTACCGGTTACCAGTTACCTAACAGCTCTATGCTGTACCTATGGTATCCTCGGTATCGTGCCAGTACTGTAGCCGGTGCGTTCCATCTCATCTCAATCGGTTAGAATTCAAGGTTCCCTGTCGTGATGGGATGGGTGCCACTCATCGCCACACCGTAGTATTGCCGCCCGTACTTCCCCGAACTTATAAGGTGCTCAGTAGTAGTGTGGAATAGCTTGGCTCGACACCACCACTTCACAGCATACGTTCAAGTGTCAGTGACTCCGCTTTAGCTCCCACGGCCGAACCAGACACATTCGGAGTCCAGTCGTGTGCCACTTCAACTCCTTTCTATTTGAAACATGGCGGATGAGCCGTGCACAATGTGAGCCTCTGGTCAATCAGGTTGTCCCATGAACGTATGCTGACTACGACAACGCACGCCGACATTGATGACAGGCGGAGGTCGACACACCTGTCTTTCCGGCGCCTAACACACACCATGCGGCGCGTAAAGGCCAAATTCCATTTACATTCGCCGCCTGAGCCACAGCGACCACCTTCCCCAGAGTCGTCACCAAGACATGCACCAGCTGCTCCCCAAGTGACGCCTCCGTCTACCGTGACCTCACCAATCTCGGGTGTACCGGCGGAGCTCCTCATGGAAATATTCACCCATGTCCCACGCATGGAGTTCGAGGAGTCCCTCCGGGCACCCATTGCTGGTGTGCAGCTGCAGCCCACCTGGATGTCTATCACGCAGGTCTGCCGTCGTTGGAGAGCGGTAGTGGCCAACTTCAAGGACTTTTGGGCGTATATCCCGCTCCAAACGTCTGTGTACTGGGTGGAGGTGTCCTTAGCGCGCTCCTACCCGCGCCCAATCTCCTTCCGCATCGACTTTTCAACCACACAGCCGGAATGGTACCGGCGCGCGGCACTCTCCGCCCTCCGAGAAGTTTCACGGGCTCAGGAGGTCCACCTTCAGAGCTCGGTAGCCACGAACCTGGAATTTCGCAAGGAGGCGTTGCACCTTCTGGGTGGATCCCCTGCTCCTAAGCTTGAGACGTTGAGTATCGATGGGACCATGGCACGAAACTTTGTCGAGCTCTCTGATGATATCTTCCTCCGCCATCATAACGCCGTCGTCGCATTGCGCTCTCTAACCCTCACGTTTTGTGAAGTCCGTCCTTCTAATATACTTTTCCACGCACGTTTGGAATCCCTCCACCTCGAGAACTGTCAGGCAGACAGTCTGTTAGAAATTCTCAGTCATCTCCCATATCTTCGTACACTAATTTTAGAAAGCACGCCATTTCACGATGCACCCCTGGGCAATTCATCCAAAGTCGTGAACCTTCAGCAGCTACGGCAGCTTGCAATCACCAACGTGTCCAGTATTATCGCATTCATCATAAAGGGCATTCTGATACCCACATCGACCTCACTTTCCATCACATGTACAGACTATCTAGAGATTGACGAACCACTTGATGATGCTGACCTCCTTCACATAATCACCTCGACGTTGTCAACAGTCCTTTCTGCACACGTCGAACGTGCGCTCGCCGCAGGTCACTCATTCCCCCACCTCGAAATCGCCACACCAAGTTGCGTCTCCAAACGTACACTCACGCTTTGCGACCCCAGATCCGACATATCAGGTACTTTCTTGACATGCCCTATTCCGGGCGTGCCCCAGCTACAGCTGTCCCTAGCATGGGGTGACGCATCCGCGGACCTCTTCACCGCACTACTCTCCACCTTCCCTGCTGCTGCGCTGCTGCGTGTCCACACGGTCGGCATGTGTGACGATTCTCCTCCACGTTCGAGTGTGTGCGCCGCCGACGGCCGGTCTCGTCCCCACCTTTTTGCCAAGGTTCATGCAAAGGCGCGTGACGAGGCCGTTCGGGGGCTGCTCGCTATCACGGCGATGCACGGAGCTCTCCCCTCGCTCCGTGGGGTGTCGCTCCAAGGCATCGACCTAGACAACACCGACGTCGACTCGCTGGTGCGTGTGCTGGTTCATCGCCAGCGCGCATTCGCGGGAGAACCGATCCGGCTTATATTACGGGATTGTTTTGCGAGCAAGGGTACGATTCATGCACTCCGGAATTGCTTGGGATCAGACGTGGTTGATTGGGGATAACAAGTACAGAATTGACGTGAATCGTATGGCGTCCGTCTTTCATTTACTAGTCACCTATTCTCAGGACAGTCACGATTGTACTCCAAACGACCGGTTCGGGTGCCAAGTTCGCAACTTTTATCACATTAGGGAAATGGGCAAATTACGGTAGCATAAATATTCACATTCTTGTATCATATGACCTGGCAACCTAATAGCTGTATTAGCTACTAGACCTTCCGACTTCGCAACTAAGATGAGCTCTCGAGATCTTTGGCGAAGATGCAATGGTTATGTTATACCACGAGAGTTTTGGGAGACGACTACGATTTGAGCTTCTGGAATAATAACGCGCTTTCTAGACAACACAACACGTAACCGTAATCAAAAGATGAACGGGATCATAGCCTTCCTCTTGCGGGGGTAATCTTTCCCAAACTCCTTTTTATACGCATGCTGCTTCTTCGCGGCCCAGCTCATCATCTGAACCGTCGACACGGTCCAGAACAGCCATGCTACGTGCGTCCAAGTGCGTGAGCAATGCAACCAGTAGGGAGTTTTGTTTGGGAACTTACCGGCCCAGGAACCCGACATGTAGGCAACGGAAGCCCAAGCGACGCTTTCAAAGAAGTAGTTTGGGCACGAGATAAGACCAAAGCCGTAGCCGTGCGGGATCGCGCGTTTCCTTGTGCCGGGTGGGCGTAGGTTACGCAGGGTCAGATGGGTACTCAGGTTGGAGAGTTCTGCGAACTGTAGTGACAAAGTACCGTGGTCGGATCAGGCGAGCTGCGAGGTAGGCTGATGTACGCACGAGCCAGATAGCCGCACAGGACCAAAGGAACTGCGGACTAGATCGCAGTGTGCCCCGGATGTAAGGAGAGGTGGCCGAGTATGTTGGGCCATAAATTGGAAACGCGAGGAGAAATCCTGCAGGAAATCATATTTAGCGTGAACAGCATGAGTATAAGAGGACCCGTACCTGATAGACCATGGTAGTGTAACGAGCTGAACTGGTAATTAGGCAGGGGACCATTTAGGCTAACAGACGCACGTACTTTTTGAAGATGTTCCTCAATGGCATAGTCGCGTGCGAGAATCGATGGACGCTAGAAGGTATTGAGTAGGTGAAGAGACGCGTCCAGTTAGGAACTCCACGTACAACAACGACTCGAGCTCGCGTTTCGCGAAATGCAAGATGACCATCGCATACACATATCTACAAACACGTCATCAGATCCATGACAGCGACCAGCCAATGCGACACACTTTTGTAGCTGGCTGTGCTGGACCTGACCGCGATAGAATACGTTGGGCAGATGATACAATAGCGGATGAATGACAAGTGGGCCAGCCTATTATGACGCGTTTAAGTCAGACGACGTGGAAATGGACGACGACGAAGAACGTACGTATTCAGTCAAGAACACCGTCCTCCAACTGACCTGCGGACCCAGGTCCTTGAGCATCACTTCGTCTCCGTCGCGCACACCCGCAACTGCGAGAATGGCGTCGTCATCCAGTGGCTTCGAATCACCCTCGAGGGTGAGCTTCTGTCGTTCGACGTAGAGCTATGCGCGTGTGGGTAAGACCGCCTGGCAAAGTTGGAGACAGGGTCGTACCTTGGGGAACCTTGCTGCCAACGCAGCTTTTACATCAGCGACTTTTGCGACATCGACGGGTTTGTCGATGGTGATTGCAAAGGGAAAGTCGCGCAAGAGGGCTGACTTGCCCGTCGCAATGACAGTTAACGAAGTCATCGTTCCGGAGAATCCGCTGGGGCTACCAATTATTTATTTATTTATCCAACCCAACGTGACATAACGTGAGAGAACAAGATCAGTCATTAAAAAGGACTCCGAGTATGTACGCCCTTCTAGCTTTCAAGTTCGCCCTCAACAGATTGATCAATTTCACTGGCATGTTCATATTCGATATCCTCAGTGTCAGCCGTGGCTTCTTGGTACTGTAAGTCGGGAGTGGTCAGAGGTCGAAGGAACCAAATAAATTATGAACCTTACCTGCTGGTACTCATGACTACATCCGAAATTGGTGGGTGAGACGTCGTCCATGGAAGAGAGATCAAGTAAGAGACTTACACTAGATCTTGCGTGTTGCTCTCTGCTTCGGAGAACTCCATTGTGTCCATTCCTTCTCCTGTATACCAATGCATGAACGCCTTGCGTTTATACATCATCGAAAACTATTTCAAACGCAACACAGAAAACGGTTTAGCTAGCTCAGTGAAGGGCTTGGAAAGAAAGCATACCTGGGACAGGCTACGATTGAATAGCTCCTGAATGGCAGTGGTGTTTGCAAGGCAAGTCGCCGACTGTTTCTGGCCCACAGGCGGTACGGAGCAGAGTGTCACTGACACGTTGTCCGGAATCCAACTATTCAAAGGAGGCGCCATCAGCGTGTGCTCGAGTAGCAAGGAGGGTCATAATTTACTCGACAAAGAGATGCGAGTTCTTTTGCTGTAGCTGCTGTACGGTGTACTGTGAAAAAAATCACGGCATCAGCGCCTCTTCCGACGTGCGCGCAGGAAACGCACGTACTTCAGCCTGAGACGACGAGTTAGCGGATAATGCCTGTATAACACGCAAAGAACGAACAGACTTCTCGGGAGGAAATTTTGCCACGGAAAATGGTCGCAGCGGTTAGGTATCGCCTGGAGCGAAGGCCCTGTTTCAGGTCGAAAAACTCTGAGAGCGACGAATCACCACCCACCCAAAGCGAGGATCGCACGCGACCAGCAGGTTTTTACGATCAAAAAGCCTAGTCACGGGGATGAAAAGATTTGTACCATAACAATGCAATGAAACGTACGCGGTAGTCAAGTCGGGGACCGAGACACGATGGAATGACTGCGCCTTGGCGTCATAAAACGGAGCATAACTCGGCGCCAGGAAGTGTAGCTAGGAGCAACATGAAGGTGAGGATTATTGTGGCCTTTTAGTGAAAAAACTCACCCGAGGGAATGGTATGAGGTTCAGAGATAGTTTTCGAAGGTCGCTACAACGGTACGCAAGATCAGCTGACGAGCGCCAAAAGTTATCATCGTGACTGACCCGTTAAGTTGACCAGGGAACCGAAGGCTGGTACTCACCCCACACATGACCTGCGAGACCAACTATACAAGCTGGATCATTAAACAACGTTGAGAAATATGACCAAAGTGTGTCACTTACGCTGTTGAGATCATCAAATGTCGGGCTCTTCACCTTCATGGCCCGGGTGGTAATATCATACCTAGAAATCGGTTCAGTGAAATTTGAAATATCGCGCACTTCGGAAAACTCTCGCACAGCGCCTCGTTATCGATACAAATGGTCATGTCACTGTTCTCGACGAGTTGATGTACCGAAAGAAGCGCATTGTACGGCTGGAGATATGTTGGTCATCGTGCACGAAGCCGTTAGGGATACGTGGCATGACTCACTTCCACTACTGTTTCAGAAACTTTTGGCGATGGCAGGATCGAAAACGTGGCCAACATTCGATCTGGGTATTCCTGCATGCGAAACGTCATTGGCTGACCTGAGACAAACGTTCGAAAAGACGTACCTCTCGCATCTTAGATAGAAGCAGGCTTCCAAGGCCAGCACCAGTACCACCCCCGAGAGAGTGGATGATTTGAAATCCCTGGAGAGCATCGCAGGGTTCGCTCTGCTTCCTCAGAACCTCCTGGAGGAAAAATGAGAAAATCAAACACGAGCCGAAGCTCAGTAAATCCCACCGTGATAGTATCCACGAGTTCGGCACCTTGAATGGGGGAAGTAAGATAACGTAGAAAACTTCGGACTGTCCGTGCTCACCGTCAGTGTAGACTGCATCGTCATAAGACCCGCATCGTGAGCACGAGTGGAGAAGAACAGGAAGAGGAAGGACGAACAGCCTTTTGCCCAGTTATTTCCCGCTCCGCCTTCGCCAGCGATGAACGTGTCCGGCTTGAACAGCGAGCCAGTAGGACCGGAACGTATCTGAATAAATCGCATAAACAAAACAACGGACGCGTGGTGAAGCACTATGCAGCACACGCACTCGGTCGCACACACCCGCTTCGAGGTCGATCTGGACGCTGCGCGGAACATACTTGGACACCGATCCCCCATTGACCTCGGAGAAGTACGTTTCCACCTTTACCAAAGAAAGAAGTCAACATTCTTGCACGATACTTTCCCCCACCGCCCCAAAACTTGGGGGGGAAGATTGACAGGAGAAGGGGGGTACAAGAGACGACTTACACGAGCGAGCTGTAGCGGATCAGTGCCGTGGTACGCCTGCCAGTGCAAGTGCAAGCCCGAATAGAAGTGAGTAAAAACGTCGCACGAAGAAACAGACGGTGACGCACTCCGCTCAGGTCGAGACCGTGCTCAGCAAGGAGCATCTTCCAGAAGTTCTCACCAATTTGGTTTCCGGCCTATGATACGTGTACCCCCGTTAAACCTCCGTTCCGTTAACACGAGACGCGATACGCATGATGATTTACCTGGCCAGCCTAAGTAGTAGCGCATGGTTCAATATCAGAAACCGCATGCTGGAACCAATGAACAGCGTTACCTGAATATTTATGATCTCTCTAGGCATTGTGGACGAAAGTGAAAAGAGGTGACAAGCGGAGCCTGAGGTTTCCCCTGGGCTAGGGCTTTCGGTTTCGGAAGCCAGCGCCCATGAGGTCATTTAGCCGAAAAAAAGAGCTAACTCGGAAAATTTTCCTACAAAAAGCTGGGATACACAGGTTGCATAGGGCTACAGGAGGATACCGTACGCTAGCTACATAGAGTAGAGATAAAATAACGTCTGTCCCACAACAAAACGTGTCAAACTGGCGGAGCGTAGGGGACGCCGCCGCTGTACTGCATCTGCATCACTTGTCGCGAAGGATCGACTGGTCCGCCGACATACGCAGGCGGCATCGCGACAACATAAAAATATGGTTGCCTTGGTACTCCAGGATCCGAGTTCCCACTTGACTGCGGCGACGCATGATCCGCCCCGATCGGGCTCGGGCCTGGACCTGGGCCGGGTCCCTGCGGTGGGTGTGGTTGGGGTTGCATAGATGGGTACGACGCTGGGAAAAAGTAGAGCGGCTGGGACGGCATGGCGAGCTGAGGCACAGAATACGGGGGATATGATGATTGGGGGAGCCCGAACCCAGGCACGGCGTGTGGTGCTGGGAGGTGCGTGCTTGCGCCCTCGCTACTGGACGCGGAGCCTGAGCCTTGAGCGGGGGCAAGTGTTGCGCTTGAGCCCGGCGCATGCGCGAGCGAGTGGCCAGAGGGCGCGGTGAGTCTGCGTGTGCTTGAGCTGTTGGCTCCGCCTCCGAGGAGGTCTAGGTCGTGCAGGTGGCCGGTGTACCAGGATCTGCCGGTGCCACTGGTGGTGTGCGAATGGCTCCCACGCCTCGAGTCTTCAGGGTTAAAGTCGACGGTGACGTTGGACGATACCCAAGGGAGGTTGTTCAGGTCGCGGAAGAACTTTCCTACACGCGCGAATTGGGAGGGAACGGATGGCTCTGGAGGGGGCTCGACGTCTGTGTCCATACCAGCGTAGTCGTCCGCAAGCTCCGGTTCGACGTAGATGGGGCTACCGGTGGGACTCTGAACCGTGACGTGAGGCCGGCGAGAGGTATCGAGTGGGGATATACGAGCGGTCCCAGGGGGTGAAGGCTCTGGCTCTGCAGGATACTGCGAGGGCCGTGGCGAGTTTGCGTAGGTCCTGGGGTAGCTTTCTTCCTCCATCGACGAGGCAGGATCAGGATTGCGGACGGTGCGAGGGGGGGAGGGCCTCTGAGTGGCATTATGAAAAGAACCATGATGTGAGTGGTGCAGTGATGATGGGTTTGTGAGTGATTGGTATGTAGGCTGCGACTCGGTGCGGGGGCCTCGGATGGCATGAGACATGGATCGCGATGGGCCAACGGTTGGCGAGTGTCCTGGGGGAACATTCGGGTCCTCTGAGTAGTGCATATCGTCTTCCGTGTACTCTGCGGCAGCATCATACGGTGGGTCTCCCGGTTGCTCTAGGATCCCAGAGTTTAAGTTGTGCGAGGTATAAGGAGCGTGATATGGGGGTTGATAATGGTACGCAAAACTTGGAGGGGTTTGTGGTGCCTCCCGCCGATCCGGTCGAAAGCCGCGTTTCATAGCCCTCGGGATCTTCCTCAACCCCCTTATAAAGCCACCCACAAACCTGCGAGTGCTGTGAGACCGTCGGGGCGCGTCGTCGAATTCCGAGTCATAAATTGGTCCATGCTCGGTGCCAGCATCGAGCTCCATGGTTTCAGCGTCGGCGTCGGCATCGGCATCGGCATCGGCATCGGCATCGACGTCGACGTCGACGTCGGGGTCATCCAGCTCTGTCATGGCTACTATTGTGGGAGTTGGCAGACCATGTGTTGGGTCCACAGGCGCCGGCAGTGGGCGGGGGCCGTACAATCCAGAATTATAGGTCTGTCTGCTACTATTGTGACTGAGATGAGGGGTGACAGAGTAGCCCGTTGTTCGCATGGATGGGATATGATCCGCCTCAGGCATGCCGGCGTCGGGGTGGTCTGGTTGGTAGAGGTAAGGGGGGTTAGGACGAGGGTCATATTGTGTCTCAATCCAGGAGGACATGTTCGGAGTCGTCATCTTGCCAAGAAGGTTGATAGAGCTATTGCAGGAAGAAGAACTTTGAGGGCGGGAAGCTGGGATCCAGCCAACACGTGTACGAAGTGCACAGGTGACATATCCATGAGGCAATTGCACAAGGTTGGGTGAGTCGGCAACATTTCCATAGTGAGTCGCTATCGGAGTATACCGCAGTCGTCGGTCGGAGCGCCGTTGGACGAAAGTATTCTGGCGCAGCGACTCGAGCGAGAGAGAACTCGCTGTGACTGTGCGTGGGTGAAGACACAACTAGCACTTAATTTAATATGATACAGCGGACCAGACGGGCCGGACTTTCTATCCCTAAGCAGCCATGTTCACCGTCATTGCCAGGTGTGTACAACTTCTGATCCCCTCTCCATGATGTCAACTTTACCCCTTCGAGAGAAAGTTTATCTTCTATGACCTTCCGATGGTCGACTCTTCCTGGTACACTTTCCTAGGAACCGGTCGAGAATCGGCCATCAAGAACGGAAAGCTGAATAGTTTCTTTTTTTTCTATCATCACTCGTACCACATAATCTGTACTTACCCCGTTCTTCATATCTAGGTCGTGTCGACGAGTAATTCTTCACAACTTATCTTTCGTTAACTCTGTAAACGTTATGGGTGCCGAATGTGCAGTTGGCAAGCTGACAGCTCATAAAACCACAACAGTCTCATTCAACATGTACTGTACATCATGAAACGGCAAAGAAAAAGTCCATAATGAGGCCTGAACCTCGTCTCCCCTTTCTCTTCATCGGTATTCTTTGCAAATGTGGCTCAAGGCCACGCATCACGACAGGTCTTGTCCGGGCGCTTACTGTTCCTTCCCTTACACTCCATTTCGCCACAGTCTTGACATGCGTGCGTGCAAAAGGACCGGCCACCCTTGCCCTTGCAGTCCTTAGACCCGCACTTGACGCAATGTCGAATGCGTTTCACTTGACTTTCTTTTACCCCGCTGGGACTAGCGGACTCGGCCAGTGGCTGATAGGGCATCGGATAAGGACCATAGGCATACGGCATGTAGGGCGCACCCTGCGGATAACCGTACGGTGCAGGCACAGACGTGTGTGGATGTACGTGTGGGTGCGACTGCACGTGTGTAGTTGGTGGTGGCGCGGAAGATGTTGAGGGTGTATTCTGATCAGATTGCGCCGTCACTGGTGGAGGGTGACCTTTCCAGCTCTCCGCGTAAGGCGCTCCCTGCGTGAAGGATGAGCACTCATCACTGACTCGTCAATGCTGTGCATCACGAACCTCAGGTGTGTCGTGAGCGGGTTCGTCAACGTGCATCGCATCTGATTGATGCGTCAATTCCATATCATCGGAACTCTCCTCCGCGGTCGCCTCGTCTTTGTGCATCGTGGGAACGGGGAAGCTCTGCTGTGCGGCGCGGACGATCCGCAAAGTGGCCTCTTTTCCCATACCTTCACCGATACATCCAACTACAACGGCCCATAGTGATTTGGAGACACCAATGGGTTGCCAGTTCCACGTTTGCGGATCCGAGGATCCACTGGCAAGTAGCGTAACAGGGAGTTCGTCACGGAGGACGGGAGGGAGGGCACTGATTACCACGGGGTCCGTGCTCGCAAAGCGACGTCCTTCTGTACCTGCGCGCCCTTTACATTGAGGGTTGTTGCACACGTACTCGCAACCGATGAGAAAGAATGGCCTGCCGAGGTCATAAACCTTTGTTGGGGCTGACCGGATGCAACCACGGTTGAGTAGTGGCGCGGCACAGAAAGGACAGGCGATGCCATTGAACACTAAGGGGAGGGGGTCCCAATAGAAAAAACGGTGTTCGGGAGGTGTAGGCGAAGCCAATGAGGAGGCGGTGAGCGCGAAATAAGACGGAGAGCAAGGCAACCAGAAAGACTTGAGGAGTGAGTATAGCTGCGGAATCGGGCCTTCCTGGGGTGCGAATAACGAATTGACGTGAAACTTGAAAGACTCTTCGACGTTCATCCCAACACGCGAGACAGGCGCCGGGGCGTGAAGAGAGGAGACAAGGCTCTGGAGTAACGTGCTTAGATCCGTGCGGAGAAGCTCGGCCCAGTCGTCGTGGAGCACCGGATCAACCGCCTGGACAGCTTTCTGTGGGGAGGCCGGCGTCTCCGCCTTGTACTGGAGCGCGGCCGATAAGGTGCTGTACGTGGTACTCCAGGGTTGCTGGGGTGCTGGAGTAGTGGGAGTCGGGTAGGTGTAGCTGCTATAGGCAGGCTGAGAGTGGGGATTGAACACACCATCCCTTTTCGAGGTGGCCAGGAAACGCACCGAGCTGGCGAACGGTGGTGCCGACGCAGATGGTGCCGGCGTTTGACCGGTGCCGTTCTCGGTGGAAGGCGTGGCAAAGTCACCAGGTGCGGCGACCTTGCGCTTTCGCGTAGTGACTGAAGGAGTACCGCGAGGTACGGAACCAGCGGGGAGACCGTCCTTACGTGGACGACCGACGGGACGCTTTGGCATAACAGGGGCGTTTGGGTCGATATGCTTCTTCACGCCACTACCTTTAGGACGACCAGGCCCACGCTTTACCGGAGTCGCTGGCGAAACGCTGGGTCCGCCCGTCGTTGCGAGGGCACTGCCAGCCGGGTTTGCGTCAGCAGGGGTGGGGGGTTGGCCAGATGTTGAAGGCTGAGCCGCCAGAGTACTCGCTAAGCTCTCCATTGTATAGGATGGGCTGCAAAGCAGGCGAGGGGTCAGACATCGCAGACAACGACAACGATATGAGAGTAAGAGAACGAAAAATAATAGACGAATGGTAATATTTTTTTTGTTGGTGGTAACCCCCATCGCAGACCCACAATCGAAATAAGAAAAAAAGAAAAGAAAACACAAACTCATTCGATGACTAAATAAAAATAGGACAGCTCACCGCTTCGACAAAACGACACGGTTTGGAGGGAACAACAAGTGATTGGACTCGTGAATGGAGCGTATACGACTCTCCTTATTATGGGGAGGGATGGTCAGCTCAGGAGAGACCGGAGAGGGGGAAAGGTTATTGGGGGGTTTATCGAATAGGCACCACATTATCTCAAATTACACGGTCGGAGTTTCAACTTGTTTTCCTCAGTTTATCATCTTTTTCTCGTCAAGCATCCCGTCAACAAGGTCAGTATCTCTCCCATGTCCCTCTTTGCTCTCTACGGGATGATTTGTTACCGACAATATTAGGAAGTGCCGTCCGAACTACCCTCGTGTCGAGCTCGGTTCTCTGATTCTTTCTTTTCTACGTCTCAATCGCTCCATCTCACCCTTTCTGACACGCTTTTGTAGGTGAAATTTCTCGACATTTAGGGGGGCTGTTATGTCACTCGGAAAATTATTTGGCGGTATTCCTCCTCTCCCTTCACACCGAGCACTACCATGTTCGCGGTCACATCATAACACACAGTCCCACGTGTTCTCCCACGTTCCACGGTGACACCCGATGTCACTTCACGTCCTCGTTCCGGGCCGTGCTGTGATGTATTCGCCAGAGCAGATTAACTGCGATATGCAGCCTGCAATCGCGTCACACGGTCCTCGATAACACGATCCAGAGAGGAAATCTCAGCTCTCAATCGACTTAAGCACCCCGGCATAAGACTTGAACGGGTTGCCTCTTTCATCCGAACACACCTTGTTCTGCTCAACCCATCCATGTGGGCCCGTCTGCTTTTACCCGCTGGACCCATTCGCATTATCTGCGCCCAATCAATGTGCGAACACATTCCGTACGGGGGCCCAATATCCGATGATAGAAGCGAGTGCGGAGCGGTACGTTGATTTAATTCATTCCGCCCCGCGCTGGTGATTATAAAATTCTGTTCCCGAGGTACCTTTTGACTCGGCGGTGATCGCAACTTGCAACACGAGCCCATGGAAAATAAAGAGCCGATCTGATCCTGCTGACATCTTACCCCGCTCTTTCAACGAAGACTATATTCGATACACACAGGCTATGAGCATCGGGCCGAGCGAAATCATACACTGGAGCGGTTGACTCAACATTCCGGAGACAATTTACAAAAGAAGTCGAAATCGCGCGCAATTAGAAGCCAAGGCCTGACTGTATATTAGGCCCTGTTACATGTTACTCCGTACCGCGCGCAACTTTTCGACACCCTGGAAGGGGTACGACTCGGCGATCACTAATACCGGTGGTGTGAGGAGCGGCGTTTTGTCAACGACGCCACGATGCCCATACCAACTTTCTAAGTCACTATGGTAAAATAAGATATCGTATTAACATTTACAGTACATGATAGCCTATATATCCACAATCTGAATCCATAATTAAAAACAACTTACTGTAAGCAAGAACTTAAGCTTCAATCTCATGTTAGTTAGCTTAGAGAACGACTGATAGGTCCCTCGCAATCAAACTGTCAACATGTCACCAATTAACCGCAACCAACCGCAAAGGTCGACGTTTGGCCGACGGGAAGTGTCACTCCTGTTCCTGGGAGTGGGGAGGGGAGCTGAGATGGAGGGGAGGGTAACCCTCGGATTTTAGTTAGACTGCTATACAACAACTAGTACTGTCAGTTACTGTAGGACATAGGGTACAAAATATTACTCCAACAAACTTCGTGAAAATTCTACAGCTTGCAATAAGACTCACTCATTTTTTCCATCCAAGATTTATGTCAAAGTTGTATTTCTTCCACCAGAATTTGCTCAACTGCATCACGGATGCTTGTTTCTCGTTCTGATAACGTACAATGTACACATAACACCCGCCGAAGTTTTTCTTTGCTACGAAACATCTGCTTTGGAGGATTCGGTGTCCTGAGAACAGGAGTACGCTTGGGGAAAGTCGAGCATATCCCGTCGTCCCATCCCATCCTTGACACAACAAAATTATAAAACGTATGGTACCGTAGTAGGAAAGAGAATATTACACTTCAAGCTCTTCTTCGCTGTAACACTGGTATCAGTTCTGCACACCAAAACATAACAACTAAAACTGCGATCTACTTGTTGTGCCAAGCAGACACAAGAGAATTGGAAAGAAGGCTTCCGGACGGCCCCCAACTGTTGCGGCGTGGCTGTGGTTACGACGAGGAAGGCGCAACGACCGGATGATGACCAAGGACGCTCAGCGCCAACGCCTCGTTAGCCCTTGGTCATCGTGTCATCAATTCCACACATCAAGGGACTCAGAAGTGAACGCACTCGCGAAGACGGGCAGCCCCTTCTTCTACCTCTCGAATCTTCGCGAGAAGCTGCTGCCGACTCTTTTCCAACGAGTCGATACGAGTGGCCGCACGGTCCAGAAGCGCAATCTTGGTTGGCGGTGGCTGGGACACGAGGCTGAAACCGTGTGTCGGAACAACATTCTTGAGACGATGGTACGAGGCCTTGAGCTTATCGCGCCTCCGCCGCTCTACCCCTACATGCGGGCGGTGGATCTCCTGGCGACGCCTATTATGCACGGCGCAGTCGCAATGAGAAAAGTTGGACGTAAAAGTAAAGTTAGTCGACTTGACTCACAGCACACGGGATGCGGCGCGCATGTGCACCGCGCTGGAGCTATTGTGATAGTTGGTGGAGTTTTTGCGCTTCGTCGGACGACCCTTGCGCCAACGACCCGAGTGGAGCACGGAGGGCACGCCACCGATGGGATTATAGCGCATGGATCGCGGGACCGAAGTGAGGCTCGATGTGAAAAAGCCGGACCGGCTGCTTTGCAGTGCACCTGAAGTCATGTCTTCGGAATTTTCACTCATGAGTAAAGCCGTAAGCGCGATGGTCCAGGCGGAAGGAAAAGTAGATGGAAGTTCCAGAGAGTGTCACAGATATAAATGTATTAACGACTGCCGCAGGTGTACTCGGTCATGGGTGGAGTAAGGCCCAATGTGGGGTTAATAATGGGATAAGCGACGTGCGCGTGCTGCACAGCGTACAGTAGAGCTTGAAAGGGAATGAGGGGAAAAGGAAATCCGTACCGTCGGGCGACCAAACAAATGTACAAACAGATAAGCGACATTACGCTGCATCACATGCATCACACCTTGCGTCACAATCTTTCGCGCGTGTACCACAGTGCTCCACAATGTATGCGGTTCATCCGCACCATGTAGCCCATTGTGCACACGTGGTCGTTGAGTGGGTGTCGGACCCAGATGGCGCGCACCGAATGGACCTCGCGTCGTGCAAGGATGAGCTTATGCTCTTGTTCTGTCCGAAATTCAAACCCGTTCATGGATTAGCATCGAAAGTCTCTACTTGGTTGCAGAAGACGGCACGGTAGGTGGTAGGCGCGAGGGTGATCGGTTCGAGGCTATTTTAAGGCTCTTATAGGTGATAGATCGAGGGGGACATGGGTGAGAGAGGGGCGTGTCCAGATGCGCGGGTGACGTCGTTTGTCCGACGTTTTTTGGACCTGCCATGCGATCATGCCCGTTGCATTACATCTCGATGCTGCTGAACGCCATCATCTAGACACAAATTCAACTAGTGCCTACAATGCCTGCCATGACTTTGAAGGGCACGCTACGAACAATGGCAGCCTCAGCGATCTCATGAACGCGCGCATTCTGGGTCATTTGATCATCTATTCTCCATCCAATGCTGCTCGACACGTGCTTTTCAATGTTATACTCTCCTGTAACAATGACTATGCGTCCCTTTCTGCACTCGGGTCGACCTTTCTTGATTATTACATCTATCCTTGTGAGCAATTCGCAAGTACACTTCGTCTAGCATGCTGACCACTTACCAGTTAAGACTTTCAAAGGAAGAAGGAAGAACCCCTGAGGGAAGTTCACATCCAAGCAGAGAATCCTTCGGTAAGAGCAAGGAAGAGCTGTTAGCGGAGATAAAAGGGGCGCCTAAACACCATCTTGAAGCGAAGAATCAGGTCAGTCGGCGAGGAAGTCCTTTACTAGGTCTTCTGCTAATGTCATTCAAGCTCACATCAGAGACGGTTTTCGCTGCGTATTCTCGAGGAAATACGATCTGAGGGTCAGATCTGTTGCTTACCTTCCCGTCACTGTGGAGGAAGTATTGGAGGCTGGGGGAGGGGAGCACACAGATTGTGTCCATATTGCGCCAGACTCTACATATTTTACTATGACCGCAAACTCGCCCGATAAAGTATCGCCATTTTACGGTTTTTTGCGGTTTTCTAAAACTGACATCTCGCTTTGCGTAGGAGGATTATTCTGCCTCTGTTTTGGCAGTCCTGCCACGGTTCGGGTATACTCCGAGTCCTGGCAACGAGAAAAGTGCATTCTTTGTTCAATATGATGACAATGGACAAGAGTGCCCATGACTTATTTGATCGGTTGGAGATATGGTTCGAAAGGACGGTCAGTGTTCTATCTGTTTCGAGACCAAAATATGCTCACCTTTTTATGTAAAAACTACCCCGAACTGCTACAACGTTGGGAAGTTCACTGACTATTTGGTGGCACCAGATCAGGTTATGCTCACTACGCCTGATCCACTAGCTTTGCATGCAACTTGTGCTCAAGTTGCACCTCTGTCTGGAGCACGTGAATATCTTGATCAAATCCTTGAAGAGACGGAAGAGATGGAAGTATTGGCGCAGGATGGCACGTCATCAAAAGTTCTTCACCATGTGCTCGTAACTCTTAGTTCCCGAGCTATTACTATTGATGTATAAGGTAGTCTTTAAATCCTTTTAATAGCAAGTCAATAGCAAGATCTTGTTCTACCCCGAGTTGGCATGTTGAGGTGCGGTGCAGAGATATCTCTCAATCGGACGTCTCATGATATCAAGTTATTATCAACACAATCAGCACGTACTTCGAGTACCTGAGTTGCAACTTAGTCGTTTGGGACTAGGGACCATCCTCATCAATCGTCGAACTGGTGCACTACGGATATCATTGTCTTGGTCAACGTTACCTGTCGGGAACGTAGCACCCAAACTTAGGGTACGAAATACTGCGCGATGTCATCGTTACAACAAAACACTGGCCAAATTTCTTTCTGCGAGGGAATCAGTGAGGACCATATAGGAGTGCGCCTACAGTAAGCCAGGACTGAGAGTACAGTCGTTGACACAACAAATTTACAAAAACGTAAGCTACCGTACAGGGAAAATATGCACTTCAAGATCATTGGGGTATTGTTTCTTCGCTGTGGCACTGATACATACCTAGACATAACAGAGAAGTGCAATCCACTCGTTGTGCCATGCCGAGGCAAGAGAATCGGAAGAGGACCGGCCCGCAACTGCTACTGCGGAGCTGTGATTACGGTGAGGTAGGCACTATGGCTGAACGTTGACTAACGGGGCTCAGGGCCAACTCCTCGTTAGCCCTTGATCGTTATCGTCAATCCCATACATCATGATCAAGGAAATTGGAAGGAAAATGAACGCACTGGCGAAGACGCGCAGCCTCTTCCTCTTCCTCTTGAATCTTCGCGAGGAGTTGCTGCCGGCTCATTTCCAATGAGTTAATACGGGTAGCCGCGCGGTCCAGAAGCGCAATCTTGGTTGGCCGAGGGTGGGACATGAGGTCGATGCCATGCGTCGGAACAGCATTCTTGAGACGATGGTACGACGCTCTAAGCTCATTACGCCTCTGCTGCTCTGGTCCAACATGCAGACGGCGGATCTCCTGGAAACGCCTACTAAGCCGTAAGTCGAGGGCGCAATGAGAAATTTTGAACGCGAAAATCAGCCAACTCGGGACTCACAGAGCATGGGATGCGGCGCGGTTCTGCACTGGGCCAGAGCTACCAGCAGCATTGGTGAAGTCTTTGTGCTTCGTCAGACGACCTTTGCGACCGCGACTCAAGTGAGAGGGAGCACCGCTGAAGGGGGTATAACGCATGGAACGCCGGGCTGAAACGTGGTACGATGATTGGGGCCCAGAGTGGCTGCATTGCAATGCACCTGAATTGTTCTTTTCTGAGATTTTGCTCATGGGTAAAGCCGTAAGCACGGTTGGATCGGAGGTGGGAGATGTAGAGGAAAGTTCCGAAGAGACAGTTGAATGTGAACGTTGTGAACAACCACCGTAAGTGTATTCCCTCATGAGAGGAGTAAGGCTCATTATAGTAAACCCTAGAAAAGATGAAGTTGCTTAGCCTGCCGACGCCATATAAAAGAAGCTGACCAGGGTCATCACATGCTAGGTCTATAAAGTCGCTGCTCTTAGGTTGTTCAGGAGGCGGTGGCTCTGGGCAACTCTGCATGGTGGGTGTCCCGAAAATTAATATGAAGATAAGACTACAGGAAGACCGTGACAGGCATGGAGGTGATAACGAGGGCCAAGTAGCCTAGCGCCGAGAGACACAGCATGTTATATTATGGCTAAGACACGGTCAGGGTTCGATGAACTGTCTTCAACAGCATGCAGACCACTGTTGAAGAGGGTCTGGCCCTTCTGATCGGAGCTTATATGAAAGAAGGGACTAGGGATGGCGCGCTGAAGACAAGTTAGAGAAGACTAGAAGAAAGAGAGACTTGGGTCCAGGCCCAACAGGGCGTCTAAAGCATGTTTGCAACGTGTTCACTACAGTACTCGTACAACTGGGTCTTTCTTTTGCTTCTTGCATCCCGAGCGTTCGCAGCTCCGCATTCACCTCGTTCAAGTGGTGCCTGAGTTGGGCACGAAGTCGGTCCCACCCATAATTTGCTCCTTGCTATCCACTTGACAACAAGTCGATCCAACAACAACTCACTTGCAACGCCCAACCGCGGTCCGCGTAATCGGTTAGACGGGGTACAAAGCTAGAATCTAGAATCTAGAACGAACACTACGGCGTGCGAATTACGAGGCATCGGCGCGTCGAGACCCAAACAATCAAGTTATAGAATTCGAGCAGAATGCACGCTTCTGAAGTTATTTGTCCGATATTTTCTTAGACCGAATCAGCATGCCTACTGCCTTACCTTCTGATACTGCCGAATACCATCATCTAGACCCAAATGCAACTAGTGCCTACAATGCCTTGACTTTGAAGATCATGCCACGAACAATGCGCCCATGACTCTCGGTTCCCAACCTGTTAGCCGTACGAGGCTTCAAGCTTAGCTTCGTGCCTCGAACCGCAACTCCTCTCTCGATCCCTGTCAACTGGATCTCTGGGAAGTGCCAATCGGAACCAAGGTGCCGGTGACGTAAGTGTCCATGATGCGAGGACGTCTGCAGGAGACTGCGCGGCGAGAAAGATGAACGTAAGTAGTATCGTATGTCCTAAGTTGAAGACGGACGATCATGTAATGGGAGTCCAGAGATCTTGCTGACCAACTAGTCTTGGCACCGAGTCGGAATCATCATTGGACTTTGGATCGGTTCTGAGAAGGGGCGATCAGATACGTGAACTTTTCCAATTGTCTCTGGTAAGTTAGTACACTTGATAGCATGCGATAATCTTTTCTTGCTACTAGTAACAGAACGCGTTTCTGGCACGCTCAACAAGTGAAAGCAATGACGCTTCTGATACAGCATGGTAGGATCCGTGGCATTGCCAATCATGTTTTCTTTGCTTGAATTTCCTGCAGATCCGCCTTCCGTAACTCTGCATTGACCTCTTCTAAGTGGTCCATGAACTGGGCACCTAGGCCATCCCACATTTGCGGCTCATGCTCTGAAAGGTCAGGTGTCAGCTACCGGCCTATTCTCCGGAAACGCCAATGCGACCTCGACTCACCGTGTAAAACACCAGAGCGTTTGATAGCATAGTCTGTGAGAGGAAGCATGAGGCTAGACTCGAACATGAACGCTGAGTGTCGGAATCAATTCAGGTCGTCAGGATTCGAGAAGACAGGCTTCCGAGAAACGCACCAATGGTGCCCTCGTGAACCCGCATCGGCTTCAACTCCGCTTCAGAGGCTTGCTTAAACTCTTCGTACGACACTGATATAAACGTTCAGCGCTCTGCTGTTAGTCATAATAGCGACTAATCACCGCCATGGGGGCAAAATCCGGTCTCGTAACTGGCGCCACCGGGTTGGAAGCCGTCGCTTCTGCCGCCGTACATACCATACAAAAGACCCATGAATTCCGTCGCACTGTTCCGATGGTAGAACGGTGGGCGGAATGTGTGACTCGACACATCCCATCTTGGGCTGAAAATCAAAAGGTCCACCAGCGAATGATGTGGTGTCTTTGACTTGGCTGTCAACACGCAGAAGATAGACGGGTCGATATGGTCCTTGGAAATGCTCCCAACATTCACGAACTTCTCCAGTGCGTATTTGTATGGTACATAGCTGAGATTCTCACTTAAGTGGCTGTGGGAACCAACGGAAATTCGAGAACTGACTTTCCGTGCCACGCGACAACATCGAACGGTGTGTGATCTTGCTTGCACGAAAATAGCCGCCCGCCAAGCCTGCGCAATCTGAATCAGCCACCATCTCAATACTATGAAAGCTTGACGTACTTATAGATAACTTCACGTCAAATTCGAGGCGTCAGAGAACAACTACAAGCATCTGGGAACCGAACGTACTCTCCCAAGGAGACTGGTCAACGTCGAAGCTTGCAACAGGGGACTCGAAATCGCGTGCGTTCGCAAGACCGTGTGTGCCAAGAGGTCCAAGTTCAGGCAGATCAAATTGCGAACCAAAAATTTCCTGGATATCTGCGCAGCACATACATTGAGTTCAACATGGTGCGTGACGCGTAACGTGTGGCGTACATCCTCGAACCGGGCCATCGGGCAGTCCAACCTTGAACTTCATCCCACGCTGAATCACAACCAGCTCTCCGGGCCTTACCATCATCCTTGGCGCCACTAATTGATATCTCACCAGAAAAAAGCTATGTCGATCTGGATCTCACCTGCCAAACTCAGTTTGGATGTCCAACCTGCCTTGCTGTGGAAGAACGAGCATGTGGCCATCGTTATTACAGAATGCTTCCTTCTTCATTGTTTTGTCTGCGGCGTAAATGTGTATCGCCAGTCCTTCTCGTAGCACTGGCGAACCCGCACCACACAACGTCTTAAAACTGCGGGGAAAGTCGATGCCAGAACCCTCCTTTGGGATCGCAAATGGGTGCCAAGCTAGTTGAGTCGGAGAGACTTGGACATGGGGGTTGGTAAGAGAAAATTCTGCTTCCAACTATGGATTTCCAATTTAGGCGAACTAGTCGGGATACGAGACGAGGGTGCGTACGTCTGTATTGAGGGCGAGTGGAGTGAACCCTCTGTGCGCCACTGATGGTCGTATACGATAGAGCCAACTAATGATTCGGTCATGAGTATCTCATGCGAATTCACGCTAGGTGGCCGTACGCTGCCTTGTTCTCAGAACGGGGGGCCGCAAATGAGGTTCCCGTCATCTGTACTTCTCTCAGAAAATGTGACCTTAAACGCAGAGAGCCGGATCACTCACCGCCTCGGCGTATAGCCCATATTTGACCCTTTGTGGGGAATTTTGCGCCACTGGGAGTGCCCCAGGCCTGCGTCGTACGCCTTTGTGTCAGACTCAAAGGAGCACGACGACCGCGACGGAATACTACGCACAAGGCCTCGCTCACAAAGCGATTTCCAAAGCCAACTTGGTATTGATAGGGATCTTTCTCTGAAGATACAACGACATATGAGGACTTTGCCGTGACGGTATGGGAGTAACGGGCGTGGAACAGGAGCGCGGGCACGGAGCGAGTGGGCCCTCTAGCGTGGCACAAGATCTCGCTCATGTTTTTCGCAGCGAGCATAGCTTGATTACTAGGAGAGGATAGGGAGCTAACCAGTGGATACGGGTTATGCCACGGCAGATATTTATACGCGCAAGAAGCATATCGCAGTGCCAGGTGACGAGAAGAACTAAATATTTCGCCAAAGGTGAGGAACTGCCTTACTGTAGAAGAGGTACGACCAATTGAACCCGCGGGCTAGATAAGGAGGAGTGCCCCAAATGCTGCACCACCTCGGTTCGGTTCGCGATTGGGCGGGAGATGGCAGTCTAATATTACAGTCATGACATCATTGCGTTGTCACTTGCTGTGGTGACAGGTTGGGCGTTTTGATTCATCCATCCAGCAACTGGCCGAGTGACTACAACCATGTCCTCCTTGGATAACTTGAAATTCCCCATTGATCTTTCCCAGTACAAGAAGTTGCGGAGCTTCCAGCTCAATTAGTATCCAAGCTTACCTTGCCACACTCACAGGCTGAAACTCGATGCTTCTAATCCTCGGCTCACCGACGAGCAAAGGCAGACACTGAAACATAACATACAGCTCCTACGCGATGCCATCGTCCTATTCACGTCTACTGGTGCCGCCCGCGGTGTCAGTGGGCACACAGGTCAGTTTCTCATCGTGGGAAACCCGTCTCCTGGAGAGCTCCATGGTATCCATGATCGGCATTGATACATCTTTTTTCTTACTATCTAGGCGGTCCTTATGACACCGTGCCGGAACTATGCATCCTTCTCTCCCTCTTCGAGTCGTCCAATAAGTACCACCCAATCGTCTTCGACGAGGCTGGTCGGTTATTCTCTCACTCATAGGGTCTTCCGAAGCTAATGCATTAGATCAGGCCACCGCGTCGCCACGCAGTACCTTCTCTCCGCGCTCGAAGGACATATCCCCGCGGCGCACCTCCTGCAGTACAGAGCAGCTCAATCGAAACTTCCAGGTCACCCTGAGCTCGGCCTTACACCAGGCGTCAAATTCTCCTCGGGTCGCCTCGGACACATGTGGCCCATGGTCAACGGCGTAGCGCTCGCCAATCGCGACAAGACTGTTTTTTGTCTTGGCTCCGATGGCTCGCAGCAGGAAGGAAATGACGCTGAGGCGGCCCGTCTGGCAGTTGCGCAGCGCTTGAATGTGAAGCTCCTCATTGATGACAACAATGTCACCATTGCTGGATACCCGTCCGAGTATCTCAAAGGCTACGAGCTGCCCAAGACGCTCGCCGGCCACGGCCTCGAGGTCATTACCGTTCAAGGCGAAGACATCGACGCACTCTGGGGTGCATTTGTAAAAGCGCTCGCGTATGATGGCCCTGTTGCTAGTGGGTCTTGTGCTTGCCGTTTTGAGTGCTGTCCCATGGGCTGATTCTCTGGGTAGTTGTGGCAAAACGCGTCATGGCTCCAGGTGTTCCAGATATCGAAGGCAGCAACCATGGCCACGATGTGATTCCGGTCAAGAGCGCACTTTCCTATTTCAAAAATCGCGGCTACTCAGACGAAAAGTATAACGAAATTGAGAACATTTTGTCGAACATCAAACCTTCCACCGTTCCCTACCTCTACGTCGGCTCTACGCGTGAGAACAACGCGAATCGCGTTGTTTTTGGGGAAGCCGTGAGTGACGTACTTGATGGGCTCTCTAAAGAAGAGGCCGCGAAGAAAGTCATGGTCATCGATAGTCTGCATTTTTATTTTGATGTTCGATGCGACGCTGACATCGACGCGCAGGTGATCTCGAGGGTTCTACCGGTCTGAAGGTGATCCATCAGAGGCACCCCCAAGTGTTCGTTCCTTCTGGGGTCATGGAACGCGGTAACTTCTCCGCTGCAGCGGGCTTTGGTTTCGAGTCCGACAAGTTTGGCGTCTTTTCGACGTTCTCTGCCTTCCTCGAGATGATCGTGTCTGAGGTCACAATGGCGAGGTTGAACAATTGCAATGTTCTCTGCCATTTCTCACATTCTGGGGGTACGTGACCTTGCAACGTCTGCACGGACGCATTTTTGATTACCCCTCGTAGTCGATGAAATCGCCGACAACACTTGTCACTTTGGTATCAATTCCTTCTTTGCCGACAACGGCCTCGACGATGTGCAATCCTGGTTGTACTTCCCAGCAGATGCGCTGCAAATGCGTACAATCATCAAACGAGTGTTCTTCGAGCGTGGCCTGCGCTTTGTCTTCTCCACACGTGCCAAGGTGCCGTACCTGCTTAAACCGGGCTCGGATCATAAACTCTTTGGCGATGATTACGAGTTTGTACCGGGTAAGGATGAAGTCATCCTGGAGGGAAAGGCAGGATATGTCGTCTCCTACGGTGACATGCTGTATCGCAGCTATGATGCGGTTCTACGCGTGCGCCAGGAAGGCTTGGACGTGGGCCTTGTCAACAAACCCACTCTCAATCTCGTCGACGAGCAGGTGAGCGTTGATCCCATTTTAACCCGTGGCTTGTGTTGCAAACACACCACCCACAGGTAATCAAGAAGATCGGATCGAGCAACTTCGTGCTCGTCGTCGAGTCCCTTAGTCGGAAGACTGGGGTATGTGTTAACCACCACATACCCCCACACGTGCAATAAGTTATTATTTCTGTTGTAGCTTGGCTCGAAATACGGCACCTGGCTCCTCGAGCGTCAGCTCACGCCGAAATACGGCTATATGGGCACTCACAAAGAGGGTAATAGTTGTTTCTCCCCAAACTCGATTTAAAATATTGAAAAATTACCAACTAGGATGCGGCGGGTTGCAAGAGCAAATCACATTCCAAGGCCTGGACCCGCAGTGTATGTTGTCGATCATATTCTTTTATATATCTCGCGTTGATTCATCTCGATCAGCGATCATTGTCAAGATCAAGACGCTCTCTCATTAAACGATGAATAAGATATAGCGAAGGAAGCACGAGACATGTAAGATGAAGAGAGCGTTGCATGTACTGTAGCCAGCTGCAGTCTTTATGTGTGTGAGATGTATTAGAGCAGATGCAGCAATCGGGAGGTCGGGAAGGATTTCGAACCGGGCCGGTGGTGCTTCAGCTGGCAGCTTGCAATGGCTCCAAAAGAGCCAACAAAACATCAGCTCTCTTCCCGCCTTACCTACAGCCAAAGCACACCCGCATTCCTGCGCAAGCTCCAAAGCCAAGTATCAGGATTCCCAGACGACGACAGTGGTGACGAAAATCAGGAATTTGAAGATGACGGTTCAGGGCGGCCGCCCATTCCCCGTCGCCCTGCGATCCCAGAGCGTCCTGCCGACGACCCCGGAAGTGGAGAGGAGGACTTAGACGACGAAGCGCCGCAGGTGGTGGTACTGAAGGAAGGAAAGCACCTTAGCGCGCGGGAGGTTCAGAACGAGAAACGCAAAGGTGAGACCGAGCCTCGTCTCCTGTCACTCTCTCACAAGGTCTGCGTACCATCTTAGCAAAAGGATTGCCTCCTATTTCTGACCACGCTGCGGCGACACCACACACCGAGTCATCGGGTGACGCGAAAGACCCTAAGAAGACGACGAAACAGGAGAAAGAGACCAAGGGTCTTTCGTTCTCATCCAGACCACCATCCTCGACCAAACCAATGACAACTAAACGGAAGGCCGTAGGTGACGGTCGTGGAGAGGGTTCCCACAACAGTGCGCCGGCGCCGAAAGCTAAAATGAAAAAGCCTAAGGTTGGCTTGTCCTTCGCGGACGATGCTTGAGCAGGGGGACATACGAAACGATGCCATACCGTGCGTACACATACACTTCAACTCGTCGACTGTTTTGGACTCACTTTTTAATACTATTTCCCTCTTCCCATCATGCGTAGTGATGCGCGCCACGCCAAGGTGCACCTATATATCGCACTCATCGACGCGTGTTTGGAAGACGAGACACCTTTGGTTCACATTATGGACGCATGCGCCTCCCGGATCGGCAATGACATTGTGATCGGCTCCTGTGTGCGTATACCTGACCATGGAAACCACTGGCGAGTCGCCGACTCTTAACGAATTACCTCCTTCCTGGTCTTGTACCTTTCTTATTCGGCCCACAACCAGATTTGTAGTGTGACTTCTCTATTATCGGGAAGTTACTAGAAGCCCGGGCAAGAACAAGACAATGTAACTCCCTGACGTGAGCCCTCCAGCCTTGAGACTGAACCGCGCATGGCCTTTCAAGCCACGTCCCTAAGCCCATTGTATTTCATGCTTTCTACCCACCCTCTGGCTGTTGTTTCTGAGCTGAAGCGTTAGTGGAAAGTTGTTAGATTGGGCATCGATGGTATCGTCTACAGGAATGTCACCGGATCCCACGACGTTCATGTCGACGAAACTTTCGCCCAGCCACTTACTAAATTTGCACACGCGCAATGTCTACTTCTGCAATTCTGCATCGTCGGAATTGAAGTCCAGCGTGAACCCCGCGGCATCTTTGACTCTATGGGTCCTGGCTCTTCGCAGCTGTCGTGGTGTACCAAGTCATCCCATTGCCTTTTTTTATAACATCCATTATTATGCAGCTTGGGGCAGTGAACCCTATGTAGCACCAAAAGTCATCGTTGGTTTATATACGTCACTCCTCGTACCTCTTACAATTCACATCAACAGAGTTACTACCGCCGCAAGTGATATCACTCTGTCGGCGTTCCTCGTCTAGCGCTAGCGAGACAAGTCTTATAAGGGACCCTTGTAGCCAAAGTACGCAAGCCGTACACTGTGACTACACGCTGCAGAAGGTCGTGAACCCACTCCTACAAATAAGTACGAACTTGACTACAAATCAAGCTTGAGATGGCATGCCAGTGTGTCGCGTGAGCTTCTATGTCATTTCCATTGTACGGGTAAGTACTAATTGGCCTACTGTACCTATAGGTCTTGCTCTTTCTCTCCAAGTTATCACTATGGTCCACATTCAAAACGTATATCACATCCCAACTCCATTCAAGTTTGTTCCACTATCCAAATTATACGTAAGTTACAGTAACGATTTGAGCCATTACTGCAAGAGTTATGTAATGAAAAGTCCAAGTCCGATTCTGCACTTGGCCCTGACCCTAACCACAATTGTCGGCCGCTGTCTAGTGCGTATTCTTACCCTCTGGCATCACCGTGGTTGCTGATCCCAATGTTGTGGTAGTGTTATTGATCCTCCAAGTCGAGTTGCATGTTGTGTTGGTTTTCCATGTGCCTCCGAAGCGCGTCATTGCGAGAACAAGGCATACCACAAACTTTGCAGACGTGTGCTTGAACCTCTTTTCCCTTCTTGTGTACCGTCTTTCTGTGACGCTTGGCATCGCTTATGCGGGTGAACGTCTTCTTACACGGCCTGCATTCCCCGCCTTCCTCCCTTTTCCTCTTCAGGTTCTTCTCCTCCCCCGGTCCCGCTCCAGTACTTGTGGATGGCGTGGGGCCTTCAACCTGCATCTCGTGGACTCCCATCGGGAGACCCACTTCGCTGGCATCCTCCGCGCTCCCCCACCGCCGATTTGCAGCACCCCCTTCCCTCGATGTTTCACCGAGTAACTGGGATTCCATTGGTGTGGGGATGAAATTCTGGCCATTGGCGGCGGCACTGAGCTCCTGGTGGTCCGAATTGTCTGCGTTAGGGTACATCTCCGAGTGGAACACTTGAAGACTCTCATTGCCGAGAAAGTTCTATGTGGTCACAAAGCGTCAGGTGATGTGTCCACCTAGACCATTGTACAACTCACATTGGAGAGGGGCATAGCCTCTTTGTGTGGATCGAATGTGTTACGGAGGTCAGTCCAGAATATTTCATTGAGATTTGAATCCAATTCATTTGGTTGGTCCCAGTTTTGTAATTCCCTTCTGGCTGACATGTACTGCATATAACCCAGGTCAATAAATATGTCGTGAAGGGACGCGGTAAGGCAGGACTAAAGGCAGATCCTCTCGTCTTGGAGAACTGGCAGTGGTCCCTGGCTCATTCTCACCACTCACCGCTTGAAGTACTGAGAACGCGTCGGATACGAGAGGAAAAGTGGGAAGGTGGTTGGCGGACGTTCACGTTGAAAGGTACGCCTTTCACCCCACCTTTTTATTCCTAAAGATCATGCTGGGCCATGCTGTGGTCGTCCAGTTACAAGAAATCAAGAAATATAATGCAGTTCAGCCCCTTTCCTGCTCATTGTTACGCTCTCCACTCGAAGTGCTTTGGCCGTTCCACTGAAAATGGTATCGTTGTGATACAAAATAGGGAATTAGCCAGTTAGACGCGCTGTCGTCTTGTTTGACGCCCAAAGTTGACGGGTGCTGTTGCGGAACACGAGGTAATTGCTATGCTCATGTTCGTCATCCCTTCCCACAGCGGACAGTGGTGGCGGTGTATCGACTACCGCAAGGCCCGGGCACTTATGTTCTCCACCTTCGGACAAAGTTTGAGCTTCAGGAACACAGTGCATTGGTCTACTCGGACGAACGGTGAGACAACAAATTCGGGTTCACCCGCTTTTCCTGAGTGTCGTAGGTCAATCAAAGCAGGGTGCTTCTGGCTTGATATCTTGGTTTATGGTGGAGAGTTGTCGTGTTATTGGGATAAATAGTCTCGTCATCGAGGATAGTAGGGAAGAATACGCGAGACGGCTGAAAATATGCGAGTATAGAGATGATAATCAAAAGTACAGTTTCCCTAAGGTGTGGAAGTTCGGAGCTGGCACGAGCAATCTGACAAGAGCACGAAGAACTGATGGTTCTGGTCAGTCATTCTTCGACTCTTTCTGCTCTTCGTCCGAGTTTTCAAGCCACCATACTTCTTCCGCAGATGGAGAAGACCGCTTGTATGAGACGACACAGATGCTTCAGTCGAAGTCGCCTACCGACGAGGGATGTACGGTGTATCTCGCTGTCCCGCACAAACGTAGGGCAACACTTGTACGCCCACTGGCAGTGTCTGCTACCTCTGTCGGTTCTTAGCTCGTATTCCGTGCCCATGTCCCGTACTGCATGCATACGCTTTGTGCGAGCGGACCTAGCTTGCTTCTTACTGCTTATGCAAGGACCACTGGCTGGGAGGTGCGGCAGAGTGCTCCATAGAGCCTTGGATAGTATGGATACTAGTTCGGCTCAAAGCGAATGCACTTGTTGACTCGTGTTCGAGGTGATGAGGGGGTCCCCAATGAATAAGAGCAGACGTCGCATCGTCGTCTGGCGCCACTGGCAGGACAAGTCCCTTGACTCTCTTCAAACACAAGGGACTCTTGTGACCATACTACGCACGTCGCCGATCGTCTGCTGAAGGGGTCGCGGGCTCCTACAAGATCACTAGAAAGTTACTAATGCGAGACAACACATTACTCCACGACCGCGCACTTTCACGTCGGCAGCGGCCCTTCTAGGCTTCTACGTAAGACATTTTACTCTTTGAATGCGGGTAGGTAATGGGCCCTCTCAAATCTCCAAGTTGAAACGATGCGACCACATTTGAAACGTACGCCCTATCAAACCCGAGCCTGAGCTCTATAGTGTCCAAATTATGAATACAATATTTGACAGTATGTAGAAAGGGTATAACGACGTTACATGTAACCATGTAACCAACCGACATTGAACGATCGAGAGTTATGTAATCAAAGGTGTAGTTCGCGAGTACGCGTAGGTGGTGACCACTACAGTATCAGGTGCGTTCCCCTCCAGCACTGTTCTAATGTGGGTGCTGGTCCCTAATGTGCCTCTGTAGCGCATCTTTGCGACTACAAATAATATTGCACATCGGGCATGCGTGTACCTCTCTCCCGTGGGCAGTGTTCTCATGTCGCCGGGCGTCACTCTTACGGCTGAACGTTTGACCACATTGTGCGCATACCCCGCTTTCCTCCTTTTTCTTGGACTTGTTAGGCACCCCCAATCCCGCTGCATAGTTGCTCGTGGACGGCGTGGGGCTTTCAAGCTGCAGCTGTTGGACTCGCATCGAAAGACCCCCGTCATCATGGCTCTCCCAACTCGACATCCAGTTTGCGTTACCACCTTCCGTCGGCGGTTCCCCGGGTGGCAGGAATCCGGTCCCCATCGTGGTTTGCAGGGGTGTAGGGATAAAGCTGGGGTGAATTGCGGATGCATTGGACTCCTGGTACGCCGGACTGTGCGTTCCACCTTGTCCTCCGTACACCCCTGGGTTGAGCATTTGTTCCAGATTGACATTGTGAGTGCCAAGAAACTGATCGTAATCGTTCTATTTGGTCCCAAAGTGTCAGAGCCGTTGCCTTCACTCTGCTCACTGTACAACTCACGTTGGTTGCGAACACACCCTCCTCATGCGTATTCCCGAGCTGCAACCCACCTCCCCATGGGATAACATTGTAATTGGAGTACGCGTCATCTTGTTGCGCTGTCGGTTGGCCCCAGTTTTGTGGTGTTCTTCTGGCTGGCATTCACTGCACCATAGTCAACGATCATATCGGACACAGTATGGAGAACTGGCAGTGGTTCTCGTGCCATTGTTACACTCACCGTTCAAAGGTTAAAGCAAAATGTATCGGACACAAGCAGGAGAAGTGGGCTCAGAAGGGAGGTTGGGAGTTCACGTTGGAAGGTACGCCTTTCGACCCCCCAACCTTTTATCTCCAAGGACAACGCTGTGTCCGTCTAGTTTCAAGAAATCGAGAAATATAATGCGGTTCAGCCCTTTCACTGCTCTACGCTACGCTCTCATTTTGCTTCCCCTCGATGTGCTTTGGCCATCCCTACTAAAAATGGAAGGTGTGCGACCCAAATAAGGGAATTTGCCAGTTAGACGCGCTGTCGTCTTGTTTGACGCTCAAAGTTGACTGGCACCGTGGGGCAACATGAGGCAATAAGGGCTATACTCCTGTCCGTCATCCCCAACAGCAAACCAAGGTGGCTATGCATCCATTGCCGCCCCTGGCCCTGGTGTGATATATATATCTTCGGATAAGGTCTCCACCTCAGTTGAAACGGTGCACGGGCTCAATTGGACGAACGGTGCGACAATAAACTCGCGTTCACCTGCCTTTCTTGAATGTCATTGACTACTGTCAGGGCTCAGGTACCTCTGGTGTTTTTCTTCTTCCGAACCTCCTTACGTGTACCTTGGGGTACAGACCCAATGCGGCACTACGCTGCAACTACTAATTTTATCTGTTACTGTCTCGTCATGTTTATCATTCCGCCATGACCTCCTCAAGGCCAGAGGCAGTTTGGTGAGTCCTCAAGTTTGAGAAAACTGAAGCGCCGTTGCGCGACGGAACGTGGTTAAGTGAGGGCCACGCTGCGTTCTTGCGCAGGTTGACGGATGTTTGGTATTGATTGCGCTTGAAACCGGTGTGATCTTTGACTTACTTGGTTACTTCCTTCAGGGTTCTCTTCATATCTTGAATGGGCATATTGCTTTACCCTCCGATTCACGGGGCTGAAAGCTGGTGCGAGTGATTTGGCTGGAACCCAGTCTACGCCTTTTCTCCATCGTTTTCAATATTACACACTCCTCTAACCGACCAGTGACTTCTGTGTTTATGCAAGTTTTTGGTAAGCAGTTGTCCTTGCTAACGAGTCAACATAATTTAGTCTCGTGGACTGCCACGATCACGTGAGGCCGTTGAAAAATTAACAGGTGCGTCTATAGATTTACAGATTTACAGATTTTGCCAATGTCGCTATCACCTTGTTCTGGGTTCAATTCCTTGAATGTGCAAATTTTTCTGCGCCGATCCACCGTTACAGCTAACAACGCGCCACAGAGTTGATTGATGACGAATCCTAAATTGTGTAAGTTCAGAGGTGAAGAGCAGAGACAGGAAAACTAACAAAAAGTGTGCTCAGTCTCTTGAGAACCGCTGTGTGTGCTCAATCATTCTTCTCCCGTCCCCTCCCTCTGATCGTTCAAGCCACCGTGCTTCTTCCGCCGGTGGCGAGCCATGGCGTCATACCGCGTGAAGGAGATGTCGCAAATGCTGCAGTCGTAGCCGCCTCCCACGCCGTGCGACAGGGAGTGCACGGCGTGTCTCTCCCAGTCGCTGTCACGCACAAACGTGGAGCCACACTCGCACACCCAGCGTCCGCCGGAGCTGTTTGCGCTTAGCTCATATTCCGCGTACACGTCCCCGTTTTGGGTTCGTATGCTCCGTAGTGTGCGAGCGGACTCGGATTGTTCACCGTGCTCCCCGCTTTCAGCGGTTCCGCCAGCTTGGGGTGCGACAGACTGCTCGGCAGAGCCGAGGACATTAGGCCAATTCGAAGCGAACGCAGTTGCGGTCTCGTGTTCTAGACTTTGATATGGGTGTCCCCGCTGAATAGGATCAGACGTCGAGGGTATGAAGGGGAGGTACAAGTCTAACGCCGGCGGTGGCGATTGGGCGGGATAGCCGCTCGGTGGCGAAGCGCTTGCCGCGCTTTCGACTCGGGTGTAACCTGTAGGCGCCCCGGCGTAACTGGGGTGAGAAGGTGCGTTGTCTCGATCCCTGAACGCGGTTGACTGGGCTAGGCCCCCACGGGGGTTTGTGGGCCAAGCTGACCGGATTTGATTTTGTGTGTCATTGGTCGACAATTGTGCGTGAGGTTGATCCGCGAACTCGGGAGCTGACATATTCGAATGTACATCGTTCGCGTCACAGATTGTTCTAAAGAACCCTGCGGAAGGTACGCACTTTGGTCGAAGGTGGGGTACGAGCTGGCCAACGTCCTGGGTTGGGGGATACCCACCGGGTACGGTGAATTGGGGTCGAGTCGGACACGATACTGATCGGGGGTAGAACCTGGCAACGGCCCATAGGGGAGGTATGTCTGCGGTGGCGGGTAATTTGGAAGTAACTGCGCTCTCATGAGACGCTCTTCGCGAAGGAACACCAATTGACTTACGTCTGTGCCTACAGATTGTGCATGATATTGTACGCCTTGTGCTGTTCTCGCCTCCTGATCGCCGTGCATGAGCGCAGGTGCGCCCGACCTACTTGGTGGTCGTTGGTGGCGGCTGGTATATGTCCTCACAGGACCGTCCTTCGTAACTTGGTTTTTATGTGCGTCGGAGGGGTTCATCGTATCTGTAAGTTATCGCAAGTGGTTATCTGGTCCAGCCTCCAGATGGTGAGGTGGTGGTAACGCACGAGTGGGGGGTGCCGTCGATCATTAGGTCTGCTCTCAACATATTTTGTACCACGTCTTTCCGGCGGATTGAGGACGGCATACCCACTTTGTGTGGCACGAAATTACTTAGGTCGGGGCTTCAAATCTTTCCAATCTTTTTAGCACTTCGACGTCCTTCATTCTCTGCTATTGGCTGAGAAACGCGTCTAATATATGACCTGTGTTCATAAGGCCAAAAATATTATCATTGCGTCCGGGTTCCTGTAAATGGTTTGTTCGAAATGGGGCAACTCGATCATCCGATAGTACGATGCGCTACCTTACTGAGATCCATTTGCACGGACTTGGACTCGCCACTGGGTTTGACAGCTTATCAGTCGAATTACGAGTCGTCCACTGCATCTCCATCACGCAACGTGGCTAGTCAAGTTCTCAGAATTTCTCATGCTATTTACATGTTCAAGTTTGGCCACCTGGGTTATGCCCCTGCCGTCCCCATATTTTGCATGATCGCTGTGTTATTGGTCAGAACGATTCGGTGGTGGGGAAAGGACGTAGCCCAGTGAAGACTAGATGGACTGTCAGCTTGATGAAGTTTGGTGCGGTTACGGCGTAAATACTGTGGCCAGGCCCACGGCGTCTAAGAATTGATGTCGTTCTACAGGTAAGAACCATATTCCCGGGTCCCGGAAATTTCTCTTTTTCCTAGCGTTACAACGCCCTACAAGATAGGACTACCCCATAAACTATTTCCATGATCTAGTACCACTGCTGACTGTTGCTTTGAGATAGAGAGTTACTAAATTCCCATACAACGTTGTCCCAGTCAGCCTGAAGAGCCTAAGAACTGTTAGGGCGGTCAGCCAAAGCCAGGCTAAGTTTCTGTAAGGAGCCTGTCTGACTTCCTAAGAATAAATAGTGTCCCCTCCGCAATAAGCTCGTGGGTAGGGGCTTAATTAAAATCTCCGCTTCGCCGTCGTAGCGGCACCGCAGACAGCAGTGTAGACCCCCAAGAATACAAGGGCCTCTAGTATCCAAATGTGGCGACTGAGACTCGGAGAGGTGGCGACTCAATCATGCGGCAACGCTTGGTACGCCGGATTTACGCCAGATGAAACAGTTATCATTAGGTTGATCGTTGATGCACGTACCAGCGAAATCAGACAGTGGACGACTCGGAAGTCAATCAAACTCGGCCATCTCGAGAAGTTGATTGTTGTGTCTGAGCTCGGAGTTCAGCAGGGCCTTACGGTTCAAAGTTCCAAGCTAGGAATGCTGCAACTAAGACGGAAAGGGAATACAAGAGTGACTAAAAGGGATTCGTCTAACATTTTCAAATCGGGACATCCGTCGACTACAGTACACAGATTATTGAAACGTATCTATCACCATGATATTATTGATATATTAAACAGCGACGAAGAAATGGGAGAGCCTACAACAGTAAGATACTCCCAGTCAGACGAACGCTAGGAAGAACGTACAACGTAATCGGTCATACAAGGTAATTGACAGCTTTAGCAGTCTATCATTCTCTCAAAACTAGAGACGAACCTCAGTCCACCTCGGTTGATGCATTGATGTCAAGACTCTGAGGCTTCACGGACGCCGCACCCCTACCCCTCGCTTTAACATTCACAGTTGCACAGTTCGAAACGTTCTTTATGTGCCTCTTCAAGGCGTCCTCGCGCGTGAAATGATAATGGCAGCGAGGGCACTCCCAGGACGCCGGCTTGTGTGACAGAACGCTTTCGTGGCGCTTTAGGTCGCCCAAGGTTTTACAAACCTGCTTACAGCCGGGAACAGAGCACGGAAAACGTCCGGCACTGCGACCGGGAAGCGAGGTTGCAGGTCCCGCGTATACCCTCGCCTTCCTCGCAGATGGCCCTCCGGCAGCACTGGAAGAGTGCTTATTGGCACGAGTGGATCGAGGAGATGCGAAGGTGCCATAGTCTGGGTCATCATCCTCCACCATCGGGAAGTCGTCGTCGGCGATAGACGCGGGGGAAGGGGAGGAAAATGTGGAAGGGGCCGAGAAGGAAAGTGATGGCGTTGGAGAAGGTGCGTTGGAAACTTGAGGGAGGGAGGGCACTGCTAGACGTATTGCAGAGGTGTGGGATGCGGCATCCTTGCTTGGTGCTTCGATCTCATCATGGATAAGAACATCGCCAAAGGAGTGAGGAGACGGAGAACGGAGATATAAGGCAGGAATCCCGGTGGCGGTCCAAGCTTGTGGTTCCGCGTTGAATTGGGTGTACAGGGAAGAGCCAAAAGACTCGAACTCCGTGAGATCAGAGAAAGGGCTGGAATAATCAGACTGTGGGCCAAGTGGCGAGATTAATGAGAGTGTGCATTCGGTAGACACAGTGGTAGTAGGATTGTCGAAATCGGTGTGCGTTAGGTCATATATAGCATTGTCATGGTCCACGGCAAAATCGTACATGCTTGGCAGCAGTGGAACGTTTCGGTATATTTCAGTCTGAAAGATGAAGGTTTGAAAGAGCGCCAAGCTGATGACATATGAAAGACGCACAACTTCGCGCTCCTGGCGCGTATGTCCAAATGGCTCGATCCGAGAGGAAGAAACAGAGCCTGCTCCTGCACGGGAGTTCAACTCCCCAGGAAGAAGAGAACCGGAAAATGATGGAGAAGAGCCAGGCACATCAGAAGGAGGCACACTCCCCTTGACGGAATGAAAGCTGACAGGCATTTGTAGAGATACAGACAAAGGGGAAGGAAAAACTGGAGGAAGAGAAGTGAACAATTCGGTGAAACAGCGGAAAAACGGGACGAACTGTCGACTCGCAGAGGACAGTGGAATTTAAGTAGGTGTGGTGATAACTGTTTTAATCGCGATACTGCGCCTTTGAGAGCAAAATTGTGGCCGCATGGCAGTCACGAAGTGCGACAAAGAGAAAGGACGAGCTCGGAGCGCCCTAGTATCCACTCGTGCCATTATAAGCACCCGCTTTTAGACGCGGGCACAAGCGACAACTAAATGAACAAAAGTCGGAGTGTACGCAGAACTGGCCTAAGCTCGCCTGGACCTCTGAACGTATTCGAACTCAGCGCACACGAGCGACGGTGAACCATCCTTACTTATCACGTCCTAGTTACGAGTCACTGAGAGGGTTTCTAGGTTTTGAGACAAGTATAAACCCTAGTTTCAGAGCACTAAATCAGCCTCAGACTGATCATAATGTCTGTTCTTCGTCCCCGTACGAGTAGTCAGTCATTCTGGTCCACGTCTGAGGACAGTCAGGGCCAGAAGTGGTCGCTCGAAACTGCTAGTGTTCCGAAACCCTTCCAGGTCGACGATACTTCACCGAGGAAACGAGGTATCGAGCTGGTATTGTATCTTCCACCTCTTCTTGCAAGAGTAGCTTGTCTGAGGTTGTTCGGAGGATTCCGAAGACGCGACTTGAGCTTGAGCCTGAGCGCTTGAGCTTGGGCGCTTGAGCATGACCTCGGAGTCTCGAAGTGAAAACACTTGTTTCCTTCACCTCTGTATTTATTTTTTGAGGAAGAGGTTGCGCCATACAAATGCGAACTTTTGCATTTTTCCGAGGATGTACGTTCATGGCCAAATCATGGGGACCAATTTGCTGGGCCTATTGTTCTCCAAAACGGGCAGAACGTGTTTGTCGCGCACTGAACTGATACGCGACGCTATCGCCACTGGTTTTCGTCGTTCGCTTGGACAATGACGGTGCCAATCTATTTGTTCTGCAAACCTCTATAAGCGTTCTACCAATGACCGTTCCACACAGGCCTCTTCCTCTCCGAGCATTCTGCGCTGGCTCGCACTCGCGGCGTCATAGCTTCTGGGACGCTCTGATTGACTGGCTCTTTACGCGCGCAGCTTTTTACAAAGACCGTTTCAGATTTCTCCGTCAATATATTGGATCTTTGTTCTCGCTTTGATAAGCTTTGCGCTCCTCGCCTCTGCACATGTTGATATGACAGACTGCCTCGTGGCTCGGACCATCATCGTCTCCTGACCTTACATCGTCCAGTCCAACAACCCAGCATATGAGGATTTAACGTCACCGCAGAGACATTTTCTGATGACAATAGCCTCTTGCCGCCGTGAACTTTACCGACTAGTGGGCCTCGCGTTTCCGAAACCCCGGGCGTCTTTGGTCTTCCAGCCGGGAAGATCGAAACTACAGAATCAGCTTACAACAATGGCGTAACTTCTTTATCTGCCTCTTCTGAGGGCGGTGATACCCGCAGTTGCGACGGCCCGTGGACAGGGAGTCCTAATCCCACACCAAGGCCCAGACGATGTCAAAGGTTGCTCGCTACTAGCGATCGCGCATACGAAAACGACGTTAACCAAACTTGAGTGCTGCATCAATTCACAGGTTTTCCTGTGCCTCCCCGCATACCCCGCATGGAGAATATATGCCTTCCGGAACAGCGCGCCAGACAGCGGGATAGAATAGAGTGAGCGATCATCTATCTAGTTCTTTCGAATTTCATTTGTGGATGCTCAAACACTCAAGGGACCTGTTTAGCTTATATTACCTGTAACGAATTTCAGCTCCACCATTCTTCTAGCCAAACTCCGGATAGCGCACCGTTCTGGGGCCGAACCAGACTTTCAGAAGGCACTGCTCGTTCCTGGGGGCTGTGCCTATGGCGCGAAGACGGTCGTTCCACTGGTTCCAGAACGTATATAACAACGTCCGTGGTTCTCGCTCGTCTGCTTGCCTCCTGACAGAAACGTACGACAGATGTTCGAGGACACATTTGCGCATCCCGATTCTCACGACCTGTACAACTTTCTCGATGGCGCGAAAGACGACAGCTTCGAGGATTTCTACATCAATTCCGGGACCGAGCCACCCCGTTCTACGTTTGCTGTTTCAGTCAGCCGCTATACCTGGTCAAGTCCCCAATGCAGCGCTCGTCAAAACGACGGGGTTAACCATCGCGTCGGCGCAAGGGGCGGGGTCATTAGACCCTGCCTATTCTATTCCTTCTCTCGTCCGGGGTCTCTCCACCACCCACAATTTTCCCTAGTGCGGCCCCACCTCTCGATACGGAGCCTTCTTCCTCACTAACACCCATTTTTTTCCACCTCTATCGATTGAGCGTCTCACACTTAGAACACGATTTCACCCCTGGCGTCGTTCTTTCTCGGCTCCGGTTCTTTGTTGCCCATGCATGCCGCCAACAACGGACAGCGGAACGTATCGTTTCCCATGCTCGCCGCCAACGCAGCTCGGTGCCATTCAGCTGGAGCCCGGTCTGGTTGTCAGGGCTACGCCTGACCCGCTTTCTGGCGCGCGCAGAAGCCAGGGCGACGCATCAGACGTTGATCCGGGCTCACGCGAATGATGTGTCTAATTCTTTGCGTACTCATGGCCCCACTCCGTAAAGCCGATCTAAAACGTCCGAGAAGGCGTAAGCTCTTCGCCGCCCGGCAGCGTGTTTGTATGCATGAGGGCAAGCACGCGATGTACAAGTGAGGTCTTTCATTAAGCAAATTCTGGTGCTTATCGTAAACTGTCCCTCCCACCGATAACTAAGTCAATAAGAAAATTAGGTCTACGAATCATAAGTGTCCCAGAGAAATGCAACATATTAAAACGTCCCCTGCCTCCAATTCGTCCTCCGCGGTCTCAAATATACACCTGTCGAAGTGCTGTTCGAGCGCTGAGCCCGTCGATGCTGGCGCGGATCGTGAATGGTGTTGTAAAGCGCGACCACGGCATCCGCATCGAGCACCGTCAGCCTATTGCCGTGCTCATTTCGCACGGTAAGGAACAACTTCATCGCCTCTTCCGGCTGGACATCGTATGGGCACGGCTCTGGCCACGCCAGCGGCGCAGCAAGTGCGTTCAACGTCTCCTCACCCGTCGAGTCGGCAGGGAGTGAGCACGCAGCAACCATGAACAACACCGCAAGGCGCGCCTTGGCCTTCGGTAAGTCCGCCCGCGCTGCCTGTGCGAGCTCGTTCAGATCGCCTTCTGCACCACCACCACCACCACCACCACCGGTCGTACCAATAGCACCTCGCGCGTACAAGTGTGGGAACATGCTCCCGCCGAGCAGCTCCTGGCCGGCGTCCGCAAGGGTCGAGCTCATAGCTCCGGCGGTGCCTCTCGCGAGGCCTTGCAGGACCTCGCGCAGCACCCGGAGGAGGTACTCGCCGCCGGACCTGCGCGTGCGGAGTTCCTCGATGGCACGGATGCGCGCCAGGCCCCTGGTATTGGCTGCCGTGTCGCGTGTCGCGATGTCGTCGAGGAACGCGCGGTACGCGACAAGTGCGCGCCACGCGAGGAGCAGCGCAGTGCTCTGTGCGAGTACGGCGAGTGTAGGGTCCCGGTGCTCGCAGAGCGCGAGCGCGTCGCGTGCGACGGGGTTGAAGTACGTGATTGCCCATGCGGGCCAGTGCTGCGGCGCCGCGAGGGCAGGGCCGTCGCATGCGCGCGTGAGGAGCATGACGGTGCGGAGGCACGTCGCGGCACGCGCTTCGAGGCGCTGTCGCTCAGCAGCTGGGAGCGCGAGGGCGTCCGAGGGGAAGGTGGAATGTAGCAGCCGCACGAGGTGCACCGCGAGCATGTCGTGGTTGAAAAGGAGGGCTTGTGCGGCGCGACCGCCATCGTGAGTGAGGCTAGAGCTGGAGTCGGATTGGAGAAGAGCAGGAAGAGCGCCCATGAACAGCTCGAGGTCCCGGAGGTCAGTGAGGGATAGCAGGGTCCACCGGAGGGCGGTGTGATCGAGTTCGGCGCCTTCTGCACTGCCTTCCTGGGCCCATAGGTGGGTCAGATAAGTTGAATGCTTATCGGGATGCCAGTGAAGGTGCTCTGTGTGTCTATTGCGGCGGCGGTGGATTCTTGGGCGATGGTTGGTAATAATATACGTGATATATGATAAAACGGAAGTGAGGGGTGTCTTGAAGGGACAGTCATAGTAGAAAACAGGTAATGCTGTGAGAAGGATATATATGACGAAGCAGGGTATGGCGATTGCGAGTATGATTCGGGCGAGTGTGGGATGGTTGGAGGCATTGTAAAGGAAGAGGACGAGCCCGCCAAAGAAGAGGAATAAAGATATATGAAGGAGCCTGACGGCGAAGGATTGATAAGCTAGGTCATTAACGGAATAAGAGAGATGACGCACATGGGAATCGCCTCGACCATATCTGCGAGATGGAATTTCTGGACGCCTCTTTGCAGGTAGGTACGCATACGAACGCGTTCATGTGGGATGAAACGCTCTTCTGTGCCCTGGAGATAGATGCGGGACCATTGCTGAATAAGGGTAGCGGAGAGTGCGCAAGCTAGACTGAAGATCAAGCTTAACGACCAAAGGGCGTTGATGACTAGGTAGGGAGTATAGCTATTCGCGGAGGGCATGTCAGGAGCGGCAGGAATGGCTTGGTTAGTGGAGGCAGCCATTAAGTGAACAACCTGTTGGGTAAGGTTCGCTGTAGCGGTGCCGGGGTCAGGCTGGAGAGCCTGGTAACTGTTCACGAGGAATGTGGAGACAACTGCAGAGAAAAGACCGGACTGGAGTATGGGGTACGATGAGTGGGTTGTGTGATCAAGAAGAACAAGTGGAACGTACGAATATTAGGATGCCGTCCATGTCACCCTTCCAGCTCTCAACGAGGTCGCGGTCAAATTTCTCGGCGTGGGTGAGACATATGGACCAAATTTCCGCAGAATTGTCTACGGTGGGAGTGGAATCGGCGGTTATAGGGGGGGCAAGTAGCGTAGCTGGGGAGTTGGGAAATTAGACAGCCAGGACAAGACAAAATATGGCTTAAGGTACCTGCTGGGTTGAGAGATATCCTCCCTGGGTTGGGATCTGACTCGAGGGAAGAGCTGCGAGAACGGGACATGGTCAATGTTGAGGACGAGGAGAGGATGTCGCTTCAGCGACATTTGAAGGGCTCACGCACGTTGGAGTGTCCCAGGGACCATCACCGTCGAGTGGCAGTACTGTATGGTCTGTTAATTGAACCTAAGTTAAGTTAGTACTGAACAAGACGGCCGTACCTGAACTACCATATCTATCCTCTTCGGTCCGCTGTCACGCCATCAACTGGCAGTAATCATACAGTCCCATGCTCTCAACACTCCCTCGTTTGGCCAAAAATACCTCAAATCGACCTCTCAATCTTCGGGAAGCTACCGCAGCACTTCTACCGCCCATCTCGTACGCCACTATTACCTATAGATACCTTCCTTGTTCTGAAGTTTTCAGTTTGTATCGGGGAATACTCCGCGCCCACAGATATTTGCCTGTGGAGATGCGGTCTCTGGGAGACGAATATATCAAAGCTGGTGCGCCCATGTTGTGGCACCACATCCCGAACATTCTAACGCATCTCAGAATTTCGTCGACATAGGGATGTAACCAACCCAGGACATATCATTGGCTTCTTGTCACAGTGGAAGGTTTACCTCGACCAACTTCCAGTCGGCCCAGAGGCTCAACACTTTCGTGGAAAGAAGTTAGACCCTACCGCCTTTGAGAAGGTGCGCATTCGGAAAGCTCCAATATCATCCGAAGGTCTTATTTTTCAGCTTTCCGAGGAACAACTAGGTCAAATGTATCAACTTATGAACGTCACTAAGGACCTTTGGAAGCCTGCAGACAATAAACCAGACCCAGATGTCGATTGTACCCGATAAATTAATAAATCTGATGTGTTCTTGAGTACCTCCTGACTCGGGGTCCATAACATACCTTCAGAGTTCATAACATTCGGCGGCATTCATACTATATCATGTGATGCATGTGGATCAGACGCTCCTTCCCTTTCCGGGGTGTACACCTATCTCTCTGTGCACGACATATCAACATAGGCTACAGCACGAACGACCATGGATCCCAACCCGAATGCGGTGAGCACGATAATCTCGGTCATTTCGAATGATTTCATCGTCGTCCTTCTAGTCAATCCCGGCTACTATTGCGCCCTATCGTGACCTGCCAGCTGCCTTCAGCTTGCTTTTCGCTGCCAAAGCACAGAAAGGTGTGTGTTGATGGTTTTCCCAGAACGAAGCCCATAAATTCGTGCTCAATGGAAATCAAAGGTTTGACCTTTGAGCAAATCGGAAAAGAGATCAACAAAGATGAGGTCTGGGTCGCCGCCTTGTTCTACGGGCAGGTTAGCCTGTTTCCTCGGTCTACACCTCAAGTATGCCTCGTGCTAACATCTGCCGAAGGCCAAGGCCACAGAGGATGAACTCCGCGACCTCTCGAACGTCTTAGGAATTGTCCGTGGCTCAACGGCCCATCAGAGCCTGGTAGCTGAGCTCGGGTCGAATTGGTACCCGAACCGCGGAATTGGTCCCATCCCGCCTACCGATCCCGTGATATACCGCCTCTTCGAGGTGAGCCAGTCATCCGGTCGACTATCTTTAATCATCTAATAGTTAATCAGGGCGTCTTAGTATACGGCCACGCCTTAAAGGTACTCTAATCTCACAGGACTCCCAGGGCATCGTGCTAATAAACTCTTCGTGGTTTCTGTCCAGGCCGTCATACATGAGAAAGTGAGTCTCGGCTTCGGCAGCCACATCGGGGAGCTAACCAACTTCGCAGTTCGGAGACGGAATCATGTCGATGATCGATTGTAAGGTCCACGTTGAGAAGAAACCCGATCCCAAAGGCGATCGCGTCGTTTTGACATTTGAGTGAGCCCCCTCCACCACCTTTTTCACATGAACAGAACTGACATTCGTGTGAAACAGTGGGAAATTCCTACCCTACGCAAAGTGGTGACGGGCTCTTATCTTGCGCGATCGACCAGTGAATGTACGAGAATTTGCGAATGACCATATCATCTTTTGGAGCAGGAACCACCTTGTCAGCGTCGAGAACGACAGCCTGAAAGTAAATTGGGCGTGAGCACAAAAATTTACGATACTGCTTGAACTTAGTAGTCAACCCTCAGTCCTTCTGAACCGCTGCGCCGGCGCGATAAAAGGGGAAAGTTAAAGCGTGATCGACATTCATTTCACCACAAAGTGATTTCTTTGGCACATGGTAATGTTTACATGGTCTCCTCTCGGGCAGTGGGGTGTCAATCGGCCGGAAAAGCTGTTCTATCTCCAATCGACAGGTTGTTAGGTCTTTTCTCGTAGTCACCAACGACACCCCATAGGCGGAACGGTGCAATAACCAGGGTCCTCTTCATGAAGCAAACATCGGCTATTTGGTAGGTGCGCACTTTGATTCTCTGTTCCACAAATTTAGCTTCAGTAACAATGGATGAGTAGTGCGTCCTTCTGTCTATCCATTTTGTGGCAGATGAATTCGCTCCCATGTGTCCACTATATAAACTCTCCGGTTTGATACCCCCCATTTCCTGGCCTCAGGACTTGCGCTGTGGATCGGTGCACTGACTCTCTATACTTTCCATATACCACCTCATCTTCTCGTTCTTCTCTTATACTTTAATATGTCTCCTGACACCGTCAACGATAATCTCCGCCCTTCGGTCGCCGAACCAGTTCTGGATAACTTTGTAAGTGGCATTAGGTACATCCTGTTACACTTACCTCGGGGGCTCAATACTTCCCTTTCATGACCTTCCCAGCGAGAGACCTCGGCCGATATCGGGCGACTCCAGTTGTTTCAATACGGCTGCCCCGACTTTGACTTTGACTTTGACTATATCCCGCCTCTTGGTCACCCATCTAAAAACTGCAACGATGGTGCAGAAGTTGGTGAAATGCGTCGTGCCGCATCTCTGACGAGCCAATATCCACCCACCGACAGCGACAAGTCCCTCTCTTCGTCGTTAGACACTTCCAGCTCGAGTGATTTTTCGTGGCTTGCTGGCAACTTTGAATCCTCCAATGGTACATCCCATTATGGGAGCTCCAGTTCCGACAAGCAAGAACCCCCCATCCTTGCCCCCATCTGCGACCGGGACGTGCCCACGAGCAAGACCACCGCTGTGGAGGACATTCAGCCGACCGCGACAGACCAATGGTTTAATGCCACCCTTGATGAGGACGAGCTTGAACTTCGCTACCCTCCCGCCCCCACGCCGTCAGGGCAGTTCGCGCAAGCCCCCAGTGTTCGTCATCTGTTGCTGTCATGCGCACAACGACTAAACGTGTACCACAACACAGGGGCCCGTAGGCTGGACCTACCGCGACGTTCTCGAAACGATCGCCTTCCCACCATCTGAAGAGCCTCACCTCTGGCAGGCCAACGTCTCAAAACTGGCCACTCAAATAGGAATGCCAGACGGGTCTACCGGCAGAGACATCGTCATGTTTATTATGCATGTCGCGGTTGCAAAGAATGAGCTGGCTCGGGTTTCCGAGCTGATCAGGTCGATAGTCTGTACCACAAAGGCAGTTGAACGTCAAGCACTCGTGGCTAGCATGTTCGCATCTACCTTCCCAAATGTACCCTTAGCCGTTCCTCTGGAGGGCGACGTGTCTCCTGGTGTTGAAATTGACTCAAGCCGGGCTCTTAAGAGGGGACACGACGAGGTTAGTCCGATACCTGCCCCATCGTCATTTACAACTCACAGTGTATTAGATCTCCTCCGTATCAGAACCCAGCGATAACGAGGAGCTGGAATCCTCGTCTTCCTTTCATACCGACGATGTTATGAAAGAAATCGCTTCTCGCCCTTCCCGACGCACCAAGTATTCCGAAGAGGATTTGTACTGCCGCATTGACGACTGTCTTTGGGCCTTTGACGACCCTCGCACCTGCATGAAGCATCGTCAGCGGCACTTCCAGGTCCAATGGTCGTGCCCAGGACCATGCAAGAAAACGGAGAAGGAGGGCAAGTTTGCGCGCGACGAGACCCTCAAACGTCATCTGCTCTTTCCACGCTACGCCGCCTGCAAGAAGGTAGTCCTCGACCTGCTTGGCCTTCATTCCATTCCAGTTTCGGGCTCACTCTGGCTCACTCCACTTCGCGATGGCCCTGATCGGCCGTGGGAGTCGCCAACTTTCCAGCTGACGGATCTCAAAACGATCAAGGAAAGGAAGGAGAACGCTCGTGATTCAACCAGAGCTCCGTCCCCTGCTGAGAACACTCGTCGTCGTCGTTACAAGTGACTTCTGCCACTCTTCTGCCCCCCTATGTCCCACATGCGTCCCGTGTCCACATGTCTGCCCTTTAATTTTCTTGATGCAGTAACTCCCAATTTTGGTTAACTCTGTGAATCACCAGTGACTGTTATCGTAAACCTTAATCAACGGGAGTAGTAAAACGTACGCCCCATCTTGTGAAATGATTACTGTAAAGTCTTTGTTGTCTGGATCTCTTACTTTACGGCCGTCGTGTAAAGGTCTTAATGGAATTTCTTCCCCATCACGCGTTTCCCCTCAGGTCTCAGATCTCAGGCCTCAGGGTCTCATGCAAGACGTCCCGACGCGGCACCCTGGCCAATGAGCTGTGCCCATTTTCCTCTCAAGTCAACGACCGGATGGATCCAGGTGAGTGCCTGGCCCCAAGTTGGGTTGCCTCTGTGGCTACTGTCATACTCCACAGTTTCAGTTGGCATTGCGGCGTATTGCTTTGCGATCGACGTTCGCGCGGACCATGGAGCGCACATCTACGCGGCAAACCAGATGCCAGGGCGAGTGTCATGTAGATTGTTCTCTTCAGAATGTGGACTGAGGGCTATCTGTGTCGTCTGATGGACGCGCACTCTGTCTGGTCTTCCAGGGCGCGGGACCTGTCTCCGCTCGGAACTATCTGAAATCCACATTAGGTGAACCCCATCTGCATGCAGCGACATTTACTCAGGGTGACCCAGTTGCGCGGGTATGACTTACTGTACCGAGAATTGAGCGCCGAGCGGGAATACTCCGACTGTTGCAAACAAAGCAGGCGAACTGCTGTAAGATCAGCCCAACCGAACTTGTCGCCGCACTCACTGGGCACTTACTGCCAAAGTTCCCTCAGATGGGCGTTCCGCAGCAGGTACCACGGTGTTCTCGGACGACCTGAGGCCGCTGCTGGAATATTTTGTGTTCGGATTTCCTCCTCTCCGCCAGGGACGCCGAGGAAGCAACGCTCGATCAGGCCGCCGACGACAGCGACGCTTTTGAGATTCACTTGAGCTGTGTGGAAATCTTTTGGGTAAGACAAATTCAGGAGCCGTGAATCCGAAACTCAGAAGAGCCTGGGCGTCTTCAAAGCACCAGTGGCACAAACATGTCCGTACTCTTATGTACAGATCACTAAATCACCCACAGAAGTCGCCAAACGTCCCCAACCCTTCACTCAGTCGCCCACGATTACCGTACTCCTTATATCTTGAACCCCATCCCATGGCGCTAGTGACCAACCACGCGTTGTGGGGGTTTGTTTTTTGCATGTGCTACGCCATGAGGTGTGTGCGTGGTATCGTGTTACCCTTAGATCCATTGGCGCTTAATGGATGCCTTTATAATTACGCCGCTGAGTCATCCGAATAAGGTGCCCATATGCTGGGAAATAATGGCTTAATGTGTCTTGCAGGGTCAGTCAGAACGAGAGCGAGAATTTCAGGAACAGCTAGTCTGCCTCAACTTGCCATGCTTGAATGTACGTACTATCTATGTGCGAACTTTTGTGCGAACTTTTAGTTACACGGAGTATTGAATCTGCATGCTGATCTGGCTGGACGACCAACTAGGTACACCTGAGCGATCTCTGGATGTCAGCTAACCGCAAATGTCCTTTGTCTGCCAGTGCGACTCGGAACTGGTTACGTGCTTGCGACACCAATTCATAATCAGCACACCAAAGCCTCCGGTTGTAAATGTTGTACCTGTTCCAATCGCCCCGAAAGACGTCACTAAACACGCTGTAGGTTATCTCGCCTTCTCAGCGCTCGATCACATTGTTTACAATGGACCCCAGATTTCAGCAACGACGTAAACGTGGCGTCGGGTTAGTCACTTACACGATCGATACTACTATGCGATGGATACTCATCTCATTGAACACTCGAAGAACAGACACGGGAACAAATTCACGTAACCTAAGCGGGTAACTGAGACTTGTTCCCCTAGAATTTCCTGTCTTCGTTAGTCTTACAACTCGACAGCTTCGAAACCGATAGGACGTGAGTGCGCAAGAACCTGCACTCTTATCTAACAACAAGGGTGTGTTACAGCAGACAGGCCCCGCCAAAGGCGGCCCCTCTGGGAGGGTCCACACCAACTATGTTAACTAGCTAGTTGCTCTAGATAGTAATACCTGTAAGGACTTTTAAAAATGCGGTGATGTGCCGCGACCGATCTTGTGCCATGTACTGTCTCGGGATACAAATGGTTTTTTTAAATTAAAAAAACAGACAGGCCTGAATTAATGGGCCCCGCAAGGCACATGACTTCGTGATGAGAAGTGACTCAGCCTGCGCTGAAAGACGGAAGGGAGGCGAAAGTAGAAACTAACTTACGCTGGCACCGCGTGGGAAACCACCCTCTGCCATGTTAGGATTTCTATTAGCAACCTCGGCTGGTAGTGTTTGCAAACCCAGAGGCTTCCATATCATTAACGACATGCCCAATGGTGCGATGCCTACTCGAGAAGCCACGGTGGACTGGATCCGTTATATTTTTACGTCTATGGAACAGGCGCGGTACGATGCACTATGCGCACATTAGTTCTGACTTTTCCCTAACCGTTTTATTTGCAACCTACACTGGCAGTACATTTCGCGCACAGGTCGTACGCGTCTGTCAGTTGAAATATAGATTCGGAGCAGCCACTGGTAATTCTTGCCTCTTCATCTCTGTGAGCGCAAGGGGAATATAAGACTTACTTCGGGAGGTTTTCGAAGAGCAATGCTGTCATTATTTGCATCTACAGCACAACAACCTCGGAGGCGGAATAGCCGAGGAGCAACGACCTGTCAAAAGATACGAGTAATTGAGAGGTCAAGTAAAACAACGAAGCGGATAAGCAGGGAGCGTTTGGACTGCTGCGACGAGTGTGGTCGCAAATCAAGTCGCAAATACTTGCACAAACATGACCCAAAAGAGCTTTACTTACTCAAATCAAAATTTAAGCGCCGGGAGAGCTCCTGGAAACCGTGGTCCGTGTACAGTACTGTAGAACACTACTGTAGTACAAAACCTGTTTCAGCGACACAGTAAGTTTCAGGTCTCAGACTTTCGGACCCAAGTTCGGACCTGTTGACCTCAAGGTTGACCTGTTCCAAAATCCGAGCGCGCATCTTTACGGGTGAACGGGCCGAGAAAGGATAACTTTAAAGGATTGTCGCCTTGGTTGGTGACGACGGTGACGCCGACGATTACTCGGAATTCGGTTAAGCTTACAATCTAAGTGCTATAAGGTACGCATTATCTCACGTATATTGCTACACCCACATTAACCGTCTCTGTTGCCTACTTCTATTGAATGCCAGAGAGATCTCTGCAAGACCATTCAGTGTGAGGCCCGGGTTGTTGGATCTTCGTGAAGGCAACTGCCAGCTAGAGGTAGATGTGTATACTGAAGTATCCAGTGGGTACAAGAGGTACCGTTGGAACCTCAAGCCCAAAGACGCCAACACTCTCAAGTTCAGTGTCGACGACGTCAACGAGTTATCATTGCACCGTACGTCGCATTCCATGCCTCGAACTTAATACCCCTACTCTGAGTCTTAAGGACCCAGCAGAATGACATGGGGATGAACTTGTATGTTGTCAAGCTGCAATCGGCTTTTGCAATCAGTCTAGTGGACTACTCGCCGATGTCTTCCACCAGAGGCTGAAAGAGAGCTTAAAGAGAACTGGAAAGCCATAATTGACACCACCAGAAGGGAAAACACCCGTCTGAAATCATGTGTTCTAGGATATATCAATCTCTATCGTAGGCCAGCAGTGGGAAAGGTGAAGGCCAGTTGCTTGAAACTGCACGGCACTACCGTTCACCAGGTCCACCACCACGCATCGCCTACTTGCGATTGCTACATGGCACAGAATTCAAGCTCTTTGACTAGTATGGAGATTCTAGAGCCCTGCAGGGACAGCGAGATCTAGATTTTTCCGGCGATGCAGAACAGATGGCTCGAGAGGATAATATTCTTTGCACCTCCATTGGTTGTAAGGCTTGCAAAGAAGTATGGCAAAGATTCAGTGCAGAAGGTGTGTCTCCCGTTGTCGTTAGTAGGCGTCATATTGCATGCACAGAGTTCGGTTCAAACCGTGGGACTAGCCTACGTCGTCTCAAATTTGGACATCTTCGCTTTCGAACTACCCCCGGACCATCAGTGTGATGTGCGTCCCCCACTTTTGCCGCTACTGTCTACTTAGGACTGGTGCGCTTAATACAAGATTTGGCAATTGACTGAGATCCAGCCTGCCTGTGATGTCTTAAAGCTCATTTCAGAAGCGTGAGTTATCTATCAGCTATTGGACAATGCAATCCCGTATCGGGGTATGTCATCATATAAGACTAAGCAATAATAAAACGTACCAACCCTGCGGGTGGTTCCAGATAATGGAAGAGCAGCCGCAAGCAACACCATATGCTGCGCACCTGTCCTGATCTGTGCATCCGCAGTAGATTCACGCTCACACAGCACAAGCCATGAGGACACTGGCAATAATAATATCATACACAAGAGCGTGCCTTTTTTCATCACATGCGCCCATAGGTGTTTCCGCAATTGAACGCCGAGCTCACTTTATGTAGCTGTAACTTGCGGCGCAACGAAGGACAAATTGAAGAGCTCGGAGCGCCTGCTGCTGGAGTGTCGGTAACATATTACTGTAACACGCTGCACACGCAGGCCAGATGGGAATTTGTCACCGTCAGCGAGGTGACCGGTGACCCCCAGACAAATGACATTCCTTTTGTGCCGTATTTGGACAACTTGCCGTGACGAAATTGGTGTTCCCACAGTAGAACCGTCTATAGCATTCGGCGCTTAAAGGTGGGCGCGAGCCTGGCGCCGAGACGGAGTAGCCCAGTTTTTCATAGATAACCCGGTGGGGATTGCTTTTGAAAAACTGCTCAACTGTAACAAGAGGGAGCCCGACTCGCTGGGTTTCAAATTACACTCCGCCTCCGCGAGAAGGGAAACAGCAATATGAGAAACGAGACCTTGTCTGTCACCACCGTATCCGCATTCTGGTCAATACAGGAACACGGCGTTCACTCAAATTGGAAAATTTGGAACCTCGTTCCCCAACTGATTTTGGCCGTGCATCACTCACAACACAAGGACCCCGCTTCCACCTCCATACTTGTAGCTGTTTGGAGGTCTCTGGCGTCCACAGGGGCAATCCCCACGCCAGGGAGTCAGCCCGAGTCGTTGATGCCACTAAATCAAGATCGTCCCACACTGTTTATCGAGCGTACGGCGCACTGCACGCGTTGATCTCCAGAAGCGGCGTACTGAGGTGCAGCAGCAGGATGCTCAGGCTGTACACCCATAATCGATCCAGATTCACCACCACCGATTGGCTTCCGTTCCTACTGACGAAATCTGAAACAGTAAGCGTGTTGGGCTAGACTGGACTCCCCAGAAGCGCTTTCCCCATGCATGGAACATGACACAGGAATAGAGTTTGCTGTAATCTGGGAATTTACACCACCCCTCATCCCAGCTGCTCTTACCCGAATAAATGGACGGCCAGATGACTGGTGATCAGACCGAAAACTGCTTGAAACGTGTGTTCCTTGTCGGGCTCTCAGAATTTTTTTCATTAGCGGCCTGTAGTACAGGAAGAAAGAATGTGACAGCCTTGAGCGCCTGGGCGCCTCGGAAATTCACGCACTCGAATGTCGCCACCCTATAGGTCACCCCCGTCCGGTACCGCCGAATCACTGGCATCCTGTTTTCACACCGCTCTTACATAACTACTCTGATTATCAAAGGTTCAGAAATTATGGAGGCAACTCTCCATAAGTAACATTGCGATATTCAAATCCCTTCGCGGAGTACTTTTTTTTCGGCTACGAACGAGAGAAAAAGGAATTACTTCAACAATAGCCCCCCATAGTAACATTGGTGATCCAAGGGACTGCTCCAGAGCTGCATCATGCGTCTGGATGGAATGGGCTAGTAAGAGCTCCCGGGTAATAGACCCTTAAAAAGGGACCAACACGGCATTTTGTTTGGAACCTCCTGTACTATCTTACTTTCAACTATGGACGCTCCAGCAGGACGCCGCCCTCCCCAAGCCACCTCTGACGTCCAACACTTTATAGGTTACGTGGAAACAACTACCGATGCCCTCCGCCTCATCATGGCTGCACGTCAGGGTATTATCCCACGTATCACCCGGCGACTCAACGACTCTGAGCGTAGGTCCATGATCAGGAGTGGCGCTGTGTTCGTCTTCTGTGTTGAGGAGAGCGGAATTAGGCGTTGGACAGAGGGCCTTGCTTGGTCGCCGTCGCGGATTGTAGGGAATTTCCTAGTATGTCGTTAGTTTCTCGGTGCAGCCATGGAGACGCCTCACAGCACCTCAGATGTACCGCGAGGTTGGAGAGCGAAACTCTAATAGGGGAACTGACACTGCCCTGCTTCCTCCTGGAACCTCGACATTTCGTGTTGCACCACCAAGCACTCCCACCAACTCGTACTATCATGGAAGGTCGGATTCTGGTAGTCCTAGAGACCCTAGCGGGGCACTACGGCCAAGCGGCCTCATAAAGAAGGCAATGAATCCTCAATCAACCCGATAAGCACGCGTGCGCTGACCCACTGGTCTGATACTAGTAGACCATCACAGTAAAGGTGTCCGGCACGGACCACCACCTCGTTTCGTATTATCGAGAAGACGACATTGCGCGTGGCCTCCTCCAACGACCGACAAGTCGGCCCGATATCATGCGCCTCACTATCCCGCCCGAGATGGTGCGCGCCACAAACTTCCGCCACCCACCCCACGTGGAAATCGGTCCCGACGGGAATGCACATATGTAAACCGAAATTTTCACCCCTAGTATAATGTAAAAGGATGACACCGTGTGTGTGTTGTCCCCAGATACGATGCGGAAGAGGCCGATTCGTCAAGGCGCCAGTACGATCGGACGCTGTTACCTTCCGCCCCCAATCGAGCAGTGCCTTCTTCAGATCATGCGCCCTCTTCGTACCCCATCCAGCAGGGTGATACCACCCCAACAAGGTTGCCTCCGTTTCCAGCAAATAATTTTGCCCTAGGACGCTCCCTGGGTCCACCTTTTCCCCAGGCACACCCCGCAGATCCAGCGCGGACACGCGCCCATTACTCGTGGTCACCCCCGGCCACGCCTGTTGACCCCAGCACGCAGGGCACTCGTTCATCGACCCCATGGTCTTCAGTTGGAGCAACTTTCCAAGACGCGCATTCCAGTGCCCCAGCCAACTCGTATTATTCCCAGCCCCAGGCGCAACACCCGAGCGCTTCGCCAGGCGCGAACCATCGAGAGCTCTACTTCTCCCATCAGTATGCACGAACCGGGACGCCTGGGTGGACGCCACGCGCATCAAATTCGCCGGATATCGCAGATAGGCGAATCTCCACGGCTCAGCCTCAGGGTCCTATACCCCCGAATCAACCGTCATACACAACTCCATACATGGATGAGTCCCGTAGAGGTGTGTACGACAGTACGACAACCCGTGGGGCGTAGGGCTCGGTGCTACGAGGGGGGAGACCTTACCATGCTGATCCGTGGTGAGAAGGAAGGACTTTTAACCATCAGGGGGTTGCATCAATCGATAACCAAAGCAGTGGTTTTAGGGGTTGTGTGTCTATTGCGTTCTGTCGTCTGCAGCAACTAACACGCGTAGCGATCATGCAGGTCTGATGATCTGTTGTACGATACTTCTCGCCTTCTTTGCCATATGTGTCAAATGAACGAATTACGTCGGAGGTTTATAGTTGGAGCCCCAAACGCCAGCTCGGCTCATTGAGACAACTGAATGTACGCAGTCAGACACGCGTCTCAGCATAGACCCCGTGCAAGACAGGCAGTCATCATCAATCCATCAACGGCGAGCTGCTCGGAGTTTCTCGCTGATTGGTTTTATAATCTTGCGCCGTGGTTGCTAATGGCGATCCAGCTCCTGACACAATCGAAGAACACCGGCCACAAGATTAATATCTTTGACACTTTGAAAACACGTCCCCCGCTGCTGCCGCCCCTGCCTAACGCAGGACACGAACGGGACGACCACCCTCTGAGATGATGCTAACAGAAGCAACGACAAGGAATATTTTTGTGGTTCAATTTAAGACAATGTAGCTCTGATGCCGAACACAGCGCAGAGGTAGACCAAAAACCTAAGTGGGGGAAACATTGCTCCTCGGTTCACCGTCCAGAAGTAACCTGTCAATCCTCTTGACGTGGATGCGCGATGACTGTTCGCTACCGGGCCTCACCGCCTCTCCGCAGCCAAATCGGACGCAGGGGTATACGTTGACCCGTCGCCGCCCGGACACATCTACCCCCCTCCGCCTGTACGCCGTTCGATGAAGCCTCTGATATTCGTATGACCCTCGACGCTTCCAAAGAAGCAGCGCTTTGCAGTGTTCTCCCACAGCACGACGTCCAGTTGCCGGGCGTAATTGAGGACGTATTCGTAGTCAGCTTGGGATGCGAACGCTGTGTACAAAAAACCTGTAACGGAGTCGATGCCAAGGCAAGCATATCAGCCGATATAAAGGATCACACAGTTGGAAAGAAACCGCCCAACGTACCGTCCTGCGCTTTGATGCGGTTGCGCTCCAACTCCCATAGTCTGATCTGGTCTTGTACTGTTACAGGGAGCAGAGGCTTCTGTAGGACGCGAGTAGCAAATCAGAAGAGGTCTTCTAAAGGGTGAGAGGGACAAACGTTTTTACGCATTTGTGGGTGCGCATAGGTAGTGAGGTAACTGATGATCTAACGACGGAACGGCCATTAGTGTTTACATACAGCCACGTTCATTAGACGGACGCAAAGTGGCGAGAGATACGGCATCAAAGGAGACAGCTCCCATCGCAGGAAAAAAATTGGAAGAGAAGTTGGCCGACCCTTACCTGATCCGCAGTGATACCAGATAGAAGAGCTTTTCGCACACTGTCGCGTGTAATTGCACCCACCACAAGGTTCGGGAAACGCGATTTCACTGACACAAACAGATTTAGAACCGCAGTCTGAAGTGGGTTATCTATCGGCTGAGGTAAGGGGGCGGGTACAGTCCACAGAAATTGCGGGGAAAGTAGCACGTACCTGTGTACGCATACAAGCGGTAGTTGGTCTCAAGTACGATGAACCCCTGCTCCTGCGCACCACTCGCATTAGTGGCGGTGGGCAAAGGCGGCAGAGAGGATGTCAGGGTCGTAGCAAGGCGCGTTGGACTGAAACGGCGGGACGATGCCTGGGAATTCGAGTCATCGTCAGCACCGCAAAAATATCACGCAAAACAGCTGCTTCGCCTTCCGTTGCCAAATCAGACCGTAGTCGCGTAAATCCTCAAGCATCGCACGCTGCGTCTCGCTAAGGTTCTCTGTTGAATATTCCTGGGGGTAGCATCGATCAACGTTCCGAGTCGGAGCGGAGCCTGAAAAGTCCTCACTCGCCCTAGCTCCATCGTCGATAACATGAATAAGAAGCTGAGCACTTCTACGAGATCCATTTGCCTTTCCTGGTTTTGGGAACCAAAGTAAGTTTAGGTGAGAAGATACAGAACGCAATCAGAACACTTCTCGCACCTCGACCATTTGGAGATACTGCAGTAACAACTCCCAAAGTTGAGCATGGGGTGTGTGTAACAAAAATTGAAACCCAGATGATGTGATTTGAAGTTGGCCCCTACAAATTTCACGTATCAGACACGCTTAGCAAGCCCGAAAATCAAAAACTGACTGGTTCATCGCCATGAGGCCATTGCGCTGCAGGAGAAAAAGGACGCCCTGAGAAGGTTTTACCGGCATCTGACCAGTCCCAGAGGAAACCATGTAATGCAGAATGGTCTAGAAATGGTCAATATACAGTAGCCGCAGGGACCGTGCCTGGATGTAAATACCTCCCAGCGCTCTAGAGCGTACGCGTCTAACGCGTCAACTGATGGGGCTGGACGTTTATCGTCTGAATCAGCTGGCACGCCAAAGCTGACGCTAGTCCCACTAGAGCGCGATGACTTGTGAGTGGATACAGATAAGAGTGAGGTTATTTGTATGTACCCGCCAGTGATGGCTTGTCGCATACTGGATTTGAATGCAGGGCTCAATCCGAGTTTAGTAGTGGTCGTATTTGTCAAAATGTGTAATTGTGCGAGCAAGGCGAGAGCATCATCGAAATGCCTGATAGAGGGCGTAATTGCATCTAACCAAATGGAAAAGTGGATATGGCCCCCACGTTTTCCCTTCTTTTGTTACCCAGGAAGACATAGTGGCAGTCGGAATGGATGACTCGAGCCACAGAAGATTCATAACAAGTTGCCGTTCCACAGCTCCCAAAAGGCTTATAGATGTATCAGAACATGTGCGAAGGGCACATCATGTTCAAGCATACCGAAATATGGAAAGGCATGAGGAAGGACGCTGGTACAACCGAGTGAGAGAGGTCTGTGACTGGGTCTGAAGAAATGGGAGAAGAGCATGGAAACTGCGTTCCTGTTGCTCTTCGGCCTTTCCGGTGGCACTAGGCATTATCCTCTTTGGACTGTTGACGAGTTCGTCGGTGCCTTCGGAGTCCAAGAAGGCTTTGTCGTCGTCGTCGCTGCAACGAGATGACCCGATCGCCACTGCGGCACCCGGAACGAGAATCCGACCAAACAATTTTTTTTCAGGGTGACGCAAGCGCTACCGTAACGACAAGGTGCTATTACAGTACAAGGTAATTACAATTTTACTACACGGACTGGCATCTAGCTAGAAACACATCGGTTAAGAACCTAGAAGACTCCTAGTCAGCAAGTTATCAAGCCAACAGGGGAATTTGCGCCGCGAAAAAGTCAGACATCCTTGGAAGGACTATTGCCCTCATCGTGCCGACCCCCACCTAGCGCCCAGCGCACCAACCCGAAGGAAGGCGGTCCACACTCCACTCAGCTAATGGGTTCAGCGAGTAAGAGGGGAAATATAGACGTTCGGTATTGGGGGAGTGCTCCTTGCGAGAGGGCACTTGAGTGGAAACTGCGAATTTCGGCGTTGTTTCATCTCGATAGCGCAAGAAATAAAACCGAATCCAAAATGATACTACTCACCAACTAGACGAAGTACAAAGGAGGCCTAGAAAGATCACGAGAAATTAGCATGTGGTTCGAGCTAAGAGAAAATAGACAGATGATCAGACAAAACGGTACTGGCAAGCACACTGCGTGTCTTTTGACACATGTCTGTTGCGAACAGACAACTCTATTCCTCGGCATGGTCGAATAGGACGGGGAAGAGAATGAAGTCATCCTAAAATAAGAGAAAAGATAAGGAATCACTTTACTTACGAGTTACGAGAGACAGGAAACAAAAGGAACACGTCGTCAACAATAAACAGCAAATTTTTTTTAACGAAGTCAGGGCCATGGTCCGTGCGCCTATTATCTAAGAGAAGATCACGTGCCCTACCGTCATGCTGCCGTCCACGCCTTCAATTTGGCCATTGACAAAGACGACGACGACGACCCAAACGGTACATTAGAACATATGGAGGATAGCGCGACAGTGACATCTGAGAGTCTATCAACCTCTACGGTCCCACAGCGCCGCGCGCACCATGAGGTCATTGACGTCGACGAGCTTGACGACTATCCTCCGTCTCGACGACCAAGGCTCCAAGCTCATTCATCTGAAAACCGAACGTCGTCGGAAATTATCATATTAGATGGCGACGATGGTGTGGAAACTGGGCCGTCCACGCGGCCCATATCCATAGGTGAGCTTGCCTTTTCCGTAATTACTTCGTCCTGATCTGGTGCTCGGGAGGTGGCCGATTACGTTCTCCCCCTCCACCAGTACAAACCATTCATGCACCACCTCCAGTTCCTTCTTTACCTTCACGCCATCGCTCTCGACAACAGACGCGCGCTATTCCTCCCGATGTTATCCGCCCTAATGTAGAGCCTTTCGCGTTTGAAAGGGATATGGCACTCCCCGTACCGAGACCAGCATCACATCCTCCACCTGGCGACGTTTCTCGTCACCGGCCTATAATCAGCCTTGGCGGTGGGTTCGTCTCAATGAGCAATCGCCGCGAAGCCGAATTACTTCAGCATCAGCAAGCCCGTGATCAGGCGCGTCAGCGCTATTTTGACCGTCTGCGCATTGTTCGCGGCATACACCAACGTCATGGCTTTCTCTCACAAACAATTGGACGAATTTTTCCTACATGGCTCTTTGGGGACCCAACGGAAGAAGAAATGATGGATGCACTTGCGTTTTCCGACTTAGCTGCTGCAGAAGCTGGTCCGTTTGACTTCGGAGACGGCCGTGCACACACTCGACGTGTACCGCACGAATACCGCGTTGCTTATACCCATCCATACCCACCTGCTCCTGGCTTCACTCACAACTTTGAGTCACCGTCACCTTCCGTCACCGTTATTGATGTAGATGAAGAACCCGGCCCCAGTGGCAAACCAGCCGGATCATCTTCACCTAGCGAGAATCTGAATACGCTCGTGTGTGCTCGTTGTCTGGATCCCCTTGTTCTTGGCGGGAGCAATATGTCCGAAGACGAACGCACTCGTCGACGCCTCTGGGGTTTGCGTTGTGGACACATGCTCGACGGCAAATGTATAGCCGAATTGATGAAACCGCAGCCCGCTTCCGATATAGAGCCCATCAGCAAGGACTCCTCGGTTGAAACTTCTGCGGTTAGTTCGCAGGGTTTGACTATAGATGACACAGTGCGTCTCGACACGGGGCCATCTGTGCGTACCACAACGGCGAGGGGGAAGGCTCGCGCGATCGAACGGCAGCTTGAACCATCGCAGGTGACTGTAGACGACAGCGAACCAGCTACCTCCGCCGAGGATGGCTCCATACGTTCGCGCTTACGGCCACGGAACATTGCGGGACATGTCACTCGTACATCATCGCCATCTACTTCATTCAGCCCCCCTATACAGTCCTCGCACCGCACCTCGGCCCCCGTTTACCCTACTACCTCATCGGCGTCCGTTGCCAGCGCAGCATCCCGCTCCAAGAGGCGAACCAAGGGTAAGGGTAAGCAGAAGGTTGTGGAGCCATTGATCCTTGGACGGCACGAGTGGCGTTGTCCCATTGCCCTTTGTGAACGTTTACATCTAAGCCTTAATGTTGAGACCCAGGGTTGGGTAATGGACGAAACACAAGGTGCAATCCCCATCTTTGCGTGATGTTGTAAGGTACGCCAACACGCCTCCTTGTGATGAAATGTTCTGGTCTCAATTATCGGTTCCCAGACTGTAATGGTGCTGTCTGACGGTAGCTTGGCTCCCTCTTTCCCTCTCCTTCACAGTGACACTAGCGCCTCCATCAAGACGAGGATTTGGATGAGCAAAGGTTGATTAATAATACAGCCCATTTCTCACCTCATGGTATACAACCGCTCCTTGCCGTGCGATGGTGCAGCTGCGGCGGGTGCCTGCGCCAGTTTTAAGTACACATAGAACCGCAAGTACTTCATATCGCACGCCCACTCGGAGTGGCATCAAGAACTAATGGAATCTGAGTTGCATCATGCCCACGGTGCTGTTGATCAGGATCATGCTCTAACTCGTGCGAGATACGGGCAACCACCTCTCTTGCGTCTTTTTTCTGATGACTTCATCGCTGTCGATGTCGTCTGTTCTGCACCGCTGTCCATGTCTTCGGGGATCTATCTATTCGGGATGACCTGTGCTTCTTCGCTGTGGCGTTCAGAATGACCAATGTTATGGTTCCGTGAGCAATAGATGCCCACCTTATCGAGAACTAGACAAGCAGATGATAACATTCTCATTTAGTAATCATGGAAACGGAAGCTCCCTTTTGCGGTGCCGACCTCAAACACGCAAGTCCTCTGTCTCACGCTAATAACGGGGTGCTTTTAACCATGTGTTCTCCCTCCCGGACCTAGGTGACCAAATAGCACATAGCCTTGGTAATTTCATAGAGTCATGGCGCTTAACCCCCCTCTTAGTTGGGGACGGAGATTTCTTCCCTGGTTTTGTGAAAGTCACGACACTTTGTGCTTAAGTAGCGCCTACGGGTGCACGATTTATTCTCTCATTGACATCAGCACCTTGCGGTTTCGTCTCAAGTTAGCGTATTCCCCATGGGAGGGAAGCGGTTTTCCCAATTTGCTCCAACATTGACCTCGAATGGAAGCGTTTCGACCACCTTGTGGGGTTGATTAGTGATCTCAAACATCCTTTTCCCAGCGTGCCCGATAATGCGCAACAACTTCTGAAGCGCTTCGTTACTTCGATAGGGACTATGGGGCTCCATCACAACCGCAGAAATATCACGTGATGACTCTGGCGCTTCTTGGTAGACTTCTAGCGCTTGAGGGATCACACGAGGGAGGGCCATTCCCACTCTTTGTCCGCCATCTTTCAACCAGCATGTCAGGCAGGCACCAACACTGTCCACTTCCTTTCCCATGAACCTGATTCAGAGGACACCCTGGTTTTTCAAGTGTTACCTATGCCCTAGTTTCACATGCCTAGTCACTGGGGCTCTCGTCGCACAAGGTGATCCAGCAACGCTAATTGACATCTCGTCTAGCCATCCTCGGCGTTAACGAGACTATGTCGCGACATATTTGTCTCTGGATTGGCTCTAGGCTAATGTGGGTTCGGAGCTGGTATTTCCGAGAATTCAACGTGTGTATCCAGCGACGCTGAGGGCTAATCTCATCCGCTTTTCGAGCGGTCTCACGTGTATTACTGTAAGGCGCAACTCATGGCCTTTCTTTTGCCACCTTGACTGCGAACAAGAATGTTTGATCGGGGATACTTGACACTTGGAAAGGGGACTCTTTGCACGTCGCACATTCATCGTTTGACTCTTGGTTCTTCGATGTATTGATTTCAAGACTCCGAAGGAACAAGCGCCCATATATATCTTAACTTGCCTTCTGCGGTCACCAAAAATTGGAGCGGAATGCAACTTTGGAAACACTTGGCGTTCAAGGTTTGTTCGCTCATCACAACATCATATCAAAGGAGAGATATGGTCGTGAGATACATCGGGACCTCCTTCCTAGGATCGTACGATTCACACAGCCAAAGATATACTCCTTCTGATCAGGCGGCTTACTGAAAGTTAAGCGCGATTGGACTTGCGCCTAGAACGACGGTATTGGAACATTTCTCCCATGTAAGATACCGCGAAACACCACAATGCAGAAGACTTACTCCGAAAGGCTGAGATTTTTAGGGGCTTTTCTCCGCAGGCTGGAACCTCAATTCAACGTGGAACGCTCAGAGTGTGACACATCCTGCACTGGCAATTCCTATCTTATTCCACGCAGCGGCGGCCACGCACGTACGCCATCCTCCGACTTGGAAGTTTGGTTCCGGTCTTTGTGCTATATGATGTTCCTCATTAGAACCGCAGCACGAATGACTGCCTCATGTGAAGCAATGAGTTACATTCCTAGTATCTGTCAACACTAGGAAACAAATTCCCGGCGAATCCTCACACGAGCGCTCGTGTTAGCAACACAGCAAAGCTACGTTGCGACGGACACGGTAGGGTTCTTTCTATCAGCGCACACTTCTCTTCCTTCTCTTTTCTCTTAGTCGGCGGGAGATAAGCCGGTGTTTGAGAGATCCGGTCCTTCTCAACTCGTGAGGAGAGAGCCCCTTAACGGGCGACAAACTATCACTTTGAATCTGCGGATCCGATTCAAAGTGTACATACGGTATCTTATTCCGACTCGGAACGCCACCAAGCATCAAGCGGCCAATGCGGCGGCGTACCCGCAATCCCGCCGCTGTCAAAATATGGTATTGCTCACGTGCGTTACTGGAATTGGGCGTATCACGTGTAGACCACTACAGCGACTGGCTATCATCACTACAGTCCGTCAATCGGGGTGCCCGGTTTATGGATGAACCCTATTGGAAGCTACCGTAGTTCGGTTTCGCTTTTTACTGCCGAAATGGAGCTGCGCCGCTGTTCTCATCTCATACCGTAATCGGTGCCTCTCAATGTTGGTCAATGACCCTGTTGTATATCCTTGACCAAATGATCCTGGCGCTCTGAAAGACTTACCTGTGCATACCTGACTCACAGACGCGCTTGGATCCGACTCGGAATTTAAGCCAGTAGCAATAGTTGCGCCCCCAGCTGGATGTAACATTTTACAGTCAATGCAAGATCGCTCGTCATCATGCTGCTGCATGCCAACGAGACGCCGCCTTACGAGATCAATTCGTTGAGAATTAAGCGCGCACGACGTTCGCTTCCGCTTCCCCACTTAAGTATATCCAGAGAAACCATCATGTTCCGGTGATGTGGATCTAGTGATTACACAAGACGACGCCCCAACTTCGATGACACAGGACCAGACCCAGAAGCGTACACATGGCACGGTGACACTGACCATGCGTATACTTGACTCACGGTTGTCGACCTGTCTCTCAGGCTTATTGTCACTGCACTCCTACGATGACAAGTGGTGGCATCACTCTAGACTGGAAGTTATATTATGCGTGTGGAGAGAAGTCCAGGTTCGAGTTCACCATATTGTGAGATCCCACGGTTGGCTCAAGCTACGGACCTCCCCGTTTGTACTTCCCCGCTCTGCTGTTATTCCTGCCACTTCTGACCTCGGTTTTTGTTGTATGTCACGATGCAATCGTGCACGGTTACTGTCACCGCACCGCATGGAAGACGATTTGTTTGACAAGTCAGTTCCTGTTCTAGAACTTAATAAACTGAAATGAATCTATACAGAGAAACCGGTAGTATTGTGCCCCATCTGCCCTGGCTTGTGAGGCACGTTGCGGCGGTCATTCAGGTCGACTTCAGTGTGATCAATTTCAATTCTCTACTGCATCCGTGCTTTGCCTGCAAGTAACAATTCGCCTTCGTGGTTATGGGAGACAACACAATGCGATGCGGTGAGAATGGACAGTTGTTTTATTTTTCTCTTTTCCTAATACCGTCTGTCTCCTCTGAACAGCGTAGTGACTTGCCGCTCTTGGTCCCTCCTTTGTCACCCACGACGGCATCTTTTCTGACCCTCTTTGATGACGCCGGCTATTTCTCACCGCTAGCCTGAATGGAAGACTGTCATGATCACCGGTACCGACCACTTATCTTGAGGGCACTGACGAAAGTTGGGCAGCGGCCTACAAGAACAGCAGTACAGCAGTACAGCAGCTGAGGGGCTTATAGACGCCGTGCAGGGTACCTCCGAGTCAGCTGTTGGTTGCTCGACAAGTGCGCAGTCTCGTTTGCACTTAAGCCGGAATCCTGCAATACGGCGGCGCGCGTTGTTCCGATGCTTGTGAATCACGAGCCTCCATTCTTCCCCTTCTCTCCCCACGGCCAGCTCCACGGTGAGAAAAGTGATACCAGAGAGGTATTACTTTTTTTTAAAGTTACGTCGCTCCGGTAATCACGGCGGGGGGCGAAGCATATCTTCGTATAGTGCTCTAAGCTGCTCTGTTGCGATAATACGACAACAAGAACAATAAGATGCGCTTCCAGTTCTTTGCCATTACCTGGAACAGAAAGGGACCATTTGCTCGCTTGGAAACGGACTGCCCCGCATTACCCAGTCTGCTAAAAAGGGGGTGTCGATATCACACACACACGGGCCCACTCCGAGACTCTGCATTCAGTTTGGAATTGGGATCTTGGATAGAGGGGCGTTCGACGTCAAATGAAGGCGTGAGAGTGACTGAAAATGGATCGACGCTTCACGCCGCATCAGGCTGTCACTCTGGTCTTGCTCTTTCACAGGGCAGGTGCGCCTCTAGGCGAACTGGTTTCTATTTCTATTCAACTGCAACGCCTCATCTTCGCGCTTGGAATAGCCAGCTGGTGACGGTGACGGTTGCTCAGTTGTTGGTACGGCACTGATTCGGACTACTTGCCTACGGGTTGCAAGTCTCGAACATCCGACCAAATAGACTTCCCTTCGCTTCTTGTTTACGCTCTTAACCGAAGAATTATTCTATTTTCTGTTTCTGCTTACTTCTTTCAATCTTCTGGCGCTAGAATATATTAGGGGCTGCTGCTGATCGCGCATCGCCTAAACGAAGGAATAGATGACTTATATGACTGTGTATACTTTCAATTCATCTGGGCGTAAACTTGCGCGCGCTTGATTTTATTTGGCAAGAATAGCCCAAGGCGAAGCCGTATCACCCGAATCATCGCCATCTGTTTAATTCGATTCAGATTCAGACTCAGGGGTGCGAGAGTTCCCGGAATAACGGGAGCTACAGTAGTGTAGCGTGCGGCGCAAACTTCGTCCGGATGGTGGCGGCTTTGCCGGTTGAAAGGTTTATGCGCTGTCTGTGGTGGGAGAGCATGGACAGGAACCGAAAGCAAATTAACTGCTTGCAGCGCATGCGCACAGCGGCCAGCGACATCTGCTGGATTCCCAATCAATACTGGGCCATTCTAACGGCGATCAAATAAATAAGCAGGTCGCGAAACAAAAATGATCCAATCATCGCAACATGTTTTCAACTGACGACCAGCGTGTGTCGTACGCGATACTGTGTTCCGTTCTGTTTTTATGTCATTGCTGTAGCTGTTTACCCCATTAAAAACACGGTCGTCGTGATGACGGGAGGTCAGGCGTCTCATGCAGGCGTCAGTGGTTGCGTTACCCCTGCCTTAACCAATGATCCGCCGATGGCCAGTCAAAAGTTGTCGAACACAGCACGCCGCCGCTGTGGCGGTGGCGGTGGAGCTGTCTAATGGCTAAGCGATTTGCGAACCGAGCAAGTTCTGTGCGCTGCGCGGGCTGACGATAACGCAAGTAGCAAGGAGGGAAAAAAGAAAGAAGCGTTGGTATTTATTCCGCCGCCGACGCACGCCACCTGGGACGTGTACATATCATCGTGCGCCAAGAAGAAGTGCGGGAACGACGACGTGAATAGGGTTTGGTTGCGCCGCACTACCCGAAAGGAATAACGAAGATGAAGAAGAGTGGTCGAAATGGCTTGCTACTGTATGGGAATGGAGAGCAGTGCGTTTTATTCGGGCAAAAACGGTGATCGGGGGGTTTGGCGCCAGGGTGTCACTGGTCTCGGGTCACTCTCTCATTTCATACGAACAGGGATTTGCCGTTGAGCGCGCCCGTCAACGAACGATTTTGATAGAGGCGATGCGTTCTCAAATAGATATATGAACGAACAGATATATAAGAGTAGCTTTACGCCGGTACGCGAGAGAAAAATTGAGAGATCTCGAGAGTTTTGAAAAAAAGATAATCATGATCGGGCTGATGGGCGATAGCAGAAAGACAGGATGAGTAACCCCATGGACCAGGTGGTGCAGAAGAGTAAGCAATAGGAAAAGTGACACGACGAGCCGTGTGCATGGGATTGGGAGAGATCTATATAGAATGATAGCACGCGGACAGGGTTGGGTGCTGTAGGATGTCGGTTACATGTCGATGTGTCGCGTGTTTGACTGAGATGGGTCTGGTCCCCCTTCCCCTTCCCCCTTCCCCTTCCTACACACGGAAACAAATGCGGGGTTGTTCAATTTAAAAATATTAGTTTCAAGTTACTGTTCCGAGTACGGCTTACATACGGTTTAGGGCCACTCTTCTGACGAGTTGGAACAACATGGCCTCTACTCAAGCTATAAGAGCCGCTCCTTTAGTCCAGTCTTCCCCCGAACCCCACTATGCTTACCGACGACATCCCCTGGCCAGAACTTGGCAACGTTTCCCGAGGCGCTACAAGAGGCAACCAAGGACAGAAGGGTGTCCTCTCCCCTCCCAACGCCGACGCCCGTTCCCTTATTCAGCTCCGCGTTCAGCCCGGCGTCCTCACCGTACTCTTAAATTCCCAAGCCACCGAGTGGTATCGCACCCTCGACAATGAAGTCAACCATGCCCTCAAGCTCACAAAGACCTATTGGCGCAAGGCCCGTCGACGTCAGGACTATGACCCCGTTGCTGACCAGGACCACATGGAACTCCACGAGTGGCTCCAACAGCTCAAGGACAAGGTCATGTCCCACCTCGAGTTGCTGATGCAACGCGGTGACATTAAGGGTCCCCCCTACGTCATGCCCGACAACATCGAGCTCTCCTTTCTCCGAAAGTTTATCGAGCGCCAGGCCGCGGGCATTCCGCACAATCCCCGCCTTCGTAAGGCCTTCCTCGAGAACCATCACTACAATCCCCCCACGCGACTTCTCCCGCCTCCGCCTTCGGAATCTCCGGAACCGTCAGACGATTCAGTCTTGGACGGTGCCTCGAGCGACGACGCTTGGGATAGCGACCAAAGGCGTTTAGGTCGCGGTCAGTTTTGCCCGCTCCTAACCCCTCTCCATTACGCTAAAGCTCCACCATCAATCCACAGACCGTTCTGTCTCTCAATATTCTGGGCCAGTCCCTGCTGCCTCATACCCAGCGCCTATAAAGTCTAGCCCCCGTCTAGCTAGCATCAGGTCCCTCGAGGATGAGGCAGATTCGTCCAGTATGTTTATCATGTGCCTTTCTTGTTCATTTCACCGACCTGGATTAGGCCTACACTTACAGAGCGCCCGTACTGCTTTGCGTCGTGCTCAAAAGGCTACCCAAGAATCATTCGCCGCCTACACTGCCTCCCTCGAAGCCGAACGCCGTGTAACCCATGAAGTAGCCGCCCTCGAAGACAGGCGTGATCATCTTTGTAATTCGTTCATACCCGTCATGTCCGCCCCGCGCTGATGTCAAACTCTATCCCTTCGTCTACCAGTATCACTGCTCTTGCGCCAGAACCAGCGCCCGCAAAGTGCGACGTGTCCTTTCCCAGGATGCGCGTGCGTCGACGGCGTCCCAGACGGCGTGCCTCCGTATCCGCGCAAGTCGTCCACCTACGACACCGACCACCCGCGATTCCCGTCGTACTCCGCCCCACCACACCCGCTAGCCCCAATGCCGATCCCGCCGATGCGCTCTGCATACGCCTGGGACGACCGCGAACGCGACGACGCCGGTTCGCCGCACACATCGAGCACAAGTGCGAGCGTGGGGTCGCCTGCGCGGAAGCACGCGCGGACGTGGGACTCTGAGGTGAGTTACCTACCTAGCATTTCATCGCCAAGTTGCAGCTGACGCAATGCAAATTGCAGGACCCTCCGATTCGCAAACGCGTCGCGGGATCCGTGTCGGACTCACCGCCAATGCATGCGGCATGAGTTCGTGAGCGGTTCTGCGGACAGGTACCATCGGCAGTGCCCTGACCGTTTGCACCTATCGTGCCACGCCACATCATTACCCACACACACCATGTTACCCGTGCTATGCTGCGCCGCGCTCACGCTCACGCCCGCCGGCTTTCATACATATCGCTTCAACTTGTGTGTGCGCAATGTCAAGAGGACCAGAAGGGGAAAGACCAGGGCAGAATAGATAGGGGTCTTTTGATGATGACTAGTTGGCGCCATTGGCGCTGACATTGATGTTGATGATGATGAAGCTGATGATGACGACGGCTTGCTTTCGAGCTGAGGTCCTGTGTCGCTGGTCGATATCCGCTTTGCGCCGCTCACCCAATCACGCATTGCACTGCCGCATATCGTATATCACCTCTAATCTGTTGTTTGTAATTCGTATACCCCTTCATACTGTGTTAACAACCAATGACAATATCTATGTACGAATTGGACTCCGTGTTGGTGGACATGATTCTAATGAATGCCAAATATCTCCGATACACGTATCGTCTGTAGGCGCTCTCTGTAGGCAGACAGCTGTCTCACCAAATCGGCAGAGGTGGAGGTCAATCACGGTCAGGGTGGGATCCCACTATCGATATATTTGACATGAGGACACGTGAGATCAGAAGAAACTGATCAAAACCGTGTGAAAGCCACCGATAACTGGTTACCGGATACCGGCTAACTCACTCCTGCGCATGCACCCATCGCTCTCAAGAACTACCGACCTACAATTCGTTTTTTCCGAGTTCCGTCCGTTAGGTCGCTCGTTGCGTGATCGTGCGGCGTCCTGTGTTCAAGCCCAGATCGCCGGATGGATCATGCTCTGGTTTTTGGCCCCTCAAGGCGTGGCTAAAAGCTGGCCTTACTACCTTATACTGCTTAATAAATCGCACGCACAACGAACATGTGTGTGATTGTCGTGTAGGTCAGTTACACAAAAGGCTATGCTGGCGTCATAACCGTGAATAGGGGGCCAGGGGCAAACCATGTGCATGTCCTATGGAAGAAACCATCGTCGTCATTGACGACTTGCTTCTAGTCCTGCTTCAATTACTTCCTTCTTTGCGACTGCTCCTTGATCTCGCTAGCAGAGCCCTTGCCGCGAAACGTGCTACCGCTACTGCTCTATGATTAAAAGCCCCGGCCAGGGCAGGAAGCGCCATGGAGTTGTGCACATCAGCAATATAACAAAGCAACACAAGTCAAGGTGGTTTGTTGGCATCACGAGTTGAGCGCTCGTTCCGCTAATCAAGCTTACGTGGATGCTAAGCGCAATAGCTGTCGAGAACTGCGGTAGGATAGGCTGTTGCGTAATTTTGGCTGTGCGAGGGGGGCGCCGATATTCGGCGATTATGCAGCACAGAGAGGCGTAAGAGCCTGGATAGTTGGGTCATGGGTGGGATGTCATGCATGTCATGGACCTGGACTTAGTTTATGTGATACAATGTGATGAGGTATGACAGCAATCGAACAAACGTCCTAATTTGTACTGCAACTACTATACAATGCAGCCCATACGTACACGCCACACAAACATTCTTGTTGCATGTTGCATCGAAGCTGCTGGGTGTCTGGGTGTTCCGAATCGGGCGCGGGAAAATGCAAGATGATTCGCGTCATAGTTCATATTCAATATATTCATTGTTCATAGATAGCCCATCAAAAGTCCAGCCTCATCCAGGTCACACAGCACTAATACTGCTCGCCGCACGTTCCTCAGCGCGTATGATGGCGCTCACGGGATCTCGTGGTGATAGTTTAGGCTCAGTTGCTTCTTGCCCAGGATTGAGGGTCAAGTACTGGAAGCTGCGGAGCGGAGCAATCGAAATTGAAAATCCAAGGACGCCGCGTGGAAGTGGACCGGGAAATATGCAATCCTTAGGCGTCAGAGTCCAGACTTTTCTGAAGAAGAAGCGCAGAGAAAAAGACCCCACGAAGGGAAAGGGGGTATGAGGGAAGCTAGTGTGACATGACGCACTGTTTCAAACACATGTAGAATGCAGTAGCCAGAAGCGCACCCAGGAATGGGCCCAGCCAGTACTGTCAAGAAGAAACATTTTAGATCGTGCGTCAGGTGGTTATCACGCTCATCAGCATCGATACGCAACGGCGTGTCGTGTGGGTCAAGGGGGTCACATCCATGTGTGTGTGTGAGGACGTGGGAAATTCCCCAACGTTCTCACTTTTTCGCACGAACACGAAGTAAGTCGTATGGTCACGAGCAACCGACGTTCGCCCACAAAAAAAAACGAAGGATGTCAGGAAAAACTTACGATCCATTGCGAACTGTCCGGAAAGCCCGTTACTGCGGCCGGCCCAAAAGAGCGCGCGGTGTTCATGCCAGCACCCGTGTAGGGTACCGCGAACCTGCGGTCACGGTACGGGTTGAGAAAATCGGGAAGGTGCCCGTGGTGACGGCCATGGGAAAGCGGTAATAGCGCATAGCGACATCAATTCATCGGCCAGATAAGTCGTAGAGTGTGCATGGAACACAGAACGTCAGCAAGCATGTTCGCGTGCCAGGGGTTCCGAACCGAACGAGAGGGACAAGACAAAATATGAATGGCCCCGCTAGTACTCACAGGTGGCATGCGAAGAGAGTGAGACCAATGCCGACCTATGTCACCTTGGTCAGCCATGATCGAGAAAGGCAAAAGCTTGTATTATGAAGCATGGGGCGCAAAACACCAACAGGAGCGAACGGAGTAGCAATGTGCTTTTCGGCTGCGAGCATCAGCACCGCGAGACAAAGCGCCGCGGTAATGAACATTTCGATGAACACGCCCTGTGCGAGATTGATGTTCGCTGCAGGAACCGTGCTAGACAAGAATGCGGTTTGACGGACATGCGTTAGATGATCACACGAGGGTGAACAACCGGAACCCGGCACGTACTTATACGTGACAGCACCAGGGGTAAGGGCAAGAACGACCGCGGCCGCGGCGATTGCGCCCGTCAACTGGGCGATACAGTAGAGTATAAATCGCACAGGCCCGATGGCGCCGATGAGAAGCAGTGCGAGGCTGACATCCGGGTTGAAGAGCCCGCCCGTGGCGCGAAAGAAGAACCAGGCGGATACCAGCAGGCTCAGGCCAAAGGAAGTCGCAATGTAGAGCGTTCGCTCGACATGAGAGCCCTCCACTTCGTTCGAGCCTTGCGTCCCTCCGAAAGCAAGTAGGAGAAATACCGTCGTCCCCACGAACTCGAAGATTGCTGCCTTCAAATCGGCAGAAAAATTCGTTCTTGGCCAGTAATGTCGGAAATGCATGGTAAGATTAGGGAATGTATTGAAGTGAAAGCAGGACAATCGACTCGGAGAGCACGCGTCCGCCGACTTTTGACAGCAGGAGTGTGTTCAAAGTGAAAGGGCAAACACGATAACTTTAGGGGCTCAGTATCGAGCTCCTTTTAACTACTCGTACAAGTTGAAATAAAACCAATGGCCAAGCACTTTGCTAGTAAGGACACCCGAGGCCGTCGCATGCCATACCGAATCGAATTAGGCGGATGGCGACCATTTCAAAACAAAACCGGAAGCAAGCTTAGAGATCACCCGCATTCGCCGCCATTCGCTTGCACGGCGCGAAGCAGCGACGAGGGCAAAAAGGATCCACGACGTCTTCTTTATCGTCTTCGAAGAACTGCGTCGACCCAAGACGCAATTTCGTAGGTCCCGATCCTAAAATGTCCCGTCTTGATGTCGTCTGCGATCACGTTGGAGGACCTGAAGGATGGGAAAGAAAGAAGGTAACAAGGGGCTTTGCTTGACTTCGGAGTCGGAGGAGGGAATTGGATATCGCTTCCTATCGATAGCACAAGCGTATCAAATGAGAGAAGGTTGTTAACTGGCCCCTGTCTATTAACCAGGTCATACGCATACGAGCCAGAAATTCAGAATGGAAACCTGACGTGCGATATCTAACTTAGGTCATTTCCGAACCACACGCATCACTAACCTAATCCCAATCCAGTTTGGCGGATCCCCTATGCTTTTTTGTCTGGCTTCGTTTGTCCTTTTCTATCCGACGCTGTGCATCCGCTTTCCTTTCCAACGCCTTCACACGTTTCCTCTGTTCTTCCGATGGCTCATTCTGGATAGGCCGAGATGAGGCCGAACTAATCAGAGCATGCAGCTAAAGTGAATTTGTCAACCACCCCGAAAGTCATGGAATGATGGTCGCGTTCGTACCTTTGACAGGCAGTCGTCAATGTTCTGTGCCTGCGAGCGGTGTACTGTTGATGTCAACAGAATGGAACGTGTTGATCTGACAAAGTAAGGCTAGTGCAAGGAGGTCAGCAGGGATATGTTTTTTGATCTTTCACACCGAAATGATGGCCCACCGACCGATTTCTGGAGGCCATCATGCGCCCACAAGGGTATCCAACTAGAGCCCAAGGGGCACCGCAATGTTGCCTTCGTGTTGACTTTGTTGACATTCTACTTAATTGTTATCGCCGTGTGATTACGCTGCGAGCAATATTTATGAACGAATGCGGACAAACCTGACCACCCGGACCAGAGCTGCGGGCAAAGGTGATATCAGCCGCCGCTCTGGGTACGGAGCACCCTCCAAAGCTCTTCAACCAGTCCCGAGCAGCAGCGAAATCCTTCGACGTTTCCAGTACCGAAAGAGGGGGTGGTGCTGGCAATGAGGTGGCTCGTAGACTGTGTTTGAGTCGTAAGTTGGTTTGATGTCGCGCGGCACGGAACAAATTCTGAGGACGAGGCGTGCATATCCCTGCTAGAGCATTCGACACAAGAATTATAGGACGAATGAGAAACATCTATGACAGTGGACCCGATGCAATGCAGTATTCGAACGAGGCAGTAACCCAGCGTCAGAATGCTGTGAAGGTGTAAGGTGTGCTGTTCATTAAAGGCCGGGCCAAGGCGGGCCGGATTGTGGAAACGAACGATGTGATAAGATCGACTGCTTCATTGATAACAATACCAATCCCATCGCATTGCACATTACACAAAGTACACACAAAAGAATGGGGCAACCTCGGGATACAAGAATGTGTCTTTAAATTAGTCTGAGTCCATGGGCCTATTTTTTGTACTCTATTGCCACAAATCACGCGCGTCTCACCTTTGTTTTTGTGGCAGTGTGGCCGCCCCATTGACCATGAAAGTACTGTAGCCTTTGAACTACGGTCAAGGCGCACTGGTCGCAACGGCCTGCTCGCCACATTGTCTACTCCCTCTGCTCTATAAATTAGTCCTGATTCACGATGACCTCTCCCAACTCGATCCTCCCAGTTATTTGCCTACCTCTTCAGAGTTTACCAACGCTCCTCGTCCCAGTTGACCTAGGCCGCACATACATCAAAAATCTCCTTCTCGTATAACAGTTCGTTTCTTTCACAATTATAACAGCTGGCCAATGACTGACATTCTTCACTCTGGTACTAGTCCACACTTCCAAAATGTCATCTTGCCACTCGTACTATGCTCATGGGTTCCCGTTCCCCAAGGCCGATGTCCCGCCGCTTGCGGGGTACGCCTCGGCCAGGATGCCCGTGCCCTTTCAAGGCAACGCGATGTCTCTGCCGTTCCAGACGGCTGAAATGGGCTATCCGAGTCTGCCGCATGGTACTGCACCCCCAAAGTCCCTACCTCTTGACATTATGGCGCAGCGCGCGCGCACGCCTTGCAAGCACTTTGAGCATCACCTTGGCTGGTGCCCCTATGGCATGAGGTGCCACTTGTACGTTGTTGCCTACCAATCCCGTGCCAAGCGGCGCTAATTGAATTGTTCGCCTTTAACCTCTAGCCTCCATGATTATGCTCGCCTGACGTTGCGCGCAAGTTCTATGGGAGGGTCTAACGACAATTCTACTTGTCCTTCGTTGGTGTCGTCTGCTTCGAGTAGCCCGCGTGATAGTCCTATTCCGTCTGGCCCGTACTACCCTGCCCCAGGCGTAGCGGCGAACCCGTATGCATACTCAGCCACCCCTGGCCAAATGATTCCCCGTGAGTCTAAACGTTTTTTTTAAAAATCTCCAAGTGTGCGATCCTAACTGGAAATTTCGCGCAAAGGTCACGGGTTTATTCCTCGCACCGTCGGCGGAACGACCTACTTTCCCATCCGCTTGGACGCAGTCCGACTGGGATTCGTCACTCCGGCTGGCGTCGAAGTATTCACCGACCACTAATCGGCCGTGCTGTCTTTTGTCACCCAAGAAATGCCACCATCTCGCAATGCTTCTGAACATGCAGCGAACTGTAGCTGCCTACCCGTCATACCCTCAACGCAAGGCTTGCGGGTCCAAGTCAAGTGAACCTTGACACCTGCTAATTCAGGCCACGTTGTCTTGTCCCTTACGGTAGCCTCACTTCTGATCAATCGCTGCATATCCCCTTATAGCATTTTTATTCCCTTTCACGATCATCACTTTCTGAGTCTTTCTCCGCCTCCCAACCAAAACATCTGTACCTGTACCTGCCATACCACATCAGTTTCTATCCCCTGGTTGAACTCGTGTATGTTTTATTGTTCCTGTGGTGTAATCCGTTGTCCCTTGTCAATATAGGCTATCATAATTCGCACTACCTGGCGACTTGGCGTAATTCTCTGAGCAGATTTACGGAAGACGCTGTCGGCGTTGTTGTGACGTTCGGGCCCAATATTCTTACGAGCTAAGACTGGAAGTTTAGCTAGCAGAAGCGGCTAGGAACGTGCGCACAACACGCTCTAATTACGGTAACTTACTACCACTGTGCGGATCACTTTTGTTGCCTAGCGACTTGAGGCCTTTGACAGCGCGCGGAAGATCGAAAGAGAACAGGCATGTGGACCTGCGATCGTCGGTGCACCATACCTGGTATTGTAGCTGCAAGTTCAACGTAACTTACAACAAGGACTACTGTATTTGACCATCGCTCAATCCTGCCACGTTTCTTCGATCCTCTCAATAAGGCGCTGTGGCGAAAAGGTGAACATGAGGGGAACTGGAAGGCCCATTGGCAACCCCCGAAACGACGCAAGAACCGCCCCGAAGCTAAGAAACGGGCAACCTTGAACAACCGCCGTCGATAAGCGGCCACGTCTTGGCCGTCTTTCTCTTTCTGAACCACGGATTGCTTGCTCCCCCGGCGTATTGGAACCTGAAGCCCTTCTCCCACTGTCTGCTACTAGTCGCTCCTGACCTATCGGTGTTTGAGGTAATGTACAGAGAGGGCGTGGCGTTTCGACCTGTGGCTGTTCGGTGGCTCTCTCGATGGGATCCGACTCGGAGCTTGGGCGCCGCTCTGAGTCCGATGTCGACGCGGAAGGCGGAGCCCAGTCATAATCCTCCTCGGTCTCCTCATGAGCAACCAGGGAAGCCTGAGGATTACCTGCAGGTTACCTGGGTAAGTACATGTCCACATGTTATCTTTATCGATCCACTAACACAGGTTGAACCTAGCGTTTAACGCCTGAACGAGTTCAGGGAGGGTGTAGCTGTCCCCCCTGAATCGTGTCCTCCGGTTGGGAATAGGGAATGGGACTACATTCGCGATCCTGCGGGTGAGTTCGCAGTTACGTCCCGAAATTAACCTGGATAACTCGTCAGCTCAGCAGAGCACGAAGGGATCCGAAGTGTCGTTATGCCTACTCCTCGATTTCGTGGGTATAGTTGACGAGGAATGAGCCAGTTATATGGCTTCGAAGGATGAATTCGACCACTTCGGGACCGCTGTCCAACGGCATCACAGCTGAAACGTGTTGAGCGAGCCGTCGGGGGTCCCAAAACTCCAGCAGGAGTTTTTCACTTGGATTATATTTCTAGGAAGCGAAATGAGGGGCGTAGGGGTATTTTCGATGAACAAAATTTACTCTAGGAACAGTGTTAATTTTTAGTTTTCGAAGGTTGACGCTGTTCGGCCGTGGCGACGGTGATGGGCCCGTCTCAACCCATTCGCCTGGGAAATACATACTGGTGACTTTCGTTCAAATAGCCTGGCTAGCACCGCTGGTTCTAGAGGGCGTGGAGTAGCCGGGGTAAAGCTGGGAAGAAATGCTGAAGGGCTCGGTGTTCAAGTTGATAGTCAAGCAGCCAGCGGTATTTATCACACTCGAAGCCGCGCTTCAAAGCCTCCAGCCCAAGGCAGCAGTGAAGAGGGTCCCCTATTTTCCAGAATTAGAACACTTCTGGTGTGCCGAAGAACACAAGCCTCATTGTAACACAAGGCGAAGAATGTCGAACGACGCAGATCATAACGAAAGACGCGTTGCACATAATCTTATCTAATCGGTATATGAGGCTGACAAGTTAGAGCTCGCTAGGCCAGACCAGGATGGACCAACTTGGTCTGTGGCTCTCGCAGGTGGGCCACCATACATACCAGGATAGATGGACACCATCTTCCGCATCCTCTTCCTGCGCATGCGCTCCTTCTGGCGGCGCGCACGAGGCCTCTTTGTCTCCACCTGCAAGCGATTCCAACGCAACGCCCCCGCCACACACGTCCCACGACCCCCTACGCCGATACCACCGCCGTCCGCGTCTCGCATACCACCGATGATTTCCATGTCCAGGACGAAAGTGTGGGCCTGTCAACGTGCGCGCAAGCTGAGAACGCAGATGAAGGAGCGGCGCAAAGCGAAGAAACAGGCGATGTATGCGCGCATAGCTGTTGCTGTAGCTGCAGTAGCGGGGAAGAGAGGCGCGGAAGGAGAAGACGAGGAGGAGGAAGACGAGGAGGAAGCGCAAGAGGCGCCCGAACCCCGCCGCTCGCTGTCGCCATTACAGCTTCCGCACTGGGATATATCGACGCCTGCGCTTGGTCTAGAGCTCCAACTCGAATTGGGCTTCGAGTTCCCGAGCCCGACCGAGTCCTCTGCCTCTGCCTCCACGATTACTGCGCCCCGAACGCCAGTGACGCCGATTACGCCAGTTACGCCGACGACGCCCTTGATACCACCAGGCAGCTTTCACTTCCCCAGAACTAAACCAGAAGTGGCCCCAGAGTACCCAGCTCCGCCTCCAACCCCGCGTGCTCACCACCTCCGACGGGACCCCCTCGCGCGCGGACGCTTCCGCACGCTCTCAGCAAGTATAACCGCGCGCTCCCCACTCTCGCTCTCCTTCCCGCTCTCCTTCTCCCTCCCATTAACCGTCCGTCGCGCCTCAAGCCCCAACGTCCCGCTCCAGCGCTGCGTGATGAGAGGCGAAGCTGATCGTGGGGAGAGAGAGGACCCATTCGGCATACACGGAAGCGGGTATTACGCCGCGCTTGGCCTCGGCGACGCATACGATTTGTCGGCGTGGGCGTGGGCATGCGATTGCTCGCCGCGCCGCCGTGGTGTTAAGAAGCGCGCGCGTGCGGCTACTACGGGATCGGGATCGGGGTCGGTGTATCGTGCGCCAGTGCATGCGGCTTCTGCACCGCAGTTGACATACGCGCAGCATGTGGGTGTGGAGTTGGAGTATGAGCGCATGCTTGCGAACGCGGGTGCTGATGTCGCTGGGGGGAGGACGCCGACGCCGAGGATCGTGCGGACGCCTGGGCCTGCACGAGAGAGTAACGTTGTTGCTGGGCCGAGGAGAGGCATGCGTCCGTTGCTGCTTCCACAGAAGCTCGGGCTTCTCACGATTGGGGCCGTCAACACAGAGAATGAGACAGAGAGAGCCGATCCATGGGCTTCGGTCAGGCGTGAGAGTAGGGTGAGAGGTTGGGACATCGATTTGGAACGTGGGGTCTAGAGAGGGGAGAAGGTCGTGGGGGCGTAAGGTGTTGGCAGGGATGCGGTTGCTCAATCTGCTGTTCTTGGAATTAATGCTGTGGGACCAATACCCTCAAGTTGCAATGATATACTGTTTGCGAAGATAGAGAGGCGTGTTTAAGCCACAGAATGATTAATTGAAGTCTAAATGAGGGACCGGAGAAGGCTATATGGCACAATACGTCTATTAGCGCGTGATAAAATCCACGACGAGTCGCTTAAACTCATTCGGCCTGCAGAGCAGTATCAGCAACTATACCCAGTCGCGCGAAATGGGACCGTACTTATCCGCGTGAACTGACGTGCCAGGGAAGAATCACTAAACACGTGGAAAGCTGGTAAAACTAGCACTTACCCCAATGGGAGGCGTCTAGCGTCTCGAGGGACATTGTCGGGAAAAACTCTTTAGCGATGGGGATGTTTTTCTTGTTGATGTATTTGCTCTTCGCACCCTTGATGAAAAGCGTGTTGCCGTGCCAAGTCCGTTCACCTGGATTGTAAGGAAAGCCGGCGATGTCGTTGATCGAAGCACCGATGATGTCGAGTGGGACTTGGAACTTGAGAGGGCGTGTGGCGGAATCGAGGTTGGTCAAGAGGAATGCGCGGGTAGTTGGGTCCTAGCGGAGAGGCACAGTTAAGAAAATAAATGCACCCATCGTCGAAGAAGAGACCCACTGGCTCATAAGGTGCGAGAATGTCTTGTGCTTCTCGTCGAGAGCTGACTTTGCTCTCCTCTATTTTGTTCATAGCTTCTATGTAATTTTGGAACTCGGGTGATAGAATTGATGCGTTCGATGGTGCGATATCGGCAACTATGAGGTGCTCAATCGTACTGGCAGGAAGAACGGGGGAGAGAGCAACGGTCATAGCAACTTTTCCACCCCTGGTGTTAGGTCAATGAGACGCTGAGGTGCACTGCCACGAGATGAACGTTTGGGTCTCACATAGAGTGACCGAGGAGGGAGACATTCGAGAGTGAATGTGACTGCAGGAAGTGGATAACATCGGTTGCCATTGCTTCGTAATTCATCGGCGTGGCATGAGGAGATGAACCATGGTTGCGGAGGTCCTGAGATAGATGAGAAAAGTCATTCCGACCCGAAAGCGTAGGTAGTACTCACCACAGTATAGATGGGTCGCTGGAGGTCATGGAGCATTGCCTTGGACAGCGACTGCCAATTCCGTTTCATTCCACTGTCACCGTCGGTCGGTCGAAACGCAGATACCGATATCAAGTACATACAAGAGCCCATGGAGAATAACTAGTGGCTTTTCCGCCTTTGGGGCGTCCTTGGGATGGAAAACATCGTATCTAAGGTCCACGGGGGCTACACTTGTCTTGAAGAATCCTGCAGGGCGACTTTGTGAGCGAAGCAAACTTGATAAGAAACGTTAAACACTCGACTCTGAGAGCAGGGAAGTTTGAATAGAGATCCCAAGCGCGATACAAGAGGGCGTTGCATTGCAGACAATGTCTGGCTACTGTCAGTGGCCCTCCACTCTGCTCCGAACGCGACACCCGGGCCGGAAAGCGGAACGGAGCGGACAGGGTATATTCCCACGAACGACCTGCCATAAACAGACGACAGTGTAAAAATTCAAGAATTTCGATGTTTTCTTTTCTCAACGGCGACAGTCTTTGGAACGCAGGGTGAGCATCTTTTTCCTCGCCCTTTTCACCATTTCCCAATCGACAAGATGAACAATCACGTCAGCATGAGCACGTCGTTATACCTTTTATCGGCGCTGCTAAGATTTGCATATGTCATAGTTACACTGATCGGTCCTTTTCTTTCTCTCTCTTTTTTCGTGAAGTTGTGTGCTTACTTCCCATAGCCCAGCTCCCAGCCTTTCTACCAGATAACCTCTCCTAAATTGGTGTGTCTAACAGGTCAGTGGATTCTCAGCCATCGATCGGTCCTCGTTAGGACGATACAATATACTATTCAAACTAGAGTATCTGAGAACTCGTGCTTACAACTGCATATTTCTGAACGCTTGTCAATTCTTCGACTCTTTGAGCTTGGTCGCTGATAATGCCGCACAGGACTGTAGCTCGTCTTCGCGACCCCATCCAATCTGGGTGAGTCTTTCTTCCTCTTTATTTCCTTATGATGTTCCTTTATGGATTTACCGCCTGACCACGTCCGAATTACACGGTCTGGGATTGACGATAAAACATGGCTGTTTTTTTTCTACTGATTTCCCTTGAACCTGTATCTCAACCGAGATCTGACCGCCTTTTTTTTTTGCAGGATGCCCACTACGTACGACTTATCTATCTCAAAGTTGGGTTTCCATTGTGGATGGTTCGTAGCATTCAGGTGAGCAAACTTCCGTTCTTACGGACCAGTGCCATTCGCATGATGTTCTTAAACACGACGGTCTTCGTATCTACATGCCGAAACTGCCCGCCACAGCTCATTTCTTCGGGCAACCCTTTCTGACCTTATCTCGTCCTCGTCCTCGGTCTCGAACAATTGCTAACCATACATTCCTAGACTTGGCCGCGCGTCATTTTAAGTGAGTTCGCAAGCTCCTTTGTCGGACCTGCGTTCTGTATCGAGATGAAGCATTTAAATAAAAATCAACTAGAAGCTGTTGCTGAGCTTCGGCAAAGATTAGTTTAGGGTTATCTGAATTTATTCTGAAGCTGTCCCCGGTTGTATTCCTGATCTAACCAACGCCTTTAGATTCCTAGTTGTTCAACGTGAGCGCCTCGACCAATGGCATCGCGGTTTCTCGCGAAACAGATAACGCACCGAAGTCCATGTGACGCTCCGAGATCGTATCCAAACCGTCGCAATGCCTACAAATTGATGTGGTGTATTGCCTTTACGATACCGGTGACCGCCCGCGGTGGTGCTTGCGGTTCAAGGAGCCCCCGCTCTTTCCTCCGACAGGCTCCAACTACATATAAGTCGACTCCACTTGCCCGCTCCTACCCGCCTTCTTGTCAGTGGATCTTCTTTTCCCATCGTGACTCGTGATAAATCGTATTGGTGAGCATTGTCCTATCGTGTAAATCTTACTGGCCTAACGGAGCGGTTGGAAGGTCTACACGTACGCCATTACGTTCTGCGAATAGGCCGGAAATTAGAGGGGTCATCGTAGGCCGTCAGGGCCATGCGCCACCACGCTCTTGGTCTCTTGTGCCGCCGGGAAGGCCTTCCGAAATGAAGTCACGAGGGTCCAAAACACCGTTCGGAGAACCACTAGTCTGCCGAGGCATAGATACTCCACACTACTCAATCACTATCGTTGTCGTCACACTTCAGCCTGCCTCAGCCGGCAGAAGATGTCAGCTTAATCGAACCTCGGAGTCAATAAATGGGTTCCGCTAACCCGATGGGCCCGTCTAGCCTGCCTTCATCCCAGCAGTTAGTTAAAGACCCCTGTTATCGCCTCTTCTAAGTCAGCAGAGTCCTCATTCACCTCCCTCACTGGGCCGACACAATGCGACGTTCGACCTTGATGTCTCTCCCTGTGGAATTGCTAGTCAAGATCATGGAAATCGGGGATGGACGATCGGTTCTAGCTTGCTCAGGAGTGCGTATCATTCCCAACTCTCTGATCAACGCCTAATAATAACTATACCCAATTAGACCTGCCAAACTCTGCAGAATGTCATCGCTAATTCCGCAAATCTCCAATACCAACTAGTCCTAGTTTCGACAGGGATGCGAGACTTGATGGGGAAATGTAGTCCCCTTTTACAGATAGACCGTTTACGATTGTTGGGGAAATACGAGTTCTCCTGGCGCAATCTTCGATGGTCGGAAGGCACTGCGATACCGTTGCTTATAGGATGGCAAGGACCTATTGCGGTGTCAGGTGACGTCCTGGTTTTTCATAAACCACATCAAGATATGGACATCGCGAGCGAGCTCCTGTGCCTCCGTACTCCATCCAAACTACGCGGAATCGATGCGGGTTGCTGGGGACTAACGCTACCTGCACAAGCTAAGGACATTTGTATTGATGCCCTCCAAGATTTGCTCATATATCAATGCCCGTACGTTGACTACTACTAGCATATCCCCTTTTACGAGCTGAGCTTTCTTTTAGCGACAGCAGTTTTCACGTGAGAACACTTTCGACGGGAGAAGCTCATCCCGCGGTAAGCCACGAGGGCAAAGTGTTTCCTCCCGATGGTTGGAGGACCCACCCAGGATCTCCCCGTGTCTGTGGTTCCCACGTCGCTGTCGCCTCGGATCAAGGATTGTATATCTGTGCATGGGACTGGAAGTCCGGCGCTCATGTGTCCGAGTTCGTGAGTCGCATGCTTCGTTTTTTCTTGGCATCGATACTGACTCGCCCTTCCAGCTGGCCACTGCGCAACAACCCTCTTTTGAGTTTCTGGACGAAAACCATATTGTGTTTGCTGGCGCCAACGAAGGTCAACTCTGCGTCTACAATATCCAGGACTTCCCTCCCTTTCGAACGAAGCCCTCTGCTCTCGAGGAGGTGCGTTGTTGCCAGGTCACATACCCGCCTTGCGGCCGCGAAGGGTTCCCGAAGTGTATCTACTTCAAGCATAACACACTCAACACGAGTGCATCTGCCGGTGGCCCGTTTTGCATGGACCCCACGCAGCGGCTCTTCGTCGTGCTGGTGACGACACCGGCGACACAAGGAGGAGAGCGCGGAGTGGAAACGGTGGAGCTGTACCTCTCCGTAAGCGCACTGCTCAGCTATGTCCAGCCGATACGTGTGCCCGCAGTCGGGCAGGTCGCTCATCCGCGTACGCCAGACATGGCGCGCGTCCTGCGTGTCACAGCGCCCCATTTCGTCACCCCGTCCGCTGTGCGTCCCTCTCGCTTCAGCGTGTGCGGCATGCGGGCAGTTTTCTCCCGGCCTACTTGGCACAAGGGCCAGCTCGTCCTTCGGGTAGCTGATTACCATGCGGGGCGCGTTGCGCGTAGCCATGATCACCTCACCGCCGCGCCAGGGAAAGCATCTGGACTGTATTTCGCCGAAGATGCGACGGAACCTGGTCGAGGCCGTCGCGACCGTCGGATCGGCCAAAGCGGTGCTGGACTTGTCTTGGAGGAACGAAGCGTTAGCCGCACTGGACGCGCGGTGTCGGTAAACACAGCTCGTCCGATGCAGCAGTACTTCGAAAGATCTGTTCCACTACCTTGGTCGATGCAGGTGGACAATGGCCTTTCCGTTTCGTCTGTCCTGTGCGAAGACTCTATACTATTCTTCCAGGTAAGTTACGTGGATCCGCGGTGATATGGGCCAGCTCGCTGACGCTATTTGCACCAGCTAATCCCCGGACGAAGGATCATAGCAGACGCGTACTGCTATGTGTTCTAAGCGTTTGTGTCACGCAGTGCAGTGTAATGATGTGTAATTTGACTTGTGCAAAATCTGTATTGTACGATCGTTCGGAAATCAATGGTTTTTTAATGTCATCTTTGCCCACTTGGTACTTTGCCCGTCCGGTACTGCGATGAGAAGTCGCTGACCTTCTACAGATAAGTATTGAACATCGGGGTTGGTTGTGCCACGTTGAGCTTAAGCCCAAGATAACTTGCACAGTAAAGCTAGTAAAGTCTGATACTGTTGTCGAAGTCAAGTACTAGTCAAGTGTGGGGGCCACAATTACTGGGCCCATCCGCTCCGCCGCTCCACTTGTTATTCCGGCTCGGACCTCGCTCCGGCCTGGACATCTCCTTTTCACATCGACAAAGCCATTATCCGCAACCCGGGCTTCCCAGTACAAACGTATACCCTAGACACACCTTTATCACAACCGTAATCGTCTCCAGCCAAGCCGGGCCTGAGTAGGGTCACCAATTACCGAATATGTGGGGTTCAACTGTCCACGTCCACGGCCAGCCGTGGCCCACGCACTAGAAAGAACTCGAAGAGGCCTCGAAAGGACTAGGCACCAACCCGATGTCGCGCATCAAAGAAAACTGCTGTAACAAGAATCAGTGCTGTATATCTTCCGACTCCCACCTGAACCAGCTGCCTTGGCGCTGAGGGTCCTCCGAGACGGTGACGAGACGCCTACCCGTCGGACACCGAGGAGACCCCGTGGCCACAACTATAGAAACCTTGATACCGTGATTCGGGAGGATATGGCCACGGACGATCTAGATCTCGATTGTACCATTCGTTGGGGATTATAAGAACTGGCTTTAAACTGTCCCCCAAGCTGTTCACTTCGTTTCCCCCGGTTCGAGATGGCTGTCTCTGCTTCAGCTTTCCTTGCTCTGCCGGTGGAGATCATACTGAAGACATTGGAGGGCTGTGGATACCAGGGGATACTCGCCTGTATGCTCGTACGTCCGCACGCGTATCTTCCACATATATTCTGACGGTTTCCCCGGGATCAGACATGCAAACGCTTGTATGACATCACCGCTGGATCCATCAGCCTACGCTATTTGCTCGAGCTCGCCGCCAATGGTATGCGAGACGACCCTCGTTCCTCGCTTGGGAAACAGCAACGCTTGAACCTGCTCGCGGAACACGAGACTGCATGGCGCATGTTGTCCTGGTCAGACAGCACTTCCATCGACATACTCGGCGGCTGGGGCGAACCCGTCTCCGTGTCGGGTAACATCATCGCCTTCCGCAATGCGCCATCCGAAGAACTCCTCGTACTCCGTGCGCCATCGAAACTGCGCAATGTCCAGATGAAACACTGGGTGATCCAGCTCCCGCATGACACGCAGGACGTCTGCATCAGCTCTGCGCAGGATTTACTCGTATACCGGTGCGGGTATGTCGTTAGTTGTCCTGTCCATATATCACCCTGTTCACTACTAGTCCTCCAGCACCAAGTCGTTTCATTTCCGCTCCCTTTCGACGGGAGAAACCCATCCTCTGGTACGACATTCCGGCACCTTCGATGCCGCCAACAGCTGGGGATACCGCGTTGGAACTATGCGTATCCATGGAGACAGTTTTGCGATAGCATCCGAGCAAGGCTTGTACATATCAGCATGGAACTGGAAGTCCGGAGAGCACACGTCAGATTTCGTGCGTAATATTAAATTTTCCTTCAAATGACAGCTAAGCTGAGGGCGCAAAACAGATGGCGTCGCTCCAATCCTCCACCTTTGACTTTTTGGACGACGATCACATCCTATTCCCGAGTTCGATCGACGAGAGTCTCTACGTATACGACATCCGTTCGATGCCACCTATGAACTCAAAGCGCCAAAAGTCAAAGGGTACACACTGCTTCGACATACCAGTGGCCAAATTCCTAGACAACTACTCCGAATGCAGCCTCGACCTCCGCAGCAACTCGCTTTCCGCGGGCGACGGCCCGTTCCACGCGGATCCGCACCAGCGCATGGTAACGCTGCTTCTCAGCGCCGGTCCGAACCCTCCAGGCGTGCAACGACAAGAACAATGCGAAATGCACGCGAGGGCAAGCGCGCTGCTCGCATGGACGACGATGCACCCAGCGCCGCCGAACGCATGCGTCGTCGTGCCGTGGTCGGCATGGGGACCTGCAGCCGCGCGTGTTGGCGCAGCGCGGATCGACGATGCGACGCTGTGCGCGTCTAAGTCGAGGTTCCTGGGCAGTGGCATGAGGGTGATTTCACCGCCGTCTGTGCGTGGAGATGGCGCGTCCGTCGTCACTGTGACGGACTACCACCCCGCACGCGTCTTTCGCGGCCTCCGAGCCGAGAAGCAGAGCCACACCTTGCCGACAGAAGTGCCCGCACACGTAGACTCCGAACGGAGACTGGCTCCCGTTCCCAATTCCAGGTCGCGATCCAAGAGTGTACCCTTCCCTACAGTGCGCACTCTACATCTACACCTCAGCCTTCATGAAACTGATCTGCTCTCCTACTAGTTCACCAGCAGTCGTGGCGTGCGTGGAATGTCGGTCACCGAAGTGATTAAAAGCCTCGTGTTTGGCGGATGGGGCGGCCCGCCACACCCACGGATACCCGACGACGCTGCCCAAACTGCAGGCAACAAGTTGCAGTTTCTCGAAAAAGATATCCCGCTTCCTCAAGAACTACGACTTGACAATACCCGGCCAGTATTCGACGTGCTGTGCGAAGATGCGGTCATGTTTTATACCGTGCGTCAATCTATAGGCGCGCCTAACGACTCGCAAACTCACGCGTTAATATTCTGCAGCTTGTTCCCGGGCGCAACACGATCCAATACGCACATTGGTATACTTTTTAAAAGAATATTTTGCACGTCAGATATTCGCAATACAAACCGCGCACTCGCATAATACATAAACTAGAACTGTAGCCTAACCTGTACCATCACTTCACGTCTGCAACGCTGACCACGACTTCGTCATACGAATTTATTACAACATGCTCTGGAAAACAACGTCAGGTTCCCAGGGTGCAGCAAATCCAAATACGAGAGGACGTACCCTGCCTCTCCCATGTCCTCTTACGAACTCCTTCCCGTCGCCGCCGAAAGCACCTCCCACATACTCCCTCTGCACCGCAATACTAACCCGTCGCCCACGTCCCTGCAACCCGCCGCCGAGCGCACCAAAACTGCCCATCGGGCCCGCCGAAACGACGTCGTCGTTCGACGAAGGGTGGCTCAAGCGCACGGCGACGCGCGACGGGGGCGGGCTGAACGTCTCCGCTGAGGGCGGCACGGGATTATGGTACTGCACCGCGCTGGCATACGCCGCGTCGTGCGGGATGACGAGCGACTGAGGCGCGTTTGCGATCTGCGACGTCGGGAGCTTGTCGACTTGCGGATGTTTGAGCGGGCATTCTTGCGTCGGGTATCCGCAGCGCGGCCAGGAAAGGCACGGCGTGTACTTTATATCTGTGATGATATGCGCGTTAGTCGGCCGAGGGTGGAGTGAGCGTGATGTGCGTACATGGGAGGATGTTTGAGGGGTGGAGGAACTTGCAGGTGCTGGCGGGGTGTGGGCATAGACCTTGGATGTATCCCCAGCAGTGCGCGCTCTGGCTGCTGGACGAGCGTACGATGGGGCCCGACTCGGCTGTGCCGTTCATGTTGGGCGCGGGCTTGTAAGTCCCGCCGACGAGCGTCGTCGAGCTGGGCGTCGACCGACCAGACGAGCCGCGGTCTGGCGGGGGCACCCACGCGAGCGCGGGATCGTGAATACTAAAGATTTGTGTTATTTAGTCTTCGTGGTCCCATCGTGCGTACGGGAAACAACTTACAAGCAGCAGTCGTCGCCCCAGGGACACCACCCGCGGTTCAGCGTGAAGTGCCGGCATGGAGTCGTCTTGTACGACATGTCGAGCTTTCGTGGGGCTGCGGTGGGCGTTTCGTGTGCGTACGTCGGCGTTGCGGAGATGGGCCCTTCGTGATTATACCGATTTGTGGCGGGCACATTCTGTGAGACGTGCGTGGGGGCACGAGGAATTGGCTGCGCGGTTTCCAATCGGGGGGCCTGAGGCGCAGACGGGACTTCAGGTTGTTGGAAATTGTTATTCGCCACCGTGGTGGTGGCCGTGGACGGGGGTATCATTCCCAGACGAGGAAAGTCGAGCGCGTCCAAATCGAGTTGGGGAACGGGAATATCGTACTGCTTGCTCATGGCTTGTATCTTGGCCTTCTGCGCCTCGACTTGGCTCTCGAGCCACGCGCGATACATCGCCAGTCCGTCTGTCGCTGCGGATAATATCATCAGCCGTTGGCGAGACACGCGCAGTAAAAAAAAAGTAGCTATACCTTGCGCCAGGGCATCTGCATCGAGGGCGCCGGACGGAGCGGTGGCTCTGCCGTTCATATCGCGCGGATCTGCGTTTTCGACAGGAGAGTAGGTATGCTGCGCGTGGGCGTTCACGTCGCCGCACCAGCCACGCGCGCCATGTTCGGCAGAGGGAAAGTGAGCCCCAGCGGGGCTCGTGACTGGCGTCGGAGGCGGGGGCACTGCCCCTTTGGGAGTAGTGGAGTAGATGACATGCGCGGGCGTCGTGTGCTGGAACCGACACTTTTGGACCGGACAGTTCTCGCGCGCACCATTTCTGCACATTTTAGCTAGAAGACGTAACATAGCATCAGCATGCTTGCGCCAAAACGCGCCGGATGACGACCAGAAACGCACGAGTTGTTTTAAACTGGGACTGAAACGCCATTTACGATCGTAGATTGAAGGGTGTTTCGGGGGAGAAGGGATCTTACTGGGGGGATGGATTGGAATTGGGAAATTGAGAATGTCGCACCCCGTCTTAAATGAGCACGGCCAGGCCACACCTGCCTGTGGCAGGCGTGAGCGGCTTGCGATGGCTTTTGAAGATTGTGGCTGGCGGATCAGAAGGCCATTGTTCGCTACCAGGGATATGGCATCATCGACACGTGTACGACACAATCTATCAAAGAGCGCACAAGTTCTCCTTTCGTGGATGGACGGCTGGAAATGCGGTTGCATGTCCGGCGGGAAACACAGATTGAATGTTGAACGCGAACGCTAACGACAACCCGTAATGCAAGCGCACTGGCGGGCCGAGTAGTCCGAGTTGGATAACTGCGCAGGGAATGTATCAGTCGAGTTTGAACCTCGAAAACATTGAGGAGCCAACTTGAAAAAAATCAAAGGCAATGAACTTCCGGAGTCTAGTGTCAATCAAGGTGTCAATGGTCACCGGGTCTCAAGGTGGAGTAGGCAACCTTCAAGTGACAGGCGCTGTAAGGAATCATTGGAAGCATGCTACGGAGCTGCAAGCGTATTGCGCGATCTTTTCACATATGTGATTCATTGGACGAAAGTCCCGGGGGAGCATGTTCGACTCGGTTCGAGCGTGAAACGTGGATCTGTGGCGCAACCACGTCCGAGTCCCTGTCGTTATTTCTGGTCTTGTCAAGGGAACGAGAGCTGGCCAGGTCGTGCACGCTACTACAAACTTGAAGATGCGCCGAGAGTGAAAAGTACTGCGTGCAAAGCGAGAACCAGTCCAATGCCGTTTCTGTGAAGCAGAAGGCGAAGCGCACCAGCGAGCGGCATGCGCCGTACGTATCTCCAAAGTTCACTATTAAGTTACTGTTCCAGCCCTGACGTTTTCTGGTCTGATGTAGGAAACGGCGTAGAATAGGTAATTGTCGTAGTTACTAGGATCAGAGGACTCGGAAGAGCCAGCGGGGTCTGGAGTCGAACTATCTCAACATATTGCACTGTACAAGTGCGACACGTACATAAGAATACCTTACAGAAAGTGTCGTTCGCAGAATCTCATTTATACACTGGCATTGGAAAACTCACTGATGCTACCTAGACATGTATGGATCACAACATACTGTATTGTACTCGGTGATGCAATCAGAGGATTTCAACCCGTAGCCGAGATGCTGTGATCCATGACGTGCATGACGCTCTGGTTAATTAGCTCACTTAGGCTGGTGCCTCTTCGCATCCGGCAACATTACACTTCATCTTCAACTTTTATCTGTCTTGCCGAGGTCGCAATAGTAGAAGCATCAGTGATCCATACAGCATTGGCGGGTCATCTCACCTAAGCCTGAGCCGTTTCGCGTCTGGTGGCTCCATATGTTCTCCATTGACTTCTACCTTGTCTTGCTGAGATCGAGACTCGTTGTCTTTGTGTACGCTGGCCACGTGAGATTCAAGTAGCGGAGGTCGCTGTTGAGGGTCTTTCGCCATCAGAAGGTTAGCAAACTTAGAGAGACCGTGATCTCCTTTCCAAACCGCGATCTCGACCATGATATGATGCAGAATAACACGAGTTGGTCGTGTTATTCTGTGCCATATCATGCCACAACCACCGGTCAGCTTTGATGGGACGATACATCGGCGTCGGTCCATCTTGTTTCCCAATTTCAGGCGCTGTCCAGCCCTCCGTGCCGCAATATTTGTCGATCTCCGTGTTTTCATCCTGAACTTTGATAGCTGTGTCGATATCAATGATATTCAAGTTGAAATTGCAGTCTCGGACAAGATTGCTAGGTTTAATGTCTCGATGCGCAATTTTGGGTTCGTGAAGATATGCGAGTCCCTTGATGAGGTCCTAGCCATATCGGACACGACCGGCGACACCGCAGCTGTCTATGTCCCATGGGATACTGGATACGATAGAGCACAGTTTCGGTGGAATGAGCCACTCTCTGGTTGTTGAAGGAATAGCTTCGATCAACGAGATAACATGAGGAGACTGGGACGGTCTCGATTAGAGGTACTCGTGGATGGCTAGCTCGTTCGACCCCTCGCAGACGTGCCTTGCAATGTATGCGGGTTTTCTCCGATCTCTCCGCCGATACACTGTGCGAACGTGAGGTGGTGGCTACAAGACAAAGGTCAGTGCGGCGTCATAGGTAGAGAAAATGTTCCCTAAGTTGTACTTGTCGATCAATTCCCAAGTGCCGCCGTCTGTCTCAAGGATATCCGGTACAACGTTGTATCCACCGTCTTCAAATTGTCCATCTGCGCCACCGTCGCCACCCTTTCGACTGGCATCGGATTCAGATTGATTTCCCCTATAAGTGCTGGTAGAATGCTCAGATATGTTGGTGAACGTTGACAGGTTTTGCGAGTTTTTCTCGACAAAGAGCTTGAGTTTGTCGACCTGTTCTCTTGCGTCTTCATCGACGTGCCATGTAGAAGGGAGGTTGTACAATTCGAGTGCAAATCTCATCCGCTCGTTTGCTTTTTCGAGATTGAACGTTCGATGCTTCCGATAAACCTACGGCGATTCAGCATAGATTTTAAGAGATATCGAACATGCGTGCGTACGTTGTGGGGATCGTGGGGATATATCTGCTCATCCTGATAGAGGAAGTAATGATCTACTAAGTAGATCGTCAACCTGTACACCAGCCTCGGCCGTGGGCGCGTCGGAGGGCTCGTCAGCGAAGATATCCACGACTGTACGTCGCGCGCGTTGGCTGCCATTACCACTCCCGCCGCCGGCTGCGCTGATACCATTACTGCTTCCGCTCCCGCTGCCACCGCCATCGCGCCGTGGGACGACGGTATCGTGCGCCAAATCAGAATCAACGGCGCGACGCACAGTAACACCAGTATCAAGGTCCTCCCACGCCCTTGCGCCCCACGATCCGTCCATCGGCGGGGATTTGGACTCGGACTCAGCAACTAGTAGGTCCTCGATGCTGGGTTCCTCGGAGGCATCCACGACTGCGCTGACTGAAACGGTAACGGCGATATGGTGTCGGTGGTGGTAGTTGGGAAGGCGTTAGCATCGGAGCCCGTGCTGCTGTTGTTGCTGTCTGAGCGTCGGTGACGGTGCCGGTGGGTCGAACTGCAGCTTGAACTGCGGCTGCTCGCGCTTTCGCGCTCCCATTATCGACCATACCGCGTACGTGGCCGTTTGCGTCCGGACGTATGGGCCCAGTGTCGGCATCAGATGCGAGCAGTAGGTCAGGGGAGCTGGAGTTAGAGACAGAAGGAGACGCGTATGAGAGCTCGAGCGGCCCGTCGTTTTCGTTTTCGTCTTCCTCGGGCTCGGGTTCGGACGTCGGAGTGCCCCACGTCCGCGGAGCATGTTTTGCCGAAGGTTACGTGCTGCAGCGAGGAGCGCACCGCGCAATAGCGTGTTGACACCAAGTCTGAAAATCAGAAAGTTAGTTAGTGTCGACGTCTGTGGGTTCAACATTGTGGGCTCACGCTTGGAGATCCTCGTCAGTCCAGCGTACGAACGTTCGTCCCGTGATGGCATCGCGACGCACCCAAGACGTGATATCGCGCGCAACATGCTCTGGACGTCGCGCGCCGGAACGAACGTGTAGCGTTGCCGTCAGATATACAGATGACTGAGAGGGTGTCCACCTCTTTGGGTTGTGCGGCAGGTCCTTCGCGGATATGGATACGGATACGGCGTCGATGTATGACGGGAGCGTATCGGCGCGTTGTCTGCGGAGCGAGACGTCGTCTTCGGACTGCGGCGGGAGGCGTGTAGAAGTACCTGGAGGGGGTCTTGTGTCCGGAAGAGTTGGAACATGATAAGACGCCCGAATAGGCGACCGAAACTGTGGTGTGGGAAAGGGCACGTGACCTCGACTCGGAGCTTGAATTGCCGAGATGATCTCTTTGTGCCATTACCATCATCATGGAACCTTCATACAAGACCATGGTCGTTCTCGTTGACCATCAGTTCCAGGCTCTTAGTCGACGATTTACAGTCAGAACGGCTCCTAACGATGAAATATCCGACCTCAAGGAGAAGGTCAAGGAGCAGTGGCAAGGTGGCGCCGACCTTGCCGACTTTGATTTCACAAATCTCGCGAAGCTCGTTGTGTGGAAGCCGATGGGTGAAATGGTCATCAACAAATCTACCTCCAAACGCATGGCGGAGATACTTAGAGCCATCAACGTCAATGGCCAGGATACTATTGAGGAGCTTGAGGAAGATGACTTAATGGCGGACCTTGGACTCTCAGGTGGTGAGACCCTGCTCTTACAACTTCCTGGTACGTCATGTATTTCTACTATCGTTGGCCGTGCTCTCATACAGGTCTAGCTGTCGCTAAGCACGATAGCCCGGTTGGAGACATCATCACGGCGGATGTCGACCCAGAATACACACATTGCTTCCTCAAAGCGTACAAAGAGGGGGAGTTCACAAACGACGATATCGCACTCAATAAAATATTTGATGTACACAATGAAGCTCCCAAGTTTGTTGCGGATCATGCAGGTATCCTGAGTCAAAAGCGAAAGTTGGCCCCTGAGGTTCGTTGTCTTCGTATCTTATGTTTTCCACTTCTGACAATGAGGTCAGATGCGCGACTTTAAAGGAATGCTCGCAGAGAATTTTTTCGCCGAATATTTTTGCTCGACGGAAGAACCCTCCGAGTCCAGCCCCCTTGTCTACCGACCCGAATTTGACCACCTCAATCACATTCGTTCCGTCAAAGCGAGGTGGTGGAGAACCCTAAACTCACAGAAAGGAAGATTCAAAGAATCCGACGCATATTGGCTTTTCTTCTCCGCAATTACACAATATTATGAGACAAACCTTCCAACCGACGATCACGAACAACCAGTAATTACTGTTAAACAGTGAGAGTTAGCGCATTCGTAATATTTATTCGAATTAATATACCCTATCAGAAGTCTAGAATCGTGGCCCTACTATCTTCTCATCAAAGCCGCTGGAGCGTATCACACCTACAGGCCTAAAAGCGATTTCCTCCTGATTAACTATGGTCTTCCACGATTGGCCGTGGAGGTCAACTCGCAAGGACGAAAAAGTCTTGTTCCCGTAGATTTGATCCGCATGATGCTTCAAGGAGCCAGCGTCGTCCGATTCGCGAACTCAAAGCTGGATGCGTACAAGGAGAAGAAGAACTTCGTATTCGTAGCCATATATATCGACAGCAGCAGGAAAGCAGATCGTTACCTCCTTTATCAGGATGAGAATGCGAAGATACTTCCCCACCATCCCGACAACGTACGCACGCATGTTCGATATCTCTTAAAATCCTATGCTGAATTGCTGTAGGTTTATCGGAAGCTTCGAACGTTCAATCTCGAAAAAGCAAACGAGCGGACGAGATTTGCACTCGAATTGTACAACTTCTCCTCTACATGGCACGACGATGAAGATACAAGAAAACAGGTCGACAAACTCAGGGCCGTTGTCGACAATATTTCAGCCAACCTGAACCATTTCACCACCAGCAGGTCGAAGCGATCTGCCACCGATACTACTGGGGGAGACGGCCGACCTAAGACGAAGAGTAAGACTGGTGACACTGGTGACGTAGTTGGACAGCTGGAAGACTCTGGATATGAAGTGGTGCCAGGCGTCCTTGAGACAGACGGTGGCACTTGGGAATTGATCGACAAGGTACAGCATAGAAATCACTTCATCCCTGACACCGCACTGACTATTGTCCTACAGCCACCACCTCATGTCCGCATAGTGTATCGACGGAGTGATCCGAACAAAACCAAACACATTGCAAAGCATCTCCGCGAGGGATCGAACGAGCTGGCCATCTACGAGTACCTCGGATCAATACCGTCCCCGTCTCCCCACATCATCTCGTTGATCGAAGTTGTACCTTCAACCACGAGAGAGTGGCTCATTCTACCGAGGCTGTACTTAATTCGCAACCAGTTCCTGGATGAAAAGGGTACCGCCGGTCGTGTCCAACTCGGCTGGGGCCTCATCAAAGGACTCGGATATCTTCACGAGCACAAACTTGCGCATCGAGATATCAAGCCTAGCAACCTTGTCCGTGACAGCAATTACAACCTAAAAATCATCGATTTCGACACAGCTATCCAAGTTGAAGACGAAAACACGGAGATTGACGGATATTGCGGCACGGAGGGCTGGACAGCGCCTGAAGTTGGGAAGCAAGACGGACCGACGCTGACATATAGCCCGATCAAGGCCGATAGGTGGTCATGTGGTCGTGTTATTCTGGGCCATATAATGGTTGGGGTCACGGTCGGGAAAGGAGTCCATCACCTCTTGATGTTGGCTAACTGGATGATGGCGAAAGACCCCCAGCAGCGGCCTTCGCTGCTTGAATCGCTCGCCCCACCGCTGACCGTAGTGCATGACCGATGGCAAAACAGGGCAGAGAAAGAAAATATGAGGCCGCCAGTTCCGAAGAAGCGCAGGCTTGAGCCACAGTCTGCTGATGGGAAAAGTCTTCTAATAACCTCTTGAAGCATTACATATGTATACGTAGCGTCGATTAGCTTTTAATCTCAGGGTTTAACAAGATAGCATGAAAGGGTTGAGATAGGTTCGGTAATTGCTTTCTGTAAGCTGTAAGCTTCAGGCAAATGTCGCATTTGTCCTCGTAGTTCGAAGCTGCTGACTCTCCACGGCACCTTGCTTGCTACCGAAGGCGACACGGTCGGTTCATCAAAACTGAAAAGTACCATTCTACTTTACCCTCGTCGTTCATAGCATACCACCTCTTCTAGCTTCTACTCTCGTGCGCACATCAGACCAGTCACAGGAGACGTCAGGATGTAGAGGACTTGGCTGAGCGATGCATACCCAAAGTCGCATACGCCTGTATAATTTAGCTCCAGTTCCTCAAGACGATGCAGGTGGTGAATATATCAAATGGGAGAGAGTCGGTCATTTTTAGTGACGAAATCGAAGAGCTAACAGTGTCAGTGCCTTTCTATTCTTCCAAAACATACGCCCCCCGCCCATATCACTCACAGCCTCTTGGGTACAGCATCGTTCACTGTCCCGACCAACGCCTTCTGCCCGTGGACCACTGCAGCCCATGCAACCCCGGTATTTACGAGTGTATCTAGCTCAGCGCCAGTGTTTCCTATGAGAATACATTCGCGTATACGATCGGTGCTCCCAGGACTGTAGGCCGACTTATCGGATGTGCGTTGATGCGTGAGTCAAGAGGTGCGCGGACAGGGCGCGCGCTCTGTGTCAAGAGAGGTATGATTGGCGTCGGGAGTTGAGTCCTTGAGGGCTGGAGGGCTGGAGGGAGAGAGAGACTGCGTGGCGGAATGGATATCGCAGCGAGAGGGGAACAGACTCTGCTGTCGATGTTGTACACGATCTTGACCGCGAGGAACACGCGCACAGCGCCTGAGTACTCATCGCAGGGCGCACACGTCGTTATCCTTCCTCTGTATTGTAACTTGTTCTCGCTAACCCATTGACGTGATAACCTGCCACGAGTAACCTCACACAACCCACCCGCAACGACCATTTCGTTTTGGTACCCCCCCTCCCATCTTGCGGTATCAATGCTACCGACTACGTATTAGGGTAACCAGAGGTGAGAAAGAGAATAAAATCGTATCAGTATCGTGGTATAGGGAACCCAACAGGAATATATACCTTATCACATAGGCACGTCTAGAAGGTTGGGGAACACATTAAACCATATCATACTGGAAACGTGAAAGACCCGGCGGTTGATCCCTTGTACGCTCAGCATTTGGGTTCAGTGGAGAAAGATCTACGACGGCCATGTCCGAGTTAGTAGTGGATGGTATTGATGGGGATTGTAGTGAGATGTCTGGGGCGACCGTGGTGTTTGCGTGGATCGCACGATTCACCGAGGGGGGTCCAAGAGCGTCCTTCTCCTTGCGCGACCACACTTCGGACTGCCGTCGTCCTTGGCAGCAGCACCCGGATCAGGTGCAAGGGTAATCAATGGAGCAGCGCTGGGAGTAGTGGTAACTATTATTGAGCGACGAAATTCTGGGAAAGAGTGTATGAGGTCAGATTGAGTGATAGGGGGAAGGTGAAGACGACAACGGACCTGTGGGAAGCATATTCCCGAGGACCGGATCATAAAAAACCAAGGAAGGAAGATTCAGTGGGTCGGAAGGCGTCAGTTGTGAGGTTAGGGCAGGAAGATGTCCGGCTTAGTCGAGCCGGGAAGGAGCGCGAGATGAAATCGCCAGTTCAGTCGGCGAGATCACGAGCACGAAGACAGAGTGGAGCGCGCGTGGAAGCCGGTTCTGTTGGCGAGGGCGCGAGAGACAGTAGATGTCGAATGAGAGCAAGAGAGCGACAAATGAGAGCACGCGGGGAGGAGTTTTCGAGAACAGAAGCCAATAGCCATTTGAGTCGTACATCGCGAGTCTTTTACATGTTATGCTACAATCACGGGTTGATACAATAGAATCACAAGAAATCATACAGGAGTTTGCGCAGTAACTATCAGTCAGCCAAAGGGCGCGGATAAAATACATCGGGAAGAGCGCGCTGAGTAAGAAGGATCGACATGGAGTACGATCGGATGGGTTTGGAGCCCTTGTACAAGAATAAGAAAAAAGAACGAGTCGAGACCGAGTCCAGTACGCATTGAGAAGGGGCCAGAACATTTGAGGGGCTTGAGGCGGTCGAGTCGGCGGGGTCGAGCAAAGTGATTTGCATCAGTCAGATGGTCTGAGTTGTGCTGGATGGCAATGGCAGCGAGAGAAGTGCTAGAGGAAAGTGGATCGGATTTGGAGGTTTCGGGAGTGTGTCGGGATATCGTTACACCTGAGGTGTCGATGTCTTGTATTACACAATCCGTGGAGGGAACAGGGATCAGGGGGTCTTTGATGATCTTCTGAGCGGGGTGGGAGTTGTCAAGCATTGGCACAGTTGTGAGGCTTTTGTCGACATGATGCGGGTCAGGTGCGGATGAGGCAGGCACATTGGGACTGACAAGGGAAGCAGCGTGCAGTGCAGCAGTATCATGCCATATGCAGGATGGTCTGAGAAAATGTTGTCAAGGCAGAGTCATCGTGAGTGACCTGCGACGCTGCACACTGGATATGCGGATTCCTCCATCAGAATGTAGTCGCCATCAAGAGTGGACGGGGTGAATCATATCGGAGCAGCATCTGTACCGCGGTGCAGGCTGATATAAACCCTCAGAATGGGGCTCAGAATACGACTTGCAATTATCCAATCGTGGTCATTCTGCGCTTTGCGGACGAGTTGATTCCAGAGTGCACAGAACTCGTGCTGTAGTTCGGGTGACGTATCTTGCACATTAAATCTTGAAGCCGCTCTTAGAACGCTCGTGATCGCCGATGGTCAGGACGGATTCTGAAAATAGAGAAGTTGCTGGTGGGTGATGTATATCAAGATGGCGAGTGAAAAGTTGTCACCATAAAAAAAAATAAAAATAAAAATAAAAAGTTGTCACCATGTGCAGCATGCGATCGGAGGACGGCTTCCGGGACACCCATTTCTTTGGAGGCGAGAATAAACCAAGAGTCGTTGCGCAGTCGCACTCTTGCGACGATAACGGAAAATATGGCTCGGAGAAGAGTATTATCTTCGCCTTGGTGATTGTCCTAGCGTCTGACAAAGTTTACTATTTCAGTAGATTGCATCAGCTATCTCTGATGGCAATGTCAGGGCAGCCTTCTCGGGTGACGTTAATGACGCATCTAAGACATCCATAAGCCAATTACCCAGATAGCCAAGTTTACAGATTGGTCCAATGCCACAGGAACAGAAAAGTGTAGACTGTAACGCTGCCGAGTGACCCTGATGTATCTCCAGGCCCACTGCTGTAGCAACATTGCAAGTAGAGCGCAGGTGATGCTGATTGCCAAGCTCAAGAACCAAAGTAAGTTCACCCATGTGGCATAGTTCGGCGGAGAAAATGGGGGTGGGGAAGCGGGGAGGGAACTCTTAGATCGAGTTGGGTCGGCAAAACTCTGATATATACCTGCGAGGTAGAAGATAGAGGTGTCCTGCGGGTTCTGTTCGATGTCCTGAATTGACACATGAGCGTGCGGGGATGCATTAAACTATATCATACTGATGTGGAGAAGAATGCAGGGGATGATCTCCTGTATGTTCGGTATTTGATTCCTGCAGTGAACAACCCACAATGGCTACGTCCGGGTCAGTGACCAATGGCAGTGGCAGGTATTGTTGCGGATAACTAGGCTGGGTATAGTGTTTGCATCGATTGCCTGATGCAACGGGGGAGGGTTAAGAGCGCTGCTGTTTTTGAGAAAAGCAGAACCGTCCGGATCAGGCCCAAAGGTGGCCACTAGAGAAGTGCTAGGTGCAGTGATACCTGTCACTGGGCGGTGGGATTCTGGGAAAGACAGCGAGAGGTCAGATAGAGTCATGGAGGGTCTGTGGACAGATATGTAGGCTAGACACAGAAAGTGTCTTCAAGTTTCCAAGTATATGCAACCGCACAAGCACATGGTTCTCCAGTACAATCAGCGTGATCAGGCTGCACTGATGATACCCTAAACCCCCTATAAGCCACACAAAGGGGTACTAGAGTGCTTGAGTCCGTGAGGATGAGGGATATAGTCGCAGGTTGCACGCTAAGTTGCCGGATGATCAAGCCAAGACCGGCCAAAGGTTCCAGGTTGAGTAGACGATAGAAGTGGGAGAGCAAGTCCTGGAGTGGGCCGGTTAGGGAACGAGGGACACGCACAAGCATCCAGGGAAGACCTGGAGTACTAGCAGTTATAGACAAAGTTTGCTTTACAGCGAACCAATGTGAGATTCAAAGGGTAGAAGGCTAATCAAAGTAATCAGAGACATCAAAACTATGAACTATGGGAGCTATGCTGCCAATACTCTACTAATGCAAGTGCTTAAATATCCCAAAGGCCCGAGGCTCGCCCGAGTGTTCCCAGGTGTTCCCGGCCTACTTCACCGCTTGCTATGTCATCTATTCCTACTAATACTGCGGAAGTCCATGTGTCGTGGTTGGTCCTACGATGACACCACTCTGCCTAAACGTCCTTCCGAGTACAACCAATCATCGTTGGATTGGTTATATGTTTCTTGTGCAATGCTGACCATCACATGTGACTACTTCGGGCAGTGCAACCCGTTGGGGATTGTACTGTGTTGGTGTCGCCTGTCCACCCGAGCATTGTACTATGTTGGCCTCGTTTGGCCACCTGGGTTACTAGAGTAGGCTGATCAGGGACTGCACAGGCACCTCGCTATTGTGCCTCGTAATCACATGTCCCGGTCGCTCGTCTCCGGGTCCTTGGTGTTACGTTCACACTCCACAGACTGTCGAGGTATCACATGAGTTAGAACTATCATGTGATTATGACATCATTAGTTCTGGACAGTTCCATCACCTTCCATATGATGTCTATGTGATGTCAGTCTTACTCATTCCTACTACAGAGACTATTAGTATTAGTGGAGTCATAGCGTTATACATGACTCATCCTAGCATTATGACTCAGTAGTAATGACTCATGTACTTAGTATATAAACTGTACCATTAGCGAACTTAGACCTTAGGTCTGAGTTCTTGTATCAATCAGACACTCTACGATGCCTTCTAGGCCAGGAGCTGCATAAGTCCAGTCGACTTCCCCAGCCTTTCCTATCACAGACTTAGCTCTGTTATCACCGAGTCTGCGAGGGTATTGAGCCCCACGCTGTCATCATAGGGTCATACAAACCCTATCAGCGACCTGGTTATCCGCATCCATCCAAAGTCACTCACAAGTTGCGGACCCAGTTAATCCAGATACAGCAGAACAACTTTTGTCACAGTACCTTAGCTCAAGCCGAGCCGAGCGGTCTGTCTAACCGTAACATTAACTCAGACCTCTGTACCACTGTGGCGACTCCACGAACAAACATGATCACCACCTACGTTTCACATAGGGGGGAGCAGAACATCCCTAAATGATACCTCAAAGAGGCCGAGTGGCTTGACAAAAAATATGGCTGGGGATACTATACTACCAGCAACGAGCACACTGATGACGATACCTTCATCGCCATTGACTTCGATTTCGGAGCTCTCCAGTGGGGAGTTACTAGAAAACTTCCTGATAACGGAGGATTTGCAATTGAACGACCAGCACCTGTCAAATTGGGTCTCCGAATCTACGACGAAGAACAAGTGGATCGAAGCCATTGGGGACCATTGGACAGACAAGAAGACGAAGAGGAAGAACAGCCCCGTGACGAATTCAAGTTTGGAAGTGAAAACGAAGACACTCCAGATGAAAACATTGCAATTCCTGCCACAGACACAGCAACAGCAGCTGAAGAACGACTTGAACAATTGGCTAGCAACATTCCCACTGACGTCTCCCCTACCAAATTCACACCAACCATTGTCTACAAAACATCGACGCCGGCTAGCACAATGGCCTCAATTGCAGCAACTACCACTGTCCCTCCAGCAACTATATTGGGCAGAACTGCTAGATTTACAGTACCCTCCAACCCCTTTGGAAGTGGACCACCTCCATCAGGACCTCCTGGAGGAGGAGGAGGAGGACATTGGTCGAGTCGAGGCCCTCCTATTGACAGAGGACCACCAGGACCACCTGGACCCCCAGGACCTCCTGGAGGAGGGGGAAATCCCGGAGGACATGGAGGAGGGGGAAATCCTGGAGGAGGCAAGCTTGTAGGACGTGAACCAGAAGTCTTTGATGGAACATGAAGCAAAACAGAAGGATTCCTCCAAGAATGGAACATCTACTACGGACTTAATTGGGGAGCTGATGTTATCACCACTCCTTTTACTCGTGCCATGCTATTCCTGTCCTTTATCAAGGGCCCAAATATCCAAGAATGGGTCGCAGTGCAGATTGAATGGCTGGGAGACCAACTAGCTGGCGGAGCACAAGTCCACAACGAATACCTATGGTGTTACGATTCTGCCAATCGTACTGCCTGACTTAGGCGTAAGGGGTTTCGATGAATGACAACGGCTACACTTGACGGTCTTGACATCTATCACCTGCTGAAAGGGATAGGAATGCTGGTATAATATACAGAAGTGGATGATCACAACAGCCTGAGTTAAGGCAAAGCAACAACTGTATCTGCTTGGGTTTGAGAAAGCTGAGGGGGAACTACACAGGAAGGGACAACTCCGAGCTAACTGGGTGAGGCTTTCAAGAAACTAAGCTAAAGACTACTGCTCGAGCTGCAGAGTCTTATATCCTAAACGGCAGCCATACTTCAGGCTCCGCTCCAATATGAAACAGTAAGTAATCGTCCAATGGCATACTGCCATCAAGCCACCGGGGCTTATCGACCGTGAGTCATAGATAAGAGCCTCAAGGCATACCTCATGCCAGGGGCATACAACACATGTCCAATGCATGTCCGTCCCATGACCGTATCTCTGGCCAATAGGATAAATATCTCTGCGCACCACGCGCCTTATGGCCTTCTCGCCAAGCCCGCCTAGATCCACCTAGAACCTTTCCAACTCCCAGCCGGAATCCTTCCAGATCCTTCCAGACTTCCCATGGCAGACCATCTGCCTAGACCATGTCTAGAACATGACATCATTATTCATCAGCTGCCCATTACTTATCCGGTTAGACCCCTCTAGGCTCAAGTCTGGCCTCTGGGTCTGGGCGTCCATCACATGACCCGGTCACGTGACTTCTTCTGGTGGTCTTGCTCCGAACTCGTGACCCATGACTTATTTGTTAGATCTCTGTGATCTGGGTTATCGTCATGTGATCCCATCACGTGGTCTTCATCCTGCCGGTAACACTGCCAGTGTGCTGCACAATTGCGTATTGTCGGGTACTCACTGCACGTGTCCATGCCTCTCGATGGTCGTTCCACTCATCTTCTGCGGCTTCTTCGGCCTGTTTCTGCTTCTTAAAGGTGCGCGCTCTTTGGACCAGCGCTCCAACCTTTGCCTTACTGTCAAACTTCACGCTTTTCTGGCGCGTCACAGGCCGATCCGTGACATATGGCGTACCATCATTGATCGATTCAAGGATGCTTTCATGGATACCATGAGCGTGGAGAAAGCCGAGCGAGCAATCAAGGAGATCTGCATGAAAGATGGGGATCTAGATGGCTATATAGCCAAATTCGAACAACTTGCTTGTATCTCCGGACATGATCTTAACACAAAAGGTACCTGGACCATGTTTGCCGAAGGACTCCCCAAGATGCTTCATTACAATATGATCAGTCAAGGGGGAAGATGCCCAAACTCGTGGCAAGAATGGACCAAAGGAGCAGTCAAACAACAGCAAAAGTGGTTATATCTCCAAAATTTTTTCAATGGCAAAGTACCCCAGGGCAAGGTACCTCAGAACAAACAAGGTCCAAACCAAAACTGGTGCCAGGGGCAAGGAACCGGTTCTGTGAAGAACTCAAATGCCATGGATCTTACCCCTGGACATATCCGTGCCAGGGGCACACTCACCGAAGACAAACATGCCAAACTAATGGCAACAGGAGGATGTTTCCGTTGCCAAAAACAAGGACATATGAGTCGAAACTGTCCTAACTTGCCAATCACAAGCTTGAGGAACTCAAGAGGACAAAGTCCAAATTCAAGCAGCTAACACCAGGAAGCCGTTTGATGCCAAAGGGCTTATTGAACAGATCAAAGAACTCAACGATGAAGACAAGGGTGTAGTTATCCAAGAAGTCTTCATGAAGAACCGTCAGGATTTTTCCTAAGCTCTAACCCATCGGCCTGGGGGCAAGCAATTCGTAGACTGCAATGTAACTCTGTGTATCTTACTTGGTATCAAAGTATGAAAATCCCTGTTTCATTTCGCACGTCACATGCAATGGCCAACAAAAGCATATTGGTGGACTCTGGAGCCACTGATAATTTCATCGATCCAAGGCTTATCAAGAGGCTAGGACTGGGTACCCAGAAACTGGACTGACCAAAAAAGATCTGGAATATTGATGGGACTAACAATAAGGCTGGCCTTATTCAGGAATATGTGGATCTAGAAGTTCGCACTGGAGATAAGGAAAAACAAATGCGATTCCTTATTATGGACTTAGGCCTTGAAGATCTGATCCTAGAATATCCATGTTTAGCGGCCTTTGAACCCCAATTCCAATGGAAAGATGCTGTTATTGATACCAAATATCTGCCAATCGTTATCCGATCTTTGGATTGGCAATCACTACAGATCAAACCAATTATTTCCTGTTTGGATACATCCCTGAACAGAATAGCCACTGAATCCTTATCTGACATAGAAAAAGATCAGATCGTTCAAGAACTAACAGAACAAGGACATAGAAGCGCTAATATCTCCACTCAGTTAGCGCAAAATGTCCAACAATATGTCAAAGAAGTTCCTGTACCACCGGAGTATCAATGCCACAAGAAGGTCTTTAGCGAAGAAGAATCTCATCGATTTCCACCATCTAGACCCTGGGATCATGTGATCGAACTCAAAGAAGGAGCGCCAAAAGCGCTGGACTGTAAAATATATCCAATGACACAAGCGGAAGATGAAGCACTCCTCAAGTGGATCAAAGAGGAGAAAGCAAAAGGATATATTCGACAGTCAAAGTCACCCTATGCATCATCATTTTTCTTTATCAAAAAGAAAGATGGGAAACTCCGTCCAGTGATTGACTATCACAAACTCAATGATTATACTGTCAAAAACAAGTATCTGTTACCACTCATTCTGGAACTTATTGCTCGAGTCAAAGATGCATGGATTTTTAGCAAATTCAACATCAGATGGGGGTATAACAATATCTGTATCAAAGAAGGAGATACTCATAATGCGGCGTTCAAAACCAAGTATGGGTTATGGGAGCCAACAGTCATGCCCTTTGGACCAACAAACGCACCAGCCACATTCCAAGCAATGATGGACTATGAGTTTGAAGAAATAACCAAACTATTTAGGTTAAAGGGCACGGAAATCATTATCTATATGGACGACATCCTAATCGCGACAACAGCCAAACTCCAGGACCATCGGGAAGCTGTACATGCAATCTTGGATCGGTTAGAAGAACTAGACCTTTACCTGAAACTGGAGAAATGCGTGTGGGAATCACCACGAGTCGATTATCTGGGGCTAATCCTTGAAAAGGGAGTAACTCGCATGGACCCTGCCAAAGTTGCGGGAGTCGGATCTTGGCCCATTCCCACGACAGTAAAGCAGGTCCGATCTTTTCTTGGCTTTTGCAACTTCTACAGACCCTTTATTCGTCAATTTTCACACACTGCAAAGCTGTTGAATGAACTCACAAGAAAGGATACCCCATGGGATTGGACTCCGAGATGTCAGGAAGCTTTTGAAACCCTTCGCCAAAGGATAACATCAGAACCAGTTCTAATCCAACCAAATCTGACCAAACCATTTGAACTTGAAGTAGACGCATCTGGATTTGCGTTAGGAGCAGTACTAACACAAAGAGGAGACAATGGGAAGAAACATCCCATAGCTTACTATTCTATGACTCTAACAGAAGCGGAACAAAACTATGACATCTGGGACCTAGAACTCTTGGCAGTCGTAAAAGGACTAAGGCACTGGCGAGCTTATCTAGCAGGATCACCTCACAAGGTCATTGTATACACAGATCATGCTAATTTGCTATACTGGCGACAACCCCAGAAGATTAGCCGAAGAATTGCCAGAGAAGTTCTAGAACTATCTGAATATGATATCGAACTCCGCCATATACCTGGGAACACTAATAGTCGTGCAGACATGTTATCTAGACGCCCAGATTACGATCAAGGGGAACGAGACAACGAGAACATCACAGTATTACCAGATCACCTCTTTGCACATGCCTTAACCACCCTTACCACACCCCTGAGATATGATCAAGATCTCAATACACTGAGACCTTGGGTCAATCCACATAACCTCAAAAGGATTAATGGGCAGTGGTGGAAAGGTACAGGACAGGTGATTACCCAAGGAGAAGACACAAGACGACAGATTATCCACGATCATCATGATCTACCTGCATATGGACACCCAGGAATCTCAAGGACAATGCAACTGGTCACAAGGTACTATTGGTGGCCGAAAATAGCAAGAGACATACACGATTATGTTAAAGGATGCGCCGAATGTCAGAGACACAAGGTCAATACACAAGCAAGGAAGGCACCATTAAATCCTATCACTCCGGAGTTAGATGCCCTTCCCTTCCAAACAATCGCCATGGACTTTATTGTCAAGCTTCCGATATTGGAAGGTTATGATTCCATCCTAACCATAACCGACCACGATTGTTCCAAAGTGGTGATCTTTATCCCATGCCATGAAACAATTGATGCCAATGGAGTAGCTGATCTTTATCTCAGGAATGTCTTTGTGTGTTATGGGCTACCATCTAAAGTCATCTGCGATAGAGATCCCCGTTTTATTTCCCGATTCATGCAAACCCTGTGCAAACAGATGGGAATCAAAGTCAACACATCCACAGCCTACCATCCTCGAACAGATGGGCAATCAGAAAGATCCAATCAGTGGCTGGAACAATGGCTACGACCTTGGACCAATTTTGCTCAAAACAATTGGTGCAAGTACCTACCCTTTGCTGAATTTGCTCACAACTCATGGCATAACGAAACGACAAAGAAGTCCCCTTTTCAAGTGCTAATGGGATATCACCCCCAAGCTAACATCACTCCGTTTCCGAATACATTACCAGGAGTTGAAACACGGATTGCAGAATGGACTCAAGCAAGACAGCAAGTATGCAAAGCTATCCTTATCGCCCAAAAACAATGGGCGCATTCTAGGTACTTAGGACGGACTTTCAAGATTGGGGATAAGGTGTGGCTAGAAGGGTGTAACTTAAGGACGGTGTCACGGACTGGACTGCGCTTATCTCGTCTTGCAGATTATCATTGGGACTGCACTCTTTCTTATCTCATCTTATTCCCCATCATTGCGCACGTTGACCGTTTATCAGATGACTCTAGGACATGTGATGAGCTAGGTTCCACGGCTTTCCATGGTGTTCCATTCCTAGGACCAGCGTATTAGTATTTACTCATCAGACTCACACGCTGTCAAGCGTTTCTATTGTCTTGTAGTATCACATGCCATGGACATGACTCATTCCTAGGATAGCTGTACTAGGGTTCGTGACTCATTACTTAGTTCAAGCTCCGCTTTAAAGCGAGCTTCACGTGTATATAAGTCGACTAGTAAAGACCAGGGATCTCCATCCTGGTCTTCTTCAATTCGCTATCTCGTCTTGATTTCCCTTTCCTTTCCAAGTCTGCCTTTCATCATCGTCATCTTTCTCTATCTCTTTCTCTTTCAACTCTTCTCTCTCATTATCGACTTAGTGGAGGTGCTGTCACGCCCTTTTCACTCTTAAAGGACCTAGTGTTACGCCGCCTAGTGTCCGGGAAACTCCGATCACGTGTTGCAAGCCACTCAAGTAGTCCAAGTCGGACAAACGGTTAGCAAACCGTTACAGACGGAGCAACCTACTGCCAAGTTAGCGCCTAAATGCCATGGACCTTTCCTCATTAAGAAGGTTCTTTCGCCCATCACATATCAGCTGACATTACCTTCGACATGGAAGGTCCACAATGTGTTTCATGTAGACCTTCTAACCCCATATATCGAAACAGACTTCCACGGCCCCAACTACATGAGGCCACCACCTGACCTTATCAATGACGAAGAAGAATATGAAGTGGAGCAAGTCTTATCATCAAGACATCATGGGAGGGGGCGTAAAGTGCAATACTTAGTCAAATGGAAGGGATATCCAGACTCGGATAACGAATGGGTCAGCTGGGACGACATGCATGCAGAGGAAGCCCTAGAGGACTTTAGGAAACAAAATCCCAGGGCAATAACACATATAAGGAGGACTCAAAGCACGGTAGAAACACGAACCCCCACACTACACTTGTGGATTTATAGCAACAAATCAATGTCCCAAGATGCTATCTGCGCCGCCTTACCTTATGTTCAGTGCAAGAGTCCCATCCCCACAACCGCCACCACTGTCACTACTCGTCTTTTGATAGATCAGTTTGGCATGGTCCTACCCTGTACCCCACCATCTCCAACACCTCCCCCAACCCTGCTGTTCAATAGTAGGGTTGAGACGCCAGCTTCCTGGCCACCTTCTGATGATATGGGTATTGAGACCCATACACCCATTTATGTCCCCATTCGCTCCCCATCCCTTGGTACCACCTCCTGGGCACCCATCACAGTCCCTAGCCGTTCCCCATCACCCTTCTGGCCTGGAGGACCCCGACCTACCCCTGAAAAGGGAGTGGACACGATTCCAGTAGCATCTATGGGGTCAGACCCTGGTTCCCCTATTCCGGGCACCCCTGAGTACAATTATGACCTTACCTCCCCACCGTCGCCTAAGGGCTCCCCATCTTCCACATCATCATCCACATCATCGGCAAACTCATCACACCCTGCAGCAGTAGAAGGTGCATGTACAGCCCATTGTTGGGACATAGCCCTTACCCTGCATCACCATGACCACCTTACTACCCCATCTGATAAGCCGGATATTTGGACGTCTGCCACATTGATTGAAGAGCCAACCCTGAAGAACAGGAGGGTCTGGGGCTATGGAATGACTAATGACCAAGAACCTAAGTGGCAGCGTCTAGATCGCTGGGAGGGATGGGAGGAAGAAGACTTAGAGTCACTCAGGTCAGTTTTCAGTGAGGCAGTAAGGAATCTCACTTCAGCTATTCAGAATCGTGGGCGATTAACCTGAAAAGGGAGTATTGTTATGTTCACACTCCACAGACTGTCGAGGTATCACATGAGTTAGAACTATCATGTGATTATGACATCATTAGTTCTGGACAGTTCCATCACCTTCCATATGACGTCTATGTGATGTCAGTCTTACTCATTCCTACTACAGAGACTATTAGTATTAGTGGAGTCATAGCGTCATACCTGACTCATCCTAGCATTATGACTCAGTAGTAATGACTCATGTACTTAGTATATAAACTGTACCATTAGCGAACTTAGACCTTAGGTCTGGGTTCTTGTATCAATCAGACACACGACGCCTTCTAGGCTAGGAGTTGCATATAAGTCCAGTTGACTTGTCCCAACCGTTCCTATCACAGACTTAGCTCTGTCATCACCGATTCTGCAAGGGTATTGAGCCCCACGCCGTCATGATAGGGTCCTACAAACCTTATCATCGTCCTGGTTATCTGCATCTGTCCGAAGTCACTCACAAGTTGTGGACCCAGTTTGTTACGTTCTGATTACGAAGTATCGGTGTATCACATGAGTTGGGACTATCATGTGATTATGATGTCATTAGTTCCGGACTATTCTACCATCTTCCATACGACGAGTCATAGTGACTCATACTATTACAGGGACTAGTAGTATTAGTGGAGTCATAGCGTCATAGGTGACTCATCCTAGTATTATGACTCAGTAGTAGTGACTCATGTACTTAGTATATAAACTGTACTACTAGCGAACTTAGACCTTAGGTCTGAGTTCTTGTATCAATCAGACATCGTACGACACCTTCTAGGCCAGGAGCTGCATAAGTCCCGTCGACTTCCCCAGCTATTCCTATCACAGACTTAGCTCTGTTACCACCGAATCCGCGAGGGTATTGAGCCCCACGCCGTCATCATAGGGTCTTATAAACCTTATCAACGCCCAGGATATCCGCATCCGTCTGAAGTTACGCACAAGTTGCGTGATCAGTTGATCCGGATCCAGCAGAACAACTTCCGTCACCGTACCTTAGCTCAAGCCGAGCAGAGCGGTCCATCTAACCGTAACATTAACTCAGACCTCTGTACCACTGTGGCGGAATCACGAGCCAACACGATTACCACCTACGTTACACGTAGGGGGGAACAGAACGTCCCTAAACGATACCTCAAGGAGGCCGAGTGGCTGGACAAAGAATACGGCTGGGGATACTATACAACCAGCAACAACCCCGACGACGACGATACACTCATCGCAATTGATTTCGATTTCGGATCTCTCCAGTGGGGAGTTACTCGAAAACTTCCTGATAACGGAGGCTTCGCAATCGAACGCCCTGCACCAGTCAAATTGGGACTCCGAATCTACGACGAAGAAAGAGTTGACCGTAGCCGGTGGGGACCATTGGACGGAGAAGCAGACGACGAAGAAGAGCAACCACGAACCGAATTCAAGTTCGGTAGTGACCACGCAGACACTCCAGACGAAAACATCGACATTCCTGCCACAGACGCAGCAGAAGCAGTTGAAGAACAACTTGGGCAACTGGCTAGCAACATTCCCACCAACGTCTCTACCAAATTCGCACCAACCATTGTCTACAAAACATCGACACCTGCTGGCACAATGGCCTCAATCGCAGCAACTACCACAGTACCTCCAGCAACTATACTGGGCCGAACTACTAGATTTACAGTACCCTCCAACCCCTTCGGAAGTGGACCACCACCATCAGGACCTCCTGGAGGAGGAGGAGGCGGACATTGGTCAAGTCGAGGACCTCCTATGGGAGGAGGACCACCAGGACCCCCAGGACCTCCTGGAGGAGGGGGAAATCCCGGAGGACATGGAGGAGGGGGAAATCCCGGAGGAGGCAAGCTTGTAGGGCGCGAACCAGAAGTCTTCGATGGAACCAGGAGCAAAACCGAAGGGTTCCTCCAAGAATGGAACATCTATTACGGACTTAACTGGGGAGCTGACGTTATCACCACCCCCTTCACCCGTGCTATGCTATTCCTATCCTTCATCAAAGGACCAAACATCCAAGAATGGGTAGCAGCACAAATCGAATGGCTCGGAGATCAGATGGCCGGAGGAGCACAGGTCCATAACGAATACCTGTGGCGTACAATCATCGATCGATTCAAAGATGCCTTCACCGATACTATGAGTGTGGAGAAAGCCGAACGAGCCATCAAGGAGATCCGCATGAAAGATGGGGATCTAGATGGATATATAGCCAAATTCGAACAACTAGCCCGAATCGCTGGGCACGATCTAAACGCGAAAGGAACCTGGACCATGTTTGCCGAAGGACTCCCCAAAATGCTCCATTATAATATGATTAGCCAGGGAGGACGACGCCCAAACTCTTGGCAAGAATGGACCGAAGGAGCGGTCGAACAACAGCAAAAGTGGTTATATCTCCAAACTTTTTTCAATGGCAAGGTACCCCAGAAGAAGCAAGGTCCAAATCAAAACTGGCGCCAAGGACAAGGATCCGGTTCTGCGAAGAATTCCAATGCCATGGATCTTACCCCTGGACATATCCGTGCAAGGGGTGCCCTTTCAGAAGAAGAACGCGCCAAACTGATGGCTACAGGAGGCTGTTTCCGCTGCAGGAAGCAAGGACACATGAGCCGAAACTGCCCTGAAAGGCCTCGTCAGTCACAAGTTCGAGGCAACCAGGAGGAAGAAGCACAAATTCAAGCTACTAATACGGCTCCAAAGAAGTTCGATGCCAAAGGGCTCATTGAACAGATCAAGGAACTCAACGACGAAGACAAGGACGTAGTCATCCAAGAAGTCTTCATGAAGAACCGTCAGGATTTTTCCTAAGCTCCAACCCATCGGCCTGGGGGCGAGCAATTCGTAGACTGCAATGTAACTCTGTATATCTTACTCGCTATCGAAGTATGAAAATCCCTGTTTCATTCCGCACGTCACAAGCAATGGCCGACAAAAGCATACTAGTGGACTCAGGAGCCACTGACAATTTCATCGATCCTAGGCTTATCAAACGACTAGGACTTGGTACTCAGAAACTAGAACGACCAAAGAAGATCTGGAATATAGATGGAACTAATAATAAGGCTGGCCTTATCCAGGACTATGTGGATCTAGAAGTCCGTACAGGAGATAAGGAAAAACAAATGCGATTCCTTATCACAGATCTAGGGCTCGAAGATCTAATACTAGGGTACCCCTGGCTGGCAGCGTTTGAACCCCAATTCCAATGGAAGGATGCTGTTATCGATATCAAATACCTTCCAATTGTTATCCGATCTCTAGATTGGCGATCACTCCGGATCAAACCAATCATTTCCTATCTGGACACATATCTAAACAGGATAGCCACAGAACCTTTATCCGATATGGACAAAGATCAAATTGTTCAGGAACTTACAGAACAGGGACACAGAAGCGCCAATATCTCTACTCAGTTAGCGCAGAATGTCCAACAATATGTCAAGGAAGTTCCCATTCCACCGGAGTATCAACGCCATCAGAAAGTGTTTAGTGAAGAAGAATCTCATCGATTCCCACCATCTAGACCATGGGACCACGCAATAGAACTCAAAGAAGGAGCACCAAAGGCACTGGACTGTAAGATCTACCCAATGACACAAGCAGAAGACGAGGCGCTCCTCAAATGGATCAAAGAGGAGAAGGCCAAAGGATATATCCGGCAATCTAAATCCCCCTATGCTTCATCATTCTTCTTTATTCGGAAGAAAGATGGAAAACTTCGTCCAGTCATAGACTATCGCAAACTCAATGATTACACGATCAAGAACAAATACCCATTACCACTTATCCCGGGACTTATCGCTCAAGTAAAGGACGCGTGGATCTTCACTAAATTTGACGTCAGATGGGGGTATAACAATATCCGCATCAAGGAAGAAGATATTCACAAAGCAGCCTTTAAAACCAAGTATGGGTTATGGGAACCAACAGTCATGCCTTTCGGACCTACTAATGCACCAGCCACATTTCAAGCAATGATGGACTATGAGTTCGAAGAAATCATAGAACGTTTTAGGATGAAAGGCACTGAAATTATCATCTATATGGACGACATCCTGATTGCAACTACTGCTAAACTCCGAGATCATCGGGAAGCAGTACATGCGATTCTAGACCGACTGGAGGAACTAGATCTGTACCTGAAACCGGAAAAATGCGTGTGGGAATCACCACGAGTCGATTATCTGGGGCTAATCCTTGAAAAGGGAGTAACTCGCATGGACCCGGCCAAAGTTGCAGGGGTCGGATCTTGGCCCATTCCCACGACAGTAAAACAGGTCCGATCTTTTCTGGGCTTTTGCAATTTCTACAGACCCTTCATTCGTCAATTTTCACACACGGCAAAGCCTTTGAATGAACTCACGAGAAAAACAGTTCCATGGGACTGGACTCCAAGGTGTCAAGACGCTTTCGAAACCCTTCGTCAAAGAATAACATCGGAACCAGTTCTCATCCAGCCAAATCTGACTAAACCATTTGAACTTGAAGTAGACGCATCTGGGTTCGCGCTAGGTGCAGTACTAACACAGAGAGGAGACGATGAGAAGAAACATCCCATAGGCTATTACTCCACAACTCTAACTGAAGCAGAGCGAAACTACGACATCTGGGATCTAGAGCTCTTGGCAGTCGTAAAAGGACTAAGACACTGGCGAGCCTATTTGGCAGGATCACCTCACAAGGTCACGGTATACACCGATCATGCTAACCTATTATATTGGCGACAACCCCAGAAGATTAGCCGAAGAATAGCCAGGGAAGTTCTAGAACTCTCTGAATACGACATCGAACTCCGACATATACCTGGGAACACTAATAGCCGTGCAGATATGCTATCTAGACGCCCAGATTACGATCAAGGGGAACGAGACAATGAAAATATCACCGTATTACCAGATCACCTTTTTGCACGCGCTCTAACCACCCTGACCACACCCCTGATCTACGATCAAGATCTTAATACCCTTAGACCATGGGTAAACCCACATAACCTCAAAAGGATAAATGGGCGCTGGTGGAAGGGTACCGGACAAGTAATTACCCTAGGAAAGGACACGAGGCGGCAGATCATTCACGATCACCATGATCTACCCGCGTATGGACATCCTGGGATTTCACGAACAATGAAGCTGGTCACAAGATACTATTGGTGGCCGCAAATAGCAAAAGACGTACATGATTATGTCAAAGGATGTGCCGAATGTCAAAGGCACAAGGTTAATACACAAACAAGGAAGGCACCCCTGAACCCTATCACACCGGAACTCGACGCCCTTCCATTTCAAACAATAGCCATGGACTTTATTGTCAAGCTTCCTAAATCAGAAGGCTATGATTCCATCCTAACCATAACAGATCATGACTGTTCTAAAGCGGCAATCTTTATCCCTTGCAACGAAACCATCAATGCAGAAGGGGTAGCCGATCTGTATCTCAAGAACGTCTTTGTGCGCTATGGATTACCCTCAAAAGTCATCTGCGATAGAGATCCCCGTTTTATTTCCCGATTCATGCAAACCCTTTGTAAACGAATGGGGATCAAAGTCAACGCGTCTACAGCCTACCACCCTCGAACTGACGGGCAATCAGAAAGGTCCAATCAGTGGTTAGAACAATGGCTACGACCCTGGACTAACTTCGATCAGGACAACTGGTGTAAACACTTACCTTTCGCCGAATTCGCTCACAATTCCTGGCATAACGAAACTACGAAACAATCCCCTTTCCAAGTGCTTATGGGATATCACCCAAGGGCAACCATTACCCCATTTCCTAATTCACTACCAGGAGTTGAAACACGAATTGAGGAATGGACACAAGCCAGAAAACAAGTTCGAGATGCGATCCTTATCGCCCAACAGCGATGGGCGCATTCCAAGTACCTAGGACGGACTTTCAAGATAGGAGATAAGGTGTGGCTAGAAGGGCGCAATCTGAAGACGGAACAACCCACTGCCAAGTTAGCGCCGAAACGTCACGGACCTTTCTCAATAAAGAAAGTCTTATCACCTATCACGTATCAACTGACATTACCGCCGACATGGAAGATTCACGATGTGTTTCATGTGGATCTTCTAACCCCATATATCGAAACGGACTTCCACGGTCCTAATTACACAAGACCACCACCTGACCTTATCAACAATGAAGAAGAATACGAAGTGGAGCAAGTATTGTCATCAAGGCGTCATGGAAGAGGGCGTAAGGTGCAATACCTAGTCAAGTGGAAAGGATATCCGGACTCGGACAATGAGTGGGTCAATTGGGATGACATGAATGCGGACGAAGCTCTAGAAGACTTCAAGAAACAACATCCGCGAGCCATTACCCATATAAGAGGAGCTCAAAGTGCGACAGTAGGACCAACCCCCACATTACACTCGTGGATCTACAGTAACACGTCAATGTCCCAAGATGCTATCTGCGCCGCCTTACCTTATGCTCAGTGCGAGAGTCCCCTCCCCGAGGCCGGAGTCCCGAGTCCCTTACCAAAGACAACAATTAGCTATGCTGGACCTCAGTACTCGCCCCCCAACACTCATCCGGGAAGGGGATGGTACGAAGCATGGCACGCCATTAACTGCTTCGAACCCTCCAGCTGGCGTACCCCCACTGAATCCCCTCATCGCTCCGCAACCAGTACACCTGAGCGGGTCGACCCCACTGCTTCAAGATACACGGAGTTCTCCATTCCCCAAACACTCATTGGACGCGCTGGAAGTACCCCTCACGTACGAATGCTCGAGGAGCTCGTCTCCGAACCTTCCTCCCCGACGCACGTTGTCCCCACTAACTCCAATTCCATCTCCTCCCCCACACGTTCCAATTCCCCACTACCGATCCCTCCGCAGCTCGACTATCTGGGGGCCGTACTTGATCAAACACGGAGGCTACGCGAAGGACCTCCGGTCATTGGATCCCACGTTCAAGGTCAAGAAGCCACGGAGGTTCAGACTCACGCCGGAGCAGAGGTTCGCGGAGGACATCAATCTACTGACGCAGATACCGACGGGAGGGCGGAGATTGACGAGGAAGATGTTCCATCAATTCGAGAAGCGTGGACGCCACCCCCTGAGGGCTACAACTACAATCTAGGCGACCAGTATGTGCCCATGCATATCAAGGGGCCTGACGGCCGTCTTTGGCCAGCAAAGTTTACTAAGGTCGAATACACGGATAACCCTCGTGTCTGTGGCTATCGCGCTGGAAGCCCCACTCCCTATTCTGACTACCTATACGCCGACCCCTACTTTGACTTATACCATCGTCCTCGATACTCCAAGGCAGATCTCTGGTTCCTTAGTCATCGTTACCCGTACCGCGATGAGGTGGACTTGGGTCTCCTTGCCCTCAAAGATCAAACCATCAAGGCAGAAGTGCGGCGTTACCGAGGTTTGGATGCAAGAATCTCCAACCTCCTTTACGACCTCCAACAGTTGGAGGAACGTCTAGGGCTGACGCAGATGGAGAAGGATCAGTGTGTAAGGCGACTTGAGCAAGCTAACACACTTGAAAGGATGGCAGAGGCTAACGGGCGCAATATTGCAGAAGCACGAGGAAGAGTCGCTGAACTCCTACAGGATATGGAACGTGGGCGTTCCACCTGAAAAGGGAGTATTGTTACGTTCTGATTACGAAGTATCGGTGTATCACATGAGTTGGGACTATCATGTGATTATGATGTCATTAGTTCCGGACTATTCTACCATCTTCCATACGACGAGTCATAGTGACTCATACTATTACAGGGACTAGTAGTATTAGTGGAGTCATAGCGTCATAGGTGACTCATCCTAGTATTATGACTCAGTAGTAGTGACTCATGTACTTAGTATATAAACTGTACTACTAGCGAACTTAGACCTTAGGTCTGAGTTCTTGTATCAATCAGACATCGTACGACACCTTCTAGGCCAGGAGCTGCATAAGTCCCGTCGACTTCCCCAGCTATTCCTATCACAGACTTAGCTCTGTTACCACCGAATCCGCGAGGGTATTGAGCCCCACGCCGTCATCATAGGGTCTTATAAACCTTATCAACGCCCAGGATATCCGCATCCGTCTGAAGTTACGCACAAGTTGCGTGATCAGTTGATCCGGATCCAGCAGAACAACTTCCGTCACCGTACCTTAGCTCAAGCCGAGCAGAGCGGTCCATCTAACCGTAACACAGTTGATCCAAATCCAACAGAACAACTTTCGTCACGGTACCTTAGCTCAAGCCGAGCAGAGCGGTCCATCTAACCGTAACATTAACTCAGACCTCTTGACCACTGTGGCGAATCCACGAGCAAACACGATCACCACCTACGTTTCACGTAGGGGGGATCAGAACATCCCTAAACAATACATCAAAGAAGCCGAGTGGCTTGACAAAGAATATGGCTGGGGATACTATACTACCAGCAACGACTCTGCTGATGACAACACTTTCATCACAGTGGACTTTGACTTCGGAGCTCTCCAGTGGGGAGTTACTAGAAAACTTCCTGACAACAGAGGATTTGCAATTGAACGACCGGCCCCAGTCAAATTGGGACTCCGAATCTACGATGAAGAAAGAGTGGACAGAAGCCGTTGGGGACCATTGGACAGACAGGAAGACTTGGAAGAGGAGCCACCCCAAGATACGTTCAAATTTGGAAGCGATAGAGGAGACACCCCAGACAAAAATATCAACATTCCTGCCACAGACAAAGCAGCAGCAGCTGAAGAACAGCTTGCACAATTGGCTAGCCACATTCCCACCGACGTCTCCACTACCAAATTCACACCAACCATTGTCTATAAAACATCGACACCGGCTAGCACAATGGCCTCAATTGCAGCAACTACCACTATCCCTCCAGCAACTATATTGGGCAGAACTACTAGATTTGCAGTACCCTCTAACCCCTTCGGAAGCAGACCACCTCCATCAGGACCTCCTGGAGGAGGAGGCGGACATTGGTCAAGTCGAGGCCCTCCTATGGGAGGAGGACCACCAGGACCACCCAGACCCCCAGGACCTCCTGGAGGAGAGGGAAATCCCGGAGGACATGGAGGAGGGGGAAATCCTGGAGGAGGCAAGCTTGTAGGACGCGAGCCTGAAGTCTTCGATGGAACGCGAAGCAAAACGGAAGGCTTCCTTCAAGAATGGAACATCTACTATGGGCTCAATTGGGGAGCTGACGTTATTAACACCCCTTTCACTCGGGCTATGCTCTTTTTATCTTTTATCAAGGGCCCAAATATCCAAGAATGGGTGGCAGCGCAAATCGAATGGCTAGGAGACCAACTAGCTGGGGGAGCACAAGTCCACAATGAATACTTATGGCGTACTATCATCAATCGGTTCAAAGATGCCTTTACAGACACTATGAGCGTGGAGAAAGCTGAACGAGCAATTAAAGAAATCCGGATGAAAAATGGGGATCTAGATGGCTATATAGCCAAATTTGAACAACTTGCTCGCATTTCGGGACATGATCTCAACGCAAAAGGCACCTGGACCATGTTCGCTGAAGGACTTCCAAAAATGCTCCATTACAATATGATCAGTCAAGGAGGAAGACGCCCAAACTCGTGGCAAGAATGGACCGAAGGAGCGGTCAAACAACAGCAAAAGTGGCTATATCTCCAAACCTTCTTCAATGGGAAAGTACCGCAGGGCAAGATACCCCAGAACAAACAAGGCCCAAACCAAAACTGGCACCAAGGATCCAGTTCTGTAAAAAACTCCAATGCCATGGATCTTACCCCTGGACATATCTGTGCCAGGGGCACCCTCACCGAAGAAGAACACGCCAAACTGATGGCAACAGGAGGATGCTTCCGATGCAGGAAGCAAGGACATATGAGTCGAAACTGTCCTGACAAACCTCGCCAATCACAGGCTCGAGGAAATCAAGAGGACGAAGTTCAAATTCAGGCGGCTAACACCACAAAGAAACCTTTCGATGCCAAAGGGCTTATCAAACAAATCAAGGAACTTAACGACGAAGACAAGGATATAGTGATCCAAGAAGTCTTCATGAAGAACCGTCAGGATTTTTCCTAAGCTCTAACCCATCGGCCTGGGGGCAAGCAATTCGTAAACTGCAATGTAACTCTGTGTATCTAACTCGATATCAAAGTATGAAAATCCCTGTTTCATTCTGCACGTCACGAGCAATGGCCGACAAAAGTATACTAGTGGACTCTGGAGCCACTGATAATTTCATTGACCCAAGACTTATCAAGCGACTAGGATTGGGCACCCAAGCACTGGAACAACCAAAGAAGATCTGGAATATCAGTGGAACTAACAATAAGGCTGGCCTTATCCAGGACTATGTGGATCTAGAAGTCTGCACTGGAAAGGAGGAAAAACAAATGCGATTCCTTGTCACAGATGTAGGACTTGAAGATCTGATACTAGGATATCCCTGGCTGGCGGCGTTTGAACCCCAATTCCAATGGAAAGACACGGTCATCGATACCAAATATCTTCCAATTGTTATCCGATCCCTGGATTGGCAATCACTACAGATCAAACCAATCATTTCCTTTTCGGATACATCCCTAAACAGGATAGCCACCAAACCCTTATCCGATACGGAAAAGGATCAAGTCATTCAGGAACTAATGGAACAAGGACACAGAAGCGCCAATATTTCTACTCAGCTGGCACAAAACGTTCAACAATATGTCAAAGAAGTTCCTGTCCCATCAGAATATCAACGACACAAGAAGGTCTTTAGCGAAGAAGAATCTCATCGATTTCCACCATCTAGACCCTGGGACCATGTGATTGAACTCAAAGAAGGCGCGCCAAAGGCATTAGACCGTAAAATATATCCAATGACACAAGCTGAAGATGAAGCACTCCTCAAATGGATCAAAGAGGAAAAAGCAAAAGGATATATTCGGCAGTCAAAATCACCCTATGTGTCATCATTTTTCTTTATCAAAAAGAAAGATGGAAAGCTCTGCCCAGTCATAGACTATCGCAAACTCAATGACTATACTGTCAAAAACAAGTACCTGTTACCACTCATTCCAGAACTTATTGCTCGAGTCAAAGATGCTTGGATCTTCAGCAAATTCGACATCAGATGGGGGTATAATAATATTCGCATCAAAGAAGGGGATACTCATAAAGCAGTGTTCAAAACTAAGTATGGGTTATGGAAACCGACAGTTATGCCTTTTGGACCAACAAACGCACCTGCTACATTTCAAGCAATGATGGACTATGAATTCGAAGGAGTAACCGAGCAATTTAGGCTAAAGGGCACCGAAATCATTATCTATATGGACAACATTCTAATCGCGACAACGGCCAAACTCCAGGATCATCGAGAAGCTGTACATGCAATCTTGGATCGATTAGAAGAATTGGACCTTTACCTAAAGCCGGAGAAATGCATGTGGGAATCACCACGAGTCGATTATCTGGGGCTAATCCTTGAAAAGGGAGTAACTCATATGGACCCTGCCAAAGTTGCGGGGGTCGGATCTTGGCCAATTCCCACAACAGTGAAACAGGTCCAATCATTCCTTGGCTTCTGCAATTTTTACAGACCCTTTATTCGTCAATTTTCACACACTGCGAAGCCTTTGAATGAACTCACACGAAAAGATACCCTATGGGATTGGACTCTGAGATGTTAAGAAGCTTTTGAAACCCTTTGCCAGAGGATAACATCAGAACCAGTTCTGACCCAACCAAATCTGACTAAACCATTTGAACTCGAAGTAGACACATCTGGATTCGTGCTGGGAGCAGTACTAACTCAAAGGGGAAATGATGGGAAGAAACATCCCATCACTTACTACTCCACGACCCTAACTGAAGCGGAACGAAACTATGATATCTGGGATCTAGAACTCTTGGCAGTCATAAAAGGACTAAGACACTGGCGAGCTTATCTAGCAGGATCACCTCACAAAGTCATTGTGTACACGGATCATGCTAATTTGTTATACTGGCGACAACCCCAGAAGATTAGCCAAAGAATTGCCAGAGAAGTTCTAGAACTATCCGAATACGACATCAAACTTCGCCATATCCCTGGGAACACTAATAGTCGTGCAGATATGCTATCTAGACGCCCAGATTACGATCAAGGAGAACAAGATAACGAGGACATCACAGTACTACCAGATCATCTTTTTGCACGTGCCCTGATGTTACGATACGGACTTTCTACTTTAATTTCCACCTGATAACTCACCAGTCACATGACTGATAGATCACCACTTCACTTTCTTATTGTCCAGCGTGACCCATTGTTCTCGTGACTCATTGTTCTCGTGACGTCCATTGTTGTCGTGATGTCTATTGTTGTCGTGACCCCATTGTTCTCTAGTACCTATAAAGTCTCGTAGCTAAGTAGCACATAGCCTTAGACTTGACTTCTTTGTACCCTACAGTACTTGCAACAACAAGCAGAACTATCCCCACTCTTTCACTCGCGTGATAAAGAACTCTCCTCTCATAACTCTTCTCAAAGTCCTTGTCTGACTTAGCAGAGAGTTACTCATCATCAGAAGCTATCTAAGTTCACATTGAACTTAGAACTCTTCCACAGAACCACAGTCAAGACCCTTAGTGTTCCTGTCCTCATAAACATAACCCACGTCGGGTGAACGTCCCTACTGTGACGTAACATTAAGTCAAGTCTCTAGAAGACAGCCACACTGGGGAAACATAATAGAAGACTCACCCAGTCAAGAAGTGTAGCAGGATTTAATCCCTTCCCAATCGAAAGACGATTGGAAGACAACCTACCAACACACATTAGAGGAGCGGCCCGTTGGAACGAAGCCAACGACACAGAAGGATATCAAGTTTACGATCTCCTTAGCCAGACCTACCTCGAAGTCGAATACGACGAGGAAAACAGACAGTGGTACTTCATACAGCAAGACTCTAGATCTCGCCATTGGATAGCCACGCAAACAGTACCTTCCCAGTATAATCTCGGAAGACAGTCAATAGCCCCCTCTACAGTCGCTGCAGCAGCAGTCGACAACACAGAAGCCACTACAGAGCATAATCAAAGTCTCTCAATGGCGACACAGACGATGCCAGTAATTTCTACGGCAGCAGCAGTGCTTACCCTTGCAAATACTAAGCCAGGGAAAGTGCATTCGTTCTTCAGACCCAGCAGTGGACCGCCAGACGGATCTGGAGGACACGGACCAGGAGGACCACCGAGCGGACCCCCTGGAGGACCCCCTGGAGGACCACCAGGTGGACCAGGAAGTATCTTTGGCCATACTGGACCAGGAGGTGCACTGGGTGGCGGAAGCAAGTTAGGCGGAAACCACCCAGCCATCTTTGATGGCAATAGATCAAAGGCCAATAACTTCATGACGGAGTTCAACCTTTACCGCATTGCCAATCACGACACCGATCATATGGCCAATCCAATGAAACACACAGCACTTTTCCTAGGCTTTATTCAGGGACCAATTGTCCAAGCCTGGATTCAGCGCCAAACTCAGTGGATTGTAAATCAACTAACCATGGGAAGAGCCGATACAGACAAAGGATATTGGACTCACATCGCTGCTGAGTTCCAATCAGCATTCCAGGATACTGGTGCCAAGGAACATGTGCAGGAAGAATTGCACAATATGTCCTTCATCCCAGGAGAAGTGGACACATTTATCGCTCAATTTGAAACTCTGGCACATGAGGCCAACTTCCCCATCGATGCCGATAACACCATCACTATGTTTGCCGCTAAACTCCCTTACAAGATGATGCAACACATCTTGCTGGTTGTCAAACCCATCGGTTTCCAGAACTGGGCAGCAGCAGTTCGAAACTACCACAAGGACAATACTCTGGTCCAGAATGTGGCAGCAATTGGAGCCGACAGCACGGGAAGAAAAGGCAAACCAGTTAACAAAACAGGGTTTTCGCCTCAACAATGGGCCAAAATTTTGAATGTCAAAATGCCACTAGATCCCAACGCAATGGACACCAGAGCTGATAGATCCCGTTCCTATAATAGGAACAAAGGAACCCGCGGACGCGCATTGACCACTGAGGACACCCAGAAGCAACATGCAGAAGGCCGTTGTTTCACTTGCAACAAACAAGGGCACATTTCACGCAACTGTCCTGATAAAACACAACAGAAGAAGTCTCAGGTTAAAGCAAAGAGAGCCGAGACTTCGGATCAGGACAGTGACAGTGAAACCAAAGACCCTAAGCCCATGGACCTGGATACCTATGTATGACTTGGAAAGTCACTCCCAGAAGACACCAAGATCGCTATCATAAAGAAGGCCATTGAAGCAGAGCAAGGGGCCGAAGGTGACAACATGGATTTTTAAGATGTGCAACCCCGATGGCCTGGGCGCACACATTAGGACTCAAAAGTGTCTTTGCTTGTAAATACAAAAGTCTACGAATCCCAACTCTTTTACAATCATCGCACTCGAAGGCCGAAAGACAAGTTCTTGTCGATTCAGGAGCAACCGACAATTTCATAAACCCAAAAATCCTCAGAAGAATGAAGATTGGACAAGTTCCACTTCAGAGAACACGAACCATCTGGAATATCGATGGAACACACAATAAAGCAGGATCAATAACACACTATGTGGACCTGCAAGTCCGAGTTGGAACCAAAGTCCAGGACATGAGATTCCTGGTTACCAACATCAGGGAAGACAAAATTATTCTTGGGTACCCTTGGCTAGTTGCCTTCCAACCAATCATAAACTGGAAAGAAGCAGTACTCGACGAAAGTATGCAACCCCTAATCATCAAAACATTGGGGTTGCAAATAGAAGACGAAGTGGTACGAGTATGCAATGTGTGGATTCGCCAAGCCGAAACATTGACAAACCACAGAGAAGAAATCTATGTTTCATACATGGATCAATCAAAAATCCGGAAGACATCTACAGCGGCACAAATGGCGGCTAATGCACAGGGAAAAGAAAAACCCTGGGATCAAATAGTTCCCCTGCAGTACCACAAATGGAAAAAGGTCTTTTCAGAAGAAGAGGCGAGACGATTCCCAGAACATCAACCCTGGGATATTGAAATCGAATTCACGGAGGATGCACCCAAGATCTTGGACTGCAAGATATACCCCTTGACACTTACGGAACAGGGAAAACTTGATGAATACATCAAAGAAAACCTGGAAAAGGGATATATCCGACCATTGAAATCACAATATTCGTCCCCTTTCTTCTTTGTGGGAAAGAAGGATGGGAAACTATGCCCAGTGGTCGACTATAGGAAACTAAACTCCTTCACGGTGCCGGATTGATACCCCCTGCCACTTATCCAAGAACTTGTGGATAAGGTCCGTAACACACGGATCTTCTCTAAGGTGGATGTATGCGCTGGATACAACAATATCCGAGTAAAGGAAGGCGATGAACACAAAACAGTGTTCAAAACCAACATGGGACTTTACAAAAACACAGTTATGCCCTTCAGTCTTAAGAATGTGCCAGCAGTCTTTCAGAGATTCATGAATACTGAATTCACAGATCTTACTGCAACCGGCCAAGTCATCATCTATAAGGATGACATTCTTATTGCGACCACAGACAATATTACAGAGCATCGAAAACTGGTTCACAAAGTCCTGGAAAGGCTGATAAAGCTAGACCTTTACCTGAAACCCAGCAAATGTATCTTCGAAACAAGAAAGGTCAAATTCTTGGGGGTAATACTGGAAAATGGCACAGTCACGATGGACCCGGTCAAAGTTGCGGGAGTAGAAGAATGGAAGACACCCAAGAACGTTAAAGATATACGAAAATTCCTTGGGTTCTGCAATTTCTACCGACAATTTATCCGGGGATTCTCGCAAATTGCAAAACAGCTCAATGAACGCCTCAAGAAGGGCGCCCAATGGACATGGGGTGAACCCAAGGAAAAGGCCTTCCAGGAGCTTAAAAGGCACATATGCGACGAACCTGTCCTATTGCAGCCGGATCAGACGAAACCATTTGAAGTCGAAGTAGACACATCAAATTACGCCATTGGTGCTGTCTTGATGCAAAGAGACGATAACAAAATCCTCCATCCGGTCGCATTTTTCTCAAAAACTATGAATGAAGCTCAAAGAAACTACAATGTCTATAATCGAGAGCTTCTAGGGTTAAGAGAAACACTTAGAACATGGAGGCCATACTTGCATCAAGCCAAGCACAAAGTCAAGATTCACACGGATCACGCCAATCTATTATTCTGGAAGAACCCAGGAGAACATAACAGAAGAGTGGCGCGATGGCATGCTGAATTAATGGAATACAACTTCGAACTGGTCCACATATCTGGGAAAAAGAACAGACGAGCTGATGCCCTATCAAGACACCCAGACCACAATACAGGAGACAACGATAACAAAGAACTTGTGGTGTTACCACCTAAATTCTTTAGTCATGTATATGCCCGAATGACAAACACGGGGGCATATCAGTCAATTCAAGACAAAGTCGAACAAGACCAGCAGGAAAACCAAGCCAGTATCCTGCAAATCAAGAAATGGACCAACACCCACCAATTGATAAAGTTAAATTCAATATGGTGGAAGGGTGAATCAGGACGACTCGTTGTTGCTGGAAACAACAATCTGAAGAGGGAGGTAATCAACTTTTACCACGATTCCCCACCAGCCGGACACCCAGGAATTTCAAACACATTCGAATTGGCAAAAAGGGACTTCTGGTGGCCAAACATGAAACAAGACGTGGAGCAATATGTCAAAGGTTGCGCCGTGTGTCAAGCAAACAAAGTGAACACGAGACCGCTCAAACCCAGTTTAATCCCCATTACACCAGAACACACCTTGCCATTTCAAATGATCGCAATGGAATTTATCACGAAGCTACCGATTTCAGAAGGATACGACACGATCCTCACCATCACCGACCATGATTGTAGCAAAGCAGCAATCTTTATCCCATGCAAGGAAACAATCACGGCAGAAGGAGTCGCAGACCTCTACCTGAAATATGTCTATCTGCGATTTGGAATCCCCAAGAAAGTGATCTCAGACAGAGATACTAGATTCACGTCAAAATTCGCAAAAGGACTATGCCAAGCACTGGGAATTTATCAAAATATTTCCACCGCTTACCATCCACGTACCAATGGACAGTCCGAAAGAACAAACCAGTGGCTCAAAGGATATCTTCGGTGTTATTGCAAGGAACATCGAAGGGATTGGCGCAAATGGCTGCTAATAGCAGAAGCCACGCACAATCAATGGCCTAACGCCACCACAAAAAAGACACCTTATGATCTGATCATGGGATATATGCCACAAGTTAATTGGTCGTCTATTCCCGGTCAGGTGCCAGCAGTAACGGCACAAATAGAAGAACTAGACAAGATAAGAGATAACACCTTAAGAGCAATAGTAAAGGCGCAAGCAGATATGAGAAGAACCCGGGCAGGAAACAAGAGATTCAAACCCTATAACAAAGGCGATCAAGTATGGATTGAGGGAACAAATCTCAGAACCCTAGACCCTACAAGCAAATTAGGACAAAGACGATATGGACCGTTCAAAGTACTGAAACGATTATCGGACGCAGTGTATCGTGTGGAGCTACTGAAACAGTGGAAGATCCATAATGTGTTTCATGCGGATCTAATAACGCCATACAAAGAAACGGAACTCCATGGCCCTAATTTTACCCGACCACCACCGGATCTGATCGATGGAGAAGAAGAATACGAAGTAGAAAAGATACTGGACATGAAACAGAAAGGACAAGGGTGCAAGATGCACTACCTAATCAAGTGGAAAGGGTATCCCACAAGTGACAATTCCTGGGAACCCACGGAGAATGTCCAAGCCAAGGACTTGATCAAGGAATACAAAGAAGAGCAAAGAAAGACAAACAAGAAAAAGTGATAAAAGGGGGAACAAGACCGCGTCAATAACCCATCTCCTTTCCTCCCACTTCCACATCACCAATATTCCTCTCCACCATTCGTCCACTACCACCATGTCTACTGCTTCTATCTCTGATCTGGCTTACCCATCCTCGGAGGCCATATCCACCCCCTCCATCATATCTCCACCAGAAAATATGCCTACCATCGGTTCCCCTAAATCACTCTCGCCACAGTTAGGGCGATGTACCTTCCCTGTCAACGAGAAAGAGGAAGATGACATAGCCAGCATTACTCAGAGTCTCCTTACCAGTGCCATCGACTACTCCCATATTGCAGAGCAAGACTTCTCGAACGACATGCCCGACGGGTTTGTACCAAATGACCCAGAAGGACCCTACTTCTACCCTGTTTACATGAAGAATCCAAAGTGGGGCAAATGGGACAACGAGCCGAAACTCATGCTGGCTCCCTTTGTTCAATACGCACTCGACTTCACCTACGTAACTGGGTCAGCAGGGAAGAACAAAGACTGCCGGGTAGTACCAGTCTACATTGGAAGAAAGGCACATTTCTTCCAGAAGATGACGACGAGCAAGTGGAACGACCTGAAGAGAGGAAGCGAGCAAGAGTTCGCGGTCAACGAGGCAGTATCAATGGCCTCTGACCCCAGACTTAAGGGCGAACTGAACTGCTTCAGGGGCAAGGACGACTTATGCAACACACTGAAGGAAATGCTCAGTGATGCTCAGAGGCAAGTAGGTGAACTACAAGAAAGAATAGTCAAGGAACGTGAAGAACTAGTGCAATGCATGCATCACCTAGAAGAAGCCGATGCCTACGAGGAGCTAGACCGCTACTATAGACTGGCATTCCCCACTACCATTCCCCCACGTCATTCACCCGTCATCACCGCAATGGAACCTAGGGCTAAGGGCCCAGTCGAGTTCCCTGTCCTTATGGACGAACCCAGGAAGAAGACACGCAGTAAGCGCAACATCAGGTGCTTCAAGTGTAACAAGTATGGGCATAAGAAGAGCGAATGCACGGTGTACAAACCACGCAAGGCAGTATACCCCTCTAGGACAACCCCAGAAATCCAGCGGGTCCCGATAAACACAGGAGAGTTCACTCTTCTGGACCACACTGCACTACTGGAACGCACGGAATGGACCCCAGAGTACTGCAGCAAGTGCGGAAAGGTGAACGCTAAACACACTGAGTACGAGTGCAACCGCTATGAAGAATGCCCCCGTTGCAGGAATTTGGGATCCTTCGGATTCGTGAAGCGCCACTGCTGCCACCCCTTTGAGGGAGAACGGGATGACATGCTTGAAGACGGAGGAATTGACGAAGAACTTTACTGGAACGCCTTCGACTAGGTAAAGTCGAGACAACTTTACATCTGAAAGGGGGGCTATGTTACGATACGGACTTTCTACTTTAATTTCCACCTGATAACTCACCAGTCACATGACTGATAGATCACCACTTCACTTTCTTATTGTCCAGCGTGACCCATTGTTCTTGTGACCCATTGTTCTCGTGACTCATTGTTCTCGTGACTCATTGTTCTCGTGACGTCCATTGTTGTCGTGATGTCTATTGTTGTCGTGACCCCATTGTTCTCTAATACCTATAAAATCTCGTAGCTAAGTAGCACATAGCCTTAGACTTGACTTCTTTGTACCCTACAGTACTTGCAACAACAAGCAGAACTATCCCCACTCTTTCACTCGCGTGATAAAGAACTCTCCTCTCATAACTCTTCTCAAAGTCCTTGTCTGACTTAGCAGAGAGTTACTCATCATCAGAAGCTATCTAAGTTCACATTGAACTTAGAACTCTTCCACAGAACCACAGTCAAGACCCTTAGTGTTCCTGTCCTCGTAAACGTAACCCACGTCGGGTGAACGTCCCTACTGTGATGTAACACCTGACCACCCTCACTACACCCATGGTATATGATCAAGATCTCAATACCCTAAGACCCTGGGTGAATCCACATAACCTCAAAAGGATAAATGAGCGTTGGTGGAAAGGTACAGGACAAGTGATCACTTTAGGAAAGGACACAAAGTGGCAAATTATTCATGATCATCATGATCTACCCGCTTATGGGCACCCTGGAATTTCACGAACAACACGGTTGGTCACAAGGTACTACTGGTGGCCACAAATCACAAGAGATGTACACGATTATGTCAAGGGATGTGCCGAATGCCAGAGGCACAAAGTTAACACACAAATGAGGAAGGCACCCTTAAACCCTATTACACCGGAACTCGATGCCTTGCCTTTCCAGACGGTAGCCATGGACTTTATTGTCAAGCTCCCACAATCAGAAGGCTATGATTCCATTCTAACTATAACAGACCATGATTGCTCCAAAGCAGCAATCTTCATTCCATGCAATGAGACCATAGATGCAGACGGAGTTGCTGATCTTTATCTCAGGAATGTCTTCGTGTGATATGGATTACCATCCAAAGTAATCTGTGATAGAGATCCCCGTTTCATTTCCCGATTCATGCAGACCTTGTGCAAACGAATGGGAATCAAAGTCAATGCATCCACAGCCTACCATCCTCGGACAGATGGGCAATCAGAAAGATCCAATCAGTGGTTAGAACAATGGTTACAACCTTGGACCAATTTTGCTCAAAACAATTGGCGCAAGTACCTACCTTTTGCTGAATTTGCTCACAACTTGTAACGGTTTGCTAACCGTTTGTCCGACTTGGACTACTTGCAGTGGCTTGCAACACGTGACTGTCGTTCTCAGACACTAGGCTGGCTGAGCACTAGATCCCCTTAGAGTGAAAAGGGCGTGATAGCACCTCCACTAAGTCGATGATGAGAGAGAAGAGTTGAAAGAGAAAGAAGAAGAGGAATAGAGTGACGAAGAAAGGCAGACTGGATAGGAACGGAAAACAAGACTGAATAGCGAATTGAAGAAGACCAGGATGGGGATCCCTGGTCTTTACTAGTCGACTTATATACACGTGAGACTCGCTTTAAAGCGGAGTCTAAACTAAGTAAATGAGTCATGAACCCTAGTATAGCTATCCTAGGAATGAGTCATGTCCGTGGCATGTGATACTGAAGAACAATAGAACGCTTGACAGCGTGTGAGTCCGGGTGAGTAATACTAGTACACCTGTCCTAGGAATGGAACATCATGGAAGGCCACAGATCCTAGCCCGTCACATGTCCTAGAACCACCTGATAACCATACAATGCATAATGATGGGGAATGAGATAAGATGAGAACAAAGGCAGTCCCAATGATAATCTGCCATAAGAAGTCAGCGCTGGTCAGTCCGTGACATTATCCCCTTTTCAGTTCCAGTGCCTACGCTGGATCGCCGAGGTGAGATTTTTGAGGGTCTTGCCCAACACTGTTCGCAAATTGTCCAAGTCATCGTCTTCCCAACCATCCCACCTATCCAACCGTTCCCACGTTGGTTCCGCCTTGTATTCCATCCCGTATCCCCATACCTTGGGATGCTTGTGAGGCCTCTCTTCCACCATTGTCGCCGTCGTCCATGTAGGTTCGGCCGCCGTATGGTTGTGATGATGAAGGGTGTAGGCCACATCGAAACAATACTTGGTGCACCCTTTGTAGTTGTGAATAGGGAGCGGTGCTGGCGGGGAATCTGGCGATGAACCAGATGACACAGGAGGTGAGTCTTTTGGGGATGGCGGCAATGTGAGGTCGTAGTTGTATTCTGGGGTGCCGACCAGCGGAGTTCCTGGGTTTTCACCCAATCCTACCAGTGGCACAGCGTCAATCCCCTTTTCAGGGGTGGCCTTCGGCCCCTCAGGGAAGAAGGGGGACAGATCTCTGCTTAACATGGTTATGGATGTCCAAATAGTACTTCCTGCGGCGTCGCTCGTCCTGGGGGGCGTGTGAGTTTCAATGTTCATGTCGTCAGACGGTGGCCAAGATGCCGGAGTTTCAACCCGGTTGCCGAAAATCAGTGGCATAGGTGGCATAGGCGACGGAGGCATGCGTGGCAGGACCCTGCCATGGTCATCTACAAGAGGTTGAATCAGTATATCAATTGGGGAAGAACGGGGGATTATGTCATTGTTGGTGGGATTGGTGAAGATCATCTTAGACTGGGTGTGTCGAGTTGCGTGTCGTAGAAGTAATTGAGAAAGAGTATGAGCTGAGGAGTGAGGGGACTTAGCAGATGCAAGGCTCCTTATATGTGTTTCTTTGGCAGGGTTTGAAGCTTTGAACTCCCGCACCTTATCATCCGCAAATACGTCATCCTTGTCGACCCACATGTTGTCCGAGTCTGGGTAGCCTTCCCATTTGACCAAATATTGAAGATGCCGTCTTCTGCCGAACTTCCGGGAGTCTAGAATCTTCTCCACGGAGTATTCTTCTTCCCCATCAACCAGATCCGGTAATGGGCGCTGATAGTTAGGCCCGTGCGTTATTGTCTCGCGATAAGGTGTGAGAAGATCGATGTGAAACACGGGGTGAATGCTCCACTGCGTGGGAAGTTGCAGCTGATAACTGACCGGCGATAGTACCTTGATAACCTCGAATGGTCCATGTCTTCTGGGCGCAAGCTTGGCGGTCGGCTGACTGATACGGAGATTTTTACCCTCTAGCCATACGTGGTCACCTTCCTTGTACTTGGGCGTATCACAGTGTTTGACCCATGACCGTTGGGCCTTAATCATTAACTGTTGCGCCATATCTCGTGCCTGTTTCAGCTGTTCGAGGCGCAATGTGACCTGTGGAAGTGGAGATGGTGACGAAATCCAACCAGCGCGTGGGTGATAGCCCATCAGAAGGAAGAATGGCGACTTCCTCGTGGTTTTGCTTGGCCAATTGTTATGCGCGAATTGCACGATAGGGAGATAAGGAGCCCAATTTGTCTGATGATGGTCGGAAATAAACCGGATAGCGGTCTCGACCCACTGATTAGAATGCTCCGACTGCCCGTCGGTCCTTGGATGATAAGCCGTAGACGGGTTTCGCTCTATTCCTGTGATGCGGCATACTTCTTGCATGAATTTTGATATAAATCGAGGGTCTCGATCACTGATGACCTTCCTCGGCAGTCCAAAGTGTGCGAACACATGTTTGATGTAAAGTGCCGCCGTTCCTTCTGCGTTGATCTCTTCCCAACATGGTATGAATATTGCTGCTTTGGTGCAATCATGATCGGTGACGGTGAGAATAGAGTCATATCCCTGCGATTCAGGGAGTTTAGTGATGAAGTCTAATGCAATAGTTTTGAACGGCATAGCTTCAGGTTTGGGATATATAGGCCTTAAAGGCGCTTTGGTGGGTCGATTATTGACCTTGTGGCGCTGGCAGTCAGTGCATCCTTGTACATAATCTTTGACGTCTGGACGCAATTGAGGCCACCAGTAGTTGCGCTCCACGATTTGAGTCGTCCTATTGATGCCCGGATGCCCGTGTACTGGTGGATCGTGGTGTGCTTTGATGATGTTGCGCTTGCCCGTTAGTCCTTCTGTAACCACCAATCGTCCTTCTTTGTACCAGACACCGTCTAGTAGCTTGAGTTGGTGGGGGTCTATCCATGATTTGAGAATTTCTTCGTCCTGTTGGTGTCGTGGCTCAATGGTTGCAATGGTTCTTGCGAAAAGACGTTCTGGTAGCACTGTTACATTGGCGTTATCTTCGGCACCTTGGTCGTAATCAGGTCTTCTGGATAATGCATCTGCTCGCCCATTGGCCGTTCCTTTGATGTGACGAATTTCAATATCGTATTCGGATAGGCGAAGTACTTCCCTGGCTACCCGCCTACTAATCTTGTGTGGCTCTTTCCAATATAACAGGTTTTGATGGTCCGAATACACAATGACCTTGTGTGGAGAGCCGGCTAGGAAAGATCTCCAGTTATCCAAAGACATTACTACCGCCAATAGTTCTAAGTCGGCTATGTCGTAATTGCATTGTGCCTCATTGAGCGTTTTTGAGAAATACGCAATGGGGTGTCGTTTGCTGTCTTCCTTCTTTTGCAAGAGTACTGCTCCTACTGCAAATCCAGATGCGTCAACTTCCAGCTTGAATTGCTTGTCCAGTTCCGGATGTGCCAGCACCGGTTCGCTTGTGACCCGGTCCCGTAGTTTGTCGAACGCCTTTTGACGGTGTTCTGTCCATAGCCATTCAGCATCCTTGCATGTTAATTTGTTGAGTGGTCGGGCTATGTGTGCGAAACCTCGGATAAATGGTCAGTAAAAATTGCAAAAGCCCAAAATAGATCTGATGTCCTTAACCTTGGTGGGCGTAGGCCAGTTTTTGATGCCCGCGATTTTAACGGGGTCCATGCACGTTATCCCCTTTTCAAGGATTACCCCCAGGTAATCCATATGTGGGGCATGGAAAGTACATTTTTCCGGTTTGAAGTATAGATCCAATTGTTCCGCTACTTTGAATACAGCCGACACTGCTTGGATGTGATCTTCCAGGTTAGTGCTAGTAGTGATGGCGATGTCGTCCATATAGATGTGTATTGCCGTTCCCCTGGTGTTCCAATAATCAATAACATCCCTGTACTCATAGTTCATCATGTTTTGGAACGTAGCTGGTGAATTCTTCAGCCCGAAAAACATGACAAGTGGTTCCCATTGCCCGTATTTGGTCTTGAAAGCGGCCTTGTGCTCGTCTCCTTCTTTGATTCGGATATTGTTGTACCCATCTTTGACATCAAGCTTCGTGAAGATTTTCGCCCCGCTAAGGTCTGTGAGAAGGTCTGTGATTAGTGGGAGGGGGTATTGGTTGCTGATTGTGATGTCATTGATGCGTCGATAATCTTGTACAGGTCATAATTTGCCATCTTTCTTCTGTATAAAGAAGAAGGGTGATGCGTAGGGTGAAATGGAAGGACAAATGTATCCCTTAGCTTCCTGTTCCTGCAGGAATTTGAGGAGTGACTTGTCTTCCTCTTGCGTCATGGGGTACACTTTACAGGGTAGAGTGTCTGGGGCGGTTGGTTTGAAGTCGATGGCGTGATCCCATGGCCTTGATGGTGGGAACCGGGACAATGCTTCGCTGCTGAATAATTTGGCAAATCGTTCGTACACCTTCGGGACTTCAGCAGCGACCTGATTTTGACCCACTTGAATTGCTAGTTCGGTGGACACTCCTCGAATGGTGGGCTGGGATTCGAGCATGCATACTATGTGACACTTTTCTTCTTCTGATAGCATGGCGGCGATTACCAGCCACTGTCGAATGATGCGAGGGTTGACCGATGAGATGACAACCGGGAGAGTTCGCTCGTCAATAATGGTGTGTCTCCAATTGAACTTGGGTTCGAAAGATGCTAGCCATGGGTAACCTAGCAGAATGTCTTCACTTCCTATATCTGTAATGAGGAAATGCATTTCTCTATGAATTCCTTTAGTGTATACGTCTAGGTCGAGATAATGCGTGATCTTCCCCGATTTGTTGGCAGTATTGTCAATGTTGAATATCTTCCTGGGCATTGGGAGTTCCTTCATTCCCAAACCCATTTTCGTCGCGAAATTAGGGTGCATGAAGTTATCAGTGGCCCCTGAATCTACTAGCGCTCGTTTATCGGCCATGAAGTAACTGGTACGGATCGACACTGGAATTCGCATAGAACGGTAGCGTGTGATGTAAACAGAGTTACAACGAAGAGCCCTCACCCAGGCCGTTGGGTTCAGGCATTTTGAAAATCCTCCCGCCTCCATAATTGTTGCATAACGAGGTCTTTAACCTCGTCAGGTTCTTCGGCAACCCCTTCGAGCCAAGCTTGAGCTTTTTGTTGGGGTGTGCGTCCTTCAATGACACTACGGTCATCCACGATGCTTCGAGCAGCGTATAAGCCATCTTCTTCTGCGTCCGTCTGTCGGATGCGCGGTGGTCCTTGGTTTTGTCGGTAGAAAGGGTTTTGCCTCAAGGGCTGTTGACAATCTCTTTTAAAGTGACCTGGTTTGTCACAATTGAAGCATTTAAGGACTTTCCTTTGCCCTGTTGGCATACTAGTTCCTCGTCCTATCTCTCCCGACGGTTGGTAGCGGTTTCTTCCTGGCTCGTAGTCTTCTGCCTGAGCCAATCGCACTCTCCCTGGGGATAGATCCATTGCATTTGGATCAGGGAGGTTTGGAATGTTTGGTCGACGCCATCGATTGGCGTTGTTGCTATAGTTATTGTTCTTCCAATTGTTGGCTCCTCCCGACGTGTTCTTCCTGGGATTGAACTGCTCAAGTCGACTCTTCATGTGTACGAACACCTTTTGTTGTTGAATAGAGGCTTCGTGCCATCCTTCATAATCCCAGGGTTGTATGTTCTTGAATATGTATTCATACATTGCATGTGGCAACGCATCTGTGAATATATGCAGGACCAGTGGCTGATTTACGTCGTAGTTGGCGTGGCGTACCAGCTGTTCGAACCTTGTAATGAGGCCATCTAGATCTCCGTTTTGCATGCGGAGTCCTTGTCCTAACTCGGCTTGTGCCTTTTCTTGTTCTAGTACATCGGCATACTGCCTATTGAAGGCACCGATGACCCCATTCCAGAGTCGTTCGTCCGTTGTTGCCCATCCTTGGGTAGTGACTTGAGTGCAGAGCCACGCATTGACTCCCTTTACCCATTTGTTAACCAGGTTCCCTTGTATGTAGGTGAGGAAAAACATAGCTTGTTGGTATGGGTTACGCATAAGTGTATTGGTGATATTGACTCCTTCGTAAAGTTGCCATTGTGTGATGAATTGCTCAGCTTTGGAGCGGTCTCCTGTAAAGATAATGGGCGGATTGCCTACTAGTTTGTCCCCGTGGTGTCCTCCTGGTTGAGGTGCTTGTGGCATTGGCATTGGTATTCCTGCCAGTGGTCCTCCACCTCCTGGTGGTCCTCCGCCTCCTCCTGGTGGTCCTCCTCCAGGTCCTCCTCCAGGTCCTTGTCCTCCACACGGCCATCCGAATGGGATTCGTGGCGACGCTCATCTTTCACGAGCTGCTGGGGGATCTGGCTGATCTGGTCCTATGGCACGATAGAGCGCTACATCGTCTGGATTCATGGGCATTTCCATATGCCCTGTATGTGGGTTGATTGTGCCCGTCGCTGGTTCCATGGTCATCGTACGACTCATGACTGGTTCATGTATGTGTAGTGACTCAGCTAACTGTAATGCGATGACCTGATTGCTTCCTCTTTGCGGTGCTGGTGACCGTACTTGAATAGCACTTGCTTCGCTTGCGACTGACAGGGTACTTGTTCGTGTTGTGGGGGTTTTGTCAATCGTGCTTCGGATCCTTCTTGCTCGATCCAATCGATCTTGATCCTCTGCGTCTTGTGGGGTAATATCAAGCCCTAAGTCTTCTCCGGCGATACGGAAAGCTTCCCAACGTCCCCCAATTTCTAGGTTTTCAATCCAACAGATTTCTACCCAACAGAGATGTTCGAAGTTGAACTCAACTGGGTACCAGCATTCCGAACTGGATTCTTCTGGTGCATTTGACTTGGCGTGATATCGTTCGATACCGTTATGTACACGCCACTCTGCTGCTTTGATGAAGCTTTCTGGTACTTCTCTTAGTACTGGCCCTTGTAAATCGTATACTTCAAAGGGCCCTTCTGATGCCCAATGTTCTCTTGTAGTTTGCAACGTCACGATGGGATCCTGGTCTTAATGTAACAGTTCGCTAACTGTTTGTCCGACTTGGACTACTTGCAGTGGCTTGCAACACGTGACTGTCGTTCTCAGACACTAGGCTGGCTGAGCACTAGATCCCCTTAGAGTGAAAAGGGCGTGATAGCACCTCCACTAAGTCGATGATGAGAGAGAAGAGTTGAAAGAGAAAGAAGAAGAGGAATAGAGTGACGAAGAAAGGCAGACTGGATAGGAACGGAAAACAAGACTGAATAGCGAATTGAAGAAGACCAGGATGGGGATCCCTGGTCTTTACTAGTCGACTTATATACACGTGAGACTCGCTTTAAAGCGGAGTCTAAACTAAGTAAATGAGTCATGAACCCTAGTATAGCTATCCTAGGAATGAGTCATGTCCGTGGCATGTGATACTGAAGAACAATAGAACGCTTGACAGCGTGTGAGTCCGGGTGAGTAATACTAGTACACCTGTCCTAGGAATGGAACATCATGGAAGGCCACAGATCCTAGCCCGTCACATGTCCTAGAACCACCTGATAACCATACAATGCATAATGATGGGGAATGAGATAAGATGAGAACAAAGGCAGTCCCAATGATAATCTGCCGTAAGAAGTCAGCACTGGTCAGTCCGTGACACAACTCGTGGCATAACAAAACTATGAAGAAATCCCCTTTCCAAGTACTAATGGGATATCTTCCTAGAGCTAACATCACTCTGTTTCTGAATACATTACCAGGAGTCGAAATGCGAATTGTGGAATGGACTCAGGCAAGACAGCAAGTACAAGAAGCTATCCTTATCACACAAAAACGATGGGCACATTCTAGGTACTTAGGACAGAATTTCAAGATCGGGGATAAGGTGTGGCTAGAAGGGCGTAACTTAAGGACGGAGCAACCTACTGCCAAGTTAGCGCCTAAACGCCACAGACCTTTCCTCATTAGGAAGGTTCTTTCACCCATCACATATCAGCTGACATTGCCTTCGACATGGAAGATCCACAATGTGTTTCATGTGGACCTTCTAACCCCATATATCGAAACGGGGTTCCACGGCCCCAACTACACAAGGCCACCACCTGACCTTATCAATGACGAAGAAGAATATGAAGTGGAGCAAGTATTGTCATCAAGACGCCATGGGAAAGGACATAAGGTGCAATACCTGGTCAAGTGGAAGGGATACCCAGACTCGGATAATGAGTGGGTCAACTGGGACGACATGCACGCGGAAGAAGCCCTGGAAAATTTTAGGAAACAAAATCCCAGGGCAGTAACGCATATAAGGGAGACTCGAAGCACTGAAGAAAGACCAACCCCCACACTACATTTGTGGATTTATAGCAACAAATCAATGACTCAAGAGGCTATCAGCACCGCCTTACCTTATGCTCAATGCGAGAGTCCCACCCCCGAGGCTGGAGTCAAGAGTCCTGTCCCCACAACTGCCACCACTGTCACTACTCATCCTTTGATAGACCAGTTTGGCATGGTCCTACCCCGTACCCCACCATCTCCGACACCTCCCCCAACCCTGCTGTTCAATAGTAGGGTTGAGATGCCAGCATCCTGGCCACCTTCTGATGATATGGGTATTGAAACCCATACACCCATTTATGTCCCCAGTCGCTCCCCATCCCCTGGCACTACCTCCTGGGCACCAATCACAGTCCCTAGCCGCTCCCCATCACCCTTCTGGCCTGGAGGACCCCGACCTACCCCTGAAAAGGGAGTAGACGCGATTCCTGTGGCATCTATGGGGTCCAATCCTGGCTCCCCTATTCCTGGTACCCCTGAGTACAACTATGACCTTACCTCCCCGCCATCACCTAGGGGCTCATCATCGTCCACTTCATCATCTACATCGTCTAATACCTCATCACATCCTGCAGCAGCAGAGGGTGCATGTACAGCCCATTGTTGGGACATGGCCCTCACACTTCACCATCATGACCATTTCACTACCCCATCTGATAAGCCAGATATCTGGACATCTGCCACGCTAATCGAAGAACCAGCCCTAAAGAACAGGAGGGTCTGGGGCTATGGAATGACTCATAACCAGGAACCTAAGTGGCAGCGCCTGGATAAATGGGAGGGATGGGAGGAAGAAGACTTAGAGTCGCTCAGATCAGTTTTCTGTGAGGCAGTGAGGAATCTCACTTCGGCTATTCAGAATCGTGGGCGATTAACCTGAAAAGGGAGTATTGTTATGTTCACGCTCCACGGACCGTCAGTGTATCACATGAGTTAGAACTATCATGTGATTGTGACATCATTAGTTCTGGACAGTTCCATCACCTTCCATATGACGTCTATGTGATGTCAGTCTTACTCATTCCTACTACAGAGACTATTAGTATTAGTGGAGTCATAGCATCATACCTGACTCATCCTAGCATTATGACTCAGTAGTAATGACTCATGTACTTAGTATATAAACTGTACCATTAGCAAACTTAGACCTTAGGTCTGAGTTCTTGTATCAATCAGACACACGACGCCTTCTAGGCTAGGAGTTGCATATAAGTCCAGTCGACTTGTCCCAACCGTTCCTATCACAGACTTAGCTCTGTCATCACCGATTCCGCGAGGGTATTGAGCCCCATGCCGTCACAATAGGGTCCTACAAACCTTATCATCGTCCTGGTTATCTGCATCCGTCTGAAGTCACTCACAAGTTGCGGACCCAGTTGATCCGAATCCAACAGAACAACTTTCGTCACGGTACCTTAGCTCAAGCCGAGCAGAGCGGTCCGTCTAACCATAACAATCCTAGTATAGTAGTTACTTGACTCGGTGGCTTTCCAAGTACTGGTACTGGTAGTATCTGCTTGGCGACTTGTACTATATAACCTGTACCCATAGCATACTCAGACCTTAGTTCTGAGTTCTTGAATCTCATCGACTCTTGAATCAGTCAGAACCCCAAAACCCAGGAGCTGCATAAGTCGTTCGACTTCCCAGTCTCACTCTACTCAGTGACAGCATAAGCCAGCATGCTTCCCTGTTCACTTATCACCGAGTCTGCACAGAGTAATCCTCTGTGCCTTCACCATCACGGAACCTCCTTACATCGTCCCACATCTGAAGGAGTTAACCCACCAACTGCATACCAATTGGATAAATCTCCGGGCACAGAACCAACAAAGTAGCCATCATTCAGAACTTGCTCATGTCGAGCAGAACGTGCCGTCGACACATAACAAGCCGATTGTTCTAAGTGAGCTAAAACTGCAAAATCGTCGGGTTTCACAGGTCAGCAGTGCACGGGGCATATCACTGACAGGGCCCATACAGCCCTGTCACATGTGCCGAGTCCACTATGTGTGTATTCCCTGAGGGCAACACTGCATCCATCGTGACCAGGACCATGTACAGCAGTGTGACACTGCCATCAGTTATACATGTTCTCGACCGCAAAGAACACACTTGCAGTGACTAGTGAGAGCATTGTGAGTTCTGGAGCGTACTACTACATAGTGCCACCACTCTGCCATGCATAGCCACGTGGGAAAGAGCATGTGGCATCACTGAATTGCTTGAGATTAAATAACTTACAGACATCACATTTGTTGTTGTGATCATTCAACATGGAACTGGAACCTTTATGCACTGGTGTCTTCCTTGTTGATCTCAATTTCCAGGCCCTCACTCCCAAGGGGGGCTCAATCGTTAGTGCCCTGACCCGAGGGGGGGGGGGGGTCAGCCTGAAGGGCTTAAAAAAATTTACTAACTTTGACACCAGAGCCAGCCCATGAACCGGAAAAGGTTTCAGTATGAAAAAAAAGGACTATACTGTACAGAATCTATAGACTATCTACAGTGGGTACAGTTGGTACACTAGTGTTACAGTACTACAATAAGTCTAAGTGCCCTGCTGTCTGCACCAACACACCCTTCCCAAGTTCCCATTGCTGTGGTTGTCACCAAGGCCATTGTCATCACACTCTTGATCACACTTGTCTTTGTGGTTTCGTCGTGGTCATAATTTGGTTGGTCTGGGGGTCATGATCATGGTCATGGTCATGTTGACAAGGGTGTGGTAGTACAGATGGGCATGTGGGCAAGCTGAGAGCAGACACATGTGCAGATTACTAAGGGGACATGTGTTGTGATTGGACCGCAAAAAAGTGCACATACCGGGAGTCGAACTGTGAGTCACAGCTGTTTCAAAAAAGGTAAGTCACACTTAGCTGGTACACCACACAAGCTAACTCTATGTATCCTTGCCTGTGCTATATGTAATGGTTCGCTAACCGTCAGTCCGACTTGGACTTCTTGAGTGGCTTGCAGCACGTGACTGGCGTTCTCGGACACTAGGCTGGCTAACACTAGGTCCCCTTAGAGTGAAAAGGGCGTGACAGCACCTCCACTAAGTCGATGATGAGAGAGAAGAGTTGAAAGAGAAAGAGGAAGAGAAAGATGACGATGAAGAGAGGCAGACTGGAAAGGAAAGGAAACCAAAACAAGATAGCGAATTGAAGAAGACCAGGATGGGGATCCCTGGCCTTTACTAGTCGACTTATATACAGGTAAGACTTGCTTTAAAGCGGAGTCTAAACTATAGTATGAGTCACGAACCCTAGTACAGCTATCCTAGGAATGAGTCATGTCCATGGCATGTGATACTTAAAGAACAATAGAACGCCTGACAGCGTGTGAGTCTGATGAGTAAATACTAATACACCGGTCCTAGGAATGGAACGTCATGGAAGGCCATAGAATCCAGCCCATCACATGTCCTAGAGTCATCTGATAACAATGTAACGCGCAATGATGGGGAGTGAGATAAGATAAGAACGAAGGCAGTCCCAATGATAATCTGCCGAGAAGAAGAGTTAGCGCGGTCCAGTCCGTGAGATTATCCCCTTTTCAGTTCCAGCGCCTACGTTGGATGGCCGATGTGAGGTTCTTGAGGGTTTCGCCTAATACTGCTCGTAGTGTGTCCAGTTCATCTTCTTCCCAACCATCCCACCTGTCCAACCTCTCCCACGTCGGTTCCGCTTTGTATTCCATCCCATACCCCCATACCTTGGGGTGCTTTTTGGGCCTTTCTTCTATCATGGTCGCCGTCGTCCAATTCGGCTCGGCCGCACTGTGGTCGTGGTGGTGGAGGGTGTAGGTGACATCGAAGCAATACTTCGTACACCCCTTGTAATCGTGATCAGAGGGGGGTATCGGCGACGACCCCGAGGCAGGGCTAGATGGTGTGGGGGATGGGTCCTTTGGCGATGGCGGAGAGGTGAGGTCATAGTTATATTCAGGGGTGCCAACCAACGGGGTCCCGGGATTTTCGCCTAAGCCCACCAGTGGCACTGCATCGATCCCCTTTTCAGGGGTGGCTTTTGGTCCCTCAGGGAAGAAGGGGGACGGGTCTCGGCTTAGCGTGGCAACGGGCTCCCAAGGAGTGCTCCCAGCAACTCCCAGCGTCCTCGGGGGTGTGCGAGTTTCAATGTTCATGTCGTCAGATGGTGGCCACGATTCCGGAGTTTCTACACGGTTGTCAAAAAGTAATACCGTTGGTGGTATGGGCGACGGAGGGGTGCGTGGCAATACTCGGCCCTGTTCATCTACCAGGGGCCGACGGGGAATATCAATCGGGGCGGAGCGAGGGATGATATCAGTGTTAGAAGGGTTGGTAAAAATCATAGTGGATGTTGAGTATCTAACTGCGTGTTGTTGGAGTAGTTGAGAGCGAGTGTGAGCTGAGGGGTGAGGGGACTTAGCAGATGAGAGGCTCCTTATATGTGTTTCTTTGGCGGGGTTCAAAGCTTTGAACTCCCGCACCTTATCATCTGCGAATACGTCATCCTTATCGACCCACATGTTATCCGAGTCCGGGTATCCTTCCCATTTGACCAAATACTGAAGTCGCCGTCTTCTGCCGAACTTCCGGGAGTCTAGAATCTTCTCCACGGAGTATTCTTCTTCCCCGTTTACCAAATCCGGTAATGGGCGCTGATAGTTAGGCCCATGCGTTATTGTCTCGCGATAAGGTGTGAGAAGATCGATGTGAAACACGGGGTGAATGCTCCACTGCATGGGAAGTTGCAACTGATAACTGACCGGTGATAGTACCTTAATAACCTTGAATGGGCCATGTCTTCTGGGCGCAAACTTGGCGGTCGGCTGATTAAGACGGAGATTCTTTCCTTCTAACCATACTTGGTCTCCTTCCTTGTACTTGGGCGTATCACGGTGTTTGACCCATGACTGTTGGGCCTTGATCATTAGCTGTTGTGCCGTGTCTCGTGCCTGTTTCAGCTGTTCAAGTCGCAATGTGACCTGTGGAAGGGGCGATGATGACGAAATCCAATCAGCGCGTGGGTGATAGCCCATCAAAAGGAAGAATGGCGACTTCCTCGTGGTTTCGCTTGGCCAATTGTTATGGGCGAATTGGGCTATCGGGAGATAAGGAGCCCAATTTGTCTGATGGTGATCCGAAATAAATCGGATAGCGGTCTCGACCCATTGATTTGAGCGCTCCGATTGTCCATCGGTCCTTGGATGATACGTTGTTGATGGGTTTCGTTCGATTCCCGTAATACGGCACACTTCTTGCATGAACTTTGATATAAATTGGGGATCTCGATCGCTGATGACTTTGCATGGTAGTCCAAAGTGTGCGAACATGTGTTGAATGTAAAGTGCCGCCGTGCCTTCCGCGTTGATTTCTTCTCGACAGGGTATGAAGATTGCTGCTTTGGTGCAGTCATGGTCGGTGACTGTAAGGATGGAATCATATCCCTGCGATTCAGGGAGTTTAGTGATGAAGTCTAATGCAATAGTTTCGAATGGCATAGCTTCCGGTTTGGGGTAAATGGGCCTCAACGGCGCCTTGGTCGGTCGATTGTTCACCTTGTGGCACTGACAATCCGCGCATCCCTGTACATAATCTTTCACCTCTTGACGTAGTTGCGGCCACCAGTAGTTGCGCTCGACGATTTGCGTCGTCCTATTGATGCCTGGGTGTCCGTGCACTGGTGGGTCATGGTGAGCTCTGATGATTTTGCGCCTGCCTTGTAGGTCTTCTGTTACTACAATCCGTCCTTCCTTGTACCAGATGCCGTTCAACTGTTTCAGTTGGTGTGGGTCGACCCATGGTTTGAGACGCTCTTCGTCTTGACGGTGTTGTTGCCCGATAGTCATGGTGGTTCGTGCAAATAATCGCTCTGGTAACACGGTTACATTTGCATTGTCCTCGATACCTTGGTCATAATCGGGCCTTCTTGACAGTGCATCTGCGTGTCCGTTGGCCGTTCCTTTTATGTGACGGATTTCAATGTTGTACTCAGATAGGCGAAGTACTTCCCTGGCTACGCATCTACTGATCTTGTGCGGCTCCTTCCAATACAGCAGATTTTGATGATCGGAATAGACAATGACCTTGTGTGGGGATCCTGCTAGGAATGACCTCCAGTTGTCCAAAGACATTACGACCGCCAATAGTTCCAAGTCCGCGATGTCGTAGTTGCGTTGAGCCTCGTTGAGTGTCTTTGAAAAGTATGCAATGGGGTGTCTTTTGCCGTCTTCTTTCTTCTGCAGTAGTACTGCTCCTACTGCGAATCCCGATGCATCAACCTCCAGCTCGAATTGTTTGTCCAGTTCTGGATGTGCCAGTACTGGTTCGCTTGTGACTCTATTCCGTAGTTCGTCAAACGCCTTTTGACAGCGTTCTGTCCATAGCCATTCGGCGTCCTTGCGTGTTAATTCGTTTAGTGGCCTCGCAATGTGTGCAAATCCTCGAATGAATGGTCGGTAAAAGTTGCAAAAGCCCAAAAAAGATCTGATGTCCTTAACTTTGGTGGGCGTAGGCCAATTTTTGATTCCCGCAATTTTGACGGGATCCATGCGCGTTATCCCCTTTTCAAGGATTACCCCCAGGTAATCCATATGTGGGGCATGGAAAGTGCACTTTTCTGGTTTGAAGTAGAGGTCTAGTCGTTCTGCGACCTCAAATACCGCCGATACTGCCTTGATGTGGTCCTCTAAGTTAGTGCTTGTTGCGATTGCTATATCGTCCATGTAAATGCGTATTGCTGTCCCCCTGGCATTCCAAAAATCAATTGTGTCCCTATACTCATAGTTCATCATGTTTTGGAACGTAGCTGGTGAGTTCTTCAGCCCGAAAAACATGACTAGTGGCTCCCATAACCCGTATTTGGTTTTGAAAGCGGCCTTGTGTTCATCTCCTTTCTTGATACAGATATTGTTGTATCCGTCTTTGACGTCAAGTTTTGTGAAGATCTTCGCGCCGCTTAGGTCCGTAAGTAGGTCGGTGATTAAGGGGAGAGGGTATTGATTGCTGATAGTGATATCATTGATACGCCGGTAATCTTGTACCGGCCTCAGCTTGCCGTCTTTCTTCTGTATAAAGAAGAAGGGTGATGCATAGGGTGAAATGGAAGGACGAATGTATCCCTTAGCTTCCTGTTCCTGCAGGAATTTGAGTAGTGATTTGTCTTCATCTTGTGTCATTGGGTATATTTTACAGGGGAGGGCATCTGGAGCAGTGGGTTTGAAATCGATAGCATGATCCCATGGCCTTGACGGTGGGAATCGGGACGACGCTTTACTGCTGAATAACTTTGCGAATCGTTCATACACCTTTGGGACTTCAGCGGCGACTTGATTTTGTCCTGCCTGTATTGCTAGTTCGGTGGACACCCCTCCGATAACGGAGGGAGGATTTGTTTGTGCTTTAAGACTGCAGATTATGTGACTTTTGTCTTCCTTTGTCAGGGTTGCAGCGATTACTGGTCGCTGTCTGACGATACGAGGGTTGACCGTCGAGATAACGACCAGAAGAACTCGTTCATCGATGACTGCGTGTCTCCAACTGAACTTGGGTTCGAATGATGCTAGCCATGGATAGCCTAGCAGAATGTCTTCACTTCCTATGTCTGTGATAAGGAAGCGCATTTCCCTGTGTATCCCTTTAGTGTACACATCGAGGTCAAGATAGTGCGTGATTTTCCCCGATTTGTTGGTAGTGTTGTCAATATTGAATATCTTCCTTGGCGTTGGGAGCTCTTTCATTCCCAAGCCCATCTTTGTCGCGAAATTTGGGTGCATGAAGTTATCAGTGGCCCCCGAATCTACTAGCGCTCGCTTATCGGCCATGAAGCAACTTGTACGAATCGACACTGGAATTCTCATAGAATGGTAGCATGTGATGTATACAGAGTTACAACGAAGAGCCCTCACCCAGGCCGTTGGGTTCAGGCATTTTGAAAATCCTCCCGTCTCCACAACTGTTGCATGACAAGGTCTTTAACCTCGTCTGGTTCTTCGGCTACCCCCTCTAGCCATGCTTGTGCTTTTTGTTGAGGGGTGCGTCCTTCGATGATACTACGATCATCCACGATGCTTCGTGCGGCGTACAGCCCATCGTCCTCCGCCTCCGCTTGTCGGACACGTGGCGGGCTTTGATTTTGTCGATAAGACGGATTCTGCCTCAAGGGCTGTCGGCAATCTCTTTTAAAGTGACCTGGTTTGCCACAGTTAAAACACGTAAGGACTTTCCTTTGTCCTACTGGCGTGCCAGTTCCTCGTCCCGCCGTTTCCGGAGGCTGATAGCGGTTTCTTCCTGGCTCATAATCTTCTGCCTGAGCCAAACAAGCCCTTCCTGGTGATAGATCCATTGCGTTCGGGTCTGGAAGATTTGGAATATTGGGTCGGCGCCATCGATTGGCGTTGTTGTTGTAATTGTTGCCCTTCCAATGGTTGCCCCCTGTTAGCGTGTTCCTCTTGGGGTTGAACTGTTCAAGTCGACTTTTCATGTGTACAAACACCTTCTGTTGTTGTATTGAGGCTTTGCACCATCCCTCATAATCCCGAGGTTGGATGTTCTTGAAAATGTATTCGTACATTGCATGTGGCAATGCATCTGTGAATATCCGCAGGACCAGTGGCTGGTTGACATCGTAATTGGCGTGGCGCACCAATTGTTCAAATCTCGTAATGAGCCCATCTAAATCTCCATTTTGCATACGGAGACCTCTTCCTAACTCTGCTTGAGCTTTTTCTTGCTCTAGTACATCAGCGTACTGCCTATTGAAGGCGCCGATAACTCCGTTCCAGAGGCGTTCGTCTGTTGTTGCCCATCCTTGAGTCGTGACTTGTGTACGGAGCCACGCATTGACTCCCTTCACCCACTCGTTAATGAGATTTCCTTGGATGTACGTGAGGAAAAACATAGCTCGTTGGTATGGGTTACGCATAAGCGTATTGGTAATATTGACTCCTTCGTAGAGTTGCCATTGTGTGATAAATTGCTCGGCCTTGGAGCGATCTCCTGTGAAGATGATGGGTGGGTTACCCACTAATTTGTCTCCATGGTGTCCTCCGGGTTGTGGGGCTAGTGGCATTGGCATTGGTATTCCTGCTGGCGGTCCTCCACCTCCTGGTGGTCCTCCACCTCCTCCTGGCGGTCCTCCGAAGGGTCCACCCCCAGGTCCTTGTCCTCCTCGTGGCCATCCGAATGGTATTCTTGGTGACGCTTGTCTTTCACGAGCGGCTGGGGGATCCGGCTGATCCGGTCCTATGGCACGATATAGTGCTACGTCGTCTGGGTTCATGGGCATTTCCATGTGCCCTGTATGAGGGTTAATCGTTCCTGTTGCTGGTTCCATGGTCATCGTACGACTCATGATTGGATCTTGTATGTGTAGTGACTCAGCTAACTGTAATGCGATGATTTGATCGCTTCCTCTCTGTGGAGCTGGTGATCGTACTTGAATAGCGCTTGCTTCGCTTGCGACTGATGGAGTACTTGTTCTCGTTGTTGGAGTTTCGTCAATTGTATCCCGGACTCTCCTTGCTCGGTCCAACCGATCTTGATTCTCGGCGTCTTGTGGGGTGATGTCAAGCCCCAAGTCTTCTCCGGCAATGCGAAATGCTTCCCAACATCCTCCGATTTCTGGATTTTCGATCCAACGAATTTCTACCCAACAAAGATGTTCGAAGTTGAACTCAACTGGGTACCAGCGCTCTGAGCTAGACTCTTCTGGTGCGTTTGATTTGGCGTGATATCGCTCGATACCGTTGTGTACACGCCACTCTGCTGCTTTGACAAAAGCTTCTGGTACTTCCCTTAGTACCGGTCCTTGTAGATCGTATGCTTCGAAGGGCCCTTCTGATGCCCAATGTTCTCTTGTAGTTTGCAACGCCACGATGGGATCCTGGTCTTAATGTAACGGTTCGCTAACCGTCAGTCCGACTTGGACTTCTTGAGTGGCTTGCAGCACGTGACTGGCGTTCTCGGACACTAGGCTGGCTAACACTAGGTCCCCTTAGAGTGAAAAGGGCGTGACAGCACCTCCACTAAGTCGATGATGAGAGAGAAGAGTTGAAAGAGAAAGAGGAAGAGAAAGATGACGATGAAGAGAGGCAGACTGGAAAGGAAAGGAAACCAAAACAAGATAGCGAATTGAAGAAGACCAGGATGGGGATCCCTGGCCTTTACTAGTCGACTTATATACAGGTAAGACTTGCTTTAAAGCGGAGTCTAAACTATAGTATGAGTCACGAACCCTAGTACAGCTATCCTAGGAATGAGTCATGTCCATGGCATGTGATACTTAAAGAACAATAGAACGCCTGACAGCGTGTGAGTCTGATGAGTAAATACTAATACACCGGTCCTAGGAATGGAACGTCATGGAAGGCCATAGAATCCAGCCCATCACATGTCCTAGAGTCATCTGATAACAATGTAACGCGCAATGATGGGGAGTGAGATAAGATAAGAACGAAGGCAGTCCCAATGATAATCTGCCGAGAAGAAGAGTTAGCGCTGTAACGGTTCGCTAACCGTTTGTCCGACTTGGACTACAGGTGTGGCTTGCAACACGTGATCGGCGTTCTCGGACACTAGGCTGGCGTAACACTAGGTCCCCTTATAGTGAAAAGGGCGTGACAGCACCTCCACTAAGTCGATGATGAGAGATAAGAGTTGAAAGAGAATGAAGAAGAGAAAGATAATGACGAAGAAAGGCAGACTGGAATGAGGAGGAAACCGAAACAAGATAGCAAATTGAAGAAGACCAGGATAGGGATTCCTGGTCTCTGCTAGTCGACTTATATACACCTAAGACCCGCTTTAAAGCGGAGTCTGAACTAAGTAATAAGTCACGAACACTAGTACCGCTATCCTAGGTATGAGTCATGTCCATGGCATGTGATACTACAAGACAATAGAACGCTTGACAGCGTGTGAGTCCGTGCTACAACGATATTCCGACCCCTGTCCATGACTAATATAACCTGACAGTCGTAGTCATAACCGATGTGTCAGTCCACTTCCGAGGCGGTCCGTGACATTATCCCCTTTTCAGGGTAAACGCCCACGTTCCACCGACCATGCAGTGAGAGCGGTAACTCGCCTATCCCGCCTCATTTCTTCTTCAATCCTATGAACCGCCCACGCCTCCTCCAACCGTGTGCGGCATGCTCGCTGGTCTACTGCCATAGCGAACAAACGGTCCTCCACTTGCCTGATAGACTCCTGTGCCGCCTTCATCCGCTTCTGTAATCCGCGCCACCTTGTTACCTCAGCCGTTAGTGAACGGTCCCCTACATGAGCGATGGCCTCGTCGACCATGATCCAATCCTGGTAACTGCGGTCAAGTAGCCGCAGTTCGTCTGGACCTATGTCCGGCGTCCTTCCAACCCGGTCATGGATGGCGGCGGCGTGGATTTCTCCCCTATGTACAGGTCCATCCATCGTCATCCGTGCTTCAACGTACGGATTATCGGTCATATGGACCTTGATGAACCTAGCCGGAACTGGTCGACCCGTCGCATCTAAGATAGTGAAGGGGACGTAACTTGTCCCTTGGTTGCTTTCGTACCCTTGCACAGCTGGCGATAAGGGTCTGCGCAATGACTGAGCACCTCTGTTCGCATGGCGCGGGTGAGCGGGCGGCACGGCGTAGTGTACAGCGACGGGTTGGCGTGGCCTTCCTCTTTGACCTCGGCCACGTCGTAAACCCATCCCTTCGGCAACTTGTCGGCCTTCGGGGTAGGGAGGCGGTACTTCAGGGGAATCTTGACGACGGACTTCGAGGGCGTTGGCAATGTTGTCTGCCAGAGACATGGCCTCTTCACGAGTGAGGCGAAAGTGCGCCACTGCGCCGGTGCGAGTGGATGGTGCGGGGACGGGGACGGGAGCGACGGGAGCGGGGACGGGAGTGGGGGTTGGAGATTCGTGGCCATGGCAGTATTCTCTTGGTCCATGACACTGAGCGCAGAATCCGATATCAGAGGGTGACACCGGGCTAGGGGAAGCAAGCCGGCCCGTCGTCGTCTGTGGTTCTTCAGGTCGTGCTTCTTCCTGGCTTCCAGAAGCTGTTCCCGATGCCACTCGCGAGCTGTCAACATCCCCAGTGACGATGGCTTCGGGCACTCGAAGCGTAAGGACGTGTTGGGCATCATCTTCAGCACGAGATTCGGCTGCATCAGCGAGGGTGAGTTGTCGGAATGTGTCAGCAATGGTATTGGGGGAGGCGGGCCGTGGTTCAAACGGGGTTGCCTGAGCTCTGAGGATGGACTGGGTTCGTTCCGTCGCCATACGTCGGATGTCGTTGTAGATGTCGTCAATGATTGCGTCCTCGTTTCCAGAGGCGGAGTCAGAATACGCTCCAGCAGTAGCTTCGTCGGCAAGGTCTGAGCGTCCATTTGATGACATGTATCGATAAGCGTGTTGTGTCAAAAGATGAGCGTGTGTAGAAGTGGGGGGGTGAGGAGACTTAGCGGATGAAAGGCTCCTTATATGCGTTTCTTTGGCGGGATTCAAAATTTTGAACTCCCGCACCTTATCATCCGCGAATACGTCATCCTTATCGACCCACATGTTGTCCGAGTCAGGGTAGCCTTCCCATTTAACCAAGTATTGAAGACGCCGTCTTTTGCCGAACTTCCGGGAGTCTAGAATCTTCTCCACGGAGTATTCTTCTGCCCCATCAACCAAATCCGGTAGTGGGCGCTGATAGTTGGGCCCATGGGTTATTGTCTCGCGGTAGGGTGTGAGAAGATCAATGTGAAACACGGGGTGAATGCTCCACTGCGTGGGAAGTTGCAACTGATAACTGACCGGCGATAGTACCTTGATAACTTTAAATGGGCCATGCCTCCTGGGTGCAAGCTTGGCGGTTGGCTGATTAAGACGGAGATTCTTGCCCTCTAGCCATACTTGGTCGCCTTCCTTGTATTTGGGCGTATCGCGGTGTTTGACCCATGATTGTTGGGCCTTAATCATCAGTTGTTGCGCCGTTTCTCGTGCCTGTTTCAGTTGTTCGAGGCGCAATGTGACCTGTGGTAGTGGGGACGATGACGAATTCCAATCAGCGCATGGGTGATAGCCCATCAGAAGGAAGAATGGAGACTTCCTCGTGGTTTCACTTGGCCAATTGTTATGCACGAATTGCGCGATAGGAAGATAAGGAGCCCAATTGGTCTGATGGTGGTCGGAAATAAACCGGATAGCGGTCTCGACCCACTGATTTGAGCGTTCTGATTGTCCGTCCGTTCTTGGGTGGTAAGCAGTAGATGGATTCCGCTCTATTCCCGTAATTCGGCATACTTCCTGCATAAACTTTGATATGAATCGAGGGTCTCGATCACTGATGACCTTGCGGGGTAAACCATAGTGCGCGAACACATGTTTGATGTACAGCGCTGCCGTCCCTTCTGCGTTGATTTCTTCCCGACATGGTATGAAGATTGCCACTTTGGTGCAATCATGGTCGGTGACGGTGAGAATGGAGTCATATCCCTGCGATTCAGGGAGTTTAGTGATGAAGTCTAATGCAATAGTTTCGAATGGCATAGCTTCCGGTTTGGGGTAAATGGGCCTTAAAGGCGCCTTAGTTGGTCGGTTGTTGACCTTGTGGCGCTGACAATCTGCGCATCCTTGCACATAATCCTTGACGTCTTGACGTAGTTGTGGCCACCAGTAATTGCGCTCCACAATTTGCGTTGTCCTATTGATGCCAGGGTGGCCATGTACTGGTGGGTCATGATGTGCTCGTATGATTTCGCGTTTGCCTCGTAATTCTTCTGTTACAACCGCGCGCCCTTCTTTGTACCAGACGCCATCTAGACATTTGAGCTGATGCGGGTCGATCCATGGTTTGAGATGTTCTTCGTCTTGACGGTGTTGTGGTGAGATAGTTACCGTAGCTCTTGCAAAGAGATGTTCTGGTAACACTGTTACGTTCGTGTTATCCTCAGTACCTTGGTCGTAATCAGGTCTTCTTGATAGTGCATCTGCTCGTCCGTTGGCCGTTCCTTTGATGTGACGAATTTCAATGTTGTACTCGGATAGACGAAGTACTTCCCTTGCCACCCGCCTACTGATCTTGTGCGGCTCCTTCCAGTATAAAAGGTTTTGATGGTCTGAATAGACGATAACCTTGTGTGGTGATCCTGCCAAGAATGATCTCCAGTTGTCCAGGGACATCACCACCGCTAGTAACTCTAGATCCGCTATGTCGTAGTTGCGTTGTGCCTCGTTGAGCGTTTTCGAAAAATAGGCAATGGGGTGTCGTTTGCCGTCTTCCTTCTTTTGTAGCAGTACTGCTCCTACTGCAAAGCCCGACGCATCGACCTCCAGTTCGAATTGCTTGTCCAGTTCCGGATGTGCAAGCACTGGTTCGCTTGTGACTCTATTTCGTAGTTCATCAAATGCCTTTTGACAACGTTCTGTCCATAACCATTCAGCGTCTTTGCGTGTTAGTTCATTGAGTGGCCGGGCTATGTGTGCAAATCCTCAGATGAATGGTCGGTAAAAATTGCAGAAGCCCAAAAAAGATCTGATGTCCTTAACTTTGGTGGGCGTGGGCCAATTTTTGATACCCGCGATTTTGACGGGGTCCATGCGCGTTATCCCCTTTTCAAGGATTACCCCCAGGTAATCCATTCGTGGGGCATGGAAAGTGCATTTCTCTGGCTTGAAGTAGAGGTCCAATCGTTCTGCGACCTCAAACACTGCCGATACTGCTTTGATATGGTCTTCCAAATTAGTGCTGGTGGCGATCGCAATATCGTCCATGTAAATACGAATTGCGGTACCCCTAGCGTTCCAGAAGTCAATGACGTCCCTGTACTCGTAATTCATCATGTTTTGGAACGTAGCTGGTGAGTTTTTCAACCCGAAAAACATGACTAGTGGTTCCCACAACCCGTATTTGGTTTTGAATGCGGCTTTGTGTTCGTCCCCTTCCTTGATACGGATGTTGTTGTACCCATCCTTGACATCAAGCTTTGTAAAGATCTTTGCCCCGCTGAGATCTGTGAGAAGGTCCGTGATTAGGGGGAGAGGGTATTGATTGCTAATCGTGATGTCGTTGATGCGCCGGTAGTCTTGTACGGGTCTCAGTTTGCCGTCTTTCTTCTGTATGAAGAAGAAAGGTGATGCGTATGGTGATATAGAAGGACGAATATATCCCTTGGCTTCCTGTTCCTGCAGGAATTTGAGCAGCGATTTGTCTTCGTCTTGTGTCATAGGGTATATTTTGCACGGTAGTGCGTCTGGAGCGGTTGGTTTGAAATCGATCGCGTGATCCCATGGTCTTGACGGTGGGAACCGGGATGATGCTTCACTGCTGAACAACTTGGCGAATCGTTCGTAGACTCTCGGGACTTCAGCAGCAACTTGATTTTGTCCTGCCTGTATCGCAAGTTCGGTAGATACTCCTCGAATAGTGGATTGAGACTCGAGGGTGCGGACTATGTGCGTTTTTTCTTCTTCTGACAAAGTTGCAGCGATTACCGGTCGCTGTCGAATGATGCGGGGGTTGACCGACGAGATAACGACTGGGAGAACTCGTGCGTCTATAACGGCATGTCTCCAGTTGAACTTGGGTTCAAATGATGCCAGCCATGGATATCCTAGAAGAATGTCTTCGTTTCCTATATCCGTGATAAGGAAGCGCATTTCTCTGTGGATTCCTTTAGTGTATACATCGAGGTCAAGATAGTGCGTGATCTTCCCCGATTTGTTGGTAGTGTTATCAATGTTAAATATCTTGCGGGGGGAAGGGAGTTCTTTCATTCCCAACCCCATCTTCGTCGCGAAATTAGGGTGCATGAAGTTGTCAGTGGCCCCTGAATCTACTAGCACTCGTTTATCGGCCATGAAGTAACTTGTACGAATCGACACTGGAATTCTCATTGAACGATAGCGTGTTATGTATACAGAGTTACAACGAAGAGCCCTCACCCAGGCCGTTGGGTTCAGGCATTTTAAAAATCCTCTCGTTTCCACAATTGTTGCATGACGAGGTCTTTAACCTCGTCCGGTTCTTCAGCCACCCCCTCTAGCCAGGCCTGGGCTTTTTGCTGAGGGGTGCGTCCTTCGATGACGCTTCGGTCATCAACGATGCTTCGGGCGGCATATAGGCCATCTTCTTCCGTATCCGCCTGTCGAACGCGCGGAGGTCCTTGGTTTTGTCGGTAGGACTGGTTCTGCCTCAAAGGCTGTCGACAATCTCTTTTAAAGTGACCTGGTTTGCCACAATTGAAACATGTAAGGACTTTCCTTTGTCCTGTAGGTGTACTTGCCCTTCGTTCCGCTCCTTCTCTAGACTGATAGCGGTTTTTCCCTGGTTCGTAGTCTTCTGCTTGAGCCAATCGTGCTCTTCCTGGAGATAGGTCCATCGCGTTTGGATCGGGGAGGTTTGGAATGTTTGGTCGACGCCACCGATTGGCGTTGTAATTGTTGCCTTTCCATTGGCTGGTTCCGGTTGGCGCATTCTTCCTTGAGTTGAACTGCTCCAGCCGACTCTTCATGTGTACAAACACCTTTTGTTGTTGTATGGACGCCTCGCGCCACCCTTCGTAGTCCCGTGGTTGAACGTTTTTGAAAATATACTCGTACATCGCATGTGGCAATGCATCTGTGAAAATTCGCAACACCAGTGGCTGGTTGACATCATAGTTGGCATGGCGCACCAACTGTTCGAATCTCGTGATCAAGCCATCTAGATCTCCATTTTGCATGCGGAGTCCTCGTCCCAATTTGGCTTGCGCCTTCTCTTGTTCCAAGACATCGGCGTACTGCCTATTGAAGGCGCCGATCACCCCGTTCCAAAGGCGTTCGTCGGTTGTGGCCCATCCTTGAGTGGTGACTTGGGTGCGGAGCCAGGCGTTGACTCCCTTGACCCATTCGTTAACGAGGTTCCCCTGAATGTATGTGAGGAAGAACATAGCTCTTTGGTATGGATTACGCATAAGCGTATTGGTGATGTTGACTCCTTCGTAAAGTTGCCATTGTGTGATGAATTGCTCGGCCCTGGAGCGGTCTCCTGTGAATATGATAGGCGGATTGCCTACTAATTTGTCTCCGTGGTGCCCTCCTGGCTGAGGGGCTTGCGGCATGGGCATAGGGATTCCTGCTGGCGGTCCTCCGCCTCCTGGTGGTCCTCCACCTCCGCCTGGGGGTCCTCCGAATGGTCCTCCTCCAGGTCCTTGTCCCCCTCGTGGCCATCCGAATGGGATTCTTGGTGACGCTCGTCTTTCACGAGTCGCCGGGGGGTCTGGTTGATCTGGTCCTATGGCGTGATATAGCGCCACATCGTCTGGGTCTATTGGCATCTCCATATGCCCCGTGTGCGGGTTGATCGTTCCTGCTGCTGGTTCCATGGTCATTGTACGACTCATGACTGGTTCTTGTATGTGCAACGACTCAGCTAGTTGTAGTGCAATAATTTGATCGCTTCCTCTCTGTGGTGCCGGTGACCTCACTTGTATAGCGCTTGCTTCGCTAGTTACAGACGGCGTACTTGTCCGTGTCGTGGGGGTTTCGTCGATAGTGTCTCGGATCCTTCTTGTTCGGTCCAACCGATCTTGATCCTCTGCGTCTTGCGGGGTAATGTCAAGCCCCAAGTCTTCTCCGGCAATACGAAACGCTTCCCAGCGTCCTCCGATTTCTAGATTTTCGATCCAACGAATTTCCACCCAACAAAGATGTTCGAAGTTGAACTCAACTGGGTACCAATGTTCCGAGCTGGACTCTTCTGGTGCGTTTGACTTGGCGTGATATCGTTCGATACCGTTGTGTATACGCCACTCTGCTGTTTTGATAAAAGCTTCTGGTACTTCCCTTAGTACCGGTCCTTGTAGATCGTATGCTTCAAAGGGCCCTTCTGATGCCCAACGTTCCCTTGTAGTTTGCAACGCCACGATGGGATCCTGGTCTTAATGTAACGGTTCGCTAACCGTTTGTCCGACTTGGACTACAGGTGTGGCTTGCAACACGTGATCGGCGTTCTCGGACACTAGGCTGGCGTAACACTAGGTCCCCTTATAGTGAAAAGGGCGTGACAGCACCTCCACTAAGTCGATGATGAGAGATAAGAGTTGAAAGAGAATGAAGAAGAGAAAGATAATGACGAAGAAAGGCAGACTGGAATGAGGAGGAAACCGAAACAAGATAGCAAATTGAAGAAGACCAGGATAGGGATTCCTGGTCTCTGCTAGTCGACTTATATACACCTAAGACCCGCTTTAAAGCGGAGTCTGAACTAAGTAATAAGTCACGAACACTAGTACCGCTATCCTAGGTATGAGTCATGTCCATGGCATGTGATACTACAAGACAATAGAACGCTTGACAGCGTGTGAGTCCGTGCTACAACGATATTCCGACCCCTGTCCATGACTAATATAACCTGACAGTCGTAGTCATAACCGATGTGTCAGTCCACTTCCGAGGCGGTCCGTGACAAGCGCGGTCCAGTCTGTGACACTATATGAATAGGTTTAGAAGGATGAACATGGCCACGACCATGATGACAATGACAAACACATCAACTGCGACAATGACAAGTCTCACAGTGGCTTTGGGAGTACATACTAGCACTTGTACTGACAGTAGTATTATGAATGAATTTTTTTTGATCCCATCATCGAAAGCAAGTGCTTGGACAGACTTGACATCTTCCCCTTGTGTAAAGCAACTGCTTGTGCTCTTGACCTTGTCTGCACTCTGCTTACATATATGTTCAAAATATGTTTTTCCATGAAATGTCCATATTTAGATAAAATTTCCTTTTTGGGAGGGGAGGGGGGGGGGGGTCAACGGAAACTCCTTAAAAAAATTTGCCGACCCCGTGCAATTTTAACAGTTTTGATCCCCCCTTGCTCACTCCCCGTTTTGTGGTTGAGACTACCGCTGACGCTTACATAATGGACTTGAAGCAGAAGGTCCAGGAGATTAGGCCCAACGAACTTTCCTCCTTTGCTCGATCAGAGATCTTTGTGTGGAAGTTGAAAAGTGGCATGATTATCAAGAATTTGACTCCCCGAAGGTTGTCGGAGATACTCGGGAAAATCGACATCAATGACAAGGATATCATTGAGAGGGTTGAGGAAGACGAGAAAGTGGCAAACCTTGGACCCTCATATGGTGAAACTTTGCTCCTACAACTTCCTGGTACGTCACATATTTCTACTATCACAGCTGCATTTTCATACAGTTCTAGCTGTCATTACAGACGACAGCCCAGTTGGAGATCTCATCACGACAAATGGGGACCCAGAAAATAGGTGTGCTTTTAGGAAGCAATGTTTATATTCTCCAGAATATAAACATTGCTTCCTAAAAGCACACCTAAAAGGGGAATTCAGGGAAAGCGATGTCAGATTCAATAACATATTTGATGCAGACAGTGTCGCAGCCCCCAAATTTGTTACGGATCATGAAGATATCCTGAGCCAAAAGCGAATGTTGGCCCCTGAGGTTCGTTGCCTTCATATCTTATGTTTTTTCACTGCTGACAAATGAGGTCAGATGCACGACTTTGCTAAAAGGATGCTCGCCGATACATTTTTCGTCGAATATTTTTGCTCGACGGAAGACCCCTCCGAGTCCAGCCCCATCGTCAACCGACCCGAACTTGACCACCTCAACCACATTTCTTCCGTCGATGCGCGGTGGTGGAGAACCCTAAGGCCAGACGAAGCCAGATTCAAAGAAGCCGATGCGTATTGGCTGTTCTTCTTCGCAGTTACGCAATATTATGAGACCATCACTTCAACCGACGATCACAATAAACCAATAATTACCGTTAAGCAGTGAGAGTTAGCGCATTCGTAACATTTATTCGAGCTAACATCCTCCAACAGAAGTCTAGAATCATGGCCATTCCAACTTCTCGTCAAAGTCGCTGGAAAATATCACATCTACAATCCTACAAGCGATTTCCTCCTTCTGAACCATGGCCTTCCACTATTGGCCGTGGAGGTCGAGAAGCATCCACAACACATGCCTCGCATAGATTTTTCTCGCCTGATGCTTCAGGGAGCCAGCGTGGTTCGATTTGCCAACACAAAAATAGATGCGTACAAGAAGGAGAAGAACTTCGTTTTCATGGCCATATTCATCAAAAACAAGGGGCTAGTAGAGCGCTACCTCCTCTATCTGGATGGGGGAAAGGATCCGCACCATGTACGCACACATGTTTTGTGTACCTTGAGATCCTATGCTGAACCGCCGTAGGTGTATCGGAAACAACAAAACTTCAACCTCGCAAATGCAAACGAGCGTCTGACATTCGCACGCGAACTGTAAAAATTTTCTTCCGCATTGCACGCCGACGAAGGAGACACAGAAGGACAGGTCCAGAAACTTGAGGGCTTTATCAACCAATTCCTGTCCGTGAACAACCTGCAACCGTTCAGCAACAAATCTGAGCATTCTACCAGCAATTATTCGGAAGATCAATCCGAATCCAATGCTAGTCCAAAGGGAAACGACGCCGGCACAGATGTACAACTCGAAGAATACGGATATAATGTGGTACCGGACATCCTTGAGACAGATGGCGGCACTTGGGAAGTGCTCGACAAGGTACAACATATGAACCATCTTCTCTATCCATGACGTCGCACTGACCATTGTCTTGCAGCTACCATCTCACCTACGCACGGTGTATCTACGGAGAGATCCGAAAAAGACTGAATACATTGCAAAACACGTCTACGAGGGATCGAACGAGCTGGCGATCCACGAGTACCTCCAATCAAGACCGTCCCAGTCCCCTCACATTATCTCGTTAATCGAAGCTATCCCTTCAACTACGAGAGAGTGGCTCATTCTACCGAAGTTGTACTCTATTCGCAGCCAGTGGTTCCTGGAAGAACGCAGTAAAGTCGCCGGTCGTTCCCGACTCGGCTGGGGCCTCATCAAGGGACTCGCATATCTTCACAAGCACAAAATTGCGCATCGAGATATCAAGCCTGGAAATCTTGTCCGTGACAGAGATTTCAACCTGAAAATCATCGATTTCGACAGAGCCATCAAAGTTCAGGATGAAAACACTGAGATCGACAAATATTGCGGCACGGAGGGCTGGACAGCGCCTGAAATTGGGAAGCAAGAGGGACCGACGCCGATGTATAGTCCCATCAAGGCCGACCGGTGGTCATGTGGCCATGCTATTCTGTATCATATCATGGACGGTGTCGCGTTTTGGAAAAGAGACAGCCGTCTCTCTAATTTTGCTAACGAGTTGATGGCGAAAGACCCTCAACAGCGACCTTCGCTACTTGAATACCCTCAGCTACGACCTTCGCTACTGGAATCTCACGTGGCCAGCATACACAAAGACAGCGTGTACCGATCTCGGCAAGACGTGATAGACGTCGATGGTGAAAGTATGGAGCTACCAGACGCAAAGAGGCCCAGGCTTGAGTGAGATGATCAACCTATGCTGTATGGATCACTGATGCTTCGACTATCGCGACCTCGGCAAGACAGATAGAAGTTGAAGACGAAGTGTAATGTTTCCAGATGCGAAGAGGCACCAGCTTAAGTGAGCTGATCAACCAGAGCTTCATGGATCACAACATCTCGGCTACGGGTTCTGATTGCATCACCGAGTACAGTACGGTCCATTACATGTCTAGGTAGCGTCGGTGAGTTTTCCAATGCCGGTGTATAAATGAGATTCTGCGAACGACACTTTCTGCAAGGCATTCATCAGTATGTGCCGCGCTTGTACAATGCAATATGTTGAGATGGTTCAACTCCAGACAGGGCGCCCGCTGGTTCTTCCGAGTCCTCTGATCCTAGCCGCCACGACATCCACATAATATCCCGCGCCGGTGCCCACATCGGACAAGGACTCGTCGGGAAAGGACATCTTCAGCTGAAACAGTAACTTACTCGTAAAATTTGGAGATACGCACGCCTGCCTGTGACCCGGGGTCAGGCTGACTTGTACAACACTGACGAGAACGACAGCGGTGTATGGAGGTTCCATGATGAATGATGGTACCAAGGATGGTACAATGAAAGCGGGCGTCAAGCCAGAGGTGTCGGCACGTGCCATCGCTGTCCCGCTATATCCAAACCGCGTAACTTTGTGGCGTTTTCCAGCAGGGCATGTGCTCCCGACGTTGCTCAGAAGTCGCTCAGCAACTTCGCGTTCGGCAGATCGAGTAGGTCGCTCGTTTTTCTTGCTACTACGACCTTAACTACGCACAGTTTGTGACGGGCGGTGTACTCTCCCGGCCTGATCTAAGAACCAGAGGTGTATTTCGCGAGTCCAAGGGGAAAGTTCTGGATAGCGATTCCACGAGTTCCGAGAGTATCATTATGTCACTATCCACTTGACTATCTAAAATGAATATGATATCGGGGAACGATGTGAAGCCCTTTCTTCTCACATCCCTATCATCACAAAGCCCTTGGTGTATCGAAGAGGGGAACTGGAGTGACACGTGATGACACAGGAGCGGACGGCGTGTAGGAGACCTACATCTTAGGCGCTACTTGTGGTCTCTTCAAGAGATATTTCTGGGTTTCGCTTCCTCCAACTTGCTAGGCCCTTCTCGAAAGTGGTATTGTCGAATCCATGAGGAACCAATTGGAAGGTGACACCTGGAGAAAGCAGGGTATTACGCAAAGCTCAGATGATAACCCGGAGGTGACTCACCAAGGGATGCGACCTCTTTGTTTCGTGACTCATCGTCGTAAAATAACTGAAAGGCAATCATTCATACGTGAGGGAAGAGAGAAAGGTGAGGAAGCCAAGCTACCATCTCAGAATATGGTAACCCCGTCTTTTTATGCAGCTGTTTGAAATGAGCGATCTTAGAACCTGTCATATATTGTAAGAAATCGGTCGATCAATTCTTGATCCCAGTATCAACGCACCAGGGTATATCTCTTTCTGGTCAAAGAAGGTGATAGCAGGGACGACCGGTGATTCAGGGTCTCCATCCTTCGGGGGTACAAGTAGTAGAGTGAGAGCTCGGCGAGCTCTAGACAATTGAATTATTCGGTGAGGAGTGTACTATACTCCAAAGACTACTCACAGAGCAGGGGCCGTCGTCCGAGAGCATGCTGCTATCACGACGCCTGCAGCACGCAATCTATGCAGAATTTGTGGAACGTCGTTATAGAAGGAAATTATATTTCCATATCTAAAGCATTCGACTTAGAACTTGCTTGCCTAGCAGAACGAGACGAAGGACGTACCTGTCGTGAACCTCGTTTAATGTGTCGCCATCGCGCTTCAATGGAGCTACAACAGACGATAGTATGTCAGTGTGGTTCCGGGAGAGGCTGAATGTGCATCCCTTCTTGTTCCTCTACCACCACCATCTCCTGGTGTTGGTCCCTTGTTAAACTCACTAACAGAGCTACCGCCTGGAATCCTCGCGACCTCTTCTGCTACACAGTTTAACCTTCCCCTCTCGTCTTCACAGAATGCCTCCTCGTCGTCGTCTCGGGCCAAATGCGCCGCTGGATGATGACAACCCACACACTAACCTTCCCCCTAGCTTTCCAGCTAGATTCATGACGGTCTTAGAACTCTACAGAGCTCAAAGGGATACTCCGTCCCAGGTTCAGGCCGCCCCCCCCTCACCTACTTTTGTAGTCCAATACCAGCCAGATGCACCCCCAGTGCACCACACCCTTTTCGCAATCCTCAGCTCCCAAGCGACGGTGGTAGCCCAAGAGGAATATGATGCCATTAGAATTGCAGTTCCGTCGCAACCCGAGACTCCAAGTCCGGAAATCGTATTGGAAGCGGTCGAACGCGTCCTCCCAAGTCTTGCCAATGATGCAATCACGATGTCTGTTCAAGCAATGGAACAGGTTCTAGCTCGAAGCTCAAACCCAGATAGTCTCGAACTCGATGATATTCCACCTGCAGTCTGGGCTGCACTACGCACAGCGGTCCCGGCCAGAGGCAGCTCGCTTACTGGCAACATCTCTCGGTCGTCTTCCTTCGCAGAAGCTCGGGAACACCAAGGCTCTGGACATTCATCACCGATGGACGACTCGCCAACGCACATAACCTCTACCCCCTTGTTTTTGCCTGGCTCCTCCAACGAGGGCCAAAACAGCACTTCTTACCAGCCGGAAAGCCTCGATGCAGAGGGCTCTCCACCTCATGTGATCGGAGACCAACAACACCCGATCTCCGTGCTCTCATCTAGCGTTTCCGATCAACGATCAATCTCCGCACACATTGCAAACGCACCTTTCTCGTTCAACATACATGAGGACCGCCTCACCCCAACCTTTAGTGTTCCACCGGAAGCATACAACGCAACCCTTAGCCTGCGATCACTGGCTTCCGTTCCCATCAGAGGAAACTCGATCGAAGTAATCACCAGGGAGAATGATTGATACTTTGAGGCAATCGGCCTCATGGATACTATCAAGGATGAACTAAATCAAGCGGCGGAAGGACATTCACACTACTTCCTAAATGAACCGCTCACCATCCTCGAGGACCCAGCATTCCCGGTCCAATCAGAAGAACTACGTCGGATCTTGGACCTCGCCGCTGCAGCCCTCTCAGTAGGACCACGCGTTGAAGGGTCTGATGATCCCTGGAGTCTACTCAGGCCAAGCGACTGGTTCCGAGCTGCCACACACACCATGGCAGCTATTTTAAGGGGCTGCGTTCGAACGACGAATATCGGCCGATTGGGAGACTTCCCCATCCTCCCGTTAAGGGACACTTACAGACGGTCAAACAACCTTCCGGCAGTCGACACGCAGCGTGACCTCCTCGAGGCCATCGCTCTCCAAATCACCGAGCATTTGTCTTTGGACAATGGACCATATCTCCCACAAGACAGCATCGATGGCATCAGAGCCACGGTCTGGCGCGCACACGAAGCCCAGATTAGAATGGCGGTTAGCCAGAAAGCCAACGAAGTCGAACACAAACTCACTACAATGGGTCTTGCCGAACTCGTCGACAATCTACTTAACGAAGCTTCGACCGAAGAAATAACGAACACAGTCCGGGAGGACATCGCCCTTCAAACGCGAAGCAAGTATAACAACGCCAAGCTAGATATGGAAAACAAAGCATATCATGAGTTCATCAACCAAGCCATGGCGGAAGGTAAAGAAAGAGCAGTCAAGGAAGCTCTCGAAACATACGCCGTTACTAGCAAGAACCTTCGCGAATCGAAGGAGAAGCAGGCAAAGGACGACGCCAACAAATATTACCAGAAGCTACTAGAAACCGCTAAGGAGCAAGCGCGCCTCAAAGCGGACAGCGAATTTTCTCGTCTCCTCGCGGACGAACGCAGTGCAATTGCCCCGCGGGTTGATGCTGAAATAACCCTGGAACATAAGAAACTGGTACAGGAAAGACGTATGGCCACAGAAGCACAACTTCAAGCATTAACGCTGGAAGAAGAGAAGCAGCTTGTCCGAGTTGCGGCAGCCCGTCTCGGAATTAGCCTCAAAGACGACGAACACACCGCGAAGAAGGTCAAAGTCGACCAGCGCAAGGCAAGACCGGCTCCAGTCACACCCAGGGGAAGGTCGAACAGCGTCGTATCCACCGCCTCTAACACACGCAAACGGGCATACTCCCCATCGGATGCCCAAGCTCCAATCACACCACCAGCAAGGGACGAGCAGAAGACCCCAACTCCCAAGGTCATCACCACGGTCAACTTCGAGGTTAAAACTGAACCGACACCTCAACCAACCTTCGCCACCCCTCCCACGCCCTCGGTCATCAGAGAAGCGGTAAACCTAGCACAAGACGTATCTCTTCGCAGCTCTACCTCGTCAATCCACAACGAGGCCAATCATATGGCCATCGACCCGGAACATTTGGACCTGGCAAACACATCAGGAAAAACCTCAGGTGTAAACCCTGAGAAATTTAGAATCAAACCCGTAAAGCGCGCCAAGAAATCGTAAAACGCCAGTAAAGCGTGCTAAGAATTTGTAAATAGAAAAAAGCGCTTGAGAAAGCGCTCATTGTTAGACGCGCTTCTAAATTACTATTCAATAGACTCAAAGTTGCCGCTAATTACAGGAAACTTTTGGTACATGTGTTTGTCGATGAATGTATTAACGTAGAAATGTTGACATTGTTCGAGAACTGTTGCACCTGTCCATTGCCGGGGCGCGACGGGACCAAAAATCGGGAACAATTGAACGCTCCGGCATATATCTGTTAAGGGGATGATACTCGCAGAACGACGTCCATGAGTACCGTAAGTTCGTGATATCCGGCTCATTTTATGAGATGGGTCGGGTGCGGAAGGTGATGAAAACCACTCTACGTATGCAAGATGTGCAGGAGGGGCCGGGCGTGAGGGAAGGAAAACCGCTGATGCCGCTGATGTTGGGATCTGGAAGATGACCCGAACTTGAACGATGCCAAATCTCGTTCCGTTCTTCACCAGGGCTGTGTCAAACCTCCCGGGATTCGTTCCGCGTCCGCGTCGATTACTTGCTTCTGGTCGGATGTGAATAGTATCCACGGTTTTCCTGTCCATGTGGCTATCAGATTCGGCAAACTTGAGCTTGTGGAATGCTGAAACATGTCGAAACGGGATAAGTGTATTGTCGGCCTGCCTTCGAGAAGCACTTGCAGAAAGTTCCGGGTGGTTGTGTCGGACAATGAAGTCAGCAAGAGCGTCTTGGAAGTCAAATGCCCCATACCGGTGGGCGAGACTGTCATATGATACCCGTCTTTCGGATGGATGGATCGTCAGAAAGGGGAATAGCTTTGGTGGTAGGAAGGAGCGTGCTGGGGGTTCACGTTGTATTGACGCTGAATTACGTTCTTCACGTAATCTCATAAACGCGGCGCGCTGACGCATTGTCTCATAGCGCTCCAGCCAAATCACCATTTGTCTAAACTCGTCTTTGAAATTTGTCGCACGGAATGCGTTCTTCGTGAAGTCAATGTGAAGACGCTCAGTTTGTTCCGTGTTGTAGTTGTCAGCCGCACCAAAAAGTGTGATAGATCTCTCGTAATGAGAGAGGCTATGCAGTTTTGGGACAAGGAAGTGCTTCCGGACACCGAGCTCAAGAAAGATATCTTTATCTTGATGAAACTGGTTTAGAGCAGCATCCAAAGCGGCAAGGCTCTCGGTGGTGTGTGCAGAATACTGAGCTAGGTAGATGAAATCAAGCAGCGCCCGCACAGCACGAGCCAAGCGCGCTGAAGACAGATTCCGTGGCAGGGAAAGATCCACCACGAGCCCAAGGAGGATACGACATATATCCTTATGTTCCTTCCCTGTGAGTTTTGAAAGCCCTGTGATCCCTTTGAAAAAGTGTCGAGCATTGTGATTTGGTGGTAAACGGCTGCAGCGTGCGTCGATCTCCTCAGGCCAAAGTCGGGCGAGCCACCGGATCAGATGCTTAGCGACGCCCTGATGAAGTTGGTGTAAAACGTCTGGTGTGATCGAGAGGAAGATGTTAGTGAATGGGAGTCGCTCCCAGAATGGATGGTAGATCGGCTTGAGGCTAGCTTCCTCACATGCTGCGTGAAATCGTGTTGGATCGCCGTTGCTGAGTGAATATACATCGATTGCTGCCCGGATGTCACGCAGCGGGAAGGGTTGACGGCTTCCAAGTTCGTCATGCGGGACAGTACACTTCGGGCATCTTCCGTTATGTGTGCAAGCGACGAGCGACTGTTCAGGGTAGTCCCCAACAAAAGTGGCCAAGATTGGATGACAGCGGTGCCAGATGCCGTCACTGGTGGCCATAGCGATGCCGGTCTCGCCGTATGATTCAAGGGGTGAGAGGATTTTGTGCATACACGCATGAAAGAGGTTTGCTAAGGCGCGGCGCCGTGCGGTCTTGTTTTTGATATGCTCGAGCCGTGTTGTCGGAATATAACCCATTAGCATCTGCGCACGCTCGGTTGGTTTAGAGCGTAGGTCTTTGGGGATGTTACCGATTGTCATGTAAACAGGGTAAGCACTCTTTGACCGAAAATGGGTGAGCTGCGTCTTGTCCGATGATATAATGATGGGCACTACTGTTGCACCTGGGTTGCTTAGCTCGAGGGATTGCTAGAAGCTGCATAAGTACTAATATATTATGAATGAAGTTCTGCAGACGTACCTGCACCGACCACCACCACTTTCCAGTATGCATCTCACTAAATATTTGCTTGGTGTGGTTTGCATCTTCGTAATGACGTTCAGGCCCAAATACAAGCCTCTTTGCAAAGCTTGGGTCCCCAAAGAGTGCGCGAATACACAAAATGATGTCGCGGAAGAAAACGCTGTAGGATTCACCACCAATATGGATCTCCTCACACACAAACTGTGGTCGACCTGGGATATGTTCATCGATGATGCAATTCAGTTCCCGGGCATTGCGATACGACAGGCCTAAGTTATCGACCACCTATTTTGGTTGTTAGTTACCAGGTTCCTACACCGAGTTGATTGTTACAAACTTACACCGTCAATCGCCAGCAGTTCGGTCACTGCTGTTGAGCCCGGCCCTCTGTTCTTGGCCCACTGAGCAAACTCCCAATCACGCTTGGACTGGAAGGGGAACCAAATGTTCTCCGTGCCAAGCGCATCCAGTGGCAATTGGAAACCCTGACCCATATCGGGAATAGGGGCGCCAGCCACACCAGAGGGAAACCGTTCAACAAATGGTGTCCCAGCCGGGTGAGCGTGGTGGTCTGGAGTATCTGTAGATCCAGGAATTTCCGCATCGTTAGCGGTGTCAGTCTCCATGCGGGATTGTTCGGTGCCATTGAGACTGCCATGCTGTCGATCAAATTCACCTCCGTCTACAATGGAGGTCAAACTACTAGCGTGATCGAGCCAATAAAGTTACTCACCTGAACCGCCAGTAGCTGGACCAGAGCCGCCAGCCAGATTGCTGACCTCTAGACCAGAGGTATCCAGACGACTGCGATAGAGTGCACGACAACTACTTCGTGTTGTCATGCTGAGGTGGCGCGAATACCCAGCATGAGTGAAGGGACGATTGCAGCTTTCACAGATAGTGGTACTCATAAAGTTTTGAAATTGAGTTCTCTGCAATACGGAGTGATGGTGGTAATAACAAATGATGGAGCGGCTATGTCACGGATATAATTGGGAAGTAGTACGTGATACTGTTAAGACCGTTAAGCATGCTCTAAAAAAATATAAGATGCGGCACGCACCTCTTGAACTACTCATCTCATCCCCAGTCTCTCATTTCAAAGCCGTCCTCCCAAGTCGAAGCCCTCCACTGCGTCGTCCCCCCAGCTATCACCTGCCATACAAGCATGGCGCCTCGAACACGGCGGCAGAAAACTGTCGCAGAGACAGCATCCATGGTCCCTCCCATGGCTCTCGTAGTCCCTTCCACAGTGGCGGCGTCCATTGTCTCTTCCACGGTGGCCCCTGTGGTCCCTTCGGAAACGGCTTCCATGCTCCTGTCTACTGATGTGTCAGGACTGCACCGCGCAAGCTCTAAGAAAGCAAGCAAGAAGGTTAAGAAAACAAAAAAGGAAGCGCACCAGTCCGTGCCTTCGCTGAAAATCCGAGTGCCTCAACAAGTGGCGGCAATGGAACCTGGTTTGTGTTATGCAAAGTCGAGGTGATACAATGACTTACTTGTATCTTAGCCACCTTAGGAAAGCGGCGTGCACTGTCTCCCGAAGAGGGCCAAGACCCTAGCAGCGAACGCCGGGGACACAAGTACCGGGTTAGTCGAAAGAAGAAAGGAAAACAGCCTGAGCCCGGTCAGTCTTTTGTTATAATGAAAATGGGACGACTCACATACGATAACTAGGTCCCACTCACACCTACCCTCCTCCTCTTGTGCTAATAGAGGAGGAAGTAGCCCCGGGCCCGACTCTGAGTCGTAGTGACAGCCTTCGTACCGTGGCTGATACTAGTGTTGCAGCTCTTCCAGTTCGTGGGAGGAAGCTTAGGCGAAGTGCGTGCCTTATTTGGGCGCATTGTTGATGCGCCCAAGTCACGAAGTCAACTGAATGCTTTCTCCATTAGCAGAGACCCTTCTCAGTGTCGACCCTGCTGAGCAGGACAGCTCTCCGACTTTCTCCAGTGACTCGGACTCGGACTCGGACTCGGACTCGGACTCGGACTCGGATTCATTTTCAAGCGAAGATGTAGAATGCCCTCCACCTGCGCAGATGACCGCGTTTGCTCAAAGAGTGGCACTCGAGGTGCGTATTTCGTAACTTTCAGATACCAGTATCATTACTCAGAGCCATTTAGAGACCTTCTTGGATGGCCAGTGTCGAAGACAACACGGTGCATAAAGGCCAGCACAAAACGGAATCTGGGCCCAGCAGCACACCTGGCATAGGCGTAGTGCCGTTACACCGAGGTGCAAACCTCCAGGTACCGCTCTATCATGCACCTGCGGATGTCAACTCTTTGGATCCGGAAATTATAGGTACGCCCAAATATTAATTTTCTGGTTTTATTTCCCTGATAAATTCTGGGCCGGAAATCCAGGTGTCACGTCCAGCATTTCTCAAGCATCGCATCCCAGTTCTGAGGGTGATCAAGGAACTGACCTGGGATTCTCAGGTGAGCACGCAGCTCTTCAAGTTGTCAACGGCACTAACGTTTATTGGGACGATGCAGGTCCAGCTTCCGGTGGTGATCAAGCACGTCCCGAGCCAGGGCCAGGTGAGCCCACTAGCGACATAGCATGTATACCGTGCATTAACACATCAACGTAGCTGCGCTGCAAGAGTGGCCAGCTGAAACTAATCTGCAAATCTGCGGCTCGAAGATCAAACTCATGGATCAAAGTCGGATCATACGAGACGTGATCACGAGGTCATTCCCCTTCCTTCGCGCATCAATCGTGCTCGAAAATTCATTTCCCGATCCCCTACTCACTGCGTCCTTCGTGATGAGGGCACTCGTCGCTGCAGCGACTGTTGACCCAAATGCGGTTTCTATCGGTCGTCGGCTTCAAGACGACCACGTTTACCTTTCCAAGATGATTGTACTGGTAAGTCGCAGCTTGTCGTGCCTGATATTTATTCAACAAGTTCAGCCCCGAGCACGAATTAGCCTCTTCCGTACGGAGGTGAAAGAGCGATGTGCGGCTTCTGTCGCACTACTGGTCAACGTTCATGACTCGCAAGCAGTCCTCGCGGACTTGATTAAGAAGCAGATAAAGGACAATTACAACTATATATTTCCTAGGCGTTCAAATGTAAGTCTTCACGCGTTCAACTGACGGCCATTAGATACTGATATGGGACAGGGCAATATACTGAGTGGGGTGCCACTTCGCAGTCACCCCTACCGTAGCACGATCATTATATCTGTGATCCGTGACCTTTTTTTCTCGGGGCGCGTGTCGTTTGTTGCTCGGCACCAGAGTCTCTTCCCATCTCACCGGGGACCAGATGGGGTTGTTAGTTGGGAAGTTCCGAAAACAATGGTTGCCTTGGTTGCGACGGGGGTAAGTATTCCCATTTTGATTGTGGCTCGTCACTCAATTGGTTTCGAAATTTCTGCAGCTTTTTGCAGCACTCAAAGAGTGGGGCACGGGCGAGCATAAACATTACGATTTCACCGCAAACATGAACGCTGATGCATACGACGGACATATATTATCACTCAATAAAATCGAAGCTGCGCGAAATGGGTTCTATCATCGCATGATGGCAGATATTTATCACCTTGCATCGTATGTTCCCCCTTCACATCCCCAGGCTCATATTACTCAAATTTCTTAGCTCAAATACAAGCCAAGCAGCCGTTCTGGTGCCAGCACTCGATATGAGCATGCTGGAGTTTTTCGAGGAATGAGTTGGGAATTCTGCGGTCCTTTCTTATACCCGTTTATACTGGAAAACACCCATGGGTCACTTTAAACAACTTACTTTAATCTCTAACCTCGCAATTGCCTTGTTTGCACTTGCAGATACCCTCATTTTGCCTCCTTGCCGCTTCTAAGTTCTAACCACTCATTCAGTCTCTTTAGCCATTGCTTAACCCTCATTTAGACTCATTTAGCCATTGCTTTAGCCTATCTTATCTACGGTTTTTGACCAAATGAACAAAAATTTAATGTTTTTTGAGTGCGAATTTTCGGAAAACTTGAAGTCGACCAAATTTTGTTAAAGTTAAAAGCAGGCTACAACTAATTGACGGGGGGGATAATTAAAAGGGAAAATGGGCGCTTGTGTATTAATTGACACTAATTAGCGCAAATTAGCACCTGACGGTTTTCCTGATGCATCTTCCCGCCGGGCATTCCCCCACTTCCTACCAATATCTCACTCCCACCTCCTATGTCACAAACCCCCACTTATGGAGGGCCTGAGGCGCATGAAGACGGAGTGGCACCTTCAGTCTCGCCAGATGTACCGGAGGCAAATGCTTCGGAAATCCGGCTCTTTGCCCTCATGCAAAAATTCAATCAACCAATATGGGACACCATCCATAGGATCGAACAAGCTCTAGGGGATGGCAGGATCCCTAGGGTCCCGCAACGCGCGGGCCCTGGATATCGGTCCGAACACATACATAAACAGGCATCCAGAGTTCCCTCCGCACCCAATGGACCTGCAGTGACGACTCAGGAACCCAGGGAGCGACAGGTTTCTCAGGCTGCTCCTCCTTTCCCTTCGGAACCACCGGTACCGGAACAGCCAACCCCCTCAGCCGACACGATCGCAAGAGTTGACGATGACGACGAATTCCCAGCGCTAGAACCAACTAGTCGAGGAACCAGGCGCAGAAGGAACGCAGCTATGACAGCCATCCAACAAAGACGCAACATACCAGGAGCCACAGGCCCAGACGATGGTCACATTCCAATCACGAACAATAACTCGCGAATTAAGCCTCTGTTCGCAAATGTCATCACAAGGGAAGCTGTAGCACAGCAACAGAATATTCAGGCAACGGCAGCTCAAGCCAGACGCACTCAGGGACGGAATCCTTCCGGGAACCAAGGCACACGCAAAGCACCGTCAGATGGAAACATGACGGAAGTAACGGTAATTCGATTCGGCGGTCTAGAAGACAAAGAGGAGGAACGCAAATTCCGTGCCCGCAGTCCCGTCGAAATTATTCAATCAGTTCAGCGCGATTTAGCAAGACAAGCCAAAAATCCGCCTGCGGTTCTAAGCGGTAGATGGTCTACCACAGCTGACACTACGGGAAATTTTGTCTACACCATCGCAGGCATCATTCCCCCCCGCGATCTCATGTCACTCAAATCGTACCTTTGCCGGCCATTCAAAGGTCGTACTGAACTAGTCCCAACTAAAGGTTGGACTTGGATACAGTTACGAATGGTACCAACTGAAGATCTTGACGGCTGCGTCTGGGGCCCAGACGATTTACTGAATCAATTCATCGCTAACCCATGCTTCCAAGACGCGCTCATCTGCATTGCCCCACATTGGCAGGGGAACCCACTCAATAACGACAAAGAGAAGTCAACAGTCCTAGCGGCCATCATCGACGAAGACAATGCCATTTGCCAAAATGCGCTCACTCATGGCGTACGAATGTTCGGCGCTCAAGTTAAATTCCTGCAATGCGGAGATAACCCGACGCTACTACAATGCTCAAGATGCCACCTACTCGGCCACTATGCTAACTCCTCTAAATGCAAGATGCCCAAGAACGGGGTCAAATGCTACAGATGCGGAGGAAACCACGATGGAAGGGATCACGATTATGAGTGCAACTCGAAATCTCACAAGATCCTAGGAAAGTGCGACTGCTCCCTCAAATGTCTCCTGTGCAAGAAAACCGACCATCATGCGCGCTCACGCAAATGTTTAAAGAGAGGCGACTTCAACCCACCACGACTCCCGGATCGTGGGGAGAATAACGAACCGTTTCAAATAGTAGGCAAGAAGAGAAACACGAAGGGTAAACAGAGAGCCGAACCCTACTCCCCGCCTCTCAGTGCCTTCATCGTCCCAGAGGTCAAGAATATTCCTCTCGCGCAATGCCCAACGGAGATAGGCAAGAACGTACTGTTATGCATGTGCTGCCCCCTCCCATCGGTCGCGGAATACCAAAAACGATTTGTCTCGCCAAGGCCTAATATTTCTGATACTACAGCTCTACCTACGGCAAGAATAATCTCGTCAAAGGGAAAATCGGTAGTAAACCTATACACGGAACTTGAACGTCGCAAAGCATACGGAACTGCAATCTTAGCAGGAGACGAAGATGCGCGAACACAGCTACGAGCCATGGATAGGCACGATGAAGACAAAATCATGGAGCTACTCCACGAAGCTGAAGAAGAAGTCATCGCCGAAATCGAAATCGACCAGGCATTAGACGCGGAAGCACGAGGGGACGACTTCTACTCGCTCCGACAGTCTGTCACACCATTCGATAATGTTCCCGTCACACGGGAAGGACCGTCACATCCACCAATAGGTGTCGAAGCGTCGATACTCAACTATATCTCAGACGAGGCTAAAGCAAAGGGAGCAGACATGGGCTGGGGCCCCTCCGCGTCTATGATCACGGATGCGTAATTTCAACTTTGCATCCATCAATATGCGGAGGCGTAATGCCCCCATGCACGCGTTACTCAATTCGAACAAGACTGATGATATCTTATTTATTCAAGAACCGTGGTTCAACCGCATCGGGGTGGCCAGGAGCGACGACCAGAGAGAAGGAAGGGACGTCCTTGGAGGAGCAGCTAATCCCAGCTGGCTCCTAGCCTACCCTCATTTTACCCCGGACAAACGTGCCAAAGTCATGACATATGTTCGCATCCATGACCGCGATCATCCCTTCAAAAAGAATTTTTGCAGACACACCACTCGAAACGACATCATCGCCCACCCTTGCATACTGATCACTGACATACTAGTTGGCCAGATCAAATGGAGGTCAATAAACTTCTATAACGACGTCGATGACAAGACGGCGCTAGCTGCTTTGCTGTCTTTGGACCTCGACTCTACCATCCCCACAGTTATTCTGGGGGACTTCAACCTTCATTCCAGCTCATGGTCCCCAGCAGGATGGACCTCCTCACCATCAGCTCTACGTTTGGAAGAATGGATGGCAACACAAACATTCTCATTGCTTTCACGGCCAGGCATCCCCACGCACAGAGGCGAAAACGGAGCTAGGGACAGCACCATTGATTTGGTATGGTGCAACTTCGCGGCGTCAATACAAGGGACATTCCAAGGCGCACACATCGACTGGGCTGGATCACTCAGGTCGGATCACGCCCTCATACACACCATCGCATCAACTCCGCTACGTCTCAATCGCCACAGAGAAGATCGGACCAATCGATTTGACATGAGCATATCCGCAGAAGAATGGAAGGAATGGGATCGCATCTTCGCTTCCGCAATTCCCCCTAACCCTGCACAAATCATCGACACTGAAACTATCGATTCCCTAATAGACACGATCTACGATGCTTTTAATTCAGCATGCACGGCCACCATGAAGAAGAAAGGAGCTGCCCCAGGCTTCTCCTCCAAATGGTGGAATGACGACTGCAGAGAAGCAGCTTCAGCTCTTGCCAACGCCCCAGAAGAGGACCGCATAAGACTCGGAAGGGAGCTCAAGAAAGTAGTCCGTATAGCCAAAAGAGACTGGGCCAACTCCTACATATCGGAAGCTAACATCTGGGAAGTAGCGGCATGGAGACATGGTCGGCGCTCCTCTCACATCCCCGCATTGATGGATCACACCGGGGAACTTACCTATGATCACGAGCAAATGGCATCGCTCCTGTCAGAGAGGTTCTTCGCAAAGGATGAAGGTAACGTTCCCACGCACTTCACGGACGACCCCCCTCCGCGTACACCTCGCCCATTTGCCCCATTTGGCAAGGAGGAACTCCTTGACCTTCTCAAACAAACGTCAAACAAATCGGCTCCAGGGATCTCGGGTATCGGCTGGGATCTTCTAAAACGCGGCTGGCCTCATTGTGATGACCTGCTCACCAACATCTACTCCGCATGCATCAGACTCGGACATCATCCAATCAGATGGAAGGAGGCCACAGTAGTCGTTATTCCGAAACCCAATAAACCGGACTACTCAATAGCAAAAGCGCATAGGCCTATCTCGCTCCTGGAAACACTAAGCAAGCTGATGGAAAAGGCGGTGGCCAAGCGCTTTCAATACGACATTGTCAAGGAGGGACTCATCGATACTAACCAATTCGGGGGTCGTACTCACTCATCCTGCCTAGACGCAGGTCTTACTCTCATACATGACGTACAAGCAGCACACGCTGCAGGACTCAAAGCAGGAATACTCCTCTTCGATGTCAAGGGCTTTTTCGACAATGTCAACCACGCCCGAATGACAGCGAGATTGCACAATATGGGCTTCGCGAACGAACTGGTCACATGGGCATCATCGTTCTTGGCAGAAAGAAGAATCAGGCTTCGTTTCAACAACATCCTGGCCGAAGAACGGACTCAACCAGTTGGAGTTCCCCAAGGCTCACCACTATCCCCAGTCCTATCCATCGCCTACACAGCGCCGCTACTCAGCAAAATGGCAAACTGGAATAACTCCTCATTGGGAATGTACGTGGACGACGGCCTACTATTCGCCTGTGCAGAAGAATGGGACGACGTCGCCAAGCTCCTAAGAGCCAGGTACTCGGCCTGCGTAGAATGGCTAACCAGATCAGGACTAGCCGTTGAGGCAGACAAGACGGAGTTATTATTCTTCCAGAAGCCCTACGAGCGTAACCCTATGCCCGCACCGACACGCCTTATCCTCCCCCAACCGGAGATTAACTCATACTTCACAGTACAGCCTGTTGACACACTGCGATATCTTGGGTTCTTCATTAATCGGAGACTCAAATGGGAACCGCATGTCAGGATCATGTGCAACAGGGCACGCGCATCAATCAAAGCGTTGCAAGTGCTCGGCAACAGTATACGCGGACTCTCAATGGCCAATTGGCGACTGGTACTTAATGCAGTCTGTCTCCCCGTCATGACCTGGGGCTGCCAACTCTGGTTTCGACAAGGAGGCACCAAGGGACTAGTCAAGAACCTACAACAAGTTCAGAACGAAATGGTCAAGATCGTCACGGGATCATTCCATACGGCACCAAGGGAAACTCTCCTCCAAGTCACGAGGATGTTACCGATGCGTCATTTTCTGGAGAAATTGACTTACACCTCTGCGCTGAGACTTTATAGGCTACCACAACAGTCACAACTCCTCCAAAGACTGGGACCGTCATGGTGCCCAGTGGACCAACACAATCTTCCCCTACCGGTTCAACGAACGGGACATGGCAACCACCTGACGCTGCTGCCAGAAGGGGTTGACCAGCCTGTTAATTCTCGGACCCTGCGCCCTACAGTCTTAGAGGCTCTCGCTCATAGGGTCCCTTCATGGGGGCCTAGAGTCGACATCGTGGCGGTGAGCCCCTGGGAGGTTCCCAACTGGGCGGCGAACCTCACGTACATGGGAGTAGTGCGCCCTCATACACGGAAAGCCTGGATCAGGGATCTTACGATCTCTTGTGATGGGTGGAACGCGATGATAATCCACACGGCCGCATGCATCACCACGCGTGTTGTATGTGACCTAACCGAGGTTGGCGGTGCAGCCGCCTCGTACTCAGTTGGGAATGGGCCGTTAAACGTGCATTCCTGGACGATCGGCTCGGAGTTGACGCAGTTCGATGCAGATGCTTACGCAATTGCAAGAACGGCTGAAACCCTTGCTGAGTACTATACGGAGGAGGTTCAACCCCCCGTTAATTTTTTCCTACTGAGTAACAATGCTTCGGCGTTGCAAGCGGTTAAAAACCCGCGCTCGGTAAAAGCTCATGATGCAGCGCTTCGTTTTCATAAAGCGCTCACATTATTGACAATGAGGCATAGACAGACATCATACTTCCTAGTCTGGGCACCAGCGGACGACTCCCTTGAAGGTCACAATTTGGCAATCGAAGCAGCCAAACAAGCAAGTTGGGGACTACCTCCGGATGGAATGGACCGCGTTCAATCAGCAGCATTTCAAAAATCTAGAGCAAGGCAGAAGGCCTTTACAGCTTGGGAACACGAGTTCGGGCTTGAGCGGTGCCTCGCCCAATTCAGACTCCGATGGACAGGAGATTCCGGAGAAGGACACGCATTCAAGGAAAAGATCATCACGGAACCTCCCTCTGGATCCAATCACCCACTATGGATAGCGGCAACGGACGTGGAAAAAGACGAATTCGGGCGCAAAACCAAACGCCCGCTCTACTCGCGACGAACCACCTCGGCGGCTATACAGCTAGCAGTAGATCACGCATTCACGGGATCATATGCTAAACGATTCCGACCAGCAGATCCACCTGAAACACTCGCATGTACATGCGGAGTACAACTCAGGACACCCACACACCTCATCCGAGAATGCCCAAGACACTACCAAGCGCGGATCAACACAGGCATACATTCGCACATGCGCACGCTCACTCTAGAGCAGCTTCACTCAACAGTCAAGAGAGCACACCAATTGCTCGCTTTTATCTCGGAAGGGAAAGTAGCTTTTCGGCCACCTGATTTTCTACCTGCTATAGCAGTCCCACCGGAACCCGACTAAATAGATAGTCAGTTCCAACCTAAAGGATTCTCCTTTCATCGCCCTATACCCCAGTCGTCATGATTCTACCATCTTATTTATGTACCAAAGCATTCCCGAAACGGACGCTTCTAACTACCTACCATATTTACGCGTTTTGGTGATTCGGCCATATGTGTATACAACCTTTGTTTACCCTTCTGTACTGTAACGGTTCTTAGTTACGACCGGGCTTTGTCTTGGACATGTATTCCGGAATATAAATTGATTTTAAAAAAAAAAAAAAAAAAAGAGAGGCTGAATGTGTCCCCATAGAACGTACAACCAAAATGAGAATCAATCCACAGAGGCCAGAGGGTATAACTGCGCAGGGAATGTATCAGTCGAGTTTGAACTTCGAAAACATTGAGGGACCGACTCCAAATCAAAGGCAACGAGCTTCGGAAGTCTAGTGTCAATGGTCATCGTGTCTCAAGGTAGAGTAGGGAACCCTCAAGTTGTGTAGGTGGGATCGCCCTTGCCCAGCAGTAGCCTGAGGACCGCCACAGTGACTCGGACCGCTACTGTAATATCATCGCCTCCGGCTATCACGTGCACCATGGACCTTCGATGCTCTGCCTGATGCTCTGCGCTTGGACTCAAGCTTGGGCTCTTGACATTGACGACCATTAATTGTAATAGGAATGCCCCTCGTCAATGTGTGGTGGTCTAATGACTGATAATGGATCCCCAGTCGACTGAAATGCCTGGTGAAATGTGCAATTGAGGAAAAGGTTGTCCTTGGGATTGTTTGAGTCGGTGGATGAAACGGAGTTTCGGCAGATTTTCCTGTTTGCTATCACAGTGGGCAGCACCGTGAACTTGACTAGAACATACAACTTGGATTCTCGTCCTACGGCGACGACGAGATGTCCATGAAGCCCCTTCTTGATGTCAGGAACCCCTGCTACTCTTCCACAGTTTCCGCATCGTCCTTTCTTAAAAATGTCTCTGGCTCATTCGCTGGCCCGCCTGCCTCACGCGAGCAATACCTCCTCTCCTTTTTAGCTCGGCTGGTTTACCCCTCTACTGGGATCGTTGAAGATCTTCTCGCCTCTTCTAGTTTTCTGTTTCCTTCACACTCCTTTTCGCAAACGTTTCTCAATGCCGGAGCTCCATCGGATGACGCTTTCGTTCCATTTTCCCCCACTATAGGCGTCCGCCGTTCCTTTCAGTCACTGTCTATGCCACTGCCAAATGTGCCTGCTAAGCGTCCAGCATCTCTTTTGAATAACAATGGGGACTCCCGACCTCACTCGTCTCTTGTTCTTGGGCTAAGTCTAGGCAAGCGCAAGTATGCGTCTCTCCGAGTCCCCTCCGAATCATCCACCTTCAGCGATCTCTGCGGCTCCTCGAAGCGCATGCGTTCATCTCTGACTCTTAACCAGTCTTCTTTTGAAGTCGTAAAAGCAGACCCATTTGTCGAACTTGCGGATCTGAGCAGGCCATGCTCCGATGGAGTTGAGTTGGATGTCCTAGACATCACCAGCCATGTGTCTCCCTTCGACAACGTCGATTCTTCTGCCCTTGTCCGAGGTTCGTGTCTCTTAGATCGGACCCGACCCTGGCGCCATGGTGTTCTCGCATATATGCTGTCCAAACTGTCCGACGTGTCACTTTGCCTCATTTTCAGAGAGATTTTTGGTTGTTTCCTTCCGACACTGACGAAACACCTCTTTCAGAGGGTTCCACTCCGACTCCTACCAATATAGCGACATCTCGTCAGTCTTCCCAGTTGCTCAGCCAACTCAAGAAAGAGCTGTCACGGAAAGGGCTCGAAGACGAGATCGAATCCTCCAGTTCTGTTGATTTGTAAAGTCTCGTAGATATATTGGCAGAAGGCGGTACGATGACTAGCTTGCGTGGTACTCTTTTGCTATATTGTCACAGGTCTTCTTAACGTGCGCTTGCTCGAACTACTGGGCCAATCCTCTATTAGGCGCCTTAACCTTCGGAACTCCCTCACTGGCTTCAACACCTCCAGGCTGGATAGTGTTCTACAGGGTGCGTAGAGAGTGCGAAGTTACATGTACCCCATAATATCTTCGCACGAAGCAGTGTTTCGAAAATCACACCATTTCCACGCTCTCTCAATACTTGTGCTCGAATATGTTCCCCTGACACACGACGACCTCCTGCATATTCACCACCTGCCGAGTCTTGAGGAACTAAATCTGAATTATACGGGTGTATGCGACACTGGGTACGCACGCTCTGCCGAGCCCTCTACTTCCTTATATCCTCTTGCTAGGGTCTTCTACCTCGTTGCATTACGCCACACACTCACTACCCTCAAGCTACGCGGCAACAAATCAGTCACAGATAATGCCTTGCCCGCCTTGTTACTAATTTCGCACCTAATGATACTTGGTCTTCGTGGAACGACCATTAGCATGACAGGTCTCCGCCATCTTATTCCGTTCTCTGGCCATCTTTTCCTCGACGTCCCAGCAGATTGTGAGGCATATCTCGACAGTGAGTCTCAGGTTCCTTTTGCCCTAGGTTGACGCTTACGACCGAAGTAGAACTACACACCCAATACCTCCTCTCACCCCTCCCGCCTCTGATAACGGAACCCGAGGTGGTATCTACACTTGAGCGCGCTGCTCTCAAGCGCAACCTATCCGCCCATGCGGCGTACAACTCGACAATCAGCACGACTGGGAACAAATATGTCTTGTGCACGCAGCTTATTGATATCCTAGAACGGCGGCGGGGTGACCTGGCAGTGCGTGAGATGGTGTGGCGGAGCCGCGAACCCGAGGATGGTCTTGAACCTGAGGAAGTCCACCGGGAACACCTGATGCTTTAGAGCATGCTGTGCTATCGAAAAAAAAAAATTGGAGGTAGTAGCAGCATGGCTCATTCTTAACTTGTGAGCGTCTGGTTCGTATTGCAATCAGCATCGCAACGTCTGCGGATTTCTCCAAACCTTCTCCATGTCTTCAAATGTTTCAAAAACTACAGTATCCGCATTGCCTTGACGTAGCATAGGTCACTTCAGTGACATAATTGGATTCATATGCCTTAGCTAGGGATGTTTTATTGCCGAAGGCACCGTGACAAAGTAGCACTGCTGCGTGGGTCAGAGCTCCACCGCGCCACCCCGACGATTAGTATTATGTAATCTATCGCAACGGCTGTGGTGGCCCGGTTGCAACCTTGCCGATTGGCCAGGTCCCCGACCCAGAATTCACAGCTTTCTTTGTTTTTTGACACTGCTTGCTTCGGACCTTCTCTGTTCTGTACAGTCAACCAACCCCGGCCATATGGACAGACAATACGAAACTCGTGCTCCTGACTTAATAGCCCCCGAGTCGGGGGAAACCAGCAGCTTCTACCAGGGGCGCATGGCTGCCGGAAAGTGCACCAACACGCACGCAGGACGGATCTCGCTGTACTTGGAGTAAGGAGTAAGGGGCCTTTACGGGACACCGCCAGTGCAGATCCAAGGCATCACATGGGCCGTGGCCTCCGTGATCTTTTGCGTCGGGCGCCGCCCAATTCTAAGAATAGCGAGCACCAGACATCATTGCGTCGTAACTTACTGTGATATCGCTCGGGGGACGCCCTGGGACACATGACACGGCCCTGCTATTATCTTACCGCATTCATCTCGCCATCTACCCCTTGCATCTACCCCGTGTATGCGCGCTGGAGTCCTGCTATCTAAGGTTCTGCGGCAGCTTCCACCTGACACTGGCACTCGAAGCGTCTCAGAAGACAGAAGATCAGCCATACATGCTTGACAGATAGATTCCAGTCAGTGCGGGGTCGGACTTGTCGAAGAACTGCATTTAAGAGTGTTGTCGGGCGAAGAAGCATGCCACGCTCCATCGAGCGCCCTTAACTTCCCACGCGCGTGCCTGAGCAACCCGGCTAACTTACGATGATTCGCCATTCGTCTGTGTGAAAACTAGGGAGTATCGCTTTCGGCTACTGTAGTCTCAAGGGGGCAGCGCTGATGGCTGTGTGCAGCCCGTTTCCTTGCATTTTGGATCTCCGGATATGCACGGGCCCCTAGATATCGCCCTAACTTACCTCGTTTACGCAGCGTGGAGAACGAAATTTAATTCATTTGAGACGGTTCTTAAGACAAGGTTACCCGCAATTGCTCCGTACATTACTTCTGGGCTTACTCTACCTCAGGTCATGTCCCTCATAATTGACTGTATACGCCCCCCTCAGCCATCTACCCCCTCTCTTCCCCAACTGCGGGTCGATCTTAAAGATGCTCTCTATACGCCCACTCTTACCCGGATTATCACGCTCTCAGCCAATATTATGGAGGCAGCAGAGGCATGTACTCTTTACTCCGACTTTTCTCTTAGCTAACTCCAGACGACCTCTAGGCAGTTAAGTTGAACAAAGACTCGTGTCTTCGGTTGGCGCGACTCTTAGGGGACTGTGTCCTGAGAGTCCGGACCATCCTGCATGATAGGTGGGACCCACCGCCCTATGGAATAAAGGCGCCACTAGACCAACTGGAATCGTGAGCTTTCACCTCATTGGCATCTGAATGTGCCATGACGAGATGATTATCCCCTCAGACTCCTACTCACGATCTCGGACTGGATACATAGTCTTTCCCAGACCAGATTCTTGACACAGATTCTCAAGCAAATTCAAGTCAGGCGCAAGATCGAAGAACTTAAATCGTCTTTAATAGATCGTATTTCCGACCTCCAAGTAAGTAGACACCTCGTTCGAACACGACTACGCTAATACATTTCTAGGACGCTATATTTGAAGAGGTTCGCCGTACATTACGTCTAAAAGGCAACAGCCAAGTCGTATTACCCCCAAGAACAAACCTAGTACTTACATTGCGACTTCCTCCGCGGCCGGAGATCACATATTCTCAACCAGGACCCCACATACATTCGAGGGACAGCGATGGTGTGAGTTAGTTCGCTCAGTAGAATTTGTTTGGATACCTTAGTTACGTGCACTAGTATCCCCTTATCCATCGTTCAGAAATCGTACTACATGAGGATCGGCGCCCGACTGGCAGTCACGGTGGCGGATGGTGGGAAAACACTAGTCGAGCGTCTATTGGCGGGCGCTCTATTCTTGTCAAAAGCTACGACAGCACTAGAGCCGAGAAGGTGAGAGAATATTGCGGATAAGAACGCCTTACACTACATTGCCTTCTACAGTATTGGAACGAGGACATCGCATTTCTGAAGAGCGTCTGGTATGAGCCGCCGATCTGTGTGTTCATATACTCGAGTATCGTCTCAACGACCTGTCTCAGGGATGCACATCTACCTCAGTTGTTTGGAATATCACACAACAACGGCGCACCTCTGTTCATTGTCCTGCATGACAGTAAGAGGAAAACGCCTTTTTTTTTTCGAATGTTGTGTTTTAATGCCCTCGTTTTCTAGCGGGTCGGACAGATCTGAAGTCGTTCGTCACTCCGTACATCAAATTTGGCCAGCTATTACACGTTGCGGCAGTCGCTACTCGCGTGGTGAGTCCCGTTGCTTATTAGTCATGAACGTCCATCCAACTGATCATGTCAAACCAAGGCCGAACATTTACGAGTGTGTGGTTCTTTTGCATCCTGTCCGCGTCCTTTCACGCACTAGCAACCTCGTGCAGGCAGGTCTCTCTATGTTAGCAAACACTGAGCGGTGGCCCGCAATCTACGGCCAATTGGACTACCCTTCACTCGCAATGCTTTCAAGCATCAGAGTCAACAATCGCGGTCACGTCGTTATAGGAGCAAACATTGCTTCAAATCGCAGGGGCATCAACCATCGTGGCCCGTTGGTCTGGCTTTGTCACGAAGTAGGCGGTCTTTTCGGGTTCCTCACGCCTGAATATCGGCTAACCTCCTGTGCGACACTGAGGTATTTGGGGGAAGATACCCTGGTTCCGCCCTGGCCATAGGGGAAGAGGGTCTGTTCTCGCTAAATTGAATGCATCCCTCGTGTTGACGAATGGCTTTTACAGACCCAGTCAAGCGCGCCTGCCAACTAGCTAATCAGATCGCAGGGTCAATATTGCTTTGTGGTGCACAAGCCCCTACCCACGTTTCCAGTACCATAATGATGGACCTGCGGGACGCACAGTGGACGGCGCCCATGCTGCGTGAACTCCGGGCCTCGATGGTCGGCTGGGCGCTCGACGATCGCAGCGGGATCTTTTCGAACTTCGGCTATGGAGACGTTGGATTTCTCGTCGCAGACCCTGTGTCGAGAAAACGGACATTCACCGTGATCGGTAACGTGAGGAAAATCCTCGGTCCTCAGCAGTGGAAAATTCTGGATGTGGATGAGCCGTTCAGAAAACGACGTTCGATCGATCATTCGTTCGAAGGCGAGTTTGATGATGTGATTGCGAGCGAGATCTCCCCGAGCATCACCCGGTGCGTGCGCACTACGTCCCTCAATGACATTGTGTCCCCATCGCTTGTATATATCCTGATCGTGGAAACTTTCAGGTTCACTTTTGTCAGACCGTCCTCTGTCTCATACCAGCAACAATTCTCGTTGCACGAGAAACCACGAGATGCACACTCCGAGAACCCTTCTCGCTGGCAAAGTATCACCGCTCGCGTTTCGTCACTCGCACGGGAGTACAGCATCCCGCTCGAGAATATGATTCTAGGTCTGTCTCTCTCTCTCTTCACAGAGATTAATACGGCTCACCGCTTTCTGGAAAGTGACTGGGCATCGCACCTCAATCAACATCTCGACAAACTTCATATCTACGGCAATCCCGCCTCCGACCGAAGTCCATTTTTTCTTCTCATACGAAGACTACGTGACATCGTATTGGTCGTACGATGCGGTATACAAGCCTACTGACGCTAGGCGCGCTCTCGTTGCACCGCAAGCATTTATCAACGCATCGCCTTTGTGCGTGTTGTGCCTCTTACGCCGTCTTCCATTCCCAAGTTGACTTTTTCTCGGCCTGTCTAGATCCGAGAGGAGAGCGTTCTATATCCAGTTCATTCCCGAAGACTTTGTCCAGGAAAGCGCGTAAACATCCTCCAGATAAGCAGTGTATCGAGCGCTTTACTGACCCGAGCGTCGCCTCGTGATCCTAGGAAGCCGCGAAATGTTATTATATATTAGGATTTGATAGATAAGCGCCTACCGCACATTGACGTATGTATCTATGAATATACAGTAACAGCAGTCCGATGATAGTTGACGCTCTCGCATAGTCAGACCGCCTGCAGTATACGACTCGGATTGTGATGTGTACAGCTCAAATGAGGTCGTGTGAGGCCACTCCTAGTCCAAGATCTGTCTCGGTGCAAAGGCTCGCCGGGCGCAAGTGCCACTTTGGAGGGCGTAGGCCAGGGCAGCCAGCTACCAACACTTTTCTGCCAGCGCCCACCCGACTTTCATCAGGGACAGTCAGAATGGTCTTAGACTCAGCGGAGATAAGTGACGGCAATCCAATCCGATACAGTAATGTAATAAGGCCTCTTGCATTTCAAACACTTGCCGCCGCTGCGGCACTCCATCAGAAAATGCTTTACAGTAATTCGCCGCAACGTCTTGTCATGTGAGATGTAAGGACCGCAAGTAAAATCGCAAGAACTTCGGGGGTAGACCACCATCAATCAATACAGTAGTGAGTTTGTCGTGGTCATTGCAAATCGTATATGGCTTTTTGTGAACTTGAAGGACCAGGTACGGTTCTCGGCGGTTGTCCAGGACCGTGACTAACTTTCCTTGAAGACCGTACTAGGTGAGGACACGAATCGGACCCCCAATGTAGCAAGACTAGCGTGAGCAAAACGCTACGAGAGAAAGCAAGGCTTTCAAGTTTTTATCTTAGGTACATGCCCTGGGATAAATGAACTCAAAAAAAAAAAAAAGCTTTCAAGTTGACAAGTTCGGAGGATATGAGCCCGGCCTCAAAAGAGTAGCGTTCTAAACCTGGTACTACAGTATCCTGGTCTTCGAGAAGCAAGAAGACGTGTAAATTTTCTGTTACCGTGGCGTTGCTACCAAGATTCGACTCGAGAAGCAGCGCTCGGATACCCTCTCGAAGAACGAGCGGAACGGGCCAGATCAGGAAATAGCAATCGCTGTCGCCTTCCTGCGTAGCGTAGAAGAGGAAGCAGGTTCGTCATGGACTCCTAGTAGTGTCACGAGTGTCGCGATTACGTTGGTCCAGCCAATCCGGATCTTACGGTAGTTGGCATACTGTATACTGTATGAGTCCTCGGGTTTCATGAGCATGCCAGCTAGGGACGACGGTTGTGAAAGAAGAGAGCGTTGAAAATTTATCGCATTATGACTACGGGCCCTGGGTGATATCCGAATCCATGACGGGGTGCTCCTTCTCGCATCCTGCTGGCACACAACTATACTGTATCGCCATCCCAACATGACAACTGCCACATTGGTCTGGGAAACGACCGTGGGCAGAACTTCTACATGTTCCTCGGTTATTCGCCGCAACGCAATGGAACTCGGCGGCGCCGTGCACTAGTCTCGGAAGGGGGTTCTTGGGGTTCTCAGATTATCAGATATCTGCGAGTTGGGTGGCGATAGAGACCAATACAGTAACCTCTGACGAGGCTGAGCAGTACCAGAGTGGTACCAGTCCTGAGACAAGACCCATCCAGGCGCAGGTGGTAGCGTAGCAAAGGCCATCCATATCTACAGTTGCTAATGTAGTTAAAGTAGTGTCATTAGATCGAGCAGTTGCCCCCATAATCAAAATTATAACGCACTACAGTATACCTTCGACTCGGCATTAATCCACATCCTCCTCATCCTATTCCGAATCCTCAATCATCGCCGCACTCTTCACCTTGACGCCATCCGGGCTCTTCAGCACGTCCGCCAACGCATCACGCACAACAACCTTCCGCCTCTTCCGCTTCCGCGTCCGCACATGCTCGTCCACCGCTTCCCCCGCTGTGCGCTTATTCCGCATCCGTCTCCGCGGACGTATCGCACCACGAAGATCGCGCCACACGCCAGCCTCATATGCCACAGCTGCGCGCGCGTCTCCAGCGTCGAGAAGTGCTTCTCCAGCCAGTTCGACCTCGAGCGCCTCGTCGTCCGTCTCGTCCGACATGAGGTCTTCGTCGGAGTCGTCATAGTTGGGATCGTACGGCCGATGCACGCCTTCCGATATCGCGCCGAGTGCCTCTGGAATCGTGCCGGGCGCGTAGATGCCGAAGGGGTGCGAGGGCGCGATGAGGTCGGGGGCATGGATGAACGGTGCGTAAGGTTCGCGATGTCGCGCGTGCAGCAGGGCGTGCTGTGCGTCGCCCTCCTCGTCTGTCCATATACCGTCCTCCTCCTCCTCCTCCTCCTCCTGCTCGTCACGCCGTCGCATGAGCAGCGCCAACGGCACGTCCTCCTCGCTCTCCTCCTCGCTCTCCTCGAACCGCGCGAGCAGCGCGTCAAAATACGCCTGTTTACCTAGACACGCACCGCGCGTCCGTAGTGCGCGTCTGACGTGTGGGGGACGTACGACGCGCTTGCCGAGACGCCACATCTTGACGTGTCCGCGCCGCGCAAAGTCTAGTTCGCGCAGGGCGAGGGCGCGTCGTATGATATCGCGCGTGAACCGCACGACGAGCGTGTGTAGTGTTTGGATCGTAGCTGCCGAGATGAACTCTGTGACGCCCTGAGGCTCCGAGGGGTCCAGGCGGGGATACAGTCTGCGGTCGTGAGCATCCGTTGATCGTGGAGTGGGAAGGAAGGTGGGACACGCACCGCATGAGGCGCCATAGCGCACCGAGACGGAATAGACCCAGTCCGTTCTCCCGCATGTACTCTGCGCCGATACCGAGCTCATCGAGTTTGCGCTGGACTTTGTACGGACGTGTCGTGCCGTGCAACCTGCGTGCGTCGTCGCCTGGGTCTGCATCGTCGTCAGTACTGTCATCGGCAGAAGGACGGCGTTGATTCGGTGCGGTTGCCTTGCGTCCGGGTTTGAGACGCGTAGGGTCGAGCTGTGCAACACCGCCGCTCGCTTCGGCTCGCTTTCGACGCATATAGAGACGTTTGTATGTGCGTCTACGCGACGCTGGTGAGAGGTTAGCGAGGGCATCGACGTCCTCAGAATCGTCAGCTGGACTGGGTGCTGGGCGATCAGTCGACGGCGGTATCCCGCCCTCCTCGTCCACACGCAACATCCGGTCCAAAGCCTGCAGCGCCACGTCGTCCAACCTCGCCAACACATCCTCGCGCGCCCACACGCCCTCCCGTTCCTCACACCACTTCCCAAACTCCTCTCTGCGCGCCTGCTGACCTGCCCGATCGCGTTCTGCGCCCTTCGTGCCTTCGCCTTTACGCACACGCATACTGTTCCGCATCGCGCGCTGTGCTTCCGCGCGTGCCGCAGCGCAGCTTTTGTCTGTGCGCGTGGGTTCCGTGGCTGCTAGGCGCTCAGCGTGCGCATCTTCGAGCTCGACGAGGGCATCGGATACTTCGTATGCGGCGGGGAGCTGGTCGCGTGCGATTGCTCCGCGGATGGCTGTGAGCTCCTGTGCGCCATCGCGCAGTAGATCGAGGTATACGATGACGTCGAGCTGGGATTTGGTGCCGATGCTGGAGGCTATGAGGTCTGGGCGGAAACGGGAGTGTGTGCTGAGGGCATGGAAGAAGCGTGCTTTCTCTGTGGATGTCCAGTAGCCTGTTGGTGGGTGGTAGGACGGTGCGTAGGGCGGTTCTGGGGGATCTGGAGCGCCGGTGAAGTGGTGGCGCGTGTCGGAGATGTGGGCGTCGAGGTGGACGGTGAGGAGGTCTGTTGAGTGTGAGGAGAGGTCAACGTCGTCGTGTGTTGTTGCCATTATTAGAGTTTTGTTTTGTGCGGAAGGGGACGGACGCCCTTTGTGCTCTGATCGATCAACGCGGAGATGGAGTCGCCAGCAGAGCTCGATGGCGCATTCGATAAACTGACAATCTCGCCAGATTCTGAACAGCAGCGCTCTCATGCGAATGCTCACCCACCAGATGGCCAGCACGACCAGCCCCAGGGCGACCAGGAAACGTCGCAGGAAGACGTCTGGTATCTCAAGAGGATCGAGTTCACCTCTCCGTCTGGCACGACACGCAGCTACAACATCATCACACAGAACTATAACGGGTGCGTTGTCAGACGTCCTCAGGAGCATGTCAGCTAATACACAAAAGGCCGTGTTCATTCATCGCGATATGCAACATATTGATTCTGCGCGAACAGATAGAAATCCTTCCCCGCGGTCGCAGGAGCGTCTCCTACGAGTTCCTAGCCCAACTCCTCGGAGAGCACATCCTCCTAACTGCACCACAGGTGGACGTGTCCTCAGCACTATCAATGATGCCCCTTACCACCAGTGAGTTCCCGCCAACCCGCCCTCAGCGTGACCTAACAAGACACTCTCAGAGGGCATGGACCTCAACCCCGTTTTCACCTCTGCGACTGCCTTTCGCCCTGCGACGACAGGCGGGGAGCTCGCGCTCTTCGCCAGCGCAGGTATCACCCTTGTTCACGGATGGCTCGTCGACCCCGCAAGCTCTGAATTCGCAGCGGTCTCGCGTGCAGGGGACTACGATTCGGCCGTGAATCTGATCGTGGAGGCGGACGTGCTGACGCGCGGGCTGCTCGTAGGTGATGGGGACGGGGACACAGAGTGCGCGGGGCCCAGCAGTGCAAGTCCAAACATCAACCTGACGGACGAGGAGCAGCGCAAGGTCGAGGATGGTGAGCAGTACAATCTCCGTGTACTGACACATGACCCCTCACGCACTACTCTAGCCGTTGCGATTCGGACTTTCCTCGACCAGACGCGTTCGCAGTTGACGTACCACGGGCTCTTCACACTCGCTTCCCTCCAGCCAGCCCCAAAGTCCGAGCCCGAACCCGAACCGTCTCCGTCCGACCCCGCCACCGCCGAGGAACCCACGACACCTGTCGAACCACCACGACACCCTGAGCTCTTCGCACACTTCCGTAACTCACACCTGGCGGTGCTGTACCGGCACGCCGATGCGCTATACAATCTCGTGACGGATCAGGTGTTCCTGAACGAGCCGAGCGTGGTCTGGGAGCGCCTTGAGGACGTCGACCAGGGTGCGTCTGTGTTCGTAGACAGTGCGTTTCAGCGTGCCACGCCTGTCGGTGGCGACTGGGCAGGTTGGACGCCTGCACCTGAGCGTGTGGAAGATCCTGCAGAGTGCGTGTTTCCCCAACCCACATGTCATATCATCGCTTAAATGCATCACGGATAGCCGTGAACTTGCATTGCAGCTGCAAAAAGCAGAGGACGAGCAGGCGCGTCTGGCACGTGCCAAGTACGAGGAGGTGCGATTGTCTCAGTGGAGGAGAGACGAGCAGCCGCCTTCTAAGAGAAAAGATAAACATAATAAAAAGGATAAGGATGGTAATTGTACAATTATGTAATTAATATCACGGGCGTGCTACATCGACCACGACGGCGACGACAAGAAAATGTCCTCAGACTCGCAGAATGGCGACGGAGATTACATGGAGGACACAGAAGAGATAGACCCGACCGTATTTCGTATTTGGAATCCCCTGCACAAACCAGCCACCTTGCAATATACCACGGAGCAATTACACAGTGAGCGCATCGTTCGCCGTCGCCCGTGCCAACTGATCTCACGCAGCGGATGATGCAGCCATGATACACGAAGGCGACGTCGACCTAGATCCGGAATACCAGCGCGGTCTGTCATTCACTGTTGACGCCCTGCACGTTGTTGATCTCCACGTGGTTATATAGCCGTGGTATGGTCATCATCCAAGCAGATGGCCATCATAGACTCACTGTTCCATAATTACTATATCCCACCTGTCGTCTTTGCGATTTCGAAAGACCCTGTAGACGGAGCGGTGACGAGGTTGTGCGTCGATGGAAAGCAGCGTTTGACGAGCATACAAAAGTTCTTTGATGGACAGGTACGTCGCACTCACCCTCCGCACTATGTGAACCATCTGACAGAATAGCACAGATAGCTTGTACGGACACCCTCCAAATTTCACAGTAACCGAATACCTCACCCGTCCTCTAGATCGATGTCCACGAACGAAAAAGCTGTGGTGGTATACTACGTCAACAGCCACACGAGGATCACGCTCTGAAATCCCAGCCTTCGAGAAGCGAGTATTCGCCCAGAAGCTCCTCACATGCAGTACGTCTCCTCTCCACCTTCCCCCACCCACCCTAACCCTCCCCCTCAGTCGAATACCACCACCTCTCCCCAGCAGCGGAGCGCGAAGTCTTCCAACGCGTGCAGCTCGGCATGAGCCTAACCTCCGCCGAGAAGCTCCAAGCCATCTCCTCACCCTGGGCGAACTACATCACACATCTCGAAAAGACACACGTGACGATCGACGGGGGGCTAGTCGACGTGATAACATTCGACGACACGCGCGGCCGCGCGTTCCAGAATATCGCGCAGCTCGTGTATTGCTGTGAGGGCCTGCCATCCGCCCAGCGCATACCGTCGGTCGCGAAACTCGAGAAATGGCTCACGGCGCCCGACGAGAAACCGAGCAACGCGTTCCGCGATGCGATGGGCCAGGTGCTCGATCGGCTTTGGGAACTCGCGCGCAGTACGGAGCACGACGCTGCGTTCCGCCTCAAAGCCAAAGTATCCCCCGTCGAGTTTGTCTTCATCGGTGCGCCCGCCCACCCTAACACCTGCCCTAAATCTGATGGGGGATTGACGCGCAGGTGTACTGCTATACACGATGCGTAACGGATATACCGCTGCGGAGCAGTCCCGCGCGGTCTTCGTCCTCCGCCGCGATATACGCAAGGCGCACGTCGACGTCCGATTCAATGCCCGCGTCGCGGCGGATTGCTGGCGTCTCATTGACGCCATCGAGAATGGAGAGATCGACATCGAGCCGCCCAAGACCGCCGCCCCACCGTCAAGCACCACACCCACGACAAACGGCCGGAAACGCAAGTTATACGCATACGACAAGCCGCCATCAGCGCGCCCGCCTGTACGGACCCGCGGCCAGAATCCATATTAAAGCCCGACGTGTGTCGTTCGTTGTACTATACTGTACCACTAATAATCACTGCGTTTCGTTGCTGTTGCTACTACAGACCATTTTTTTTGCTATACGTTACATTTGCGACACGCTCTGAGCCTTTTGTATATTGTTGGACATATGTAATATCTATTCTTTCAACTTTGCACCTCCCGATCACCTCGTGTATGCGACAAAATTTATGGTCCGTGGTACAGTCGCTAGCTTAGCGCACGCAGAGCATCGACGTGTGCTTGGCGTTTCTTGACAATATCAGCGTGAACGATAGTCGCACGGAGGTCGAGCTCGAGCTATATGCACACATCAGCGATCTCTTTCAGTGACAGCAACGCACGCATACGCACCTGGAGGAGCTTCTCCGGCTGCCACATACGCGTAGGCAGGCTCTCAAGCGCGACATACACAGCAGGGATCGAGTCGCAGCGCAAGAGCTCCGCCTCATGGCTCTTCAGTATACCCAGCGCAATCCGAAACAAGACGTCCAAGCCGTCCAGCAGCAGAACGTCCCACACGCGAAACAGCGTCTAACCGTCCAAAGTCAAAGTCAAAAATCAAAATCAAAAAAGCGTTCGCTGAGCGCGCACCTCGACGGGGAGACAGTCGGTGAAGAGGGAGAGGAACCACGAGAAACATATTGCGGGGAGGTCGATGGTGAGCTCTGCGAGGTGCGCCGCGAGCTTAGGCATGCCATCTTGGACTAGGTCGAGTAGGACGAGCGGGCATGCGCGTGAAGGGAGCAGCGTTGGCGAGAAGAAGCCGTCTGGGAGTATACGCTCTACGAGCGCCGCGAGGACCCAAAACGCCGCTTCCTCGTCCGCATGTACCAGCAGCAAAGTCGACGCTACCAGATTCATACCCTGACAATACCCGACCGCCGGATTCCGCCTACAACCACGTCAAAAAAAAAAACGAAATACCATCCAACGAGACACGTACCTGCTATACGCGATGAGCACCCTACGCAGCTTCTGCACGCCTACGCCATCACCACCAAAGAACATATTAAGTGGCATAGTCCTCCCGACGTCCTTATCGATCTCCCGCACGACACCACCACCATCACTATCCGCCTGCGCGAGCAACTCCGCAAACACGCCCGGTTCCTGCATCTCCAGCGCTCCGCTCGCCTCAAGCCACACCTTCGCGCGATACGCAAGCGGCACACCAGCACGCACGAGCCTTGCCAGCTCACGCCGTTCCTCCCTCAAGCCCAACTGCGCGATCCCAATAAGCCCATCGCTATGCGCCAGCTCGTCGTCCGCTACAGGCCCATCGAGCCCCAGTAACGCCGCAGCGTCTCCGGCCTTGCCAGCGGCAGACGGTACAAGCGATGCGGCGGATATGGTATGTGTGCGTGAGCGCCTACGAGCGCGCACGAAGGCGTCCCAGTCTTTCCGCTGCGATGCCTGTCGCTCGTCGTGTATTTCCGTAAGCTCGCCGAGCAGCCTCCGTAGCACGTTCGCACATACGTGCCGTGGCGTGTCGGGGCCTACAGCTAGTATGTCCATGCTGGTGGCGCTGGCACTGGTGCTCACAGAGACGCCGTCGGCGGACTGTTGCTGTTGTTGTTGCCTGAGCGCGCTGGAGCGCGAAGACCCGCGCGAGGGCGGTCGGACGGGAAAGTCGGTCTCGCCGGTGCAGCTACATGCATCTTTGACGATCTCGATGCAGTCTCGGTCCGCTTCGTCGTCTGACCACTCGTCTTCGGTCCTGTCGGCGATCTTGACGCCCGTGAGACAGGCTGGTGCGGCGCAGCGGCACGTACGTGCTCGTACTAGCAGGAGCAGGTCGTACAGCGCCACATCGTACATGAACCCGAAGCGGTCTACGAGCGGCTCGCTGTCTGCGCGATGCGTCGGTAGAGGCGGGAGGGCGAGGGGTCCTACCAAGGACGGACGGAAGTCCCGCGCGGTCAGGGGAGTATATGCGCGCGAGAGGTACTCTGTTGGTGGCTTGGAGGTGGCGGGGAAGATAGATTCGAGGGGAACGGACGCGTTTTTGCGCATGGCTGGTTGGGAGGGGGCTGGGTTGCTTTGGGTGGGCTGCGGAGCGTCGGCGGTATTGGTGTTGTTGCGCACGTTGCGATCTGCGTGGAGGGTTGGACGTCGTTGTGGCTGTTGGAGGAAAGTGCCAAGTAGAGGAGACGCAAATGCTGGCCCAGAGATAGAGAATGATGCTGCAGTACGCGTCTTGGCTTTAACAGTCGATACGTCCTCAGACCCGCTGAGCGCACGGTTGAGCGACGCTGTCACGTCCGCCCCGGAGCTCTTGACAATCGTCGCCTTGGGGTTGGTGATCTGCTCGTGCTCACGGTCATGCTTGCGTTCTCGTTTGTCCTTGCTATGTGCACGGATTTCGACGGCTTCCTCTCGCGCTCTTTTCACCAGCTCAAAGGCAAGGGAGCCGATGAGTGCGCTCGTCCCGATCCCACGTTCAACAAGTACGCTGTTCGGATCCGAAGTCATCACGCGCGTTGCATTGACTATCGCCCGAAGGGCAGAACCCTGAGGCGGTTTCTCCCCCGACGCCCGTGTAGAATGTAGAGACGGTTCACGAGACGGAATACCAGAGTGTTGCAACTGAGTCGTCAAGCTCGGCGCCGCCGGCGTAGGAAGTGTGAACGTCGAAGCAACAGGTGAGCTGATGGCCGTGGGGAGTTTCGGGACCTCAGCATCAGCAGCAGCAGGAGACTGTGCTGGGGGCACCGCGTCGGAGACAGAGAGATGACGGCGCCTCTTGCCCGATGATGGGGAGACCGGGTTGAGGATTGAGAAGCCTAGCGTGCCAAAAACGCTGCGTGATACTTTGCGCCGACCCTGTGTGGTTGCTGATGGCGACGGTGGCGGGGCGCCCTCGGGTAGCTCCTGCGGAAATGCCAGATCCGATTCAGACGCCTCATCCTTACTAAGGGAGGGCAGAGGTGGCCGCCCGTGTTTAGTTCGGGGTTTGGCCCACCAGGTTCCCATCCAGTCGCTAAACGAAGAGCGGTCTGATTTGGTACTGCCAAAGCTGGGTGCATTCTGGCTGTGTTTGCTGGTAGAATGGACGCTGCTTGTGTCGGCCTGATCGGGGTCCTGCGGTGCGATGGAAGCCTCAATTTCACCGGGACTTGTGATTTGTGTGGAGAGTGAATCTGATGGAGGTGTGATGGTAATCTTGGATGTGGTTGGGGTTTCTGTGCCAGGCCCTTGAGGCTCTTCAACTCGAGGGAAGATCACAGCATCCCCCATCGCTTCGGATAATGTATCGGTGAGGAACTGGGCGATCCGTTCGTCAGCTGAAACTAGTCAGAGAAGCAAAGCTGCGCACCATATGGCTCTGACTCCTCTCGACCTTGTGCAGGCCCTCGTCGTCGTCAGTGAACAGAGACTGCACGACTCGCCGGGCGATGTCCCTGTCCGAGCCCTGCAACTCCTTCATCAGCTCGTGTGCGCGTTGTCTGCGGGCATGTTCCTTCTCCTGGAGCACGCGTAGATTTTCTTCCATCTCTCGCCTGACTTTGGTGAGGTTATGCACGGCAGACGACAGCACGCGTAGCGCGGTGTGATACGGATGGCCTGACACGGAGGCAGGAGATTCTGAGACGCTGATGGCGGATATGGCAGACTGTATCGCCTCGTCCGAGTAATCGTGCCATTGCGTCGCGAGGATGCGCGACGCTGCGCCGGGCAGGAGGCCGTCGATCGTGACGAGGTCCGCAGTACGCGCCACGTTATTCGTGGAGAGATGGTCCTTCGAAGAGCCCACAACAAACGTGGGCGGACGTTCCTGTGGGCTGTCCCATGCGGTGGGCAAGGGTTGTCGAGTCGCCGAAGCGTCGCGCGTTCCAGTCGTCGTATGCGCACGATCAACCTTGCCGTATCCACGCACGCTGCCATCCCAGTTTGCGCGCGCGTGTCTTGAGCCTGCTTGGGCGTTGGCGTCTAGTCGCTCTCTGAGCGTGGAGTAGGTGGGGGTGGAGCCAGCGTTGATGGTATCCTCAGAAGGTGTTTCGGGCGGTCGTGGTGAGACGCGAGCACGACGGCCACGAGTGGGAGTTTCGTCTGCTAAGAGAGGATGTGAGTGTACGGGTGTCGACAGCTGGGGTATCGACGAGGAGGCGGAGGCCATCATTGATATCTACGGAATCATCTGCAATGCGAGTCGCGTGTTCGTTCCGAGACGCACGAACCGACGGAATGATGTAGACGACGCACGTGGCACTCGGCCACTCAACTCTCCGTCCATTCCATCAACCATGGCCTGGTTCACAAGCAGCACACCAAAACCAGACAAAGACTCAAATTCATCCTTCAGAGAAGACCGCTCAAAGTGCTGGGAAGCGAGGGACGCTTATTTCGCCTGTTTGGACGCCGCAGAGGTCGTCGTCGCAGGCACGGAGGGCTCAAAGTGCGCGCCGCAGAGGAAGGCCTACGAGCAGAACTGCGCAAAGAGCTGGGTGAGTCTGTATATTTAATCATCCCCTCGTCATGTTCTCAAACGCAGTGTAGATCGACTATTTCAACCAGCGTCGCGTGTTGGCGGAGAAGCAGAAGCCAATGCTGGCTCAAGCAGCAACCCAGGCTGCTCAGGCAAGAAGATCATAAACGGGGTAGCATCTATTTCCAGTACGTCTCTCTCCTGGTATACTATTCTCCTTTAATCCTGACGGCGTCCAGTACACATCACCTTATCCGCGTTATTGTATAATACACCATCTTGCAATCGACTTTTACTCACGCCATTGTTTATCATTCCTCCCACATATGGACATGACAGCTCCGCCTATCATCATCACTGCGCAGCTGGTATTTTACGCCATACTCTGTGAAAGAGAAGCCTATCCGCAGGCGTCTTGTCCGATCTCCGATCTACGTCTGGTTGCAGTTCGCAGTTCGCAGCGCACGAAACCATATGTCGTCGCTCTCCTCGGCCGCGCCGCGCAAACTTGGCACTGTGGTGCTGCCCCATTCTTGCATGCTGCGATGGCACAGACGATAGAACTCATCACGTATCGACGATGAACAAAACGCAACGCTGGACTGGCGCCTGCAGTGCCCGACCTAGAATTCGATCAACGAGTCACCAAGAACCTTCAGCGATCAACGAGAGCCCTAGAAACGCGCTCTACCAACCAAACAAACTTGCCAGCGAGTGATCGCCCTATCTTGACAGTTAATCTGTGCCATCATATCAGGTTCCCTATCGGCTTTCGCCGAGATGTTGCTCGAATGAAATGAATGAATCACAGCTAAGGGCTCGCGAGGTCGAAGCGAATATGCCCACCGTGCTGCGCCATCAACAAGACATCTTACGGCAGCTGGCTCTGACGACTTTCGGACAACTACGTCGAGAGACAAGCGAACATCCAGAGAAGCGCAGTCGCCCCGTGCGCATTTGTGATGTTGGCCTGCGTACGCGTTTCGGTCATGTTCACGGTCATGTGAAAAAGGCAAGACCAAGTTCCTTCCATCCAACGGCGATAACGACTGCGGCCTACCAGACATGGCACTGTAACAGTACGCGCATTACTGTACTTTACACGTGCTCTGTGGCCGCTGAAACATCTCTACGGGGATCTCCTTCCGCCTTCTCGTCTTTGACTCTCGTAACTAGCCGGGGGCCTGCGCGGCCAACCACGACCGAGGTTCTTGTTTTCTAATTTTTTTTCGTGTATTCGTTGCAGGGCCGTGTCTCCTCAGCAACTGACCGACCATACACAAAAAACTACTCGTCCACATGTTCAGTGTCTATGCAGTCGAAGCAAAGCACCGAGTCCTGATCATGCTGATCATACATACTGTAAGCGCATAGCCATATACTCCGGGCCGACACAATGGTCATAACTTACTGCAAAGCAGAATTTGCTCATGCGGGTGCTCGATCGGCGCCGGGAGACCACAAGAAGGCTTATTTCCATCAATCGAAGCTTCTCTATCCTACGGTATACCGAAGATCGGAAACCGAAGGGGGGATTGGACCCTTTCGGTACTGCTACAAGTGCTACGCACAGCCTTACAGCAGTACTACTGGCAACGCGAATTTCAGACCTTCTTCGTTCGTAATCTAACTTTAACGTCTCACTGGAAAACCCCGTGGTCTGAGTCTCGCGCCACCACGCGCCACTGGCATCACTGGCACGCCCGCCCGAACTGCGTAAGTTAACTGACAGTACCAGTGTCACTTACTGCATTAGTCAGTTAACCTAGTGATCCAATCCATTACTTCTTTAGCTACCGAGGGCTGCACGCAGGTTGATCCGAACTGGTTGCTTCGACGACTCGAAGTTCTTCTTGGGCGCTTCGAGGGTCTGATCCTCAATAGTTGGTATCCAGTCCAATAGAACTGAATGAATGGAATGCCTGCGTCTCTCTGCTACGAAATGCCGAAGGAAGATGATTACGCTGCACCGTGACAAAGTCGTGGCCCCAGTCGGATATCCCGGGTCCCGATTTCGTCATTGTCTCCCAGCTTACCGCGATCAAAACTGAAACAAGTAGTGCACGGTAGCTACGAGCCGAGGAAAAGAAGCATTCGCCTCGCTCCTTCAGGATGGGTGGGACGGTATGCCGCCGCCAACTTTAGCAAATCGTACCTCAAAACTTCTTACCGGAGATCGTTTTCTCCGGCCCAAAGGTCTTCTGCATACTCGAAAATTGAACTCCAGCGGCGCAGCAAAGGGGGGAAGCAGTTCCACGATCTTATCGTATTTCTATGTGAATACGCATGCTCATGCACAACTCTCTGGGGTTGAAGCGCCGTCTCATGGTGTGCAGCACACGGTGAACACGGATCGCCGGGATGGTTGGTGTTTTCAGTGGCTTAGTGGTGCAAATTTTATTTTTCACACAAAGCGACAGTTTTTTTTTTTCACTGCGAAACCGATTACCGGGCCCAGTCCGAGTCAGTGGCCCAAGAAAAGAAAGTTTCCTTTTCCAATTCGGTCAAAACGTCTCGTCTCAGAGCAACGCGGCTACAAGTACTCTCTCACGCGGAATCTACGCTTAAGATACTCGCGTCCAGATCCAACTTGTCTCCATTGTGACCACGCTTATACAGCTCCGTGGCTTCGGATAGAGCAGTAGCTGGACTGGAACTTGCCGTGTGCAACCAAGCGAGAACTTCGCGCTTCGAAGTTCGAAGCATTTTTAAAGGCCACGTCGTCAGTGGTGTAACTTGACAAGCGCCGGATAACGCAACAACAGCACGAGTCATGTCATGTACTGTAGTCACAGAACCTCTGCAGCAACCACATCGGCCACAAGTTCCCTCGCTCGTTCCTTCAAACTCAAAGCCCAAACACGATCTCCGCTTCCAGTAATTAAACTTACGCCGCAGAGACGCTGTAGCGACGAGACACAAAGCAAGCGGGGCAAAACAACACAACCATAACATAACTTTACAGCAAAGCAAAGCAACGGACTCCTGATCAGCCTGATCATCGGCGCGGCGCCCAAAGCCCGTTCTCGTCAATGTATCACGTGTATCGCTCAGTCAGTCATGCCAGCCAGGCGCGAATCGAGCTTTCGCTCGAAAGTCAGTCCGAATCCCAACCGCGGGATAAAACCGTGTTAACCTAGACCACATCGGTTCGGTCCACCCGCCGTCGTAGCAGCGCAACGCCGTACGCAGCGAGGCCAGCTCGACCCGCGCAAGTGGGGAACCTTTAACTGTGTTTTCCGCGGCCTCGGACGGACGGCGATCGGGGCCCCCAACGCAATTTAAGTCACTGTAAAGCCGGTTGCTGGCATGGGACCTCGGGACGGTGAGTGAGCGCTGCTTGCGAAATGTCGTGTCGCGGGCAGGACAGGACAGGGCAGAGGGGCAGCACCAGCCGGAAACGCGACGCCCGGGCACGTTGCGCATGCGTATGTGCTTGATCGTGCGTTGCGTTGCGTTACGCTGCGCGCCACACGCAAAAATCGGTTTCATATGCATCTTCGTACAAGTTGGCAAAGTCCTCAGCGTCTCGTGTTTATGTAATACGGTGCGGAAGCTCCGAAAGGTCCCTTTAAATTGCGTTGCCTGGTGGGTGTCAATGCCACTGGCATGTGCCACATGCCACATGGTGCCTCGACATGCGGGATGCACAGCCCCTTTGGTTTATTGTGTGTCAAGACTTGGCGTAACCATGCTCAAGTCCGCGCGGGCGCGTTACTATATCGGTCGCCCGCCCATGCGCCCTCTACAACAATAACGCGTGCATATCAGACAGACAGACAATAGCGCGAACCCCAGTAGGAAAAGAAGGTATCTGATGATGGTGCATACTTCCAGTACGTTAAAGAGAAATTGCAAAGGAAGGCAAATAACTTTGATATTGCTTGTGACAATTACAGTATTTACAAAAACGAAAGGAGCGGATGCAGTGAGAGATATTGTACTGTAGTCGTGATTATACGTCACCAAATCTTGTGAAACGTTTCAGCGCCATGGCACCACAGTCCTGCACAGGCTCCAGGGACAAATTACTGGAGCGGCTCTCGACTGCTGGAGAGACGGTTGAGATGAATATACACATCCGTGCCGAAGCCGTCGATAGAAATGAGATGAAGGTCGCCACCAAAGTACCGCGCATAGAGCCGGGAGAGCGGAAGGCCATACCCAAGGCCTGCCATCGGCGCGTTAAAGTCGCTGGCCTGGAAGTCTTGGTCGATATGCTGGCCATCCATCGTCGTGTACATATAAGTCCAGATGAGCGGGATCGCACTGCGCGCTATCCCGCCACCCTCATCAGAGATCTTGATCGTGATGTCCTCCTTTCCCTCCACGACGATCACTTTGATGGGCGGAATCGCATCCTCCTTGTCGTGACCGTACCGCTCGACCACCGCACGGAGCGAGTTCTTGAGTAGTTCGAAACATATGTGCGACAGATGGCCTGGCACGTACGAAAAGTGGAGGTCTTTCGGGCATATCAGCTGCACGGGCGGACCCTTAAACATGCCGTAATGCTCCTCGCAGACAAATCGTGCGTTTTCGATAGCTTCATGGACAATGTCGTGTACATTCTGATTTCGCACGCGCCAGTGTCAGACCAAGTGGAGAAAAAACAGGAACGAGCATGTGCAGAAGCTTACGGCACGGGTGCAGATGATTCCGACATAGTCCGTGTGGGGCGACAAAGTGTTGAGCGCGACGTCTATGTGTCAGAAGTGTGAGAGCTGAGGTACCGCCACGACGCGACGCATGGTATGGACTTACGTTGGCCAATTAAGAATCGGATGCCGATCCGAGACATGTAGAAGCGATCGAGCCAGGCCTGGACATCAAGCCCGATGTTTTGCGCCTTTTGGTTTCGCTTCCACTCGAGGACGCCCTGTGCGACGGTTGTCACTGTGGGGTCATGACGCTTCTTGATGGCGTCGAGCGTCTGCGTGAAACGCTTATTGTAGTCGTGTACTTCCGGTGGCCATTCGGTGTTGGTAGTTTTCGCGTAGTATCTGTACGAATACCGGTGAGCGCCATCAAAAAAGTCTCTGTTTGATGCAGAATCTCCGACCGTTTCTCAATAGGTATCCGAAGGCGACCTCGATTAAACCCATTTCCGTTCCCATTTGTGGTTTCACTGGCTCGGCCGTACAGGCCTTCCTCGGACAGGTTCGGCGTGGCCTGGGGGAGCGAGATGTCACCTTGGTTTAGGGCGGACCGAATGTCCGGGGGTAGAGTGATAGGCGGGAAGTTAATCAGTTCCTAGAGTACAAATAAATGATTAATATGAGAAACAGGCGATAGCAACGCACCTCGAAGGACTGGGCATACCAGTTCTTGACCCTCTTGATAGAGGGCATGTGGCTTAGATTGTGGGGAAGGTCATCGAGTTCTTTGGCACGGTGCGCGAGTCGGACTGGGAGCTCCTCTTTCCATGCGGAAAATTAGCAAGGTGATAGGGTGGATGAATGGCAGAAGAGGCGCGTACCGAGCAGGAATTGACTGGCTCTCAACAGGGTCCCCTGACTGGGGTTCTGACCAAATCGAACCATTTGCTGCAACGACACTAAAATATTTATGGTAAGGTAAATGATTGCTCAGCCACAGAAAAAAGAAGCTGACCGCCGGACTGGGGAAACGAGGCAAAGTGATGTATCTTGTCCCATAACGCAGAGGATATCCTGAACGAGGACGACATGGTGGTTTTCAGCGAAGAGGACCTGCTGAGGATCGTGCGACGGAGCCTGGAGCCACTAGAAGACGGAGCAAGGCGTTGAGCAAGTTGCTCGTGACAATGCGGGGTAACATCGGTTTTCACGTGCCTGCTTGGCTTGGCTGGTCATTTGACCCGTTCTGCGGTCCGAGTTGCCGAGTTGCCAACCCTCGCAGCGAGCTCAGTTCCGTCCAATCGGTTTTAAAACATAATCCACGCAAATTATAAGTCGATGAAGCTGCCAACGGGCGCTGAGTGTCATCATGATCACACAGACCTTGAGACCATGGAGCCGGGTTTCATCTCGTGGCACCACGCAGCATCGTTGATTGTGATCTTTATCCGGGATCGCGACGAGAGCTTCGAATGATCGGTTTTATGAGATTCTGCTTTCGTGAGTCAAGCAACGCCGTCAAACCCCCTCCGAGGTGCCGCATGACCGAACGCCGGTGCAGTCCTATTGTTGTTGCATTCGCTTCTTTGCAGCCGTCCTTCGCAGCGCCTATCCGTAATCGTTATAAGGGCTTGGTCCCTGCTTCCAACATGCCTGATCACCACGCCTTTCTTGTTCTCTTTTCGTCCTCCTTCCCATAGGTGTACTTTAAGTACAAGTACCCGTCTTTATTCGTCTTTCCCTTTCATCCTTCCTCCTCAAGCTAGTCCTTTCCTTCCCCCCGGGACTCGTTCATTCAGCCCCACCGGCTGGCAGTTTGGCACCCCTATTCCGCATCCAACTCGAGCCTAATTAATCATGAACGTGCTCCAAACGGATTATTCGAACCTCTTCGCCGCTGGTCTGCGTGTCATCGAGTCTCGGAGCACGGGCCGGGCGTGTTCCCCTGCCTTTGCCGTTTCATCCACCGCATCTGTCCGTCAGACTGAGGAAGACTTCACGGCGCCAATCGAGGTCGCCTCCAAGAAGTGCTCCCGTTTCCCGGCTAACCTATGGCGTCACGTCTCGCGGAAAGAAAAGGCATCTTCCACAAACGCCAGCTTCTTGGCCGGCGATGCTAAGCCCCGTCTCTGGCGCTGGCGGTCGATGCTGCCGGGGAGTGTCGGGCAGGATGCCCCGCTGGACGAGCGGATATGGGACTGGAGCACCAGCGTTTATCACGCAACGGCTCTGCCAGGGTGAGTAATTTTGTCTGCGTGTGAGATTGTCGACATCGTATTTATTGTTTACTACAGGGAAGATGGAGAGGACGGAGAAGACTATGCGGACCCGTACTTGGAGGACAAGGTTGATCCCGTGGACACGCCGTTGCCCACACGCGCGACATTCCTTGTCGCGCTGCCAAGCACCGCGGCACCGCTCTGGGAGCACGATTTCCCCGTCTCTCTGCCAAGTCAACACGAACAGCAACATCGGAGATCGCCCTGGTCACCCCAACGGCGCCACCCATACTCTGCCCCACTGAAAGATAGCAGCGCCTCTCAATGGGAGCTAGCGTCCGCATCGAGTCGGGAAGAGTCGGGTATCGACGACGACTGGCACCAGTTCCGTGTCGAGTGGATCGACTTTGGCGCGGATGGCCCCCGATGAGCCCACACGTCGGCTGTACTTCTGATCAAGCAGTGTTATAACGACCAGATACACGCAGAGGGATCTGCCTCCATTCGGCTTGGCGAAGGAGGCTTCCGCACGCCGCTGCCAATATTTTACCAGTCATCTCCTATTATCGTGCATGTCCATTAGAGGTCTCCGTCCCCATTTTCTGTTCTGCATGGACCCGTCTATTATAATGGGCTGCACTTGATGTGTTCGCTCCGCTCGCCATGACACCCTCGGCACACTCCACTTCTCATTCCTCCGCGATCTCGCCTATCATCTCCATCGTTGTATTATCACAGTTACCTACATCCGTTACCATGCAGTCTGCCCCCCCTCCCTCCCAACAATGGGGGACCTGTATCCTTTAGTCGAATAGTTGTTGTTACACCTTACTACTTTATTGAAATACTCTGTAAGGCCTCCAGCGCCCTTCTTATGTCTTGATCTCGCCATGATAAGTAGATTAGAACTCAACTGATGCAAGCGATCGTGCTACAATTTGGGAGTGAACAGATCCGATCATAATTACACGGCCGCGGCTTTCCGCGCCCCCATCTTTTATCGCAAGTTGTTGGGGAACAGCGGGCATGCTGTCCTCGATGCACAGGGGTAAAGAGGAGAGAGAATAACAATGCAGAGGAACCGTTGTGGTCGATATCATTCTCCCCATCTCTACGACAACCAGTTCTCACTTCGCTCGTTCCATTCGATTTGCGAAGTCTGTCACACGTCGAAGACTTCCTGATAGGTGTTAACTACGCACTAAACACGATTCCCTAGATATAGAACAGGGAAATATGTCTGCCCTCACACAAAAGCTGTCCTTTGCGCTCGCCTCGCGCGAAGATCGTAACATCCGCCGCCGCCTCCCTTCCCCGGATCTCTCGCTTTCCCATCCGCCGCCAATCAGCAGCACTACCGCTAACGGAGATGCCCCGTCCACGGTCCCAAAACACACAGCCACCGGCGGGACGATCGCCATAGCTACCGCCTCCGCTTCCAATACGCCAGCAACACGTCCAGCAGCAGCACCGGCACCCGCCGATTTCTCCTCGAATGACTACCTCTCCCTCGCAACCTCGCCACTATTGCACGCGCGAGTACTCGCAGCGCTCAACGCGGCGCCGATGATCCTCGGCTCAGGCGGCTCGCGGCTGCTCGTGCACAACGCGGCGCACACGGCGCTCGAGGCGCGGCTCGCGCGGACGTTCCGAGCGCCCGCGGCACTGCTGTTCAACTCGGGCTTCGACGCCAACGCAGGTTTCTTCGCATGCGTTCCACAGGCCGGCGACGCACTACTGCACGACGCGGCGATTCACGCATCCGTGCACGACGGTGCGCGTGCATCGCGCGTCGCTGTGGGCCGCCGCCGCTCGTTCGCGCACAACGACGTGCGTGCGCTGCGTGATGCGCTCTGTGCGCTCCGCGATGAATGTGCGGCGCTGCGCAAGGGCACAGCGAGCGTGTTCGTTGCGGTCGAGAGCGTGTATAGTATGGACGGAAGCGTCGCGCCGTTATGTGCGATGCTGGATACGATGGACGCGGTGTTCCCCGCCGGGAACGCGCATATGGTCGTGGACGAGGCGCATGCGACGGGGCTGTATGGGCCCCGTGGGCGCGGGCTCGTCGCGCTGCTTGGAGTGGAGGACCGTGTGCTTGCGCGGCTGCATACGTTTGGCAAGGCGCTCGCTGCGTCAGGTGGTGCGTACATTTTTTGGGAACCGCGCATAGACAGAGGATAGATGCGCACTGGCGCGCCGCAGCCGTGCTCCTGACCAACACATTGATACGCGATTACTTGCTCAACTACGCGCGTCCGCTCATCTACACGACGTCGCTCAGCAACCTCGCCGTCATCGCCGCGTCGTGCTCGTTTGACATCCTCGAAAACGGAACGGCCGATCGCGTAGGTCCCTCGCTTGTCCTTGCCATCACACGAAAGTTAACCCTAACTATGCACAGCTTGCGGCCCGCGTGCTAGACCACTCGACGTACTTCCAGGAGCGCCTCCGTGCCTCTCTCACAGCGTCATCCATCCCGCCGCGCATTCTCTCTCTCCCAGCCCACCTCCAGCAACCCTCGAGGACGCAACTCCCGACGCCGATAATACCACTCTTGACACCTCGAGCGCGCGCGCTGTCTGCGCACCTCCTAGCACACGGCATCAACGCACGTCCGATAAGTTGGCCCACGGTCCCGAAGGGTACAGATCGTGTACGCGTATGTCTCCACGCGGGCAATACGCGTGTTGAGCTCGATACGCTCGTCGATACTGCGATCACATGGGCAGCGGCGCTTGCACGAGAAGAGGGGGTTGGTCAGGACAGGGAGCGGTACCATATCCAGGCGGATGTGCGTGCTATAGGCGCGGGTGGTGAGGTATTTTTGCAATCAAAACTGTAGTCGGGGTTGTGTGGGTTGCAGCGATTACTTGCATGCATTAGAGGAAGTGTGTTACAGAGCTGCTGGCGCGTCGCTTTATTCTACCTATTCGCCGATGTGAGACATTGGATGTGGATCTGTGGCGCGGCCATGTCCGAGTCCCTGTCGTTAATTATGATCTTGTCGAGGACTCAGAGAACGAGAGCTGGCCAGGTCGAGCACGCTACTACAAAGATTGAGAGGGAAAAGTACTCGACCACGTGTAAAGGGTTAAACCAGTCCGGTGCTGTTTCCATGAAGCAGAAGGCGAAGTGCACCACCGAGTCACAGGCAGGCGTGCGTATCTCCAAATTTTACGAGCTGTTTCAGCTGAAGATGTCCTTTCTCGATGAGTCCTTGTCTGATGTGCATGGGCACCGGCGCGGGATATTAAGCGGATGTCGTGGCGGCTAGGATCAGAGGACTCGGAAGAGCCAGCGGGCGCTCGGTCTGGAGTTGAACCATCTCAACATATTGCACTGTATAAGCGCGGCACATACTGATGAATGCCTTACAGAAAGTGTCGTTCGCAGAATCTCGTTTATACACCGGCATTGGAAAACTCACCGACGCTACCTAGACATGTATGGACTGTACTGTACTCGGTGATGCAATCAGAACCCGTAGCCGAGATGCTGTGATCCATGACGCTCTGGTTGATTAGCTCACTCAAGCTGGTGCCTCTTCGCATCCGAAACATTACACTTCGTCTTCAACTTCTATCTGTCTTGCCGAGGTCGCGATAGTCGAAGCATCAGTGATCCATACAGCATAGGCTGATCATCTCACTCAAGCCTGGGCCTCTTCGCGTCTGGTAGCTCTGTACTTTCTCCATCGACATCTACCGCGTCTTGCCGAGATCGGGACGCGCTGTCTTCGTGTATGCTGGCCACGTGAGATTCAAGTAGCACAGGTCGTAGCTGAGGATAGTCAAGTAGCGAAGGTCGCTGTTGAGGATCTTTCGCCATCAGCTCACTAGCAAACTTAGAGAGACGGCTGTCTCTTTTCCAAAACGCGACCCCGTCCATGATATGATGCAGAATAACATGGCCACATGACCACCGGTCGGCCTTGATGGGACTATACATCGGCGTCGGTCCCTCTTGCTTCCCAATTTCAGGCGCTGTCCAGCCCTCCGTGCCGCAATATTTGTCGATCTCAGTGTTTTCATCCTGAACTTTGATGGCTCTGTCGAAATCGATGATTTTCAGGTTGAAATCTCTGTCACGGACAAGATTTCCAGGCTTGATGTCTCGATGCGCAATTTTGTGCTCGTGAAGATATGCGAGTCCCTTGATGAGGCCCCAGCCGAGTCGGGAACGACCGGCGACTTTACTGCGTTCTTCCAGGAACCACTGGCTGCGAATAGAGTACAACTTCGGTAGAATGAGCCACTCTCTCGTAGTTGAAGGGATAGCTTCGATCAACGAGATAATGTGAGGGGACTGGGACGGTCTTGATTGGAGGTACTCGTGGATCGCTAGCTCGTTCGATCCCTCGTAGACGTGTTTTGCAATGTATTTAGTCTTTTTCGGATCTCTCCGTAGATACACCGTGCGTAGGTGAGATGGTAGCTGCAAGACAATGGTCAGTGCGACGTCATGGATAGAGAAGATGGTTCATATGCTGTACCTTGTCGAGCACTTCCCAAGTGCCGCCATCTGTCTCAAGGATGTCCGGCACCACCTTATATCCGTATTCTTCGAGTTGTACATCTGCGCCGGCGTCTTTTCCCCTTGGACTAGCATTGGATTCGGATTGATCTTCCGAATAATTGCTGGTAGAATGCTCAGATGTTTTGGTAGAATACTCAGATTTGTTGCTGAATGGTTGCAGGTTGTTCGCGGACAAAAATTGGCTGACAAAGCCCTCAAGTTTCTGGACCTGTCCTTCTGTGTCTCCTTCGTCGGCGTGCAATGCGGAAGAAAAATTGTACAGTTCGCGTGCGAATGTCAGACGCTCGTTTGCATTTGCGAGGTTGAAGTTTTGTTGTTTCCGATACACCTACGGCGGTTCAGCATAGGATCTCAAGGTACACAAAACATGTGTGCGTACATGGTGCGGATCCTTTCCCCCATCCTGATAGAGGAGGTAGCGCTCTACTAGCCCGTTGTTGTTGATGAATATGGCCATGAAAACGAAGTTCTTCTCCTTCTTGTACGCATCTAGTTTTGTGTTGGCAAATCGAACCACGCTGGCTCCCTGAAGCATCAGGCGAGAAAAATCTATGCGAGGCATGTGTTGTGGATGCTTGTCGACCTCCACGGCCAATCGTGGAAGGCCATGGTTCAGAAGGAGGAAATCGCTTGTAGGATTGTAGATGTGATATTTTCCAGCGACTTTGACGAGAAGTTGGAATGGCCATGATTCTAGACTTCTGTTGGAAGATGTTAGCTCGAATAAATGTTACGAATGCGCTAACGCTCACTGCTTAACGGTAATTATTGGTTTATTGTGATCGTCAGTTGAAGTGATGGTCTCATAATATTGCGTAACTGTGAAGAAGAACAGCCAATATGCATCGGCTTCTTTGAATCTGGCTTCGTCTGGCCTTAGGGTTCTCCACCACCGCGCATCGACGGAAGAAATGTGGTTGAGGTGGTCAAGTTCGGGTCGGTTGACGATGGGGCTGGACTCGGAGGGGTCTTCCTTCGAGCAAAAATATTCGACGAAAAATATATCGGCGAGCATCCTTTTAGCAAAGTCGTGCATCTGACCTCATTTGTCAGCAGTGAAAAAACATAAGATATGAAGGCAAAGAACCTCAGGGGCCAACTTTCGCTTTTGGCTCAGGATATCTTCATGATCCGTAACAAATTTGGGGGCTGCGACACTGTCTGCATCAAATATGTTATTGAATCTGACATCGCTTTCCCTGAATTCCCCTTTTAGGAGTGCTTTAAGAAAGCAATGTTTATATTCTGGGTCCCCATTTGTCGTGATGAGATCTCCAACTGGGCTGTCGTCCGTAACGACAGCTAGAACTGTATGAAAACGCAGCTGTGATAGTAGAAATATTTGACGTACCAGGAAGTTGTAGGAGCAAAGTTTCACCGTATGAGGGTCCAAGGTTTGCCACTTTCTCGTCTTCCTCAACCCTCTCAATGATATCCTTGTCATTGATATCAATTTTCCCGAGTATCTCCGACAACCTTGGGGGAGTTAAATTCTTGATAATCATGCCGCCTTTCAACTTCCACACAAAGATCTCCGATCGAGCAAAGGAGGAAAGTTCGTCGGGCCTAATCTCCTGGACCTTTTGCTTCAAGTCCATTATGTAAGCGTTAGCGGTAGTCTCAACTACAAAACGGGGAGTGAGGGCCTGGAAATTGAGATCGACGAGGAAGACATCAGTGCATAAAGGTTCCAGTTCCATGTTGAATGATCACAACAACGAATGCGACGTCCGTAAGTTATTTAATCTCAAGCAATTCGGTGACGCCACGTGCTCTTTCCCACACCTTGTGGCGTGGCTATGCATGGCAGAGTGGTGGCGCTATGTAGTACGCTCCGGAGCTCGCAATGCTCTCACTAGTCACTGCGAGCGTGTTCTTCGCGGTCGAGAGCATGTATAACCGACGGCAGCGTCGCGCCGCTGTACACGGTCCTGGACACGATGGATGCAGTGTTGCCCTCGGGGAATATGCACATAGTCGACGAGGCGCACGCGACGGGGCTGTATGGGCCCCGTCGGTGCGGCCTGATCACGCCGATTGTACTGGAGAACCATGTGCTTGCGCGGTTGCATATACTTGGAAAGACGCTTTCTGTGTCTAGCCTACGTTTCTTTGGGCTGGCATCGCGCACAACATAAGATAGATACGCAACTACATGCACAACTGCGCACGTCCACTCATCTACACGATGTCGCTCAGTGACTCCCTTTTATCGCCGCCTTGTGAACATCCGCCTACACCAGGGTAGTACCAATTCTTCCCCGACACGGTTTTCTGCCTCTACTAGTGATGGGATTGACATCCTGGATGACTCCGACTCATATCCATTGTGCAATGTCACTGGCCTCGTTCACGACATCTCTGCCTCTACAACGTTTCTCCATCCTGTTCTCCACGATCACATTGCGCTGTCCCTTGCCTCCTGTGCTAGCCCCGTCGCGCCTTCCTCCGCCTTACCTTCCCTATTTCACATTGATGAAAGCCTCAGGACTGTGCCACCGCCTGACAACTCACACCCCGCTCATCAAGCTTTGCGTTCCCATCAACTCACCAGATCAAGCTATTGCTGGTTCAATGCAAGACTTTGTCACCTCAGGTATCCCAACGTCCTACCCCACTCCCGGAACCATTACATCTGTCCCTCCTCGCTCGTCTACTCCCCCACTCGCTGGCGCTTTTCGTCTGCACAACGTGGGCCAGAAGCCTCTTGATTCATTAAATCTCTCGTCGTCAGCCTCTAGTCCAATTCTCGACAATACGCTTATAAGAGGTCTGTTTCTGTCCTCAGACCCTCTATGACTCGATCTGACCTCTGGCTGTCTTTCCCAGAATCTCACCGCCCAGTGACAGGTATCACTGCACCTAGCGCTTCTCTAGTGGCCACCTCTGGGCCTGATCCGGACGGTTCTGCTTTTCTCAAAAACAGCGGCGCTCTTTACCCTCCCCCGTTGCATCAGGCAATCGATGCAAACACTATGCCTAGCCTAGTTATCCGCAACAATACCTGCCACTGCCATCGGTCACTGACTCGGACGTAGCCATCGTGGATTGTTCACTGCGGGAACCAAATACCGAACATACAGGAGATCATCCCCTGCATTCTTCTCCACATCAGTATGATATAGTTTAACGCATCCCCGCACGCTCATGTGTCGATTCAGGACATCAAACAGAACCCGCAGGACACCTCTATCTTCTACCTCGCAGGTATATATCAGAGTTTTGCCGACCCAACTCGATCTACGAGTTCCCTCCCCGCTTCCCCACCCCCATTTTCTCCGCCGAACTATGCCACCTGGGTGAACTCACTTTGGTTCTTGAGCTTGGCAATCAGCATTACCTGCGCTCTACTTGCAACGTTGCTACAGCAGTGGGCCTGGAGATACATCAGGGTCACTCGACAGCGTTACAGTCTACACTTTTCTGTTCCTGTAGCATTGGACCAATCCGTAAACTTGGCTATCTGGGTAATTGGCTTGCGGATGTCTTAGATGCGTCATTAACGTCACCCGAGAAGGCTGCCCTGACATTGCCATCAGAGATAGCCGATGCAATCTACTGAAATAGTAAACTTTGTCAGACGCTGGGACAATCACCAAGGCGAAGATAATACTCTTCTCCGAGCCATATTTTCCGTTATCGTTGCAAGAGTGCGACGGCGCGACGACTCTTGGTTTATTCTCGCCTCCAAAGAAATGGGTGTCCCGGAAGCTGTCCTCCGATCGCATGCTGCACATGGTGACAACTTTTCACTCGCCATTTTGATATACATCACCCACCAGCAACTTCTCTATTTTCAGAATCCGTCCTAGCCATCGGCGATCACGAGCGTTCTAAGAGCAGCTTCGAGATTTAATGTGCAAGATACGTCACCCGAACTACAGCACGAGTTCTGTGCACTCTGGAATCAACTCGTCCGCAAAGCGCAGAATGACCACGATTGGATAATCGCAAGTCGTATTCTGAGCCCCATTCTGAGGGTTTATATCAGCCTGCACCGCGGTACTGATGCTGCTCCGATATGATTCACCCCGTCCACTCTTGATGGCGACTACATTCTGATGGAGGAATCCGCATATCCAGTGTGCAGCGTCGCGGGTCATTCACGATGACTCTACCTTGACAACCTTTTCTCAGACCATCCTGCATGATACTGCTGCGCTGCACGCTGCTTCCCTTGCCAGTACCGATGTGCCTGCCCTATCCGCACCAGACCCGCATCATGTCGACGAAAGCCTCCCAACTATGCCAATGCTTGACAACTCCCACCCCGCTCAGAAGATCATCGAAGACTGATTCCTGTTTCCTCCGCAGATCCAGCCACGGATTGTGTAATACAAGACATCGACACCTCAGGTGTAACGATATCCCGACACACTCCCGAAACCTCCAAATCCGATCCTCTTTCCTCTAGCACTTCTCTCGCTGCCATTGCCATCCAGCACAACCCAGACCTTCTGACGCCTTCCGACCCACTGAATCTTCCTTCCTTAGCATTTTATGATCCGGTCCTCGGGAATATGCTTCCCACAGGTCCGTTGTCGTCTTCACCTTCCCCCCATCACTCAATCTGACCTCACACACACTTTCCCAGAATTTCGTCGCTCAATAATAGTTACCACTGCTCCCAGCGCTGCTCCAAGGATTACCCTTGCACCTGATCCAGGTGCTGCTGCCAAGGACGACGGCAGTCCGAAGTGTGGTTTGCGCAAGAAGGACGCTCTCGAATCCCCCTCGGCGAATCATGCGATCCACGCAAACACCAGGGTCGCCCCAGATATCTCACTACAATCCCCATCAATACCATCCACTACTAACTCGGACATGGCCACCGTAGATCCTTCTCCACGGAACCCAAATGCTGAGCGTACAAGGGATCAACCGCCGGGTCTTTCACGTTTCCAGTATGATATGGTTTAATGTGTCCCCCAACCTTCTAGACGTGCCTATGTGATAAGGTATATTATATTCCTGTTGGGTTCCCTATACCACGATACTGATACGATTTTATTCTCTTTCTCACCTCTGGTTACCCTAATACGTAGTCGGTAGCATTGATACCGCGAGATGGGAGGGGGGGGGGGGGGGGGGCACCAAAACGAAATGGTCGTTGCGGGTGGGTTGTGTGAGGTTACTCGTGGCAGGTTATCACGTCAATGGGTTAGCGAGAACAAGTTACAATACAGAGGAAGGATAACGACGTGTGCGCCCTGCGATGAGTACTCAGGCGCTGTGCGCGTGTTCCTCGCGGTCAAGATCGTGTACAACATCGACAGCAGAGTCTGTTCCCCTCTTGCTGCGATATCCATTCCGCCACGCAGTCTCTCTCTCCCTCCAGCCCTCCAGCCCTCAAGGACTCAACTCCCGACGCCAATCATACCTCTCTTGACACAGAGCGCGCGCCCTGTCCGCGCACCTCTTGACTCACGCATCAACACACATCCGATAAGTCGGCCTACAGTCCTGGGAGCACCGATCGTATACGCGAATGTATTCTCATAGGAAACACTGGCGCTGAGCTAGATACACTCGTAAATACCGGGGTTGCATGGGCTGCAGTGGTCCACGGGCAGAGGGCGTTGGTCGGGACAGTGAACGATGCTGTACCCAAGAGGCTGTGAGTGATATGGGCGGGGGGCGTATGTTTTGGAAGAATAGAAAGGCACTGACACTGTTAGCTCTTCGATTTCGTCACTAAAAATGACCGACTCTCTCCCATTTGATATATTCACCACCTGCATCGTCTTGAGGAACTGGAGCTAAATTATACAGGCGTATGCGACTTTGGGTATGCATCGCTCAGCCAAGTCCTCTACATCCTGACGTCTCCTGTGACTGGTCTGATGTGCGCACGAGAGTAGAAGCTAGAAGAGGTGGTATGCTATGAACGACGAGGGTAAAGTAGAATGGTACTTTTCAGTTTTGATGAACCGACCGTGTCGCCTTCGGTAGCAAGCAAGGTGCCGTGGAGAGTCAGCAGCTTTGAACTACGAGGACAAATGCGACATTTGCCTGAAGCTTACAGCTTACAGAAAGCAATTACCGAACCTATCTCAACCCTTTCATGCTATCTTGTTTAACCCTGAGATTAAAAGCTAATCGACGCTACGTATACATATGTAATGCTTCAAGAGGTTATTAGAAGACTGCTCCCATCAGCAGACTGTGGCTCAAGCCTGCGCTTCTTCGGAACTGGCGGCCTCATATTTTCTTTCTCTGCCCTGTGTTGCCATCGGTCATGCACTACGGTCAGCGGTGGGGCGAGCGATTCAAGCAGCGAAGGCCGCTGCTGGGGGTCTTTCGCCATCATCCAGTTAGCCAACATCAAGAGGTGATGGACTCCTTTCCCGACCGTGACCCCAACCATTATATGGCCCAGAATAACACGACCACATGACCACCTATCGGCCTTGATCGGGCTATATGTCAGCGTCGGTCCGTCTTGCTTCCCAACTTCAGGCGCTGTCCAGCCCTCCGTGCCGCAATATCCGTCAATCTCCGTGTTTTCGTCTTCAACTTGGATAGCTGTGTCGAAATCGATGATTTTTAGGTTGTAATTGCTGTCACGGACAAGGTTGCTAGGCTTGATATCTCGATGCGCAAGTTTGTGCTCGTGAAGATATCCGAGTCCTTTGATGAGGCCCCAGCCGAGTTGGACACGACCGGCGGTACCCTTTTCATCCAGGAACTGGTTGCGAATTAAGTACAGCCTCGGTAGAATGAGCCACTCTCTCGTGGTTGAAGGTACAACTTCGATCAACGAGATGATGTGGGGAGACGGGGACGGTATTGATCCGAGGTACTCGTAGATGGCCAGCTCGTTCGATCCCTCGCGGAGATGCTTTGCAATGTATTTGGTTTTGTTCAGATCACTCCGTCGATACACTATGCGGACATGAGGTGGTGGCTGTAGGACAATAGTCAGTGCGGTGTCAGGGATGGAGAAGTGATTTCTATGCTGTACCTTGTCGATCAATTCCCAAGTGCCACCGTCTGTCTCAAGGACGCCTGGCACCACTTCATATCCAGAGTCTTCCAGCTGTCCAACTGCGTCACCAGTGTCACCAGTCTTACTCTTCGTCTTAGGTCGGCCGTCTCCCCCAGTAGTATCGGTGGCAGATCGCTTCGACCTGCTGGTGGTGAAATGGTTCAGGTTGGCTGAAATATTGTCGACAACGGCCCTGAGTTTGTCGACCTGTTTTCTTGTATCTTCATCGTCGTGCCATGTAGAGGAGAAGTTGTACAATTCGAGTGCAAATCTCGTCCGCTCGTTTGCTTTTTCGAGATTGAACGTTCGAAGCTTCCGATAAACCTACAGCAATTCAGCATAGGATTTTAAGAGATATCGAACATGCGTGCGTACGTTGTCGGGATGGTGGGGATGTATCTTCGCATTCTCATCCTGATAAAGGAGGTAACGATCTGCTTTCCTGCTGCTGTCGATATATATGGCTACGAATACGAAGTTCTTCTTCTCCTTGTACGCATCCAGCTTTGAGTTCGCGAATCGGACGACGCTGGCTCCTTGAAGCATCATGCGGATCAAATCTACGGGAACAAGACTTTTTCGTCCTTGCGAGTTGACCTCCACGGCCAATCGTGGAAGACCATAGTTAATCAGGAGGAAATCGCTTTTAGGCCTGTAGGTGTGATACGCTCCAGCGGCTTTGATGAGAAGATAGTAGGGCCACGATTCTAGACTTCTGTTAGGGGATATTAATTCGAATAAATATTACGAATGCGCTAACTCTCACTGTTTAACAGTAATTACTGGTTGTTCGTGATCGTCGGTTGGAAGGTTTGTCTCATAATATTGTGTAATTGCGGAGAAGAAAAGCCAATATGCGTCGGATTCTTTGAATCTTCCTTTCTGTGAGTTTAGGGTTCTCCACCACCTCGCTTTGACGGAACGAATGTGATTGAGGTGGTCAAATTCGGGTCGGTAGACAAGGGGGCTGGACTCGGAGGGTTCTTCTGTCGAGCAAAAATATTCGGCGAAAAAATTCTCTGCGAGCATTCCTTTATACTCGCGCATCTGACCTAATTGTCAGAAGTGGAAAACATAAGATACGAAGACAACGAACCTCAGGGGCCAACTTTCGCTTTTGACTCAGGATACCTGCATGATCCGCAACAAACTTGGGAGCTTCATTGTATACATCAAATATTTTATTGAGTGCGATATCGTCGTTTGTGAACTCCCCCTCTTTGTACGCTTTGAGGAAGCAATGTGTGTATTCTGGGTCGACATCCGCCGTGATGATGTCTCCAACCGGGCTATCGTGCTTAGCGACAGCTAGACCTGTATGAGAGCACGGCCAACGATAGTAGAAATACATGACGTACCAGGAACTTGTAAGAGCAGGGTCTCGCCGTCTGAGAGTCCAAGGCCTGCCACTGAGTCATCGGCATGAAGCTTCTGAATAACATCGTGGCCATTGGCGTTGATGGCTCTAAGTATGTCCGCCATGCGTTCGCGGGTAGATTTGTTGATGACCATTTCTCCCATCGGCTTCCACACAACGAGCTCTGCGACATCGATAGCAAAGCGGGATAATAAATGGGGTATCAACTCCTTGACCTTCTCCTTTAGGTCGGATAGTTCATCGTTAGGAGTCGTTCTGACTGGAAAACGGCGGCTAAGAGCCTGGAACTGGTGGTCAACGAGAAGGACCATGGTCCTGGATGAAGGTTCCATGATGATGTCATCTCACGAAATTGGGGCTGACTTTTCATCCGAGTCGAGGTCACGTGCCCTTTCCCACAGGCGATATGGGCTGGGCTGCGATCAGTCAGATCAGTCACTGTGAGCGCTTTTTTCGCTGTGGAGTATGTATAGCAGATGACATCGACGTGCCTCAATGCCAGTGCATAATTATGAACACAATGGATGCAGTCTTCTTCGCAGGGAACATCGTGGTCCGTGGAAGAGCTGTGCGACAGGGCGGCATGCACCCCGTGCCAGCATCTTTGTCACGCCGCTTGGAACGGAGAGCCATGTACTTGCAAGGACGGCTGCCCACATTTAGCAAGGCGCGGTGACAGGATGGATACGCACTGGCGTGTCGCTTCTCAACACCTTGACGTGAGAGGTTCTCAACACATCGTCACCTCACCCTGGGACAGATACACAAGATATTCCAATCGTTGCCATCATGAGCGCGTCTGCTACCAACAACCCCCGTCTCTCCGCTGCCAAACAAACACGGCCTAGCGCTGAAACCAAAACATGCTACACGGACGTATCTGGGCCGCTCCGACATCCGAACCCGAGCGAGAGGAAATCGACTCTGTGCTCGAGCTCTCATACGCATTCCCCTCTATCTCCAGCTCCAGCTCCCCTGACCTCCCGCTCGCATCTGATGCCGACACTGGGCCCGTACGCGTGAACGCAAACGGCCGCGTACGCGGTATGGTCGATAAATGGGAGCGCGAAAGCGCGAGCAGCCGCAGTTCAAGCCGCAGTTCGACCCACCGGCACCGGCACCGACGCTCAGACAGCAACAACAGCAGCACGAGCTCCGACGCCGACGCCTTCCCAACTACTACCACCGACACCATATCGCCGTTACCGTTTCCGAGCCAAGTCAGCGCAGTCGTGGACGCCTCCGAGGAACCCAGCATCGAAGACCTGCTAGCCGCTGAGTCCAAATCCCCGCCGATGGACGGATCGTGGGGCGCAAGGGCGTGGGAGGACCTTGATACTGGTGTTACTGTGCGTCGCGCCGTTGATTCTGATCCTGCGCACGATACCGTCGTCCCACGGCGCGATGACAGTGGCAGCGGGAGCGGGAGCAGTAATGGTATCAGCGCAGCCGGCGGCGGGAGTAGTAATGGCAGCCAACGCGCGCGACGTACAGTCGTGGATATCTTCGCCGGCGAGCCCTCCGATGCGCCCACGGCCGAGGCTGGTGTACAGGTCGACGAGATCGAAGATGGACAGGCAGTGGACGCGGAGCTCGAGAAGAGGGAGCGCGCGCTGGAGGACGAAGTACGCGGGACACGTACGTTGCTCGAGGAGTTCAGACGCCGTCTGGAAGACGTCGAGGCGCGGGTGGGCGTCATGGAGACCAAGTGGTGCGCTGCGGCCCCCAAATCACGCAATGACAAAGCAGTCGAGGCGTTCTTCGATGACCCCACGGTGATCCTACCCGATGCCAGCTGCGACGATACGGATTCTGAACGCAGTGTGGTCCGCGGTGGGGTTGGTCTGGGCCCTGAGAGCGTGTCGGAACTCCCGTCGTATGTGTTTCTGGTTGGACTGGGCGTGTGTACGGTCGTGCTGCAGCTCGTGCTGAAGCGCGTTGCGGGGCGCAGTCTGAAGTCATGAGCCTGAGCACGATACGGCATTTATTTTTCTTCTTTTCTTTCTTGCTTTACGACCCACGTTACGACCTTTACGTTTTACGAAGCCCGCGGTGCTTGCTCATATTTTTGATCACATACCCGTCTAATGCACTACCCTTGATCTCTTATACGTTACTTTTCTCTACAATCTAGCGATACTCCAATGCTCTACTGTGCCTGACGTGGGCCAAATGGCCTTGAGACTGGGTGGGGATTGCTTTCGCTGACAACTACTCCGTCACTTGACTAGCGGGCTCGGCAGGGAAATCGGGCTCTGTGCGATTAAGTGTGCAGTACTCCAGGCATACTGTGAAGGCCTCAGGTGGCGGATAGGTGGTGGGGCTAAGACTGTGGGGGGGTTCAATGGGACCTGCAGCTTGAAGAACGCATCCAGGACCTGGTTTGGCTTTGGCATTTTCTTCAACTTAGGACCCTTGTCATGCTTGAACAAAGGCTTCGTATTTCCTTTTTTCCCCATGCATTGCGGTCGCCGGTTCAATTACCGAAGGTCGCTGCTGGGGGTCTTTCGCCGTCAGCAGGTTAGCCAACATCAACAGGTTATGGACTCCTTTCCCGACCGTGACCCGAACCATTATATGTCGCAGGATCACACGACCACACGACCACCGGTCGGCCTTGATCGGGCTATATGTCAGCGTCGGTCCGTCTTGCTTCCCAACTTCAGGCGCTGTCCAGCCCTCCGTGCCGTGATATCCGTCGATCAGCGTGTTTTCATCCTGAACTTGGATAGCCGTGTCGAAATCGATGATTTTCAAGTTGAAATTGCTGTCGCGGACAAGATTGCCGGGCTTGATATCTCGATGCGCAATTTTCTGTTCGTGAAGATATCCGAGTCCCTTGATCAGGCCCTGGCCGAGTCGGACACGACCGGCGGTACCCTTTTCATCCAGGAACTGGTTGCGAATTAAGTACAGCCTCGGTAGAATGAGCCACTCTCTCGTGGTTGAAGGTACAACTTCGATCAACGAGATGATGTGGGGAGACGGGGACGGTATTGATCCGAGGTACTCGTAGATGGCCAGCTCGTTCGACCCCTTGCGGAGATGCTTTGCTATGTATCTGGTCTTGTTCGGATCACTCCGTCGATACACTATGCGGACATGAGGTGGTGGCTGTAGGACAATAGTCAGTGCGACGTCAGGGATGGAGAAGTGATTTCTATGCTGTACCTTGTCGATCAATTCCCAAGTGCCGCCGTCCGTCTCAAGGACGTCTGGCACCACTTCATATCCAGAGTCTTCCAGCTGTCTAGCTGCGTCACCAGTGTCACCAGTCTTACTCTTGGTCTTAGGTCGGTCGTCTCCCCCAGTAGTATCGGTTGTAGATCTGGTGTTGAACGGGTTCAGGTTGGCCGAAATATTGTCGACAGCGGCCCTGAGTTTGTCGACCTGTTGTCTTGTATCTTCATTGTCGTGCCATGTAGAACAAAAGTTGTACAACTCGAGTGCAAATCTCATCCGCTCATCTGCTTTTTCGAGATTGAACATTCGATACTTCCGATAAACCTACGGCGATTCAGCATAGGATTTTAAGAGATATCAAACATGCGTGCGTACGTTGTCGGGATGGTGGGGATGTATCTTCGCATTCTCATCCTGATAAAGGAGGTAACGATCTGCTTTCCTGCTGCTGTCGATATATATGGCTACGAATACGAAGTTCTTCTTCTCCTTGTACGCATCCAGCTTTGAGTTCGCGAATCGGACGACGCTGGCTCCTTGAAGCATCATGCGGATCAAGTCTACGGCAACAAGCCCGTTTCGTCCTTGCGATTTGACCTCCACGGCCAATCGTGGAAGACCATAGTTAATCAGGAGGAAATCGCTTTTAGGCCTGTAGGTGTGATAAGTTCCAGCGGCTTTGATGAGAAGATAGTAGGGCCACGGTTCTAGACTTCTGATAGGGGATGTTAACTCAAATAAATATTACGAATGCGCTAACTCTCACTGTTTAACAGTAATTACTGGTTGTTCGTGATCGTTGGTTGGAGGGTTTGTCTCATAATATTGTGTAATTGCGGAGAAGAAAAGCCAATGTGCGTCGGATTCTTTGAATCTCCCTCTCTGTGAGTTTAGGGTCCTCCACCACCTCGCTTTGACGGAACGAATGTGGTTGAGGTGGTCAAATTCGGGTCGGTAGACAATAGGACTGGACTCGGAGGGTTCTTCCGTCGAGCAAAAATATTCGGCGAAAAAATTCTCTGCGAGCATTCCTTTATACTCGCGCATCTGACCTAATTGTCAGAAGTGGAAAACATAAATAAGATACGAAGACAACGAACCTCAGGGGCCAGCTTTCGCTTTTGACTCAGGATACCTGCATGATCCGCAACAAACTTGGGAGCTTCATTGTATGCATCAAATATTTTATTGAGTGCAATAGCGTCATTTGTGAACTCCCCCTCTTTGTACGCTTTGAGGAAGCAATGTGAGTATTCTGGGTCGACATCCACCGTAATGACTTCTCCAACCGGGCTATCATCTGTGGCGACAGCTAGACCTGTATGAGAGCACGGACAACGATTGTAGAAATACGTGACGTACCAGGAAGTTGTACGAGCAGGGTCTCGCCGTCTGAGAGTCCAAGGCCTGCCACTTTCTCTTCGTCGTCTAACAACTCAATGGTATCCTGGTCGTCGACGTCGATTCTCCCAAGTATCTCCGACAACTTTTGGGGGGTTAATTTCTTGATGATCATGTCGCCCTTCATCTTCCACACACGGAGGTCTGGCAGCTCAATGGAAGAAAGTTTGCTGGGCGACATCTCCTGGGCCTTCTGCTTCAAGGCCACTATGCGAGCGTTAGCGGTAGTCTCAGCCGCAAAACGGGAAGTAAGGGCATGGAACTTGTGATCAACGAGGAGGATCCCAGTGTATAAATGTTCCGTGGTAGATGTGAATGATGGTACAGTACATTTGAAAGAAGACGGCAATTCAAGCTCCGACTCAGAGTCGACGTCATGTGCATTCTTCCACAGCTGATGTCGGCGTTTTCCGGTGGTCTTGTCGAGTAGGGCCCCGTTGGTGCGGTCTGATCACGCCGATTGTACTAGAGAACCATGTGCTTGCGCGGTTGCATATGCTTTCTGTGTCTAGCCTACGTACATTCTTTAGGCATCGCGCACAGACATAAGATAGATACGCAACTACATACTGTACACAACCACGCACGCCCACTCATCTACACGATGTGCTCAGTGACTCCCCATCATCGCCTCCTCAAAGACGGCACAGTAGATCCCTCGATTTCCTACTACCACGAACTTACTAACCACGAACAGCTCGGCACCCGGGTGCTCGACAACTACTTTCCCAAACACGCACGACCGCTCGTCTACACGACATGATATCGGCATCACTCAGCAGCCTCGCCACCATCGTTGCCTCGTGCTCGTTTCACCTGAAGATGGCACAGCAGATCGTCGGGTTGTTCGCTCAGACCTGGTACCATAAACTCAATTGCGCACGCTTGCAGCCTGATTTCTCGACCACTCGATGAACTTCCAGGAGCGCCTCTGTTCCCCTCTCGCTGCAACGGCCAGCCCGCCACTCAATCTCTCTCTCCCGGCTGCCGGAGGGCAGTTCCTAAGCACTCAACTCCCGACGCCAATCATACCTCTCTTGACACAGAGCACGCGCCCTATCCGCGTACCTTTTGGCTCACCGCGTCAATGCACATCCGATAAGTCGGCCTGAGAGCACTGATCGCATACGCGAATGTCTTCTCTTAGGCAACACTTGCGCTGAGCTGGACACACTCGTTGATACCGCGATTGCACAGGGTCCACGAGCAGAGGAGGCACTGACGCTGTTAACTCTTCGATTTCGTCACTCAAAATGTCCGAGACTCTCCCATTTGATAAAGTCTGCTTTCGCCTTTCACATACATATCCAGAATACTGGTCAGTCAGCATACCCCCATGAAGCACCTTCTCTGGAGAGAATCAGAAAGCTTTACAAAAAAGCGCATATCTTGCCTCCAAGCTAGTCCATACGACTGTAACTAAATCCACCTTATTCCTCTTTCGCACCATGCTCTAATGACATCTGTGCAACCGCGGACTGTTTTTGCTCAGTGGCCAACAGGAACGGGGTCCGACCTATGTCGTTCGGTGCGTGTATATCTGCACCACGTTCTAACAACAACTGCGCGATTTCCCGATGTCCATTGAACGACGCCAGGTGCAATGCGCTCCACTGTACCCAATGGAATGCGTTCACGTCCGCACCGCGGTCGAGGAGCAGCCGCACCACGTTGAAGTGTCCTTCCGCGCTGCTATGTGCAACGGACTCCACGACCACTTGTTCCTGCTATTCACGTCCGCACCCTGCTTGAGTAATATTTCTGCAACGTCGAGATTCCCGTCGGCCGACGCCACGTATAACGGTGTTGCCTGGTCCCAGTGTCGTGCGTCAACACCAGCGCCGCGGTCAAGCAACAACTGCACGATGTTGGACCAGCCATTTCGCGATGCGAGGTGCAGCGGAGTCCAGTCCTGCTTATTCTGGGTATTCACGTTAGCGCCGCGTCGTACTAAACAGTGCGCGATCTCGGATCTCCAATTTTCTAAAGCGAGGAGTAGAGGGGTACGGTGATCTAGGTTTTGCAATTCGGTATCTGCACCGTGGTCGAGCAACAACTCCACCACTTCGAGATGACCACGTCGCGATGCTGCATGAAACGGAGTATCGTCCTGATGGTCTTGGAGATTCACGTTGCCGCCATGCCCCAACAGTAGCCTCACAACATCGAGGTTTCCCTTGTCAGACGCCTGAAGTAACGGAGTTTTGCGATCCTCATCTTGCGCGTTGACGTCCGCGCCGTGAGTGAGCAGTAGACTCACGATCTCGAGATGTCCTTTCAGAGATGCCAGATATAAATGTGTCACATGGTCTCCGTCATCGGGAAAAACCCCCACTGTAAATTAGCGCAGATTAAGATAAATTAGCTCAAATTATCAACTAAGCGCCCATTTTCGGTTTTTACTATCCCCCCCGATAATTAAGAATAAATTTCACTTCAGTTCTTGCTAATCCGCAAACACCTTAAATTTCGATTAATTTATCGTTCAGTAACATTAAATTTTCTTGTCATTTGATCCAAATTTGTAGCTAATGTATGTTAAATGAGTGGTAAGAAGTGACTAAAATATTGTAAAGATATGACTCCGGTGGCCAATTTCTCGGGTATCAGTCTGCACAGTAATCAATATCCTCATCGCAATAAGTAAAAGCAAAGTAAAAGGACACTTACAAATGGTTGTTGCAAGTACTCAATCCTCTAGCACACTAAGATCAAGTGACGGGACAGAAGAGGGTTGGTCCATCCTCGATTTGCCATTGCTAAGAATAATTAGCAGAGAGCAATGGTGGAGAGTCCAAAAATGGGAACTTACACTGCAAGCTGGTATATTTCCGCCATCATGCTATGGTAGGATGTATTGTGCTTGGTCTCAATATTGCCCAGTGAGGCAATGTGTGTGCTGTAGGCCTCCGTGAAGGCATTTGCTGTGAAGTCGTGTGACTTTCGCTCGCCCGTTTCCCACTCATGGAGGGCTGCATAGAACTAGGATGATTCCAAAATAATTAGAAAAGAAATGACAAACAGACGGAAAAACCTACTGCCATTGATACTAAGGTGACCATCGCCTTCGGAACCTCCCAAATCACATCTCCATTGGTTCCCTCACGAGACAGGAACAGGGCTTGGTGCTGTACGACAAAGGGTATATTTCCAGAAAAGAAGAGATCTCGGATGACTGAGATGATAATGGAGCTACAATATGGCCGACTAGTATTTGGTGAACCAATAAGGACGTTGTTCTACAAGTGGATCATTAGTAAGCCCAGCTTTGGGGGTTCAGTTGACTCACGTTTGCATTATTCAAACGCCTCGGGAAAGTAAAATTGAAATCTGTTCGTAGCTTCAGAACAAGGCCTGAAATCACTGTTGCTGACTCATGGGCACCAAGCAAGAGTGCAATGGCTGCCACACAGCGCTCCTTGACCTCTGAGTGAAAGATACTGATCCGTGCATGGGGCTAAATTTATGTCAGTTGGTTTCAAGGACGAACAGAGACAACATACGAGTATGGACATCTTAACACAGTAAGGATAGTCTTTGAGGATGCGGACATGTACGTCCTCTGCATCAGGAATGTGGAGGGCTGCAGTACTTAGTGTGTCCTGAATAAACTTGCTCGTGAGTACGGCGTCCGGATATGAGTTTTCCAACACGATCAAGGCATGCAAAAAGCCAAACGCCTTCGTGATTGTTGCTCGGACAATTGATGTCTGGTGCGTGAGCTTGATGTTCCCCGAAGCATTGAAATATAGGTCAGTATTCTTGGGCCATACTTGCGGGACTTTGGTATGCCTTGGGCGCACACTGTCATCGGAAATCGCTGGCAGAGTAGCTGTTTTGTTATGTCAGTGTACAATGTAGGCGCAGTGGTGCACCGGTATGCTGGCTCACTTTTGAATCCCGAGGAGGTGGCTTGAGGACCCTGCGCATGTGTGAATCTCAAGGCAGAAACTTGAGTGACCTCAGAAGGTATATTTGCACTTCGTCGACCATTGGAAGGGGTGCATGGAGCCTTTTGACCTCCAGAAAGTGCATGTGCACCTCGCTGACGACTGGATGGTGTGTGTGCACCTCGATGACCCTGGGAAGATGCACAGTCTGCACGTTGCTGATTTCCGGAAGTACGGCCTGTACCTGTGTCTCAATACACAGTGTGAGTACAATCGAGCTAATAGATATAACAAATGTACCCTTGGAAGAGCCCTTGGGGTGAACATGCATCACTTGTAAGCCCTCGGAAACAGCATCTATGTCAACACATCGACCTATACAGTAAATATTGTGCATATAATAAGCATTGGAGACATACCTGAGAAATCCGAGATATCATCTTGAGGGTGCTCGGCATGCACACGTGTCATTTGTCGACCCTCAGATGCAGCACCTATGTCAACACATTAACGCACGTATATCGCATGCACAAAATGACACCCAGACATACCTGTGAACTCCAAGTTTGCTTCATCCTCGGATTCCAAATCTATGTCTTCTCGGCTTGAAGGTATGGACGGCGGCAGCACGCTGCTGCATACAGTTTGGTGCTGCACACTGTCCTCTGTGGTATTTGCCGGCCAAGAAGGTCTCTAAACAACATCCTTAAGTCACGACTTATACTGGGTAGTCGAGAAATACTGTACTCACCTCGAATGCCATCTTTTGAGTCATCACGGACGTCTGTGTGAACCCAGCTATACCATTGGGTTTGTCATCTTTGGAAACCTCAGGGGAGGAGCCTTCAGAGCCTTCCAAGTCACTAGAATGAGAACAATGATTCTCTAGAGAGGAGTTGTTGTTGTTGTTGTCCTCCAGGATAAGAGTCTCAGCTGTGAGAAAAGTTGAAGTTGAACTTCGTGACAGAGTGTTGATGGAACCAAACATGTCACACACTTTGCTTCAACTTTCTCACACGGTTTGGTGGGACGTTGCCTGGCGTGACCAAACGACTTGCAGCCTGGCTCGTGGTTTCCACTTCGTCGTCCGTCGGCGGAAGCTCAAGAGGGGGACGGGTTTCTTCCGAACCTAGGGCTCAATGTTGTTAGATGTAAGTAATTCTGCCCCTATGAAGACAAACTCACAACCTGATTTAATGCACTTTGTAGGTTTTGGGAAACCTGGCTTCACACACATCTCAGTGTTGATGGTCGGGCCCTCTTCAGGAGACAAGGCGTGCTTTCCAGTGACTAAAATATGTGTGAGTTATCATATTACTTTGAGTTCGCAATGGTAACAAGCATACCTTCTGAGCCCACTGGCACCAGCACATGTGACTTCTTGATCACCAGTCGAGGCAACATACGGTGTGTCTTGGTACTTTTTGCCTTCTTTTTTGAGCTCACTGTGCATGTCGAGGCATCAGGGATCGTGGCCATCGGGCCCGTGTCTGCAGTATGCTGCCTCTGCGTGCGAGGCACCATGCTTGTCTGGCAAGATGATGACCGGAGAATATGTTGGGAAGAGAGAAGTGGGAAGATAAAATGAGGGACGATGGGTTGGATGGGGAATTTGTCCAGGTGTGTTCCGCGTCTTATATATATTTTAGCATGCTTAGTTTTATTTACAGGGTTATTGACTTGTACCGCAACCACCATGTAGCCGCTCCATTGTCACTATCTTAGCATTCCAAATCGCACTAGTCTTCATTTTCAATGAGCTCTCTCACATGTGCTGGCTGCAATCGCCGTTTCTCTCATGCCGGATATGCATGCCACCTTAGCATGACACAGTGCCCTATCTGTCGCACAATCTATGATCATTGTCTGGATTGCTCTGTGTTGTATGACCACCCAGGCGTCCCTAACCCAGAGAATGGCAATCCAAGTGAGTGTCTCTGCCGGCTCGGTGATGCTAATTGACACTACTTTTTAGACAGGGGTGAATTTGATCACCCATTTGACATACACGGAGGTGATGATGACCACATGGTCGTTGACCCAAACACCGATGACGGGGAATTCAATGCCGGCATGGCCATGCACGCTGAAGCGCCCAATCGCGCCCAACAAGGCAGTATTGTCATGATTTACCACCGCAACTATGATACAGATGCTTACCTTTTCCTTATCCCCTCACCTTCCCCACTTGCCCACCCCATTCCCCTATCCATCTGTTAGGACTATTCTTACTCTTCGCTTGTGACTCATACTAGGCCCTTAAGGCTGTCCGATGATTACTTCTCGTCTTTCACTTGTGGGCCTTAAGGCTGCGCTTCCTTGTATTGACTCATTCCTAGGACATTGCCTCATCCTTCGTGACTCATGCTGTACACCTAGTGCGTATATAAGGGTTGGACAATGTGTCCCATAACCTCATCTTGTTCTTCATTTACCTCTTGCGAATCCTATCTTCTCTCTGAATCCTCTCATCTCTGTCTAGCTTGGCCTCGCGGCCTCTTCGCCCCCTCGAGTGACTAACTAACCTTGTCTCCTAGTACCATTGAACCTCACCGGCACTCGTCGTGCATTGTTTGACCCCACAAGGTCATAACATAAGAACAAGATCCTACACGGGACGCATAACATCCCCACACCCTGCACCCACAGTAAACCAGAACATAGTACACCGTGGCATCCCTACAAATCGCCTTTGCCCCAAACAACCAAGCTACCCCAGTAACCTGCCGAACCCACGACAACCTCCCGACCCATGTAAAAGGAACCGTCGAGTGGAACAGACCTAACCGGGGATATTATATTCCCCAGCACCTCACCTCGAACAACTCTCTTGAACCCGTCGAATTCATCAACAACCGTTGGTACGAGCTCCGATACGACGCCAGCACACATACCTTCTACACCCAAGAGAACCTAGTCATCCCCATCCAGAACGTATTCGGGATCGGGTACTGGAACATAACAGACCCCCAACACCCTGAGTATCAGCTCCCATCTCGAACCCCTTCCCACACCACCTTCCGATTCACGCCAGGAGCATTCGACAACAGCAACTCCTCTGAAGGATCAGACACCATATCAGCACATTCTGCCGTAAGCGTTCAGAGCGCCCACTCACCAGTCACCGAAAACCCCACGGCATCTATCCACTCGATCACCTCTGCATTCGGACCAATCAACACGCCCACTGAAACCCCAGACGTCGATATGTCAGCCAATGTCACCACAGTAGCACCAGCACACACACCTTCCTCCAATGGACTGAAGGGTACAGCCCCCGCGGTGTTCACCGGAGATCGCAGTCGTTCTGAATCATTTTGGAACGAATTCCGCCGCTATAGACTCCTAAACCGAAACAACAACTCGATTAGTGTCCTGTTCTTCCGTGTGCTCACTGCTCTATCATATATCAAAGGACCGCTGGTTGAAGATTGGGTTAATGCTTGTGACATGGAACTCGAAAGACGCACAGATTCGACCAAGCCAGGGAGCGTCCGAGAAAACAACAAAATCTTGTGGAGGGAGTTCGAAGCTTTGTTTAAAGCAGCCTGGACTGATACTACTAAAGTCCAAAGCGCATACAGTCAGCTGATGAAACTCCAGATGAAAGATCTGGACATTGACACTTACAATGCTACTTTCGCCCGTCTTGCTAACGCCGCTGGCTGGGAAGAAGATGCGAAGGGCACTATTGATCGTTACTGATCGGGCCTCTGCAAAGCCATCCAGTGTCGTATCATCAATCGTGTCACGGATTGGCCTGTGACGTGCCGGAAAAGCGTGAAGTTTGACAGCAAGGCAAAGGTTGGAGTGCTAGTTCAGAGAGCGCACACCTTTAGAAAGCAGAAGTTGGCAGAAGAAGCCGAAGAAGAAGCTCTGGGAGAGCAGCAAGCACTGGCACGTGCAGTGAGTAACCAACAATATGCGATTGTGCAGTGCACTGGCAGTGTTACAGGCAGGATGAAGACCACGTGACGACAACCCAGATCACAGAGATCTAACAAATAAGTCATGGGTCACGAGTTCGGAGCAAGACCACCAGAAGAAGTCACATGACCGGGTCATGTGATGGACGCCCAGACCCAGAGGCCAGACTTGAGCCTAGAGGGATCTAACCGGATAAGTGATGGGCAGCTGATGAATTATGATGACATAGTCTAGACAGGGTCTAGGCAGATGGTCTGCCATAAGGAGTCTGGAAGGTTCTAGGAGGATTCTGGCTGGGAGTCAGAAAGGTTCTGGAAGGATCTAGGCGGGCTTGGCAAGAAGGCCATGAGGCACATGGTGCACAGAGGTATTATTCCCATTGGTGGGAGATATGGACATGCATTGGACATGTGTTGTATGCCCCTGGCATGAGGTATGCCTTGAGGCACTTATCTATGACTCATAGTCGATAAGCCCCTGTGGCTTGATGGCGGTATGCCATTGGACGATTACTATAGGGTTTCAGGTTCAGTAGGAGCCTGAATATGTTACTTATACAGTATATAAGACTCTGCAGCTCGAGCAGTAGTCTTTAGCTTAGTTTCTTGAAAGCTTCACCCAGTTAGCTCGGAGTCGTCCCTTCCTGTGTAGTTTCCCTCAGCTTTCTCAAACCCAAGCAGATACAGTCGTTGCTTCACCTTTAACCTAGGCTGTTGTGATCATCCACTTCTGTATATTATACCAGCATTCCTATCCCTTTCAGCAGGTGATAGAGGTCAAGACTGCCAAGTGTAGCCGTTGTCATTCATCGAAACCCCTTTACGCCTAAGTCAGGCAGTATGATTGGTGAATCGTAACAAATCGGGATGTCATGCCTGACACCATGGTGGAATGGCAGACCGCAGCACGGAAAGAAGTGTCCAAGGTCAAAGAACTCCAGAGCTCGGGACTCATCGGGCCTTGCTGGAACCAAACACCACGTGACAGGCATCCATACCAAAACATGGGTCAACGTGCTCACTCTAACTCGTCAAACAGTCAACACATCCCAATGGACATAGATGCTACCAATATTACTACGCCTTTTAAGAAACTTACCGACGAAGAGTGAGCACAGTACCGAGCCGAGGGACGATGCTTTAGGTGTCGAACCCAAGGCCACATGGCTTGCAATTGCCCAAAAAACACCAACGCACAGAACGTCTCGAACCAACAAAATGCTAACGCTCGGGAAACTTCAACCAGCTCAACTATTGCCCCCATCACTACACCAACCTCGTCACCCTCATCAAACATTCCACCACCCCCACCGCCCAAACTGTCCTACGTGCAACAAATCCGAGCGCTCGAGGCAAAGATGAGCGACGAAGAACGATCGCTTTACCTCGACACCCGTGACATGGGCGAGGATTTTTGTTCTGCCGGGCTTTGACAGTCGCAAACCCGGTACCACTCGTAGCTAACATGTACAGTAGAAAGAAGGATTCAATGACAATCCAGATCTCAGTTCTCATGTGGCACAAAAAGACCGAAACCAAAGTACTCCTAGACAGTGGAGCCACTCATAACTTCATCAACAAATGTGCGGTCAGCTCCTTAGGCCTGGGAACCCGCTCGCTACCCCAACCTTTACAAGTCAATAACGTCGACGGTTCCCTTAACCAAGAGGGAAGCATCACCCAATATTGTAACCTGTGGGTCCGTCAAAAAGACAAGATAGTAAAGCTGGGTTTCTATGTCGCGAACCTAGGAAGCGATCACATCATATTTGGTCACCCCTGGTTCAGAACCTTCAATCCCTCCATCGACTGGAGTACCAACTGTCTAGAAGGGGACAACTTTAGTATTGAAACAGCCAGTTACTGTTCCAAGACAAAACCCCTCGTTCATGTCGTCACACCTTCAAATCCCTCCGATCAGAAGGAAACACAAGGGTTAATTCCCACACAGTATCAACGCCACTGGAGGGTTTTTAGTGAAGAAGCCGCTCAGAGATTCCCTCCCCCTCGCCTAGACGACCACGCTATCGAACTTAAACCGGGAGCCCCTACTAAGCTGGACTGCAAACTTTACAGACAGACGGCAAAGGAGCTCGAAGCCCTCAAAACATATGTCAATGAAAACTTGGCTAAGGGATATATTGTTGAAACCAATTCCCCCTATGCATCTCCTGTCTTTTTCCGGGCCAAGAAGGACGGCAAACTCCGCCCTATCGTCGACTACTGAGCGCTCAACGTGTGGACAGTACGAGACATCTATCCCTTGCCCCTAATAGGGAGCATCATTGATCAACTCCAAGGGAAAAAGATTTTCACTAAGGCAGATCTACGATGGGGTTTCAACAACATATGCATCAAAGAAGAGGACCAATGGAAAGCCGCGTTCAAAACTCCTTATGGGCTATTCAAACCCAGAGTTATGCCATTTGGCATGAACAACGCCCCCAGTACCTTCTGTAGAGCCATGAGCCGTCTCCTTAAACGCCTGCTGGACAAATACCCCACGGAACTCTTTGTCTACATGGACGACATCCTTATCGCAACTGGAGACGATATAGAGAGACACTGACAAATCGTACATGAAGTTCTAGACCTTCTAGAGGAAGAATCTTACTTCCTCCGACCAGCCAAATGTGAGTTCGAACAGCACTCCATAACTTACCTGGGAATCATCGTCGACAGGGACCAATTGAAGCCTGACCCCAAAAAGACGAGCGCTCTCAGGGACTGGCCACGCACTCTCCATATGGTAAAAGAAGTCCGAAGCATCCTGGGAGTCCTAGGCTACCAGCGCCCCTTCATCCCTAATTTTGCCAACATCGCACGCCCCCTCGTTGCACTTACAAAGAAAGATCATCCGTTCCTGTGGACCACAGAATGCTCGGAAGCCCTCGACTCTCTTATCACCATCATTCTAAACAACCCCTCTCTCCACCAACCAGATCCCAATCGGCCATTCTTCCTACAAGTAGATGCCTCCGCATTTGCCACGGGAGCCATTCTCACACAGAAAGACGACAGGGGAAAACATGTCACCGTGGGATTCCATTCACAAACATTTAACGAGGCGGAAAGGAATTACGACATTCACGACCGAGAATTCCTGGCGGTATTCCGAGGTCTCACCCATCACCGCCACCTCCTCCTGAGCTCCCCTTTTCCCATTACGGTGTTCACAGACCACAAAAATCTAGAATACTACCGCCACCCACGCCACATTAACCGCCGAGTTGCTCGTTACATACCCCAATTGGCGGATTATGACTTCACCCTGGTCCACTTCCCAGGGACATCCAACAGGGCAGATGCATTATCTAGACGCCCAGACTACCCGCAAGGGTCAGAAGATAATGACAACATAACGGTCCTCCCTCAGCACCTGTTTGCTCGGGCAACTACCTTCACCTCCATAGATGACAGAACCCGAGCCTGCCAATTACAACAACCAGACCTCTTGAAAAAGTGGGCTCTTATGTTCCCCCTGAAGGTCATCAACAATCTTTACTGGTATGGAGACCGGCTAGTAGTCGTGGACGATCTACCCTTGAGGAGGGGGGTAATTTCACTATATCATGACTCACCTACGGCAGGACACCCGGGTATATCCAACACGGCGTGGGCAATAGCCCGCAACTACTGGTGGCCTAACCTAAAACAGACAATCGCTGAATACGTCAAAGGCTGCCACATTTGTCAGTCACGGAAAAATAACCCCTCGAAACCCAAACTGCCTCTGTTTCCTATCCCATCAGATAACTTCACCCTCCCTTTCACGTCAGTTGCCATGGACTTTATTGTTAAATTACCTATATCAGAAGGATATGATTCTATACTAACGGTCACAGACACTTTTTCAAAAGCCTGCATATTCCTTCCCTGCAATGAAACCATAGATGTGGCAGGAGTTGCCCTACTATACGCCACTTACATACTACCCCACTACAGACTACCCTCACGTATCATATCTGACCGAGATCCCCGCTTTATGGCCACCATTATTCAGGAACTATGCCGCATACCAGTACAGCATATCGGCCCCAAACAGATGGACAATCGGAGCGTTCCAATCAGAAACTCGAACAATACTTTCGGATCTTTACAAACTTCCATCAGACCAACTGGCGCTATCTGTTACCCCTGGCCCAATTCACCTTCAACGCCTGGCCAAACGCTACTACTAAGAAAGCACCATTTGAACTCATCATGGGGCACATACCACGTGTCCATCAAACTTTCCGAACCACCACATCTCCACCACTAAACGACAGGTTGGCCCTTATTACCCAAGCTAGAAAAGACACTGCCGAAGCTCTACACAGGTCACAAGCAATAGAACTCCCGTCGAGCTTTATCCCCTACAACAAGGGAGATCTGGTATGGCTAGAGGGGAAGAACCTCCATACTACTCACCCCTCAGCAAAGCTAGCGCCTAGAAGGTTCGGACCATTCCTAGTTACAGACACAATATCCAGAACGTCTTTCCAGATCAAGTTACCCCCATCATGGAAGATTCATAATGTATTCCACGGCACCCTCCTTACGCCCTATAAGGAAACAACCTTAAATGGCAACAAATACCAGGAACCCGCTCCAGACCTAGTGGACGGACAACCAGAATGGGAAGTCGAACAAATCTTGGGCGCAAGGAAGAGACACCACCAACTCCAATACTTAGTCAGGTGGAAAGGGTTCTCCGAAGCACATGACAGCTGGGAACCCCTGACCAACCTCCACGCTGACCTACTCATCAGAGACTATTATCGAACCCACCCCTCTGCCATCTGTACCATCTATAAAGCAAACCGGGACCTCGTGTCACGGATCGGCCCGTGACACACCGGAAAAGCGTGAAGTTTGACAGCAAGGCAAAGGTTGGAGTGCTAGTTCAGAGAGCGCACACCTTTAGAAAGCAGAAGTTGGCAGAAGAAGCCGAAGAAGAAGCTCTGGGAGAGCAGCAAGCGCTGGCACGTGCAGTGAGTAACCAACAATATGTGATTGTGCGGCGCACTGGCAGTGTTACAGGCAGGATGAAGACCACGTGATGGGATCACGTGACAATAACCCAGATCACAGAGATCTAACAAATAAGTCATGGGTTACGAGTTCGGAGCAAGACCACCAGAAGAAGTCATGTGACCGGGTCATGTGATGGACGCCCAGACCCAGAGGCCAGACTTGAGCCTAGAGGGATCTAACCGGATAAGTGATGGGCAGCTGATGAATTATGATGACATAGTCTAGACAGGGTCTAGGCAGATGGTCTGCCATAAGGAGTCTGGAAGGTTCTAGGAGGATTCTGGCTGGGAGTCAGAAAGGTTCTGGAAGGATCTAGGCGGGCTTGGCGAGAAGGCCATGAGGCGTGTGGTGCACAGAGGTATTTATCCCATTGGTGGGAAATAAGGACATGCATTGGACATGTGTTGTATGCCCCTGGCATGAGGTATGCCTTGAGGCCTTTATCTATGACTCATGGTCGATAAGCCCCTGTGGCTTGATGGCGGTATGCCATTGGACGATTACTATAGGGTTTCAGGTTCAGTAGGAGCCTGAATATGTTACTTATACAGTATATAAGACTCTGCAGCTCGAGCAGTAGTCTTTAGCTTAGTTTCTTGAAAGCTTCACCCAGTTAGCTCGGAGTCGTCCCTTCCTGTGTAGTTTCCCTCAGCTTTCTCAAACCCAAGCAGATACAGTCATTGCTTCACCTTTAACCTAGGCTGTTGTGATCATCCACTTCTGTATATTATAACAGCATTCCTATCCCTTTCAGCAGGTGATAGAGGTCAAGACTGCCAAGTGTAGCCGTTGTCATTCATTGAAACCCCTTTATGCCTAAGTCAGGCAGTACAATTGGTGAATCGTAACACCTCGGGCAAAACCCCATCATCATTCGCAGAATAACTGTCATGTCTGAACCACTCTCCCCCCTCCCTCTACTCACCCCTTCTTCCCCGTCCTCCCCAGGGACTGAAACCCTCACCTATCCGCTCAGTCCGCCAGGACTCCCTGTCCGGTCGCCCATAACTCCATTACAGGTACCTAACCCTGAGCTGACAACCTCCCCTATGGTCCCGCCCTCTACTCTCCTGTCCCCTTCACTCTTATTGCGGATCCGAGACCTGCCCCCACCTCTTTCGCTCTACCACTGTATCTCGCCGCCCACAGAGCCCTTGTCCTTGGAGGAAACCATCGAGATATGTGAAGCCACCCTAGGAGATGGACCACGAGCCGTCTTCCACGACCCCCCTCCCACTCCACGACCCCTCGGTCAGCACCCCCCTGCTTCCTACGTCCGGTACGAGCCGGGAGATCCCAACCACGACAAATATGTGGAGCAGATCGCACTCGACCCCCCTTACTGTAACAGTTTGCTAACCGTTGGTCCGACTTGGACGACTTGATGTGGCTTGCAACACATGACAGGCGTTCTCGGACACTAGGCTGGCTGACACTAGGTCCCTTTAGAGTGAAAAGGGCTTAACAGCACCTCCACTAAGTCGAGGATGAGAGAGAAGAGTTGAAATAGAAAGAAGAAGAGGAAGATAGAAACAAAGAAAGGCAGACTGAATAGGAAAGGAAAGCAGGATCTGATAGCGAATTGAAGAAGACCAGGATGGGGATCCCTGGTCTTTACTAGTCGACTTTTATACAGGTGAGACTCGCTTTAAAGCGGAGTCTAAACTATAGTATGAGTCACGAACCCTAGTGTCACGGACGCGTATATCTTTTCTGTTTTTCTGTGTTGAAGTCCTTACCATTAGATATGATAAGATGGTTAGTCACATGATGCCAACATGTGCATTCATACTCGTCATAAAGGCACGTGATCCTGGGAAGGACCTGCCTTATCATTCATCAGACATGTGTACGTTATGATTGGTTAGAAGGACATAGAATGTTGCAGAACAATAGGGTAATGTAAATGACATGCTGTATTAGGTTTCAGTCAGCATTGTTCTATTATTAGGATGACGCGTCAGCGCAAGTAAGCACTTATGACACAGTGATCAGTAATCACAATAGAAGTGCTAAATATAGATACACGACGCGTCAGCTTGTAGTCATTCGTACTTACTCAGTAGATTAGTAAGTAACTCATCCCTAGTAGTATATAAGACACCCTGTAGCGTCCTGAGTAGAACCAACTTGTCCTCTTGGTTTCTACTCAGGTGCGCATCCCTCTTGTCTTCTATAGTAACCAATCTAACTGGTCCTCTTGGTTTCTACTCAGACTCACCGTTAGTGTGACACCGCTACTATTACCTTGTACAAAGGTATCAAGTTTAGCACGCTCCACAACGGTTAGTTTCGGCGCGTGATTTATCTCCGTGTCAGGCTTGAGTTGTCCTTGACGAGCCCGTTCAATTTTCAGCTTGCTTGACGTAGCCGATAGTCATCCGCTACACCTAGTACAGCTATCCTAGGAATGAGTCATGTCCATGGCATGTGATACTGGAGAACAATAAGACGCTTTGACAGCGTGTGAGTCTGGGTGAGTAATACTAATACACCTATCCTAGGAATGGAACATCATGGAAAGCCATGGAACCTGGCTCGTCACATGCCCTAGAGTCATCTGATACCAACGTAATGCGCAATGATGGGGGAATGAGATAAGATAAGAACAGATGCAGTCCCAATGATAATCTGCCATGAAAAGTCAGCGCAGTTCAGTCCATGACACTTACGGGACTCCCCAAGACCCTCACTATGTGTGTTTCGACCTGGACTTTGAGTCTCATCAGCACTATGTCCTTGGGGTCCGAGACAACTCTGACCCACCTCGCCAAGCATATGGCTGGCCCCTTCAAGCCGCCCCCTTCGTTGGTCCCAAGATTTCACCCGCTCGTTCTGACAACACTGCACTAGGGATCTTTGACGCTGGCTACCCGGGTGCCATAGAAGTGGACATCGCTCTGTATGCTCTCGGGGACTACGGAGTGCTTGCTGATGTTGACCGATACCGTGCCCACATGCTGGAGTACGAAAACCTCTTGAGCCAGCGCAAGATTCTAGAAGACAAGTTCTTCAAATGGCACAGTAAGTCCACACCCCTCCGCCAACGTCTTGAGAAGGCTCAGGCTAGGAGCCGCCTCCACCCCTACCTACAACTGGGAGAACGTATCACTTGCCCATTTCATTATCGCACTGCTCCTCTCCCCGAACTGCAAACATTTTCCATGGCCCAGTGCCTCCTGATTGACGTAGAATCCGGGGACAGCAAATCTCTCAGACCCTGGTTCGAAGACTGCTGGGGAGTCAAATACACTTTCCCCAACCCCCCTCTCCGTCGCCGTTGTGCCTACTGTCATGCTCCTAACCACTATAGCGGCGCTTGCCCTCACCCTCACTCTAAATGCCACACCACCGTCCGCTGTCTGGTGCCCCGCCGCCACGCCACCTACAGTGGCGGTTGCCATGCCCACCACCTCCACCTTGTCGAAGTCCCTCTACCTGCGGACCACAACCCCGCCTTGGAAGACGAGGGGTACGTAGGCCATGAAGACGAGGAGGGAGACAGGGAGTCATGAGACATGGAGGTCTCAATCTAAGAAAGGGGGTGATGTCATGATTTACCACCGCGACTATGATACAGACGCTTACCTTTTCCTTATCCCCTCACCTTCCCCACTTGCCCACCCCATTCCCCTATCCATCTGTTAGGACTATTCTTACTCTTCGCTTGTGACTCATACTAGGCCCTTAAGGCTGTCCGATGATTACTTCTCGTCTTTCACTTGTGGGCCTTAAGGCTGCGCTTCCTTGTATTGACTCATTCCTAGGACATTGCCTCATCCTTCGTGACTCATGCTGTACACCTAGTGCATATATAAGGGTTGGACAATGTGTCCCATAACCTCATCTTGTTCTTCGTTTACCTCTTGCGAATCCTATCTTCTCTCTGAATCCTCTCATCTCTGTCTAGCTTGGCCTTGCGGCCTCTTCGCCCCCTCGAGTGACTAACTAACCTTGTCTCCTAGTACCATTGAACCTCACCGGCGCTCGTCGCGCATTGTTTGACCCCGCAAGGTCATAACAAGTATGCCCTTTGTCGAGCGCTTTCCCTCAGGAATGGCTGGAAACCCCATTTCCAACATGGGTCAGAGTGTGCCAGGGTACCAGGTGTTGTGTGACAATCTGGGACAAGGCCACATTTGGTACCCATTCCAGTCGCAGCGTGATTGGGAATTTGCCCGATGGGCAAAGAACAGGGGGCCGTCTTCGACTGCAGTGACTGAATTGCTCGCAATTGAGGGTGTAAGTAGCTAACCACACAAACTGATTTGATGGCTAACAATGGGTTGCGATAGGTGGTTGAGAGCTTAGGGCTCTCATACCACAACACCAAGACGCTCAACCACATCATCGACGAAGAGATTCCTGGACGACCAAAGTTCAAGTGCGAGGAAGTCTCCATTGGTGGGGAGCCCTATGAATTCCACTTTCGAGAAGTCATTCCTTGCATCCGTGCGCTCTTTGGGGATCCAAGACTTTCAAAGGACCTTGTATTTGCACCGGAACACCATTATCACGACGCAGGTCATACGGTACAGGTATTCAGTGAAATGCACACCGGCAAATGGTGGTGGTCAGTGCAGGTACGTACAATGACAACCTACACACTCCCAACGTACTCACGTTGTCCTCAGCAATCCCTGGAGTCACGCACACCAGGCGCAACAGTAATCCCGATCATCATCTCCTCAGACAAGACACAACTCACTCAGTTTCGATCTAAGAGTGCCTATCCCATCTACATGACGATTGGCAACATTCCGAAAGCTATTCGCAACAAACCGACTCAGCAGGCGCAAATGCTGATGGGGTACATTCCGACGGCACGGCTCAAGCAGATCAAAAACAAGACGGCGCGGCGCCGAGCGCTTGCAAACCTTTTCCATTCGTGCATGCGAAAAGTTTTCTCACCCATTGAATCTTATGGTGAGACAGGTATCGCGATGGCCACCGGTGATGGGATCTGGTACCGCTGCCATCCCATTTTCGCAGCATTTGTCGGCGACTACCCAGAACAATCGCTCGTCACGTGCACTTCGAATTGGAGGTGCCCCAAGTGCTTGGTCCCGACGGATGAACTTGGAAACAACACAAGATTTCCTTCACGCGACTTCCAGGAAGCTGTCAAGATCTTCGCATTGTCAGATGGCCATCCAACGGCTTTTCACGCGGCATGTCGCAATGCTAGTCTGAAGCCTACTTACCATCCCTTCTGGGACAAACTTCCGTTTGCCAATATATTCGTTTCGATCACCCCAGACATATTACATCAACTACACCAAGGCATCCTGAAGCACATAGTCGAGTGGATAGCCGACATTGATTCTGACCAGATCGACATGCGATGCAGCCGTCTACCACCAAACCACAACGCCCGGCACTTCCATAGCGGCTTCACATGGCTTTCAAGGGTCACAGGTCAAGAGCATAAACATATCTGTCGAATCTTACTTGGGGTCGTGGTGGATCTAACTCTTCCAGGTGGTCAGTCCTCAGCAAGCTTGGCCCGCGTTGTGCGGGCGCTCCTCGATTTTATCTACCTCTCCCAGTACCCAGTGCACACCACGGAAAGTCTCAGAGAAATGGACGCTGCCCTGTGCCGATTTCATGAACACAAAGACATTCTTATCGAGCTTGAAGTCCGGCAACACTTCATCATTCCCAAACTCCACAGCCTCATCCATTACACCAGATCCATCACACTTTTTGGTGCTGCGGACAACTATAATACTGAGCAATCGGAACGCCTTCACATCGAGTTCACCAAGAAGGGTTTCCGCGCCTCAAATTTCAAAGACGAGACCAAGCAAATGACCACGTGGGTGGAGCGCCAAGAGACAATCAAGCACCACGCCGAATTTCTCAGCTAGTGTCAAACGGGACGCTCTGCATTACCAAGATCTTCACCGGCATATCCCCGTCCGGATCTGATGCTGCGACCTTTCTTGACAATGCACCCATCGGAAAAGGGAATAAGCTTTGAAAACCTTTTTCACAGATATGGTGCTATCGACTTTCAAGACGCACTCGCTGACTTTATTGTTCAACACAACTACCCCGGATTATCTACTGGCGTGGCTCGATGGCGCGCTAACAACACTCTGATACCATTCCGAAAGGTCTCTGCGTTTCACAAGATCAAATTCTCAAACCCCGAAGACCCGGAAGCAAAAACCGTTGATGTCGTGCACATCCGACCAGAGGCGCGCAGCCGTCGTGGTCACACTAATCCAGGACGATTCGATACTGCATTGGTGAAGAATGGAAGCAGACTCCGTGTGGTTCAAGTCCGCGTTGTGTTCCAACTCCCGAAATCGGTGCTTTCCTCAATATTTCTTAGTTCGCGCCCAGCTCCGCCCGTGGACTTGGCATATGTAGAGTGGTTTTCACCTCCCTCTATGACTGATGAAAGCCACGGGATGTACCGGATATCCAGGAGTTATCGCAACGATCGTCGAGTAGCAAGCATCATACCTCTAGCGGAGGTATGCAGGAGTGTGCAGCTGTTCCCAGTTTTCGGACCTGTCATTCCCCAGGAGTGGCAGAGCTCAACCGTGCTAGAGAAATGCCGGACTTTCCACATCAATCCATTCCTCGATAGACACATGTACCATAATTTAGATGCGATCAACGAAAGTTTAGAGTAAACTTAATAGATCCTTAAAAGCGCCGTCTATTAAACGGGCGCTCTCACCTATTTACAATTTCTTAGCGCTTTTAATGTGTTAGCGCTAATTAAAACGGGATTTACGGGGAGGGGTTTTCCCGATGCCGTCTTGCGCATTGACCTCGGCACCGTGAGCGAGTAGCTGCGGCACAATCTCAAGTTGCCCTCTCCATGATGCCGTGTGCAAGGGAGAGTAGTCGCCGTTGTCCTTGAGGTTTGGATCTGCCCCACGTTCCAGAAGTAGACGAGAGACCTCGATATTTCCTTCGGACAGCGCCAGGGGTAATGCGGTCATGCCAAACACATCCAGTGCGTTTATGTCAGCACCACAGTCGAGTAACCATCGAACGACATCCAGGTTTCCGCTCGCAACGTGCAGTGGCGTACGGTCTTCCTTGTCACGAGCGTTCACGTCGGCTCCATTCATTGTCAGCAGCCGTGCGATATCGAGCCTTCCGTTGTTCAAGGCTATGGCCAATGGGGTCTTATGATCCCAGTCTTTGACATTGACGTCTACGCCACGGTCAAGTAACAACGGGACGACTTCGAGAGGTCCGTTCTGTGATGCTACATGTATCGGAGTGTTGCCACGCTTGTCCCGTGTATCGACGTCGGCCCCGTGCCAAAGCAGCAGTCGCGCCGCCTCGAACGCCTTGCTTTCCAATGCGAGCAGTAGAGGAGTTTTGTTGTCCCAGTTCTCTACGTTTACCTCCGCACCACGATCCAGCAGCAGCCGCACGACACTTGAATATCCATTCTCCGTCGCGATATGGAGCGGAGTTCGCCCCCGTCTGTCCACCGAATTCGGCTTGGCACCTCGCTCCAACAGCAGTCGCGCGACCTCGAGTTTTCCGCCAAGTAGTGCTACGGATAACGGCGTCTGGCGACTAAAATCCTGGGCGTTGATATCCGCGCCGCGTTCGAGCAACAACGGTACAATGTCGGGGCGTCCGTTTTCGGACACAGCGTGGAGTGGAGTCCAGCCGTGCTTGCTTCGGGATTTCGCATCCGCACCGCGCTCCAATAACAGTCGGGCCACATCGACCGTCCCTTCCTCCAGCGCCAGGAACAAGGGGGTCTTTCGGTCTCTATCGAGCACGTCGACATTTGCACCGCGATCGAGTAACAGCCGCGCAATGTCGAGATGCCCGTTTTGCGATGTCACGTGCAACGGGACCCGGATGCGGTCATCAAGGGAGCTTGTGTCCGCACCAGAAAGTATTAGCAACCGAGCAACCTGTGGATGTCCTTTGGCCAACGCCGCGTGTAGTGGGGTTGAGTGGGAACCACCTCTCGCGTGCATATCTCGTGGGTGTGTATTGATGAGGTGTTCTACCAGACGAGGGAAGCCGCACAGGACAGCATAGTACGGTGAGATTATTTCAGGTCGGTGTGGATAATAACCAGATCGCTCTTTCTTAGGATTTTCAATGTCGCATAGCCAGACCCACGTTGCAACTGTGGTCTGTCTGGGTCAAAGAGTTGTTCCATCCCGTCCTGAACTGACGACGATACGTTCCCAAATTTGGCGTGTTCAACCCAATGTTCAGCGGCGTAGTCCGCGAGAGGGAAGTCAGGCTTGCGAAATTCGTGACACTGGTTCCCATATTCTAGTAGGACGCTGAGGCAGGCTTGTGCAAGCATTTTGTTCCCTGGCTCTGGGAGAACGAGGTAGCGTGAGACCGCTGGCAAAGTGGCGAGGCGACCGGAGGTCAAGAATTCTTTTACCGAGAAGTGGCAAAACTGCACTACTCCGTGTTCGTAGCCGTCGGGATAGACGACGGCAACTAAACTGGAGCATGCCGATAGAACAGCCTCTTCTGCGTCCTCTGAACGAAAATCGGCATTGAACTCGGGGGTGGCTCCGGCGTTGACCCGCACTACAAGAACTTCCGCTAGCTCCCGTACGCTAAGGGGGCGAACCGAAACTGTAAGGCATTGAAAAAGGCGGTGGGAATATGCTCGTTTTTCCTTATCGATCGCCAGCAGGGCGCGCTCGTAGGTTTCGTCCAGGGTTATGGGGAGTTCATCTAGAGTCGGCCGGATATTTCCAGGAAAACACCGACGCAGGGTCTCCAGTTGGCAGAAAACCCATCGGAACCTGTCAGTCCACGTAAGTGAATCACATCGAGACACAGCGACTAAGAGAACGTACATTCCATCAGACTTCTGCGCGAGTGTTTCAATGACAATTCTCTGATCCTCCTCTCGCCACCTCCGCATTTTTCGGTCTGGCCGGACAGCAGAGTTGATGTACTCAGTGATGTCCTCCTTCTGGCCAGTCTCGTCGTGAAGGGACACACGCAGGGACGTCAAAGGTTCGAGAACCTGGCGGATGTCAATTTCGGGGCGACATGAGACGCAGATATGGAGATTTGGGAGGTGCAGGTCAACAAGTTCCTCAACAAGGCCAAGGACCTTTTCTCGTGGAGACGGCATCCCGGTAGAGTTTGGACATTCGTCAAGCGCATCGACTATCAGGTAAGTAGGTCCTTGTCCGGGGAGTGTGAGCATGTCCTTTAAGCAATGTGTTAGTTCGCGTGCAGTGGACTTTCGAGTGCCGTTGGCATGTGCGGAATGCAGGCGGAAGAGGATTTCATAGCGAGATTCAGACCCAGTGCCCAGCTGAGAGACAAGCGAAGAGAGTAGTCCATGCAGGTGCTGCTTTTCCGTATCCCTGAAGTCAAAATAAAAGTAGGCCATGGAAACTAGCCCAGCAACGGGCATTTTCTCAATGTCCCGGATGATGGCGGAGCTGGTGGACGTCGTTAGTGCGATTGAGTGAAGACGTCGATGGATGACGTACTTTTTTTTTTTTTTTTTTTTTTTTTTTTTTAAAAATCAGATTTATACCGCGTGACAAGCCCTAGGCTAAGTACGGTCTCGACATGCTTACTAACTAACTAAATAGGTGCCGGACGTTCACACCGTACCCTGCTGGACCCCGAAGGGTATCCTCAGGCCTAAATGCCGTTTTCCCGGACTACTCGCGTCCTGGTTGGCCCCCGACCACTTCCCCTCCCGCCTCCACCAAGTACTAACTACTACACATCTACTTATGCCCTGCCGGGATCCTTGTTGCACCACTCAGAGGCCAAGTCTAGCACCCACCCCCCTGGTAATCGGAGAGTTTTGGGACAGAGCTTGTTGGTGTCCGGATGTGTTCCCATAACCTGACAGTTCGAGCACGGCGGTGTTCCCATTATGTGGGGGAGAGGGATTAGAGGGGGGTTAATAAGGGGGGGAGATAAAGCGAGTGTTGGGCAAGCGAAAATGAACGGGGTGGTAAACAATGTGTGAGGGAAAGGACAGATGGGGTAAGAAGTGTGGGCATCCGTTTCGGTTGTGCCCCGATTGTAAATGAATGATGGTAAAACGGCTACACCGCTGGGGGGGGGTGGTGATGGGCGAGGCCCAGAATGCACACGAGGTGCAGTGATTAAATGCAGGCTGACTGCGGCCCCCCTTTCCTGGGGCCTCGTGCATGCTGCGAGGCGGGTGATAAGGGCTGCGGAGCCCCAAAGAGTGTGGTGATCGGTCAGCTGTGGAGCCGAACCGGGAATGTAGGGTAGAGGGGGTTTTTACGCCCCCTGGAGAGAGAGTAATGCCGCTGTGAGGCGACAGAGAGAGAGGGTAGTGGCCACCGGTGGTGAAGGCGACCAGAGTGGGCCCATAGACACCCTTCAGAGCCCACAGAAGTTGACTGAACCTCAAGCACCCTGCTGGACAACATGCCGTACCCTGCTGGATCCCCTCAGGGGTGTCCTCAGGCCTAAGCACCGTTTTCCACAGCGAGCTACCAACCCAGACGCCACTCCGTACTATACTGGCCCCAACTAATTCAGAGCCCCGCACTAGGGGGGATGGGAGGGTCACCGCAAGCCTAAGAGCCGTTTTCCACAAGGGGAAGGTGGTGGTAAGAGGAAGAGAAGGGTTTGCGATGGATGACGTACAGAAGAATGCTCTTCCCAGCGCCGGCTACGAGACCAAGAGGCTATCAACGTGGTACGAGCGTCGATGAGAGAAATAATGCGTACGTTTCCCATGGATCCATAACAAAGAACCGGATGCATTCCATGCTGCAAATATCCTGCCTTCGAAAAATCAAACTGCAGTTCCGTGGTGGTGGGCTTCACCTGCAATCTCGTGGTTTATCGACGGATCGGGGGGAGAGAGTAAACTCTGGACGTCCTTTCGTAACTGGACATCTAAAGTGGCGGCTGCCTCAGCAAAAAAACAAAGGTAGAACGAAGGCAAAGCAAACGTTTCATCTTGCATATCTCTGTTGCCACCTCGTGCATGGTGACTTGAATCAATAGTCAGTCCAAGCTGAGAACACTCACAAACACGCGAAACAAACCGAGTGCCTGTCGAATATTTTCCGAAGACGCTTTTCCATCTAAGAGGTTACTAGTACGCGTATGCTTTTCGTTGGACATGACTGGCGAAAAGGCGTACCATCCATAACCACCTTGATGTTGTTCACAAGACCATGTACTACCTCTAGAGTCATTTGAGCCTCCTCCTTTGTGAGCCTATCCAGCCTCTGGAGCACGGCCTCAATCTCGCTCTCCCTCAATAGCTTTTTTGCGAATTTCTCTGCAGTGGAGCAAGTTGAACGGTGACGCACCCGGAATTGAGTCTGAGCCCTCACTTACTGAAGCGACCCTGTTTAATCTGTTTCGTCGCCAAGGCAAGTACAGAGAGCAATTCGACCATTATCTTAGCGATCACGTCTTCCATCGCGGGGGTGCATGGTATCTCAGTGTATACCTTGAGCCTTTTAAGAAAACTCTCGACACATCCAAAGAGGTCCACGAGGGCGTCGTAGCTCGCGCTGACATCTTTGGCCGCCTGAGGATCAAGACGTCACAAAGACCCATGGATAAAGCAGGAAGGACACAGACTGCGAGGAGGACACAGACTGTGAAGAGGACACAGATACCAGAAAAAACCACTTTAGCCGGTGGAAAGACCTAGAAAACATGTGTCAGAGTGCGCTAATAAAAGGAAGAACGACCGCTCAGCGTACAAGACCGACACCCTCACTGAGGGTCTCACTGGATGTTAATGCATGAAGGAGATGCACGGTTTGGCTGAGCCGCTTCATCAAATTTCGATCTCCATTTCGGTATTCATCGAACGCCTGGGCTTGTTCTTGAAACAAATGAAGCACTGAATCGGCCGAATCACAATCTCTGAGCTTATCGGCGAACAGATCTTGGATAGATCTTTTCCTGTCTGCTTTTCGTAGCTTGCTAGGGCTGTTTCAAACATTGATTGAAAGTTATGAGGTGAGGACGGTGTCATACTAGTGGATTGATAAGCGCAAGGAGAGAGGTCGCGATGGTCGCGAGAGAAGATATCGCATCAATCATGCTTTGCCAATCACTAACATTTAGACGCCCTCAGCCTAACCCTAGTCATGCACTGACTGATCCATGAAATTGAAACAGGCAAGGAAAGGTGGACTTGAAGGTGGAGTGATTTCAGCTAGGATTCCAGTGTTGTCCCATTGGTACGTCATCGTCCTCATAATGTGCTACAGTAGCGGGTGATCCAGCCAAAGCGCTGCGTTCTGAAGAGATAGGAACTCCTTGAGTAAATCAGAACCTGCTCAGGCTATCACCTATCCTCGTATGGGAAGTCTAAAATTCTCACGGTAGACTCTTATTCACAGGCACACGGAAAACAGTCTCCGCATTCCCATTTTATTTGGCCCGGATCACTCCAAGAATATGTCTCACACGCATCGCATCCTCGCTGCACGTGAGTTATCCTAGGAAATGGACTACCGCTGACAGAGAATTGCCAGTGTGCTCGTCCTTATGGAATGATAGACCCTGCTGCGCGATATCCATATACAGGCTGGTCACGAGCCTACAGTAATGAGTTGGAACATACATCAAGGTGTGTCATCTACTGATTTTTAGTATGAGCTACTTCCAGGCGTACCGACATCTTGACTGTGACTTCGCTGTGGATCCTACACCGAACCCTTCTACGAAGAAATTCCTGAAACCCGTTTTACCTCATCATTTAATTACATCAAGATTACGTGCGAGTCGCGAGTTCAATTGGCCGTTCAATTTGCGCTTCTGTAGTTTTGCGTTTCTGCACTCTACTGTCTCGTAGGTCGAACACTTGGATCGGTCGTCCGTAAGAATGGATCAATTGTTACGCCAGCTTTTGTCTGGAGGGATGACTTGATCCTCGGCTCAGTACTTCTCATACTCTCATGCAGTTTGAGGCTTTGAGCATTCCACTGGAAGGTACGAATGACAACACGAATTTTTCGACTGAATAATTTATGCGATCATACGCCCTTCGTATACGTGAATTTTTCTCCAGTCGAAAGCCACCCCAAAACTTCAAAGCCACGCCCGAGGCCACACCGACTCTGAGTGCACCACCAAAGTCTCACTCAAGCAAGGTTTCAGTCGACAGAGTCGACACCTAGTTGCCATGTGACACCGATTCTTTGTTTTCACCTTCGAATATGCGGCAACACGCACCGCTCTGACTTTATACAACTGACAGTTCTCAAGCCAATACTGTATTTCTGTCCTGGTCGATATCTTGTGTCAACGGGGCCGTCAACTGGATGCTCCCATTTGTGGGGCTAGAATTTAAGCTGACCTTCATTCATAGGACGATTGACCAAATATGGCCCATCTTGTAGGACCAACGAGGTAATGATGGGCCCAGTAACTGCCCAGTAGATGTTCCGACCCGGTCTCGTCTTGTCTGCCTTTACGGCGGTAGCGAACACCAAACGCTGCTAATTAACGCCACACATTATTTCCCAATGACAGCATCGATCACGCCAAGGGTCTCCCCATCGTGCTTCGAGTCTTCTGTTAGTCCATGGATGATCCGATATCCTAGTTTCTGACTAAGAGCCTGGAGGTGAGAGTCACCAGGCGAGTGCCCCTGTAATGATACCTGCACCTTGATCAAGTCTCTGATCAGTCGGTCTACTAGAAGCAGCAGGTGGCGGGCGCAGGCCGGCGACAAGTAGCATCTAGACCAGAACTAGATCGTAGAGCATGACAGAACTCAGGTCCTAGCGCTAATATCACTCGGCTGGACGGTACTTATGATGTCAGAAGCTCTACGCTGGCAGTAAGTTAGTGCAGGTCAGGAAAAACGAGATGCGTCCCTCGGACTGACTGGAAGAACAGCTCCCTTCGGCACTGACGAAATCGGGTAAGCACCTAGATAGTTTTTGCGGCAGAATACACCTCTCGTATTTTGGTCATTTGAGTGGCCGTTTCAGTGATTTCTCAACTCTTCGTCTCACGTCACGGTGTCGTCATAATGCTGGCCGGTTCTTTTTATCTTGGGTCAAATTCATGACGTAACTCAATCTCATGACAGGGATGTGCGATATTTGCCAACGGAAGTGAACAATGGTGACAGCGATTACCGACCTAGATGTAGAGCACTGCGGTGCCTATTCTGTGGTGACATAGTGACATGTCCTCGGACTTCATCCGATCAATCAAGTCCACTCGATGCCCCCATCCTTCGACTTGGCCTGGGTCTAAGTGGGTATCTATTAGCGCAGGAGTGACGACTGGGGTTACGTCTTGCATTTATCTCCTGCCTTCGAATGCCCTCTGGGCCTTTTGTGCGCCTTCTGCTGTAACTGCTTCCAGTCTGCTACCGTTCTAATCTTCGATGTCACCTCCCGCGTTGCGTATCTAGTGTGTCGGCATGGCTGTCGGCATCGGATCAGAAACTTCGCGAACTTCTGCTAGACTGCCTCTACGAGACATACAATACCGGTACACAGGACTTACCCTCAACCGCGGATAGGGTTTTAGTACGCTGCTCCTTCAGTTGTGTATAAAGACGCTAGTTTGTAGGACTCTGGATCGATCACCCTCTTTTCTGCTGAAGTCACAGATGTCCTACTGGAAAAGTGCCATCAAGAGTGCCGTCCTCTTTGCTTACCTTACCACCGCGGCACTTGGTGCGTCGTCCCGAGTCCCGTAGTATGCGCTAGTGAGGCCCTATCCGCGGGCACCTGACTGTTACGTGTAGCCGCCCCAACTTCCACGGCTCCCAGCGAAAGCGCTACTGTTGTGCCAGCCAGTGATAACCCCAACTACCCTATCTTCCCCCCAGGCTCGGACGTCCCCGCTCAGCCAATACGAGACGCCCTCGGTGCTTCAATTCTTGGACCACAGAACCTGCCACTTCAGCGGGAGAATCCGGACCTGCTTGCTCCCCCTACTACGGACCATGGGAGCGTGTATGTACTTCCGCTATTGGTCTTTGGAACGCAGGCGCATTCTGAATGCCGGAGCGTAGACAAAATGCGAAGTGGCCCTTTACTCTGAGTAGCAATCGGCTCCAGACAGGTGGCTGGGCCAGACAACAAAATGGTGAATCGTCCGAATTGCCCGACCGAGTTACTTGAATCTTGTCGATCCTGAACTAACACCAATCATTAGTTGACTCAATGCCCATCGCAACAAGTGGGACTAATCATTTTGCATTCTTGGGCCATATGTACTCACAACTTTTGAAAGGCATAGCTGGTGTGGACATGCGCCTCGAGCCTGGTGCAATTCGGTGATTTCCTGACTGACTGTTTCTGAATCCTTTCCTACGTCTCATCCCCTCTCTCCCCGCAGTGAGCTTCACTGGCATAAATCTGCAGAGGTAAGCATCTCGGGATCCTGGATCTGCGGAAAGTCAACCATTCACTAATCTGACTTCAGTGGGCATACGTCATCAAGGTAAATAATATATTCCCTTCACGACTTCTCAAGATGACACAGAAATCAGGGAGCCACCCAAATAACCTCCGTCGACCAAGATGGTCGTAGTTACGTCGCTAATGTCGTAAGTTACTCTACTTGGCGAAAATCTTGTTACCCTTACGCTAGCGCTCTTAGAATGCTGGGGATTTGTGGTATTTCCCTGCTGGGATACCTCACTCTTTGCAGGATACCGGGGAGTCACCGGACGGTTCTGAGTTTTTGCTGGTATGTGGCAACGACCGACGCCAAAAATAGCTTTCACGCTCTGCTTAGGTGTTCCCAGATGGTGACTTCGATGAGGATTCCACCTTCCTGGTAGATTGATCTTCTGTATTCCAGTTGCACACCTAATTGTCATATTTGCTGGAAGATAACCGACTGGCTCGCCCATGTTCCGAAGGAGGTCATTGCCAAAAGCCTTCAGGCTGATATCACCGCTTTTGATCACATTCCCTCTCAAGAGTTGTACATTTTCCCTTCAGGTCATCTCGTTTCCTCTTTGATTCTTTCTGATCACTAAAATGTTTTCCATTAGAACCTCCATCCACCGATGTAGCACCTCCCAACCCTCAGGGTGAGGTTCCCAACCCCTTCTCCTTTGCGTGGTCAAAAGTAAACGAGACCCAATATCCTGGGGGTTCCGCCAAGATAATCGATTCAACAACTTTCAAAATTTCGACGTCGATCGCCGCTGCGGAAGTCACAGTTGAGCCCGGTGCTATTCGTGAATTGCATGTGAGCATATTCGCCTGTCCTTTTATTATTGCAGTCATCTCACGGACTCTGCTGCCGGCAGTGGCACCCGACACAAGACGAATGGACTTACTATCTGTACGCCTCACTTCTGCCACTCGCGACTTGCCGACTGAGAATATATTCAGAAGTGGCCACGGCCGCGTGACTGTTTTCGCTTCGTCTTCTAACGCACGTACCTTCGACTATCAAGCTGGGGATATTGGTTTCGTTCCCGCATCTTGCGGTCAGTATTTTATTGATTGGCACAGTCCACCTCTAATGCACCTATGCATACAACATAGGTCATTACGTTGAGAATATTGGCAACACGACCCTTCGCTTCCTTGAGATCGCCAACACAGGTGAGTAACGGCGTATCTATCTGGTCATACTTAACATTGGATGTGGTAGATCGTTTCCAGGATATCAGTCTCACGCAGGTGATGGGAATATAACTTGAAGTTGGACCGAAACCAATGCTAACGTCTCACTAGTGGCTCGCCCTGACACCTCCGCAGCTCGTTAAGGCCCATCTTGGCCTCTCGGACGAGACTATTTCACACTTGAGCAAGACGAAGCAGTATGTTGTGTGACGAGCTTGACAAATCAAGATGAGATTCTTCGGATGTAAAGAACTTTCCAAGTCTCATACTATAGAATGACGTGTGGCTGCTCATCATGTACCATTGGAAGACCTAGTACTCGCCTTAATGAACAAGTTAACTCATTGCGGCCTCGAGCATTGACAGGACGCGAATTTTGACACACGCGTAAACTCAAGGAGAGATCGGAGCGGTGAGTTATATGAAACTCCCTAACTTTCCTCTCAGGCTACTATCGTAGTATTGGTCAAATTGTCACCACGCGCTCCCCCATTACACCATCAGCTCACTGCTTTGACACGCCCTCAACCGACGTATAAACCAACCCAACAAAGTCGTGACTTATCCACGGCAAAGACGACATAGTAATTACTGCCCTGTCCACCAGTAATGCCATCAGAACCAGACGACCAGAGAAGAGATGATGACGTGCCTACATAGCGATGCCTCCTTTCCTCAACATCTATGCATTACTGGCAGCATGCTCCGATAATAATTGTATGACCGCATTGTGCCCCTTCCCCGACGCCGCTTGTAACAGAGTTCGGCCTTCGTCATTCCGCGCGTGTACGTCTGCGCCGCGTTCCAACAACAATCGGACAATTTCGAGGTGCCATTCCGCGACGAGAGGTGCAACGGCACCCAATGGTCCTGCTTCTTCGCGTTGACATCCGCGCCGTGGTCCAGTAACAAGTGCGCGACGTCGTGGTGCCCGAACCGAGAGGCTCGGTGTAACGGAGTCCAGCCGGTCTTGTTTTGACAATCCACCTCCGCGCTGCTCTCGATCAGCAACCGCGCGATCTTGAGATTCCCTGTGGCCGACGCTAACTTAGTAGGCAACACGGGCCAACCCGGCGGCGCAAAGGTCCTCGACGTCCTCAATGACTATGGAGCTGATGGCACATGAGTGACCGTTAGGCCAATCACTGGGGTATTTCGTACAGGATGACGCTCTCCCAGAGCCCGCTGGAAATCATAAGCGCACGAATACGGGAACTTCCGAGAAACGCATACGTTTTCCGTGGGTCCACATGAGACCACCATTCCTTCTCCATTCGGCGAAGACCTTTCCTTGGAGAAGCCATGCTGCAGTACCTATGTGGAGAGCTTCACACGAGATGTTGTGGTTTAAAGAAGGATCAGGAGGAGAGAGCCAATGTCGAATTTTCTCCCGCAGCTGATCACCTGTGAGATCGTCTTAGATACGACAACCAGAGGAACTAGAGGACCAAAAACGCTTCATCCTGTTGATTTCATTCGACATCCCCGGCATAGTGACTTGCGTCCCCTGTTAGTCGAAAGTAATGCAGGAAGCGAGACATTTGGCAGGTGTTTTCCGTGGACGCCTTCCGTCACCGGCAGAATCGTAAAGTCAGTAACCTTGACCGAGAAATGTCACAGGAGGGCTCCCGTACCGTCCATCACCACCTTCACAGTGTTCATAAGGCCATGAAATACTTCTAGCCTTCTAGGCACGGGTCTGGGCCACGGTTATACGGGCCGCCTCTTGAGTAAGTCGGTCCAGTCTCCGAAGTACAGCGTCAATCTTGCTCCCCCCAAAGTAAATGTTACTGCAACAGTCACTAGCGTGTTACTCCATAGGCTACGATTCACTCACTAAAACGCCCCTGCTTGGTATTATTAGTCGCCAGGGCTAGAACGGAGAGTATTTCAACCATTATCTTTACAGTCACATCTGTCATCACAGGAGTGGGAGGATCTCAGTTAGATATGGAGGGTTGAGGAAATTCCCGATACATTCGAAGAGATTAACGAGCGTGTCGTAGCCTGCACTGACCTTGCTGGCGGTCTATATAACAGGGAATCACGGAGTTTGATCACCGAATGTAAGTGATTGACTGTGATTCACATACCGTAAGAAGAACATCAACTCTAGTTAAAATTTGCATTTGCCGCAGCCGCTGGTCCGTGCCCGCGCTTCAAAGCGAAAAACATAAACACAAGTCACTGGCAAATACACGTAACTCACCGTGCCAATTCCATGAGGAATCCCAGCAAACGCGTGAACGACATTCACCACAGGCTTAAGCCAATTGATCAATTTTCTATTTCCTTCGCGAAACTCTTTGACAGCTTTCGCTTTGTCGCGGATCAGCTGAGAATGTCGTCTGGAGAATTGCAGCCTTGGAGGCCAGCGGATAATGGGTTTTTTTAGTGAGGTCTATCCCCATCTTTGCATGCTCATCCATGGCATCGAGGATCAACCGGAAGTGGGACGGTCGTCATTGGTCGTCACGACTCGTCAGTCGAGGAAAAAAAAATGTCTGTAGGCGTTTTAGGCGAGGTGATGTATGATTTGATCCACACAGTATAGGCGCCTTGTGTCGCTGAAATTGTGTGGGGATATGCAAGACGGGCGCGACGCCTACTAGGCTACTACTCGCGTACTCGAGAACATCCTCATCGAGCGTACGAACCCAAACAAAGCTCTTGGGCGATATCCACGTTCTCAACATTGAGTAGGTGACTCTTAAAGATTCCGCCGCGAATTTCCGCAGTTATGAGAAGTAGACCCCCAGAAACGCATCTGGACGTGTTTAAGATATGGAGTTCAAAGCCTTAAAGGTCGTTACAAGATGTAGTCCATGCAGTCTGAGGGTATGCATGTGTGTTGGGGTGTAACGGAGTTCCACGGTGAGTGTGTAAACTTGAAAGCACACGATAACTTACTTGGGGTAAGGTACAGTAGTGATCTAGTGATATGATATGATGCAATGAGGGCCCAGTCGATGTTCCGGCTCGGATCTCGGCGGTAGCGAACACTGAAGGCTGCTATTTGACGTGTTACCTTATTTCTCAATCACAGCATCAATCACGCCACATGTCTCCCCATCATGCTTCGAGTCTTCTATTAACTGATGAACGATCCGATGTCCTAGTTTTTGACCAAGAGCCTGGAGGTGGGAGTCAAAAGGCAGGTACCCTTGTACAGTATTCTGTAGTGACGTAGAGGGACAAGTCCGCGGATGTCATACGACCAGTCAAGTCAACTTGATGCCCCCATCCTTCGACTTGGCCTGGGTACCCTCCGCCGTGCCGTTTCAAGTTGGGCGCCATCTGTAAAATAGGGTGGGCGCTTACCTCGGCTAACTGAGTTTAAATTGCCTAAATGAGCGTTCCCCGAACGCTCTGAACAACTTCTGAACACCTACGTATGGGCGGCCTGCTGCTGTAACTACTTCCAGTCTGCTTCCGTTCTAAACTTCGGCGTCACCGACTCACCGTGTCACCGCGTCACCTTTCACGTTGTGTATCTAGTGTTTCGGCACAACGGTCGGCATCGGCTCAGAAACTCGCGAACCCTGCTATTAAACATTCTGCGGACATTAACACCGGCGGTGCATAGGACGTACCCTCAATCATGGATATGGTTTTACACTGCTCCTTCAGTTATGTATAAAGATGGTAGTTTGTAGGACTCTAGATCAATCACCATCAATCATCCTCTTCTCTGCTGCAGCCACAGATGTCCTACTGGAAAAGTACCGCCGTCCTCTTTGCTTACCTGACGACTACGGTACTCGGTGCGTCGTCTCGTAGTCGGCGCTAGTGAGGCCATCTCCGCAGACACTTGACTGTTACGTGTAGCCGCCCCAACTTCCACGGCTCCCAGCAAAAGCGCTACTGTTGTGCCAGCCAGTGATAATCCCAACTACGTTATCTTTCCCCCAGGCTCGGACGTCTCCGCTCAGCCTATACGAGACGCGCTTGGTGCTTCCATTCTTGGACCACAGAACCTACCACTTCAGCGGGAGAATCCGGACCTGCTTGCTCCCCCTACTACGGACCATGGGAGCGTGTATGTACTTCCACTATTGGTATTTGGAACGCAGACGCATTCTGAATCCTGGAGCGTAGAAAAAACGCCAAGTGGTCCTTTACTCTGAGTAGCAATCGGCTCCAGACAGGTGGCTGGGTCAGACAACAAAATGGTAGGTCATCCGAGTCGTCCGAGAAACCCCTTCGAGCCCGACCTAACACCGAATCGCTAGTTGACTCAATGCCCATCGCAACAAGTGGGACTAATCCCTGCATTATTGGGCCATATTTACTCATAACTTCTGAAAGGCATGGCTGGTGTGAATATGCGCCTCGAGTCCGGTGCAATTCGGTGAATTTCCTGACTGTTTATGGATCCTTTCCTAGGTCTAATGCCCCTCTTTCCCCGCAGTGAGCTTCATTGGCATAAATCTGCAGAGGTAAGCATCTCGGGATCCTGGATCTGCGGAAAGTCAACCATTTACTTAATCTGACTTCAGTGGGCATACGTTATCAAGGTAAATAATATATTCCCTTCACGACCTTTCAAGATGACACCGAAATCAGGGAGCCATCCAAATAACCTCCGTCGACCAAGATGGTCGTAGTTACGTCGCTAATGTCGTAAGTTGCTACACCTGGCGACAATTTTGTTGCCCTTACGCCAGCGCTCTTAGAATGCTGGGGATTTGTGGTATTTCCCCGCTGGGATACCTCACTCTTTGCAGGATACCGGGGATTCACCGGACGGATCTGAGTTTTTGCTGGTATGTGGCAACGACCGATACCGAAAATAGCTTTTACACTACGCTTAGGTGATCCCAGATGGTGACTTCAGCGCGGATTCCACCTTCCAGGTAAATTCGTCTTCCATATTCCGGTCGCACACCTAATCATCATATTTGTATTTGCTGGCAGATAACCGACTGGCTTGCCCATGTTCCGAAGGAGGTCATTGCCAAAAGCTTTCAGGCTGATATCACCGCATTTGATCACATTCCCTCTCAAGAGTTGTACATTTTCCCTTCAGGTCCTTTCATTTCCGATCTGCTTCTATCTAGTCACTAAACCGTTTTCGATCAGAACCGCCATCCACCGACGTAGCACCTTCAAACCCTCAGGGAGAGGTTCCTAACCCCTTCTCCTTTGCGTGGTCGAAAATAAACGAGACCCAATATCCTGGGGGTTCCGCAAAGATAATCGATTCAACGACGTTCAAAATTTCGACGTCGATCGCTGCTGCGGAAGTCACAGTTGAGCCCGGCGCTATTCGCGAATTGCATGTGAGCACATTCGCCTGTCCCTTTATGATCGCAGTCATCTCACGATCTCTGCTGCCAACAGTGGCACCCGACACAAGACGAGTGGACTTATTACCTGTACGCCACCCTTTCTGCCACTCGCGACTTTCCGATTGAGAGTATATTTAGAAGTGGCCACGGCCGCGTGACTGTTTTCGCTTCGTCTTCTAACGCACGTACCTTCGACTATCAAGCTGGGGATATTGGTTTCGTCCCCGCATCTTTCGGTCAGTAAACTATGGATTCGTACAGTCTCCTCCAGGGTACTTATGCATCCGACGTAGGTCATTACGTTGAGAATATTGGCAACACGACCCTCCACTTCCTTGAGATCGCCAACACAGGTGAGTAGCGGCCTATCGATTTGGTCACCGCACTTAACATTGGATCTTGTAGATCGTTTCCAGGATATCAGTCTTACACAGGTGACGCGAATATAACTTGATCTTGGACTGAAACCCATGTTAACTTTTCACTAGTGGCTCGCCCTGACGCCTCCGCAGCTGGTCAAGGCGAATCTTGGCCTCTCGAATGAGACTATTTCACACTTGAGCAAGACGAAGCAGTATGTTGTGTAACGAGCCTGACAAATCAAGTTGAAACTCTTCGGATATAATGAACTTTCCGAGTCTCATACTGTAGAATGGCGTGTATCTTCTCATCGTGTACGACCTAATGGACTTAATGAACAAGTTAATGCTTTGCGGCTTCGAGCATCCGCAGGACGCGAATTTTGACCCACACGCGCAGACTCCAGGAGAGATCGGCGCGGTGAGTTATATGAAACTCCCTAACTTTCCTAGGCCGCTGTCATAGTATTCGTCAAGCTTATAACTACGCGCTCCCCCATTATCCGATCAGCTCACTCCGAAAACCCTCCAACTAACGTAGAGACCAACGGGACAAGGTAGCGACTTCGTCCACATTGACGTCATGGCGATTACTGGGGCCTGTCCTTCAGTAATGCCATCAGAACCAGACAGACAGGATGACATGCCTGCGTCGCGATTTTGCCTCTCCTCAGCATCTATGCATTACTGGCGGCATGCCCCGATAATAATTGTACGACTGCATTATGTCCCTTTCCCAACGCCGCTTGTAACGGAGTTCGGCCTTCGTCATTCCGCGCGTGTACGTCCGCGCCGCGTTCGAGCAAAAGTCGGACAGTCTCGAGGTGTCCGTTCCGTGACGAGAGATGCAACGGCGTCCAATGATCCTGCTTCTTCGCGTTGACATCCGCTCCCTTGTCCAGTAACAAGCGCGCGACGTCGCGGTGCCCGAAACGCGAGGCTCGGTGTAACGGGGTCCAGCCGGTCTTGTTCCGACAGTCCACCTCCGCGCCGCTCCCGATCAACAACCGCGCGATCTCGAGATTCCCCGTGGTAGACGCTATGTCCAACGCGGTCTTGTGGTGCTCCGGATCTCGTGCGTTCACATCTGGTACGCCCTTCGCGAGCAACGACCGCACAGCCTCAATGTTCCCCTCTTCGGCGGCTGTGTACAATGCACCATTGGCCCCGCGGTCGGGGGTCCTGCTACCTCCCTCACTTGACCCATCGCCCAAGACTGGAGAGGGAACAGCGCTCCCAGCATTCGTGCCTCCCGTAACTGCAGCGAGGAAGAGGAAGCTGGCAACCTCAGCTTTCCCGTTTTCCGTCGCCTGGTCCGCTGGGGTTTGGTTGTGCCTGTTTCGCGCGTTGATATGTGCGCCCCGTTGGAGTAACATCATAACGACCTCGAGATGCCCGTGTCGCGATGCTGCGTGTAACGGAGTACAGCCTTTGATATCATGGGCGTTCACGTTGGCTCCGAGGTCGACCAATAAGCGCGCGACATCGAGTTTCCCGCCCCGAGCGGCCCGGTCTAAAGGCGTTTCCCGTCTGTTGGCTCGGGCATCGACAACAGCACCGCTTTGAACCAGTTGTCGTGCAACTTCGGAGTGCCCGTTACCCGCCGCAAGGTGCAGCGAGGTCCACGAGTCCTCTTTCCGTGTATCCACGGACGCGCCGCTGGAAAGGAATAGCTGCACGAGATTGAGGTGTCCGTGTCGGGATGCAAGGTGAAGCGGGGTCCAACTCTGGCTGTCCCGCGCGTTGAGATCTGCTCTACGCCCGATCAAAACGCGAGCAGCCTCGAGCGTCCCACTGGTTGAAGCCAGAGCCAAAGGTGTCTTGTAGCCCTCGCACCGTGCATCAACTTCCGCGCCTGCGTTGAGTAACAATTCCATCAACTCAACGTGTCCGTTTCGCGCTGCTAAGTGTAACGGCGAGCGTTCCTTGCTGTCGCGGCATTGCACAAAGGCTCCATTTCTGATTAAATAGCGCGTGATGTCGAGGTTACCAGTGTGGACTGCTCGGTCTAACGGCGTTTCTTGCTTTTCGCTTCTGGCGTTAACATCTGCGCCGCCTTGAACCAGTGCCCGGACGACCTCGAGGGCTCCATTGGCTGATGCCAGATGCAAAGGTGTCCAGCCGTCATCTTTCCGTACGTTCGGGCCTATACCGAGGTCGAGGAAGAGCCGCACGAGATCGTGGTGCCCATGCCGTGATGCGGAGTGCAACGAAGTCCACTTCTGATTGTCCGTCAACTTCGGATCTGCTCCGCGCTCGATCAGGAGGCGTACGACTTCGAGTCTTCCGTTGCCGGATGCAAGTGCTAATGGCGTTTTGGAGTTCTTGTTCGGTGCGTCGACATCCACGCCGGCGTCGAGTAACAGCCGCACAATTTCCGTAGACCCGTTTAGTGCTGCTGTGTGCAGGAGCGTGTGGCCTTTGTTGTTGATGCTGCCGGAATCCAAATTTGCGCCATGGTTGAGCAGGAGACGTACGATCTCGAGACTTCCGGCGCCCACAGCGCGGGCCAGAGCGGTTTCTCCGCTCTCCGCGCGAATCTCGACGTCAGCGCCACGTTGAATGAGCAACTTGACTACCTCGTGTTTTTCGTTAGCCGCAGCCAGATGCAGGGGTGTCCAGAGGTCTTCTTTTTGGAGGTTCACGCCCGCGCCGCGGTCGAGCAGCAGCCCGACAACGGCGTGGTGTCCAAATCGGGACGCAAAGTGCAAAGGAGTCCAGCCGCGGGTGTCTTCGCGATTTAAGTCTGCACCGCCGTCGAGGAGTAGACTGCAAATCCCGGCCTCCCCTTCGCTCGAAGCGGCATGCAACGGCGTCTCGAGTATTGCGGTCTGGAAGTTGACATCCGCGCCGTATTCCAGTAACAGCCGTGCGATGTCGGTTTTTCCACCTCGTGCGGCCCTGAGTAGCGGACTCGATCCGACGTTGTCCCGGACATCTACGTTCGCTCCTTTCTGTAGTAACAACCGCATGATCTCCAGATACCCTTTGCCTACTGCGGCATGCAATGGGGTTATGTAATAACCCCCCCTCGCATCCACATCCGACGAACGAGTGAGAATGAGGTGTTCCGCGAGGCGATAGAAACCGCACAATGCCGCATAATACAAGGGGGTCGCATCTGGTCGCGTCGGGTGCTCAGTGGACATCTGTTCGCCCCAATGGTGGTCAATATCGTAGACCCAGACCCACGCGGAAAAATGGGGCTGGTATGGATCGAAGAAGCGTTCCATGACATCCTGAATCCGAGACGATACATCCTCGAATTGGGCATGATCCACCCAATGCCGAGCAGCATAGCGAGCGAGCGGACGGTCCCGTATAAAGTTTCTGTTGATGTGGTGGTCCAACTTGAGTAGGAAAGTGAGGCATATTCGCGCGAGAATCGTATGCGCTGACGCAGGGAGGATGTGGTAGCGGGAAAGGTCGTTTCCCAAAGTGGCGAGGCGGCTCGAGGCCAAGTACTCTTTGACCGAAAAGTGGGAAAACTGCACGATCCGATACCCGCCGACGTTGACGACGTTGACGAGGCTGGAACACGCAGACTGCACGACTTCTTCTGCGTCTTCTGAACGCCAACCCACGTTGAAGTTGGGAGACACTCCTACGTCAAACCGGACGGCGAGAACTTCTGCCAGCTCCTGGACAGAGAGAGGTCGGACGGAGACGGCGAGACATTGGAAGATACGGTGAGCATATTCTTGTTTCTCTTCATCGATCTCGAGTAGCATGTGTTCGTAGGTCGAGTCCAGGCTACTTGGCATTTCTTCCAAAGCAAACCGAATGCTGGCTGGGATCCTGCGACGCAGGATCTCCAGCTGGCAAACAACCCATCGAAACCTGTTCAGTTGAATGAGAAAGTGGTTCGCACCGACCGAAAGTTACCCACATTCCATCCGCTTTCCGTGAGAGGGTATCAACGACAAGTCGTTTCTCCCAATCTCTCCATCTCCGCATCCGCAGGTCTGAGTGGACGGTATTGCTGATGTAATTAAGGAGATCCCGCTGTTGTCCGCTTTCCTCGTGAAGGGACACCTGCACGGACGCAAGGGGTTGGAGAACTGTTCGGATGTCCATTACAGGACGACTAGAGACGCAAATCCGCAAGTTTGGAAGTCGCAGGGAAGTAAGGTCCGCCACGAATTCCAAGACTTTTTCACGGGGTGTTGGTATCCCAGAGAAATTGGGGCATTCGTCGAGGGCGTCCACGAAGATGTAGGTTGTTGGTTGTCTTGGGAAATTGAGTACATCTTTGAGACATTGCGCAAGTCTTGCGTCAGTTGCTTTTCGCGTGCCAGCAGCGTAGGTCGAGTACAAGCGCGAGAGGATGTCGTAGCACGCGCTGGATTGACTGCAGAGCTGCTCGAGGAGGGAAGATAGAAGCCCACAGCGATTCTGCTTTGCTGAGTCTCTGAAGTCGAAGTAGTAGTAGGCGACACAGGCCAATCCAGCAGTGCGGAGATCCTCGACGTCCTCAATGATTGCGGAGCTAAGGGCACATATCAGTGACTGTGAGACCAATCACTAGGGTATTTCGTACAGAAGGACGCTCTTCCCAGAGCCCACTGGAAACCATAAGCGCATGAATAAGGGAACTTCCGGGAAACGCATACATTTTCCGTGAATCCACATGAGGCCACCATTCCTTTTCCATTTGGCCAAGGCCTTGCCTTGCAGAAACCATGCTGCAGTACCTGCGTGCAGGGCTTCGCATGAGATTTTGTGGTTTGTAGAAGGATCAGGAGGAGAGAGCCAATGTCGAATTTTCTCCCGCAGCTGGTCACCTGTGAGACTATCTTAGATACGAAAGTCAACGGAACAAGTGGTCCACAAACGCTTCATCTTGTTAATTTCATTCGACACCCCCTGCATAGTGACTTGCGTTCTCAGTTAGTCGAACGTGATACACTATGGCTTGAACCAGACGTACTTAGGGCCTGGCGGATGTTTTCCGTGGACGCCTTTCCGTCTACACGTGAAATCGTGAACTCAGTCAATTGACTGGGAAATGACACACGTACCGTCCATCACCACTTTCACGGTGTTCATGAGACCATAAACTACCTCCAGGGTCTGGGCCACGGTCATACGGGCCTCCTCTTGAGTGAGTCGGTCCAGTCTCCGAAGCACATCCTCGATCTCGGTCTCCCCCAACAACTTCTTCGCGAATGTTACTGCGACACATTCACCCACTTGTTACACCATAGGCTACGATTTACTCACTGAAACGCCCCCGCTTTATATTCTTCGTCGCAAGAGCCAGAACGGAGATTATTTCAACCATTATCTTCACAGTCACATCCGTCATCGCAGGAGTAGGCGGGATCCCAATATAGATATTGAGGCGGTTGAGGAAACTCCCGATACATTCGAAGAGATCAACGAGTGCGTCGTAGCCCGCACTAACCTTGCTGGCTGTCTAATATAACAAGGAATTACGGAGCTTGGTCACCGAATATAAGTGATACACATACCACGATGAGAACATCGAGGCCCGCAAAAATTGCATTTGCCGCAGACGCTGGTCCGGACTTGGTGTTTCCAAAGCGGTAGGATTCGTCAATAAACATAAACACGAGTCACTCGCAATTACACGCGACTCACCGTGCCGACCTGACCAAGAGTCCCAGCAAACGCGTGAACGACACTCACCACAGGCTTAAGCCAATTGATCAATGTTCTATTTCCCTCGCGAAACTGTTTGAAAGCCTTCGCTTTATCCTGAATAAGCTGGAGAATGTCCTCTGGAGAGTTGCATCCTTGGAGGCTAGTGGAGAATGGATTTTTAGCGAGGTCTATCCCTGTCTCCTTTGCGTAGTCATTCAAGGCATCGAGGATCACCCGGAAGTGGGATGAGGTCGTCATTGGTCGTCAGTTGAGGACACCAGGCGGGTAATGTGGGACCAACTTGATATGGCAAAAGGATAAGAAAACCTGCGGATCTTGAGTTGATGTATATTAGTAGTGCACAGCCACGCAATATAGGCGCCCGTATGTCCCTGAAATTTTGCGGGATATGGAAGACGGGGCGCGAGGTACTCGAGAACAACCTCGTACGGGTTCAGCTCCTGGGGCGATATATAAGTCGTTACTATTTAGTATGTGACCCCCTTAAATATTCCTCGGTTATAGAGATACATGAGAGATAGACCCGCAGAATCGGCCATCGTGAACGTGTTGAAGATCGATATCGTGTCGTGTTGGGAAATGGGCGCCAAATCCTAATATCGCAGGCACCCCGGAAGTGCCGGAACGCAACCCAGCTCACCCAATGTCATCACCGCTTTCTGCCCAGCCACTCAAAGTCGCCTCAGTAAATGGTTCTTCCAAAGGGGACCAAGGCTCAAGGACTCCCGTAGCATCACGAGGAGCCTCTCCGGGGCCCTCAAAGCCGCTCACCAACCCATCCGACATCTCGAGCCCACACGAGCTCACCGCCTTCGTGCGCATTCCATACCTCTAACCCCCCTCCCTGCTCACCACTCTCGCAGGTAGAAACATTGCTCGAGCAGCTCGATACGAAATTCGACGATATGTCCTCGCAGATCGTTGACCGCAGTACGTTGCCGCTGGTTAGGGCTGTTTTGTGCCTGGTTGCTGATATCGTATGTGTGTACAGTGGTGCAGATGTCGCAGCGCGTGGATGCACTCGAGGCTTCGATACAGGATATCATTAACGGGGACGCGCCTTCAGGTTCGACGCCGAGCATACCGCCATCGCCTGGCGTCTCAGTCTCGACACCCCTACCGAAGCGCACGCGAAGTGGACTGCAGTGACCCTGCCATGAAAGCGCTCATGCCCTTTCCTTAGATCTACCCTCAGTCTTGTATTGATACCACGATTCTGTTCATATGAAAGTGTTTATACTACTGCACCATCGTAGTCTCCCTATCATCGTGAGACTGAGTAAGGTTAGGGTCTGTGTGGGGAAGTGGCACTCCCCGTGAAAGCCAACGTTGGGCCTTCTCACCTGCCTCACGACCTGCTCGTAGCACTCTCACTTCCCAGCCGTCCTTCCTTTCAGTATTGATCTTTCTATAGTACTTACGTCTCAAAAACCTCTGAAGCGAGTTTTTATTCTCGCAGTCAACGCCTCTGGTTCGATTTATCCAGACGCGATAAGAGGTTCTCAACACGTCGTCGCCTCACCCTGGGACAGATACACAAAATATTCCAATCGTTGCCATCATGAGCGCGCCCGTTACCATAACCCCCGTCTCTCCACGGCCGAACAAACACGACCCAGCGCTCAAACCAAACCCACATCCTTACCCCATCAAGACCACCCATTCGGGCGTCTTATCACGTTCCAACTCTTCCGGACACAACACCCCCTCCAGGTACTTCTACACGCCTCCCGCCGCAGGTACCCCAACGAAGCCCAAGCCCGACCATCGCACCCATCGCCACTCCACCAGCCTCACGAATGACCTGCCATTACCCCTTCCCACTCCCTTGACCTCTCGCCAGTCCGAAGACGATGCCATATCGCTCCGCAGACAGCGCGCTGATACACTCCCGTCATACATCGACGCCGTAGCCGTAGCCGTATCTGCGGAGCCCGAGGAGGACCTGCCACATAACCCAAAGACGTGGACGCCCTCACAGTTATCTGTATATCTGACGGCGGCACTGCACGTTCGATCCGGCGCCCGACTTCCAGAGCGTGTTGCGCGCGATATCACGTCTTGGGTACGCCGCGAGGCAGTCACGGGACGGGCGTTCCTACGCTGGACAGACGAAGATCTCAAGTCGTGAGTCGTTCAACCCACAGGACGCGCGCACCAACTAACTTTCTGATTTATTCAGGCTTGGGGTCAACACGCTCTGGCGCGGTGCGCTGCTCGCCGCAGCACGTAACCTCCGGCAAAACATGCTCCGCGGGCGTATCTGGGGCACTCCGACGTCTGAACCAGAGCAACAAGAGGAAGCCGAAATCGAAATCGGCGCGCCGCTCGGGCTCTCATACGCATTCCCCTCTATCTCCAGCTCCAGCTCCCCTGACCTCCCGCTCGCATCTGATGCCGACACTGGGCCCGTACGCGTGAACGCAAACGGCCGCGTACGCGGTATGGTCGATAAATGGGAGCGCGAAAGCGCGAGCAGCCGCAGTTCAAGCCGCAGTTCGACCCACCGGCACCGGCACCGACGCTCAGACAGCAACAACAGCAGCACGAGCTCCGACGCCGACGCCTTCCCAACTACTACCACCGACACCATATCGCCGTTACCGTTTCCGAGCCAAGTCAGCGCAGTCGTGGACGCCTCCGAGGAACCCAGCATCGAAGACCTGCTAGCCGCTGAGTCCAAATCCCCGCCGATGGACGGATCGTGGGGCGCAAGGGCGTGGGAGGACCTTGATACTGGTGTTACTGTGCGTCGCGCGGTTGATTCTGATCCTGCGCACGATACCGTCGTCCCACGGCGCGATGACAGTGGCAGCGGGAGCGGAAGCAGTAATGGTATCAGCGCAGCCGGCGGCGGGAGTAGTAATGGCAGCCAACGCGCGCGACGTACAGTCGTGGATATCTTCGCCGGCGAGCCCTCCGATGCGCCCACGGCCGAGGCTGGTGTACAGGTCGACGAGATCGAAGATGGACAGGCAGTGGACGCGGAGCTCGAGAAGAGGGAGCGCGCGCTAGAGGACGAAGTACGCGGGACACGTACGTTGCTCGAGGAGTTCAGACGCCGTCTGGAAGACGTCGAGGCGCGCGTGGGCGCCATGGAGGCCAAATGGAGCGCTGTGGCGCCCAAATCACGCAATGACAAAGCAGTCGAGGCGTTCTTCGATGATCCCACGCCGCTTCCCGATGCCAGCTGCGACGATACGGATTCTGAACGCAGTGTGGTCCGCGGTGGGGTTGGTCTGGGCCCGGAGAGCGTGTCGGAACTCCCGTCGTATGTGTTTCTTGTTGGACTGGGCGTGTGTACGGTCGTGCTGCAGCTCGTGCTGAAGCGCGTTGCCGGGCGCAGCCTGAAGTCATGAGCCTGAACACGATACGGCATTTATTTTTCTTTCTTTCTTGCTTTACGACCCACGTTACGACCTTTACGTTTTACGAAGCCCGCGGTGCTTGCTCATATTTTTGATCACATACCCGTCTAATGCACTACCCTTGATCTCTTATACGTTACTTTTCTCTACAATCTAGCGATACTCCAATGCTATACCGTGCCTGACTGTGCAATGGTTTGGCCCACGGCCAATAGGCCTTGAGACTGGGTGGAAATTGCTTCCTGGGTGGAAATTGCTTTCGCTAACAACTACTCCGTCACTTGACTAGCGGGCTCGGCAGGGAAATCGGGCTCTGTGCGATTAAGTGTGCAGTACTCCAGGCATACTGTGAAGGCCTCAGGTGGGCGGATAGGTGGTGGGGCTAAGACTGTGGGGGGGGTTCAATGGGGCGTGCAGTTTGAAGAACGCATCCAGGACCTGGTTTGGCTTTGGCATTTTTTTCAACTTAGGACCCTTGTCATGCTTGAACAAAGGCTTCGTATTTCCTTTTTTCCCCATGCATTGCGGTCGCCGGTTCAATTACCGAAGGTCGCTGCTGAGGGTCTTTTGCCGTCAGCCGGTTAGCCAACATCAAGAGGTTATGGACTCCTTTCCCGACCGTGACCCGAACCATTATATGACGCAGGATCACACGACCACATGACCACCGGTCGGCCTTGATCGGGCTATACCTCACCGTCGGTCCCTCTTGCTTCCCAACTTCAGGCGCTGTCCAGCCCTCCGTGCCGTGATATCCGTCGATCAGCGTGTTTTCATCCTGAACTTGGATAGCTGTGTCGAAATCGATGATTTTCAAGTTGAAATTGCTGTCGCGGACAAGGTTGCCAGGCTTGATGTCTCGATGCCCAATTTTCTGTTCGTGAAGATATCCGAGTCCCTTGACGAGGCCCCAGCCGAGTCGGACACGACCGGCGGCACCGTGTTTGTCCAGGAACCATTGGTCGGCAATTGAATACAGCTTCGGTAGAATCAGCCATTCTCTCGTGGTTGAAGGCACAGCTTCAATGAGCGAGATGATGTGGGGAGACGGAAGCGGTCGTGATTGGAGGTATTCGTAGATGGCTAGCTCGTTAGATCCCTCGCGGAGATGCTTTGCAATGTACTCGGTCTTGTTCGAATCGCTCCGTCGATACACTGTGCGAATGTGAGGTGGTGGCTGCGAGACAATGGTCAGTGCGACGTCAGGGATGTCGAAAATATTTCTATGTGTACCTTGTTGATCAACTCCCAAGTGTCGCCGTCCCTCTCAAAGACGTCAGGCACCGCTTCATATCCAGAGTCTTCGAGCTGTCCAGCGGCACCACCAGCTGCAGTGGCGTCACTAGCTGTGCGATCAGTTGCTCCACCAGATGTGCCACTAGAGTTAGTAGTCTTGGTCGTCTGGTCTCTGCCAGTATCAGCAAGGCGCTTGGACCTGCTGGCGTACAATGGCAGGTTCTTCGATGCTTTCGCGACAGCGAGCTTGAGTTTTTTGATCTGGTCTTCTGTGACATCATCGTCGTGCCATGTGGAATACAGGTTGTACAATTCGAGTGCAAATCGAGTGCGCTCGTTCGCGTTTGCGAGTTGGAACGTTCGTTGCGTCCGATAAACCTATGGCGTTTCAGCATAGGGCTTTAAGAGATATCGAACATGCGTACGTCGTGGAGACCTTTCTTCTTATCCTGATAAAGAAGGTAACGTTCTACTAGCCCATTGTTGTCGATATATATGGCCACGAATACGAAGTTCTTCTCCTTCTTGTACGCATCTAGCATTGTGTTCGCGAACCGAACGATACTCGCTCCCTGAAGCATTAGGCGAATAAGATCTATGCGAGGCTCTTCTTGGATCGAGTTAACCTCCACGGCCAATCGTGGAAGACCATGCCTAAGAAGGAGAAAATCATTCTTAGGTCTGTAACTGTGTAAGACTTTATCGACGTCGATGAGAAGATCGAATGGCCACGGTTTGAAACTTCTGTTAGGGGGTTAGTTGGAATGAATATTACGAATGCGCTAACTCTCACTGTTTAATCGTGATTCCGACAGATGGCGCGAGTGTCTCGTAATATATCGTAACTGCGGAGAAGAAAAGCCAGTACGCGTCGGCTTCTTTGAATATTTTGTCTGACTTTAAAGTCCACCACCGCGCATCGACGGAAGAAATATGGTTGAGGTGGTCAAGTTCAGGTCGGTAGACGATGGTACGGGACTCGGAAGGTTCTTCCGCTGAGCAAAAATATTCGGCAAACGTTCCTTCATTAATCATCCTTTCTGCTAAGTCGCGGATCTGACCTCATTTGTCAGAAGCGGAAAACATAAGGTACGAATACAAAGAACCTCAGGGGCCAACTCCCGCTTTTGACTCAGGATACGTTGGTGGTCTGCAACGAATTCGGGAGCTCCGCGAATGCCTGAATCATATATGTCGTTGAAATGGATGTCTTTGTTCGTGAAGCCCCTTGTTGACTTCGCTTTGAGGAAGCAATGTTTACTATATTCTTGGTCCACATCTGTCGTGAGGGGTTTTCCAACTGGGCCATCACCCATACGGACAGCTAGACTAGCATGAGAACACATCCAACGATAGTAGAAATACGTGACGTACCAGGAACTTGTAAGAGCAGGGTCTCGCCACCTGAGAGCCCGAGGTCCGCCACTGAGTCATCGGCTTGAAGCTTCTGAATGACATCCTGGCCATTGGCGTTGATGGCTCTAAGTATCTCCGCCTTGCGTTCGGAAGTAGATTTGTTGATGACCATTTCTCCCATCGGCTTCCACACAACGAGCTCTGCGACATCGATAGCAAAGCGGGATAATAAATGGGGTATCAACTCCTTGACCTTCTCCTTTAGGTCAGATAGTTCATCGTTAGGAGTCGTTCTGACTGGAAAACGGCGGCTAAGAGCCTGGAACTGGTGGTCAACGAGAAGGACCATGGTCCTGGATGAAGGTTCCATGATGATGTCATCTCACGAAATTGGGGCTGACTTTTCATCCGAGTCGAGGTCACGTGCCCTTTCCCACAGGCGATATGGGCTGGGCTGCGATCAGTCAGATCAGTCACTGTGAGCGCTTTTTTCGCTGTGGAGTATGTATAGCAGATGACATCGACGTGCCTCAATGCCAGTGCATAATTATGAACACAACGGATGCAGTCTTCTTCGCAGGGAACATCGTGGTCCGTGGAAGAGCTGTGCGACAGGGCGGCAGCCTGGCATGCACCCCGTGCCAGCATCTTTGTCACGCCGCTTGGAATGGAGAGCCATGTACTTGCAAGGACGGCTGCCCACATTTAGCAAGGCGCGATGACAGGATGGATACGCACTGGCGTGTCGCTTCTCAACACCTTGACGTGAGAGGTTCTCAACACGTCCCTGGGACAGATACACAAAATATTCCAATCGTTGCCATCATGAGCGCGTCTGCTACCAACAACACCCGTCTCTCCGCTGCCAAACAAACACGGCCTAGCGCTGAAACCAAAACATGCTACGCGGACGTATCTGGGCCGCTCCGACGTCCGAACCCGAGCAAGAGGAAATCGACTCTGAGCTCGAGCTCTCATACACGTTCCCCTCTATCTCCAACTCGAGCTCCCCTGACCTCCCGCTCGCATCTGATGCCGACTCTGGGCCCGCACGTCCGAACGCAAACGGCCACGTACGCGGTATTGGAGCGCGAAAGCGCGAGCAGCCGCAGTTCAAGCCGCAGTTCGACCCACCGACACCGGCACCGATGCTCAGACAGCAACAACAGCAGCATGAGCGAGCCTACGACTACCACCCACACCATATCGCCGTTACCGTTCCCGAGCCAAGTCAGCGCAGCCGTGGACGTCTCCGATGAACCCAGCATCGAAGACCTGCTAGCTGCTGAGTCCGAGTCCAAGTCTGCGCCGATGGGCGCATTGTGGGGCGCAAGGGCGTGGGAGGAACTTGATGTTGGCGCTACCGTACGTCGCGCCGTTGATCCTGATCTGGCGCACGATACCGTCGTCCCGCGGCGTGATGGCAGCGGCAGTGGGAGCGGCCATGGCAGTGGAAGCAGCAACGGTATCAGCGCAGCCAACGCGCGACGGACAGTCGTGGATATCTTCGCCGACGAGCCCTCCGATGCGCCCACGGCCGAGGCTGGTGTACAGGTTGATGAGATCGAAGATGCGCAGGTGGCAGAGCTCGAGAAGAGGGAGCAGGCGCTGGAGGACGAAGTGCGCGGGACACGTACGTTGCTTGAGGAGTTCAGAGTCTCAGACGCCGTTTGGAGGACGTCGAGGCTCGCGTGGGCGTCATGGAAGCCAAGATTACGCAATGACAAAGCGGCCGAGGCGTTCTTCGATGATCCCACGCCGCTTCCCGAAGTGATCCTACCTGATGCCAGCTGCGACGATGCAGATTCTGAACGCGGTGACGGCGTCGTCCGCGGTGGGGTTGGTCTGGGCCCTGAGAGCGTCTCGGAACTCCCGTCGTACGTGTTTCTTATTGGACTGGGGGTATGTATGCAGGTGGTGCTGAAACGCTTTGCGGGGGCGCAGCCTGAAGTCATGAGCCCGAGCACGATACGGCATTTCTTTTTCTTCTTTTTCGCTTTACGACCTACGTTACGACCTTTACGTTTTACGAAGCCCATCTAATGCACTACCGTACCCCATTGATATCCTATACGTTACCTCCTTTCTGCAATCTAGCAATACTCCATTGCTGTACTGTGCCTTAACATCTGCTCCGCTATGTGTTCCCAATGTCCGAGTCGGGTTGAGCCCATTAGAAGTAATGACGTCGCGTGCGCTGCACGAGGCAAAGATCCGCGACTGCATTATCGGACCTTGGGTGCACGTTAGCGGCTGATTACACGGGATATGTGGTCCCTATAACCGAGATTGCTAGGAAACGAGGAGTACGTACTGCAGATAGGGCAGTGTAGCGAGAAGGTTTTACCTTGTGATGAAATTGGGTGCGTGGGAAGGGCACATGTTTCTGCCACTGGAGCAGAGACGCTGCACCTGTACACTGCTAGCATCCCATGTCAACTATTGCTCTCTGCTGCCCACCATAGCAAGAATGGCGTATCAACTGCAATCACGGCCAGAGCCTATGAACGCAACGCCGCACCACTCAAAGGTCAGACTCTCCGTCACCCTTTCCGACAAGTTCTACATCGCAGGCGATGCCATCACCGGAAAGATGGAGCTCGAGTCCCGCGCAGATACAGGCCTCGGTCTCGGCATCATCGCTGTCGAGCTCGTCGCCATCGAAGGTCCGTGTCCGCTCATTCTCCTGACGCCTCTCGTCCCAACTCATCCCCAACAGAGCTGACATCCCGGGACCATTCCGCCACCTCGACGTTCATTCACACACGACGTCTCTTCCAAGGACCCGGCTTACCCCCTTCAAACGCCGTGCTAGCCCACCCAGTTGCCGGCGAGCCACCTCTCCCCGCTCACTACCACCAAGCCCGGCGCGGCCTCACCACCTTCCTCTTCCGCATTCCTCTTCCGCCTTCGTCACCCCCATCAATAGACTTTGGCAATGGGCTCGCACGAATACGATACGAGGTAAGCGCCTGTGCCGGCGTTGCTTGGAAGAACCAGAACCGGCTCGTGACGAGCCAGTGTCCCGTCGACGTCCTCCAGCGATACCCTGGCGACGACGACCCTGTCCTAGGAGACGACGGTCTGCACAATTGGCCGGCGCCTGAGTGCCTCGTTATTGGCGAGGGCGGTAAGGTTTGGGCACAGGCGCGTGTCCTCGGCGGTATGCTCATCGCAGGCGAGAGCGCTTGCGTCGAACTGCAGGTGAAGAATCACTCCGCCAAGAATGTGCGTGCCCCTCCCTCTACTCTTTGCCTTGCTTCACTTCCTGACGTGGCTTGCATAGACGACGGGTCTACACATCACGCTCGGCCGGCACTTGCATCTGCCTTCGCCGGCCCACGGATCCGGTAAAAAGGCGCCGCCCCCACTACAGATCTCAGACACACTCGCAAGCATCGCCTTTCGTGGTCCCGACTACACCTCTAGCCCAGGAACCGAGGGCATCGCACAGCTCGTATTCGACGTCCCGTGTACTGCCCGTACCGTCTCGGCGCATCCTCGGCACGGTGGTGACGTAGAGGAGGACGAAGGCGAGGCAATCGCAGTGAAGAAAAGGACCCCGCCGCTATTCGAGGTCCGCGGAGTCGTGACTTTACGCATATCAATGCCCCTCGGCAGGTATGTGGGCCTTCCTTCGCGCGAAAAAACGAATCACTAACCTGAAGCCTTAGTAAGGACATTGTGCTCGAGTTACCAGTGGCGATATTCCATCCTGCGACTTTGCCCCCTCCGCCACCAGAACCATACCCGTATCCAGCTCCTGACGCGTATATGGAGTCTTTCTCGAATCCCGCATCGCCAGCACCGCTTCTCCACACCCCGATGCCGATGCTCTACCCGGACCCCACGCAGTCTCCGCTCTACGCCATACCACTACCACTATCTCCAGCGCCAGCGCCTCTACTAAACGGACAGTTGGTGATCCCACCATATACACCGCACAACGGACAACTCTGGTTCCCTCCCTTACCTCCCGCATACATCGGCGATCCAGTATATTACCAACCGCCGCCGCTCCGGCCAGCAAGCGCCATCCTGGCACCGGTCCCGTCTGGCCTGCCCATTTCAGGAACTCCCGATCACGTGCTCAGCTCCTTCTCACAGCACCAGCAGCAATCGCAACCAGAACAGACGATAGGCCACGGAGCACTAGCAGCGCGTATATCACACCACCTCCGCCTAACCTCCCGCGCACGCTCCGTCTCCCCGCCTCCGCCACCGCCACCAGCAGTATCACTGGCCCCTCCCCCACCTACGCAACTCGAAGTAGAACTCCTATCGCCCCAACCTCTCCCCTCACCCAAACTGGCCCTCAGCGCCGACGGTAGCCCATCTGCACAGAGTTTCGGGCGGACAGGCCCGCGCACGCGGAGTCTGAGCGTCGTGAAACTCGAAGAGATGGCCGCGCGCGCAGCTGCTGAGTCCGAGGCTCAGGCGACTTTGAGGGCGACTGCTGCGGCGGCGGATAAGACGTTGCCTGCTCCGCCGGTTCCATCTGGCAAGCTACCGCCGACGCGTCTGGGCGCACAGGATATATTCGGGGATACAGACGTCCCGCGTACACCGTCCCTCTCTGCGTTATCGCTCTTACGTCCGCCGCAGCGCCATGACCAGCACCACCAGCATATACTACCGAAGCATGAGGACAGCAGCGGTCTAGATGCGCTCGAACGGCGACTCGTCGAGCAAGTCGGCACGCGTCGACACGCTCCCCCACAGCAAGCCGATCCGCCTCCGGCACCCGTACCAGCACCCGTGCCCGTTCCAGGAAAAAGCAAAACGAGTATAGAGGAACCCGGCGCGGAGATGAACGAAAGCGCCATATCGAGTCTCGCGCTCGGCGCCGACGAGTCCTTCGGCGGCCGTAACGGAAACGGAAACGGCAACAACGTAAACTTATCAATGCTCGGCGAGGCCGAAGACGTCGAATGTGAAGTAGAAGTAGAAGTAGAAGCTGAAGACCACGACGCGCGCACGCAGCGGCTCAGCAAAGGCGGCGCTACTGGCGGGGGGTCGTCCGGTAGCGAGCGGGGCACACATAAAGCGCGCTCTCGCAAATCTGTAAAGTCAGATCGCGAGAAGGATCGCGATAGTAGGGAGAAGGATAAAAAGACGAGGAAGAAGCGTGATGGACGGGATGAGGACGCTGCGAGGATCAAGAGGGCCGCCAAGGGCCGTGTGGCGGAGTGGCTTGAGAAACTTGCGTCGCCCGAGTCGGACGCAAAGCCCGAACAGGACTCACCCACTCTCCCGGAACCCGCACCAGAACCCGCGCCAGAGCCCGCCGCCGCCGCGGAAGAACGACCACCAGCAGCCCTCGAAGCGAAACCGGACCTACGTTCATCGGGCTTCATATCCGTCACCACACTCCGCCGCGCACCCATCTCCCTCCCAGCACCCGAATCCGCCCCACCTGCACCTGCACCCGCACCACGAAACGTCCCCGCCGTCCGGCGCATCGCGAACCGGTACACACCGCAGCAGCAGCCTCAGATGGAGATGAAGTACAACGTCAAGTCTGCGCGCGGTGGGCGTGGCGGGCGCGTAACGGCTGTAGCCTCTATATGGGCCGAGGCGTCCAAAGCCGAACGAGCCGGTGGGCCTACGCAAGCAGCAGCCAAGGCCAACGCACAACCCAAATCCGCTGCCACGCCAACGCCAACCCCGAAGCCCATCAAGCCAATGACGTCCATAGTCGCACCAGGAGCTCCCAAAGCACCCGCACCCACACGTCCCGATGACGCGCGCGTCTTCATCTCCCGCGGCAGACCCCCCTTACCCACAGCGAAATCAGAGAAGTCAGAGAAGTCGGAGAAAGACGACGCACCAACGCCGCAGCCACGCGTCCAACGCGCGCTATTCGGTCTCGGCGTAGCAGCAGCAGCGACTCCATCGTCGCCTGCGCTATCGTCGTCTATCGCTACGCCTGTCCTTTCGTCAACTGCGTCGCTCGTGCAGCCGCCGGGTGCTCGTATGCGTGCGCGCGCGATTACGCCTACGACGCCCGAGACGGTGCCTGATGCTTCTCGGAGAACCCCGTCCCCCAAGCCCCAGCAGCAGCAGCAGTCCCAGCCTGCGACGGCGGGCTGGCGCGCGCCGCTGGTTAGTGGCGCGGGACTCAAGGCGGATTTGGCGTTTGGGCAGGCAAGGCTGCGTGATTTGATCAGGCGGTATCAGGGTCAAGCTGCGTGAGCCCTTCGCGGATGACGACTTTTTTTTTACGGTATTTATTGTTTTGATTTGATGGCGGTGGTGTGTTGAGTGTTTGTGTTTTACTGATATACCTACAACCAACTTAGTGTAGCGACTGCTTCATTGTTTTCTGTCACCACCTATATTTCTTTTTGGACGCTTTTTTTTCGATGGCTGTCCCCCTTTTGACGACTTTCTTTCTTTTTCTTGATAAATGAACGCGATCGGTCCCGGTCGCGGTACTGACACGACTTTGTACATCTCCGTGTTTTTTTCGTGGTCATGTATTAGCTTTTGAGCGCAAAACAATAATGTTATTTAGGGCCGTGTATCCTTTATTGCTCTCCAGGATGCAGTCGTTAGCGCCAGACTTGAGAGGCGAGCACGGTCCATCTGTAAGTCACAACGGGAGGTGTTCTGAGCGTGAGCGTAACGCTCATTTAGGCAATTTACAGCCATTTAGCCGAGGTAAGCGCCCACCATGTTTTACAGATGTCGTTGGTGCAGTTACGAGGCAATCACACAGGTTTTTTTCTCTCAAATCCATTTTCGGGGTCGCGGCAGAGAGGGGAGCACGTTAGCAGTGTCCATCAGTTAATACAAGTCAGCGATAAAGAGAGCATACAGCACGAATCCGGTGTAAACAGGCTATAGTACACTGACATCACATTCGCCGAAAGTACTATCTCCCTTTCACGCTATGATCTGGCAGCAATTTTGCAATCTTACGATACCCAGCCGCCATGGCTTCCCGGTATGGTGTCCTTCCACCGTCATTGACCGCATCTACGTTGGCGCCTCGATCAAGCAACAGCTGCGTAAGCTCCCGGTACCCGTTCGAGGCTGCTATGTGCAGTGGCGTCCAGTGATAGTGATTTGCCGCGTTGATATCGGCGCCGTGTTCGAGTAATAACCGCACGACGTCGCGGTGATCTTCGTAAATTGCCTCGTGCAATGGCGTCCAACCGATCTCGTTACAACAGTTCACGTCTGCGCCACGACTGATCAGTAGGCGCGCTGCTTCTACTTTCCCTCCGCTCGCCGCCAAATCTAATGGCGTTTCGTAGTCCCCATTCCGGATATGGATATCGATGCCGCGGTCAAGGAAGAACTCGGCGACGTCGACATGGCCGAACCAACATGCCTCGTGTAACGGTGTCCAGCCTTTCTTTTCGCGACAATCCTGGTCTGCGCCATGGTCAGTCAGTAACCGGACAACCTCCAATTTTCCTTCGTTCGCTGCCAGATCTAATGGGGTTTCGAGATCGCCAGTCTGGGCTTCGATATTGGCACCTCGATCAAGCAACGACCGCACAACGTCGACGTGTCCGGCCCAAGATGCCTCATGTAATGGCGTCCATTCGTTCTTGTTACGACAGTTGACGTCTGCGCCACGATCGATCAGTAGGCGTACTACCTCAAGTTTTCCTGCTCCAGATGCCAGATCTAATGGTGTTTCGCGGTCGTCATTCCGGGTATCGACATCCGTTCCGCCATCAAGTAACGCTTGCACGACATCGAGACGTCCACTTTTTGATGCAGTATGCAGCGTCGCGCTGCTTCCATCTTCCGATGGGGACTCCGGGCTCTGAGATGCTGTATCCGGTAAGTCGACGCCCATGCGTTCGGCCAAAAAGCTCGCCGCCTCGCGCTCTCCCTTTTCAACCGCCAGATCCAACGGAGACTTGCCGCTGCTGTTCCGCGCATCGATGTCCGCCCCACACTCCAGTAACAGCTTCACGACGTCTAGATGACCCTCTTGTGCCGCAAAGTGTAATGGTGTTCCCCCTGCGCCGTCTTTGGAATTCACGTCGGAGCCGCATTCAATAAGGAAGCGTGCAACCTCGAGCATTCCGTGACCCGAGGCAGCAAACAAGGGCGTTTCTTGGACCTCGGTTCTCCTGTTAATGTCTGCACCGCGTTCGACTAGCAACTTCACGACTTCGAGATACCCATGCTTCGACGCGGAATACAGCGGAGTCCAGAGATCGACGTCCTGCGAATTCACATCCGCTTCGTGGTCAAGTAGCAGCCGCACGGTGTCGGGATGTCCATAGCGTGACGCCCAAAACAAAGGGGTCCAGCCGCCGTCGTCGCTGGCGTGCACGTTCGCACCTTGTTCGATTAGATACCGGGAAGTCTCGACATGACCATCGCCCGACGCTACGGCCAGAGGCGTCTTGCGCTCCCCGCTCAGAATATCGACTTCGGTGCCATGTGTAAGAAAGTAGCGAACGATTTCGAGTTGGTCGTCATCCAACGTTCGGTGGAAGGCGGTCTGGCCTTTGTTGTCGCGGATGTTAACGTCTGCCCCGTGGTCGAGTAGCTGCTGCGCAGTATCGAGAGTTGATGCTGCATGTAGTGGGGTCCAGCCGGCGTTATCCGCGCAATTCACATCCGCGCCATGGTCGAGGAGGGTTCGCACAACATCGGAATATCCATTGCGCGATGCTGTCTTCAGAGGGGTCTCGCCATCGTCATCTCGTGTGTCCACCTTCGCGCCACTCTCGAGTAGTAATTGAACGATTTCCGGGTGCCCATTTTCCGCGGCGATAGTTATCGCAGGTCGGCCTTTGTCGTCACAATGCTCCATGTTTGCACCGTTCTTTAGTAATATTCGTACAACTTCGAGTTCTCCCTCGCTTGATGCCACCCAGAGTGGGGTCCTACGAGTCCCGTTAGGTAGGTTGACATCCGCGTGGTGCTCGAGCAGTAACTGCACGAGGTCTACGCGTCCGCTCCCTAATGCCCCATGTAACGGACTAGAGCCGTCGTCATCTAAGGCATTAACATCCGCTCCGTGCTGTAGGAGGAAAAGAGCCATGTCGACGTTTCTCTTGGTGAGTGCAGCGTGCAAGGGAGTCCAAAAATAGCCGCCAGTCGAATTGACATCTTCCGGACGCATACCAAGTAGGCGCTCTACGAGGCTGCGAAATCCACAGAGTACCGCGTAATATAACGGGGTCGCTCTTGGTTCTGTCCGAAGTGCCGTGCATGTATGCCCCTTGAAAGGGCGGTCTATGTCGAACAGCCAAACCCACGTGGCAAAATGCGGTTTGTCTTGATCGAAAAGACGCTCCACGTCATCCAGGACGCTAGACAACACATTCTCGAACTGGCAATGATTAACCCAGTGTTGGGCAGCATAGAAAGTGAGAGGAAGGTCCTTGATGCTGTCCTTGTTGACGTCATCATCTAAATGTAATAAGACGCCGAAGCAAGCTTGAGCGAGGAGGGTGTGAGCAAGATGGGGGACGACGTGATAACGGGAAAGTTCTGGTCTGGCTGTCGCGAGGCGGTTCGAGGTCAAGAATTCTTTCACCGAGAAATGGGAAAATTGAACGACTTGTGAACCGTTGACCTCGACAACCGTGACAAGGCTGGAACAGGCTGTTAGCACAGCTTCGTGTGAATCCCCTGGGCGCCAATCTGCGCGGTATTCGGCGGACTGTCCCGGATCAAATCGGAGGGCAAGAACCTCTGCTAGTTCCTCAACGCGAAGTGGACGGATAGCTACGGTTAGACATTGGAAAAGGCGGTAGGCTGAGTTTCGTTTCGCCTTCTCAATGCTAAGCAGGATCTGCTCGTATGTCTCGTCCAGAGTTTCCGGTAACTTGTCGAGTGTCTGCCGAATTGCGGCAGGAAAACTATGACGCAGGGTTTCCAACTGGCAGAACACCCATCGAAACCTGTCAGGTCACGTTGAATATACTGAAACACTATCACTGGGAGTGCTTACATCCCGTCCGCTCGCACAGAGAGGGTATCAATTGCTAGCTGCTTCTCCTCTGTTCTCCACTTCCGCGTCCTCAGATCAGAGTGGACGACGGCGGTCACATAATCCTGGATGTCGTTCTTTTGCCCCGTTTCATCGTGAAGCGAGACCTGGAACGGGGCTATCGGTTCTAGAATGCTTCGGATGTCGAATTCTGGGCGGCTAGAAACACATAGATGTACATTTGGAAGTCCGCAATCGATAAGGTCTTCCAAAAACGCGAGCACCTTCTCACGTGGTGTCGGCATCCCAGAGCTGTTAGGACATTCATCCAGAGCGTCGATGATGATATAAATCGCCGGTTGCCCTTCCAGTTGGAGCATATCCATGAGACACTGCGTAAGCGCACTCTCACTGGGCTCTCTTGTCCCCCCAGCGTGAATTGAATATAGGCGAGACAGAAGTTCGTAGCAAGGATCGGACTCGGCGCAGAGTTGGCAAAGGAGAGAAGAGAGCAAGCCACGGCGATTTTGCTTATCGGTGTCCCTGAAATCAAAATAATAGTATGCCATCAAAGCCAGTCCGGCTGTGCAGAGTCGATCGATGTCCCGAATGATCGCAGAACTAGGGAAGAGTCTAAGTAACACTGAGAAAAGAGGACGAGAAATGACACACAGGAGAATGGTCTTTCCCGAACCCGCTATAAGACAAGCAACTCATCAGAGCTGATAACACGGAAAACCTCAAGGGACACGCACGTTTACCATGAATCCATAACAATGTACCCTTGGAGCACCACTCAGAGAAGATGCCGCCTTGAAAGAACCATACACCCGTTCCAGTTTGGTAAGCCTCACAAGCGATGCCGTAGTTTTTGGATGGATCTGGAGGGGAGACCCAATTTCGGGTGTCCTTCTGGAACTGGTCACCTACCAGACGGTGTTAGCTGAAGTAATTGAGAGACGCAGAACAAGCAGTGCCGGACGTTTAATCTTGTTTATATCGTTTGATATCCCTTGCATCATAACCGATAGAAGTCGTCAGTTGCCGCAAAATCGATATGATCGGACTGAGGCTCTCGGACAGAGTCGGAGGGAGAGTTGGCACTGTTGGCAGTTGCTAAAGTGTCATGCTCCCAAAAAGTAAGGTACCAAGAACTCACGTGATCGCGTGATCGTTCCCCGTGACGACATTTAGCACTGGGGTCTTGACTGGTGGCACTGGCAGACCCTCCTCATTCTCTTACAGCAAATAAACCAACACAGATGCTGCACATTCAAGTGCAAAGTAGTAAAATGGGGCCCGATGGGCAAGCCAATGGGTCATAGTGATTGAACAACTGTCGGCGCAGACTGTAACAAGGACTGTAAATCAAGCTCAGGCTGTAAATACGAGATAGTGTATGCACTGATTTGTTGAAGAGGCTGGCATGACGGACACTTCTTGCAAGCTTCTCAACAGTCGCAGATTGGTTGCGGGTCATAGACCGGTGACTGGCCGTTCTATGATGTTGTACCCCTTAGGACGCTCGATAACCGAGGTCCTCCAGTCGCTACGCGACGCCCCTCAAAACCTCTCGTTCGAACGGCTGGTCACGAGTCTATGCGGGTCACTCGTGGTCGAGGTCAAGGTTGGCAGAGTCCGCAATCCCGGGGCGCCCAACCCGCACTCGTACCCGCAGCCACAGAGTAGCCACGGGTACGGGTTTTGGTGTTCCGTAACAATCCCTAGCCCGGGTGACCAACTAAAGCAGAGAGAGAAGACCTTCTGTGGCAACGCGTACCACGCATGCTATTCGGCCTCGGCGAGGCGTAGCAGCAGAAGGGACGCTGTCCTCGTCCGCACTCGCCATCTGTCGCAAGGCCCGTCCTTTCCTCAACTGCTTCTCTCGAGCAGCCCCCTGGCGCTCGGGTCATCAGGAAAAACCTCCCAGGATAATCGGGCATAATCCCGTGATAATCACAATAATTGATGCTAACTGTCACTAATGCCGTCATAATTTTAGCTCAATATGGAAATTATCGCGTATTATCTCAAATTATCAAAGTAGGTTTTTCCTGATGCCGTGCGCGCTCATGCGCTTATACCTATTCCGCCCGAGCTGGCCACCATGGTGGACCTCCACCCCCCGCTGTCCCTGCCCCAGCCAGCCACCAGCTGATGCCAAGGGTCGAGTATATAGTGATCCGGTGTACGTGATTATCAGGGGTCGCGGCCGGGTTGCGTATGGGTCACGACTGGGAGGCAAGCAGCGTATCAGCATCCATCAATTACAGTAATACAAGTCAACGATAAAGCAAAGCATACAGCACGAATCCGTAAACAGACTATAGTATACATGGTATCACATTCCCCGAAGTACTACTTCGCCTGCGCGACATTATTTGACAGCAATTTTGCGATCTTACGATACCCAGCCGCCATGGCTTCTCGGTATGGTGTCCTTCCACTGTCATTGACCGCATCTACGTTGGCGCCTCGATCAAGCAACAGCTGCGTAATCTCCCGGTACCCGTTCGAGGTTGCTATGTGCAGTGGCGTCCAGTGATAGTGGTTTGCCGCGTTGATATCGGCGCCGTGTTCGAGTAACAACCGCACGACGTCGCGGTGATCTTCGAAAATTGCCTCGTGTAATGGCGTCCAACCGATCTCGTTACAACAGTTCACGTCCGCCCCACGACTGATCAGTAGACGCGCAGTCTCCACTTTCCCTCCGCTCGCCGCCAAATCTAATGGCGTTTCGTAGTTCCCATTCCGGATATGGATATCGATGCCGCGGTCAAGGAAGAACTCGGCGACGTCGACGTGGCCGAACCAACATGCCTCGTGTAATGGGGTCCAGCCTTTCTTTTCGCGACAATCCTGGTCTGCGCCGCGATCGATCAGTAGCCGTACGACCTCCAATTTTCCTTCATTCGCTGCCAGGTCTAATGGAGTTTCGAGTTCGTCAGTCCGAGCCTCGATATCGGCACCTCGATCAAGCAACAACCGCGCGACGTCGACGTGTCCGGCCCAAGATGCCTCATGTAATGGAGTCCATTCGCTCTTGTTACGACAGTTGACGTCTGCGGCACGATCGATCAGTAGGCGTACCACCTCCAGGTTTCCTTCACTCGATGCCAAATCTAGTGGTGTTTTGCGGTCGTCGTTCCGGGTATCGACACACGCTCCACCATCGAGTAACGTTCGCACGTCATCAAGGCGTCCGCTTTTTGATGCACTATGCAGCGTCATCTCTTCCTCGTCGTCGGAGCTATCGTCATCGCTTCCACTGCTTCCATCTTCCGATGAGGACTCCGAACTCTGAGATGCTGTTTCCGGTAAGTCGACGCCCATGCGTTCCGCCAAAAGACTCGCGACCTCGCGCTTCCCCTTTGCAACCGCCAGATCCAACGGAGACTTGTCGCTATTGTTCCGTACGTTGATGTCCGCCCCACACTCCAGTAACAGCTTCACGACGTCCAGATGACCCTCTTGTGCCGCATCGTGTAATGGTGTTCCCCCTGCGCCATCTTTGGAACTTACGTCAGAGCCGCATTCGATAAGGAAGCGCGCAACCTCGAGCATTCCGTGACCCGAGGCAGCAAATAGTGGCGTTTCTTCAATGTCGGTCCTCTTGTTAATGTCTGCACCGCGTTCGACTAGCAACTTCACGACCTCGAGATACCCATGCTTCGACGCGATATACAGCGGAGTCCAGAGATCTACTTCCTGCGAATTCACATCAGCGCCGTGGTCAAGTAGCAGCCGCACGGTGTCGGGATGTCCATAGCGTGACGCCCAAAACAAAGGGGTCCAGCCGCCGTCGTCGCTGGCGTGCACGTTCGCACCTTGTTCGATTAGATACCGGGAAGTCTCGACATGACCATCGCCCGACGCTACGGCCAGAGGCGTCTTGCGCTCCCCGCTCAGAATATCGACTTCGGTGCCATGTGTAAGAAAGTAGCGAACGATTTCGAGTTGGTCGTCATCCAACGTTCGGTGGAAGGCGGTCTGGCCTTTGTTGTCGCGGATGTTAACGTCTGCCCCATGGTCGAGTAGCTGCTGTACAGTATCGAGATCTGATGTTGCATGTAGCGGGGTCCAGCCATCGTTATCCGGGCAATTCACATCCGCGCCACGGTCGACAAGTAATCGCACGACATCCGAATATCCGTTGCGCGATGCTGTCTTCAGAGGGGTCTCGCCATCGTCATCTCGTGTGTCCACCTTCGCGCCACTCTCGAGTAGTAATTGAACGATTTCCGGGTGCCCATTTTCCGCGGCGATAGTTATCGCAGGTCGGCCTTTGTCGTCACAATGCTCCATGTTTGCACCGTTCTTTAGTAATATTCGTACAACTTCGAGTTCTCCCTCGCTTGATGCCACCCAGAGTGGGGTCCTACGGTCCTCGTTGGGCAGGTTGATATCCGGGTGGTGCTCGAGCAGTAACTGTACAAGGTCTACGCGCCCGCTCCCTGATGCCTCATGTAACGGGCTAGAGTCGTCGTCATCTAGGGCATTAACATTCGCCCCGTGCTGCAGGAGGAAAAGAGCCATGTCGGTGTTTCTCTTGGCGAGCGCAGCGTGCAAGGGAGTCCAAAAATAGCCACCAGTCGAATTGACATCTTCCGGACGCATACCAAGTAGGCGCTCTACGAGACCGCGAAATCCACAGATTACCGCGTAATATAGCGGGGTTGCTCCTGGTTCTGTCCGGAGTGCTGTAGATGTATGCCCCTTGAAAGGACGGTCTATATCGAACAGCCAGACCCACGTGGCAAAATGCGGCTTGTCGCGGTCGAAAAGGCGCTCCACGTCATCCATGACGTTAGCTGACACATCCTTGAACTGGCAATGGTCAACCCAGTATTGGGCGGCATAGAAAGTGAGAGGAAGGTCCTTAATGCTGTCCTTGTCGACGCGGTCATCGAGATGTAACAAGACGCTGACGCAAGCTTGAGCGAGGAGTGTGTGAGCAAGATGGGGGACGACGTGGTAACGGGAAAGTTCTGGTCTGGCTGTCGCGAGGCGGTCCGAAGTCAAGAATTCCTTCACCGAGAAATGGGAAAATTGAACGACGTGGGAGCCGTCGACCTCGACAACCGTGACTAAGCTGGCACATGCCGTTAGCACAGCCTCGTGTGAATTCTCTGGGCGCCAATCTGCGCGGTATTCGGTGGAGTGTCCGGGGTCAAACCGGAGGGCGAGAACTTCTGCGAGTTCCTCAACGCGAAGTGGACGAATTGCTACTGTCAGGCATTGGAAAAGGCGGAAAGAAGAGTTTCGTTTCGCCTTCTCGATGCCGAGAAGGATCTGCTCGTATGTCTCGTCCAAAGTTTCGGGCAACTTGTCCAGCGTCTGCCGAATTGCTGCAGGAAAACTATGACGCAGGGTCTCCAGCTGGCAGAACACCCATCGAAACCTGTTCGTTACGTAAGCGAGTATACGCAAACATCATCGCAGAAATTATTTACATTCCGTCCGCTCTCTCAGAGAGGGTATCAATCACCAGCTTCTTCTCCTCTGGTCTCCACTTCCGCATCTTCCGGTCCGAGTTGACGACGGCGCTCACAAAATCCTGGATGTCCTTCTTTTGCCCCGTTTCATCGTGGAGGGACACTCGGAACGACGCCAACGGTTCAAGAACGCTTCGGATGTCGAATTCTGGGCGGCTAGAAACACATAGATGTACATTTGGAAGTTCATAATCGATAAGATCTTCTAAAAACTCCAGCACCTTCTCACGTGGCGTTGGCATCCCGGCACTGTTTGAGCATTCGTCCAGAGCGTCGATGATGATATAAATTGCTGGTTGCCCTTCCAGTTGGAGCATATCCATGAGACACTGCGTAAGCGCTTTATCGCTAGGCTCTCGTGTCCCCGCAGCGTGGGCTGAATATAGACGAGACAGAATTTCGTAGCAAAGATCGGACTCGGCGCAGAGCTGGCAAAGGAGAGAGGAGAGTAATCCACGTCGGTGTTGCTTGTCAGTGTCCCTGAAGTCAAAGTAATAGTACGCCATCACGGCCAATCCGGCCACGCAGAGGCGATCGATGTCCCGAATGATCGCGGAACTAGGGGAGAGTCTCAGTGACACCAAGTAAAGAGGACGAGAAAGGACATACAGGAGAATAGTTTTTCCCGAACCGGCTACCAAGGGAGGTATTCGTCAGGATTCATAACACGGAAAGCACTGGGACACGCGCACGTTTACCATGGATCCATAACAATGTACCCTTAGAGCGCCAGTCAGAGAAGACGCCTCCTTGAAAGAACCATAGGCCAGTTCCAGTTTGGTAAATCTCAGATGCTATGTTGTAGTTCTTGGACGGATCTGGAGGGGAAATCCAATTCCGGGCGTCCTTCTGCAACTGGTCTCCTATCAAACGGATTTGGGTGAGGTGATTAAGGGGCAGATCAAAGCAACGACGGACGCTTCATCTTGTTTATCTCGCTCGCGATCCCTTGCATCGTAACTGATACAGGTCGTCAGCTGCCATAAACTAGATCTGGTCGGAGAGATGACCATTAACATACCCAGAATGTTCCTGACGCCGTCAATTGATGCCTTTCCGTCTATCCGCATATTAGCTCAGCGGAACAACGATGCCCACGAGTATGAGTTTGCGCACCGTCCATGACCACCTTCACATTATTGACAAGACAGTGGACCACTTCCAGGGTCTGCGCTGCCATCATCCGAGCCTCTTCCTGTGTTAGACGGTCCAGCTTCTGCAGAACTGCTTCGATTTCACTCTCTCCTAGGAGTTTCTTTGCGAACTTCTCTATACCACGTTGAGTTATTACGATTTGGAGCCAAGCGTCCACTCACTGAACCTCCCTTGCTGAACCTGTTTAGTGGCGAGTGCGAGTACGGACAGCAGCTCGATCATTATCTTTACAATAATATCGGTCATCAGAGGGGTAACCGGGACCGCAGTGTAGATTTCGAGACGTTTGAGGAAATTTCCGAGACATTCAAACAGGTCTACAAGCGAATCGTAGCTTGAGCTGACACCGACGGCCGCCTGATGTTTCTGGATATCGGAAAGATGAATGCAGATAATAGAACGGGATACGTACACTAAGGAGAACATCCACGCTGAGAAATATTGCACTCGCTGGCGGGAACGGAACCTAGTAGAAGAGTAAGAATGGAAGAGACAGGGATCGGGTATCCGACTCACAAGACTGATGGCTGGTCCGATAACACCAGAAAACCCATGGACGACCTGCACAACTGGATTAAGACAGTTTATGAGTGCCCGATTTCCATCCCGATAATCCTTGAACGCTTGAGCCTTTTCTTGAAGAAGTTCGAGAACAGCCTTGGGGGAGTCACAAGCTTGTAAAGCTCCTGCAAGCGGATTCTTGGTCAGGTCTATACCAACCTGCTTGGCATAGTCGTCAAATGCATCGGCGATGAGTCGAAAATTATCAGGGGACGTCGGAGCCATTGTCGAAGATATTCGCTGACGAATAAATGTGGTGGGGTTGGGGAACGGTCGAGCCCGCAGCTGAAGGCCATTAGCGCTCACCCCGAAAACCTGGGCGCAGAGTTCGTTCCTGACGCCGCGGCAACGAGCGGCTAGCTTGAAGTAGTATGAGTCTGCTGACCGGTTCACCTATACTGAGTTTGTTATGGCCACCGTCGTGGGTAGGGTAGTTCACGGTGGAGGCATAATCACCATCTGTTAAATGATCATTGGGCCGGGCGCGAATGCAATCCTAACTGCCGAAAGTGGATCAAGTGAATCAGGAAATGCGAATGTTTGCTTTTGGGCGTTTATTCTCACGGAAAACTCGACAAACCTACCCAAAACAGGACAAAGCCATTTTCCCAAACACTGAGTTCTGCGCTTTGCGCAACTGAAGATCGCGCATTCCTTGTTGAGCGAATCGACAGAATTGACAACCAGAAACAGGTAAAATAATGGACAGTTATTGTGTTCGCTAAAGTACTACTTCTTCTCCCGTGCGCTATGATCTAAAAGCAACTGTGCGATCTTACGATACCCACTTGCTTTTGCTTCTCGGGCTGGTGTCCTACCACCGTCGTTGATCGCATTGACGTTGGCGCCTTGCTCAAGCAGCAGGTGCACAAAGTCGTCGTGCCCGCCTGAGGCTGCTATGTGCAACGGAGTCCAGCGATAGTGGGTTCCGGCGTTAATATTGGCGCCATGTTCGAGCAAATACCGCGCGACGTGGAGTTGTTCTTCATAGACTGTGCTGTGTAATGGAGTCCAACCGCTCCCGTTGAAACAATTTACGTCTGCTCCACGATCTATCAGTATGCGTACAACCTCCAATTTTCCTTGATTGGAAGCCACATCTAATGACGTGTCGTAGTCTTCGTTCCGAGCATCGACGTCGGCACCTCGTTCAAGCAACAACAGCGCGACGTCGGGATATCCAGCCCAAGATGCCTCGTGTAATGGAGTCCAGTCGATCTTGCTACGACAATTCACGTCTGCGCCGCGATCGATTAGTAGGCGTACAACCTCCAATTTTCCATTCCTCGATGCCAGGTCTAATGGTGTTTCAAGGTCCTCATTCCGGGTATCGACGTCTTCCCCGCTGTCAAGTAGCGTTCGCACGATATCAAGGCGACCGCTTTCTGACGCGGCATGCAACGTAATCTCGTCATCGGGAGTTTCGTCAGCGCTTCCATCGTCTCCACCTTCCGGTGAGGGCTCAATGGTACCGGGATGCTTGCTCTGAAGTGCGGTTTCTGGTAGGGCTATGCCCATGCGTTCGGCCAAAAGACTTGCGACCTCGTTCTTCCCGTTGTCAAGTGCCAGATCTAACGAGCATTTGTCGCCGCTGTTCCGCACATTGATGTCTGCCCCAGACTCCAGCAATAACCTTGCGACGTCTAGGTGCCCCACTTGTGCCGCCGCGTGTAATGGTGTCCGCCGCTCGCTATCTCTGGAATCCACGTTTGAGCCGCACCGGATAAGGAAGTGGGTGACATCGATCGCTCCGTAAGCTGAAGCACCATACAGTGGCGTTTCTTGGTTATTAGTTTGCTTGGTAATGTCTGCACCGCGTTCGACTAGCAACTCGGCAACCTTGAGATACCCGTTCGCCGACGCGAGATGCAGCGGAGTCCAGAAATCGGTGTTCTGGGAATTGACATCCGCCCCGTGGTCGAGCAACAGCCGCACGGCGTCGAGATGTCCAGATCGTGATGCCGAATGCAAAGGAGTCCAGCCGCTGTCGTCACGGGCGAGCACATTCGCACCTTGATCGATTAGAAAGCGTGAAGTCTCGACTTGACCATCGCCCGACGCTACAACCAAGGGCGTCTTGCGCATCCCATTCAGGATTTCGACTTCGGTGCCATGCGCGAGAAAGAAACGGACAACATCGAGTTGATCATCCTGTAGTGTTCTGTGGAAGGGGGTCGCGCCTTCGCCGTCGCGAATGTTAACATCCGCCCCGTGTCCAAATAGCTGCTGCACGATATCGAGATGCCCGTAATCTGATGCTTCGTGTAGGGAGGTCCGGCCTTCGGGATCTTGGAAATTCACTTCCGCGCCGTGCTCGAGGAGGAATCGCACCACATCCGGATATCCCCACCGCGATGCCTTCTTCAGAGAGGTCCAGCCTTCGCCGTCTCGCGTGTTAACCTTCGCGCCACTGTTGAGTAATAATTGTACCATTTCCAGATGCCCGTTTTCCGAAGCGATATTGAACGCAGACCAACCCTGGTCGTCACATAGCTCGATATCTGCACCGCCTTGTAGTAATAGCTGCGCGATTTCGAGTTCTCCCTCCTCCGATGCAAGCCATAGTGGAGTCTTATGATCCCCGTTCGTCAGGTTGACATCGGCATGGTGCTTGAGAAGTAACTGCACAACATCACTGCACCCGCCGCCGGATGCTTCCAGCAACGGGCTACAGTCGTCTGAATCTAGGGCGTTGACGTCCGCGCCATGCTGTATGAGTAAAAGGGCGATATCGATGAGTCTTTTGGCAAGCGCAGCGTGCAAGGGGGTCCCGTAATAGCCACCACTCGAATTAACATCCTCCGGACGGATACCAATTAGGCGCTCTGCGAGGCCGCGAAAACCACAGAGTACTGCATAGTATAGCGGGGTCGCTTCTACCTCTTTCCGGCGTGTCGTGGGTGCGTGTCCTCTCCAAGGATGGTCTATATCGAACAGCCAGACCCATGAGGCAAGGTGGGGTTTGTTGCGGTCGAAAAGTCGCTCCACGTCATCCAGGACGACGGACAATACATTCTCGAACTGGCAATGGTCAGCCCAATGCTGAGCGGCATAGAGAGCGAGTGGAAGATCCTTGAGGCTGTCCTTGTCAACGCGGTCATCTAAATGTAATAAGACGCCGAGGCAAGCTTGAGCGAGGAGCGTATGAGCAAGACGGGGGACGACGTGATGACGGGAAAGTTCCGGTCCGGATGTCGCGAGGCGGTCCGAGGTCAGGAATTCCTTCACCGAGAAATGGGAGAATTGTACGACTTGCGAACCGCCGACCTGGACGACTGTTACTAAGCTGGCACATGCTGTTAGCACAGCCTCGTGCGAATCCTCTGGGCGCCAATCTGCGCGGTATTCGGTGGACTGTCCGGGGTCGAACCGAAGGGCAAGGACTTCTGCAAGTTCCTCAACGTGAAGCGGACGGACAGCTACTGTCAGACATTGGAAAAGGCGGAAGGCAGAGTTTCGTTTAGCCTTCTCGATGTTAAGCAGGATCTGCTCGTATGTCTCGTCCAAAGTTTCGGGCAACGTGTCCAGGGTGTGCCGGATTGCTGCAGGAAAACTATGACGCAGGGTCTCTAGCTGGCAGAAAACCCATCGAAACCTATACATCCGCTTAAGTAATATTTTCAGAAGCCAAGGCAGGGATTTCTTACATCCCGTCCGCTCTCTCAGAGAGGGTATCGATTACCAGTTGCTTTTCCTGTGGCCTCCACTTTCGCATCTTCCGATCTGAGTGGACGACGGCGGTCACATAATCCTGGATGTCTTTCTTTTGCCCCATTTCATCGTGAAGCGAAACTTGGAACGGTGCTATCGGCTCGAGAGCGCTTCGGATGTCGAATTCGGGGCGACTAGAAACACATAGATGTACATTTGGAAGTTCATAATCGATAAGATCTTCCAAAAACTCCAGCACCTTCTCACGTGGTGTGGGCATCCCGGAGCTGTTTGAGCATTCGTCCAGAGCGTCGATGATGATATAAATCGCTGGTTGCCCTTCCAGTTGGAGCATATCCATGAGACACTGCGCCAGCGCACTATCGCTAGGCTCTCGTGTCCCCCCAGCATGATTTGAATATAAGCGAGACAGAATGTCATAGCAAAGGTCGGACACGGCGCAGAGTTGGCAAAGGAGAGAGGAGAGTAATCCACGGCGATGTTGCTTGTCAGTGTCCCTGAAATCAAAATAATAGTATGCCATCAACGCCAATCCAGCCACGCAGAGGCGATCTATGTCCCGAATAATCCCAGAGCTGTAGAGAGTCTAAGCAAGACGAAGCAAAGACGACGAGAACTGACATACATGAGAATGGTCTTTCCCGAACCCGCTTTGAAACAAAGAACACGTCAAGACCCATTGCATGGAAAGTACTGAGATGTGCGCACGTTTACCATGGATCCATAACAATGTGCCCTTGGAGCACCAGTCAGAGAAGACGCCTCCTTGAAAGAACCATAGGCCAGTTCCAGTTTGGTAAATCTCAGACGCTATGTTGTAGTTCTTGGACGGATCTGGAGGGGAAATCCAATTCCGGGCGTCCTTTTGCAACTGGTCTCCTATCAAACAGATTCGGTTGAGGAGATTAAGGGGCAGATCAAAGCAACGACGGACGCTTCATCTTGTTTATCTCGCTCGCGATCCCTTGCATCGTAACTGATACAAGTCGTCAGCTGCCGCAAAATAGATCTGGTGGTAACATACCCAGAATGTTCCTGACACCGTCAATTGATGCCTTCCCGTCTACCCGCATATTAGCTTAGCGGAACAAAGATACCCAGACGAGTATGAGTTTGCGCACCATCCATGACCACCTTCACATTATTAACCAGGCAGTGGACCACTTCTAGGGTCTGCGCCGCCATCATCCGAGCTTCTTCTTGTGTCAGACGGTCCAGCTTCTGCAGAACAGCCTCGATTTCACTCTCTCCTAGGAGTTTCTTTGCGAACTTCTCTATACCACGTTGAGATATCACAACTCGGAACCAAGCATCACTCACTTAACCTCCCTTGCTTAACCTGTTTAGTCGCAAGTGCGAGCACGGAGAGCAGCTCAACCATTATCTTTACGATGATCTCCGTCATCATAGGGGTAACTGGGATCGCAGTGTAGATTTCGAGGCGTTTGAGGAAATTTCCGAGGCACTCAAACAAGTCTACAAGCGAATCATAGCTCGAGCTGACACCCGATGCTGCCTGATGTTTCCAGTTGTTAAGAAGATAAATGGTGACGAATATAACAGGATACGTACCGCGAGGAGAGCGTTCACACTGACAAAGATTGCACTCGCTGGTGGAAACGGGACCTAGCGGTAGATGAGCGGAAATGGAAACGACAAAGAATCGACGTATTCGACTCACAAAACTGATGGCATCTCCGAGAATGCCAGAAAATCCCTGGACGACCTGGACGACTGGTTTGAGCCAGCTTATCAATTTGTGATCTCCATCTCGATAATCTTTAAACGCATAAGCCTTGTCTTGAAGCAGTTCGAGAACAGCGGTTGGGGAGTCACACGCTCGGAGCGCATCAGCGAGCGGATTCTTGGTCAGGTCTTCCCCAACCTGCTTGGCGTAGTCGTCAAATGCATCGATGATGAGTTTGAAGTTACCAGGAGATGTGGTCGCCATTGTCGATGGTATATCGCTACTGATGACTAGTAGATGTGGTTGCTTCCAGCGATGGGAAGATTGTGGCCTGGAAGACTCTGACTCGGACGTGGGCGCTGAGCGCTTCTCGTCACGTTGTCATTACGAGCGCCCGTCTTCAAACTAATCCGTACCGATCTGCCCAATCAAGGTTGCCATTATCGTCATAAGAGTTTGGTTGGAGGCATAGGCATGATGTTCATGGACGCCTGTAAACTGTCACCAGCACGGGTGACTTCAACTGGCAGAGCGTTATCGCAGTGATGTCCGAATTGCAAATCGATTCGAACAGTTCAAGACTACAGTGCTACAGGTTCTCTAAATTTATTTATTTTGCAGATTTTTCACATGAAGACAGCACAGATATAATATATACATTCAGTGATATCACATTCGCCGAAGCACTACGGCCCACGCGCTCCCTGCTTTGATTGTAACAATTGTGCGATATCCCGATACCCACTTGCGTTTGCTTCTCTGGCTGGTGTCCTGCCGTCATAATTGATCGCACTTGCGTCGGCGCCTCGTTCGAGCAGCAGCCGCACAATGTCGTCGTACCCATTAGAGGCTGCTATGTGCAGCGGAGTCCAGCGATAGTGGTTTTCCGCTTCAACATCGGCGCCATGTTCAAGCAACAACCGCGCGACGTCGAGGTGTTCTTCCCAAGATGCCTCGTGTAAGGGAGTCCAGCCTTCCTCGTTACGACAGTTCACGTCTGCGCCACGATCAATTAGTAGGCGCACAACCTCCAAATGTCCTCCATTCGACGCGAGTTGCAGTGGTGTATCGTAATCGTCATCCCGAGTATCGACATCTGCCCCGCCATCGAGAAATTTTCGTACAAGATCAAGGCGGCCCTCTTCTGACGCAGTATGCAACGTCACCTCTTCCTCGTTAATCGGAGTGCTGCCGACGCTTTCATTGTTTCCGCCTTCTGGTGGAGGTTCTTCGGCATCCGCATGCTTGGTCGGAGAAGCGATCTCCGGCAGGGCCACCCCCATTCGCTCGGCGAGAAAGCTCGCGACCTCGAGCTTTCCGTTGGCAGCTGCCAGATCTAACGGAGATTCGTCGTTGCTGTTCCGCGCATTAATGTCCGCCGAAGACTCTAGTAAAAATTTCACCGTGTCTAGGTGACCCTCTCGTGCCGCGGCGTGTAGTGGTGTCCGCCCCTCGCTATCTCTTGAGCTCACGTTTGAGCCGCAGTTGATAAGGAAACGTGCAACTTCAAGCTTTCCGTTACTCGAGGCGCGATCCAGTGGCGTTTCTTGATTGCTGGTTTGCTTTTCAACGTCAGCGCCGCGTTCGACAAGTAACTGCGCAGTCTTGAGACACCCATTCGCCGACGCGAGATGCAGCGGAGTCCAGAAATCGGTTTTCTGGGAATTGACGTCGGCCCCGTGGTCGAGCAACAGCCGCACGATTTCGGGATATCCGCGTTGTGATGTTAAATGCAAGGGAGCCCAACCCTCGTCGTCACTAGCGTGTACGTTTGCACCTTGATCAAGTAGAAAGCCTGAAGTCTTGGCTTGACCATTGGCCGACGTGACGGCCAAGGGTGTTCTACGTCCTCCATTCAAAGAATCGACTTCCGTACCACGCGCGATAAATAAACGGACGATATCGAGTTGGCTATCCTTCAACGTTTTGTGCAGGGGAAGGTTGCCTTCGCGATCCCGGATATTGAAATCTGCGCCATGGTCGAGCAGCTTCTCCACGACTTCGAGAAAGTCGAAATCTGATGCTCCGTGCAATGGCGTCCAACCTTCGTTATCCTGTGAATTCACATCCGCGCCATGGTCAAGGAGTAACTGCACGACGTCCGGATATCCGTTCCGCGATGCCCCGTCCAGAGGGGTCCAGCCGTCGTTGTCTCGGGTGTCTACCGGTACGCCCTTGTCAAGTAGCATTCGTACAATTTCGGGGTGTCCGTGCTCCGCCGCTATATTGATCGGGGCCTGGCCCTCGTTGTTACAGAGCCCGACATCTGCGCCACTTTTTAATAACAGTTGTGCGACTTCGAGTTCTCCCTCCGACGAGGCCAACCAGAATGCGGTCTCGTGATTCCCGTTCTGTAGATTGACATCAGCGTGTTGCTCGAGTAGTAATTGCACAATGTCGACGTGGCCACTCTCTGATGCTTTGTGTAACGGACTAGAGCCATCTTTATCTACAGCGTTAACATTTGCACCATGTTCGAGGAGAAGAAGGGCGATATCGAGACGTCCCCTGGAGAGAGCAGTGTGTAAGGGAGCCCCGTAATAGCCGCCACTTGAATTGACGTCCTCCGGACGAATACCGATCAAACGCTCTACGAGGTCACGAATGCCGCATAGTATTGCGTAGTATAGCGGGGTCGCCCCTGGCTCCGTCGGGCGTGCGGCGGATACGTGTCCTTTGAAAGGGTGATCTATGTCGTACAGCCATACCCATGTGGAAAAGTGTGGTTTGTCCCGGTCAAAGAGATGCTCCAAGTCATCCAGGACGACAGATGATACATCCCCGAACTTGCTATGTTCAACCCAGTAACGCGCCGCATAGAAAGCCAGCGGAAAGTCCTTCACTTTGTCTTTGTCGACGCCTTCATCTAAATGTAATAAGACGCTGAGGCAAGATTGAGCAAGGAGCGTGTGAGCAAGATGGGGGACGACGTGATAACGGGAAATATCCGGTCCGGCGGTCCGGAGGCGGTCCGAGGCCAAGAATTCCTTTACCGAAAAATGGGAAAATTGAACGACTTGCGAACCATTGGCCTCGACAACCGTGACCAGGCTGGAACATGCTGTTAGTACAGCCTCGTGAGAATCTTCGGGGCGCCAATCTGCGCGATATTCGGCAGATTGGCCAGGATCAACCCGAAGAGCAAGAACTTCCGCGAGCTCCTCCACGCTAAGCGGACGAACAGCCACTGTTAGACATTGGAAGAGGCGGTGGGCAGAGTTTCGCTTCGCCTTCTCGATACTAAGCAAGATCTGCTCATATGTCGCGTCCAGAGATTCGGGTAGCTTGTCCAGGGTGTGCCGAATTGCTGCAGGAAAACTATGACGCAGGGTCTCTAGCTGGCAGAAAACCCATCGAAACCTGTTCATTCGCATGAGTAATATACTCGGAAACCAAGGCAGGGGTTGCTTACATCCCGTCCGCTCTCTCGGAGAGGGTATCAATTACCAGTTGCTTTTCCTGTGGCCTCCACTTCCGCATCTTCCGATCTGAGTGGACGACGGCGGCCACATAATCCTGGATGTCCTTCTTTTGCCCCGTTTCATCGTGGAGGGACACTCGGAACGGCGCTATTGGCTCAAGAATGCTTCGGATGTCGAATTCGGGGCGACTAGAAACACATAGATGTACATTTGGGAGCTCATAATCGACAAGATCTTCCAAAAACTCCAGCACCTTCTCACGTGGCGTCGGCATCCCGGAGCTGTTAGGACATTCGTCTAGAGCGTCGATGATGATATAAATTGCTGGTTGGCCTTCTAGTTGGAGCATTTCCATGAGACACTTGGTAAGCGCACTGTCGCTGGGTTCTCGTGTTCCACCAGCGTGATTTAAATATAGACGAGACAGAATGTCATAGCAAGGATCGGACTCGGCGCAGAGCTGGAAAAGGAGAGAGGAGAGCAGTCCACGACGATTTTGCTTGTCTGTATCCCTAAAGTCGAAATAATAATATGCCATCGACGCCAATCCGGCTGCGCAGAGGCGATCGACGTCCCGAATGATCGCGGAACTAGTGGAGAGTCTGAGCTACGCTAAGCAAAGACGGCGAGAAAGGACGTACAGGAGAATGGTCTTTCCCGAACCCGCTATAAGACAAGCAACTCATCAGAGCCCATAACATGGAAAACCCCAAGGGACACGCACGTTTACCATGAATCCATAACAGCGTACCCTTGGAGCACCACTCAGAGAAAACGCCGCCTTGAAAGAACCATACACCAGTTCCAGTTTGATAAATCTCAGATGCTATGTTGTAGTTTTTTGACGGATCTGGGGGGGAAACCCAATTTCTGGCATCCTTTAGCAGCTGGTCGCCTGTAAAAGATATTCTGCTTCGGTGATTCGCAGAAAGACGGAACAAACTAGCGACGGACGTTTCATCTTATTTATCTCGCTCGCTATCCCTTGCATCGTGACTGGATGGGGTCAGCTACCGCACAATGGACTGATCAGATAGAAGGGCAAGTCACATACTCAGAATCTCCCTAACGCCATCAATCGATGCTTTACCATCTATCCAGATATCAGCTGAACGGAACATCAATACCCGGCCGAACACGAATTGCGTACCGTTCATGACTACCTTCACATTATTTACCAGACAGTGGACCACCTCTAGGGTCTGCGCTGCCATCATCCGAGCCTCTTCTTGTGTCAGACGATCCAACTTTTGTAGAACTGCCTCAATTTCACTCTCTCCTAAAAGCTTCTTGGCGAACTTCTCTGTTCCACGTTTAGCTTTCTCGATGTGGAGCCAAGCACCCACTTACTCAATCGGCCTTGCTGAACTTGTTTTGTCGCGAGCGCAAGCACGGAGAGCAGCTCAACCATTATCTTAACAATGATATCCGTCATCAGAGGGGTGACCGGGATTGCAGTGTAGATTTCGAGGCGTTTGAGGAAATTTCCAAGGCATTCAAACAAGTCTACGAGCGAATCGTAGCTCGAGCTGACACCAATGGCCGCCTGATGTCTCCAGATGTCAAGAATATGAAGGTAATGAATAGAATAGAACTGGATACACACCGTGAGGAGGACATCCACGCTGACAAATATTGCACTTGCAGGTGGGAACGGAACCTAGCTGAAGAGTGAAAATGGAAACGGCGAGAATGGAGGTGTTCGCTCACAAGACTAAGCGCCTGGCCGATAACACCAGAAAATCCATGAACGACCTGTACCACTGGATCGAGCCAGTTTATAAGTGCCCTATTTCCATCGCGATAATCCTTGAATGCTTGGGCCTTTGCGTGAAGGAGTTCGAGGACAGCGTTGGGGGAGTCACAGGCTCGGAGCGCATCTGCGAGGGGATTCTTTGCCAGGTCTACGCCGACCTGTTTGGAATAGTCATCGAAAGCATCGACGATGAGCTGAAAACTAGAAGGAGGCATGGACACTGTCGACGATATTTTGTTAGAGATAAAAGCGTGATCACTGATAGAGCTTGATTGGTGTTGGGCGTCACGTAGAATTGCTGCGCGCTCGGCGCTTCCTGCCAGCTGCAGGAGAGAAAGCGGGAAGGCGGGCCGGAGACCCAACCAGAAATTCCTTGCAGTTCAGTGGCTTTCATCTCGCGGACCTCACAATGTACCCTAAGCGCACAGTCACGCACAAACACTCCTCCGACTCACTTCAGATGTTACTGGATGAATATTGGCGTGTAATAGTATGTTCCTGGTATCTGTGCCACCTGGTTGTTGCTGTGGCAGGTCTCGCCAGTCACATTGTGGACGTGTCTGAAATCTGGGGAGAAAGATATTGTGGACACCGATTTGGCTTGAACCAAAGCCATAGCTATAAGTACGGCGGACCACGTTTTTTTCCTTCGCGAAACCCCCACCGTATCCCTTTCTCGTACCTTCTGATCCCTCTAAGCTCCTCCAAGATATGTCTGCCATTCATCACTCAGGTGAAAAATATGATTACATTGACGCGCGTCGCGTTTCATTGCGGGCACCTCCCGCTCCCAATCCAGTAAACACCTCTTTTTCTAAACCTCTGTCAATCTCATCCCCCTCTTCCCTGTATCACAGCGCCCCGTCCTGACGATCCCACCTGGACGTACCGCCGATTGGCACCAGAGCATCGGGACGTGGGAGACCGTCCCGCCGCCTAAGCGCATCGCTTGCGGTAATGGTAACGCCCCGGCACAACCAATCTGGGAGCTTCGCCTGAATCCCGACTACGGGACCATTCCTGGCATCCCGCTACTCGAGGCTCTCCATGGTGTCGGCGTCGTCGGCGCGCAAGTGCCCATCTACTCTGGTCGCATCGTAAAACTTAATATCTACGTGCGTAACCATTCACCTCTATTCGTTCCGCTGTTGTGCTCAAAGCGGCGTTGTTTTCCTCGTCGCCGTGCTTTGTAGTGGCCGCAGGTGGGCCGTGTCGATTATGAGGAGTGGTTTGATAGCGTCGAAATTGCATCTGCGCCGCTCGGCGAAGTTGCCTGTGTCATCGCTGAGCTGTACCGTGACCTCTTCGAGGTACAGTATGAATTTCTAGTCCTCCAACACGTTCCATGACTCACGCGACGCTGCGGACGTGCAGCGAGTCGGCCCAAAAATCCAAGCGTCCAACCACTGGCAGATCCGACCCCGTGACAATGCCAGAGGAATATGCTTTGGCCAGTTGCGTCTCACCCAACTGTACTCCTATGACGGCATGCGGATTTACCCTGAGATCGTCGTGGTTGCCCCGCGTTGAATAGATTGAATGGACGCACTCTCCAAGCCCTTCTGGGGGGCGAATGTTCTTCTACCCTTCATTCATCCCTCATTTATTCCACTTTTCTAAGCTCTTTACTTTATGCAAATCTCACACATGCTATATATGCTGCCTTATGCCTATGTAATTCTCACTTATGATACCGCTTTCCCTGAGTCGGACTGTATCGCGTGATCGAGCATCGACATAAGTCCCACTTTATCACCCTCACACCCGTTACCACGATCTCCATTCTGACTCGTGCACCTTCAGCTGAACCAGTCACTTGATGACACGTCCAAGGACACGTCACAGACTCCCCGTCCTGCACCTCGCTTTCGTTTGCCTGTCTTCCCGCCCGCATCAACAACTTTACTATCACACACCTTCTCTCCTCCCGCTTTCAATCCGGAAACTGAAGCCAATTTAGTAACAGTGACTACGAATGCCCTTCCTGGTAAACGAGAGCCAGGCTCGAGATTGTGCTCTCACTGAGGGCATACCTCACGAAGCACCTCACCCTGTGTATGCAATCGGTTCTTGAAGTGTAAATGCCAAGGTTCCTCTCGTCCTTCCCACTTGTCCATGTTTGAATGGTGCGGGAGGTGCCAGTAGCACACCCCGTCGAGCGGCGGTCAGGACCATGAGGGCACGGTCTCGCTCCACTCGCGCAAATAGTCCCTTTCCAGGCGGTATCATAGGAGAAACGGGTACCGAAACAAATCGTCCAAGTGTCATTGTTCGACAGATATGTCTTACTGTAGCATCCTTAATAAGCCAAATCAAAGGTCTCGCCAAGGAGAACTTGATGCCCCTTAGTACACCAGGTCGATCAAGAGGTCGATATCAACGGTTGAGAGCTGCCGCATACTTGCGCCCTCTTCAACCTGAGGTTGCCTTAGATGTTCCTTCCAAAAATAATTTTCGAAGCGTGGGCTACCCTTAAAAGAATTGTAAGGGGCTGCATATGTTGCCAAGTCCAATGCGAGAAGCTAGTCGCCGCAATACTGTAATGGTCAGAAGTGTGTGGAATTTCCAATTGTGACTCACACAAGCTACAAGCTATCTTAGCGCCCACTTATTAGTTTCCTTCCTTGCTCAAACCAGCACGACTAGGCTTGGATGTTATCACCCTTCCCACCAGAAATTCTCTATGAGATCGCCCTCCATCTCCCTCTCACAGAGGATGTCATAGCCTTGAGCCTCACCAACCATGCTGTACGCGGAGCCCTATCGACTCCGGCTCTCTTCAAAGCTCGTCTCTTATTGCAAGGATGGGATATTGGCGCATGGCAAGATGTGGACGATAAAGCACAGGGATCGGCGGATTGGAAGCGTTGGATACGAATCGATTACTTCCACAGCAAGACCCTACAACTTCTTGAGGAAGCCTCCACAGGCAGCTTATCAGTCGACTCCGAGTCATCTTGGCGAACTCCCAAACTTCGTACAAATTGGTTCAAAAAAAAGAAAAGTACCCAACTTCAAGTTCGCAACATTCGCGGCACAGTGTGATTCCATCCATTTCATGTCGTCCAACTCAGTTGAGATCTATATTTTTCTCCAGTATAGACTTTGGAAAGGCAGAGCGCTGGAGCGGAAGTCTGAGCAAGGTCTTCCCGATGCTCATCACTCATCACCGTAAGCTCCCAACGATTCCGAGTTGTCGTTCCTCTGTCGTTCGGTGTCCACCCAACTCACTAAAAATCATTCCCACCTCTAGGTGTAAATAATATTCTTCATATCACGGGAAAACAATATTGTGACGCTCTTCGAGCCTACTTGATGGTGGTGACAGAGATCTACGTTGATATGGCACCCCGCTGGAAAACAACTCCCTGGCCTCGCGAATTTCGTGGCTGGTCGTCCGTCGGTTTACAGGAGCGTGCGTGCTTCGGCTTGACAGCACTCGTAATGCAATGTGAGCTTGACAGCCGATTCGGTGTACCAGGACCCGGGCTGACCAGCTCTTGATTTCTGTCACCGTAGGCAACGCGAAAACAATTGAATCGATTTTTGGCGATGGCTGGACGGAGGAGGGTTTACCCGATTTCGTAGCTGGCTTATTTTCGACACTCCAACCCGATGCCATGGGTCATTTTCCCTTTCCCAGAACCTCCGATTCTGGAGCTCCCACCTTGACTATCACTGGCACGGACATTGTCGACACCTCCATGTGGTACAGTGCATGCTTCCTCGTACAGATAAAGATACGCCTGAAGCTACATTTCCAAGCGACGCGCACCCTGCTCTCTCTGTTGCCACCTTCCATACCCCGGATGGACCTTGCGTCCCAATACGATGAGCCTTACGAACTAGCTTCCGACGCTATCTTGTGGCCGTGGGTGCGAGATGGCCTGGCTGGAACGCCCATTGCGCGGCTTTCATCAGCTTCCAGCGACAGCTGGGCGGGTTATTACTATTACCTCCCCGGTGGGCCGAGTGACCCCGAGCCGCCGATGTTCTTCAAGTTTGGCTTGGTTCCACCCCCTACTACAATAAATGATTTGGAGGCCGCACATAGGGTGTATTTTTGTGGTGAAGGGGCGGATTCTGTAGGCTCATTCTTCCTCGAGGGGTCAGCTGACACGCATACGGGTACGGTAGCTGCGAGGAAGTCTTACGTAGGCGCACATTGGTGGCACTGGCGTGGGGTGATAACGCCATTTGGGATGGTAGGAGTGTGGGGTACCGACACAGACCCATACGGGTGGTGGTGGATATGGCCACAGGAGTGGTCCGAAGGGACCACAACTTCTCAGGCCGCCGCAACCCTGACATAGTAGTAGTAGATCGACGATAAAATAGTCGGCTTGATATGACCCCGACGCCTTTCCTTTAACAGTAGGCACCGTGATGAGATCTTTGAGCATTAACTTACCTTAACAGTCAACTGGTTGTCCAATTACATCTTTCTCTTCGTCCCTCCGACGCTGCTGGCGACAGCTAGTGCGCCACGCGATACTACCTTGCGTAGGAGTCCATCGACGCCACCCTCTGACCGAGAAGGGCCCACCCCCTCCCAGTATAAAGGCTCTCGGGCCTGATTAAAGGTGCGCACACCTGCCTTCAACACGAGCATAGTTACATCGGGACCGGTGCACCTCACCGTGGCCGCTGGTAGCTATCTCTCCGACACGGCGCGCAGGCTGCCTCCGCTGCGGAAGTTGTAAAGGTGAAAATTGGATGCAGTTGCAAATGAACGGTAAGCGAACGACCTCGAATGATCTCGGAATAGTCGTCTAGTCGTCTTGGAGGCGTGAAATAAGTTACAGAACTGAGACGGCCCGTGCCTAAGACCCAGGTATCTGGGTGGCTTGCCTCGATCTCGAGCATGCTGACTATGCGAATGTAGAACAAGTCAAGTTCATCAAGGATGAAGTGATACACGGCAAGGAGACTTGTGCAGTCATGAGGATCGGCTGCTTGCCAGTTGCATGATTGCTACTCACCGCGCCAGCTGTTGTCGTTGGGTATTCGCTGTTACCATCAGCTTGACCGTCAGCTTATCTCGCTCGCAGGACAACTGGCCAGTGTTAGATGAGCCCACGTCATGTTTTTAGGGGTCATTGGATGAGGCAGATCTATATCCTTCCTGGACAGACGAGACGATTAAGACTTTGATTGACTCTTTATATCCCTGCTGAAGGAAGCTAGCTGGGTACATTCTTTTTTAATGGCTTCCTAGATTCGCGCGTGGGTTACCCCCAGCCATGTTGATTCCTCGAAGTAACTCGAACTGCTTCAAGCAAAGGCCCAAGCGTTCAAGGGTTATCGTGATGTAATGGAACTTATCAACTGGCTTAATGGCATTAATGCAGTAGTGTAGGTCGTCAATGTAATTTGTAGACACTGGCATACCATTAGTCCCGCCGAGACCTGCTCTTCTAGTAGACCGTCACACTAATAAGACCGTCACACTCACACTAATATAAGCACAGATTAGTAAGGCGGCCCAACTAAGAAATGTGTACACTTCGTGTTCGAAGTTCAAGTTACTGTACTGGCACGGTCGTCAGCGCAGACAAAGTTCGCATACAATACGTCTCTCAGTTCAACCTCCGATAATATCGATATTTTTCCAGTGTACACGTGGGCAAGTACAAGCCACCACCAGGCCATAACGAATTGGAGGTCATTGGGTCACTGGCTCACTGGGGTTGGTTTGACCATCAAATATCTAGCACCCGCTGCTCCGAGTCTGAAACTACCTGTCAGGCCGCCAAGTGTAGGGCTTGGGAAAATCTCTTGACAAATCCTTGTTGACGTGTCTACGTGACATACTATACGATATCTTAGTTACCTCCGTGCCAATTTATTCATAGGAAACAACCAAGCGAAGTGAGAGTGGGGTTACTCCTAATATTGTATCGAAAAATACAATCTTCAACCCCAGTATTTATTTACGGTCCCGTCCCTGAGAAAAATCAAATTATAGAAGATACAGAAATGGGTCGTCACGAAACACCGGGCTGCGACGGGCTTTGTGAAACTTCGCGGCTTGATTACACTAAGGATAGGACCAAACTTGAATCCGGATGGTTCCCCAAAGAAAAGAAAGGTCGAATCTGGGAGTCGTTTCAGTTTCAATGTCAATAATGCTGGATGAATCAAAAGCCGTTTAAATAACGGACCTGAAACTGTAATAGGTTGGCCCCATGCTCTGCAATGGACTACGTTTCACGAGCTCCCTGCTCAATTTCAAGTTGCGACGATAACAACAAAACCAAAACTTTGCGAAATTGCCATATCCATATCCAGGCGTGCCACCACCGGCCATATTTCCTAATCTTTACGAATCGCAAGCACCCTGTGCCGACAACAAGTCTGCAATCGCACGGTGTCCAAAGGCTATTGCTGCTTGTCTTGGAGTCCGCCCATCGCCATGCCGTACATTCACATTCGCACCCCGTTCTAGCAACAGTTTGACAATCTCGAGGTGCCCATTAGAGGATGCGAGGTGTAGCGCAGTTCCGTGATCCCTTTTTTTGGCATTCACATTGGCACCATGGTCAAGTAATAGCTGCGAGACTTCAAGATGTCGATATCGTGACGCCGAGTGCAACGGGGTCCAACCATGCTTATCTCGTGAGTTTACATCCGCACCGTGTTCGATCAATAATTTTGCTGCCTCGAGCTTTCCATGCCTTGAAGCAGCTGACAGTGGGGTCTGACGAATAGTGTCCCTTTCGTCCACGTCCGAACCACGGTCAAGTAACGACCTTATGAGGTCGAGCTGCCCACTTTCTGACGCAGTACACAATGGACTTTTGTCATCGCCGGACTCGGAGAAAATTTCCCCGTCACTTTCCCCGTCATCATGTGGTGGTTGTACAACATTTAGGCCTGTGGTTTGTGGTTCCAAAGGTGACACAGTTGGGTTTACCATGCTATCTAGAGAGACCACTCCTCCGACGCATCCGGATAGGAAGTTTATGACTTCAAGTTTCCCATTGTTGAACGCCAGATCTAATGGTGTCTTGTCGTTGTTATTGCGTACGTTGGCATCGGCTCCACATCGAAGCAGGAGCTTCACAGCGCCAAGATGGCCGTTGCACGCCGCCGAATGAAAAGGGGCCCAGCCATTGTTGTCGCAGGAGTCTAGCTCTGCGCCACTGTCAATTAGGAATTGTATGACTTCCAGATGTCCGTAGTGTGACGCCGTCTTTAAGGGCGTCCAGTTATTGTTGTTTCTGGAGTCCACATCTGCACCATGCCGAACTAGCAGCTGCGTAATCTCGAGTTTCCCATTTGCTGACGCCAAGTGTAAAGCGGTTTGAAGCTTGTCGTTTTTCTTATTTACATCTGCACCATTTTGAAGAAGCAGTTCTACAATCTTGACATGCCCTTCATACGACGCCGAGTGCAAAGGAGTCCAACCCTTGTTGTCACAAAGGTTCACATCGGCGCCACTGGCAACTAATAACCGAGAAATATCCAGATGTCCGATGCGCAAGGCGGATTTCAGTGGCGTCCAGTCGTTGTTGTTTCGAGAGTTCACATCCGCACCCTGCTGAACTAGGAGTTGTAAAACCTCGAGTTTCCCGTTTGCTGATGCCAAGCACAGGGGGGTCTGCTGTTTGTCGTTATTCTTGGTGAAATCTGCACCATGTTGAATGAGCAGCTCTGCGACTTCGCTGTGCCCCTCTCCCGATGCTGAATGTAAAGGAGTCCAACCTCGGTGGTCACAGGAGTTCACATCTGCGCCATTGTCGATTAAAAACCGAACCACATCAAGATGTCCATAATGCGCAGCCGTCTTCAGTGGCGTCGAGTTGTCGTTATTCCTGGAGTCCACATCGGCGCCGTGCTGGACGAGTAGTCGTAAAATGTCGAGTTTCCCGTTTGCCGAAGCCAAGTACAATGGGGACTGTTGGTTGTTATTTTTTCTATTGACGTCGGCGCCACGTTGACCGAGTAGTTCTAAAATACTGGCATGACCCTGTCGAGACGCTGAATGCAACGGAGTCCAGCCTTCCTCATCACAGGTGTTCACAGCTGCACCATTGTCAATCAGGAGCCGGACAACTTCCATATGACCGTTTCGTGATGCCGACTGCAGAGGAGTATAGGATCTATAGTTCAGGGAGTTGACGCTGGCCCCCCGCTGGAGTAACAGCCGCGATACCTCTAGTTCTCCCCTGCCGGATGCGAACCCCAATGGAGTCTCATGCGAACTGCTCAATAGGTTAACAGCCGCGTTGTGTTCCAGTAGGAAACGAACAATGTCAACACGACCACTTTGAGATGCTCGATGCAGCGGAGCCGTTCCGTCGCTATACAGGACATTCACGTCGGCACCCCGCTGAAGAAGTGACAAAGCAACGCCGAGATCTTCTTTGATGAATGCAGCCAGCAACGGACTCTCGTAATACCCTCCCCTGGTATCCACATCCTTGGGATAAGATGCGATCAGGTGTTCGATGAGGGAGTGGAAACCACAAAGTACGGCATAATATAATGGCGATGCATGGGGTCGTTCTGGGCGCGGTGCAGGCAAGTCTCCTCTCCAGGGATCGTCTATGTCGAATATCCAGACCCAAGTGGAGAAGTGTGGCTTATCTGGATTAAAAAGGCATTCCATAGCGACTTGGATGGTTGTCGATACATTCTCAAATCGGCCATGATCGACCCAGTATTGGGCAGCGTATCTGGAGAGCGGAAAGTTCTGAATGCTGCCTTGGTCGACGTGGTCATCAAGATGGAGCAAGACACTGAGGGATGCTTGAGCAAGGATAGTATGGGCAGAGTGGAGGAAGATGTGATAGCCAGAAAGGTCCTCTCCCGCGGTGGCAAGGCGATCTGACGTCAGGAACTCCTTTACGGAAAAGTGCGAAAATTGGACAACTTGAGAACCATCCACATCAACGACGCTGACGAGATTGGAGCACACAGAAAGTACAGCTTCCTCCGCATCACCTTGTCGCCAATTTGGGTTAAACTTGGTAAGTGCTCTCGCATCGAACCGAACCGCCAAAATATCCGCAAGTTCCTCGACATAAAGTGGTCTGATTGATACGGCAAGACATTTGAAGAGGCGCTGCGCATACTGTCGCATCTCTTCATTAATCGCCAGCAATGCGCGTTCGTACGTTTCGTCCAAAGTCTTCGGCATATTGTCCAAAGTGTTTCGAATGTCGACAGGTAAAGTCCAACGCAAGGTCTCCAACTGGCAGAAAACCCATCTGAACCTGCGGGAGGTACTGCTTGAGTAATTGTCCCGAAGAATTAAGACGATGATCACCTACATCCCGTCTGCTTGACCAGAGAGCGTATCAATCACCAACCGCTTATCTCCTGCTCTCCATCTTCCCATCCTCCGATCAGAGTGCACAACGGCATCAATGTATGAAGAAATGTCCGCCTTTTGTCCGCCTTCATCGTGGAGGGACATGCAGAGCGGCGCCAACGGTTCAAGTGTGATTCGAATGTCGATCTCAAGGCGGCTAGAGACACATATGTGCACATTCGAAAGATTTAATCTGACGAGCTCCTCCAGAAACTCAAGCACCCGCTCACGCGCGGTGGGCATTCCGGAGATGTTAGGGCATTCGTCGAGAGCATCAATGATGATATAAATCGGTGGTTGTCCCGGGACTTTGAGCATTTCAAGAAGACATTGCGAAAGTGCGTTCTCTGAAGGTTCTTGTGCCCCTCGAGCGTGATCCGAGTATAAACGGGATAAAATTTGATAGCAGGGATCAGACTCAGCGCTAAGCTGAAAAACAAAAGAGGAGAGGAGACCACGTCGGTGCCGCTTCTCGGACTCCCGAAAATCGAAGTAAAAGTAAGCCATCGATGCCAAACCTGCCTTGCGCATGTCGTTGATATCTTGTATAATCGAGGAACTAATACAGGGCATGAATGACTATAAACGAAGGTGGCGAGACAAGACCTACAGCAAAATGGTCTTTCCCGAACCCGCTATATGATACGAAAGGAATGAGGATCGTGGAAAAGCTACCCTTGATAACTCACGTTTTCCATAGATCCACAAAAGTGATCCTTTCGCGTTCCACTCAGCGAAGACACTTTCTCGAAAGAACCATTTGGCGGTTCCGTCCCGATGTATTTCGCATCCAATGTTGTAGTTTTTCGACGGATCAGGAGGACTGAGCCAATTTCTGGAGTTCTTTTGCAACTGGTCGCCTGCAACTCGTGTCAGCCCTATCAGGCGATAAGGGAGCTTTGATTGTCAACGAACGTCTAATCTTGTTTATATCACTCGCCATTTCCTGCATCGTGTCTGATATTGCGGTCAGCTCGCACAACACCGATTTGCGAAAGCAATAAAAGCATACCCAGAGCCTTCCGTATTCCGTCCGTTGACGCTTTACCATCTACCAAGACAATACCTCAATTACGCGACTAGCCAACCAAGCATGAATTGCGTACCATTCATGACTACTTTCACGTTATTCACAAGTCCGTGGATCACTTCCAAGGTTTGAGCGGCGGTCATCCGACCCTCCTCTTGAGTGAGACGGTCGAGTCTCCGTAGGACGGCCTCGATCTCTCGTTCCCCTAACAGCTTCTTTGCGAATTTCTCTATACAAAGTTGAGCCAGCGTGTACCGAAGACGGTGATTCGCTTACTGAATCTTCCTTGCTCAATCTGCTTCGTGGCGAGGGCAAACACGGAGAGTAACTCGATCATTATCTCGCCGATTATATCCGTCATCGAAGAAAGTTAACGGGACATCGGTATAGATCCGAAGGCGTTTGAGGAAGTTCCCGATACACTCAAACAAGTCAATAAGTGCATCGTAGCTTGAGCTGACCCCATCGGCAGCCTAGGTCTCGTATCAGGAAATATGTAGGTGCAGAACGTCAAGGGACACGCACCGTGATGAGAACATCTACGCCGACAAAGATTGCTTTTGCTGGTTTCAACGGCAGCTAGTAGCCGAACGTGAGAATGTCAAGAGGGAAAGACTAGCGCAATCGGTTAATTAAAGACTCACAGCTTCACCAAGAACGCCAGAAAGTAGGTGGATCACCCGAACTACGGGGCTAAGCCAGTTGATCAACTTGCGATTTCCATCCCGATATACTTTGAACGCGTTCGCCTTGTCTTCAAGTAGCTTAAGGACGTCATCGGGGGAATCGAGGCCTCGTAGCCTCTCGGCGAAAGGGTGCTTGTCGAGTTCTATGCCGATCTGCTTGTGATAATCGACGAGAGCTTTATCGAGGATAGCTTGAAATGATACAGCAGGCATTTCGGAGAGAGATTCTGTGATCACTGCAGTTGGCCTATTCAGTGTTGTGGGAGGTGGTTGTCGGAAAGGTCGCACAAAGACATGCGCCGGATAAACGACCTCGTGCCCACAGCCTGAGTTTGACGCTGGGAGATAAAACCCAAGATAAAACTAGCGGAATTCAGTCATGCGTCAATCGCGTCGCAATTTGCAACTGGATCACCATTTGACTTGACCTTGTCATATACTGTACTCAACATCTTTGTCGTGTTTTTTCTATCATAAAGTGAAAATGCTACCATGAAGGCCGCAATGGAGAGGAGGTGAAGACGGAAAGTCGTAGAAATATCAGGTTTAACTTAGCCACCGAGACCGCATGCACGCGTGGTGCCATGGTGCCACCGTGACTGTGGACCAGAATACACTGACATTGACTTGCACCAAGACTTGTACCCCATCATGTTGTTTTCCAATAGGTATAGGCCAGGGCCGGCCATCTCTCGTCTCGCTGACATCACGAACGAAGGACAAGACCGGGGACGAGCCTGAATGACAACAGGACCCCCGGGCCATTATTGGATGCTGTCCAGTGGTCAAGTCACAAGCTTGCGATCACATCCCGAAGCTGGACATATACTACGCGCCCCTCAATATGGTCCGATTTTTCATTTTGAGCAGAAAGACTCATCCGAATCTTTGCCAGTTCATTCGCATCGCATTTTTCACTGTGCAGGCTGTCCGACAGCGTCGACTTCACTTCCTTCTTGGCGAAGTCAACCGCAGCTATATCGTCGCAGCCTCGTATGCAACTCCCACCCCACGTTTGTCGACGTGTCGTCCGGGGCCTGCGGTTGCTCAAATTAAACCCGCTTGTCCTAGCGCGAACACGCTCCGAGTTGGACCCAAGTACGACTTACCAGTGGTTATCGTTATCCCGCTGCCACAGATTCCCTTTCCAGCTGCTTGCGTTTCAGCCGACTGTACTCTCACAATCGCACGAGGGGACACGTCGCAGCCTTCCTTGCGTACATGCCATTCATTTACCGCCAGTTCTGCCACGTTGCGCTCTTCACTCTATATCCTGCCTGCCTGCAGTGCCCTCGATTCAATTTTGATGCGGACTCGATACCAGCAGGAATGACCATTGACCAACAAAACCGTTCTCTGGCCTTCAAAAAGTCAACTTGGTCATCATCTTGCGCCTTGGCTTTGAGAGCTCAGGATACTCGCTTTGCCTTTTCAAGGCCCGGGAAGTCTGCGTCGGTCTCACTAGCCTGAGCGATTGGAGAAATGATATTAACCGCCCACGGCGCCTATCTTCAACCCCCAAAAAAATCATGTGAGTACAAAGACGGTATCATATTTCCCTGCGACAGCAAGGACCAAAGTATTCAAAGTAGCGTGATGATCACGACGAAGGCAGGGATACATACACCATATTCACCAAAACCTACGCGCGCCTACGCACTTATAGATCCCGAGGCCTGGCCAGTGGAGAAATGGTAAACCAGCAGTACCCCAACTCACTCGAACACGACAGCATATCAGCGTCTCACGAACACCCAAAGGAGTAACAGAACAGAGTGGTGATGCAAGGATATAATTTTTTTGCTATAGGAGGAATTAAGAGCAGCAGCAGCAGCTATAAAACAAACTTTTTCCCCATGCCCCAAACCACCCTACTCCTCAATCTTCGCCAAAATCTCCGCATCCTTAAACAAATAATACTCCTAAAAAAAACGCACCCATCAGCACCATTAAACACAACGACAAAAGCAACGCACCTCTTCTCCCACTTTAATCGCATTGCCGCCCCACCCAGGCAACAACACCCGATCACCGCTCTTAACCGACACCGGCACGACTCTGCCCTCCTTATCCATTGCACCAGGTCCGACAGCAATGACCGTCGCTTCTGGGAGTGGACTGGACGTCGCGGAAGTCGGGAGGAATATCCCCGTTGCCGTTTTCTGCGAAAACGTTACGTTACGTTGGGGGTTCAGTGTCAGATACGGACGGCGGGAAAAAGTGTACTACGCACGGTTTCGTGCTTGAAGCGTTGGACGAGGACGCGGTCTAGGAGGGGCACGAGAGACTTGATAGATTTGAATGTAGCCTGAGCAGCCTGTATGTACCACGTCATCAACCCCTTCCTTCACTCGCCCACGGCACAAAATACAAAACGTACCATTTTTAGTGATAATGTAAGGAAGAACCAAAGAGGAGGAAGAGAGAGAAAGAAAGCGTGGATGGAAGGACAGCGAACGAAGCAAACGCGTGTAGAATACGAATGAGGTCGGAATACGCACTCAAACTCGACGCGCTTTTTCCGAAGCTATGTTTGTCTGGTACAAATAGTATCACGTGGAATCACGTGCTATGGGGGCTTTGCGTTCCACTGTGAACAGGGAGAAAGCATGGATACACTACAGCACAGGGCAGACAAAAGCGACTTGTAACAGTCGAATATAACACAGCGCTACAAACGAAAACAGAAAACGACGAAGGAAAAGTAAAACCGAGAGAGTATCAGGGATCATGAATGCCCACCATCAATCACCGAAACCTCAACAAATGAGCAGAAGAAAAAACACAGTACAGTGAAAAATTAGTCAAGTTAAACGTGCGTGTATGTACGTAGCAAGAAAATAATAGGCCCTCGACAAGAAAAGAAAAAGCGCAACCGTCTGTCCACATCTCGCGTCGCTCTCAGGCTTTAAACTACACTCTTGCGTGGATGCGTGTACTGTTTCAGTCCTGCAGTCCAACAATTCCAGTGCGCCCACCAGGAAAACTCATCCTCCTCGCCCGTTCCGCCATCAACAACCCATGCCCACTACCCGCCATCCCCCGGCGAGACAACAACGGCAAGTCCGGCTCGCGCAGCGCAGCGCCAACGGCGTCAAATTCATCACGCGGCACCGCCGTCGTCGCCAGCCGTTTCGCATACTCCGGTCCTAGAGTCTGCGACGGCAAGCGCTTAAACGTCGGCCTCGTGGGGTCTTCAGCGCTGAGGCCAGGCGCAGGAGAAGCGCTCGTGCTCCCACGTTCATCCATAAACGAGCTTGCGCCGCTCCTATCGCTGCCGCTGCCACTGCCGCTTCCGACAGGGCTCACGCTAGAGGCTTTTTCAGGTGGCGGTACAGCCTTGGTGGTAGGATCGGTCGAGGTGGTGTTACCACGCCGGCGTGGTGGTGCGAGGTGGAGGGTAAGTGGCGCGCGACGTGCGAGCACAGCTTGTTCGTAGCTTCTCAAGTCATCCGTGTGATTATGCCCACGCGTGTATGCCGCGTGTTGCCCCGCATGTGGCACGTTTCCGGTCCCGGCTACCTGCTGTGGAAGCGGCTGCAATTGTAGATTATTGCCATTCACGCCACGCATCGGATCGCCCCAGCCGGCGGTAGTGGCAGAGGGCGTCTTGACGCTCGGTAAGCTTGCGACGCGTGAGAGTCCACGTTCACGTTTTGGGCTTCCAAATGGATAGTCGTGTGCGAGTGGCTGGCCACTGAGCGGAGTCCTCATGTATTGCTTCCACATCTCCTTGAGTTCTTTCAGGCCAGCTGGAGTCGTGGCGGATGAGTTTACCCCTTGTCCTTGTACTTGCTGCTGCTGACGGCCTTTGTCACCGTTGGCAAGAGGTGCGTCGCAGGGGTTGGCACGGGGCGTAGGTCCATCCCCCCATGATGGGTTATGGGGATTACCACTCCCGTGAGTAATCGTGTTGTCAAAGAACGGCGCACCGTCACTCAGGCCAGCAAGCACATCGGGATCGTCGAGGGACATGAGTCCAAACGCAGAGGAAAATCCTTCACGATCGTGGACGCCATCAGCCGTCGGAGGTCGTGAGAATGACTGCGGGTAGTCTGGAGGTAATGGGAGATGGACACTCGAAGATGTGGCCGAGGAGGGCTGGCTACGGCTGGTTGTGCTTCCCGTATCGCTCGCGCTCGATTCGCAGCGTTGGTGGCTTTGCGTGTCGAGGCTATAAGGCAGCGGTTGATGGTCGAACCCGTTCGTCGCAAAGCCCGAGATGTTGTTCGGATATGTCTCGGACTTTGCGGCCGCGAGTCAAACGACGAACGGGGAGTAGTAGGAAGGCGGTAAACGTACCTTATTGTCGACATTGTATCCGTAGTCGACACCATTTGGTGAAGGGGGTAGGGGGTAATCTAAAGGATCGCCACGGACATTGTACGACTGCGTATACCGTGTGGTACCCTGATCGTGTGGGGGTTGTGGGTCCTGGTATATGGCTGGAAGAGTAGTGACACGATCCTGGGGGATCACGCCGGTGCGGGAAAGAAGTTCCGCTTGGGCGCGATAACGAGCGGAGTATTCGTAAGCGTTATCGTATGCAGGCGCCGGGGCTGCCAAAGGTGGTGGGAACGAGAATTGATGGTTAGCGTAAACAGGATTAGTGGCAGAAGTGGCAGATTGGGAGATGGCGGTGGGGGTGAGGCCGGTGCTAGGGAGGAGGAAGGGATCTGAGAGGCGGTATGGACCGGGAGCGGAGGGGAGTGGGCCGAGGGATGGCAAGGCGACGTTTAAGGAGTCGTTAGTAGGCCGAGATGGATGGCCTGGACCAAGGGGGGCCGTCTGGCGATGGAATTTAACATAGGTGCACCTAGCCTTTCGGTGTACGCATTTAGCTGGAGGGGATCATGTGAGGGTGAGGTAAAGCAAAATGGCATCAATTACTGACAGCATGGATTGGCACCGTCACAGGGCAGACTAGACTGGACGCATTGGTCGCATGCCTGCTTCGAAGTGGTAGCCCTGCTCGCAGAAGCTGAGCCCTTTCGACGAGAAGGAGCAGAGGAGAGGAGCGGTTTCTCGTTAGGGTGGCATTTATTGACGTGTCGGGAGAGAAGGTCGCTAAGACGGAAGTGAGTGGATCCAGGGACGAGGGGAGGAGAAAAAGCAGGAAAAAAAGAGAAAAGACAGACCTTCTAGCGAACTGATCTCCACAATGCTGACATTTGTATGGACGATCGCCGGTATCTGGAGGGGAGGGACGGGTTCAGTGGGGAGAGTGAGGAGCGAGTGGAACTGCTTACGGGAGCGCATATGTCTGGCTACATGCTGGGGACGGGTGAAGGTCGCTTGACATACGGGACATTTGTGGTCACCAGCCATTGTTGCAGAGTGGAATGGGCAAGAGTCGTTCGGAGTAGTGCGAGTAAAACAAAATAATAAACGCAAAACGAGCGACTACGCATACACACGCATACACACACAACGAGCTGCAGGAACCGGTCATTCTCAATGACTCCCCCATCTCCTTCTCCTCCCGTGAGAATACTGACGTCATCTCCCTCGTCCCTCGCCAGATCCCATCCGCCTCCTCCTCCCTCGCCAGTCTCTCTCTCTACACCTGGCGTCGCCGTCTCCAGTCGAGTCTAGTGGTATCTTCGTCACCTATATTTTTCTTCTTCTTTTCTGTTATTTTACTTCGCTGTTCCATTAAATCTTGGCTTCAGTGGGCGTTAATTGCATACGTCATCGCCTTGAGATCGTGGCGGAGATCAGTCCACTAGCAATGACGTCAGTATGTAATCTTGTTCCTCCGATGTGATGCCGTGCTGTGCCGCTTCCATCACTCACCTTGGCGCATCAACTGGGGTGAAGACCTCTGCGCGTTGTCTATTGTCGAATAAAAGTCAGTGGAGCGTCCCTTCCGTTATGGCATGAGTGACAGAGGATGAAAGAACAAGGCATCGATCGAGAAAGAACCAACCCCCGTCGCACCCCATCATCTTCTTGCTCCACAACACGAGGCAGATGATATTTCCGGAAACGGATTAGTCCCCTCGAATAATTGAACGAAATATACCCTCGACGCGGCAAAGAAACATACGTACGGGGTTGTGTTGTCCACTCCAATGTACTTCATGTCCACCGGGATGTAGTGTTTGTTCGGCAGCACGTACCGCACCGTCTCCACCCCCGCATTCTCCGCCAACACCCGCTGTGCCATCTTGTAGAGCGTCGCCTGTCAAGTTCAGCCACCACGCAACGTAACTGTCAATCCAAATCGATCGGCAACTCTCGCGTTGCCACGCACCTGTACGCTCGCGCTCTCGTCCTGTGCGAACACGTCCAACGTTATCTCACGCGATCGCGCCCCAACTTTAGCGTCCTCCCACGGATGTACCCCATCGGTTAAGTTTCCCACCCCAAATACCAGTCGCTTCTCGTCGCTCGGCAACTCGATGTTCACTTGTCCGTACGTATACCGCAGATCCACCGACGTGCTGAAGATCCGGTCGTCCACCTCCGTTAACGTCGTATACTCGTCCCGCACGAAATTCTCGAACGCCGAGCCCGTCGACTTGAGCACTGTTGCGCACTATTAGGTGAGAAGAAAAACGCGTGGGAGAGAGCCACCGCATCGCACCGAGCAGGTCTCGCAGCCCACCAGCCACACGCGTAACTGCGCCTCCTCCCTCCTCGCCTTGGCGCGCCACCTCGACCTCGACGAAACGTTTCTCAGCACCGTCGCGCCAGAATGCATGCGGGTGTCCTGCTTCGGAGCTGTTCGCGGAACTAGAGCTGTCGTTGATGCGCGCCCAGCGAAGCTGCTCGACAGTCACGAACGTCGCGCTGACGTGTGCATAGCGCGCGAGCAGGTGCGTGCCGAGGTGCAGCGCGAAACGCGCGGGGTCCAGCACATGCGGTGATACCTTCGCCAAGTCTGTTTTTGGCGTTGCGTCGAATTCAGCCCTTTCTTATCGTGGATACGGCCACATACAGTTCGTGATGTTTTTTACTGTGGCGTTTCGTGTGGGTTACTGAAGGTTTGTGTAGAAGGGAAAGGAACACGCACTCGAGTCTGTCGCGACGACGACGGCGTTGTTCGCTTGGGTGTAGCTGTTTGTGGTCCGCGATGGAAAGATCAGCTCACGAATCGAATCGCTACGATTAGCGGCGGACGCACCTTGTCTCCATGGCCCCCTCGAGCAGCACAGTGACGTTATACTCGACAACATTGTGCACCTTGCTCTCCTGGTCACGCACAACACGGAACACCCGCACCTTGTCCTTCCCATACCGCGCCGTCGCAAGCACGCCTGGTTCGGTAGTCGATAAGCCTGTCATACTGTATCGTATCGTTCGTAGAGCCAAAGAGATCGGAGAGAAGTGGATGAGCGAAGATGTACTAATGCAGATATTATCTGTAATTTTTTTCCGTTTCCGCCGCGGCGGTAAGTACGGTCAGGGGCGGGGAGATAATACGTGTGAAAATGTCACGGCAACTCCCGTGCCGGTTTCCCAACAGGAAATTTCGTGTCAACCCCACAGCGAACGACGACGACGACGACGGCGAGCCGTCCCCTCCTTTTCCCCCTTCCTACACAAAACTCTCGAAAGATGATGCGCAACTCAGCACTACGAAGCGTACGTGCACTCCGCACGACCGCGCCTCGCCGCCTCGCCTCCTCGTCATCATCTCCCGCAACCAACGACGCAGCCGCCGCAGCTCAAAAAAAAGCACAAGATGCATTCAGCGCAGCTTCTGCCACCGCGCAGCGCGCCGGTACGTTCGCGCGCAACGCACTAGGTCCTCTCGGCGCGCGTCTCTCCGGACTTCTCGGCTGTACGTGCCTACTCTTACTGTAAAATACTAAGCTGAAGCCTGTCGTCGCAGCATACCAGCAACCAGTCAAATATAACCTCTCCGTCGCGCGCGAAGTGCTCAAACACGTCTACACTGCCGAACGGCTGCAGCCGCCTGCGTCGCTCGGTGCTGTGATGGGCACGTATGGGACGCTGTGGGGACGTGCACGGTCGATTGCGTATTGGAGGAAGGTGGTCGCGAGTGGGGAGTGGGCGCGTTTGGGGGTTTATGCTGTGGAGGCGTATGGGGTTTTTAAGGTGAGCGAACGAGCGATGTGTGTTTCACGGTCGTTGATGGCGGTTCGTGCGATTTGTAGATTGGGGAGATTGTTGGGCGTAGGTCGTTGGTTGGGTATAACGTGCAGTAGGCTCGCGCGTAGTGTCGGGCACCGCAGGTCATCACGCAGCAGAACAATGGCATAACAATAGATTTAATCTTTCTTTTTTCTCGCATAGGACTTGCATCGAACATGTGAAAACTCTGCCGTGTTCTCGTGAAGAGTCTTTACGTTCTTGTTTGCAGACCCTGGGCGTTTCTCATCCGACACGCGGGTACCACCAAGAAGCTGGACGCGCTGGCAAAGTCGTAGCAGGGTAACCGACTAACGAGTTCAAGCTGATGAAATGAGCCACCTTTCTTAGAATCAAGAGTCCGTTTAAAGGTACAATTTAACCTGGCCGCACCTTGCCGACGGTAGCAAGATATCGTTCAAAAGAGAAAGTTGAATGACATCACTAGTCCGCGGCACATGCTAGTGAGCACATTAAACCACTCCACCGGATCACTGCACGAGGTCCTGCCAACGCTTATAACTTATGTACGGCACCTCGCTGCTTTCCACCTGACCTTTTCCGCCAAGCAGTTTTGGGGCACGAATACGCTGTACAGTAGCAGAGAGAAAATGTGAATGCAAGCGAGGGTGGAGGTGGGCGCAAGCCTTGGAGTTTGAAGTTTGAAAGCCTAAAGCTTGAAACTTGAAGAGGTTAGGCCCGCGTCGCGTTAGTGACATGCCCCACAAGCAATGCAGCCGCGGAGACAGAAATCTCAGCCAGTGACCGAAAGAATGTCGTAGTCGTCACCCGAAGGTCCTGCGCCGCGGTAAAGTACAGTTAGCAGCCGAGATAGTATGTGGATGTCGGTGCGACTACTGTATCACTCCGATGCGACTTCCTGTCGTTCGTGATCGATCGACTATCCTTGAGAAAGAAGCGGAGAGTGACGTTGAACGCCGAGTCGAAGTGTGTTGACATCTCTGTACTCATACAGGATTTACGGGGGCATGTGCATTTGCGGAGCGTAGAGCACTGGTAGTCACGAGACCTCCCCAGAAGGAGAACGTTCGTTTGTTCCTTGAGCCAAACAAATCCTTCGCAGGACGAGGTCATTTTGCCGTTGCACGCTGCACGCATGCGCGATAAGGATGACTGTACTGCATCAGAGATTTTTAGCACATCAAACGAGGAAACGGCACCGACGTAAGGTGGCGCGATCCTTGACAGATAGACTTTGAGCTAAGTTACGAATCGCCACTATGCTAGGAATTGGAGTCTTTGGGAAGGAAACGTGGAAGCCACCCCCATCTTGACGAATCAGGGCGCCAGCGTGAATTTTCGGGGTCTGTTCAGCTCCTACTAAGCGCATCGGGATATGTTCATCTCGACTTAGTAAAGAGGCCTCCTTCGAGGTGCTGAGAACGAGAGTTGTTCCACGCGTGATCAAGTAAAATCGCTACTAGCCTTGGCATCAAAGAAGAGGGAAACGTACAGATATCACGCTTCGAGGTGCATTCCTTTATCAGGAAGGGCTTGGGACAGACACCGCTACACTGGGCATCGCGATACGGGCATCTCGGCGCTCTGCAACGCTACCAGCTTGGTCCCAGTGTGGATGTAAAGTGGGCTTCTGGAACATGGTATAACAAGGTATCAATCAACCCATCTGTAGCGGGAAGTGCGGCATAGAAGTGAACAAGCGCAGCAAGAACCAGAATCGCAGGTATCGGGTGATGGGTTCGGTTCCTTCGCGATTTCACGCTTGCTAGTCCAGATGCACCCCGAAGTGAATCACTACCCGTCGCCCTTACAAGGAGGCACAACTGGACGCTGTGGTCTGTTAGTTGACTCTAAAGCAGGTGACGGAACAAAAGAAAACTGGGGCATTAGGGACCAAGAAGCCCGGCGCTACCAGCTTCCCAGAAGAGCGAATGGCAGATCGCGATCACGAGTTTGTTTTCCCATCAGATTAATCTGTGCTGCCCTCAATCTTCCACAAGTTTTTTTTTCAGGTAACGAGAATGCTTTGTTGTTCACCGCAAGCCGTTGATATATCATGAAGAAGATCTTCGTGCAATGACACTTGGGCGCCCATGGGGTAGTCCGACCGCGGAGCCGACATGAGCGAAATCTCATAGAGGGGAACCATCGGACTCTATTGCGTCTCGCACTAGAAGCAAGGGCGGGCGGAGGTGTGCAGCTACAGTGGGAAATTGGGTGACTCGGAATGTTTAAATGCGTTACCTTCTCGGCGTTCTAGTACCTACAGTACCATTGATTGACAAGAATGATAGAACGTGATATTGCTACTATGGTCCGTAATCTTACGTGTGAGGGCACCGAAAGCTTTGCGAGATTGGAAGCACCGCATCTGATATCCTGCACATTGGTAAAGGCTTTTGGGGAGCGAAATTGCGGGTGAACTCGGATGTGACCAGGGGAGGGAAGACATTTACTTAGATAGCCGATGCCGATACCCCGACGTACGCGTATACTGTATGCATGCTGTAGTATACGTGCAACGGTGAGTGTTGGTAGATGCGAAGCGCGTCGTTGATAAACATTCGTGGTCGAGTTCCGGCAGGTCCGGCCGTGGTGACCGACGCGGCGCTGGCCCGAAAGCGGTTTTTTTTGTTTGTCGTTCCAGGTCATGTCACTAGGCTTGCGCAGACCTTTACTCATATGACCCTTAGGAAGGTCAACTCCCTCCTGAGCGAAACCAATTCGCAATGATCTAGCTTATATCGATATGATCTGTGACTTCGGCCACTGAAAACTACCATGACTGTGGATCATGATCGATCATGCATATGACCAACATCGTATGCGGAGGCGCTGCTGCGCTTAGTCTAGACTCAGAACGTACTGTAAAGGTATCCTTTATCGTTAAAGGCGTACAAACTTTTTTCCTGGGCCACCCATCGCAACTTTATTGTTGACTGACCGGGTTTGTCAGGAGGTCGTATTCAAGGACATGTCGTCGTTAACAATTTACGACCACTGACTCGCCAGTACAATGCTTGGTTTCCGGGAGACATTGGTTTTGTCCTGTATGGTATGAAAGAGAAACACGACAGCATTCTCCAGGTTTCATTCAATTATGTTTCCGATAACTTACAGTGAACGGACAACCACTCGACTCTCGCTCCATACTTCGTCCTCATGCGCTTCCTTGAATCTATACACACAGCATTTATGGAAAAGACATAACTTAGCTATGCTGGTGAAGGGATATATATTATCCCCTTTGTGAAGGGCTCTCGTGATAGCCGACAAATTGATTCTTATTCCGAATCTCGTACTTCTTTCTCGCTTTACTTACAGCAGGTGTTACAAGTCCTCCCCCCCTTTTTTTTCGAGTTCCTCACTTACTTCTGTGCAAGGATTGCATCTACCTCCGAGCGTACAGTTTCGAGGAGGTCTTTCGTTGTCTTCGTCGGTTTCCAACCCAATGTCTTGCCTCTCTCCGCCCTGCAACGTGCATTGTGGCCGATCCAGACTCCCTAAGTCACGCATTGCGGCATCAGTTTCAGCAGTTCTTTAGATAATAAGAAAATAATTACCCCGAAGTACTTCTGTGCTTCCTCGGCGGTAAACGGCGTCGGCTCTGGACTCTTTCCCTTGCCCAAGTCGTATAAAGTCTGCGAGTATGCTTTTGCCAGGTCGTACAACCTGTATTCGTCGTTGGTACCGAAGTAGTATCCTTCGCGACCGTGTGGAGTGTTTGGGTCGGACAAGGCGGCGTCGAGAATGATTTGGTACAATTCTGCCACTGCACCGAAGTCAGGAAGAGCTGGAACACTGTACATGGACAGAAACTCACGCTCGTGGACCTCAACATTCGGCCAGAAATTTTTTCCCTCTCCAATCATTCCTCCTTGGCCCCTGTCCAAGCTAGCTTTGATTGCAAGAGGAATCTGAACGGAGTGCGCGTTGGATATACCGAGATCGAATGGTTTGCCAGTGGCGATCCCAAAAACAGTTGACGGGTTGATTATGTACGTGCGCACATAGCCTGTCTTGCGTGTCAGCTCCTATCTCCAGATACTGCTCAGAAGTGAGACTGACCATCCTTATCCGCCGCGATGATTTCAAGGTCAACTGATCGGTGGTAAGCATCGGGGATGCTCTCAATTTGTTCGACATTGGTGTCAACGTAAATCACGTTCGTCTCGTGCAAGCCAGCAGCGTTGTCCAACAGCACAACTATGAATTACAACCCAACGTTTAGGATCATCCCCTGGTGACAACTGACAGAAAGCCTCACCGACTCCTGCCTGTGAAGATGTGGGTCAACTTCCACGAGAAAATGGATATATATGATCTACATACAGTGTGGATGAGAATAGGAGCCTTTCCAGTCTTGTCGTAGTGCGCTTTCGCCCCGCGGAGAAGGGCTTTGGCAGCCTTCAGATCATCCTTGTCTGCCTATACAGTCGGCTTAGCACGAGGAAGGAGACAAAGGACGACGAAGCTTACCGTGTGTATAACGATAGATGATGCAGCCGCGATCTCTGTGAGCTTGTCGAGATCAGACAAGGATGCAACTACAGTTTTAACGCCAAGAGTGTTCAACAATTTGGCTTTGTCGGCACTGCGAACGAGTGCAGTGATTTCAAACGTATCCCTCTTGGGATGATCAAGTAGACGCTGGAGGACCGAACCTCCGATATAGCCTAGATGCCAGATGTTCCGCTTAGCATGAATTACAGATACAGTACTGGAGGAGTACCCGTGGCGCCGGTGATAAAGATGTGAGTTTTGGATGTCATCGGTGAAGAGACTTAAGAGAACCTGCATATCCCATGAGATCGGGAACCCCTTTATATATCGGTATAGGTTCAGGCGCAATGTGGCTTGCGTCGGGTGTGCACGGTGGCTCGCCAGGCTGCTAGAGCTGTCGCTCGACTCCAGCTCGGAGAACAGGCCGGCGCTGGATAAGTTAGAATGATTCCAAGAGCTATGGCTGGAGCCTCCCCTACGATAGTTGAAGCCCCCGCCCACAGCTTGACCCTCTTGATGCTGAATGAAGTATTGCAACCACGCGTGGTACGTCCCCGCGTCCCGGCGCAAACCGGCCCGTGACGCGTGACGCGTTATGTCACACATACGTCATACAGACAGCTCGTCATCGACATACGGTATGGTGCAATCGCTACGACTAACATATGATTCTTGATAGCGACGTATCCTAAAGCGCGCTTCTAGTACAATAGACTCGTTTCTTGGTTTTCGTTTCGGCTCGTTCTTGTCTTAGTGCTGTAACTTGTATGGCTGCCCGCCACACTTCAAGCTTTCAAGTTCCACACTGGTGGTGGCACGATAAGGTTGCAAGAACCTTTTGCGTTGTCTATCAACCCATAAGACCTTGGCATCCCGGCGGTAAAATTCCACGCTCACCACAACCTGGCAAGCATATCTATTCCTCACGTCTCCCCCGTTTCTGCAGTGGTGTGGCTTATATCAAGGACTAGACAGTGGACACTGGCACGTTCAGTACATTCATTCACGAGGCATGTTCCAAATCTCCGGAAATATACAGTTGAGGAGCAAGACAATTGTTCGTTTGAACTCAGAAGTTACTATCAAAGGAAGCTTTGGATCTGTGACGTTTCTTCGATGAACACCGTCAGAAAACAGATGCGGGTGCAGGCGCACGCGCGCACGGTCTACACATACCGTGTTCCGATCACCTCGCTAAGCACGCAAGTGATTGCACGGTCCTCATTAAGCTATAGAATAGTACTTGGATTGTCTCCCTGACTTCCGTACGTGGTGCACCATTGGGATCGGAATGTAAAAGGAACTAAGATGGCGCGCCGGCTGACAGCCCTCGCTAACTTAAATAATTTGGTTCAGATCCCCAGGAAGTGTGAACTCACTAGAAGGGCCTAGTTTCACTATTGTGACCAGTATCACTAGCTGTAGTACGCGCACAACATTTACGGAGAAGACATAACTTATCTATGGTGGTGAAGGGATCTATACTATTCCCTTTCGTGAAGGGATCTCGTGGTAGTCGACAAATTTATTCTTACTCTGAACCTCGTACTTCTTTCTCGCTTTTTACTTACAGCAGGTGTTACAAGTCCTCCCCCCCTTTTTTTTCGAGTTCCTCACTTACTTCTGTGCAAGGATTGTGTCGACCTCCGGTCTGACACTTTCGAGGAAATCTTTCGTGGTATTCGTCGGTTTCCAGCCTAATGTCTTGCCTCTCTCTGCCTTGCAACGTGCATTATGGCCGAGCCAGACTCCCTAAGTCACGCATTGCGGCATCAGTTTCAGCAGTTCTTTCGATAATAAGAAAATAATTACCCCGAAGTACTTCTGCGCTTCCTCCTCGGTAAATGGCGTCGGCTCTGGGCTCTTTCCCTTTCCCAAGTCGTATAAAGCCTGCGAGTATGCTTTGGCGAGGTCGTACAACCTGTATTCGTCGCTGGCACCAAAGTAGTATCCTTCACGGCCGTGTGGAGTGTTTGGGTCAGACAAGGCGGCGTCTAAAACGATTTGGTACAATTCTGCCTCTATAGTGAAAGTCAGGAAGAGCTGGAACACTATACCCAAAACAGAAACTCACGCTCGTGAATCTCGACGTTCGGCCAAATATTTTTTCCCTCTCCAATCACTCCTCCTTGGCCTCTGTCCAAGCTAGCCTTGATCGCGATGGGAACCTGAATGGAGTGCGCGTTCGAAATACCGAGATCGAAGAGCTTTCCAGTGGCGATCCCATAAATGGTTGATGGCAACACTATGTACGTACGTACATAACCTGTCTGGCGAGTGAGCTCTGATCTCCTCAGATACTGCTTAGAACTGGGACTGACCATCCTTATCTGCAGCGACGACTTCAAGGTCAACCGATCGGTGGAACGCCGTATCGGGGAGGCTCTCGATTTGTTCGACATTGGTGTCGACGTAAATTACGTCCGTCTCTTTTAAACCAGCAGCGGTATCCATCAACACACCTAGAAATCCCAACCCGACGTTTAGCATCGTTCTATGTGACAGCTGACAACACGCATCACCTGTTCCTGACTGTGAAAATGTGGATCAATGTCCATGAGAAAAAGGACACGAATGAATGATCGACGTACAGTGTGGACGAAAATAGGAGTCTTGCTAGTCTTTTCGTAACGCGCTTTCGCCCCACTGAGAAGAGCTCTGGCAGCCTTTTGATCATCCGCGTCGGCCTATACAGCAAGCTCAGCACGATGAGGGACATGGGACACAAAAGACGACGAAAATTACCGTGTGTATAACGATGTCCGATGCGGCAGCGAGCTCAGTGAGCCTGTCGAGATCAGACAAGGATGCAACTACAGTTTTGACACCAAGAGTGTTCAACAATTTGGCTTTGTCGGCACTGCGAACGAGTGCAGTGATTTCGAATGACTCCCTCTTGGGGTGATCGAGTAGACGCTGGAGGACCGAACCTCCGATATAACCTAAAAACCGTTTAGCATTAATCCCAAAGACAGTACTGGAACAGTACCCGTTGCGCCAGTGATAAAGATGTATGTTTTGGATGTCATTGTTGGAGCACGAGAAAACCTGCATATCTCTCGAGATCAAGGACCCTTTATATAGGCTCAGGCGCAATGTGGCTTGTGCTTGCGCTATTTCGCTCCACTGGCTTGAGGTGAATAAGCTGGTGCTGACTCAGGCAGTAGAGATGTTTCGTGTCAGCATTGGATTAATCAGCTCAGTGCTAACGTTAGTTAGCTTTGTGGCAGCTTCTGGGCCACAGCTCAGAGCTGTCGCTCGACTCCGACTCGGAGAACTCTGGCCTCCAGCGCTGTGAAGCGATGCCAAGAGCTGTAGGGGCCTCTCCCAGTTGAATGCCATGCAGCGGCGCCTGCAGCTTGGCCGGTTGACCCACCGCAGTGATCCTCTCGTATGCATACCTGAATGAAGCGACACGCATGCGTCCCGTCCCAAACCGTAGCTTTGGTGGCGGCGGCACGATGAAGGTTGCAAGAACAACCTATGTCCTTGACATCCCAGCGGCGAACCATCGCGCTCACCACTGGCGCCACCGCGCGCGGCTCCCTTGTTTCTGTCAGTGCGGCTTATACCAAGGACTGGAACAATGCCGCATTCATTTACGAGGCATGTTCAATTCTCCGGAAGTCTATAGAGTCGAGGGAAGAAAGGCGAGTGTATGTTTCAAGTTGAACTTTCAACTCGGAAGCTACTATCAAAGGAAGCAGTCTGTGCGGAATTGGAACCATGACGTTTCTTCGATGAACGCTGTCAGAAAACAGGTGCGGGTGCGGGTGCGGGTGCAGGCGCGCGCGAGCACGGTCTACACATACCGCTTTCCGATCATGTCGCCAAGCACGCAAGCAATTGTAAGGTCCTCATTAGGCTATAGTACTTGGATTGTCTCCCTGACTTCCGTTCGTGGGGCTCCATTGGTATCGGAATGAAAAAGGAGTTGTGATCGCGGGCTGTGCTTCGTCGTCAACTTGAATAATCTTGGTTCAGATCCAGGAAGATCTGTATCGCGAATGCCGTGCTACGGAATATATAAGGACTACAAGGACTACAAGGACTACATTACTGCACTAAGTTATTGTGATTCGAGATGGGATGAGCCCCGGTGTGTGAACGTCCATTCAAACAGATCTTGTCGCGCCTTTCCTGCTGTAGTAGTCCCGCGCATTCCTGTTTAATACTACACATAAGATTGGGCTGGTACGCCGTCGTCACAGGACACCCTAGCTATGGTCCTTGTATTGTACCTACGCAAGAACTAGAATACATGCCAAGAAACCGGTAGAGAATAAGTTATGAGAGAAAATTATATAAAAATGTAGTTCATGTGTCGTATACCAGGGACTGCAATGTCAACTTGGGAAAAGGGCTGGAGCTCCGCCCTTCGACGGATAACTCTTCGCTGACGTCGTGCTAACGAAAAAAAAACCTTGCTAAGTCAAGACTCGATGGAATTATCAACGCCGCACTCACCAATTTCATGTCGTCAAGACGTATCTCCGTTGCTTGCCTTATGTGCACGACCACGGGGTCGTCTTCTCTTGATACCGACTCAATGTCTCGGATGATCGGCCGCGTTGGCTGGCCCGAATAGTACGGATTATTGATGGAACCTTTTGCGGGGGTAAAGGAAGACTGAGGCCCGGAGCTTTTCAGTCCAGCGCGCACGATGATAAGCATCGGCGCCAGCGCCTGCATACAACAAACAAGACGTCACTCGAGGAAAAAAAGAGGGGCGAAGGAAGCGGGAACACCCACGCTGATCTGCCCAAGCGACGCGGCGAATATCGCGCCGGTGTTCGTCCACGAAAACGCGAGCAGGAAGATAGTCGTGACGCTATAGAGCGCGCCGGACTCGACGAGGATCCAGAGGATGCCAAGACGCGACGCGCGGAGGCTGTTAGAGGTCCGTTGGGTGGACCTCCAGATCTGGTGGCCGATTAGCAGCGTTACGCCGAACTGCGTCGCTACCGAGAGGACCCACGTCGCGACCAGCCAGTTGTGGACGCGCGAGAGGAAGACGGTGTCCGCCGGGGTGAGGCTTGCTAGGTTGCCGAGTGCGGTGTAACCCGTGACTGTATATACAATCCGATCATGAGTTCAATTAAGAGGTTTATATATTGCTGATCTCCTTACCTCCGGACGCAATGCAGAGAACGATCTGAGGTATTAGAACAACGACAGAATTAGTAAAAGTGTGTGATAACTGATCCATCGGAGAACCGTACGCACGAATGGGAAGCAGTACCAAAAATTACGGTTCCAGATTATCCACAAGCGCCAGATCTGGTTGTATCGATTCGCTCAACGTGTAATGGGAACGGTGAAGCAGGGAGTGACGCACTAACATAGCGTCCCCGATGAGACTCTGGTGAAGGTCAGCTAGTCAGCATAGTACGAGATTTCGACTGCTGTCTAAAACATACGTTGGTGATGTATAAGACTTCTTGAGCCACGTGCTCCGGCGTCGACTGATCAAGTAGATACAGCGAAGGCCCATCAAGGGTCCCTGCTGCTCCGATGAATGCTCGGATTAACTGAACAAGGAGGGTGATGACATGTCCGGTGGCAAGGGCAAATTGGATTGAAGACACAATCAACATCACCCTGCGCCTCGTGAGATCGACGCGTAGACACCGGAAAATCTACTCACAGATTTAGCCCTCTCAGCCCTTTCATATACAATACGTGAGCGCATAATATGTACACGCAGATGCTGCGATTTCCATAACGCGGAGGTTAACGAGCGGAACGAAGTAAAGGAAATGAGGCGCACTTGATCCCTGCTCAATATGGCCGCCGAAGGTGGGTCCGATCAGGACCGTGTTTACGACGAAAGGGCAAAAGAAGTGTGAGGTATGCACATACCGTACAACGGGCCCACAATCCACGCAGAAACGAGCGACGCCATGTTCCATGATAGATCGCCCGGGAACGCCTTGGGGGGCATGATCTTGAATGGGAGAGGTAGGGGAGGGCGTTCAAAAAGTGGACATGCAGTGGAGAGTCCAGCCCGTTATTGTATTATTCGCGAATCCGTGGTCCGTGGAGCCTTTCGGAAGCACGCGTGCGCATATTCGGTAACAGGGCAAACATCCCGGCCTTATTTCGGGCAATTCAACACAAAAGTATCATTGATGACGGGTCCTGCCAAGGGAAGTTGGTGAGTTAAGCGCTCAAGGTATTGAAACTTTGTTCGCTTCTCACAGGGCCACTTAGACAGTGATGGGAAAGGTGTACAGTGAAAAAAAGGCGGTGGAAGGGAAGCGGAATACTGTCGAGGCGGAACAGATACGATCTCTCGTGACGGCTGTTGATTGTAATTTGTAAATGAAAGGTCGGTGTCACTGCCATGGGGCTACTTTTAGACACTCCCAAAGAGATAAGACGTATACTGACGGGATCGTTTCTGGTGACCAACTTCATCATGGGCCCGCTGAGGAGGCAGCGAAGCCCATCACATCCAGTTATGGAAACCATCACAACTCGCAGAGACGGCATTGTGGGTACCCGAAGCCGCCAAATTTGAATCAGGTGGTAGCCAAGGTGAGCGTCGTGGACAATCACCGGTGAGGGGGAAAAATGAGAGGTTATCTGGGGCAGTGTGATGCTGAGCAACGCGCCGTGTTCCGAATGGTCCGGATCCGTTGTGCAAGGCAACGATCGTCACCTCTCTTCCGAAATACCAAAGTAGCTAAAATTCTGCCGCAGCCGTGGATTCGACCACTTGCAGGAGCACTACACCATTGCATACAAATTTATTCCGAAGCGTACAGCCGCCCTCTCTTTGTGCAATGGTCCTGTGAGCATTTTTTTTTTTGGAAAATTCTATCCGGTCGATCCCCTCCACCGACTATTCCATTTCACCGAAAACGAACAGACTACGCCGCGTAGGGCCTCGGACTCACCTTTAAGTTTCGCTGGATGTAGCGCTGGATAGATCTACTCTGATAATACTGTAGTAAACGATAGGCCTGACCCAACCTCTTAACGGCACACGGGCCCATCGGGAAGATGTCGATCACGATTCACGATAGAGGAGCTAAGGAGAGGAGAAGATAAACCCGGAGATTACCCCCATTTCTGGTCGTCATTCCTGCAACGCAATTCCTCCTCCATTTCAAGCTGTGATGGACGTTCTGCACAGATTTTCGGATGTGGATGCGGGCGATATGCTATCCGGCACTGTACTAGAAGCCCGAAGAGATGCAAGTCTGAATCCTCAATGAATCTACTAATTCTATTTCACTGTGTGAGTAGGGGACTCGAAGATTCGGGCCCGTTGGAGGCTCAAAAAGTTCAAAACGGGTGGGCATCATTCCGGATGACGCAGCACAGCTGGCGTGCATGTACTGTATGCTTGTACAGTGCTATGCACTTTGACGGTTCCACAGACGACTCGTCGCCAAATACAGAATTTCACGCAGGTCTCAACATCACTCGTCTTACGGTAACCTTTGAATTGCCGGAGGACGAAAAAACCTTGTTCGATTCGATTTCGAAGATTCGGATTTCCACGCCGTGTGTTTCTTCCCGGCGGTGGTGGGGACGTACAGCGACTAGTTTGGATAGAGGCGCAAGTACCCCCTTAAAAGCATCACCAGCTGACCCTGTATTCCCAAGCAAGCCATGCCATTCGTGCAGTGCTATGCGGGCGCAAAGGGTCACCCTGGCTCAACCGGCTTCGTTGGGGAGCACTCAGGCACAGCATATGACAGACAAACTCTCACACAGGTCGCAGAGTCTAAAGTGCAGCGTTCTCGGTCTAGTATTCGATAAGAAGTGCGGTTCCGTAGTGAGTTATTCGGTCTTCGTTGGTGATTGACACGGAGGCGGGGGAGCAGCTTGATCTGAGTATCTTCGAAACACGTTGGATGACCAGAAGAACTTAAGTGTGAAAGAACACTGCTCAGGTGGCGCATATATAGGGATGGTTACACTTTTGCAACGTATATTCAGGCAGCATCGTACGTATAAAATTTATTGAGTGTCAGTCATGAGTCGTGGGTAAGTCGTGTCGTAAGTATATGTGACCAAAAGAGATTTGACGCAGGAGGGGAGGAGAGGTAAGATCGAGCAAGATGAGGTGAGAGAGGTATCGCAATGGATGGGTGAGGGGGAGTTAAGCAAGAGGACGTTTTGAATACAGATCTACCGAGGCACCAAACACCAACGCCATCAGGTGTCCATGAAAACGAAAATCGCAATATAGTTAGTGTAAAGTACGCCCATCAAGAATCACAGTCCGAAATCACAGTCCGAAAGGAGGATCACGCATGGCTCGTACCGTCGCGTCCTGCAACGCGATTCTGCAATATACGCAGGTGGGTCGGGCTGCTCCAGCCGCCTTCACCCCACGCGCCAAGTTCCGCGGCAGGCACAGGCGACTCGCGCTCGCGCTCACGCCCACCCGTCCACGCAGCATGCATGACGCGCGAAACCTCGCCGGTAATCGGGTCCGTGACCGACGTGTGCGTAGTGACACTACTGCGCGTCGTCGTCGACGTGACCGTCGGGGACTGCAGCGCGGGGGCAGGCATGGTGGCGGGATGGGGGTGCTGCTGATGTTGGCGGCCCAGCGCAGATAGTGCGGGTGACACTTCACCTGGGTTAGGTCGGACGAGACGGCGGTCGATCGAGGAGATCGAGCTTGACTGTGCGAGGGACTTTAGGCTGTTGACTGTGAATCCGCGCGAGTGATCCGAGGCGGAATTCGAGACGGGCGCCGAACCCGCGGCGCTCAACGCCGAGTGTGGGCTTAAGTGTGAACGTATCGAGTGTAGAGATCCCTGTTCGGAGATGGTGGGCTCACGCGGGTAGACGAAGGACGTTGGCTAAAGCAGCAAAAAAACAAAAGTAAGGTTTGAGTGTGTAAGGACAGCGTTGGACGAACTTACCATGCCAAATGTCGTCCGTCGCTCGTGCAGGCTTGGTGCACCCTGAGCCAACTGCCTCCAACTTGCTCCCGCAGCAGGGGGTGCCTCCTCCAAAAGGTCGATATCGATACCGCCAGGAGAATTTGGCGAAGTCGCTGGATTTGAGAGGACCAGGCCAGGTGGTGGAGACCATGCCTTTGCGGATGATACTGATGCAAACGGCGACGCGGGACGCGGAGCAGGTGCGTCTAGAATGTCGCCCAATTCGTCTTTTTGGCCGGAACCCGATGCTGTGGGCTCATACGCTGGTGGAAGGTCGCTGTCATCGGGGGCACGTATTGGCTCTCCAGAGAGTGGAGAAGGGCCAGTGGCGGCGGGGCCACTCCGGCCAGTAGAAGTCGTGCCCTGAGGAAGAGGGGGCACAGGCGGAGGGGTCGCCACATCCTCCCGTGATTGCGCATCATAGAAAAGAGTGTTCCCTGACCGTGCAGAGCCTGTACTCAGCCCACTTGCGCCCGATATGGGACGAGCCCCGTCACGATAGCCCATCTCCGTGCGCAACTGCGCATTGAGACTTCGTCCGGCCTCCAGCTCGTTGTCAGTGAGCCCCCGAGTGAGAAGCGACGATTTTGTTGATAGCGTCGTTGGGGTATTTGACCGTGGCTTGGGGCTGAGCCAGCTCCGCCGCAGGATGCTGGGAATCCCAATGGCATCGGGCCACGACGTCCCAGACGATGACGAGGGAACCGCGTTCTTGTCAACTCGCACACGCTGGGCCGTGTACAGCAAAGCCGATTCCGGATCGTTGCCTGGTGTCATTGAGCGTTCACTGTTCAGCAATGATTTCCGTGAGCCATGCGAGACGTTGAGGTTGAACGCGGGCGGCGGGAGAAGCGGTGCGTCCGGCCCGAGCTCGGCTTCCTCGGGGGACTTGGGGAAATCAGGGCTTTGCGGAGAAACTGGGGCTTGAGCAAGCTGTTCGCGTGAGATAACGTGCCGTGCACCATCGCTGGCACTGGAAAAGCGGGATGATTTACGTCCAAAGGCACTTGAAGCTATCGCCACGCTAGCGCCGGACGTTAACGCGATGCCGATGGGACGACCGGAAGAGTCTTGCGAAGATCGGGGTGCATCGATGAGACGTGCCGTAGGTTCCCCATTTCGCGGGCCACCAGGCACGTCTCCACTTCGACGCAGGAACGCATCGCGTTCGTCTCCGCTGCCCACGGGAGAACCTTCGTCGGGTGAGCGCAGTTGTGCATCAAGATCGGCATCCTGGTCGTAGTCGTTTCTATGAACATCATGCCACATCCACATCACCTGGCTCGTCGGAGGCTCTGTGCCACGACCGCGATGTTGTTGACTACGCTGGCGTTTACGGAGGAAGCAGATGAACAAAAAGAGGAGCAGTAGCGAACCAAGGACCGAGCCAAGGACCGAGCCGACTATAACGCCCGTATGGCTGGAGTGGGAGGACAAGTTGCCGCTAACTGGCACCGACGAAGTTGTAGAAGAGGGTGGCGTAGATGATGGGGTAGACGTTGCAACGGGGGTAGACGTGATCGGAGACGAGGGTGAGGTGAGGGTAGAAGGTAGAGTTGGAGATGTAGTGGAGGGTAGCGCGGATGTAGAGGGTGTCGCAGGAGTGGAGGGTAGTGCAGATGTAGGGGACGGTGTCGCAGGGATAGAAGTGATGGGTGATGACGCCGCTGGGGAAGACGACCCACCATAGACCCAGACCCCATCAGTGCCAAGAGGGATCTGAAGCAAGGATATTATGTTTAAGTGACGAGTAGCGCGACAAAAGGAGAAGTTAAACTAATGAAAAGAGCACGCAACAAGAGGCTAAGGAGTCAATGCTCCCTGACAAGCGATCCGTTGCGCCTCTTCGCTTATACATATAAAGCGGCCAGCTGAACACCTCAACCAAAACGAGACAACACTCACCGAAGGGCCGTAGTACGTTAACGGTAGGTTAATGACGGTCGTAAACGTCGCGGTTGGCTGTCCTGCGGCATCTGTCGCGATTGAAGTCGAGTCCGACAGCCACGAGGGTAATTGTTGGGTCGGCGCAGTCATGCAAGGAACGTCAACAAGTGTCTGTCAGTCGTGCGGGTGCTGGGGGTGCAGGAACAGGTGCAGCAGGGGTGCGGCGCAAAGAGAACGTGGACAGCAACAGCCAAGAAACGAGGCAGAAGAGGGAAATAGAAATGAGCGGTAAAGAGAGAGGGGGTGTGAAGATTGAAGGGAGTCCCGCTAGACCCAATCCGCCTTTGCTCCCTGAAATTCAACACCACGTGATGCAGAATTCGCGGCAATAGACTCGCGCAATGCATCCTTATATGGTAATCATCGCACACCGAAGAACCACTCTCGTCCAGGTCATATCACCGCAATCGGTTGAAAAACTAAACAGTACTTATGTACTACTGGTAAGGGCGTAAATGATGGCGCCACAGTGATCTCAAAAACGTAAGTGTAAAGTCGGCTGAGACGTAACTGTAGTAGGAGGGGGGTGGGGATCTGCGAGATGAAAATTTAGTGCAGGTTTGCAACTGGGCATGAGCCCCACGCAGCAGATGACAGACAAGGAGTGCCAGTGTGACCAGCGTGAATCAGCCCGACGTTGCCTCAATGCGGCTACTACTAGGTGAGGTACCACGTACTAGCTTATGAACACGGACAAACACCTCGGCTCTGTCGGACTCAGATTGCCCTTCTAGTCTTCGCAATGATCGTCATATCCTTATCTGTGTCCACTGAAGGAGAGATGACAACTGTGGCATGCAGGGTTGGCTTTTATCGTCGAATTCTACAGTACATGGGAAAAAGCGGTGCTTTGATTGCTGGGCACGAGGCCGCAACTAATCCACCGAGTTCGGGTCCAGCGCTTGCGCATCCTAGGAGCCTCCACCCGAAGCTACTACACCCCTACCGCCTCCCATCACCACGAAGTCAGCCCAGCGTATACCTTTCTACGACGTTATACCAAATGCCTGTTGAGCAAATTGCTCTAATATTAGATTTCGTATATTTCCATTCTTAGCTTATCAGATTCCCGTTGCGGCGTTATGCAAACCCGCGCGTTGTGTTCACCTTCGTCTTGAATCCCGTCCTGTTAGATCCCCGTACTGTACTGATCCCCGCACCACGTCCCTGCACATTTGCCCATTTGTATTAATGACTGTGGCTTCATATATCGTCCCTGTGCGGAGGTGGAATTTGGTACTATACAGTTCTTACAATCTTTGTCTACTTAAACCCTTTTACCGTTTGTAGCACCTCAGTTTCTGCCTTTGCGCGCATTAACTGAGGTGAGCATTTTGTTGTGTTACTTTACCTTATCCTGTACTCACCTACGCCCCAGTTGGCTCTGTCTGTGTACAGGTGAATAGAGAGTTTCTGCCTTTGCGCGCATTAACTGAGTTGGCTCTGTCTGTGTACAGACTTCGCCTGCGCGCACCTGTTAATATTAACTCATCCACTTTCATTATTCATCCACGCCGCGTCCATAATCGTTATAATGCCCGCTGTATCGTTTCAAGCAATCCTCGACAAAGCCCTGGCCGACTACTGCGAGCAGATCGGCGTAGAACTCGACAAGCACCCCTTCGTCGACGAGCTTCGAGGCCGCGATTCCCCCGATGAAGTCCTTAAGCTACTCGAAAACAAGGCGAACGCATTCAGGGCCTATCGCGATGGAAATCGCAAGTTGATCGACTGGCTTAGTCCAGTCGTAAAGGTCGTCCATACGCTCTCTGGGGTTCTTGGCGAAGCTGTGAGTTTATAATTTACCGATTGCGCTAGTTTTCCCTGTTGATCTTCTCACCGTTTGGCTACTAGCTTCCGTTCAATCCCGCAAAGGCAATCTTTGTCGGCGTGGATGTTCTCATCACGGTGGGTCCTCCGAATCTTTCCACTTACGCGTCTCCTAATACGTATACTTCAGGCAGCCAAGGATATTAGCTCAAGCTACGACGCACTTGTTGATCTGTTTGAATGTATCGGGAACTTCCTCAAACGCCTTCGGATCTATACCGATGTCCCGTTGACTCCATCGATGACGGATATAATCGGCGAGATCATGGTCGAGCTGCTCTCCGTGTTCGCCCTCGCTACTAAGCAAGTCAAGCATGGGAGATTCAGTAAGTGAATCTTCATCTTCGATACTCGCCGATAGCTTAACATGGTACAGAAAAATTTGCGAAGAAGCTGCTAGGAGAAAGCGAGATCGAGGCTGTGCTGAAAAGACTCGACCGTCTTACACAGGAGGAGGGCCGGATGACCGCCGCTCAGACCATGAAAGTAGTCCACGGACTTGTCAATAACGTGAAAGTGGTCATGAATGGTACGCAAACCTTGCTTCATTGTCTAGCGACTTACGACTGAGTCCTGTCTTGGTAGATGGTAAAGCGTCAACGGACGGAATCCGGAACGCTCTGGGTATGGTTTTCACCGCGTCTGCAAATCGCAGCGGCATGAACTGACCACGATGATAGATACGATGCAACAAATAGCGAGTGATATACACAAGATGAGGCGTTCGTCATCAGTGATTTCCATTTTCGACCGACGGCGCTTACACGAACTTTTAGACGACCAGCTCCAAAAGGACTCCAAAACTTGGCTCTGCCCTCCGGATCCGTCGGAAAACTACAACATTGGATGCAAAATCCATCGGGATGGAACGGCCACATGGTTTTTCAAAGAGCGGGTCTTTGATGAGTGGAACGCAGCGAGTTCCCTTTTGTGGATCTATGGGAAACGTGAGTTGTCACTATTTGCTTTGCGACTACCACCATTCATATCACACCACATAGCGGGTTCTGGAAAGACTATTTTGCTGTAGGTCGTGTCCAAAATTTTTCGTTGATCGCCGTTTATGCTCTCAACCAGCTCTTCGATCATACGCGAGATCGACGGCATGCGCAAGGCAGGATTGGCCTCGATGGCCTACTACTATTTCGATTTTAAGGAGTCCGAGAAGCGTCACCTGCGCGGTCTCCTGTCCTCTCTTGTTTTTCAGCTCAGCGCCGAGTCCGATTCCTGCTATCAAGTATTTTCCCGTTTATATTCGGATCACGCTGGAGGCACGCGGAAGCCTTCCGAGGATGCACTCTCGCAATGTCTTGTAGAAATGCTGAGAGCGCTAGACCAACCTGCGCTGTACATTATAATTGATGCTCTCGACGAATGCCCCAACACCTCTGGGATGCCGACAGCGCGTGAAGAGGTGCTTGCGTTCTTAAAGAATTTTGTCGAATTAAAGCTTCCAAATGTACACATCTGCGTCTCTAGTCGCGCGGAGATCGACATTCGACGTACTCTTGAACCATTGGCACCGTTCCGTATATCCCTCCATGACGAAGGTGGACAAATTGCAGATATTTCTGCGTACATCAACGCAGTCGTACACTCTGATCGGAAGATGCGACAATGGAGGGACGAAGATAGGCGATTGGTAATTGACACGCTCTCGGAGAAAGCAGATGGGATGTAAGTAATTGCCATCGCGCATCTTGAAACATGGTGTTAATAAATACTACGTACAGGTTCAGATGGGTATTTTGCCAATTGGAGGTTCTTCGTCGGACCTTACCTGCGCATATCCGAAGCAAGTTGGACGATATGCCAAAGACGTTGGACGCAACATACGAACGCACGTTGCAAGAACTTGATGAAGATATGCGAGAGGATGCGCAGCGCCTCTTCCAATGCCTTTCCGTATCTGTTAGACCACTTCGGGTCGAGGAGCTTGCAGAGATTTTGGCAATTCGATTCGATGCAGGAGAACATCCCAGGTTTAATCCTGATTGGCGACTGGGCGATGCAGAAGAAGCTGTTCTCTCTGTCTGCTCCAATCTCGTCAGCGTCGTTGATATCCACGGATCCCGAGTTGTCCAATTTTCGCACTTTTCCGTGAAGGAGTTCCTGACCTCCAATCGCCTCGCCACCTCGGTAGAGGATCTTTCTGGCTATTACATTGATCTCCACTCTGCGCATACCGTCCTTGCTCAAGCTTCCCTCAGTGTGTTGCTCCAGCTTGACGACAGCATCGACAAAGACAGCATTCAGAAGTTTCCGCTCTCTGCATACGCTGCCGAGCACTGGGTCAATCATGGTCGGTTTGAGAATATATCGTCGAGCATCCAAGTCGCCATGGAACTACTTTTTAATCCAGAGAAGCCCCACTTCTCCTCTTGGATCTGGATATATGACGTAGATGACCCTTGGAGAGGAAGCATGCCCACAATACACCCAGAAAGACCGGAGGGAGCGCCACTTTATTATGCTGTGCTTTGTGGATTCCGTAGCCTGATAGAACACCTGATCGCCACTTACCCGAAGGACATAGACGCCAGGGGAGGGTATTACGAGAGTCCATTGTTGGCTGCACTGAAGAAGGAAGACATTGACACTGCTTTGTTGCTTCTTCAGCAAGGTGCAGATGTGAATGCTCGAGACAAGGGTGGCTGCAGCCCACTTCACCGAGCGTCGCAAGGAGGACATACTGATATTGTGGGAATCTTACTTGAACACAATGCAGACGTCAACCTTACAGGCCTGGACCCCTTTGAGAGTGATGGAAACATCGACATGGGCGGTTGGACCCCTTTGCATTTGGCATCACAACATGGGCATGTCAAGACTGCAGAACTGCTTATCCAAAATGGTGCAGATGTGTGCCCTCCTGATAATGATGGCTGGACTCCTTTGCATTCAGCATCACGAAATGGGCATGTCAAGACTGCAGAACTGCTCATCCAACATGGTACAGATGTGTGCTCTCCCATGAATGATGGCTGGACTCCTTTGCATTCAGCATCACAATATGGGCATGTCAAGACTGCAGAGTTGCTTATCCAAAATGGTGCAGATGTGTGCTCTCCTGACAATGATGGCTGGACTCCTTTGCATTCAGCATCACGAAATGGGCATGTCAAGACTGCAGAACTACTCATCCAACATGGTGCAGATGTGTGCTCTCCCATGAATGATGGCTGGACTCCTTTGCATTCAGCATCACAATATGGGCATGTCAAGACTGCAGAGTTGCTTATCCAAAATGGTGCAGATGTGTGCTCTCCTGACAATGATGGCTGGACTCCTTTGCTTACAGCATCACGAAATGGGCATGTTAAGACTGCAGAACTACTCATCCAACATGGTGCAGATGTGTGCTCTTCTATGAATGATGGCTGGACTCCTTTGCATTATGCATCACAAAATGGGCATGTCAAGATGGCACAACTGCTCATTCAACAGGGTGCACATGTTGGTTCTCATGACAGCAACAACCAGACTCCATTGCACTTGGCAGCACTCAAAGGCAATATTGACATTGTCAAGCTGCTATTTGAATCTGGTGCAGATTGTAACATATGTGATGCCAATGGTCAAACACCTTTAGACATGACATCTGACATTCTAGTTGCAAACTTTTTATCTCAATCCATGACACCTCCCTTGATACCCCCAGTTGAAGCAACAAGTCTAACAACATCCTCAATTAACCCACTAAATCAGCACCTAAACGTTGTGCAGCTGCCAGGTCTGGCACAATGTGGAGAAGATGTGGAGTCCTCCCACAACAAGCAAACTTCACTGCACACTGCATCAAAAAATGGACAGATTGACATTGTCCGTTCGTTACTTGACCATGGTTCTGACATTGACAAAAGGGATTACTATCGCCGGACTGCATTGGCTGTGGCATCAATGAGTGGGAAACTCGAGGTGGCAAAATTGTTGATTAAACAAGGTGCAAATGTGAATTCCAGAGACGTGGGTGGCGAAACCCCACTTCATTTGGCCATAGAAGGTGGAAATCTTGATGTTGCCCGATTATTACTTGATCACAATGCCGACTTGAATGCTTTTGGGAGAAGCGGGAGAACTCCCTTAGATTTAGCCGCGCTTCAAGGACATTTCGAGATTACCGAGCTCTTACTAGAACGCGGGGCAAATCTGAAAATTCGGAATAATTACGGGCGGACTCCAATAGAAGAAGCATTAGCGTACAACAATCCCCGGATTGCAGATTTGATGTTGGAGTATAGTGGCCAGGAAACCTAGTGTAATCCGCTCCAGATTGAGGAACCACGGTCTGTTTTTTCACTCGGCTTTCGATTTGTCCTGCATACTTACTTTAAAAAGGCTACCGTCTTCCCCAGAATCGTGCACTGTGCTTAGTATGTTACAGTCTTTCGCAATCACTGCCCGTTACGGATGGACCCTGTCATAAGCCTGGTTACACTCGCAAGTTCCGACCCGACGCTCGAAAGGCTGTTACGAACGAGTCCAAGTTGTCCATAGTATTAAATGCTGTATTAAATGGCTGTTTTCGATCGTATTTCGTATGAATTCTGTTGGTTGCGCCAGTGGTTTCTGCACGTGGAGCAGAAGCTTTTGTGGCTCTTGTTCTTGTTTGAGGTATATATATATTTCTGTCTTAATGCGTGAGCAACCATCGAGTCGGCTACTCACAACAAACTAGAAGAGCTGTTCCGAGTTGCAGTGTGCATCCCTTTGTGCATCCATTCAGGAACTTGAAATCGCACAAAATTGTCCTCGTTAGGCTCTCCAGTGCTTCAAGTTTGTACTGCCAAGGTTGCGACTGGTGACTCCAACGACGAGATTTACATCATCACAGCACGAGAAAATATTTCTCTCATACGGCACTGACATAGGAAGCTGAGGCTGGCAAGAACATCGCATCCTGAGAAGAGGAACCGAGGGCCTGGGCTGCCGGGAGGTTACGCAAATCGTTCATTGCCCCTACCTGCACAAAGAAGCGGCGTGAGGTGATAACATACGATATCAAAGGTAAAGCCGATACGATCCACAAATTCAATGATTACAATGAACTTCGCTGAAGTGTGCCTCGACGACCTGGGAAAGTGCAACAGAGACGCGACTTGAAGACATCTCATGAGCCATTTCTGATTACTTTATAGTCGATTCGATAGATTTATCGACAACTGGAGGGAGTTCACTGGGTTGGGTACTATATTAAGGAAACAGGAACGTCATTAAAAGCCAGGAGAAATAGGTGAGAACGTTGAGTGACTTTGGAATGCAATCGTTCAGATGCAATTGAGTCCCTATTTTGGCAGATTGGATGAACCCGTCAGCGACGGAAAAGTTAGGGAATATGCGTCTTGCCATTGTGTTTCCTTCTGCTGGGGTTTCCATGAAGCAACTGTGTCTTGTGGAACGGCAGGCGAGACCCTGCAACCGTCCTGTTTCCACGGTCACAAATATTCAAGGGTAAGCGAAGCGTTGCTAAGTCGACGCAAAGGATTTCTTGGACCAATCTGCAAAGTTAGCCCCTTCTCTCTTTAGGGTAGGGACGTTCGAGGTCGTGCACGTTGATCTCCTGGTTCTGTAACTAGAGTAGACAAAGAGAAAAAGCCCAGTGTTCACATTGTGCCAGGAGAAAGTGCAAAATATGACGAAGACACCGGTAAAACTGGAGTGCCATGTGAAAAACAATCGAATTAGCTCACCGTCAGGCACTGAAGCATAAGCCTACATCATACTTAGTCCCAGTGTGCTGCACGACACACTTCTAAAAATGTTTGTATATGGGATCAACGACCGAGATGATGCTAATCCAACAAAGCTCAACGGCATCCGAAAGGAAGACCGTGCGTGCTGTGCAGCAGTCTAGCAGACTTGCATTTTGTATGTTACGCACTGATATGTTTTCCATCTCCTGACCTTCTTAAGAGATACGTAGCCTGCAAAAGGGTCTTCTAAAGCAGCACGATGAGGATACACAAATGTGCGGGCTGAATAGAAGTAGATATAAAATAGCGCAGGCACGCGGGAACTGATTTCGAAAATCGATCCTGCTGCCACACCCCAAGGCCATTATCCTTGTTGGTCGGCAGAAATAAGCGTGGTCGTACTCACTGTGTGCATCTTCCGCCTCACTACGAATTGAACACGTCACCATGCATACTGTGCGGCTTCACAGTGGGCCCTACGCTCTATTTGAACAGCACGAGGCCCAGAGCGCTTTCTCGCTCGAGAAACCTGGGCCGCAGGCAGACAATGAGGCCTCCCGCGGCTGCAATCGCTGCAGCCGAAGACGAGGTGGATGCGCATCGCATGGCTGCGGAGATTGGGTGGTGAGGGCAGCGGCGAAGACATTAGGCCAGATGATTGCATGAGGTGACAGGACACAAGGTGAACGATAGGCTTAGATGTAGCGCGCTGTATTTCCCGAAGCACAAACAAAAGAGGGAAGGTAGGAGAGGGAGGTAAACCTTCGTCTTTCAGCTGTTCTGTCGATGTCATTGACTTTCGGGCAGCCGAGTACCATGAATTAAGGTCCCACTTGGTCGATGCGATCGCCACGTGGCTGTCTCCGTCGGTGTGTAAAGACTTGAGCTCCGAAATGCCGAGGCGTGCTCCTCGAGGTTGGCTCTCAGAAGTTGTTGGAGGGCGGTGAAACAGCAGACGGGACGCGAAGCGATACGCAGTCAGCATTCCTATCACATGCAGGCGGAGAGGGTGGCAGGGATAATACTTGTGCGAGAACGTACGATATCCAGATGGCACCCAGCGCGCTATGATAGGTACAAAGATATTAATTATTGTAAGGTAGGTTCATGAAGCATCTTGTTCCGGGGTCCTGTTACATCAGTTTGAGGGCACCGACTCGACGCACCTTAACAGCCAAGATTTCGGTTGAATAGTTCTTCTAAAGTGTCTTCCTGTTCCACCACAAGTTATTGCAAGAACTATCGCGCTCTGCCCGAGCAACCGCTAAACAGCGTGGAAGCGGCTACGACGCTGCGTGTTACTGGTGGTGCCTGTGGCAGTGCGGGTGACACTCGGCCTGGGTTTTGGTAGCACGAGACGACGGTGGGTTGAGAGGATCGAACTCAAGTGAGCGAGAGACTCGAAGTTGCCAAACGTGAAAACGCGCGAGTGCTCCGAGATGGTGGGCTCACGCCGGTGTGGGTCAGGTCAGAGGCTAAATGACATACAACGAAAACAAGATTGCAAGTGAGGTGCATGCGCGTAAGGACTGCTTATAATGGACTTACCGAGCCAAAGCCAAACCAAATGTTGTCCACGGTTCATGCAGGCTTGGTAATTCCAGATCCAACTGCCTCCAACTCCTGCTGAAGCAGGAGGTGCCTCTCCCAACGGGTCAATATCGATACAGCCGTTCGTGTCCGACAGTGTAGTCGCCGAATCACGGATACACGTGAATAGGGTGAGGTCAGGCGGTAATGCCTTGGCAGAAGATACGGACGCGAACAAAAGCGTGAGCCACTGGACGAAGATGGGAGAACCTTGATGGTTGGCCGAATCTTCATCTTTGCTGGAGCCTGGTGGGGTAGGCCAATATGCCGCCATCAGGGATGCGTATTGGCTCCGCAGAGAGGTAAGAAGGTGCTACAGGACCAATCACGCCAGGAGACGTTAAGTCTTCAAGGGGAGAGGAAGAGGCGGAGGGGTGGACGTCATATTCTCCCCATTTTGGCGGTAATAAAAAACAGTGCTCACCGGCCACACATAACCCCAGCCCTCTCCCCCGATACGGGATGAGTACCGTCACGATGTCCCCACGTAGTTGCACATCGAAACCGCTCAGGCCTCCAGCTCGTTGTCGGTGGGTTACCAGGCAAGAAAAAACGACATTGTTGACGGTGCAGTAGGTGTGGCCGACTGCTCGGGGCTTAACCTGCCCTGTCATAAGATGTCGGTATTCTGATGGCCTCAGGCCATGAGGTCCCGGCGGTGATGACGAGGGAAGTGCTTTATCGACTCGCGCCCGCCAGGCCGCGCTGGCCATGGTCGAATCTGGATCGTTTCCTGCTTCATTGAGCGTTCTCTGGGCGATAAATATTTCCATGAGCCATGTGAGTTTGAGATTAAATGCAGGCGACGGGAGATGCGGGCATTAGGTCCATATTCTGTCTCCTCGGGGACTTTTGGAAATTGGGGCCCTGGGGCGAAATCGGGGACCGAGCAAGCTGCTGGCGCGAAATGATGTGGCGTCGTCCACCGTTGGCTCCTGACTGGCGTGGCGATTTATGAGGAAAGGGTGACGTAGGCAGTGGAGGTAGTCCAGATGTGGGTGTGAGGGTGACCGAGGTATGTTAACGGGAGGACAAGGAGGGTCGTAAATGTCGCAGTTGGTGGGCCTGCGGTATTTGTTGCCGTGGGTTCGAGAGGGACGGTAATGGGGGGATTGATTGAGCCGGGGCAGTCATGCGAGAAGGTGTGACGTCAGAAGTGGCAGTCGTGCAGTTGCTGAGAATGCAGGAATGTAATTTTGAATTGGAAAGAAAAAGAACAGGGATCAGGAGGGAGATTAAACGGAGGCCCACATCAATTGGCGGAACGCGGAACAACTTGCAGTCACGTGCTACTGGAGTCACGCAGATGGCAGCTGTGAGCCGGCGCTGACTGATAATGCTCAAGCTAAGCTTGGAGGCACCTGAAGGAATAAAATGCGTGCTGCACAATTGAATGATGCAGTTATGCTCTAATCTCCATAATCTCAGCACTCCCACAGGTCAGGAAAAAAAAGGTTTTTATTAGCACTAAGAGGATACAACGATCTAACTAAATAAGAAATCTGACAACAGCGTAAAATGTAGGAACCGATTTCCATACACTCAATATCACCGCTCCCGCCAGCCATGTTCGTCCTTGTCTTCCCAGCACAGTCAGCGCTTCACGCAGTTGCGCAATACGCATCCTCCGAGTCGCACTGATTTGAAAACGTCACGCAACCGTTCCTGTGTAAATGCAGAGTCGCGGTGGCGCTGTCCGCGCTGTATGACAGCCAGGGAGCTTCCCCTCTTAACGAATTTATGCGCTAAGCGGATGACGAGACCAGCTGCAGTCGCAACAGCTTCAGCCAAGGCAGAGTTGGCTGCACGAAGGGGAGGTGACGGGGCGGTTATTGGTATTGGAGTAGTGGTGACAGCAGTGAAGACATTGCAAAAGAGGGCGGCATGAGACGATAGAGGCAGGCGGGTCGGCTTAGACTTTGGCAAGTAGAATTCTTGCTATCTATCAAACGATAATTCTTCAGACTCAATGCTCTCGCAGAACAAAAGAGAGGAGAAGTGGGAGGTGGGGAATACCGATGACCAAAACTGTGTTGGGGTCCTACTTGATCGATGAATTCGCTACGCTGAGGTCTGCGTCGGTCCGCACAAGCTTGCGCACTACGAACGCCGTGGCGAGCTCTTCGAAACTGGGAAAGAAGGTCGAGGTGACCGTAGGGTAAAGGTGATGGAAGCAGACTCTAAATCAGATGTGACGGGAGACCGTGGGCAGTCAGCATCTCTACCGCCCGAAGGATGAGGAAAATGGAACAAAGATAATACCAGTGCGCGAACATTGCACACTCAGATGAGAGTCGGCCTGTTGGGCGCTGAACTAGTACGAGTATTCTGAGAACAGATGAGGAGGCAGACGTAGGGTTACAGGCCCACAATCGGCAGGCGCTTCGTCGTAACGCACGCCATGGACATTGTCACCTATGTGTGATAAGCTGTGCTAAGTGGAGCTCTGTTTGCGCCTCAGTGTAACAAGATGCTGACTCCGGATCGTTGCCTGGCGTTATTGAACTTTCACTGTTTATTAATGAGCTTGGTGAAATGAACCACGTGAGACGTCGAGAGGCGGCGGGAGAAGCGGCGAATCCGGCCCGAGCTCGGCTTCCTCGGCGACTTGGGGAAATCAGGGCTCGGTGGCGAAACGGGGGCTGAGCAAGCTGCCTGCGCGTGATGACGCACCGTGCACCATCGCTGACGCTAGAAAGGCGGGATGATTTGCGTCCAAAAGCACTTGGAACTATCGCCACGCTGGCGCCGGAAGTAAGCGCGATGCCAATGGGATGACCGGAAGAGTCTTGCGAAGATTGGGGTGCATCTATGAGACGTGCCGTAGGTTCCCCATTTCGCGGGCCACCTGGTGCATCTCCACCTTGTCGTAGTTGGCTGTCCAGCGGGCATCTATCGCGAGTGAAGTCGAGACTGACAACCACGAGGGTAATTGTTGGGAGTCATGCGATGAACGTCGTCAAGCGTCTGTCAGTCGTGCGGGTGTTGGGGGTGCAGGAACAGGTGCAGGAGGGTGCAATGCAAAGAGAATGTGGAAAGCAGCAGCCAAGAAACGAGGCAGAAGAGGAAAATAGAAATGAGAGAGGGGATGTGAAGATTGAAGGGAGTCCCGCTAGATCCAATCCGCCCTCGCTCCTTCAAATTCAACCGAACACCACGTGACACAGATTCGCACCCCATATGGTAATCGTCTTCGGACTTGCACGCCGAAGAACCTTGGAAGAACCACTCTCGAGGTCAGATCACCGTTCCAGTCGAGTGAAAACTAAACAGCACTTATGTACAATGGTAAGGGCGTAAATTTTGGCGCTACAGTGATTTAAAAATGTAACTGTAAAGTCGACGGAGGCGTAGCTGTCGGAGGGGAGGTTGGTGGGAATTTCAGGCTGCGGCGGTAGCGAGATGACAATCTTGTGCACATTTGCAACTGACCATGAGTTCCACGCACCAGATGACAGGCAAGGAGTTCCAGTGTGACTTGCACGACTTAGCCTGACGATGCCTCAGTACGGCTACTAGCTGAGGGCTGTGAAGTACGCGCGTAGCTAACGAACACGGACAACCCCGGCTCTGTCGGACTCAGATCGCCCTTCTAGTCTTCGCAATGATCGACATATCATTATCTGTGTCCACTGAAGGAGAGACGACAACTGTGATAAGCAGGGTTGGCTCTTATCGTCGAATCATACAGTACATGGGAAAAAGCGGTGCTCTGATTGCTGGACACGAGGCCGCCACTAATCCACCGAGTTCGGGTCCAGCGCTTGCGCATCCTAGGAGCCTCCACTCAAGCCTCCACCCGAAGTTACCACACCCCTGCCGCCTCCCATCACCACGAACTTAGCCCAGCGTATACCTTTCTACGACGTTATACCAAATGCCTGCTGTATCGTTTCAAGCAATCCTCGACAAAGCCCTGGCCGACTACTGCGAGCAGATCGGCGTAGAACTCGACAAGCACCCCTTCGTAGACGAGCTTCGAGGCCGCGATTCCCCCGATGAAGTCCTTAAGCTACTTGAAAACAAGGCAAACGCATTCAGGGCCTATCGCGATGGAAATCGCAAGTTGATCAACTGGCTTAGTCCAGTCGTAAAGGTCGTCCATACGCTCTCTGGTATTCTTGGCGAAACTGTGAGTTTATAATTTACCGATTGTGCTAGCTTTCCCTCTTGATCTTCTCACCGTTTGGCTACTAGCTTCCGTTCAATCCCGCAAAGGCAATCTTTGTCGGCGTGGATGTTCTCATCACGGTGAGTCCTCCGAATATTCCCACCTACGCGTTTCCTAATACGTATACTTCAGGCAGCCAAGGATGTTAGCTCAAGCTTCGACGCACTTGGTGACTTGTTTGAATGTGTCGGAAACTTCCTTAAACGCCTTCGGATCTATACCGATGTCCCATTAACTCCTTCGATGACCGATATAATTGGTCAGATCATGGTCGAGCTGCTCTCCGTATTCGCTCTCGCTACTAAGCAAGTCAAGCAAGGAAGATTCAGTAAGTGGGTCGTTATTTCCGATGCCACGATTGCTTAATATAGTATAGAAAAGTTCGCAAAGAAACTACTAGGAGAAAGCGAGATCGAGGCTGTGCTACAGAGACTCGACCGTCTCACCCAGGAGGAGGGTCGAATGACCGTCGCTCAGACCTTGGAAGTGGTCCACGGACTCGTGAATAATGTGAAAGTGGTCATGAATGGTACGAAAAGCTTGTTAGATTATCCTAGGACGTGCGACTGAGCGCTTCTCTTTTTAGATGGTAAAGCGTCAACCGATGGCATCCGGAAGGCTCTGGGTATGTTTTCACCACCTTCCCACATCGACGTCGCCTGAATTGACCACGATGGTAGATACGATGCAAGACATGGCGAGCAATATAAACAAAATCAGACGTTCGTTGTCCAACGATGCTCCCATTGCCAACTAGTCGCGCTAACACGAATCGTAGGCGACCAGTTGCAAAAGGAGTCCAAAAGTTGGCTCAGCCCTCCTGATCCGTCGAAAAACTACAACATCGGATGCGAAATCCATCGAGATGGAACTGCGACATGGTTCTTTCAAGGAAGCGTCTTTGCCGAGTGGAACACGAAGGGTTCACTTTTATGGATCTATGGAAAACGTGCGTTCACAATATTCCCCTTCCGACTTTTCTCATCCCTCAAATCGTGCAGCGGGTTCGGGAAAGACTATTTTTCTGTAGGATCTATTCCACCCTGTTTGCTTATATTTATTCACGCTCTGTGATAGTTCCTCGGTCATACGAGAGATCAAGAACATGCGCAAAGCGGGCTTGGCATCAATGGCCTACTTTTATTTTGATTTTAGGGAGTCCGAGAAAAGGCACCGGCGCGGTCTCCTCTCCTCTCTTGTTTTTCAGCTCAGCGCCGAATCCGATCCCTGCTATCAAATTTTGTCCTGTTTATACTCGGATCACGCTGGAGGCACACAAGAACCTTCAAAAGACGCACTCTCGCAATGTTTAGTTGAAATGCTCAGCGTGCCAGGTCAGCCCGCGATGTACATTATCATCGATGCTCTCGACGAATGCCCGAACATTTCCGGGATGCCAACCGCGCGCGAAGAGGTCCTCGGTTTCCTAGAGGATCTCGTTAAATTAAATATTCCGAATGTACACATCTGCGTTTCTAGTCGCGCGGAGATCGACATTCGAATCATTCTTGAACCGTTGGCGCCGCTCCGGATCTCACTCCACGATGAATACGGACAAAGTGCAGATATTTCTTCATACATCGACGCGGTCGTGCACTCTGATCGAAAGATGCGAAGATGGAGGGACGAGGATAAGCAGATGGTGATTGACACGCTCTCGGAGAAAGCAGATGGGATGTAAGTAAATGCTGTCGTTTATCTCGAAATAACCATTCATGGCACATAGGTTTCGATGGGTATTCTGCCAGTTGGAGGTCCTTCGTCGGACATTACCTGCGCATATCAGAAGCTCTTTGGACGATATGCCGAAGACGTTGGACGAAACGTACGAACGAGCGTTGCTGGAGATCAATGAAGATATGCGACAGGATGCCCAGCGCCTCTTCCAATGCCTTTCTGTGTCATTTAGACCACTGCGAGTCGAGGAGCTTGCGGAGATTTTGGCGATTCGATTCGACGCAGGAGACCTTCCCAAGTTTAATCCTGATTGGAGACTGGGGGATGCAGAGGAAGCTGTGCTCTCTGTGTGCTCTAATCTCGTCAGCGTCGTTAACGTCCATGGTTCTCAAGTTGTGCAATTTTCGCACTTTTCCGTGAAGGAGTTCCTGACCTCTGATCGCCTCGCTACCTCGAGGGAGGACCTTTCTGGCTATTACATCGTTCCCCACTCCGCGCATACCGTCCTCTCTCAAGCTTGCCTCAGTGTGTTGCTCCGGCTTGATGACACCATTGACAAAGACAGCATTCAGAACTTTCCACTCTCCGGATATGCGGCCAAACACTGGGTCGACCACGGTCAGTTTGAGGACGTATCGTCGAGCATCCAAGTTACCATGGAAGAGCTTTTTAATCCAGACAAGCCTCACTTCTTTGCTTGGGTCTGGATATATGACATCGACGATCCATGGAGAGGAGAGATGCCTACGGTGCACCCTGAACGATCGCAGGCAGCGCCACTATCTTACGCTGTACTCTGTGGATTCCGTGGCCTTATAGAATACCTGATTTCGACTTTCCCGAGGCACGTTGATGCCAGAGGAGGGTATTACGAGAGTCCGTTGTTGGTTGCGTTGAAGAAGGAAGACGTTGACACTGCTTTGTTACTCCTTCAGCGAGGCGCGGATGTGAATACTAGAGACAAAGGAGGCAGGAGCCCACTTCACCGAGCATCGCATGGAGGACATACTGAGATTGTGCGGACCTTACTTGAACACGATGCAGATGTCAACCTACCAGACGTAGACTTAAATGAGAGCGGCACAGAAATAGACTCTCCTAATAGGGAGGGTTGGACTCCTCTGCATTTCGCATCACAAGCAGGGCATGTAAAGACTGCAGAACTGCTCATTCAACATGGTGCAGATGTGCACTCTCAGAATAACGGCTGGACTCCTTTACATTCAGCATCACAAGAGGGGCGTATCAAGATTGCAGAACTGCTCATTCAACAGGGTGCAGATGTGTGTTCTCGTCAGGTTGATGGCTGGACTCCTTTGCATTCAGCATCACGTGCAGGGCATGTCAAGATGGCAGAACTGTTCATTCAAAAGGGCGCAGATGTGTGCTCTCCTTTAAACAATGGTTGGACTCCTTTGCATTTGGCATCACAAGAGGGGCATGTTAAGATGGCAGAACTGCTTATTTGGAAGGGTGCAGATGTGCACTCTCCTAATAATGGTGGCTGGACTCCTTTGCATTCAGCATCACAGGAGGGGCATGTCAAGGTGGCAGAACTGCTCATTCAGTGTGGTGCACATCTTGGCTCCCATGACAACTGCGACAAAGACCAGACTCCATTGCACTTAGCAGCACTCAAAGGCAATCTTGACATTGTCAAGCTGCTATTTGAATCTGGTGCATATCATAACTTATGTAATGACAATGCTCAGACACCTTTTGACATGGCATCTGACAATGCGGTTGCAAGCTTCCTATCCCAATACAGGACACTTCCCTTAGCACCTCCAATTGAAGCACCAAATCCGATGATGCCCTAAATCAACCCACCAAACCAGTGCCTAAATGTCATGCAATTGTCAGGCCTGGCACCTTCTGGAGAAGATGTGGAGTCCTCCGAGCCCTACAACAAGCAAACTTCAGTGTACAATGCATCAAAAAATGGACAAATTGCCATTGTCCGTTCGTTACTTGACTGTGGATCTGATGTTAATGGAAGGGATAGCTATCGCCAGACTGCATTAGCTGTCGCATCAATGAATGGGGAACTCAAGGTGGCAGAATTATTGATTGAACGAGGTGCAAATGTGAATTCCAGAGACATGGGTGGCTGGACCCCACTTCATTCTGCCATTGAAGGTGGAAATTTTGATGTTGTGCGATTATTACTTGATCATAATGCCGACTTGAATGCATGTGGGAGGAACGGGAACACTCCCTTAGATTTGGCCTCGTTTTTTCGACATTACAAGATTGCTGAGCTCTTACTAGAACGTGGGGCAAATCCGAATATTCGCAATAACTACGGGCGGACTCCAAGAGAAGAGGCATTGTATTACAACAACGCCCAGATTGCAGAGTTGCTGTCGGAATATAGTGGCCGGGAAACGTAGTAATCCATTGCAGATTACGGAACCACTGTCACGGTCTGTATTTTCACCTGAACTTAAATTCGCCATACATTACTGACTCCAAGAAGGCCCAAGAGAAGGTCATTGTCTTACCGGAACTGTGATCTGTCCTTAGTATGCTGCAGTCTGTCGCAATCACTCCCCGTAGTGGCGGTGGATGTGCATGTCCTGGACCTGTCATACTAAGACTGGTTACACTCACAAGTTCTGACACCCGAAAAGTCGTTATGAACGAGTCCAAATTGTCCTCATTCAACGTCATTGGTTGCTTAAGTAGTTTAAGTTGCTATACGCAGGGCGGGGGGATTATCTGTAGCTTTTTGTCTTCAACTTGTTGTTTACATTGGCAAGCGTATTTAAGTTTTTTGCCTTGTGACCGATGTGCCAGTGTGAGAGACCAACCGCTAGCAACAAACCAGAGAAGTAAACAGGGATCAGGAAAGGGAGGTCCACATCACTTGGCGGATGGGGAACAAGCTTGCTTGAGCTCCGTCAGTCACGTACTACTGGACTCACGCTGATCCCTCCGCTGGCAGCTGTGAGCCAGCGCTGACTGATGATGCTCAAGCTAAGCTTTGAGGCACCTGAAGCAATAAAATGCGTGCTGCACAAGACTTGCATGATGCAGTTATGCTCTAATCTCCATAATCTCAGCAATTCCACACGTTAGGAAAAAAAAAGGTTTTATTAGCACTAAAAGGATACATACAACGATCTGGACTAAAGAAGAAATCTGACAACAGCGTAAAACGTAGGAACCGATTTCCATACACTTAATACCACCGCTCCCGCTAGCCATTTTCGTTGTTGTCTTCCCAGCACAGTCAGCACTACACGCGGTTGCGCGATACGCATCCTCCGAGTCGCATCGATTTGAAAAAGTCACGCAACCGCTCCTGTGTAAATGCAGCGTCGCGGTGGCGCTGTCCGCGCTGCATGACGGTCAGGGAGCTTCCTCGCCAACGAATTTACGCACTAAGAGGATGATGAGACCAGCTGCAGTCGAAACGGCTTCATCCAAGGCAGAGTTGGCTGCGAGAAGGGGTGGTGACGGGGCGGTTATTGGTATTGGAGTAGTGGAGACAGCAGTGAAGACGTTGGAAAAGAGGGCGGCATGAGGGGCGAGATGATCGAGGTGGATGGGTCGGCTTAGACTTTGGAAAGCAGTGTTCTCGCTGCCTATCAAACGATAACGGACGTTATCGTTCAGATGCGATGCTCTCGCAGAACAAAAGAGGAAAAGTGGGAGGTGGGGGTTACCGATGACCATAACTGTGTTGAGGTCCTACTTGGTCGATCAATACGCTACGCTGCGGTCTGCGTCAGTCCGCACAGGCTTGGCTGCTGAGTCGCGCACTACGAACGCCGTGGCGCGCTCTTCGAAACCGAGAAAGAGGTCGACCTGACCGTTTGGCAAAGGTAATGGAAGCAGACCCTAACCCAGATGTGACGGGAGGCAATGGGTAGTCAGCATCTCTACCGCCTGAAGGTGGATGAGAATGGGACAAAGATAATACCAGTGCACGAACATTGCACACTCAGATGATATTCGACGTCTCGTTGGGCGCTGAATTAGTACGGGTATTCTGAGAATAGATGTGGAGTCAGACGTAGGGTTACAAACCCACGATTGGCACCCTCGACCTGCTGGAAGTTGGCAGGCGCTTAGTCGTGACGCACGCCATGGACATTGTCGCCTATGTGTGATGAGTTGTGCTGAGCGGAGCTCTGTTTGCGCCTCAGTGTAACCAGATAAGGAATCGGGTGCCAAGAGGTCTCCATAGAGTATCTTGTTCCGGGGTCCTACCACATCAACTTTATACGCCAACTTGACGCAACTTAACGGCCAGGTCTTGAAGTTGAATATATTTCCTCTAAAATCTCCTTTCGTTCGTCCCTGTCTATCGCACTCTACAGGAGAAAGGTCAGGAACGTCGTGGGATCGGCCGCGACGAGGCTGGGGTCTTGGTCGGGGCGGCGCTTCGTCACGGAAAGGGTAGGCAAATCTCCGCATGGCAGGAGGCGACGCTCGGTTGAGATTGCGCTGAGTGGGCAAGTGACGTGAGCCTCCCAACTGTGAATGCGCACGAGTGCTTGGAGAGGGTGGGCACACGCAGGTGTAAAGTCAGGTGTTAACGCAACAAAAAAAAACAATAACACAGGCCATAAGCAAGGTATATGCGCATAAGAACAGCCTTAGACGAACTTACCAAGCTAAAGGTCGATCGTCGTTCACGCAAGACCGGCGGTCCCTGAGCCAACTGCCCCCAGCTGTCACCCGCGGCAGGGGGTACCTCTACCAAGAGGTCGATATCAATACCGGTAACAGTACTTGATTGCGTAGTCACCGGACTTGAGGGGACCAGGCCAGCTGGTGGAGACCACGCCTTTGCGGATGAAATGGTGACGCGGGGCGGAGCACGGGAGCATTTAGAAGGTCGCTCGATTCGTCTTTTTTGCTGTAGCTTGGAGCTGTCGGCTCAAACACTGGCGGAAACTCGCTATCATTGGGGGCGTGTATTGGCTCTCCAGAGAGCGGAGAAGATGCAGTGGGAGCATGATCACTTCGGCCAGTAGAGGTTGTACCTTGAGGAAGATGGGGCACAGGCGGAGGGGTCGCCACATCCTCCCGTGATTGCGCATAAAAGAACACGGCGTTTCCTGACCTTGCAGAGCCTGTACTCAGTCCACTCACGCCAGATATGGGACGAGCCCCATCACGGTAACCCATCTCTGCGCAGTGGGGCATTGAGACTCTGTCCGGCCTCCAGCTCGTTGTCAGTGAGCCCCCCAGTAAGGAGCGACGACTTGGTTGATAGTGTCATTGAGGTATTTGACTGGGGCTTGGGGCTGAGTCAGCTCCGCCGCAAGATCCTGGGAATCCCAATGTCATCGGGCCTTGACGTCCCAGACAACGAGGACGGGACTACGTTCTTGTCGACTCGTACAGGTTGGGCCGTGTAAATCATAGCTGACTGCGGATCGTTGCCTGGCGTCATGTTGCGCGCAGGCAGCGGGAGAAGCGGCGCATCCGGCCCGAGCTTGGCTTCCTCGGCGACTTGGGGAAATCAGGGCTCGGTGGCAAAACGGGGGCTGAGCAAGCTGCTCGCGCGAGATGACGTACCGTGCACCATCGCTGGCGCTAGAAAGGGGATTATTTGCCTCCAAAAGCACTTGAAGCTATCGCCACGTTGGCGCCGGAAGTAAGCGCGATACAGATGGAACGACCTGAAGAGTCTTGCGAAGATCGGGGTGGATTGATGGGACATGCCGTAGGTTCCCCATTTCGCGGGCCACCGGGCGCATCTCTACTTCGACGTAGGAACGCATCGCGCTCGTCTCCGCTGCACACGGGAGAACCTTCGTCGGAGAACCCAAGTTGCACATCGAGGTCTGCACCCTGGTCGTAGTCGTTTCTATGGACGTCATGCGACATTTACATCACTTGGCTCGTCGGAGGGTCCGTGTGACGGACACGATGTCGTTGACTGTGCTGGCGTTAACGGAGGAAGCAGATGAATAAGGAAAAGGGGCAACAACGAACCGAGGACCTAACCGAGGACTGAGCCAGCTATAACGCCCGTGTGGTTGGAGTGGGAGGACAAGTTTCTGCTATCTGACACAGATGACGTGGTAGAAGATGGAGGCGAAGATGGCGAGATAGAGGTTGGGCCGTGGGAGAGGTTAAGTTGGTGTGGGGGTAGAAGGTAGAGTTGGCGATGCAGCGGAGGGTAGCGCAGATGGAGAGGAGGGTGTCGCAGATGTGGAAGGTAGTGCTGATGTAAAGGGAGGTGTCGCAGGAGTAGAGGATGTAGGGGTTGTTTCAGAAGCGTTGGGTGAAGGCAACTGTACAGGGAAGACAGCCCACCATACACCCAGGCCTCATCGCTACCTAGAGGGATCTGAAATCAAGGACATGTTAAGTAAGTCAAATAGTCATATGACAAGTGAGAAGAGCTAGTGCAAAGGGCACGTAACGCGAGAGAGGCGCAAGAGCCAAACGAGACAACACTCACCGAAGAGCCGTAGTACGTTAACGGGAGGCTAATGTCGTAAAAGTCGCGGTTGGCTATGCAGCGGCATCTATCGCGAGTGAAGTCGAGACTGGCAACCACGAGGGTAATTGTTGGATAGGCGCAGTCATACGAGGGACGTCAACAAAGTGTCTGTCAGTCGTGCGGGTGCTGGGGGTTCAGGAACAGGTGCAGCAGGGATACGGCGCAAAGAGAACGTGGACAGCAGCAGTCAAGAAACGAGGCAGAAGAGGAAAGTAGAAATGAGAGAGGGTATGAAGATTGAAGGGAGTCCCGCTAGACCCAATCCGCCTTTGCTCCCACCCAACACCACGTGATGCAGGATACGCCACAGGCGCACCTTATATGGTAATCGTCTTCGGACTCGCATACGAAAGAACTCTCTCGTATTACCGCAATCAAGTACTTATGTACTTTGTGTCAGGGAATCATGACGGTAGCGGTGTAAACGCCGCCGCAATATCAAAACGTCAAGGTAAGGACAGCTGAGACGCAACCGGAGGAGGGAGGCGGGGTATTGGGCTCTGTACGGGGATCTGCGCCGGGTGGCAGTTGGTAGCAGCGCGATGACGATTCAGATCTTGATTCAGTGCAGCCTTGCAACTGCTAGTGCACTCGTCTTCGCAATTGGTATCACCAGTGATAAATGGAGGCGACATAATATGTGGCGTTCATGTTTGGACTTATCGTGGAATTGGGCATGGGAATAAGCGGTGCTCTGATGGACACGAGGCTTCCCCCCGGGTTACCCCGCTCAGGCTCCTAGTACCACCTCCCTTTACCACCACCAACCTATCCCAACTTATTCTTCCTTCGGTCTTATGCTAAATGCCTGCAACGTCGTTTCAAGCGATCCTCGATAAAGCCCTGGCCGACTACTGCGAGCAGATCGGCGTAGAACTCGACAAGCACCCCTTCGTCGACGAGCTTCGAGGCCGCGATTCCCCCGATGAAGTCCTTAAGCTACTCGAAATCAAGGCAAACGCATTCAGGGCCTATCGCGATGGAAATCGCAAATTGATCGACTGGCTTAACCCAGTCGTAAAGGTCGTCCATACACTTTCTGGCGTTCTTGGAGAAGCTGTGAGTTTGATGTGCTCAATGTGCTAGTTTGTCCTCTCGATATCCTTAACGTTCGGCTGCTAGCTTCCGTTCAAACCAGGGAAGGCCATCTTTGTAGGCGTGGATGTTCTAATAACGGTGTGTCCCCTGAATTTTTTCACTACACGTTTCCTAATACACATACTCCAGGCAGCCTCCGGTGTTAGCTCGAGCTACGACGCGCTTGTTGATCTGTTTGAATGTATCGGGAGCTTCCTCAAACGTCTTCGGATCTATACCGATGTCCCGTTGACTTCATCGATGACGGATATAATCGGCGAGATCATGGTCGAGCTGCTCTCCGTGTTCGCCCTCGCTACTAAGCAAGTCAAACAAGGAAGATTCAGTAAGTGAATCTTCATCTTCGATACATGCCGATAGCTCAATATGGGATAGAAAAATTTGCGAAGAAGCTGCTAGGAGAAAGCGAGATCGAGGCTGTGCTGAAGAGGCTTAACCGCCTCACTCAGGAGGAGGGCCGGATGACCGTTGCTCAGACCATGAAAGTGGTCCACGGACTTGTCAATAACGTGAAAGTGGTCATGAATGGTACGCAAACTGTTCTTGATTGTCTAACGGCTTGTGACCGAGTCCTTATCTTCGTAGATGGTAAAGCGTCAACGGAGGGAATCCGGAACGCTCTAGGTACGGTTTTCACCGGGTTTGCAGATCGTCTTCGCACGAATTCACCACGACGGTAGATACGATGCAAGAAATGGCGAGCAATATAAACAAGATCAGACGTTTGTTGTCTATGGATGCCCCAATTATCGACCAGTTGCGCTAACACAAGTCGTAGGTGACCTGTTACAAAAGGAGTCCAAAAATTGGCTCTGTCCTCCTGATCCGTCGAAGAATTACAACATCGGATGCGAATTCCATCGAGATGGAACTGCGATATGGTTCTTTGGAGGAAGCGTCTTCGCTGAGTGGAACACAAAAGGTTCACTTTTATGGATCTATGGAAAACGTGCATTCACAACATCTCCCTTGCGACTGTTCTCATTCTTTAAATCGTGCAGCGGGTTCGGGAAAAACCATTTTTCTGTAGGATATATTCCACCCCGTTCGCTTATATTTATTCATGCTCTGTGATAGGTCCTCAGTTTTCTGGAGGATCTCGTCAATTTAAATATTCCAAATGTACATATCTGCGTTTCTGGTCGCGCGGAGATCGACATTCGAAACGTTCTTGAGCCTTTGGCGCCGCTCCGGATCTCACTCCACGATGAAGACGGACAAAGTGCAGACATTTCTTCATACATTGACGCAGTGGTGCACTCTGATCGAAAGATGCGAAGATGGAGAGACGCGGATAAGCAGACGGTGATTAATGCGCTCTCAGAGAAAGCAGATGGGATGTAAGTAATTGTTGTCGTGCATTTTGAAACAACAACTAACTCAATGTCACACAGGTTTCGATGGGTGTTCTGCCAGTTGGAGGTCCTTCGTCGGACATTACCGGCACACATCCGAAGCGCTTTGGACGATATGCCGAAAACGTTGGACGAAACATACGAACGAGCGTTGCTGGAGATCGATGAAGATATGCGACAGGATGCGCAGCGCCTCTTCCAATGCCTTTCCGTATCAATTAGACCACTTCGTGTCGAGGAGCTTGCCGAAATTTTGGCAATTCGATTCAATGCAAGAGATCTTCCAAAGTTTAACCCCGAATGGCGACTGGGCGATGCAGAGGAGGCTGTTCTATCTGTGTGCTCCAATCTCGTCAGCGTCGTTGATATCCATGGTTCTCATGTTGTCCAATTTTCGCACTTTCCGTAAAGGAGTTCCTGACCTCCGATCGCCTCGCCACCTCGAGGCAAGATCTTTCTGGCTATTACATCGTCCCCCACTCTGCCCATACCACCCTTGCTCAAGCGTCCCTCAGTGTGTTGCTACGGCTTGATGACAGCATCGACAAAGACAGCATTCAGAGTTTTCCGCTCTCCGGATATGCTGCCGAGCACTGGGTTGACCACGGTCAGTGTGGGGACATATCGTCGAGCATGCAAGTCGCCATGGAACAACTTTTTAATTCAGAGAAGCCTTACTTCTCTGCTTGGGTCTGGATATATGACATTGATGATCCATGGAGGGGAGAGATGCCTACGACACGCCCTGAACGACCACAAGCAGCACCACTATATTATGCTGTTCTTTGTGGATTCCATGGCCTCATTGAACATCTGATAGCCACTTTCCCGAGGGATGTCGATGCCAGGGGAGGGTATTACGAGAGCCCATTGGTGGTTGCATTGAAGAAGGAAGACATTAACACCGCTTTGTCACTTCTTTGGCGAGGAGCAGATGCGAATGCTCGAGACAAGCATGGCATGAGCCCACTACATGGAGCATCACAGGATGGATTTACTGGTATTGTGCAAATCCTACTTGAACACAATGCAGAGATCAACCTTCCAAACCTGGACCCATTTGAAAGTGGTGCAAACATTGACTTCACTAAAATGGATGGTTGGACTCCTTTGCATTTTGCATCACAAAATGGGCATCTCGAGACTGCAGAACTGCTCATTCAACATGGTGCAGATGTGCACTCCCTTAAGAATGATGGCTGGACCCCTTTGCATTCAGCATCACAAAATGGGCATGTCAAGATAGCAGAACTGCTCATTCAACATGGTGCAGATGTGTGCTCTCCTATGAATGATGGCTGGACTCCTTTGCATTCAGCATCACATTCAGGGCATGTCACAATGGCAGAACTGCTCATTCAAATGGGTGCAGATGTGTGCTCTCTCACAAAAAATGGCTGGACTCCTTTGCATTCAGCATCACAAGAGGGGCATGTCAAGATGGTAGAACTGCTCATTCGACATGGTGTAAATGTGTGCTCTCTCACAAAGAATGGCTGGACTCCTTTACATTTGGCATCACAAGAGGGGCATGTTGAGACGGCACAAATACTCGTTCAAATGGGCACAGATGTGTGCTCTCTCACAAAGAATGGCTGGACTCCTTTGCATTCAGCATCACAAGAGGGGCATGTCAAGATTGCAGAACTGCTCATTCAAAGGGGTGCAAATGTGTACTTGCCTATGAATAATGGCTGGACACCTTTGTATTTGGCATCACATTCAGGGCATGGAAAGATGGTGGAACTGCTCATTCAACAGGGTGTAGATGTATGCTCTCCTGATACTGATGGCTGGACTGCTTTGCATTTGGCATCAACAATGGGGCATGTCAAGATGGCAGAACTGCTCATTCAACAGGGTGCAGATGTGTGCTCTCCTATGAATAATGGTTGCACTACTTTGCATTTAGCATCAAAAGGGGGGTATCAAAAGATGGCAGAGCTGCTCATTCAACAGGGTGCAGATGTCTGCTCTTCCATGAACAATGTTGGGACTCCTTTGCATTTGGCATCACATTCAGGGCATGTCAAGATGACAGAACTGCTCATTCAATGTGGTGCAGATGTTAGCTCTCATGACAGCAAACACCAGACTCCATTACACTTAGCAGCACTCAAAGGCAATCTTGACATTGTCAAGCTGCTATTTGAATCTGGTGCAGATTGTAGCATATGTGATGACAGTAATCAAACACCTTTGGACATGGCATCTGACAGTGCAGTTGCAAGCTTTCTATCTCAATCCATGACCACATAATGCTTAGCCATCAATTCCATAATTGATGGGTCAGCCGACGGTAAGATTCCCTCATTACTCATGGGCCAACCGACGTCGGCCGATTTTGGAAATTCTTCCGATGCTCATGGGCCACCTGATGTCCATTGTAAATATATTATGAATTAATGAAAAACAAAGTGTATGTAAAGTAATCAAGACATCATGAGCTCGGACCCACGGGTCTCGGAACTATGTGTAGGGGTGTCTCGGGACTATGGGGCTGGTCCCGAGTTGCGGTGACATGTACTGGTTTTAATTGAGACACCTTGTGAGACACCCGACATCCAGTGAAAATGAAAGTGTATCTAAATGACGCACAAAGTGTATGTAATATTATAAAGACATTGTGAGCTTCGAACAATGTGTCTCGGAACAATGTGTAGGGATGTCTCGGGACTGATTATGGAGCAGGTCCCGAGTTGCAGTAACATGTACCGTTTTGATTTCGGAAATCGTTCCGAGTCAGTATATAATATCTAGGAAATGATTCCCAAAGCATCTCTTGTGTTACTCCCGGTAGCCTTTTTGAGTACGGTGCATGTGACGTGCAAGTCTTGCACATGTGTAGGGGGGTCTCGGGACCTTGCTCGGGACTGTATATTGGGCCGGTCCCATGTTGGGTAACATGTGTCGGATTGGATTCCGACACTGTTCCGAGCCAGTATAATATGTCTCGGAACTGATTCACAATACATCTCTTGCTTCACTTGCAGGAGCATTTCTGAGGACAATTCTTGTCAGGCACGAGTCTTGTGCATTGCTGTGACATAGTACTGCCTGCAGAAATATAAGACTTGTTTTTCGCATCCCACTCATTGTACTAGAAGGAGAATGTCTCAAGGTATGACAAAGTATCAGACTCACATTTAAAGTAGGGATAATGCAATGACCGCCTCATTCAATCCGGTGCTCTCTCCACTAAGCATAGATAGCCTTCGCAAAGCGGAGTGACTGTTGTGGTTGTGAAATCCACGGCCAGCCGTGAATGCGGTGAACATATCGGGACTAAGCTTGAGGGTGAAGGTGTCTTGGTACCCGAGAAATGGGGGGAAGGGAGAGCTCTGCTCAAAGTCCATGAGTAATGAGCGTCGAGGGAGTCAGAACATTAAAATCTAAACTTAGGATCCGATAAACAGTATGAACCCGGTGGAATGTATATCGGGACTATCTGGACTTATTTCTGAGCTAGGACTTTAAATCTCGGAATTGGACAGCCATAATACTGTTATAGGCAATACATCTCGGGATAAGCGTTCAAAGAGTCTAAGTGGACTATGGTAAATATGTTGCATATTTGTGGCACGGGGTCTAGACATATTTCAATGGAGCAGATGTTATAGGAGTCAGTGCCTTCGTTGAACTCCTAGAGAGCTCCTCCCAGGCATGGGCATGAAGCGATGCATATGCTGCGTGCCCTGGAAGCTCATCCCGTACTGCGCAATTCCTCCACTCACTCCAAAGCTCTGCCTTAGCATGAAAATATGCGGGAACCCATACAGCCTCATTATGAATGCTGTCTTGTTCTTCTTTCCACCGCTCAAACTGTGCCTTGGCTCGGAGCCAATGAACCCGGTCAACTATGTCATTTATAAGCATATATAATACATTCCGGGATGATTATAGGAACTCACAATCATCGATCCATGATCCATCCCGATTGGAGGAAGTCCCGAAACTCCAGATCCAGGAAAGTTGTTGATTCCGTTGCCTAACCTCTGCTGCACCAAGAATAGCAGTATTGACTCGGAGGTCAGTCACCCGAAGTGCTGGCAGAACTGTTGAGTCGCCTGATGGGTCCAGGGTATTCATGTAAGCATCTCGTGCCATGCTGTAGGTACGGGCATGATCATGAACTGCTGCATCAACGTTGTGAACAGCTGTCCAGGCTCGGGACTTTGTCTTCTGAGTCCGGGCATGTCGCACCTGGGTCCGGAACAGTGTTGACTTGAATCCCAGAGCCAGACGGATCCTATGAAGTGCATCAGTTGCTTGAGCATAGCGTAATGCAGCCTCCTTTATTGCGAGGGGTTTGTGGTCATGGCGAACACACCAATCCCATCCGAGGGATGATGGAAGGAGGAGGGGGATATCTTCGGCATTGCCTTCAGATCTGTCTGTCGCATATGGCCTATATTCATGTTCTCCATGAGCTGCTTGCAAGAGGTCCGGTTCTTCGGAATCATCTATGTCATCGACCTGGTCATATTCGGAATAGTCACCCAGAAATATCATCGGGACGGTTTCAGTAAGTTCATGATTGAAAAGGAAGGCGTCCGATTGGTGTGCAAACGTATCAATCAGTTTTTGTAGACGGATCCGTTTGTTCTCAATGATCTGTGCATCCTCCATAGTGAGCTGGGACCCATGCATCCGGAGCTGATATCTAATTCTCAGCCTATTGATAAAATTAATAACAGAATTCAAAGATATGTTTCGGACCTCACTGTGTTTCCTGTATCTTCATTCCATAGGAAATCCAGGATGTCTGACCCCGAATAGAGTGATCTCCAATTTCAGCTACCACTAACTCTTGCTGGATAGTAGCGCGGGATGGAGCTGGAAACTTGCATCAGCTGTGGTGAAGGAATCCCGAACCTATTTTCATACCTTTTTCCTTAATAGTATCATAGATATCCATTACAGAAGGGCAGAACTGTCGATTGGCTTGAGCATCCTGGTCTTCCCGGAGCCACTTCTTTGTCTTATCCTTGAAGTGCTTGCTGAGGGCCTTATACGCGTGAGCACTGGCATCAAAGCTAGCCTGAAGGTTATTCCACCGCTTGAGGAGAGAAGGAACTGTGACTGGATATTAGAGCCATGTCAAAATGGGAAACAGATCCGACAAACCAATCCTGACAAGCTTCTTCCAATTGGAGTGATTGATATGAGCATCTAGAACCTCCTGCCGATGTGCAAGGGACATCCCCCGAAGGCTCCGGGATATGTTGTTCAGAGGAGCCCACAAGGTTTCTATGATCTCACCATCGACCTGTTTGGCTCCCGGAATATAGCTTGGAGAAAACCGGGGTAGACAGGAATCTTGGTGTCCATGTATATGGAACAGCCCAATCCCTGTGCGAAGCTCGAGGGAGCTGGAGAGTGATAGTTCTGGACTATTCTTCACCCTCTCTTTGAAGTGCACCCGGTATTGGCACATGATATCATACATGACTAGTGCAACTGGCATATCCTCCATGTTGTATGAGAGGGCCTTGCAGATGCTATAGTCCATATTGATTTGTCTGTCAGGTCAAAGATGAGATCTCCGGATATGATGTGCCACAAAAGCCATGCTCACCTCTCTCCTTTCTGGAAATCCACCACAGAAGTTGGAACAAAGAATCCATGGCAACACGCTGTTGCGCCAATGCCAGTGACATCAAGGTGGGCCCGACTCGAGTTAGCTTGCTCAATGGCCCTGTAAGTGTTGCATGTACCTGGCTTTTGGAACGTTAACTTGGATCGGGATCATATTAGAAGTCATGCCATAGATACCTGTATGACTTCTTTACCACTCCGAAGATGGGCTTTGTAAGTTTCGGGATTGGCCATAAAGGCCATCCCTGCAGATAGGGAAATGTCCCGCTCCCCAGACCGATGCTTCATATGCTCTGCAGAAAAGTTACCATCCATAATAAAAGTACGGATGAGCTGATCTCTGAAAGTCCATTGTGAGTGCAGGGATTCTGGTCTGGCGTCACAGAAGATCACCTACGAGGTGTACTGTGCTTTCCAGTCCTTTGGGAGGTTAATACCGGGTTGTGGGCATGCCGGGCAGAAGATGGCCATTGAGCCATCTGCAACGGGCTCCACATCCTTCCGGTGGCCAAGTCCACATTCCATCCGGTTCCGAAGGTCTCTCCACTGTCGGGATGACCTCAGAAGTTGCTTGTACCGATTCTATGTGCCTGCATTAGATCTGACTATGGGAGGGCATAGAAGCATACCGGGACGTCGTTAGGGAACATTTTACTTGTCATGATTTGCAGCTTTGAATAGTATTGCTGAGCCGTGGTCTTGCATTCAAGGTTATCTCTAAGAAAGTCCTCCAGCACTGTAACTGTGAAAACAGTTTCAACTTGCTTGAAGGTTGCTGGAAAAAGCCCAGCTCGGAGGAGCTGTGCATCTTCTTTGCCCCCATCGGAACAAACACAGAATACGACTTCCATGGCAAATATACCACCCCGATCAACTACAGTGAAGAGTGGGTTTCCAGAGCCTGCTGTGCGTGTGCGGGCAGCACCGGCCTCAATAGATTGCATTGGCACATCTGAAAGAGCAAATAGAGTGTCCGAAAACATAGGCCCCGACGGTCGGGACTCCGGCTGCGGTGTCTCCCGTGGTGTTGGCAGCTGATCAGCATCCTCCAGAGCTTCGGGGCCACATTCTGGAACTGGTCAGAGAGGGGCAGACTGAGCACGTCCACTAGAGTCACCTTTCTGACTGGAATGGGCTACCTGAGCTGCACGGATTCCCTTACATTATGGTGAGCACAATTAATTATTAGGATGGAAGATATGGATATACTTCAACTGTTTTAGGACATGGAGCACCAGCATGCCCAAGGCAAAGAGCAAACCCCAGTGACTGAAGGGACACCTGCGTGTAATGTGTTGCTGTCCAGAGAAGCGGCCTATGGAAGGGGGAATGCCGGTGTGCAACTGGAATACATATCCTACAGAATGATGGTGACCCGAAGCAGTCTGGACACTTGATGCATGCCGGTCTATTGCACACAGAACAGCTGTCAGAAGCGGGCTTGGCCTCCATATCTAGTAGTAGATGAAGATTCTTGTTCCGGAACTCTGTCCATTGCTCCATCGGAGTCTACAGAATATCAGCATGTCTATTATTATATGTTGATCTGGGCGTACAGTAGCTCGTTGCTGACTCTCCTCTGTTGTTGGATCGGGAAGGAGATACTCCTGGTCATCCAAATATGGATTGTCTTCGGCAGGATGTGCAGTAGGGATGACCTTCTCTGGCACGTGAGTGTCACTGGAATTGAGCTGTGGCGGTGAATTCTTCTTCGACTTCGAAGTCTGACCGGGACGCTCCTGCATCGGAAGGACAACCGGGACAATCTTCTCCTTTGTCCGGATTGTTCCCCGCTTGGTTTTAGTGTGTGTAACTACAACCTCTTCGATGCCCTTTACAGCATTCGGAACGATCACATCTCGACACCGAGGCATAGTGTGCAATAGGTATGAGGATATAATATGCGTGAAGGGTAATGGGGGAGGTGGTAGTTCTGGGTGCTCTCCAACTGCATTAAATGTTACTGGAGATGATACATATATTGTCATAGAACCATTCATGATTATTACCCCGATGAATATCTCATATGTAAAGTGCACACATACTACTCAAGTGTGAGATGTTTTGGGAATAGTGCACAAACGCGCTTGAGATGGCATTCCAACCAAATGATATATACTATACAAAAATTGAGATTTCATATTTGATACCCAAGAACACAGTAAAGGTATTTCTATCCATCAAAGCCTGTCCCTACACTGACATGATAGTTCATATCGGAATCAGCTTCCTGCAGGACATATTGTGAATGGTATTAAAAAGGGTTCAGTCCAGAACTGCAAACCTTAAGGGGATTGGTCGCAGTGGACTTTGTTATGTCACTGGACCGAGCCTCATACAGTGCCTTGGCCATGATGGATGCATTCTCATAGTCAATACATAGGCCCCTGATCTCGTGAATGAAATCATCGAACTGGAGGATATGTTAGATGTCTGGAATCCTTCAATATGATTCATTACTTACCAATCCCACCGACGACGTCTGTGAATTATGAGCAGAGTCCAGGTGTGCAGGAATGACATCATCCAGAGATGTCTGGGCCTCGCCATCGGAATCGGAATCTAGATATATGACATCATCCACCAAAGTTGGGACATTGTTGGCAGAGTCCAGATCCACAGGGACGATGTCATAAAGGCATGCCGGAGATTCGGAATTGGAATTGGAATTGGACTCGGGACGTGCACAAACAATGTCATCGGGATTCTCCAGTCCAAACATGTCATCTTCATCGAATGACTGCACCTCCGATCCGTCCTCTTCTTCAGGGTCTGAGATGCTGGTGTAGAGTGGGTGAGCATATTCATCACATGTATCGGGATCGGATTCCATTGTGAATGAGAGGGAGGGTAAGCGTGTGAGGGACCCCGGGATGAATGATGGGTCTCAAGTGTGCGCTTTTATAGCCATTTGTACATTGCTATTTCTGGCCACCGGATATATAGTACATACTGTCTAAAGATGTGATATGTAGCCGCTGCAAACGTGTGGATGTCTTAGCATATGTGCATGCATCACATTTCAGCGCCTAGCGATATCCCATCACCCGAAATGACATGTTCAGAGGTTTCTATGATCCCTGGTTGGCCATAAGGTGAACCTGGCCCCGACTTATTTAGGATGGGTATCCCTTATTCTGACTTGGAACTGCATACATATAGTTTCCGACTCCAGAGTTCAGACATACAATTGTATATCATACCAGGACTGTCCACAATATACCACTCCGAACCTTAGCTAGATACCAGACTCCAGTGACAATGTACATACGATCAAAAAAAGACAATGATGTTATTGGTAGGATTAACCCTTCCCTGCCCCCCTGCCTGCATCCCGTTCCCTTAAATAGAGACCGGAGTGAATAAAATTTCGTATGCGAAATGAATATCATACCTTTCTTTCTCTACCAATTCATACCTGCCTTTCTCTGTTAATTTGATCGGTCGGGTGCTTCGTCTAAGAGGAGGAGTAGATTTCCCTGGCAGTGACGGAGCCTCAGCGCCTCTGTAACGCCTCTGAATGAATGTCCTCCTCGGAGGTGTCTGCGGAGAAGTATTAGATCGTCCTGGAATTGTTCCGGGCGTGTATGGAAATCAAGGTTAATAAATATTTATCAGTTATAGTTGCAAGAAACTCACCCTGAATAGTAACCTCCGAAGGTGAATGTGACCTGGTGAGCGAAGCGGCTAAGGTCTGCGTGTCCTGTTGGCGTGCTGTGCAGCTGGTTGGTAAAGGTGAAAGTGGCCAACACGTTGATTTGCTTACAGGAATGAGACGCAGAATCTGGGAATGATGGAGTGGAATCCTCTGTGAGCCCAACAATCTCCTCCGGGATCCTTGAAACTCTGTGCCTGGGAAGGGGCGATGGAGATGGTTGATCGGGATGGGGAGAAGGGCACTCCAAGTCACTGTCGTTAATATTGTCTATTTCAGCACCAAAGTCTTCTTCATCGGAATCATCAGAATCATTGTCAGAGGATGATTCCTCCTGTCTCGAAGAGGAATCACTATCAGAGGATGAGGGGACTTCCAATCCTTTTGCGATTCCGGTGGTTCTGGAAAATAGTACATCACCATCGAGGAGCTCACATGATGGGTTCCAGATAAGTGCTGTCAGTCCATCCTGCTCACGCTGCCTCCAGTGATCGAGTAGTCGGAACACCTCGGCACGACGAATCTTTGATGGATCTGCCCAGATAAACCCTTCCGGATAGCATTCCTCCAAGATCCATGCCGGTGGGTTCTTACACAGCCTAGACCATCTGATTCTAGCCTGCTTCCTTCCGGAAGTGTATCCTGATTCTCGTATCTTAGAAGGCATGTATGGAATGTACTTTAAGAACGCACGGATATGGATAGAACAGTAGTCCCGAAGCATGGTTTGAAGACTCTTGGCGTGATATGTGTCTGCCAACGTCACGGGAGGGATTGCCGGCCTCCCATCGGCACCGATCTTTATTTCGATCCGAGTCTTATTTGTCTTAGGCCGATTGAAGAGACTTGGCTCGGGATCTGTGCACCCCATGAGTTATAACATTGGTAACATGCCCGATATATCCCACATACCTTTGGAAAAGCATGTTGCGGCATATTGCATCCATGCCAGCCATAAATTGACATCTTTCCAGTTTGGGCAGAAGTCGGTGAAGGCAGTCCCATTATCCAGAACCTTATTCCACTCATCCCTGCCAATATAACGTTTACTCCCTACCGAAGGAGAACTTTGAATAACATACAAGCATGCTCTAACCGTTCCGGTTTCATCCTCATATGCCACGAGGACTATGGAGCGTATTCCACACGTTTTGAAGAGCTGAGTTTGGAAGTCCCGAATGATCCGGCGCCTGTAAGCTGTATTTGCCATTCTAATTAGATGCATCAGCACAAAAATGACGGGATCCATCTCTTATCGCGTACTTTGCTTGGATATGCTTTGGGGGCTTTTCATCGGACCATTCCTTTGCACGAACAGCATAGGAGTCCTGGTCCTCGCGGGAACGCTCCTTCCATAATCGGGTTGTTGCATCTTGTAGGGCGCCAAGATATGCCTGAGATCCCGGCACATCCCCAGATATCTGTCCAGTTAGTTCCCCGATCTTATCCTTGTTCTCATGATAGAACACCTTCCGAGCAGACCACCTCCGAGTGAACCTGATGAGCTGGCGATGGGGGCGATCATAATGGTTATAGAACCATGTCCTGACTTTCTGCAAATCATATTCAGTGCATGCAGTATCGATACAACATCGGAACCTCACCTGCATTGCCTCCTTCTTGTCGAAAGTAGATTCTGGGGGCCAGAGCGCATAGAGCTCCCCAATGGCCATCCCAAGAATCTTTTTGCGAGTATCTGTGTCAGCATTCTGGAACTCCTTAACATATGCCTTAAGGATACTGGCATCGCTTGGGGTGATTGAGAATCCTTCTGTAAGAGGGAGGATCTCAGGGTCCGATAATCGCTCTTCCTCCCCGGATGACATGGCTAACGACGTGACGTGTGATGGATATGTATGGGAGAATTTGGGGCTGGGAGAGATGATGCAAATACTAGAGTTATCGCAACCTATTTATGCATACATGCGTGCCCCAATGTATGCTCTGCAAGTATGTGAACACACACATAGTATGGTGCATTCTCTGCCATCCCAACTTGTACCGGCCTGTGGAATTGACATGCACTACATTCCGAGCATTTCGGAACACACATGCGAAGTAAGCCATGATGTTTGTCCCATAGAACTCGATACCCGGAAGCACTTTGGATCCGATCAGATATTGTTCCGATGGAAGTTGCTGCCATCCCTGAATTTGTCCCGGCATCAGGTGCAGTTTAATTTGCGCCCACCATTCTATCCATCTATTATGTACACGAACACCCATTTAGTCCTCACAGCATTAAATATTATGTTCAAAGACACATTGTTTGTCTCACACTGCTGCCATCGCTAAATTAGACCCTGCATCGGGTACTGCTTTATGTACACCTGCCATACTATCCATCAATTTGACAAAGGCATACACATTTAGTCCTTGCAGCAGTAACTATTACGTTCCAGCGCAATAGCACCATTCTAGATGCATGTATAATGTTAAACATTTGAATATGATGTCATCCCGATAGAGGCGTCACAGGTAGGTAAACATGTGCATGCTAGCAATCTGAATATGTCATTTATTTAAGTTCCTGACCATGCTGCACCGACCCATACATTCACACGGAATCTAAATCAGATTCTGATAAGCACCTGTTCCAGGTTTTACATTATGTACATGAATGTACAGGTCATAACATGTAATGCTCCAGAAGGGCCAGCGCATTAGTGTTTATTACTTTTGATCCTGTGTGTATGTGTAAATATAATATTTCACATCTATGATCATCCCGATGATTACTGATGTGTGTGTAATAGCATTGGGCAATGTTATATGTCCGTGCAAACGGACACGGCATCCGATTCTGATCACAGTACCGATTAAGATAACCAAATACATTCACAAACACAAATGTCTCATGAACCTTACCGATCCCAGATCCCGATCTAAACTCCCATCGAGACCAGAGCCGTGAGCAGATAGTAGATAGCACAGAAGAACATGATTTCGAATTTGTATCATACAGTACACAGATTTGTCTATTTATCTTTATTCACCGTCATCTTTTTCTTCAGACCTTCAGTAAGATACTGAATATCTTCATACATGTCTTGCACATTGTCCATGAGTCGTTCAAACCTCACCAACATCTGTTCATCTGTTGGAGGGGGCGAGTCGAACGTCCCCTCACGCCGCACAGTGACAGGATCCTGCACTTCCTGAAAACAGGATATCTATCAGGCCCGAGTCATAATGCAGTTTGGGATCGCTCACCGTGTGTTTCCCGGGTCCCGATGGCTCGGGATCAACGGCCATCTCGTTCGAATCGTCCAGAATCGTCTGAAGAGTTGTATTCGGGTCGTCGGTAAGTAGTAATGATGGGGCGACGTAGGTACTTACTACTACGTGCTCTGAGGAACGTTTCACAATCGGAATGGGATCGGGATCGGGTTTGATCACGGGACCCGGCGTACTTGCAGCAGACGTCGGGGTCACTGTGTTCCGCCTCAGAAAGCGGAATGTGGTCGGCAGTGGCACATCGGACTCTGATCCCGTGTAGGATGGCACGGGGGAAGCCTTAGGTTGCTTCGGCTCCGATGCCGGGTAGGATGGCGCGGGAGGAGCCTTAGGATGTTTCGGCCCCGACGCCGTGTGGAATGGGGCGGTAGGAGCGCTAGGTTGTTTCGGCTCCGATGCCGTGTGCGATGGCGCGGGAGGAGCCTGAGGTTGGTTCGGCGCCGGAACACGAAGGGAGACAGGGCGAGCGCGAGGAGGCATCAAGGGGGTGGAATGAGCTCTGAAAGACGTGCTAGTGCTGGAAGCGGTACTGGAAGTAGAGGAGGAAGGGGGAGCCTTTCCCACGTATCCCCATTTCCCTAAAAGCTGCTGTCAGCTCTGCGGTGTGGGCATAGAATGCAAAATAAAGTTTTACCAGATTTGGATGTGTTTTCACTCATTTTGCGACTTAATAGGATGCAGGGAGACGGGCAATGGCAGAGTGGAGAGGATCACAGCAGACGGCGGGTATATCACCCGATTGCAGCGGTCGTTCACCACACCTACGATATCACGGCCCGGAAGAGATTCGATTGGGGCGATCAAAGCGTTTGACGTCTTAGAACCGTCTACATGCGGCATTCAGCTGTAACCCGAGTCCTATCGATGATCATATGCGATTTATCCGGATTGGGATAGATCGTCGCCCCGATCGGGATTGAGAATAATATCCCGGTCTTTACATAAAGATTATCATTTCGGGTCTGCGCCTCATCGGGGCCCAGAGTCCCGAGAACAAAGCCCTATGAATTGTGCGATTGTTTCACCCCACTCTGTAACTACCAATGCCTCCTAGACGTCTTGTCGCCCGTACCCCTCCCCCTCCCCCCCCCTCCTGCGCTCGAGCCCTTTCCATCGCTCTCCCAGGATGAAGAAGAGCTATTTGACATCGCTGTCCGACTCGACTCCGCCCTTCGCGAGTTTGAGGCTAGGGACGGTGACGTAGACACGCAGTTCTATGTCAATTGTATCATTGAAGAATTGGTGAGTAGGTTCAGGCTTGGATCGGGTTGGACTAACATATGGAGTGCAGACAGATGCGGAGGCTCTCTGCGAATCAGGTAGCCCCCGCATGCACCCTATAATCGAGTACATCGGTGGGGAGGTCGCTGAGGCTGGCAGAGCGAACGAGGGTCTCGATCTTTTCTCTCTCACGTTGCGTACAGCCGAGGAATGGTGCTCTGAAGCAGCGCAGCACTGTCCAACCGAGACCGGGGTCATTCACATCCCTGATCTCAGGCCTTTCGTTGTTCGGATCCCCGCAACGCACCGTTGGTGGCTCCCACCAATTCCACACAGCCGCACAGAGGATACAGGTATGAACAGCTCTCGGCATTCACACGCAATTTGAGACATTATCCATTTAGAAATGGCGCCTCCTACGCGTCCTCATATTCCGGTTCCGGTTCCGGGTCCCGCTTCCGGTTCTGGTCCCGCCTCTGCCTCCACCTCCGCCTCCGCCTCTACCAGCACCCGCACATCGTCCCGGGCACGTGCACCTGTCGTCTATGCAGATGCGCACGATGACGATGACGACATTGATATGGGTAAGCGTGGTGAGGAGACTCCACGACGTCAAACTAGATCGTCATCAAAGCGCGCCGTTACCTCTCCCACTGCCGAGGCTCCCGACCCTCAGCGCCCCCGAGTTGTGGATCCGGTACGTGACGTTTATTATAATCTCGGACCGGGTAACCTATGATTCGGTACAGGATGCCTGCGGGCAATGCGCTGCGAGGTACCAACTCTGCGAGCCCTTCGAACAGAGGGTCACGGCACTGGCATGTAACTTCTGCACGATACAAAAAATCCGATGCTATCCGAAGGCGAAGTGGGCACAGGAAGAAGAAGAGGCCCAGGAGACTCAGAAGATCGAGGATCAGAAAAAACCCAACAAAGGTAAGGGAAAGAAGCGGAACGTCGTCGTTGGTGTGTGCCGTCCCGCTCCTCTCTCTTGCCCATGTCAACTAACATATGATGCAGAATCCGTTGATAACCTTTCCTCGGCCATCGACTCACTGAAGAGCGAGGTTTCGGAACTCCGATCTGATTTCAATACAAAGCTTGCCGAGGCGTCGCAGGAAATCGTGAAACTCCAATCCGAGTTCGGCATGAGGATCGGAGAGGCATCACAAGAAATTGTGGAACTCCGCAAGTATTCGCTCCAGCAGGACCAAATGCTCCGTGGGTTGTGTCTGCAGGCCGGTGTGAGTGTTTCGTCACTCAACCTTCGAATTCCGCCGCCTTCCACGCGTCTTCAAATTCCGCCGGCTCCCACCCATGATGAGCAAGCTGCGTCAACGCCCTCTGCCTCTTCGGTCATCAGCAACGTTTCCTCGACCTCTTCTCATCTTCATCTCGGTTCTCTTATGATCGATAGCCCCACCCCTGGCACAGCCAGTCTACCCTTGGCTGGACTGTCGGGATCGGGTTCCGGTTCCGGTTCCGGTGTACAGCGGGCGCAGATAAGAGGTATTATTGTCTACACTTCAACAATACAATGTGCTAAAAGAACTGGAACGCATTTCTCTAGCAACGGACGAGATTGTCAGGACCACTTCGGGGCAAAGCGTAGCGCCATCTAGGCCTCCTTCGGCTCAGAGTGTGGCGGGGTCCCGTAGAGCGTCACGCACGCGTTCGTAATCGTTTTCATGTATTACCGAAGTGATGTTTGTACATACCATTTCCAGCCAATGCTGGAAGAATGCTTTGAGTCGAATTGCAATTTTCTTTGCGTGCTCGCCACTTATGATCTGAAAGAGCATCGTCCATAGGCGGGTGTCTGGACCTTGGTCAGTATCAATCCCGACACTATCATCCTAAGGCAGGGCCAATATCGAGTGTGTATTTATGATTTTTATTGTGACTATGTAGCTTTGAGTATGAATGGAAGCTGATACGGGATGTGATGTACGACGGTTCCGACTTGCTATCATCCCCCGGGATGATCGCAGATGAGCTAGTGACTGACGCTCAATCTCGATTTCACATTGGATCAGTTTTGTGACCGGACCAATTCTGACATTGGATGTATCGACTGCGGATTGACTCCGAGTCGGTATGTGACTTGCGACCAATTCGAAATCAATGACGTTCCAGACTGTATCATTTCGGGGTTGATCCCGATTCGGGGCACGAATCAATATTAATCCCGACTCATGATCAGCTTTGACTCGGAACTTACCGCAACTATTTACGAAGCTTAGGATTAATCTCGACTTAACCTTGATACATACACGGGTGTCGTTGTACCAGTAGGATTGATTCTGACTCAGCATGCAAGTTGGAATTAGCCTTAACACGGTGGAGACCCTGGCTCGGGGCATGACTGAATATCAACCCCGACTCGGTATCAAGAATTGATGTTTCTCGGGATCAATCCCGACTTGGCCTTGACCCCGACTCGGGGCACGACCCAATACTAATCCCCACTCGGCATCAATTTCGACTTGGGATTGACCAGGAGAATCGATGTTTCTCGGGATCAATCCCGATTCGAGTTTGACCCCGACTTGGCATCAACAACAATTCGGGATTGACCCCGAGAATTGATATCTCTCGGGATCAATCCCGACTTGAGTTTGACCCCGACTCGGCATCAACTTTGACTCGGGATTGACCCCGAGAATCGATGTTTCTCGGGATCAATCCCGACATGAGTTTGACCCCGACTCGGCATCAACTACGACTTGACCTTGACCCCGACTCGGGGCACGACTGAATATTAACCCCGATTCGGCATGGCATCAACTATGACTCGGGAGTGACCTGGAGAATTGATTTATCTTGAGATTACGGTGAATACCCTGACTCGGGCAGGACTGAATATCAATCCCAATTCGGCATCAACTTTGATTCGGGATTTACCCCGAGAATTGATGTTTCTCGGGATCAATCCCGACTTGACTTTGATCCCGACTCGGGGCAGGACTGAATATCAATCCCGACTTGGCATCAACTTTGATTCAGGATTGACCCCGAGAATTGAGTCAAAGTTGATGCCAAGTCGGGATTGATATTCAGTCGTGCGTGCCCCGAGTCGGGGTCAAGGTGAAGTCGGGATTAATCCCAAGATAAATAAATCCTCGGGATCCATCCCGATTTGATTTTGACCCCGACTCGGCATCAACTTCGATTTGCGATTGACCCCGTGAATTGATTTATCTCGCGAATAATCCCGACGTGACCTTGACCCTGACTCGGGGCACGACCGCATATCAATCCCGACTTGGCATCAATGTTGACTTAGGATTGACTCCATTGATGTAGCTGGGGACTAATACGATTTGACCTGGATCCTAACTCGGGACACGAATCAATATTAATTCTGACTCGGGAATAACTATGCCTCGGGATTTGCCTCGAGTATTCATGCAACTTAGGATCAATCCCAACGGGACCTTGATCCTACCGCTAAATCGTGATCCCGACTCGGTATTTATTTTACTCGGGATTGACCCCGAGTCTTGATGTAGCTCAGAATCGATGCCAACTCTATCTTTATTGCTACTTCTAGTATTGACGTGTGATTAAGTCCTGCTCGGGGTGTAAGTCGGGATCAGCCTCAACGGGGGATTACCACGACTGTGTATGCAAGTCGGGATCAACCCCGAGTCCCAACGTTTCGATGCCGAATTTGGGTCAGTGCCGACTAGGGATATGTCTTGACATTAACTCCCCTCCGAACAACCCCTGTGTCGAAACCGGAATGAGGATGGCTGTTTAGTATACCCTCATCCTGTGTCGGGATCAATTTCGAGTTCCACCTCTAATAATGATCAATCCCAAGTCGACACTAATCCCTATTAAGAACAGTCGGGATTGCTGATCTCAATTAAATTCGATTATCAGCACTCATCCCTAGTGTGTGGCTGATTCCGACTTTGGATTTATTTACACCTAGGGTAGAATCCATCTCAGATGTCCATTTAGCTTAGACCCCGAGTCAGGAGTGATTCTAAGGCGTGGTGTATACCAATCCTGGACTATTATAAACAGGTGGCTCACTCAGTTCCGTATCTGCTTTGCTCTATACGGGCCTGTACGTGGGACCGGTGCTAATTCAAAATCGGAGTCGTGAATGACTGGCTCCACCAGTCCCGAGGCTCATTAAGACTTGAATACTAAGACGCTGTTCCTAAAGACGCCATTCCGAGTTAAAATTAAACATATCGGACTGATCTATTCCGATGCAATGTAATGCAAGCTGGGATACCCACTTGGCTGGAACCTCACTCAGGAAATGACACTCGGGAGTTGGGACTGTTAATACCGAGATAATCCCGAGGTGTCTGCGAGATATTGCTGACATTGTTATGGTTCTCGGGACTCCATTGCAGCACACCAAGCCGGGATGATGCCGCTATATGAATTCCATTGCTCTCCCACATTTGTGCACGCCCCTAATTACTCCACACATGGTTTATCCTGACATAGGGCTCATTTCCTCGACTACCATCCCACCTAGGGGACAATTATTACTAGCCGATGTCGGCTGACCCATGAACCTCCAAAGAATGTTTCAAATCGGCCGACGTCGGTTGGTCCATGAGCCATGAGGTAATATTACCGTCGGCTGACCCATCAACCATGAAATTCATGGCTGATCATTGGCTGCCATGACACTTCCCCTGACACCTCCAATTGGAGCACAAAGTCTGACAATTAACCTACTGAATCAGCACCTAAACATTGTGCAGCTACGAGACCTGGCACCATTTGGAGAGGATGTGGAATCCCCCCACCATAGGCAAACTTCAGTGTACACTGCATCAAAAAATGGACAGATTTACATCGTCTGTTCATTACTTGACCGTGGTTCTGACCTCGATGAAAGGGACAACTATCGCCGGACTGCATTGGCTGTGGCATCAAGGAATAGAAAACTTGAAGTGGCAGAACTGTTGATTGAGCGAGGTGCGAATGTGAATTCCAGAGACGTGCGTGGCCAGACCCCGCTTCATTCTGCCATAGAAGGTGGAAACGTTGACGTTGTGCGATTATTACTTGATCACAACGCCGACTTGAATGCATGCGGGAGAGACCGAAGGACTCCCTTAGATTTAGCCACGTTTTATGGACGTTTCACGATTGCTGAGCTCTTACTAAAACGTGGGGCAAATCCGAATGTTCGGAATAAAGACGGGCGAACACCAAGAGAAGAAGCATTGGCGTTCAACAATGCCCGGATTGCAGAGTGGCTGTTGGAGTATAGTGGTCAGGAACTAACATAGAGGTAGTAACCCGCCGCAGATTAAGGAACCAAATTCTGTTTCTTGGTCTGTTTTCTGCCTCCCTTTTGATTCGTCATGCATGACTGACTTTAAGAAGGTTACTGCCTTACCCGGAACCGTGCACTTTCCTTAGCATGCTGCACTGGAAATCTGTCGCATCACTGCCAGTAGTGGACAAGGTAGTGGATATGCATGTCCTGAACAAGCTTGATTACACTCGCGAGTTCTGACGCCCGAAAGGCCGTTACGACTTACGAACGAGTCCGAATTGTCCGTATTTGACGCCGTTTTCAATGTTATTTGTATATATTCTGTTGGTTGCTCTAGTATTTTAAGTTGCTGCACGCGGAGCGAAGGATTATCGATTATTTGTCTTGCTTGCACTGGCGGGTGTATTTCAGTTTTTCGTGTTGTGGCGAATGTGTGAGCCGCCAACGGCTGGTAACAAACCCGAGATGAGCTTTTCCAAGTTGCAGCGTGCATCTATTCGGGAATAAATCGCACAAAGTCCTTTCATGTCATCAATGCCATCGTTGGAACATCCAGAGATTGTACGTCTGTGCTAACAACATCGTTGACGTGATTCACCTTTAAGATTACATCACCACTGTAAGGACTATATCCTTTCTAGGCTCGTAGACTACGCATTACTTGATTGCTAAGCTTTGTACTATATACTCAACTCTTGGCTACGGAAAATGAACATAATACCTTTCGTCTCGCGTTAACAGTTCGCGTTTGCACTTCCATCCAGGCCTGCTGCCTGCGTCCTTCCGTGTCCCCTTTCCCTTTCCCTCTAGACTTTACACTGAACTCGTATTACACCCAGCGTCTTTGTCTTGCTACACCACAACTGTCCACTGTCCACTTGTCTCGCCTATATTACTGACACAGGCAGCTCAGGCTTGAAGTACCATCGTATCTTAACACATGCAACGGCGGTGAGAGTTAATAAAGATACCAAATCAAAGGTCAAGCCTCCACGATACACAGACTTAAAGATTGCGCCTAGTATGCCTTGACAGCCTGAGAAAGTGCCAGTGCAACGGACACACACCATCCTATGACCTACCTCCGGTTACCTTAGACTTCAAGCGTCAAGGCGCTGATCTGGTGGCTTTATCGACACTAGGGAATCCGCTGGATGGAATTCTGTATTAAGTAAAGAGGAATGTCGTTAAAAGTCCCGAAAAATATGTGAGAACGTTGAGCAACTTTTGAATGCAATCGTTCAGACGCTATTGATTCCCTCAGGCTGTTCTGGCAGATGGGATGAACCGGTCAGCGGCGGACAACTAAGGGTATATGCGTCTTGTCGTTGTGCTTCCTTATGTAGCGGTTGCCAATAAGCATCTATGTTTAAGGGAGCAGGCGAGACGATACGCAACTTCTGAGTCCTGCCGGTTTAAACACCTCACGTAGCCGCCACCATGCACAGTACGCGTCATCGCAGTGGACTCCACGCACAGTTTTAGCTGCACGAGTGCCAGAGCGCTTTCTTGCTCGACAAATTTGCGCCGTACGCGGATGATAAGGCCCCCCGCGGTCGCGGGCAAGAGGAATGCATGAGGCGAACGGGGATTGAGACGAGCGGGTCGGCTTAGATTCAGCACGCTATATCCAGACGCCCTCATAGCACAAACTAGAAAAAGGGTAGGAGGGGGAGCCGCACCTTCGCCTTGCAGTAGTTTTGATCGCTGTCATTGACTTTCGGGCAGACTACGAGTGCCATTAGTTGAGGTCCCGCTTCGTCGATGCGATCGCAACGCGGCTGTCTGGGTTGGCCTGTAAGAACTTGGACTCCGGACCCGAGGCGTGCTCGAAGTGGGCGAAGAGGTTGGTGTAGCGGTGGTACTAGGTCATGGAAGCGGCAGACCTTGACGCAGATAAGACGGGAGGTGATAGGCGGTTAGCATCCCTACTGCGTGGAGGTGGAGAGCATGGCCTGGATGAAACCGGTGCAAGAATGTAGCAGGCCAGACGGCACCTAGCGTCCTGTTGGAGGTTATGATTAGTAGAAATAATAGTAGACAGAGACGTGGGACCACAAGCCCACCATTGACACCCTCCGTCTGCCCCATCCGATGGACGAAATTGATATTCTTGTTCATATCTGTTTGCGTGCGACATATGTAACAAGACAAGGGAAAGGGATACAAGGGTCCCATGAAGCTTCTTGTTCCGGAGTCCTGCTAATCTGTTTAAGTACACTCACTCGACGCAGCTTAACAATCAAGATTTCGGTTGGATATTTCTTCTAAATTGTCTTCCTGTTCTACGACAAGTTGTTGCAAGGACCATTGCGCTCTGCCAGAGAAACAGCTTAAGGCAGTGTGGGAGTAGCCACGACAAGAGGCCAAAGGGTAAATGACATAAAAAAAAAGAAAATAAGTTTTCAAAGTGAGAGATGTATGTGCATAAGGTAGACTTTCAAATGGACTGGCCAAGCAAAAACCAAGTCAAATGTCGTCCGCGGTTCATGCAAGCTTGGTATTCCCTTCAACTGCCTCCAGCTCTTTCTGGAAGCAGGATGTGCCTCTTCCAATGGGTCCTGCAGTACCTTCTACCCTCTCTGCGGGCCAATACGCATCCCCAATGACGGCATATGGGCCTACCCCACCAGGCTCCAGCAAAGATGAAGAATTGGCCAGCTATCTAGATGCTCTTATTCCACGTCCTGGGTCCCGCATCTCACGTTCACGTTTGCGTCCGTGTCTTCCGCGAACGCGTTGTCCCCCCGCCTGCCCTCCCAAACTCACGTGTATGGCGCGATTCGGCAACTACATTATCAACTACACTATCGCACATGAGCGATATTGACCCATGACGCCAGTAGACGTTAAGTCTTGAAGGGGGGAGGAACAGGCGGAGGGGTGGACATCATATTCTCCCATGCTAGCGCATAATAATAAAAAACGGTGCTCACTGACCACACATAAACCCAGCCCTCTCCCCCGATACGGGATGGGTACCGTCACGATGTCCCATATTTGCACGTAGTTGCGCATTGAAACCGCTCTGGCCTCCAGCTCGTTGTCGGTGGGTCACTAGCCAAGAAAAACCGACTTTGTTGACGGTGATGTCGGTGTGGCTGACCGCTCGGGGCATAACCAGCTCTGTCGTAAGATGCTGGTATTCTGATGGCCTCAGCTGGGCCGCGTTGGTCACTGCCGATTCTAGATCATTTCCTGCATCATTGACCGTTCGCCACTACGCAATAACCATTGCTACGAGACATGTGAGAAGTTGAGATTGAATGCAAGCAGCGGGAGAAGCAGGAGCATCAGGTCTAAATGTTGTCTCGTGGGACTTGGGGAAATTGAGGCTCTGGGGCGAAACCGGAACCTCAACAGGCTGCTGGCGCGAATTGACGTGGTGTCAACCACCGTTGGCTGCTGATTGGCGTGTTGATTTATGTCCGAAGGGTGATGTGATGGGGGGTAGTCGGATATGGGTGAGGATATCGCAGGAATGGATGTGGAATGTAGGGGTTAAGGCAAAAGTGGTGGATGAAATAGTGAATGATGACGGCTCTTAGGAATACAGCCCGTCAATGACTCAGATCCCGTCAGTAAATAGAGAAACACCTGAAATCGAGGGAAGTTTAAGTAGACCAAACGTACGACAATAAGGTATTCGAGTTACTGTAAAGAGCACCCAACACGAGAGCCAAACTTCCTGACGACTAAGCTAGCGCGCCTCTTTGCCTCCATATGTATCGTAGCCAGCTAAAAAGTTGACTCAAAACGAGACATCATCCACAGGGTGACCGGAGTATATCATAATTGGAGGACAACTTGAGGAGGGTCGTAAATATCGAAGTTGGCCAGCCAACGGCAATTTTTGCCAGTGAGGTTGAGAGGGACGGCCCCAAAGGCATCGGTTGAGTCGGGGAAGTCATGCGGGAAGGTGGGACGTCAGAAGTGTCAGTCGTGTGGGTGCTGGGGAAGCAGGAATGGATGCAGTAGTGGTACGGTATAGATGGTGCGTGGATACAGCAGCTAAGAAACTAGGCAATGTTGCAATTAGAAGAGCAAAATGAAAGAGTCGTGCACAGGGATTAGGAAGGGCGGTCTCATAATGGACGGAGCGACTTGAAGTTGCTTCGTCAAAATCAACCCAACGTCACGTGCTATCGAATTTGCGGCAAACAAGACTCGAGTTCTCGTATCGACTTAGCCGGGTGTGCTAGTAACTCACCAGTACGTGCCCGGAAGAAGCATTCTCTCTCAAAGCATGTCATCGTCGGTACATAATCAAGTGGACACTAAAAGGGGCTTAACAGTGCTTCGGCGTCAGCTGGTCTTGTTGGCATTCGCAGGAGAATTTCCTGGAGGGCGGCAGGCTTCACACCTATCCTGGACCTCGAGCCTGGCATCGAGCATACAGTGAAGAGTACAGCGTAGCAGAACACGCCACGAAGATGCAACGACAACTGTCAAACAAGCGAGGCCAGCGTCAATACAACCATAAGCTGAGAAAAGACGTGGAGCGTAGAGATGGGGCAGGGGAATCAGTGCCCAGGAGCAATGGCGGCGGCCATAGATAACGCGTTTAAAAACTTAGTGGATTTTCGCGCCAAGGCTTGAGTCGATACGGAAGGTTATGGCATGCATTTCCCCAATGAGGCTGCAGCGCAGCTTCGTGGAGACGACACGGGTAAATTTGCCGAATAACACAGACAAAAACTTCGACGCCATTATTTGCCTCTTCGCAACTGACATGTCCTCGTCTATAGTCAGAACACCAGGCATATGTGACATGCAAGTTTGACTCAAATCGTCAAGTTTTTGTTTAGTTTAACATGGCAAACAGTGGTGCCTGATAGGCACAAAGGACCCTTTCCCGGCGCTCGTGTAAACTGCGCGCCTTTCCCCTAACAACCAACTTGGTTCTGCGTGTTTCTTTAGGTGTAACCTTCTATCAAATGCCTTCTGCATCATTTCAGGCGATCCTTCGTAAAGCTGTTGCCGACTACTGCGAGAAGATTGGCGTAGACCTCGACAAGCACCCTTTCGCTGATGAGCTTCGAACCCGCAATTCTCCCGATGACGTCCTTCGGCTACTGGAAGACAAGGCGAATGCATTCAAAATGTATCGGGAAGGAAATCGCAAGATGATTGACTGGCTTAACCCAGTAGTACAGTCCATACATGCGCTTTCTGGCGTTATCGGCGAGGCTGTGCGTCTAGTTTGGCCGAATGCGCTGACTCATCCTGTTGATCTTCTAACCGTTCGTTACCAGGTGCCATTCTCACCAGCAAAGCTGATCTTTGTGGGCCTGGATGTTCTCATCACGGTGCGTTTCCTTGAAGCACCTGACTTAGAACTTCCTAATTCGCATATACAGGCGGCCGACGATGTCAGCTCAAGCTACGATGCGCTTCTTGACTTGTTTGAATGCATTGGGAATTTCCTCAAACGCCTTCGAATCTATACAGATGTCCCATTGACCCCCTCAATGATGGATATCATTGCCGAGATAATGGTCGAGTTACTCTCCGTGTTTGCTCTCGCGACCAAGCAAATTAAACAAGGCAGGTTCAGTAAGTGTGGATCATCGTCTTCGATCGATACACATATTTCAACATCGTATAGAAAAAATTGCAAAGAAACTGCTGGGAGAGAGCGAGATCGAGGCTGTGCTGCAGAGGCTCGACCGTCTCACTCAGGAGGAGGGCCGTATGACCGTCGTGCAGACCTTGGAAGTGGTCCACGGGCTCATGAATAACGTGAAAGTGGTTATGAATGGTGCGAAACATTTCTTGTTAGTATAAGGTGTAAAGGCATGGGGCTGAGATATTGTCTTGCAGATGGTAAAGTGTCAATGGAAGGCATCCGGAATGCTCTGGGTATGGTTTCACCGCATTCGCAGCTCGGTGTCGCATGAGTTGAGCACGATGATAGATATGATGCAAGAAATGGCAAGCGAGATCAACAAAATGAGAAGTTCGTTGTCAATAGATACCCCCATTGTTGACTAGTGCTAACACAAGTCGCAGGGGACCAGTTGCAAAAGGACAGCAAAAGTTGGCTCAACCCTCCAGATCCGTCAAAAAATTACAACATCGGATGCGAAATCCATCGCAATGGAACCGCGACGTGGTTCTTCCGAGGAAGCGTCTTCCCTCAATGGAACGGAAAAGGCTCACTTTTATGGATCTATGGAAAACGTGCGCTCACAACATTGCCCTCACTATGGATCTCATCCCTTACATCATGTAGCGGGTTCGGGAAAGACTATTTTGCTGTAGGTTGCATTTCTCTATGTTCGTTTCATATTTATTCACAGTCTGGACTAGTTCCTCGATCGTACGAGAGATAAAGAGTATGCAGAAGGCGGGACTGGCATCGGTGGCCTACTTTTATTTCGATTTTAGGGAGTCCGAGAAACGACACCTGCGTGGTCTCCTCTCGTCTCTTCTTTTTCAGCTCAGCGCTGAGTCCGATCTCTGCTATCAAGTTTTGTCCCGCCTCTACTCTAATCACTCCGGAGGCACACAAGAACCTTCAAAGGACGCACTCTCGCAATGTCTTGTGGAAATGCTCAGCGTACCAGATCAACCGGCAATGTATATTATTATCGATGCTCTCGACGAATGCCCGAACATCTCCGGGATGCCGACCCCGCGTGAAGAGGCACTCGTGTTCCTGGAGGATCTCGTCAAACTAAATCTTCCAAATGTATACATCTGCATCTCAAGTCGTGCAGAGATCGACATTCGACAAACTCTTGCACCCTTGACGCCGTTTCATATTTCCCTCCATGATGAAAGCGGACAAAAGGAAGATATATCCTCATACATCCAGGCGGTCGTGCACTCTGATCGTAAAATGCGAAGATGGAGAGAAGAAGACAAACAGTTGGTGATTGATACTCTGTCAGATAAAGCAGACGGGATGTAAGTGGTCGCCGTCATCGTCTCTCGAAAGGCCTCATAAATTCCATGCCCAGGTTCAGATGGGTCTTCTGCCAGTTGGAGGTTCTGCGTCGGTCCTTACCTGCGCATATCCGAAGCTCGTTGAATGAGATGCCGAAGACATTGGACGACACATATGAACGCGCATTACTGGCGATTGACGAAGATATGCGAGAGGACGCGCAGCGCCTTTTTCAATGTGTTGCCGTCTCAAGTAGACCCCTTCGCGTCGATGAACTTGCGGAGATTTTAGCGTTTCAATTCGATACAGGAAGACTGCCCAAGTTTAATCCAGACTGGCGACTGGGCGATGCAGAGGAAGCTGTACTCTCAGTCTGCTCCAATCTCATCAGTATCGTTGACATTGGCAGTTCCCAAGTCGTCCAGTTTTCGCACTTTTCCGTAAAGGAGTTCTTGACCTCCGATCGCCTCGCCACCTCGCGGGAGGACCTTTCCGGTTATCACGTTGTTCCCTACTCTGCGCATACCACCCTTGCTCAAGCATCCCTCAGTTTGTTGCTGCAGCTTAACGACCACGTCGACAAGGACAGAATTCAGAACTTTCCACTCTCCGGATATGCAGCCGAACACTGGGTCGACCACGGTCAGTTTGAGAACGTATCGTCGAGCATCCAAGTTGCCATGGAACAGCTTTTCGATCCAGACAAGCCTCACTTCTCTTCTTGGGTCTGGATATACGACATGGACGACCCCTGGAGAGGAAGCATGCGCACACAACACCCCGAACAACCGCAAGCATCGCCACTATATTACGCCGTGCTTTGTGGATTTCGCGGTCTCATAGGACATCAAATCGCCACTTACCCAAGGGACATAGATGCCAAGGGAGGGTACTACGGAAGCCCGCTGTTGGCCGCATTGATTAAGGAAGACCTCGACACTTCCTCATCACTTCTTCAGCGAGGAGCGGACGTGAATGCCCTAGGCGAGCGCGGGATGGGCCCACTTCACCGAGCATCGCAAGGAGGACGTATCGACATTGTGCGGTTCTTGCTTGAACACGATGCAGATGTCAACCTACGAGACGCCAGGGGCGATACTCCGTTGGGATTGGCTTCCTTTGAAGGAGAAATAGAGGTATCGCGTCTGTTACTGGAGCGGGGGGCGGATGTTAACACTCAGGACGAAGAAGGTTTTTCGCCACTACATGGAGCAGCGCAAAATGGACATCTGGATGTTGTTCGGCTCCTATTCTCGAGAGGCGCGGACATCGGCTCTTCCAACAACGAGGGTCGGACGCCTTTGTATTCAGCCTCACGTTCGGGGCACGTCAAGATGGCAGAACTGCTCATCCAGCACGGCGCAGATGTTCACTCTCGTGAGAAAGACGGTTGGACTCCTTTACATTCGGCGTCGCAAGAGGGGCATGTAGAGATTGCAGGACTGCTCATCGGGCATGGCGCCGACGTCAGCTCTCGGGAGAACGACGGCTGGACGCCTTTACATTTGGCGTCGCAAGAAGGTCACGTCAATATCGCAGAACTGCTCATTCAACACGGCGCGAGCGTCGGTTGTCGCAAGAACGATGGTTGGACTCCGCTCCATTCGGCATCGCAAGAGGGACATTTCGAGCTGGCAGAACTGCTCATTCACCACGGCGCAGATGTCGGCTCTCGTAACGACGACGACTGGACACCTCTGCATTCGGCGTCGCAAGAGGGACGCGTCGAGACGGTAGAACTGCTTCTTCACCATGGTGCCGATGTTGGCTCCCGTGCGAACGACGGCTGGACGCCTTTGCATTCGGCTTCGCAAGAAGGGCATGTCGAACTGGCGGAACTACTCATCCAACACAGCGCAGATATCGACTCTCGTAACAAGAAACTTGAGACTCCTTTACATTTAGCAGCACTCAAGGGCGATCTTGACATCGTGAAGTTCCTACTTGAATATGGCGCAGATCCTAACATACGTAACGCCAGCGGTAAAACGCCTTCGGATCTGGCCTCTGATGACAAGCAATTTGAGGTTGCACACTTCCTATCGTGCCCTACGATGTTCTTGGGCGGAGCAAGCAAACCCACTGCGTCACCGATCGACCCAAAAGACCAGCATCCAGACTTCGTGCAGCCGCCACGACGACCACATGAAGAGGACGTAGAAATCTCCAGTGATAAGCAGTTTTCGGTATACAGTACGTCAGAAAACGGACAAATTGATGTCGTCCGTTCGTTACTCGACAATGGTGCAGACGTCGAAGAATGGAATAGCAATCGCCAGACTGCATTGGCTGCGGCATCAGACAATGGGAGACTCGAGGTAGCAGAGTTGTTGATTGACCGTGGCGCGGATGTGAACTCCCGATGCGCGGCTGGCCGTACCCCGTTGCACTATGCATCAAGAGGCGGACATCTAGACGTGGTGCGACTATTACTCGATCGCAAAGCTGGCTTGGACGCGCGCGAGAGAAACGGGATGACTGCATTGTGTTTCGCGTCGTGTTATGGACATCTCGGGATCGCTGAACTCCTACTGGAACATGGTGCAAATGTAGATGTCCGTAACAGCTACGGGCGTACCCCAAGACAAGAAGCACTAGCATATGGTCATAGCAGGATCGCAGAAGTATTGTTGGGGTACCGTGCTCGCGAAACGTAGGCCACCAGAATACGGAGCCGTCTCACAGGTTCAGGTCTGTTATCTGCCTGAATTTCCACGCACTGCCTTATTGACGTTGATAAGGTTACAACCCCGAGCCCTGCACTGTTCTCAGTCTTCATTTTTTGTAGAAGAGTTGAGCAACTTCCGGATAGCACAAGGCAATATGTCTTCATCGTTCTGCATCTTCGTCTCTAAATAGTCAAAGTCATTTTTCTATCCTCAGTCTAGAGCTAATAATCCGTACGATCTACGTAGAAAAACAATGTCCGAAATAATGTTAATCGAGCCAAGCTCCGGACCCGGAATCGCTCGTGCTCCTGCTACTTGCGTACCACGATGGCCAGCGTTCTCGCTTGGCGGGTCTCGCGAGAGGCCGATGACGTGGTCAACGGCGGCCAAGACTACTGCCGTTGCATCTAAGGTGGCTACACGTACGCATGGCCGTGCAGCGGCTGTTGGGATTGAGTGGAATTGACATGGTGGGGATAAAGGCGAGGAGGTCGCGTGGGGAACGAGGCGTTGAGATCTCACAAGTGCGGCCAGCTTGGACTTGGCACATTAGATTGCACTTTTTGTGCAATGGAAATTAACATTGTTCAGGCTAGATGCTATTACAGCATATAAAAGAGGAGGGAGGCAGAGGCAGTCCTTCTCTTCCTCTTACCACCACCTTCCCCTTATGGAAAACAGCTCTTAGGCCTGAGGTGACCCAGCCATCTCCCCTAGGGAGCTCTGAATTAGCTGGGGCCAGCATGGTACGGAGTGGTGTCTGGAGGGTTCCAACACTGTGGAAAACGGGGCTTAGGCCTGAGGACAACGTCCTTCGGGGCAGTTCCAGCAGGGTACGGCTTGTCGTCCGGCGGGTGCTTGAGGTTCAGTCAAACTTCTGTGGGCTCTGAAGGGTGTCTATGGGCCCACTCTGGTCACTGTCAATGGTGGCCTTTACCTTCTCTCTCTGTTGCCTCACAGCGGCACTACCCACTCTCTCCAGGGGCCTGAAAACCCCCTCTACCCTACTTGCCCGGCTCGGCTCCACAGCCAGCCGATACCCACACTCTTTGGGGCTACACAGCCCTTATCACCACCTTGCAGCATGCACGAGGCCCCAGGAAAGGGGGGCTGCAGTCAGCCTGCCATTAATCTCCGCTCCTCGTGTGCATATCTGGGCCTCGCCCATCACCACCCCCCCAGCAGCTTGCTGTTCTAACTCCACTCATTTTTACCCGGGCATCACCGAAACAGTTGCCCATACTTTTTACCCCCACAGTCCTTTCCCGGGCAATTTCCCACAACCGTTGTTTAACCTGTAGAGATTGGCAAGGGTTTACAAACCCCTGGGGGTATTGCTCAAGGGTTGTGAGGGTAGGGGTGAGGGTATGGATTCCTCAACCCTTCACATACCCTTACCCCCTGAGGAGGGTACTCATACCCCTGAAGGGTAAGAGAAGGGTACAAGAAAGCAGAATGTACCAAGAAAGTAGAACAGCAGACTTTAAAATAGGTTTCCAACTTTGTTCATTTTTCTCTCCCACACACTCACCCACACCCTTGCCCTTGCCCTTGCCCTCCTACACCCTCACCCTCACCCTGCCCTCCTGCATCCCTGCCCTTTCCTTCTATACCCTCACACTTGCACACTGGTTTACTGATATGTAAAATTCCAAAACCAATAAAGCCTTTATTCTTTCTTGCAGTGTGGGTGAGGCTGAGGCTGAGGCCCTGCTGCCCTAAGGGGTAAGGAGGGCAAGGGCATGGGAAGGGCAAAAGTAAGGGTATAAATATGGGTGTGTGAGGGCAAGGGCAAGTGCACAGGAGGGAAAGGGTGAGGGTGAAGGAGGGCAAGGGTGTGGGTGCAGGAGGGTAAGGACTATGTGCATAAAGGTGTGGCTCAATTAAGGCCTTATGAAGTGGGAGTGAGCATTCATTATACATTTGGTTATTCCTTTGATCATTCAAGCTTAAGTTTAAAGCCAGTTAAACTTCTGATCTCAAGCTTTCTTTCTAATATCAACACTAGACTACTTCATTTTTCTTCTCAATTGATTAGAGGCTTGGTCTTTTAAAATGAGAAACTATTTTTGTGGTCAAAGGAACACAGAAATAAGTGAAATTAGTGAACCCTTGCACAAACCCTCAAGGGTATTTCATACCCCTCATACCCTGGGGTACCCTTACCCTCACCCTCCCAACCCTCACCCTTGCTAAGGGGTAAGGGTTTTAGGGGGTAAGGGTAAGGGTACCACTTCAAAACCCGGGGGTTACCCCTGCCAATCCCTATTAACCTGTCCATCCCCCTCCCTATCCAACACAACTCTATCTCTTCCCTCTCATTAACCTTCCTCTAATCCCTCTCCCCCACATAATGGGAAAGTCGCCGTGCTCAAACCGTCACGTTACGGGAACACATCCCCAAGGATTGTCAGGAGGTGATATCTAGGTGCCAAAAACTCAAGTGGTTCAGTAAGAGCTGAAAAGGAGCCCTCATATACTGACGTTCATTAAGGATCCCAGCGGTGTTACGATTCACCAATCGTACTGCCTGACTTAGGTGTAAGGGGGTTTCGATGAATGACAATGGCTACACTTGACGATCTTGGCCTCTATCACCTGCTGAAAGAGATAGGAATGCTGGTATAGTATACAGAAGTGGATGATCACAACAGCCTGAGTTAAGGTGAAGCAACGACTGTATCTGCTTGGGTTTGATAAAGCTGAGGGGATTCTACACAGGAAGGGACGACTCCAAGCTAACTGGGTGAAGCTTTAAAGAAACTAAGCTAAAGACTACTGCTCGAGCTGCAGAGTCTTATATCCTAAACGGTAGCCATACTTCAGGCTCCGCTCCAATGTGAAACAGTAAGTAATTGTCCAATAATAAATGTCCATCAAGCCACAGGGGCTTATCAGGCATGACTCATAGATAACAGCCTCAAGGCATACCTCCTGCCAGGGGCATCCAACACATGTCCGTCCCATGACTGTATCTCTGGCCAATAGGATAAATACCTCTGCGCACCACGTGCCTCATGGCCTTCTCGCCAAGCCCGCCTAGATCCTTCCAGAACCTTTCCAACTCCCAGCCAGAATCCTTCCAGAACCTTCCAGACTTCCACTGGCAGACCATCTGCCTAGACCCTGTCTAGAACATGACATCATAATTCATCAGCTGCCCATTACTTATCCGGTTAGACCCCTCTAGGCTCAAGTCTGGCCTCTGGGTCTGGGCATCCATCACATGACCCGGTCACGTGACTTCTTCTGGTGGTCTTGCTCCGAACTCGTGACCCATGACTTATTTGTTAGATCTCTGTGATCTGGGTTATCATCACGTGACCCTATCACGTGGTCTTCATCCTGCCTGTAACACTGCCAGTGCGCTGCACAATCACGTATTGTCGGGTACTCACTGCACGTGCCAGCGCTTGCTGCTCTCCTAGAGCTTCGTTTTCAGCTTCTTCGGCCAACTTCTGTTTTTTGAAGGTGCACGCTCTCTGAACCAGCGCTCCAACCTTCGCCTTGCTATCGAATGTTATGCTTTTCCGGCGTGTCACGGGTCGATCTGTGACAGGCAGGGCACAAGTAGAAGCATAGTGGTTAGTACTTGGTGGAGGCCGTGTCAGCGGGTGATTGAGAGGGGAAGTGGTCGGGGGCCAACAGAGTCACGAGGTCCGGGAAAACAGTGTTTAGGCCTGAGGATACCCCTTTGGGGTCCAGCAGGGTACAGCGTGAACATCCGGTGCTTATAGAGCATAGTTAGTAGATAGGTGATACTGTACTTAGCCTAGGGCTTGTCACACAGTATAAATCTGATTTCAAAAAAAAAAAAAAAAAAAAAAAAGAGGGAGGCGGAGGAATAGCCTGAGTGCCTTCGCAGGAGGCCGTTCTGTTGTTGTCTTTGTCTTTAAGGGTGGACAACGAGGACCATGGGTTGAAGTCCCACTCTGGCGACGTGAGAGCTGCGCGACGGAACCCTGTCGGTCTGTGCAAGCTTGGGCTTCGAGGCACAGGTAACGCAGCAGCGGCCACTGGGGAAGAGCTCGAGATGAAAGTAGGGTGAGGCAGTGAGGCAGAGCCCCTGTTGTGATCCTTCCTTACCATCTCAGGCCCGTACAACTACTCCCACATAATCGTACCCCAGGGCAAGAGTTGGTCAGACAATTGTCCTTGAAATTGTTTGAATGGGAGAGGCCAATTGGGCGCAACGCAAAAGGGAACAGGAAGACCCGAGCTCGATTTCACGTTTTACAGAGAACAGACGTGCGTACTACGGCGATATGTATACAATCTAAACACCAATAAACCTTCGACAGTAGCAAATGAGCGTCCTAAAATTCGGTCATAAAAAAGTTCCAAGAATAGAAATCATAGACAAATCAAGGCAGAGGGAGGAACACAGGAAAGAAGAGAGTTCGGGCTGTAGTCCGCGATAAGCGGAGGGGGTCGTGGTCTTCCTCAACAAGATACTATCAATATGCGACACAAACCGACTTTTTATCTAAATATGCAACCAAGGTTAAGTTCGAGAGCCAAGGAAATTGCACATAGTATAACGTACCTGGTGAGGCCGACGTCCAATATACCACGCTCGCCATATTCTGCCAAAACTTGCGCAATATTCCGCTCGCCCCTTGCCAACGCTACCTGGGATGGAGTTCGGCCATCGTCGTTCGTTGCGCGGACGTTTGCTCCATTTTCGAGTATCAACCGGACCATTTCGAGGCTGCTGTTCCTCGCTGCGAGGTGCAAAGGAGTCCAGTTGTTCTGCTCCTCCTCGTTCACATCGGCGCCGCGTTCAATTAACAGTCGCACGACGTCAGTGTGTCCGTATTGCGATGCCTCGTGCAGAGGAGTTCGGCCAAGGTTGTCCTTGGAGTTGGTGTCTGCGCCATGATCTAACAACAGCCTTGCGACTTCGAGTCTTCCTTTAATAGACGCTCCATGCAACGGGGTATCGCGCTTTGCACTTCTCTCGTTGACGTCATCTCCACGGCTAAGCAATGCATGCACCATACCAAGATATCCGTGCCGTGAGGCTGTATGCAATGGTGTCGACCTCAGATCCTCGCCTTCTTCGCGACTAAGGGGTGACTGCCCGACGCCGGGATACCTGCTTCTTGATGTCCGACCTATGCTGTTTCGGGGCCCTGCCTTCCCTCTCTGCGAAACGAGGAAGGTCGCAACATCGCGCTTCCCGCATCTTGATGCCAGGTCTAAGGGCGTTTCGTCGTCAAAGTTACATACGTGGAGATCGGCACTACGCTCGACCAACAGTTTGACAAGGTCTAGATCTCCGGATTGTAACGCCGCATGCAACGGTGTCCGGCCCCTTCTATCTTGAGCATCCACGCTCGCGCCAGAGTCAAGTAACGAGCGAGCGACTTCGAGTTTGCCGCTGGCCGATGCGAGATTCAGAGGAGTTTCCTGCCTTTCGTTCCGCTTTCCAACTTCAGCTCCACATTGAATTAACAACTGCGCGACTTTGAGACCTCCGTTGGCCGATGCGATATGCAATGGGGTACACAGGTCCATGTCAGGAGCGTTTACATTCGCCCCACGCTCAAGCAATAGCCGAACGACTTCGAGATGACCGTATCGCGTTGCCGATATTAGCGGTGTCGACCGCTTATTATCGGCCGAATTCACATCTGCGCCGCGCTCGATTAAGAAGCTCGAAACTTCGACATGCCCGTGACTCGCTGCGATAGCCAAAGCAGTCTGGTCGTCTCCGCTGCGAAAATCGACCACTACGCCGTTGTCGAGCAATAATTGTACGACTGCGAGATCCCCATTTCGCGAAGCCGAGTGGAGGGGAATCCAGCCTTTGCTGTCGCAGAAGTTAAAGTCCGCCCCGCGCTTGATTAGGAAGCAAGAGAGTTCGAACTGTCCATTTCCCGAAGCCAAGCTCAACGGCGTCTCCTGATTCCCATTGCGTACATTGATGTCGACGCCTTGCGAGAGCAACATCTCCACAACGTTGAGGTGACCGCTTCGTGAGGCTCTGTGCAATGGAGTCCAGCCGTGTTCGTCGTGGGCATTTACGTCGGCACCATTATTGACCAGAAAGCGTGTGATGTCGAGTCTCCCGATTCCCGAGGCGAGCATCAATGGGGTCTCGTTCCCACGATTACCCACATCAGCAGCTGCTCCGTGTTGTACTAGAAACTGGACGATATCAAGGTTCCCGATGCTGGAGGCCAGATGCAAGGGACTCCAGAGGTTGTCGTCCTTCAGATTTACGTCCGCCCATCCGGCGACTAGCCGTCCAACGATATCACGGCGCCCATAATGTGATGCCGAATGTAACGGAGTCCGGTGTTAATTGTCGCGAGAATTGACGTTCGCGTGATGACTGAGCAGCAAGTTTACGACGTCCAGTCGTCCATCTCCCGATGCAGGGCCAGACGAAGAGTGTCCCATTTCATCCCAGGAATCGGCGTCTGCGCTGCGTAGTGGTAATGAAGTCTCAATGGTCCCTTCGCCTGACGCCAAAGTTAGTGAAGTCTCGCCCTTTCTGTTTTGAACGTCAACGTTCGCGTGGTGATTGAGCAATACCCGAACCATGTCGCAATTTCCGCTTCGTGATGCTTGATGTAGTGGGGTCCAGCCTTCGTTATCCAACGAGTTCACGTCAGCACCGCTCTGAAGCAGTAAAAAAGCAACATCGACGTGTCCCTTGGCGATGGCGGCATGTAAAGGTGAGGAATAGTAACCTCCCCTGGCATTGATGTCATGAGGGCAGGTCGCAATAAGGTGCTTGACAAGGTTATGGAAACCACTCAGTGCCGCGTAGTACAGCGGAGCTACAGCAGACCCTGTCTGGTGCGGCCCAGAAGTGTTTTCTGCCCACGGGTGGTCAAGGTCATATAACCAGACCCAGGCTGCGAAATGTGTTTTGGCGGGGTCAAAGAGAGCCTCCATAGCATCCTGAACGCTGCGAGCTATGTTCTTGAAAGGAATGTGATCAGCCCAGTGGCGGGCCGCGTAGCCAGTGAGCGGGAGGTTCTTCCTGCTATCTTCATTTACACTAGCGTCCAGATGGAGCAGGACACTAAGGGAGGCCTGTGCAAGAGTTGTGTGTGCGGGACGAGGGAGGATGTGATAGTAGGATAGTTCTTCTTTTGCTTGTGCGAGGCGATCTGACGTCAAGAACTCCTTCACGGAGAAGTGTGAAAATTGTACGACTAGAGAACCGTCAACATTGACAACGGTAACTAGACTTGGGCATGCGGATAATACGGCCTCCTGTGCATCTCGAGGGCGGAATTTCGGACGATATTCCGCACTTTTTCGGTCGTCGAACCTGATAGCAAAGAGTTCTGCAAGCTCCTCAACCCGAAGTGGCCGAACCGACACCGCGAGGCAATGCAGGAGGCGGCGAGCAAAAGTTCGATTGACCTCGTCGATGCTTAGCAACGAGCGCTCGTACGTTTCGTCCAAAGTGTCAGGCAGTTCGGCTAAGGCATGGGAAATGACGGCGGGGATGCAGCGACATAATCTTTCCAACTGGCAAACGACCCATCTAAACCTGTATGACCACTGAGATCTCGTCAAAACAACACAAGTGTCGATGATCACTCACATCCCGTCAGCTTTCTCAGAGAGTGCATCAATGACCAGTGTCTTATCCTCGGGTCTCCATTTCTGTATCTTCTGGACCTCGTATCTGATGTAAGTAAGGATGTCCTGTTGTTGCCCACTTTGGTCATGGAGAGACAAAGAGTGAGATGCCACGGTCGCCAGAGCTTCTCGAATGTCAGCCTCGGGTCGACTGGTGATACATATATGAAGATTTTGAAGGGGTAACTTGGCAAGTCTCTGAACGAACTCTAGGACCTGTCGGCGCGGGGACATAATCCCGATGTTATTGGGACATTCGTCCAGACCATCGACGATGATATAAATCGCAGGGTGTCCTTGCAATTTCAGCACATCTTCCAGGCACTGAACGAGGTCATCATCGTTAGGTTTCTCCAAACCATCATCGTATTTCGAATAAAGTGCGGAAAGTTTGTGGAAGAAAGGATCGGATCTAGCGGCGAACTGGACGAGAAGAGAGGAGAGCAAACCGCGGACATCCTGCTTTGCGCGGTCCCTGAAATCAAAATAGAAATAGGCCATCAAGCCCAGTCCCGCATCGCGTAAGGGCCTCGTCTGCTCAATGATGGTAGAGCTATTTTTTAAAGTTGAACATAGAAGGGTAGTGTATGCTGTTCAGAGACGCACCATAGGACACTCTTTCCCGATCCCGCTAATACATAACAAGGGGACGGCCAAGCATGAACAAGGGAAAATCGAGTGAGGCTGTCGGACGTACCTTTACCGTGTATCCACATAAGGGATCCCTTCGTCATCCACTTCTCGAACGTACTGCCTTCGGCGAACCAAACCGCGGTTCCGCCTCGGTAAGCCTTGCGGGCTATAATATGGTTGTCGGACGGATTCGGAGGCGAGAACCAGCTTCGGACCTCCTTTTGCAATTGGTCACCTGCGAGACAGTTCAACGTTCAGCCCAAGGTGGCAGCTCAGAGAAAAAGAAGTACGTTTGATCTTGTTTATCCCTTCTGCAATCTCTTGCATAACAACTGGCACTTGTTGTCAGTATGTTGGGCACAGAATTAGAGACACATGACGAACTTACCGAGAGCCTGCCTTATGCCATAGATGGAAACTTTGTTGTCTGCCAAACAATGATTCAGTGAGGTGTCGGAGATCAAACAAGCAAGGTCGCGTACCTTCCATAGCTACCTTCACGTTCTTCATAAGACCGTGAACAACTTCTAGGATCTGAGCTCCCGTCAACCGCGCTTCCTCCTGAGTAAGTCGTTCTAGCCGAATTAACACAGCCTCGACCTCGCTTTCCCCTAAAAGTTTCCTTGCAAATTTCTCTGCAGAAGATGAGTTGTAGACCCAAGGTACAAACTGAGGGCTCCACGCACTGAAACGTCCGATCTTGATCTGTTTCCTTGCGAGCGCGAGGGCAGAGAGCACCTCAAGCATAATTCTCACGATAAGATCTTTCATCGAAGAGGTGAGGGCGATCCCGGTATAGATCTGGAGGCGGTTGAGGAAATGTCCGATACATTCGAAGAGGTCAACCAGAGCGTCGTAGCTGGCGCCGACGCCTTTAGCAGCCTGATGACCCCAGATATCAGGATGATCTGGCTAGTAACTTGCAAGGGGTACACAAACCTCGAGGAGAACGTTGACGCCAACAAAGATTGCCTTCGCGGGCGGAAAGGGAGCCTGGATGTGCAAGAAATGATCAAGGGCGTGTATGCAAGGCCTAGGCGACTTACCAGGCTAACCACCTCGCCGATAACATCAGACAAGTTATGAACGACCTCCACCACAGGACGAAGCCAATTGATCAACCTCCCATTCCCCTCCCTATACTCCTTGAATTCCTTCATTTGGCCTTCAAGTAAGCCAACGACTTCCTCGACGGAGTCGCAGGTCTCGAGCCTTTGGGCGAAAGGGTTTGATGGAAGGTCTATCCCGGTTTTGTCGGCATATTCCTTTAATGCGTTGCGTATCAATAAGAGGTTAGAAGATGCCATTGTTTCTTGTTCTGTGAGCTAGAGGGAAGACTGTTTGGCTTGTCAACGCGGAGAGTACGTGACAATCGGTGCCAGCTGATAGCACGATTCGGCGCAAGTCCCTTTCCCAAATAGGATATTAGGATGATTTACCACGTTCCAGCCATACTGTACAGCTTATAGGTCCGGTCAGAGCCAAGGTTCGCCCACACTTCTAGCCATGGCTTGGGCCATGCTTGAGTCAAGAACAAAATGTTTAGGGGGTCTATCTAGGATATAATTGGGAATAAGTGGGATGCTTCCTTGAACGACGCTATCCCACCTTAGCTTCAAGCTTATATCTTGGCCTATATATAGTCAACCTACAGTACTAGTACCCGGAGGGCCGGAGCTCAGCAAAATAACGATTTTTTCGTATTAGACATGAATGCGTTGCGTATGACATGCCCATAGAAGGATGGAGGTCAAGACGAAGAACCCACCCCAGGCCCTGGGCGCTGAGTCCGGGCCGGTGGTGCCGGTAGCTCGTTTGATCATATGCTCGAGTCCGAGTCTTGCCAGTGGCATACTTGCGGCTCTCCGTGAGGTTCTCAGAACATTGGTTTTCCCCTACGTACCACAGTTATGTTTTTGTTCACGTAGCGACTAACTTATGTCTCAGGACTCAATTGTAGTTTAATCTTGTGTTTTTTGGTAGCTTAACCCTTGACTTAACCGGTTGTGTATTTACTGACTTACATGATGCCCTTGGCTCTCCCGCGCCTCAAACCAAGTGTCCAAGGAAAGGTACAAGGCTCAAATATAAATACAACAGATCGAAGGAATTCGTCCTAACTAAGAGAAGGAGAATAAGGCGCAATCTTTGATCGCGGAAGATAATAGTCTGACGACATTCTACTAGTAGGAGCGTGTCTATACATCTATCATGAGTCAGCGAGGTCAAGAGTGCGGTAATCATGACGAACCCTCTAACATTGCCTTACAGCGTAGAAACAACTCGTATCATTGATTCTAACAGGACGTGGTCATAAGAGCAGGGAAACTTAATAGTAGAAAACAAAAAAGGAAGAGGAAAAGGAGGAACCAAGGGTAGTGACGTAAGTGAACTTAGCCGCGAAGAAAGCGTGTCCACAACGAACTGGGAGTCGAAGTTTCAAAAGCCTAATATATACGCCAACAAGAATGCCAGAAGTGGAAGGAGCAAAGTATAGTGCGTCAGACTAGGAGGGGTCGGCTCGCGTGGGCCATCAGCGACATCTATGTTTTCGTGTGCACCATATTCCGACAAAAGCTTCATGATTAAGAAGTGTCCATTTGTCGACGCTGCAGACAAAGGAGTCCAGCCACCAAAATTTCGAGCGTGGACATCTGCACCCCGTTGGAGTAGCAAATGCACAACCTCCAGGTAACCGTTGTAAGACGCGAGGTGCAAAGGAGTCCAGCGCTCTTGCTCTCTGACGTTGACTTTGGCGCCATGCTCGAGAAGAAGCCGCACTACGTCAAGATGGCCATATTGTGATGCCTTGTGCAGTGGGGTCCACCCAGCGTCGCATCGGGAATTCACGTCCGCGCCAGAATCGATTAACAACTTGACGACATCGAGTCGTCCCACGCTGGACGCAACATCCAACGAAGTCTGGTGATTTGTATTCCGTTCGTCGACGTCAGCGCCTTGCTTAAGTAATGACCTTAAAAAGGGAAGATGTCCACGTCTCGCGGCGACGTGCATGGGCGTCGTCTCCTCGTCTGCATTACTTCCGTCTTCCCCGGGCCTGTGAGTCAAGGACGAATGAGTGAGGTCTCGGCTTTTCCAGGCGTCCGCCCGTCCTTTGCGCTCTCCTAGGAAGTTCGTGACCTCATGTTTCCCGTCGCCCGACGCCAGGTCTAGAGGTGTTTCGCTTGCACAAGTCAACAAATCGATATCTGCGCCCCACTCCAACAACAGCCTCGCAACGTCGAAATTTCCAGCCTGGAGTGCCGAATGCAAAGGCGCCCAACCCCTGTTATCCCGAGAATTAACTTTGGAGCCGCACTTGAGCAAGAGGCGCGCGATCTCGATATCCCCATTTCTCGAGGCCAAATTTAGCGCGGTTTCTTGGCTCTCGTTGCGTCTGTCGACATCGGCGCCATACTGAATCAGTAATCCTGTGATCTTCAAGTGCCCATTGGCTGTTGCGAGATGGAGTGGGGGCCAAAGGTCCACACCCTGTGAGTTTGCGTCTGCACCATAGTGGAGCAAAAGCCGCACGACTTCGAGATGCCCGAATCGCGAGGCTAAGCACAATGAGGTCCGACCCTTGTTGTCACTGGCATTGAGATCTGCGCCGGATTCGATGAGGAGGCACGAAATCTCGACACCTCCCTTCTCCGAGGCTAGGGCCAACGGTGTCTGGTTATCCACATTCCGCGCATCGACAGCAGCGCCATTGTGGATCAATAGTCGTACAATGTAAAAATTGCCACTTCTCGAAGCTGTGTGAAGAGGAGTCCAGCCGTGGTCGTCGCGTGAGTTCACATTTGCCCCGTGTTCGACCAGGAAGCTAACGACTTGAACGCTGTCTCCGCCAGACATAAGGTCCAATAGACTTTCCCCATTCCTACCGCGTACGGTTATGTCCGCGCCTCGCCGAATAAGTAACGATGCGGTGTCGATGTCTTCCTTATTTAACGCGGCCAACAACGAACTCCCGTAACACCCTCCCCTAGCGTTCACATGTAATGGGTAAGCGTCGATAAGGCGTTCTATGAGGGCGCTTAATCCACAAAGTATGGCATAATATAACGGCGTTGCGTGCGGCCGTTCGGGGCGTGTCGTGGGCATCTCTCCTCTCCAGGGGTCGTCTATGTCATATATCCAGACCCAAGCGGCAAACTGTGGCCTGTCCGGATCAAAAAGTCGTTCCATGGCGGCTCGGATGCTCCACGATACATTCCCAAACCGAGCGTGTTCGACCCAATGTTCGGCCGCGTATCCGGAGAGCGGGAAGTTCTGAATACTGTGTTTGTCGATCTGGTCATCAAGCTCGAGTAAGACACCAAGGCAAGCCTGAGCGAGGGTGGTATGCGCCGAGTGGGGAACGATGTGAAAGCGAGAAAGATTTTCGCTCGAGGTGGCAAGGCGATCCGAGGTCAGAAACTCCTTTACGGAAAGGTCCGAAAATTGGACAACCATGGAACCATCGACGTCGACGACGCTGACTAACATGGAGCATGCAGAGAGTACAGCTCCCTCCGCATCGCCTGGTCGCAAGCCTGGGTCGAACATGGGAAGCGCTCCTACTTCGAATCGAATCGCCAAAATGTCCGCGAGCTCCTCGACGCGAAGTGGTCTAATTGATACGGCAAGACATTGGAAGAGGCGCTGCGCATGTTGTCGCATCCCTTCGTCGATCGTCATCAACACGCGTTCGTAAGTGTCGTCTAACATCTTCGGCATGTCACTCAAAGTGCTTCGGATATTCGCAGGGAAGGTCCGAAGCAGAACCTTTAACTGGTCGAAACCCCATCGAAGCCTGTGGGTGGCTTCTATTAAGTATATATTTCAAGAAATCAGTCGCCATCACTTACATCCCATCCGTATTGCCTATAAGCGTATCTATCACCAGTTGCTTATCTTCTTCTCTCCATCTTCGCATCCTCCAATCGTCGCGCACGACCTCGTTGATGATTGAAGAGATATCCGCCTTTTGGCCACCTTCATCGTGAAGGGACATACGGAACGGTGCCAAGGGTTCGAAAGTAGCTCGAATGTCGGTCTCGGCGCGACTCGAGACACATATGTGTACATTCGGAAGATTTAACTTGACAAGATCCTCCAGGAAGCCGAGTACCTCTTCACGCGCGGTGGGCATCCCGGAGAGGTTGGAGCATTCGTCGAGAGCGTCGATAATAATGTATATGGCGGGCTGTCCAGGCGCTTTGAGCATTTCAACAAGACACTGCGAGAGTGCATCCTCTGAAGGTTTCCGCGTGCCTCGAGGGTGATCCGAATATAGACGGGACAAAATATGATAGCAGGGATCAGACTGGAAGCTGAGCTGAAAAACAAGGGAGGAGAGGAGACCACGCAGGTGTCGCTTCTCGGACTCCTTAAGATCGAAATAATAGATGGCCATCGACACCAACCCTGCGCCGCACCTGCTGGCGATCATTTCTATGATGGAAGTACTAGTAGAAAACATGAATGACGATAACCGAGCGTGGTGAGCCGCGACCTACATCAAAACAGTCTTCCCCGAACCCGCTATACGATGCAAAGGGATTAGTGTCGTTGCAAGTCTTGTGTGGAGAACGCACGCTTTCCATAGATCCACAAAAGGGAACCCATCGCGTTCCACTCAGTGAAGACGCTGCCTTGGAAGAACCATGTGGCAGTTCCTTCGAGATGATCGCATGCAGTGTTATAGTTTGTCAATGGATCGGGAGGGCAAAGCCAAGGTCTGGAGTCCTCTAGCAGTCGATCCCCTGCAACTCATGTCAGTGCCATCTATCGACAATAGGAACATCGACTGATGACGAACGTCTCGTCTTGTTTATGTCACTTGTAATTTCCTGCATCGTCTCTATAATTGTGGTCAGATTATGCACCACTAAATTGTGAACGGGTAAAAGTATACCCAGAGCCGGTAAGATACCGTCGATTGACGCAGTTCCATCTACCAAGACGATATCTCAGTTGTACGCCCTTAGCCAAGCAATGCAAGCATCGCATACCATTCATGATTATTTTCACATTCTCTACAAGTCCGAGGATCACTTCCAAGGTCTGTGTGGCGGTCATCTGGCTTTCCTCCGGCGTGAGACGGTCAAGTCTCTGTAGCACAGCCTCGATGTCGCTTTCTGCTAGCAGCTTCTCTACGAATTTCTCTATACAATGTTGAGCTTTCGTGTATAGTAGACGGCGATCCACTTACTGAATTTTCCTTGTTTAATTTGTTTGGTTGCGAGGCCGAACACAGCCAGTAACTCGGCAATGATCTTTGAGATGATTTCCAGCTGTGACCGCGAAGGGGTCGGGGGGATATCGGTATCGATCCTAATACGGCTGAGGAATTGCCGAAGGGCTTCGAAGAGGTCAACAAGAGCATCGTATCCAGAAGGGACGGTACTGGCAGACTAAACGCCCAGTTATCGAGAAATAACGTTGGAAAGACGAAAAGTACGCACCGTCAGGAGGATATACACCGCAAAACAGATCAGCATTGCAGGTTGAAGCGAAGCCTTAAGGCGCAGGAGTTGAACACTATGCTTGCAAATAACAGTCGATTCTCAGCGACGTACCAGGCTAACTGCCTCGCCTAGAACCCTGTTGAATGCATGTGATACATACACAATAGCATGTAGACCGTCCGTTAAATTGCTGCTTCCTTCCTGATATTCTTTGAATCCTTTCGCCTCGTCGTCAAGGAACTGACAGATTTCATCAGGAGAGTCGATAACTTGGAGTTGTTCGATGAAAGTGTCCACAAGAGTGTCCATGTCAAGGACCATGTCCGCTCCGATCTCTTCGAAATAGGCATCTGAAGCATCCGTGATTACTTTTACATGATCGTAGGCGTAAAATTCTCTGCGCCTGACTCCGGAAACTGGATATGATGGGGGGGCCATTGTTTGAAGAAGGGGCAACGAGGGGCAGAAAGGTGTGTGTCAGTGTGTGCTGAACACGAGGCTCAAACTTGGTCATCCAACGAAGTCCCACGCGCCCCCCGCTTTGTTTGCAATAGGCACGGGTGTCGCGTGCGTTGATATTAACAGAGATTAGAGAACGAGTGTTTGTGACGGAGTGAACTATGATACAGTACTGTTTACTCCTAGAATTACAGGCCCTTAGGGATGCCAGTGGCAAAAAGTACTCGGGCAGTCGAACAGCAGAAGGGAAAAAATTCGGATACGGGGAATCGAACCCCGAGCTGCCGCGTGAGAGGCGGCAATGTTAGCCGTTACACCATATCCGACATATCAACCTTATTGAGATAACTTTATATAATCCGATTAACTACATTTCAGACACCAGGTCAGCACGCTCACCCACGAATGCGTGTCGAAGTTGTCAAAATGGCTACCCGAGCCCAGTGCAGTAAATGTTTCTGTAAATACATCGCTGAACTGACACGATACCATACGAGACGTCACAAATCTGAGGCTTCGTTCGCCTCGCGCAACTCGTCGCGGGGGCTTTAACGGAGAACGGCACGCGGCATAAGCACGAGATGTGAAAGCAACGGCAAAAGAAGACAACGCGAGCCGGAGATAAGACCAACAAGGGCGGGACAAGGTAACCATTCTGTACACACTCACTCGACCCAACGGACGAGAAGACTGTAACTCGGATAGCTCGGTCGGAATTACACAGCTTTGGGTCACCGCACAGGAATGCTGTTGTGAAAGCGCTCATGAGACAGAAATGTCTCATGCAAGGTCTCATGGACAGCGACGACGTGATGCGCCTCCGGGGAGAGACGGCCGCGCTCGTGTAAAAATGTATTCGATAGGTACAATGTATCGCATAACGGGACTCAGAGTCTGCAAGCCACGGGAGTGCACGGTGTTAAGAGCTGGAGACATTACGATACGAAGAGGCTGAGCGGATCTGAGGCGAGACAATTGTGATGGGATTGAAACGCCCACGCCGCGCTTATAGTCTTTGTCACCCACTCATCTCGGGCCTCAGTCAGTGCCCCCATCCTCCTCCTCCTTATCTCTTCCTCTATCTCTTCCGCCCGAATCTTTCGTTTCCTGCTCTTACGATCGAGTCAAACATGTCTTCACCATATCCGGCATATGGCCGTCCACCGCGTGGCGCGAGCAACCCATACATGTACCCTCCCGACGGCGCATCTGTTCCGTATTCCTTAAACGACTCGTCCACTACGATACATGGCAAGTACGAGTTCAACGCAAATCGTGTCTCGCGCACCCCCAGTCCCACCCCGAGCGAGGCCGCTGAGCTCGCCCGCGACGGTGTGATCGATTGGAAGACCATGAGGTCCTGGCGTTTTTGGCTTCGTCGAGAGTGGTTATGTGCGTTGAAAATCGTCTCTCATTCCGCCCTTCGATCCTTCTTGGCTAACGGACTTTCCTTCCCCTCCTCAAGGGTATTATGTGCTTGCTGTCCTCGTCACTACGATAACCCTTTTCCTCACCGTATTCCACCATCAAATCGTCGACAAACTCACTCCCTTAGCGCATAAGGTTAAAGCGTGAGCTTTCGATACTTTTTCACCCCCACCTGTGTTGTATTCCCCTGGACAACGGGACGCCAAGGCCTCCGCGGGCTGGTAATAAGCGACGTTGCCCAGCGTTACCGACGTCCTTTTTTGTCATTCCCTCCCGCCATTACTCCAGCTCTACTCCCGTTACTGATCCTTCTTCGCCAGCCTTCCCGGTGGTTGGTCGATTCCGATAGTCATACTCTTCATCCTATCTTTCCCTCCGGTGTGTCACCCTTCCTGCGGATACTTGTTCGGATCGCGCTCCGCCCCGCTGACTAATAACCCCCGGTAGCTTTTCGGCCACGAGATCGTCGCTATTCTGTGTGGCATCGTCTGGGGCCTCTGGTTGGGTTTTGCAATCGTCGCGGCTGGCACGTTCCTTGGCGAGTTAGGTAACTTCTAGTACGTAATCCGCAGCCGCCATGTCGTATGTCGTCACTCGCTGACCACGCCGAAATCGTCTCGTGCGCGCATCATAAAGTGCCTTCAAATACTGTTGTCACGCTCGTGGCGAAAAGCTCGAAAAGACAAACTTGAAATATTCGTGTCTTGCGCGAGTCGTCCGCGAGGGTGGTCTCAAGATTGCCGTCATCGCTCGTTACAGCGCTATCCCTGGTCACTGTATGTCCCTTTGTTCTCACGTTCTCCTGCCGAAGCCGGACGATTGACACCTCCTTCGAAAGTTACGACTGCTGTATTCTCCACGTGCGGTATGTCCGTGTGGACGTTCGCTGCAGCCGCTTTTTTGTCCTTGCCGAAGCAACTTGCTACTGTGTACATTGGCGTTATCATCGGGGTGAACGGACAGAGTACGTTTCGTGCACTTTATGTTTCTCGCTTACGTTAATGATCCTGCAGAGGAGACGACTCCCCAACGCATTGCGAGCTACTCGGTGATCACACTCACCGTCATCATCACCATCGCTGCTGCACGGTATATCCTCCGCGAGCTGAAGCGTGTCAAGCCCGACGTCATATATGCGCGTCGTAAAGCCCGGTTCGTCCCTCTGCGCTGTCCTTTCTGCAACCCAAACTAACAGCCGTGCGCTATCTATTTAGGCAGGCGAAGCTCGAGCTTGGCTCATCTTACTACAACAACAACGAGTCGACGACCCTATCTACGTTCAACCCTAATCCCTCCGATTCAGATATCCCGCTGCAGCCATACGACCCAGAGAGTGAGGCCGGATATGGCGGCGGGCCCAGCCATCAACAATGGGACGAGTCGGGCCACGCCGTTGGCTACGCTCCCGACCCCCGTCTACACGCGCCTCGTCCGCGCGCTCCAACATTCAGCCCGACGGCATTGTACACCTCGCCTTCAGCTGCAGCTGCCGTGACAGCGTCGCAGGACGCAGAAGACGACGAATGGACCAACGCGCAATCGCCCAGGACAGCGCGTCCACCAGACGCACCTGCGCCTACCTCAGCGGCAGCATACGCCGTTGACCCCGTGTCCTTCTCGCCACCACTGCCGTCCCCGCGTCGTGCACACTCGCCGCCGCAGCTGAACTCCGAGGCACAGTACGCGTCGTTCAACCCAGAGCACTTTTCGGAGTCCGTGGCCGTAACGGCCCCTGCTCGCCAGCACACATATGCGTCGACGGGTTCGTTCGGGTCGTCGCCACCGCCACCGCGCGCGCTCTCCCCGCCTCCGAGCTACCGATGAGTGTGAGCACGCGGAGTTTTAAGTACACGCGCGCCCAGCCCAGAACATTTTCTTTTTGTTTACGACGACGACTATTGATTGATTGATTGATTGATTGGTATACAGTATATGTAGTATTTTGACGAGGTTGAAGTTATTACTACCTACAGTAATGATGGTACTGTACACTTGCAGAAACGCAACAGCGACATGCCCCCCACACAACAACACTCCTCCCTCCCCTTCTCGCGTTCCCCCACGTCTACGTCTACGTCTCTTATTTATTGTTTTTGTCACGCATCACTCTTTTTCTTGTGCATCTGGACGATACTACCATGCACCCGATTCAAAGTTTTTCGTTTTCCTTGCGTGTGTGGCTGAGGCAAGAGGCACGTGATGAGGCTCGTTTTGATCGTGGCGTTTTGGTGATGGTGATCGGCGATCGAGCCGACGCCGGATCGCAAATCTCTTGGCGGTCCCTCAGCGGTCCGAGTTATCCCGGTACAATTACTTGGCACATCACACGTGCCTCCTTCCGAGCACAGCACAGGACGCACATCGTCCAAGCCCACCATTCCGAGATTCACCATCATGCTTGCACTCTCCTGATCGCCCTGTCCTCACCCGCTTCCTCATAGAGACGACGAGGCGTGCCTATTCGCCACGAAGACCGATTTGGCCGCTTGGGCGCGGTGAGCGTGCGTGCCCCTGGCAGCGCCTCACCCGTATTCATCGTCCGAATGCCCCAGGATGCGTAGTTGTTTGAGTGGGGACGCTGGTGCCTGTGGAAGCGGAGCTACAGAGGAAGACGCGCTAAAATGAAGACCTGTGCCGGACATATGTTATACTGATACAGCAGGACTGCGTGAGGCTGGGTAAGCGCTTATGGGGATGTTCTTTCACGTTCTGCCGGCGATCGTGGTCATTATTTTCCATGCCCTTCTGTGTTCATGCGATCATATTTTCCTCGGCCTCTGGCATCCTATGCAGCAGTAATAAACGCGCGATGGCGCGGACGACCGTCACCACTTGCAGAGGTATGTCGTATCACATCACCGATGCGTGCGCGGCGTCGACGTCGTGTGCCACGAAAGAACCCCTGCCACATTACGCGTTACTGCTGGCAAAGTGTGCGTCGTGGCTGACGTAGCCTGCGCAGTTTCCGGATGCGCTCAACCGCGTGCATCGAGTGCAGTAGGGCGGCTGCGCGCTTGTCGTTGGCTTCGTGAGCGGACACGGCGGGATACGTGAGACTTTAACTTGCGCGCCCGGCTCGAGCATTTTGCTATTCTGTGAGGTGTTTAGATCAATTGCCCTCGCAATCGTATCGTTTACGTTGCGTGTCGGCGATATCTTCGGCCCTTGCTCAAACCCCCTGGGCCGTCGTGCCCAAGAGCATCTGGGACACCATCCAGCAAGTGCGGCGTCATGGGTGGCCAAACTCCCCTAGGTTATTCTTTTTTCAAAATTTCTTTGGCGGCCCTGACCACTGACTGACTTCGTTGTGGTACAGTATGCTAAGTCAGGAGTTGCTTGCGCTGCCCGCATTGGGAGCGGTCCTGATCACATACTCGACACGGCGCTTGGCAAGGACCTCCACTAGGACTGGGACAAGCACGAGCGCGAGCCCCCACTGTGTCATGTATACCATTCCATTTACCTCTTCGGTTGAGCGCAAGTTCCTGGCTTCAAGTTGGCTAAACGCCTTTCACGTGAGCAGCTAGCTGAACGAAAGCGCGTGCCAGTACTGTACGCTGCCAGTGCAGCTGAGCGGGCCTGCGTGGTAACAGTAGGGAGCCAGGGTCCTCTCTGTTTTTCGCTTTCTTTTACCCTTCAGATATGCCCGAGCCCCATGTCCTCCCTAGCCGGATCTTTGACGAGTGTCGCATCGAATTTAAATTAGGTAGGCAATTGTGTACATAAAACATATGCAGGCAGGCACAAATAGAGTCTGTTGTTCAAGATAGACTGGCGAACAATGTCAGTGCGGAAATACTTGATCCTGTGCCAAACTGAGACCTGTCGAAATGGATGAACGTCCTGAGAATTGATCCAAGGGTAAACAGCGTCAACAAACGATCAGCACAATTGTTATAGTGTTTTCTACAAATTTCAAACTACAAAACGCAATCCCCAGTCGATTTAATCAAGGACGGAATCAGCGCAGTTCCATATCTCCCACATCTTGTACAACCACCACACCTTGCATGAAGAAATAGAAAGAAAAAAAACAGTCATAACAAGTCAGTCAGGATAGCATAATTACAACAGAAGGGGTCAAAAGGGAGTTTCACTAAATATAAAAAGTATCTCAAAAGAGGAAACGGTAGAAAGTGGCTTCAAAGTGATAGTCGATGTTTTCTGATGGGCCACAAAATATAAGTGAAAACAATCAAGGCGCGCCACCATGACGCTTTTAGGAGTCAAGAGTCATTGCGGGCGAGATTGCGGGCGAGATTGCATGGACGATATCTGACCACATTTGATCCCTGACCGTCTAGTAGGTTTCAAGGTAGGTTTTTAGTGCGTATCCTGGGTCTCCTCAAGTAAAATACCAGCAAGAATTCCGCCTCTGCGCTCAAAAAATTGATGTGAGTGAGTAGTGTCAGAGTTACTAGGAGTGTCATGTCAGCCAATCTTGCGGGATTGAGAGGGACAGTAGCGCACGGGAGGGGGCCAGAGAGGGCAGGGGTAACAGCGCAGGCGACGAGTACAAGGGTGGCAAAGAGGGACGGGTAGTACATTGGTGACACAATCAAGATGTATTCACTTGCGCGAACGGATTAGCTGGTGAGTTGAACGTGGGATTGAAACTGAAACGGAGAGGACGCATTAGCATGAGCATAGGTGCCATGAATGTATTCACCAACCAGTGCGGTAGCAAGAACACAAAGTGAACGCTTGTGAGGAGGAGCTGGGGGTTTTCGCATCGAAAACCTGGCACTTTAAAGGGTCCTGCAGTTTGCTGAGGTGAGATTTCATCCATACCTCCTTTGATGCGGACCATGCGATACATCGCTTCCGGCTGCATATCAAATCACATAATGCAAGAGAAGACTGATGCACGGCAGTGTGAACTCACATGAACACGCCTGAAAATACTTTTTCATGAACTGTATCATAGTGCAGTTTGAACGGGACTGACCGTGACCGCCATATCCTTTGTTCCGGTTCTGTGCGCACTAGAACCGACCTCGAGGGTAAAAACCCATATGGATACGCCTATATTAAGCGGAGCCAAGGCAGGAGAAGAGGTAGTACCGACCCGGAGCGGCTAGAGAGTATGTCACGCATGCAACTGTTGATTAACTTGCTTTCTTGAGCCTGAGCTACAGTGGCAACTTGTTCGTGTCGTCTTTCGAGCCCTCCCGGAGACCTTCAAGTTAGTTCGCCTATGCATTTGTGTCACGAAATCATAGGTCATACTATGATAGCAGCGCGAGCATGATCAGAAGGTAATGACGCTAACAACTCCACCTGCACGCTGGGCACCGATTATATCGATCAGATATAGACCATGCGGGGATAAGGGAAAAGATACAGTATGATTCCGGGGTCTGCCACAACCCCGTTAAGATCCTACCCCTTTTCTTGTTCTGTTTTGAATCGATCCTTCCGTGTTATCGAATTATGGCGTGCTTAGCGAGCTCGAGAACACATGTTGCCAATGGCCCAATGCATGATGCGGTAACAAGTGTGGCAACAAGTGTGGCAACGTCGCTTCTTACTTTCCAAAAGGGGTCGTAAGCACATGATCAACGATCAACCTTGCGATCAACATTCAACCATAGTATCATCTTTGTAGGTGGTGCTTCATGGCTCTGCATGTATCATAATTAAATGTTCCACGACTGTACTGCATCATGTCAAATGAGCCAAATGGCGAAGGGTGGATTGTCAACTACATCGGTGGCTAGTGACTCCCGTAATGATGTTAGATCTGTAGTACAGTGTCTTTTTGTCAGGAGCCGAGTCTGCAAGCGACTGTGACCACGCATCAATCAGTATGTGATATACAGCAGCCAATCCGCGCAATGAGTAGTGTTAATATTAGTGTTGCTCGTAGCATTCAGGTATCGGCATTTCTAGGCCAAGGTCTAGGCCTGCTAAATCCGTCCGAGCAAACAATACAAAGCGACCGCCAGAACTAGAACAACAACCAGACCTTCATCTCGAGAGGTCGTTCGGCAGTTCCACTCGCGTACGGTCCAGGTTCGCGCACGGGCCCCGACGCCGCCACTTCCGGATCCACCCGACTCGGCCACGGGTAGAATGAGCAGTGATGCGCACCGCATGTTACGTCTATCGCGTACGAATTGCACACGTGCCATCATATCCGAAGTGCAGTGCCACCGTCACGGTCTTGGCCGAGTGCGGTCGCACGCGGGTCAAGCACGCGGGTGCCTAAGGGTTCCCAGTGAGCTCTAAGAGAGTACATCGATATCCAGACCAAATAGAATACAACGACAACAAGTAGTAGGAATCGATACCGAGGCTCAATGCCGCTTGGGCCACGGTCGCCGGTTGTCACCAGCATCGTCCTCCCAGCGTCGCTGGCGCCATGCGCGGTCACGCTCACGATGAGCGTCCTCCACCTCGACCCGATTAAACACGTCCACATAGCCACCATGTACCGTGCTCGGCGTCGCAGTGGCGCTCTCTGCGCGCTCGTGCTCGCGCTGTTTGCGCCACACAAGGGCCAGCGCGCGTTCTCGCTCGGCGGATTCGCACACCAGGCGGCCCTCACGTGATGCGGATGATGGAGGCGGCTGCGGCTGCGGAGGCTGCGCGTGTGGATGGCGGCGGGACGGTGGTATGTAATATTTTGACGAGGTTGAAGTTATTACTACCTATAGTAATGCAGAAACGCAACAGCGACATGCCCCCCACACAACAACACTCCTCCCTTCTCGCGTTCCCCCACGTCTACGTCTACGTCTACGTCTCTTATTTATTGTTTTTGTCACGCATCACTCTTTTTCTTGTGCATCTGGACGATACTACCATGCACCCGATTCAAAGTTTTTCGTTTTCTTGCGTGTGTGGCTGAGGCAAGAGGCAAGTGATGAGGCTCGTTTTGATCGTGGCGTTTTGGTGATGGTGATCGGTGACTGGCGACACCGGATCGCAAATTTCTTGAGGCGGTCCGAGTTATCCCGGCATAATTACTTGGCACATCACACGTGCCTCCTTCCGAGCACAGCATAGCAGGAGGATATCGTCCAAGCCCACCATTCCGGGATTCACCATCATGCCCAACGACCTCTCCTGATCGCCCTGTCCCACCCGCTTCTTCATAGAGACGACGAGGCATGCCTATTCGCCACGAAGACCGATTTGGCCGCTTCGGGCGCGCTCAGCACGCCCCTGGCAGTGCCTCGCCCGAATTCATCGTCCAAATGCCCCGGGATGTGCAGTTGTTTGAATTGTGACGCTGGTGCCTGTGGAGCTGTGGAGCTACAGAGGAAGGCGCGCTACAATTAAGACCTGTGCCAGACATATGTTATACTGATACAGCAGGACTGCGCGAGGCTAGGTAAGCGCTAATGGGGATTTTCTTTCACGTTCTGTCGGCGATCGTGGTCACAATTCTCCATGGCCTTCCGTGTTTATGCGACCATCTTTTACTTGCCCTCTGGCATCATATGCAGCAACAATAAACGTGCGATGGCACGGACGTCCGTCACCACTTGCAGAGGTATGTCGTGCAAGATCACATCACCGATGCGTGCGCGGCGTCGACGTCGTGTGCCACGAAAGAACCCCTGCCACATTACGCGTTACTGCTGGCAAAGTGTGCGTCGTGGCTGACGTGGCCTGCGCAGTTTCCGGATGCGCTCAACTGCGTGCATCGAGTGCGGTGGGGCGGCTGCGCGCTTGTCATTGACTTTTGTGCGCGGACACGGCGGGATGCGTTTCACCTTAATTGCCAGCGCGTTGCGCGTGATCTCGCGCCCGACTCTAGAATTTTGCTATACTGTGAGGAACCACTAGTACTGAAATCGCTTGCTTTACGGCTTGGCGATATCTTCGGGTCCTGGACAACATGTCGTGCTCAAGAGCAACTAGTACTATCGTTGCGCTTTGTGCCAGTGCTCCTGCAAGTGCGGCGGGCCCGAACTCCCCTTCTTTGTTTCTCCTTGTGTTTTCGTTGGCAGCAGCAAGTTCCGTGGTACACCAAGGTCGAGAGTTGTTTGCGCTCAATTGCTCGCATCGGCGGAACTCTATCACGTCCTGATCGACGGGAACTGCATCCTATGATAGACACGCTTGGCAAGGGCCTCCACAGGACGGGGACGAGCACGTGCACGTGCACCCCAATGTGTCATGTATTTCGTTCCGTTTATTTCTTTAGTTGCAGATAATCACACAAGTTCGCATCTTGGCCACTCTTTTCCCGGAGACGGCTGAAAGAATAAAGCGCGTGCGACTGAGCCACCCTGTAATCACGCTCCGCCCTCTCTGCCAGCTTCTTTCCCCCTTCGGATAGACCCACATCTCGTTGGAACTAAAAGCTCCATGTCTCCCATTTGCGTCTTTGATGAGTGCGGCATCAAATCAGCTAGACGACCGTGTACATATAACATTTGTGGGCATGCATGAATAGAGTTTGCTGTCTGTGATAGCCTAGCGAATACTATGTCTGTGCGAAAATACTTGACTCTGCTAGTAAACTGGGACCTATCGAAATGGAAAGTGGATGGCCTGAGAACTGACCCAAGGTAATAGCGTCAACAAACAAACTGCACAATTATGATAGTGTTTTCTACAAATTACAAAATACAAAACGCAAACCCATGTCCGAGTCGATATATCATATAATAGGACAGAACCAACTCAATTCCGTCTACAGCCACCACATCCTTACAGAAAGAAACGAAAAACGAAAGTCAAAACAAGTCAGTCGAGGTAGCATGACCATGAGTGCCATAACGGAAGGAGTCAACATGGTTTCACTAAATAGAAAGAGGGAACAACAGGAAGTGCCAGGCTTCAAAAATGATGGTCGAACTTCGAAGTTTTCTGATGTCAGTCACAAAAGGGTGAGTGAAAACAATCAATGCTTGCCACGATGCTTTAACTTACTGTAAAGGAATCAAGTGGAACCCAAGCCATAATCGCGGGCGAGATTGGATGGATGATATCCGACCGCAAGCCGCGACCGTCTAGTGGGTTGTCGCGCCTCCTTAGTCTGTTTATATTTGGGATTCGTATCAATTATTTTGTCACGACGCCCATCTGTTTTGTTTAATCCCTCTCGTATAAGAGCATCAGGGTCACGGTCACTGTGATTGTTACGAAAAAATCAGACGATCTTCAAGTTATGGGATTGAGAGGGACGATAACTTACGGGAGGGGACTAGAGAGGGTGGGGGTAACAGCGCAGGCAACGAGGACAACGGTTGGAATGACAGCGCAGGCGACGAGGATAAGGGCGGTGGTAACAGCGCATGCGGCGAGGACAAGTGTGGAAAGGAGGGGCGGGTAGTACATTGGTGACAGGGTGTATTCGTTTGCGCGAACGGATTAGCTAGTAGTGGGTTGAACGTGGAATTGAAAGTAAAACGGAGTGGGCTCGGTCTGCAGATGCGTTAGCGAGCGTAGGTGCCATGGATGCGTTCACCAACCAGCGGTGCTGTAGCAGCAAGAACACAAAGTAAGAGCTAGCGAGGAGGAGCTGGGGATTTTTGGATCTAAATCATGGCACTTAAAAGGGTCCTAGTAGGCTAGCACAAGTGCTGAGGTGAGATGTCGTCCATGCAGAAGAGACCTCCTTTGATGCGATGCACCGGTTCCGGCTGCATACCAAATTACATCGTGCAAGAGAAGACTGTGATGCACGCAGTTTGAACTTGAACTCATATGAGCACGCCTGAAAATACTTTTAGATTGACCATATCATATAAGAACTTGAACAGGAGTGACCGTGACTGCCATTTCCCTCGTCCTAGTTATATGGGCACTAGAGCCGACCACTAGAGAGTGAAAACCCAGATGGAAAAGCCCATATTATGCAGAGTCAAGGCAGGAGCCTGAGAAGAGGCAACACCGGCTCGGACCAGCTAGAGGGTAGCCACGCATTCAACTAGTAACGGGGGAACTTTTCGAAGATTCAACACAGTTACATTCGCAACTTGTTTATTATGTCGTTTTGAAGCTCTCCATTCAATTTCGCTCTACGTTTTTATATCAGACAATCACAGGTTAGTATGACCATAGCAACGCAAGCGCCGTCTGAAGGTGATGATTCTACAGCTCCGGCTGCAGGCTGACTCGAGCACTACATAATTATATCGATCAGATACCAGACCGGATGATTCCGGGTCACGGTCTGGGGTCTACTACTGGTCTACTGCACCTAAGATCTCACCCTTTTTCTTGTTCAAAACATCTGCTTTGAATCGATCCCTCCGCGTTTTCGTCCTTACACACCTCGAGTACACCTGTTGCCAATACGCAATCGGCAAAAATAGAAGCAACGTCGCCTCTTACTTCTATATAAAAGGGTCGTAAGCACATGGTCCAGATCCAACAGCCTATTGTGTGTTACAGTGTCATTGTACCGTAGTACTTTATGGCTCTGCACGTATCATAATGCACCGCCACTGTACCGTTGTTGAATGTCGAAAGTCAAACGATGGTTCGATGAACGGTGAATTGTTAGCTGCAGTAGTACCTCCTGTCATTTGCGAGGCATTTGTTGCACATACTAGCATTCTGGTATCCAAGCTGGTATCCGCATGCCTAGCCCAACAAAACAGCACTAAACGAGGGCCAGTGAAATGACTGACCAGACCTGCATCTCGAGTCTTTCGGCAAATCCATTCGCGTACGGTCCACATTGGCGACGGACTCAGGACCCCGATGCGGCCACTTCCGTGCACGCTGAGCACTGGTTATATCAATCAGATATAGACCATGGGGGGGAAAGGGAAAATATATCGTATGTTTCTGGGGTCTACCAGTGGCACGCCGCACGCACCGTGACCCAACCCCGTTAAGGTCCCACCCTATTTCTCATTCTGTTTTGAATCAATCCTGACGTCCCTACCGACCTCGAGAACACATGTTGCCAATGCGCAATCATGATGCGGCAAAACATACAGAGTGGCAACGTCACTTCTTACTTTCCAAAAGGGGTCATAAGCACATGGGCTGGATCAACCATCATGCATCATGAGTTACAGTATCATCTTTGTAGTTGGTGCTTTATGGCTCTGCATGTATTATATTTAAGTGCTCCCCGACGGTACCGTATGTCAAATGGCGAAGGGTGGGTTGTCAGCTACAATAGTGACTACTAGTGACTCTCGTAATGTTAGATCTGTAAAAGTATCTTTTTTGTCAGGAGCTGAGTCTGCAAGCGACCGTGAGTCCGTAACTACGCATCAATGCATCAATATATGGGATACACAGCAGCCAATCCGCGTAGTACTCTATATAGTGTTGCGCATAGCATTAAGGTAACTTATCTGCGTGTCTAGACCCGCTAAATTTGCCCAAGCAAACAATACAAAACGAGCGCCGGTAGAACGACCGACCAGGCCTGCATCTCGAGGTCGTCGGGCAATTCCGCTCGCGTACGTTCCCCGTTCGCGCACGGGCCCCGACGCCGCCATTTCCGGGTCCACCCGACTCGGTCGCGGGTAAAATGAGCAGTGATGCGCACCGCATGTTACGTCTATCGCGTACGAATCGCGCACGCGCCATCATATCCGAAGTGCAGTGCCACCGTCACGGTCTTGGCCGAGTGCGGCCGCACGCGGGTCAAGCACGCGGGTGCCTAAGGGTTCCCAGTGAGCTCTAAGAGAGTACATCGATATCCAGACCAAATAGAATACAACGACAACAAGTAGTAGGAATCGATACCGAGGCTCAATGCCGCTTGGGCCGCGGTCGCCGGCTGTCACTAGCATCATCCTCCCAGCGTCGCTGGCGCCATGCGCGGTCACGCTCACGATGAGCGTCCTCCACCTCGACCCGATTAAACACGTCCGCATAGCCGCCATGTACCGTGCTCGGCGTCGCAGTGGCGCTCTCTGCGCGCTCGCGCTCGCGCTGTTTGCGCCGCACAAGGGCCAGCGCGCGTTCTCGCTCGGCGGATTCGCGCACCAGGCGGCCCTCACGTGATGCGGATGATGGAGGCGGCTGGGGCTGCGGAGGCTGTGCGTGTGGATGGCGGCGGGACGGTGGGTGGCGGTGAGATGGTGGAGGCATCGAGGAGGGCGTCGTGCGGGAGGATCGCATAAGATGTGAGGGTATCGAGGCAAGCGGGTCGGCACGAACTTGGCGCGCCAGATCGCGCTGTCTGCAATGGGCATAACTCACTTTAGATGCGCTCTGCTCTCGCATAAAATGGAGGGAACAAGTCGCACCTTCGTGCAGCTGCCAATTTGTCACTGTCGTTGTCTTTGGGGCTGGTCGATGAGTACCATGGATTGAGGTCCTGTTTGGTTGGTGCGAGCGCCAGGCCGCGGTCTGCGTCGGTCAGTGCGGGCTTCGACTTCGAGGCGCGCGCTGCGAGGGCCGAGGCGTGCTCCTCGAGGTCGGCGAAGAGGTTGATGTGGCCGTTGGACGACAGTGGGATAGAAGGAGATTCAGACCCTGATGCGACGGGTGGCTCCGGGCTCTCAGCCTCTTTTTCGCCTGGCGGTGGAGAGTGTGGTGCGGTGATACCCGCGCGTGAACGTAGCGCACCCAGACGAGACTCGGCGTCCTGCAGGGAGTTGTGAGTACTGAATTAGAGGGTGAGGGCGGAGACGTACAGCTACGAGTACGCGATCGGCATCCTCTGTCTCTTTGAGTTTGGCGGCTGCTTCATCACGACGGACGCGCTCGATGTTGTCGAGTCGATACGGGTGATATGACTTGTGGTGAGCGATGTTAAGTTTTCCCATCGTTAGTGACAAGAAGGGGCAGAGGGTGACAGGAGGCCTCAATAGATGACGTGGTTCTGGGGTCCTGACACATCAGCTTCAACCACGTAACGCCCGCAGGCCACGGTTTCCACGTTGTATATTTCTCTCTAAATTGCCCTTTCGCCCTTCTCCTTCTGCCACAAGTCGGCCGCAGGCATGGACCCGCGCGAGGAGCTTTCGCTTCTTGACAAGATCGACGCTGCTGCACCTGCATCCCTCAAGAGTTTTGATGCGTTCCCTAAACTCCCCTCGACATACCGCACCCGCACCGGTGAACGCGGTTTCCTCACCCTCTTTATTGGCTTCGTTGCTCTTCTTCTCGTTGCGAATGACATTAGCGAGTTCGTCTGGGGCTGGCCGGACTATGAGTTTGGCGTGGACCATACCCCGGCGAGTTATTTGACTGTCAATATCGATTTGATCGTCAATATGCCATGCAAATGTGTGTATCATACCTTCTTGCTCAACCGCAGGCTACTGACTGGGTTCTTAGACTTGAGCGTCGACCTCCGTGACGTTGTTGGCGACAGATTATTCCTCAGCAGGGGAATCCGTCGAGATGGCGTGCGTGGCATTTCCTTCATTGCCATTCCTTAGCTTACATGACCGTCGTACAGACCGTGTTCGACATCGGACAGGCTACTGCACTCAAGTGAGTCGCTCACAAAACGTCGGTCGGACAAGTCTGACGTATCCTAATCAGAGAACACGCTGAGGCTCTCACCGCACGGCAAGCGATTGCCGAATCCCGCCAGTCGCGTGGTGTCCTTGCGGGTCTCTTTAGTCGCTCGGAAGATTTATACAAGCCTACCTACAATCACGACAAAGACGGCAGCGCGTGCCGTATCTATGGCTCGTTTTCCGTCAAGAGAATTACTGGTGCGTCTTCATGCTGTTCGTACGCGACACTCGTCAATGTGTCCTTGCCCAGCCAACCTCCACGTCACTTCACTCGGCCATGGCTATAGCAGCCATATTCATGTTGACCACAGCCGTAAGTTTTCTGTTCCCCTTATCAGAACATAGTTTCACAAGATTCACAGTTATGAATATGTCTCACGTTATTACCGAATTTTCATTCGGCCAGCATTTCCCCGAGATCACCCAACCTCTCGACAATTCATTTGAGGTCACTCACGATAGTGCGTCGCTTGCATTTCGAGATCTTCGGCCCCGCTGATGTGCCTACAGAATTTATCGCGTATCAGTATTACCTGCGTGTCGTTCCAACAACCTATGTCGCCCCAAGGACCCAGCCTCTGCATACAAATCAGTATAGTGTCACACACTACGAACGACAGCTCAAACCGCATACGGGTGTCCCAGGAATCTTCTTCAAATTTGACGTCGAGCCCGTCCGTCTCACCCTCATCCAGCGCACCACCACATTTGCCCAATTCTTCATCCGGTGCGTCATCCGTGTTCCCTTCGCATACCCCTCGCCATCTAACATCAGTTCCACAGCTGCGTCGGCGTTATCGGTGGCATATTCGTCTGCGCGTCCTGGGGCCTCCGCGCAACAGACCGCATGATATCTGTCGTCGCCGGACCCGACGACACAGGCAGCATCGCGCCTCCCGATTCCGCCCGGGGCGGCGGCCTCCGCAGTAAATGGACAGGCGGAGCCCTGCGCGCACGCTCAAGCAACGCATCGCTACAGCCCGGCGTCTGGGCTGAGGCCGGATCGCCCTACGGCGGCTCGACCTACAGCGGCGTCTCAAGCTACGCCAGCTCTCCTGCAGGCTCCCCGATGCTGCCCTACTCGCCCTACTCGCCTGCCTCGGCCCCACCCCCGCACACTGGCCGCACGCCTTCTACAGGCACTGGCGGTTTCCCAGGCACGCCGGCGGGGCTTGGGCTCTCCCCTGGCTTGTTCGCGCCTGGAAGTGCTGCCAGCACCGGTGGGATGCGCACGCCGGCGACGCCGGCTACGATGGGATCGCCGGTACCCGGACTTGGTACACCCGCCTTTGGACATTTCCCGCCTACGCCCCGATCGCCGTTGAGTGGCCTTGCGGCTCCGCCTACGCCTAGGGATACGGGGAAGAAGGATGACTAGGGGGGTTGGTAGTTGAGCCCATGTATGATGTTGTACTCCGAGCGAGTGCGCCGTTTCTTGTCGGTTCTCCCCACAAAAATACTATATTTTCCCTCCTGTCATTGCGCGGTGATGACCCTGTATATTTATTCGTTTTGCTGAATGTTGGGCGTGGACGCTTCGCGATCACCGTCCTTGCGATGGTGTTGATGGAATTTCCAGCTTTATACTCCTACTTCACGAGAGGGTCAGTGTGGGAAAGGTCACGTGCAGTCTCTGAAAGCGTGTTGCGTTCGTTCGTTCAACTTCAAGTTGAACTTGAAGTTCCAGCGACTCGGAGTACTTGAATACTCAGCCCGTGGCCCTTCAGTCTCTCAGTCTCTAGACGCTACTAACGCTGATGAGACTCGAGAACGCGTTGTTCAGCTTGTCGGGGTAGGTCCTGGGTCTCAAACTCAAGCGCGCGTCCGGCGTCTATCATTCCAATCGCGGCCTTCCAAGACGGAAGCCTCCGGCCTCTGCGACGGATGCACACGGATCGATTTCGCACAGCAGCCATCCTCACCGAACTCGATTACTTCCAATCCTCTTCTCATTATCAAAGATGTCCTCCGCTAACCTGCAGTCAATTCGCGATGCATTGGACACTTACGCTGAACAGATGAAGATAGATCTAAAGGATAACCCGTTCGCCGAAGAGGTCAAGGGCTGTGAATCTCCTGAGGCCATCCTTAAGCTACTCGAAAAGAATAGGGACGAGTTCAAGGAGTACCGGGACAATAATCGGAAGTTCATCGATTGCCTCAACCCCGTTGTGAAGTTCGTTCATACCTTCTCTGAAGTTCTTGGCGAGGCAACTAGCCTGGTGAGCGCCGAGCGACTCCGATCATCACGATATCCTTACTTTTGACTCTTTCTCCACCGTGACCAGATTCCGTTCCAACCCGCAAAACTAGTCTTTGTCGGCATCAATGTCCTCTTCTCCGTGCGTGCTGTCATTTGTCTCACCCGACTGTCTCCCTCTGATCTCTTATCATATAAGGCGGCCGAAGGAGTCAGCGCGAGCTATGACAGTCTCCTCGAACTCTTTGAATGTATCGGAAGCTTCCTTAAACGCCTCGAAATCTATACCAAGATCTCTCTGAGCTCTTTGATGACCGAGATTATCGCGAAAATAATGGTTGAGTTGCTTTCCATCCTTTCCCAGGCGAAGAAGCAAATCAAGCATGGACGCCTCAGTGAGAGGTTACTTACTGCGTCCGTCGGTTGCTGTTCCTGAACTGTTTGCAGAGCAATTCGCCAAGAAGTTACTGGGGGACAGTGAGATCGAAAATATATTGCGCCGATTGGACCGGCTCACTCAAGACGAGGCCCGCATGATGGAGGCGCATATCTTTGAGGTTGTCCATGGTCTGATGAGCAATATGAAAGTGGTGATGGACGGTGGGTAAAGCCCCTCCGTGGATTCCGAGCATCTGATCAGACTGTTGTCTGTGCAGGCGGCGAGGCATCAAACGTCGCGATCCGGAAGACTCTCGGTAAGTTCAAATATCGCTTTTTATTCATTTTCCGTGCTCATGTAGATCGCTAGTTACGATGCAGGACGTGGTGAACGAAATAAACAAAATGAGCCGTGTGTTCTCTCACCCAGTATACGTGGATCCGAACGGTTAACTCGGCCTACAGGTGACCGTTTGCACGAGAGTTCTAGGAGTTGGCTGTCCCCTCCAGACCCATCAGAAAACCAAGTGAATGCGCGACGGGTTACTCGCGACGGATCTGCGATGTGGTTTACCCTAGGCAGCACGTTCGAGGAGTGGAATGCGAAGGGTTGCCTGTTATGGATTCATGGAAAACGTACGTCATTCCAGACCTCCCATTTAATTCTAGCGACTGACGGTTTCCCGTAACTGTAGCGGGATCTGGGAAGAGCATCCTGTGGTGAGTGCTGCATCTGTTTACCCCATCAGGTTCCATTCGTATTGACGTCTATCGACCAGCTCGGCGATCATCAAAGAAGTCATGGCGTTTCGTGATGCCGGATTGAGCTTGACTGCTTACTACTACTTCGACTTCAGAAATAAGGCAAAACAGGAGCTCCGTGGTTTACTGTCATCCCTTGTTGTGCAGCTCTGCGCCAAATCAGATTCTTGCTATCAAATTCTTCTCCGCCTTTATTCTTCCCACGATAACGGATCGCAGTTGCCCGATGATGACGCGCTTGTACAATGCTTGAAGGAAATGTTGGCGCTTCCAGAGCAGCTGCTGATTTATCTCATCGTAGATGCTCTCGATGAGTGTCCCAGCACTTCTGGGGTCGTATCACCACGTGATTCGGTCCTCGAATTCATAGAAGACCTTGTCGGGTTACATCTTCCGAATCTTCGTCTCGGCGTGACTAGTCGTCCCGAGGCTGACATCTCAGAAGCCCTTGGACCATTGGCATCTCATACTGTTTCTCTTCATGACGAAGACGGCCAGAAGCAGGATATCGTAGACTATGTCACCTTCGTCGTTCATTCGGACCGCAAGATGCGAAAATGGAGACCGGATGATAAGAAGTTAGTTATCGATACGATCTCGCAGAGGGCCGACGGGATGTAAGCGATCGCGATTATTTACTTTGTTAAGGGTTCTCAATTCGTTGCAGGTTCCGATGGGTTTTTTGTCAACTGGAAACATTGCGTGGTTGCTATCCCCAGGCGCTTCGGCGTGCTCTTGACAAGTTGCCTGAAACCTTGGACGCGACATACGAACGGACGTTCCTAGGCATCGAGAAGACGAAACGGGAATATGCCTACCGCCTGTTTCAGTGCCTCGTAGTTGCCCTCCGCCCGCTTCGGGTCGAAGAGCTCGCCGAGGTTCTCGCCGTTCTACTCGACTCTGGAGAGGGTTCAGAATATCACGCCGACTGGCGTCCTGAAGATGCACAGCAAGAGGTGCTATCAACGTGTTCTAGTCTAATCACCATCACAAACGTCGACGGCTCATCGGTCGTGCAATTTTCGCACTTCTCCGTGAAAGAATACTTGATGTCTTCTCGCTTTGCCAACACAGGAGAGCATGCCTCTCATTATTGCCCCCTCCCCCACTCCGCCCACTCTGTTATTGCCCGAGTTTCCCTTAACGTCCTGCTCAGTCTTGGCGACCAAGTTGACAAAACCGTCGTAGAAAATCATCCATTGGCACTCTACGCTTCTCGGTACTGGGTGGACCATGCCAAATTCGAGGGCGTGTCATCAAGTATCCAGGATATGATGGAGCGACTCTTCGATCCAGACCGACCACATTTCACGACCTGGGTGTGGCTCTACGACATGGACCGCCCTTGGGAAGGACACGTAGCGACAGCGCGCCCAACAAAACCAAAGGCATCGCCATTGTACTATGCCGCTCTATGTGGTTTCCGCAGCCTTGTTGAAACCCTTTCCACAACACGTCCAAGGGACATCAACGCTAGAGGCGGGGGTCAAACCACGCCATTGCATGCTGCGTGTGCCACAGGAGACATTGAAACTGCTCGGACGTTACTTCAGCTCGGCGCGGACAAATACGTACTTGACAGCATGGGCCAAAGTCCTTTGCACAAAGCAGCACGATACATGCATCTCGGCATGGTGGAGATGTTACTCGACGCCGGTGTGGACATCAACTTGCGAAATAAGGAGAACAGGACACCCTTAGCGGCCGCGTTGTTTTGGGGGAACATCGAGGTCGCTGACTTCCTAATCAAACATGGAGCGGATGTCCACTGCCGTGATGAGCAAGACAGTACCCTTCTCCACACAGCGGCACAATATGGCCACCTTGACATCGTGCGATCTTTGCTCAGCCTTGATATTGATGTCCAGGCCCGAAGTTGCCTTGGTCGGACCCCATTAATGCTGGCGTTACGGAGCGGCCATGTGGAGGTATCGCGCATTCTGATCGAGAACCAAGCTGACGTTACTTCCGCCGACTATGAAGATTGGACATCGCTCCACGTGGCATCACAAAATGGTCATGCCAACCTTGTGCAGCTCTTGCTTGACCATGGCGCGGATGTGAATGTCCAGAATGTGGATCTCTGGGCGCCACTACATTTTGCATCGGTTGAGGGATATTTCAAGGTTGCGGAAATGCTACTCGAACGCGGTGCAGAAGTCGACGTGCGGAATGAGAACCTGCAGACTCCGCTGAGCCTAGCTTCAGGCACTGGAAGGCACGAGGTTGCCCGCTTGTTAATCAATCGCGAATCAAATGTCAATGCACAAGACACCCGGGGTCGGACACCGTCACATTCAGCGGCACGAAATGGACATCTCAACATTGTGAAGCTACTACTCGATTCCGGCGCGAACATCGGCATACGGGATGGGAGTAACAGGACTGCCTTTGATATCGCTATTAAATGCGGGAAGCGCGAGGTCGGGAACTTCCTAGCACAGAACGAGGGGAATCTGGGTATTCGACGTGGAGACGCCGTACGTCTGTCCCGTGGCGATGCTGACGAGGAAGCGACTAACGATGAGCAGAGCACTTTATTACAGATAGCTGTTTTAAATGAGAGCATTGACGAGATCATGGGACTACTTGAACACGGTGCGAAGGTGAATGAGCGGGACCAGCGACTCCGGACTCCGTTGTTCGTGGCCATGAAGGCCGGAAAGCTCGAAATTGCGTGGACCTTGATCAACTATGGTGCGGATGTGAACTGTCGAGATGAAATTGGCTGGACTCCGTTGCACAAGGCAGCACAATATGGGCACACCGATCTCGCGCGGCTACTGCTCGACAATGGCGCCGACGTGAACGCAGCCCAGCGGAACAACCAAACCGCGTTGCACGTCGCGTCAGTGAATGGACACCTCGAAGTTGTACTGTTGCTGCTCGAACGGGGAGCAAATATAGTCCAGAATGCGTACGGCAGGACACCATCTCAAGAAGCATCAAGCGGAGGACATCGGGAGATTGCGTGGTTGTTGTCAGAGTATGGTGCCTAGGGTTCGATGAGCGTGGGATGGATTAGACGACTCGGATGTCTCAGTACTGTTCAGATGTACTACCCTGTTACTAGTGCTTGATACGATACCGTTACTGTACTGGTAATCATTATGTGATAAATTACTGGGTGTGGCTGGCGGAAGAAAGGAATGTGGTCTGGCTCTTCGGACCAGTCGAAGAATTGAACGCACGGATTGCGGTACGGAAGAGGGGAAACAAGCGCCCTACGCTTCCATTCGTTCCCTGCGACAGTACTAAGTTAGACCAAAAATCGATCCTAGCAAGTAAGTTACAGGGAGGCAACAGTTGGGGTTACTGTAGGAGAACTGTGGTCCTGACAAGGATTCAAAAGTCTAAATCGGAAGCCAGTCTGTAACGTCGCCCCAAGCAAAATGAGAAGCGAGTGAGAAGCGAAGTACATGTCGCGCTCGCACTGCCACTACCTGGTCTGGGACAATGGATTGATGAGGCCCTCGGCATAAATGTAATGTAGACCACGGAACACACATGTTGACACGTTTACCACTTGGTCGAGCACACCAACACGTACGTTTCCTTCAACTTGTACGTACGGTACCTTTGTGCTGTCTTCGTTGGTCGTCGAGGCATCAATCGAATGTAGTGATGGGAAAGTTCAGTTCAGTTCAGTTCAGAGCCCATATTGCCTGAACCCTGAACTGAACCATTGGTTCAGTTCAGCCTAATTCCCTGAACCTGAACTGAACCTTGGTTCAGGTTCAAAAGGGTCCAGTTCAGGTTCAAACCAAATTGAACCCAAACCTGTGTGCCTGATTACATAATCATAAATTTGAGCATAGTTTGGAGGCAAAGTCTCACAAAAAACTTGCTTTTGCAGAGAAACTAATTGATTACACTGTCTCTTGCTAGTACAAGTGGTAACTAATCTATACAATATATAAAAGACGAGGGTGCATGTGAATGCTTAGACATATTTTCAGAGTTTGGGCTCTCCAAGTTTTGCTTCTGTGTCTCAGACTAGCAGCCTTGAGACTAGCAGTAGGTGGGCAAGCAGCGGATGCTGCAGATAGGGGCACTGCATCTACACATGCTACAGGTGCCTGCTTGATTGCATCGCCATCTGGGGCGCAACACACCAGCTGAGAGGGCCCTTCGGGCCCTCCTGCAATGCTAGTCATTAGATAAATGTTACGTCATGGTAGGGACGTTCACCCGACGTGGGTTACATTTACGATGACAGGAACACTAAGGGTCTGGACTGTGGTTCTGTGTGAGAGTACTAAGTTCAAAGAGAACTTAGTAAGCTTCTGATGACGAGTAACTCTCTGCTAAGTCAATCAAGGACCTTGAGAAGAGTTATGAGAGGGAAGTTCTTATCACGCAAGTGAAAGAGTGGGGATGGTTCTGCTTGTTGTCTCTAGTACCGTAGGATACAAGAAGTCAAGTCTAAGGCTATGTGCTACCTATGGACGAGACTTTATAGTAAAGTAGAACAATAGAGAACTAAGAGACCAACGTGTCAGTATCCAAGTCCACATCACTGAAACAGTATGAGAACAATAGAGTACTAGGACTGAGTCACAACAAAGTGTCCTAGTACTGAGTCATATGGGTAAAGATGACCTGTCACCTAGCTAAGGACGACATGTCCTTCTAGAGTCATCATGAGTCATAAATATCAAGAAAGGGTGAGAAATAAGAAAGAAGATGTAGGCGTCATAACAATAAAACATACAAGTGGATCAAAATGGATATGAAGCAAGAAACTTGAATCTGCACCCACCAATGTGCAATGGATGGTGGTGGCTGTTGGACCCCATTCAGTTGACAGGTTGGTGTAAGGGTTTTTGGGGGGTAGCATAAGGGTAGGAGGTGTTTTACCCTGGGGTTACCCCTGTCAATCACTAGTCCAGTCTGGTCTTTTGGGCTAATGGTTGTGCAAATGGACCAGAACCAGTTGCACTAAATGTAAAATTCACAAAGACTGGGCCAGAACCACAATGGACTGGTCCACATCAGTCCAGTTCATTCCAAGACCAGTCTTGGACTCTTGGTCAGTCTTTTCTGAGACCGGTTCACAACTACTCTTAACTGGTTTTCTTTGTGGTTGCAACCAGTCTTAGTACTAGTGGGTTAGTTCATTGCTAGTCATTTCCAGAACTTCACCCTCACCCTCACCCTTTCCCCCTTCACCCCTTGGTCCCTTGTTCTCACACCCTTGCCCAGCTTGTTGACCCTCACTGGTCTCATCCTTTCCACCCTTGCCTTACCCAGTCTCATTCTCACCCACTCCTGACCTCATCACCTGCACCCACATGGCAGGAAAGATAAACAGCAGGGAACTATCAGTTTGTTCTGTTCTCTTTCTCTATCTTGGTTCACTATCTTGGTTCCCAACTCCAGGGGACAAAAGTGACTGATGGCCATGCTGATAGCTACCTGGGATACTGTGTCCCGGCTCCCTGACCCACCCAAATTCCCAGAATTGGAAGGGGAACTGCCCAAACCAATGGCTCAATCGCTTCACTTCTTAGGAGTTGATGATGACATCCTTTTGGTCACATATCTAGATCATGGCGTGATGTGAACCCTCTTATGACTGAGACCCCATATGTTTTACTAACTGCCGTTGCTGCCATATTTATAGAGCATGGGATCCAAAGACTCTTGAGATTAAATGGCGCATACAACCTCGATCCTGTAAGATGTAAGTCACGACCAACTATTTCTGGCTCATTCTCATTCTCTCGTGACACTCAAATCGGCTCAGAGGTTGCTCTGCAGTATCCCCCAATGGGAAGTTTCTGGCCGTAACCAACCTCTATGATGGCATAGATTGGTATTCGCTCAATTCCAATCATTTTATGGATGCCTCATTCCAACGCACCACTCTGCATGCAATATCAGAAAACGTGATCCTTCCTGTGACATTCATTTGCAGTGGCACTGCAGTGTTATCAGGGACATCGACTGGCTGTGCCTGGATGACTAACTTAAAGGACTACTCCCTAGCAGAATCACTTCAGCATGACTGTGAGTGTCCCGTGCACTTTCCAATGATGCTGAAGTTTGAGAGTTACCTTAAACAGGCAGTGACATTGTACAGGCAGTGGTTAGTGTCTGAGCCATTGTTTAATTATAGGTTCCTCACGCAACTGTCTTGGCAACTGTTGAATTTCAGGCATACTCAAGTTCTGGAGATTTCCGCCAGATCATAACTGGGGTATCTGAAAGGGGTTCAGAGACAAGGATAAGGTACTGGATACAGCCTCGCAGCCCCAAGAAGCAGGCACCACCGAAACCAAAAGCAGCAACTGACTGAATATGGGAGGGAGGGCAAGGGTGAGGGTGAGAAAAGGAAGGTAGTCACACAAGCAATGGCCCACCACCACTTGAGATTGAACAGTTCAGGGTTCAGTTCAGGTTCAGACCATTCAGGAATTGCCTGAACCCTGAACTGAACCATCAGTCCAGTTCAGGTCAACACCTGAACCTGAACCTAAATTAGAGTTCAGTTCAGTTCAGTTCAGGTTCAGACCACAGTTCAGAACTGAACTTTCCCATCACTAATCGAATGCCACGAAAATTGGCCCCAACACCTTCCTCCAACAGTGTATCGTTCCTGACCAAAAAGTAGATAACATCGGTCTTTGATCAGTCAACGGAAGAGCTTCACGCACATCAAGAAATCCACAACAAGAACAAAAAACAACAGAATGTGGGTATTCTCCTCGTAACTACAGGGATCCCCTCAACATGTGCCCACTCCGCCCAACAGCTCAGGAGAAGTGCAAGACCGCACAGAGAGTGTGTCTGCCACCTCGTTACACGTGTTGAGGCTCTCAGCATCACGATGTTGCTCGCGGTCAAGCACTGGCCCGGGGCCCTGCTAGAATCAATCTAACTTGATGGGTGACGTGACAGGCAAGTCACGTGGTCCGATACTAGTCGAGATGAAACGAAGATGAGAGTTTTTTGAAGGCGCGAGTAAAGAATGAATGCAGACAAGTTCGAGAACAGTTGGATAACATTTGTGAGTCCATCTGAAGTACATTTTATACTACTAGGATGGCTCGATGAGTAAGAATAAAAGATGTAAGTAAACACATGGTATCGAGCTGCGCATCAGCGTGTCGCATAGGAACGATGTCACAAGTATAAGATCGAGGTGGGGAATGGTAGTGATGGGTCATAGGGATAAGGCAGAACAGAGATCGCGGAAAACGAACGGGTAGAAGAGTGGGAATCGAGGTAATAAGTTTGGAGGTGTGGTGCGACCGAGCGCTCGTGATGTCAGGCTCGGTGCACTTGTGCTTGATCTGAAATGGTAGCCTAGATATGGTAAAATAAAGGTTAATCAGTCCTGGGTGGTATAGTAGCGGCAGCAACAGCTGAGTTCAAAAGATTACGCCAGATTTGTGGATCCTGCAGTAATGCGAGGATTGTCCACCAGGTTGCTGGCCCGAATCAGTACAGACAGGTTCACAGTGCATTTCTGCACTCCCCTGCAAGCCGAGCGCAGCCTGAGAGCCGCAGTGTGAGCCTTTATCGTCCAGCCTGGTAAGGGCTTGGTAAGGATATCAGCCACCATGTCGTCAGTCAGGCAGTAGACGAGCTTGAAAGCCCCAGAGTCTACTTCAAACAGAGGCATACATGAGGCTGCCAATAGCCTCGCGGTAAGGGACCTTGGCTGTGTGCACCGCCTCGGTTTCGTTAGTGGGGCCGTCTTTGGACGAGTAAGAGATACTGGGGATCATGGGAGTGGGGATGGTCTTCGCTTTGTCGAGATTAAAGCGGCGGGTGATGGTGTCGATGTACGACTCTTGGGATAGGGAAATGGTGCGAGCATTTCGGTCTTGCATGACTTTGATACCTAGGAGCCAGTGAATAGGCCCTAAGTTGGTGATGGAATGGCGCACGTTGATCTTGCGCTTGCAGTCTTGCATGAGCTCTCCCGAGCTGCTGGTGATCGTGCAGTCATCCACATGGACTGCTATGAGGATGGGGTGGGAATCGACACGCGCATGGAACACACCGGGGTCAGCGCTGCTAACACAGAACCCCAGATCAGTGAGAGTCTGTTTAAGCGTGTCATACCACTTTCGCCCCGCTTGTTTGAGTCTGTACAGCGACTTCTTGAGGTGCTTGACCATTTTGTCGTCTTCATCGTAGCCAGGTGGGTTCTTCATATAGATGTCTTCATCAGGCCCGAGCTCTCCATTGAGGTATGCCCCATCAAAGTCGAAGCAATTGATGTCCCAATCTTCCCGTGCAGCAAGCACGAGGATGATGTGGAAGGAGGTGAGCTTTGCGACAGGGGAATAGGTCTCGAAGTAGTTGGTGCCGAATACCTGTGTGAATCCCTGCGCTACAAGGCACGCTTTGTACTTGTCCACGCTGCTGTCGGACTTGTGTTTGATGCGGAAGACCCACTTGCTGCCAACAATATTGCGGCCAGTGGGGCATGGGACCGATTCCCAGGTGCCTGTGTCTTTGAGTGTCTTGATTTCGCAATCCATCGCCTGGAGCCATAGTGGCCAGTCAGTGCGAGATCGTGCCTCATTAACAGTGTTCGGGTCGTCGCGAGCGTCACCTATGACCTCTGCTACAACTGGCGTCAGGTCAGCGATGAATGCGCAGTCTGCGCCGAGATATGCGAGCTCATCTATGAGCTCTGCGACCGCTCCTACCCTCTTCTTCCCCCTCTTCCCCGCTACTCTTCCATCGGCCGAGCCCTCCCCCGCAGTGATCCGCCTGTCGATGTTGGCAGGTTGCTTCTTGCGGGTTGAGGTGTGTGTTGGCTGGGCATAGGTGGGTTCGCTGGCCTTCTGCCGGGTCTTGGGGTTCTTGCTGACTGCGGGGGATTGGTACTGTCCTGGCAGCGCGGGATCATGCGGTTCTTCTTCCTCCCCTAGCCCCTCATCTCCGTCTTCATCGTCTGAGTCCGGCAAGGGGACGTTTGATGGTCCGGGCCTTGCCGCTGCTGGAGTGGGTGGTGCGGCTGGTGGAAGGGAAGGTGGTGGTGGTGGTGGTGGTGGTTGCGTGCCTGGGATTGGCACCAGGGGTGGCATGGTGGGGTTGGGGGCTGTGTGAATGGTGACATTAGCTGGTGCGAACCATATGTTCCGCTAATACGACCACTCCCGCGCTAGCCAGTGAAACAGCTTATATTACAGCTTTCGCGCACTTTCTGCTTAGCAGACCCACTCCGCACTCTCTACGCTCTGCAGAGCCTCGCCGACCTCGCCGCGCTCTCGCACTTTCCCACGCTCTCCGCACACACCTCACGCTGTATTCCACGCTCACCCTGTGCACTGCCGCACCTTCAGTACATGTGCTGCCACACTTTCTTGACATCAGTGCTTTCCTGCGCCTTTCACTTGCGCATCGGACCGCGTTCCCGCGCATCGGACCGCTTTCCCGCACCTTGCCCGGTGTCCCCCTGGCTCCCCCTGTCCATATCGTACCATCCCTACCATACTTTCCTGCCCTCACCCTTGTTCCTGGACTCCTTAGCTACGCTTTTAGTATATAATGCATGTAACTACACCTTAGACCTTAGAGAATTTAGTACCCTTTTCCCCCTCGCGTTTCCGATCTCTCAGAGCTCCGTGTAGCTCACCCCTTGCGTTCCCGACAGTGCCGCACGCGTGCGCGGCCTTAGCGAAGCAAACCCGACGCGTTCCCGACCCCAGCGGCCGCCCTTGTAAAGTCTTGTATTCTGCGGAAGCCCGTGCGGACCCGAGTGTCCCTGCTTCCTCAGAGCTCCGTGTAGCTCACCCCTCGCGTTCCCGACAGTGCCGCACGCGTGCGCGGCCTTAGCGAAGCAAACCCGTTGTGGCGCCTGCACCGGCGGTCGCGCCTACGAAGTATAGCGTCCCGTGGAGGCCTGCGCGGACCTGATCGACCAGCTTCACACCCCACGAACTTGCGATACTTAAGCTGGTATTTCAGTACTTAGCACCAGCTTAGGGTATCACCGCTCAACTGCAATCAGGTTCTTGCCCGGGATATAGATCCTGTGGGCGTGAGTGCTGTCCTTATCATAGCCCACCCAATGCCCTTCAATGGCTTGAGCGTCCAGCTTGGACCCCGAGACTGTGTGCACCCACACGCACTGCCCCCACTCGGGCACGCCAGCCAGATTTGGCTTGTTGCCGTAGAGCTGTTCATATGGCGTGATGTTGCCAAGGACCGGCATCGACGTGTGGTTCTTGAGCCAAGTTGCGTGGTTGATGGCCTCCCCCCAGAGGTACTTGGGGAGTCTGCTGTGGTGGAGTATTGCGCGAATGCGTTTGACGAGGCGACGGTTGAGCGACTCAGCCACCCCATTGTGCTGTGGGGTATCGTGAGTGGTGAGCCGCCATTCCGTACCTTGCTCGCCGAGAAACTTGCTGAACTCCCCACCGGTGTACTCCCCTCCTCGGTCGGAATGAAGCCGTTTGATTTTCACACTGTGCTGAGTGAGAGCCCAAGCTGCGAAGTCTTTGTAGGCTTGCAAGGCCTCGTCCTTGGTCTTCATGAGCCGAGTGACGGTGTAGCGGGAGTGATCGTCAGTAAAAGTGATGTAGTACCTCCTGCCCCCAAGAGTTTGAATCGGTGTTACAATACGAACTTTTACTTTAATTTCCACCTGATAACTCACCAGTCACATGACTGATAGATCACACTTCACTTTCCTATTGTCCTTGTGACCCATTGTTCTCGTGACCCATTGTTCCTGTGACTCTATTATTCTCGTGACCATTGTTCTCGTGATGTCCATTGTTGTCGTGACGTCTATTGTTGTCGTGACCCCATTGTTCTCTATTACTATATAGTCTGGTAATAAGTAGCATGTAGCCTTAGACTTGACTTCTTGTATCATACGGTACTAGAGACAACAAGCAGAACCATCCCCACTCTTTCACTTGCATGATAAGAACTTCCCTCTCATAACTCTTCTCAAAGTCCTTGCTTGACTTAGCAGAGAGTTACTCGTCATCAGAAGCTTACTAAGTTCTCTTTGAACTTAGTACTCTCACACAGAACCACAGTCCAGACTCCTTAGTGTTCCTGTCATAGTAAACGTAACCCACGTTGGGTGAACGTCCCTACCGTGACGTAACATTAAGTCAAGTCTCTCAGAAGACAGCCACACTGGGGAAACAGAACAGAAGACTCACCCAGTCTAGAAGCGTAGCAGGATTCACCTCTTTCGTGATCGAAAGACGAATCGAAGACAACCTACCAGCACACATCAGAGGAGCAGCCCATTGGAACAAAGCCAACAACACAGAAGGAAATCAAGTTTACGATCTCCTTAGCCAAACATACCTCGAAGTCGAATACGACGAGGACACCAGACAGTGGTACTTCATACAGCAAGACTCTAGATCTTGCCGTTGGATAGCCACGCAACCAGTCCCTTCCCAGTTTAACCTTGGAAGACAGTCAATCGCTCCCTCTACAGTCGCCACAGCAGCAGTTGACAACACAGAAACCGGACATAATCAAAGTTCCACCGCTACAGAGCATAATCAAAGTCTCTCAATGGCAACCCAGACAATGCCAGTAATTTCTACGGCAGCAGCAGCTCTTACCCTCGCAAATACCAAGCCAGGGAAGATGTTTTCATTTTTCAGACCTGGCAGTGGACCGCCAGGAGGATCTGGAGGACATGGACCAGGAGGACCGCCAGGCGGACCCCCTGGAGGACCCCCTGGAGGACCACCAGGCGGACCAGGATCCATCTTTGGGCATGTAGGCCCCAGAGGTGGAGGGGGTGGCGGAAGCAAGCTAGGCGGAAACCCCCCAGCCATCTTTGATGGCGATAGATCTAAGGCCAATAATTTCATGATGGAGTTCAACCTTTACCGAATCACCAATCATGACACTGATCATATGTCAAATCCCATGAAACGTGCAGCACTCTTTTTAGGCTTTATTCAGGGACCAATTGTCCAAGCCTGGATCCAGTGTCAAACCCAGTGGATCGTGGATCAGCTAACCACGGGAAGGGCTGACATGGATGAAGGATATTGGACTCATATCACTAATGAGTTCCAATCTGCCTTCCAAGACACCGGTGCCAAGGAACACGCTCAGGACAAACTGCGCAACCTTCCCTTCATTCCAGGGGAGGTGGACATGTTCATCGCTCAATTTGAAACTCTAGCACATGAGGCCAACTTCCCCATCGATGCCGATAACACCATCACCATGTTCGCCGCTAAACTCCCATACAAAATGATGCAACACATTTTGCTGGTTGTCAAACCCATTGGCTTCCAGGATTGGGCATTAGCAGTCCGAAACTACCACAAGGACAATACGTTGGTCCAGAATGTGGCAGCAATCAGAGCTGATGGTACAGGAAGAAAGAACAAGCCGTTTAACAAAACGGGGTTCTCTCCTCAGCAATGGGCCAAGATCCTGAATGTCAAAATGCCATTGGATCCCAACACAATGGACACTAGGGCAGACAGATCCTGTTCCTATAATAGGAACAAAGGAAGCCGCGGACGCGCATCTACCACAGAAGACACCCAGAAGCAACGTGCAGAAGGCCGTTGTTTCACCTGCAACAAACAGGGGCATATTTTGCAGAACTGTCCTGATAAAACACAGAAGAAGAAGTCTCAGGTTAAAGCAAAGAAAGCCGAGACTTTGGATCAGGACAGTGACAGCGAGACCGAGAACCCAGAGCCCATGGACCTTGACACCTATGTATGACTTGGAAAGTCACTCCCAGAAGACACCAAGATTGCTATCATAAGGAAGGCCATTGAAGCGGAGCAGGGGGTGGAAGGCAACGATGCAGATTTTTAAGAAGTGCAACCCCAATGGCCTGGGCGCACACATTAGGACTCAAGAGTGTCTTTGCTTGTAAATACAAAAGTCTACAAATCCCAACTCTTTTACAATCATTGCACTCAAAGGCCGAAAGACAAGTTCTTGTCGATTCTGGAGCAACCGACAGTTTCATAAACCCAAAGCTTCTCAGAAGAATGAAGATTGGGCAAGTCCCACTTCAAAGAATGCGGACCATCTGGAATATCGATGGAACACACAACAAAGCAGGCTCAATAACGCACTATGTGGACCTGCAAGTCTGAGTCGGAGCCAAAGTCCAGGATATGAGATTCCTGGTAACTGACATCAGAAAAGACGAAGTGGCACGAGTATGCAAGGTGTGGATTCGCTGAGCAAAGACACTGGCAACTTCCGGAGAAGAAATCTATGTTTCATACATGGATCAATCAAAAATCCGAAAGACATCTACAGCCGCACAAATGGCAGCTAACATACAGAGAAAAGAAAAACCCTGGGATCAGATAGTCCCACCACAGTACCACAAATGGAAGAAAGTCTTCTCAGAAGAAGAGGCGAGACGATTCCCAGAACATCAACCCTGGGACATCGAAATCGATTTCACGGAGGATGCACCCAAGATCTTGGATTGCAAGATATACCCCTTAACGCTTACAGAACAGGGAAAACTTGATGAATACATCAAAGAAAACCTGGAAAAGGGATATATCTGACCATCGAAATCACAATACTCTTCCCCTTTCTTCTTTGTGGGAAAGAAAGATGGGAAACTACGCCCAGTGGTCGACTATCAAAAGCTAAACTCATTCATGGTACCTGATTGATACCCCCTGCCACTCGTCCAAGAACTCGTGGACAAAGTCTGCAATGTGCAGATCTTTTCCAAAGTGGATGTACGTGCCGGATACAACAACATATGGGTAAAGGAAGGCGACAAACACAAAACAGCTTTCAAAACAAACATGGGACTATACGAAAACACAGTTATGCCCTTCGGACTAAAGAATGCACCAGCAGTATTCCAGCAGTTTATGAACACCGAGTTCACGGATCTTACCGCTACTGGAAATGTAATCATTTACATGGATGACATTCTTATTGCAACCGAAGATGATGTCACGAAACATCGCAAACTGGTTCACCAAGTACTGGAAAGACTGTTGAAACTGGACCTTTTCCTCAAACCCAGCAAATGTATCTTTGAAACCAGGAAAATCGAATTCCTGGGAGTACTACTGGAAAACGGCACAGTCACTATGGACCCAGTCAAAGTCACCGGAGTTGAAGAGTGGAAGACACCCAAGAATGTTAAAGATATATGTAAATTCCTTGGGTTCTGCAATTTCTACCGACAATTTATCTGGGGATTTTCGCAAATTGCAAAAGCACTCAACGAGCGCCTCAAAAAGGGTGCCCAATGGACATGGGGCAAACCTGCAGAAAAGGCCTTCCAGGAGCTCAAACGATGCATATGCGAAGAACCGGTCCTGTTACAACCCGATCAGACGAAACCATTCGAAGTCAAAGTAGACGCCTCCAATTACGTGATTGGTGCTGTCTTGATGCAAAGGGACGACAGAAATGTCTTCCATCCTGTTGCATTCTTCTCAAAAACCATGAAAAAAGCTCAAAGAAACTACGATGTCTACAATCGGGAGCTCCTGGGGTTAAGAGAAACACTTAGGACGTGGAGGCCATATTTGCATCAAGCCAAGCACAAAGTCAAAGTACATACGGATCACGCCAACCTACTATTCTGGAAGAACCCAGGAGAACACAATAGAAGAGTGGTGCGATGGCATGCGGAACTTATGGAATATGACTTCGAATTGGTTCACATATCCAGAAAGAAGAATGGATGTGCTGATGCCCTATCGAGATGTCCAGACCACGACACAGGAGACGACGATAATAAGCAACTTGTGGTGCTACCACCAAAGTTCTTTAGTCATGCATATGCCCGAATGACGAAAACAGGAGCATATCAGTCAGTCCAAGACAAAGTTGAGCAAGATCAGCAGGAAAACCAAGCTAGTATTCTGCAGATCAAGAAATGGACCAATACCCACCAATTGATAAAGTTAAATTCCATCTGGTGGAAAGGCGAATCTGGACGGCTTGTTGTTGCCGGAGACAACAATCTGAAGAGGGGGGTAATTAACTTTTACCACGATTCCCCACCAGCCGGACACCCAGGAATTTCAAACACATTCGAGTTGGCAAAGTGGGACTTCTGGTGGCCAAACATGAAACAAGATGTGGAACAATACATCAAAGGTTGTGCTGTGTGTCAAGCAAACAAAGTGAACACGAGACCACTCAAACCTAGTTTAATCCCCATCACACCAGAACACACCTTGCCATTCCAGACGATCGCCATGGACTTCATTACAAAGTTACCAGTTTCAGAAGGATACAACACGATCCTCACCATCACCAACCACAATTGTAGCAAAGCAGCTATCTTTATCCCCTGTAAAGAAACAATCACGGCAGAAGGTGTCGCAGACCTATACCTGAAATACGTATACCCATGGTTTGGAATCCCCAAGAAAGTGATCTCAGACAGAGACACTAGATTCACGTCAAAATTCGCAAAAGGACTATGTCAAGCACTGGAGATCTATCAGAACATCTCCACCGCTTACCATCCACGTACCAATGGACAGTCAGAAAGAACAAACCAGTGGCTCAAAGGATACCTTCGGTGTTATTGCAAAGAACATCGAAGGGACTGGCACAAGTGGTTGCCGATAGCAGAAGCCGTGCACAATCAATGGCCTAATGCCACCACCAAGAAGACGCCTTACGATTTGATAATGGGATATACGCCACAAGTCAATTGGTTGTCTAGTCCCAGTCAGGTGCCAGCAGTAACGGCACGAATAGAAGAACTAGACAAGATAAGGGACGATGCCCTAAGAGCAATAGCAAAGGCGCAAGCAGACATGAGAAGAACTAGGTCGGGAAACAAAAGGTTTAAACCCTATAATGAAGGCGATCAAGTATGGATCGGGGGGACAAATATCAAAACCCTAGACCCTACAAGCAAATTAGGGCAACGGCGGTACGGACCATTCAAAGTGCTGAAACGACTATCAGATGCAGTGTATCGTGTGGAGCTGCCAAAACAGTGGAAAATCCATAATGTGTTTCATGCAGATCTAATAACACCATACAAGGAAACAGAACTCCACAGCCCTAACTTTACCCGACCACCACCGGACCTAGTAGATGGAGAAGAAGAATATGAAGTAGAGAAGATACTGGACATGAAACAGAAAGGACAAGGGCGCAAAATGCACTACCTAATCAAGTGGAAAGGATATCCCACGAGTGACAACTCCTGGGAACCCGCAGAAAATGTACAAGCCAAGGACTTGATCAAGGAGTACAAAGAAGAACAAAGAAGACAAGACAAGGGGCTAGGAATCTATAAAAGAGTGAAGCAATGACAAAAAAACATCTGCTTCACTCCTGTTACGGTTAGACGGACCGCTCTGCTCGACGTGAGCTAAGTTGCTGTGACGAAAGTTGTTCTGTTGGATTCGGATAAGCTGGGTCCGCAGCTTGTGTGTGACTTCAGATGGATGCGGATAACCAGGTCTCTGATAAGGTTTATAGGACCCTATGGTGACAGCGTGGGACTCTAACCCTCGCGGAATCGGTGATTACAGAGCAAAGTCTGTGAGAGGAACGGCTGTGGAAGTCGACTGGACTTATGCAGCTCCTAGCCTAGAAGGCGTCGTAGAGTGTCTGATTGATACAAGAACTCAGACCTAAGGTCTAAGTTCGCTAGTGGTACAGTTTTTATACTAAGTACATGAGTCACTACTACTGAGTCATAATACTAGGATGAGTCACCTATGACGCTATGACTCCACTAATACTACTAATCTCTGTAATAGTATGAGTCACTATGACTCGTCGTATGGAAGGTGGTAGAATAGTCCGGAACTAATGACATCATAATCACATGATAGTCCCAACTCATGTGATACACCGATGCTTCGTAACTGAAACGTAACAACTCCCACCTTCCATTCCTATCCCACTACCTTCACCATTTGTCCTCTACCACCATGTCTACTGCTTCTGTCTCTGATTTGGCTTACCCATCCTCCGAGGCCATATCCACCCCCTCCATTATATCTGCACCAGAAAACACACCTACCACCGGTTCCCCCAAAACACTCTCACCACAGTTGGGGCGACACACCATGAATGAGGATGAGGATGATGACGTAGCCAGCATCACTCACAGTCTCCTCACCAGTGCCATCGACTACTCCCACATCGCGGAGCAGGATTTCTCCCACAATATGCCTGACGGGTTCGTTCCAAACGACCCAGAAGGAGCATACTTCTACCCCATCTATGTGAAAAATCCCAAGTACAGCAAATGGGATAGGGAGCCAAAACTCATGCTGGCCCCGTTTGTTCAATACTCCCTTGACTTCACTTATGTAACAGGGTCAGCTGGCAAGAACGAAGACAGACACACAGTTCCAGTCTACATCGGAAGAAAAGCACATTTCTTCCAGAAGATGACAACAGGCAAGTGGAACGACCTCAAAAGGGGTAGCAACCAGGAGTTCGCAGTCAATGAGGCAGTCACCATGGCCGCCGACCCTAGACTCAAGGGCAAGCTGAACCGCTTTAGGGGCAAGGACGACTTGTGCAACACGCTGAGGGAGATGCTCAGTGATGCCCAGAGGCGGGTAGGTGAACTACAAGAGAGGTTGGTCAAGGAGTGCGAAGAATTAGCACAGTCTATGTGACACCTTGAAGAAGCCGACGTCTATGAAGAGTTGGACCGGTACTATAGACTGGCATTCCCCAATCCCATTCCCCCATGTCATTCACCTGTCATCACCGCCATGGAACCCAGGGCTAAGGGCCCAACCGAATTCCCCATCCTGATGGGCGAACCCAGGAAGAAGACACAGAGCAGGCGTAACACTAGGTGCTTCAAGTGCAACAAGTATGGGCACAAGAAGAGCAAGTGCACAGCTTACAAACAGCACAAGGCAGCGTACCCCACCAGGATGGCCCCAGAAGTCGAGCGGGTCCCAATTAACACAGGAGAGTTTACTCTCTTGGACCATATCGCACTGATGGATCGTAAGGAGTGGACCCCACCTTACTGCACTAAATGCAGAAAGGTGAACACTAAACACACTGAATACGAGTGCCACCGCTATGAGGAGTGCCCCTGTTGCAGGAACAGTGGATCCTTTGGATTCGTGAAATGCCACTGTTGCAACCCCTTCGAGGGAGGACAGGACGACATGCTCGAAGATGGAGGAGTTGACAAAGAACTGTACTGGAACGCCTTCGACTAGGTAAAGTCATCTCGACTTTACATCTGAAAGGGGGGCTATGTTACAATACGAACTTTTACTTTAATTTCCACCTGATAACTCACCAGTCACATGACTGATAGATCACACTTCACTTTCCTATTGTCCTCGTGACCCATTGTTCTCGTGACCCATTGTTCCTGTGACTCTATTATTCTCATGACCATTGTTCTCGTGATGTCCATTGTTGTCGTGACGTCTATTGTTGTCGTGACCCCATTGTTCTCTATTACTATATAGTCTGGTAATAAGTAGCATGTAGCCTTAGACTTGACTTCTTGTATCATACGGTACTAGAGACAACAAGCAGAACCATCCCCACTCTTTCACTTGCATGATAAGAACTTCCCTCTCATAACTCTTCTCAAAGTCCTTGCTTGACTTAGCAGAGAGTTACTCGTCATCAGAAGCTTACTAAGTTCTCTTTGAACTTAGTACTCTCACACAGAACCACAGTCCAGACTCCTTAGTGTTCCTGTCATAGTAAACGTAACCCACGTTGGGTGAATGTCCCTACCGTGACGTAACAATCGGTGAGGGCCCCCAGAGGTCGGTGTGGACTTCAATCCCGAAGGCACTTGCTTGCGCTGCCTTGCACTCCTTCTTGATGGCCTTCCTAGTTGCCTTAGCATACTCACAAGACTTGCAGTAAAGTGGTTGGCCATCATCAGTGAGAGAAATGCCTTGTATTGCTTGAGTGCGAACAAGGGTGCAGATGGTGTCCGCCACCACATGTCCCAGTCGACGGTGCAAAGTTCGAATGTTGATTACCTCATTGGCAGTTGCGCTAGCAGCGCACACGTGCTCAACTCAGTAAAGTCCGTTCGCGTTTGAGGGGATCCGTCCCATGGTCTCTCCCTTCTGGTTCTCGATCTTGCAGGTGCTGCCTTGGAACGACATGGATAGGCCCACCTTCGCGATACGGCTTATGGACACAACAGTGAGTGCCATACTAGGTGCATAGAGGGTGTCGCGAAGAATGACGGGGGTGAATGACTCGCCGTTAGGCACTCGGATCCGCAGGTCCCCTATCCCCTCTGCAAAGAAGAGACACTTGTCCGCTGCCATTATGGGGCGCAGAGGTATCGGGCAGTAGGAGATGAACTGCTGGTGGAACGGAGACATGTGGCACGATGCCCTGGAATTGTAGAGCTCGCTCTCGGTGCGTGGCTCACTTGCGAAGCTGGACTGACTCTGCTCCTTGTCAGGGACTTCTTCGATAGCAGCCCAGGCTTCCAAGTCTGGCTGCTTTGTCTGCTCTTGCTGGTTGGCCGACGCAGCGCTGTCCTGGCCCTTCCTCTTTGGCCCCTGTCCCTCTTTCCCTCCGCCCTTCGCCCAGCAGTCTGCTCTAATGTGGCTGCACTTCCTGCAGTTGAAGCATTTGAGGTCCTTCTTTGACTTCTTCTGCTTGTTGGCATCAGCAGTAAGTGCCTTGTCTTGCCCCCCCGCTGATTTGCTGTTCTTCAGGGTACGACGGTCGTATTCGTCAGTGATGAGATGGATGATGGTGTTGGGGGTGAGGTCGGTGTTTGTGAGGGCGGCTGTGGTGGACATGGCAGAAACGGTTGCTTCGAACGTGGAGGGGATGGAGCCGAGGAGGATGGACGCATACTCCTCGTCCGGAATTGTCTTGCCCATTGCGGCAAGCTGCTCGCAAAGGTTAGCAATATTGTCAAAATGGGTGCATACATTGTCGTCCTCCCCGCATTTCAGCAACTGAATCTGCCTGCATAGGTCCACAACAATCATCTGCGTCCGCCCCTCAAACAACACCTTCAGTGTGTCCCAAACGTCCTTTGCTCTCGTGCTATTCTTGATGCGATTGAAGATGGAGTCGGGCACTGAGGCAGCGATAGCTTGCATCATGGTCGCCTCGCCGTGCACCCATTGCATGGGTGCCGTGGCTCTGTTGATCGTACCCGCTGCCCCATAGGCTGCAGGCATCGACGCATTCGTAAGGTGGTTGGACAGGGTGTGTGAGTTCATCGCCCATATCATCCTGTCTCTATAGATGACCCAATTTGACCCGTCTGCAGATAACTTGGGGACATTGATGTGTAAATCGTCCCCCATGGTTTAGGTTGTCAAAGCGGTAAGTTCTTTAATATGTAGAAGTTCGATCTCATACAAATAACTAGGCGCGGTCAGGGCCCATAACCTAGAATCAATCTAAGTTGATGGGTGATGTGACGGGCAAGTCACGTGGTCTGATACGAGTCAAGATGAAACAAAGATGAGAGTTTTTTGAAGGTGCGAGAAAAGAACGAATGCAGACGAGTTTGAGAACAGTTGGATAACATTTGTGAGTCCATCTGAAGTACATTTTATACTACTAGGATAGCTCGATGAGTAAGAATAAAAGATGTAAGTAAACACATGGTATCAAGCTGCGCATCAGCACATCGCATAGGAACGATGTCACAAGTATAAGATCAAGGTGGGGAATGGTAGTGATGGGTCATAGGGATAAGGCAGAACAGAGATCGCGGAAAACGAATGGGTAGAAGAGTGGGAATCGAGGTAATAAGTTTGGAGGTGTGGTGCGACTGAGCGCTCGTGATGTCGGGCTCGGTGCGCTTGTGCTTGATCTGAAATGGTAGCCTAGATACGGTAAAATAAAGGTTAATCAGTCCTGGGTGGTATAGTAGTGGCAGCAACGGCCGAGTTCAAAAGATTAGGCCAGATTTGTGGATCCTGCAGTAACGCGAGGATTGTCCACCAGGTTGCTGGCCCAAATCGGTACAGACAGGTTCACGGCACATTTCTGCACCTGCGACTGTGACTGAAGGCTAGGTGCAGAGGTACGAGGAGATAGAATGTGAAACGGTCACAAGGGTTGAGGAAAGGGACGCATGAATGCGTACATCAGGGGAAAGGAAGGCAGCACGCCGAGGACAGGGGAGGGCACATGAAAGGGCTGGTCTTTTATCATTGCCATTCTTCGATGGCATGTCTTATATCAAGGGCCCACTGAGAGTAAAATACCGTCTCTGCAACGAGTTTGAGCAACAACTGTGGGATCGAATTAGGAAAGAAGAGAAGCAGTGCAATAGCCCGGGAGTGAGGCCTAGTGAGGTGTTGCATGAAATTGCATCACCTTCTCTGGCTGTCTGAATCCGCTTGGCGGTCAAGGTTTTGTCTGCTTTGTTTGGCAACTGCTTCATTGCAATGGACATGCTCAATGTTGACAAGAGGTTTGACGCAGGTGAGGCTATAGTCCGTGATTCCGGGGTCCTTCAGGCCTGCATAAACAAGCATGCACAAACAAGTTCCCCAGACTGGGAGCCATGTCACCATTTCACCTGTCCCTTCACCTGTCCCACTGAAGCCTTTTGATATCCCTAGCATCCATCAACAAATCACTGCAGCCGACGAAATGCTATGGTTTCCTCACTCTCGTTATCGCCTCTATTACTCTTGTCTTCGCGAATGAAATCGAAGAGTCTGTCTGCTAGGCTTATAAGCTTGGTGTGTCCCACACCCCTACGAGCATTAATGGACACTTGAACGTCGGTATGCGCTTGTTACGTCACGGTAGGGACATTCACCCGACGTGGGTTACATTTACGATGACAGGAACACTAAGGGTCTGGACTGTGTAAAAGATCTAAGTTCGAAGAGAACTTAGATAGCTTCTGATGACGAGTAACTCTCTGCTAAGTCAAACAAGGACTTTGAGAAGAGTTATGAGAGGAAGTTCTTATCACGCAAGTGAAAGAGTGGGGATGGTTCTGCTTGTTGTCTCTAGTACCGTAGGATACAAGAAGTCAAGTCTAAGGCTATGTGCTACCTATGGACGAGACTTTATAGTAAAGGAGAACAATAGAAAACTAAGAGACCAACGTGTCAGTATCCAAATCCACGTCACTGTAACAGTAAAGAACAATAAGCTACTAGGACTGAGTCACAACAAAGTGTCCTAATACTGAGTCTTATGGGTAAAGATGACCTGTCACCTAGCTAAGGACGACGTGTCCTTCTAGAGTCATCATGAGTCGTAAATATCAAGAAAGGGTGAGAAATGAGAAAGAAAATGTAGGCGTCATAACAGCGCTGCAGATGTGCATATCATTCTCTCTTGCTCGATCTCAAGATACTGACTGCATTCTTAGACTTGAGCGTCAACTTGTGTGGAGTTGGTGGTGAAAAATTATATCTCAGCAGAGAAATCTGCCGAGACAGCACTGTGACATGTACATCACCTACTTCACCTGAGTTTCGCTAGCTTACTTGCCCGCCCCCCAAAATCGTTTTACATTGGACAGGCTACTATACTCAAGTGAGTTGCTCATGGGAACTCTGTTGGCCCAATCTTATACACTCAAATACAGCGGGGCTCTTACCGTGCTGACTAAATCCCACAAGTTGCAACTTCCACCATTTGCAAGATTAGTACAAGCCCACACTCAATCAAGGATGAAGTCGCTTGTCGTTGAAAGAACTACTGGCGCGTCTCCACTGTTCAGAACAATTCATGTTGACCCCAACTATAGGCTTCCTATCCCCCTTTATTTAGCGTATCTTAACGAGCTTCACAGTCTCGAACGTGTCACATTACCGAATTTTCCATCGGCAAGCATTTCCCAGACATCACCCAGCCTCTCGACAATTTACTTGAGGTGACTCACAATAGTGTGTCGTGTCGCTCGCTTATCGAAACCCTCGCTCCCCCTAGTGTCCCTGAAGATTTTGTCCCTTATCAATATTACCTGCGTTTTCGTGCCAACCACCTATGTTGCCCCACGAGCTGAGCATTTACATGCAAATCAGTATGATGTCACACACTATGAACGGCAGCTCAAACCTCATTCGGGCGTCCCAGGAATATTCTTTAAGTTTGATGTTGAGACCGTCCGTCTCACCTCACCTCATCCAGCGCACCACCACCTTTGCCCAATTCTTCATCCGGTGTGTCACTCCTCCTCAGCTTGCATCTTCTCGCTGTCTCACGTCAGTTGCACAGCTGCATTGGGCGTTATCAGTGTTATTCATCTGCACACCCTGGGGCCTCTGCACAACAGACTGCATGATATCCATCATTGCAGGCCCAGACCACGCAGGCAGCATCGCTGTTACATGTCGATGGCACATGTTGCTCGACTTGAGCAGATTCTAGACTGTGGCTACTTTGTCGGTTCTGTTCCCGGATATGGAGAAGGTTGGAGCAAAGTCAATGAGTAAGCTCCTTTGGATGAGGGACAAGGTAGGGAGGTTCTGTCTTATCGAAGGCACAGAGGAATACTCTGTGCGGACTCAGTGGTAAGTGAACAGGGAAGCGCACTGGCTTATGCTGTCACTGAGAGGAGTGAGACTGGGAAGTCGAACGACTTATACAGCTCCTGAGGTTGTTCAGGTTCAAGGTCTGATGTGCAAGAGTTGATGTGATTCAAGAACTCAGACTTAAGGTCTAAGTGTCCTAATGGTACAGCTTATATACTACAAGTCGCCAAGCAGATACTGAGAGTACCAGTACTTGGAAAGCCCCCAAGTCAAGTAGCTGCTATAGTAGGATAGTGTCATAGTCCGAATACTACTAGTATCGGTAGTAGTATGAGTCACGTATAGTAATCTGATATGAGTCATGTATGTAGATAGGGATTCAGTCAGGATAGTGAACAAGTCTGACATAGGTAGATGGGATGTGATGACAAAGGGAAAAGACGGTCCCAATGATAGTCTGTGTGGTAAGTACGATGGAGTAAGCAGAAAACATAACAATCACGCCCCCGATTCTGCCCGGAGTGGTGGCCTCCGCAGTAAATGGACAAGCGGTGGAGCCCTACAGGCCACGCATCGCTACAGCCTGGTGTCCAGGTCGAGGCCAGATCCCCTACAGTGGTGTCTCAAGCTATACGAGCCCACCTGCAGGCTCTCCAATGCTCCCATAATTGCCCTACTCGCCCGCCTCGGCGCCGCCACCGCCGCTCTCTGGCTGCACGCCTTCTGGCGGTACTGGCAGCAGTGGGGCCTGGGCTCTCCCCTGGCTTGTTCGTGCCTGGAAGTGCCGCTGCTGGTGGTGGGATGTGCACACCGGCGACAGTGGCTATGATGAGTTGGGCGGTACCGAGACTAGGCACACCCACCTTTGGAAATTTCCCGCCTTCACCCTGCTCGCCGTTGAGTGGCCTTGCGGCTCCGCCGATGCCGAGGGATGTGGGGAAGAAGGATGATTAGAGGAGTTGTAGTTGAGCCCATGTATGATGCTGTACTCTGAGCAAGTGTGCTGTTTCTTGTCGGTTACAAAAATACTATATTTTCCCTCCTGTCATTGCGCAGTGATGACCCTGTATATTTATTTGTTTTGCTGAATGTTGCCAGTGGATGTGGACGCTTCACGATCATCGTCCTTGCGATGGTGTTGATGGAACTTCCAGCTTTATATCTTCGGACTCCTACTAAGTTACTTCACGAGAGGGTCAGTGTGGGAAAGGTCACGTGCGGTCTCTGAAAGTGTGTTGCTTTCGTTCGTTCAACTTGAACTTCAGTTGAAGTTCCAGCCACCCGGAGTATCTGAATACACAGCCCGTGGCCCTTCAGTCTCTCAGTTTCTAGATGCTACTAACGCTGATGAGACTCGAGAACGTGTTGTTCAGCTTGTCGGGGTAGGTCCCAGGTCTCAAGCTCAAGCGCGCGTCCGGCGTCTATCATTCCAATTGCGGCCTTCCAAGACGGAAGCCTCCGGCCTCTGCGACGGATGCACACGGATCGATTGCGCCCAGCAGCCATCCTCACCGAACTCGACTACTTCCAATACTCTTCTCGCTGTCAACGATGTCCTTCCCTAACATGCAGTCAATTCGCGATGCATTGGATACTTACACTGAACAGATGAAGATAGATCTAAAGGATAACCCGTTTGCAGAAGAGGTCAATAGTGATGGGAAAGTTCAGTTCTGAACTGTGGTCCGAACCTGAACTGAACTGAACTGAACTCTAATTTAGGTTCAGGTTCAGGTGTTGACCTGAACTGGACTGATGGTTCAGTTCAGGGTTCAGGCAATTCCTGAATGGTCTGAACCTGAACTGAACCCTGAACTGTTCAATCTCAAGTGGTGGTGGGCCATTGCTTGTGTGACTACCTTCCTTTTCTCACCCTCACCCTTGCCCTCCCTCCCATATTCAGTCAGTTCTTCTCCTTCACATTGGTTTACTTGTAGGTACTTCAATATTACAACTCTCAGAAACCTTAAAGTGTTTATCTTTCCTGCCATGTGGGTGCAGGTGATGAGGTCAGGAGTGGGTGAGAATGAGACTGGGTAAGGCAAGGGTGGAAAGGATGAGACCAGTGAGGGTCAACAAGCTGGGCAAGGGTGTGAGAACAAGGGACCAAGGGGTGAAGGGGGAAAGGGTGAGGGTGAGGGTGAGGGTGAGGGTGAGGCCTGTGAGGGTGAAGTTCTGGAAATGACTAGTAATGAACTAACCCACTAGTACTAAGACTGGTTGCAACCACAAAGAAAACCAGTTAAGACTAGATGTGAACCAGTCTCAGAAAAGACTGGCCAAGAGTCCAAGACTGGTCTTTTCATGAACTGGACTGATGTGGACCAGTCCATTGTGGTTCTGGCCCAGTCTTTGTGAATTTTACATTTAGTGTTGAGCACACATTGTGCATCAGCCACCCATTACCCAATATGGGTTGTGGAATGTAAGCAGTGTGCGGACCGGGCCACATATGTGTGCCGCGGGCCACACATATTAAGCAAGCCATCGTTGCTCCACAACGCAGGTGAGCAAGGCTTGTGACCTCACTCATATACTCTCAGTAAATAGTATAGATACCTATGTACATATTGTAGGTACTGTAGTATATCAAATTGGGGGGTCCAGAGAGGTATAAAAACCCTCTGGACATGCCTACAATACATATAGTTCTCAAGGGAGCTATTTACAGTAGTCGCATAATAAGTACAGTACTCACAGGTAAGCTAAGTAATACTACGCTACCATCCATGCCTGCTCGTCATTTAGTGCAACTGGTTCTGGTCCATTTGCACAACCATTCGCCCAAAAGACCAGACTGGACTAGTGATTGACAGGGGTAACCCCAGGGTAAAACACCTCCTACCCTTACACTACCCCCCAAAAACCCTTACCCCAACCTGTCAACTGAATGGGGTCCAATAGCCACCACCATCCATTGCACATTGGTGGGTGCAGATTCAAGTTTCTTGCTTCATATCCATTTTGAACCACTTGTATGTTTTATCTAATGATTAGTTACCACTTGTACTAGCAAGAGACAGTGTAATCAATTAGTTTCTCTGCAAAAGCAAGTTTTTTGTGGTACTTTGCCTCCAAACTATGCTCAAATTTATGATTATGTAATCAGGCACACAAGTTTGGGTTCAATTTGGTTCGAACCTGAACTGGACCCTTTTGAACCTGAACCAAGGTTCAGTTCAGGTTCAGGGAATTAGGCTGAACTGAACCATTGGTTCAGTTCAGGGTTCAGGCAATATGGGCTCTGAACTGAACTGAACTGAACTTTCCCATCACTAGAGGTCAAGGGCTGCGACTCTCCTGAAGCCATCCTTAAGCTACTCGAAAAGAATAGGGACGAGTTCAAGGAGTACCGTGACAAGAATCGGAAGTTCATCGACTGCCTCAACCCTGTTGTGAAGTTCGTTCATACATTCTCTGAAGTTCTTGGCGAGGCAACTAGCCTGGTGAGTGCCGAGCGACTCCGATCATCACGATCTCCTTACTTTTGACTCTTTCTCCACCGTGACCAGATTCCGTTCCAACCCGCAAAACTCGTCTTTGTCGGCATCAATGTCCTCTTCTCCGTGCGTGTTGTCATTTATCTCACCCGACTGTCTCCCTCTGATCTCTTATCATATAAGGCGGCCGAAGGAGTCAGCGCGAGCTATGACGCTCTCCTCGAACTCTTTGAATGTATCGGAAGCTTCCTTAAACGCCTCGAAATCTATACCAAGATCTCTCTGAGCACTTTGATGACGGAGATTATCGCGAAAATAATGGTTGAGTTGCTTTCCATCCTTTCCCAGGCGAAGAAGCAAATCAAGCATGGACACCTCAGTGAGCGGTCCCTTACCGCGTCTGTCGGTTGCTGTTCCTGAATTATTTGCAGAGCAATTTGCCAAGAGGTTACTGGGGGATAGCAAGATCGAGAATATATTGCGCCGATTGGACCGGCTCACTCAAGACGAGGCCCGCATGATGGAGGTGCATATCTTTGAGGTTGTCCATGGACTGATGAGCAATATGAAAGTGGTGATGGACGGTGAGTGAAGCCCCTCAATTGATTCCGAGCATCTGATCAGACTATTGTCTGTGCAGGCGGCGAGGCATCTAACGTCGCGATCCGGAAGACTCTCGGTATGTTCAAATATCGCTCATTATTCATTCCCCTTGCGTGCTCATGTATATCGCTAGTTACGATGCAGGACGTAGTGAACGAAATAAACAAAATGAGCCGTGTGTTATCTCACCCAGTATGTGCGGATCCGAACGTTTAACTCGGCCTACAGGTGACCGCTTGCATGAGAGCTCTAGAAGCTGGCTGTCCCCTCCAGACCCATCAGAAAACCAGGTGAATGCGCGACGGGTTACTCGCGACGGATCTGCGATGTGGTTTACCCTAGGCAGCACATTCGAGGAGTGGAATGCGAAGGGTTGCCTGTTTTGGATTCATGGAAAACGTACGTCATTCAAGACGTCCTATTCGATTCTAGCGGCTGACGGTTGCCCGTAACTGTAGCGGGATCTGGGAAGAGCATCCTGTGGTGAGTGCTACATCTGTTTACCCCATCAGGCTCTATTCATATTGACGTCCATCGACCAGCTCGGCGATCATCAAAGAAGTCATGGCGTTTCGTGATGCCGGATTGAGCTTGACTGCTTACTACTACTTCGACTTCAGAAATAAGGCAAAACAGGAGCTCCGTGGTTTACTGTCATCCCTTGTTGTGCAGCTCTGCGCCAAATCAGATTCTTGCTATCAGATTCTTCTCCGCCTTTATTCTTCCCACGATAACGGATCTCAGTTGCCCGAAGATGACGCGCTTGTAAAATGCCTGAAGGAGATGTTGGCGCTTCCAGAGCAGCCGCTGGTTTATCTCATCGTAGATGCTCTCGATGAGTGTCCCAGCACTTCTGGGGTCGTATCGCCACGTGATTCGGTCCTCGAATTCATAGAAGACCTTGTCGGGTTACATCTTCCGAATCTTCGTCTCGGCGTGACTAGTAGTCCCGAGGCCGATATATTAGAAGCTCTTGGGCCTTTAGCGTCTCATACTGTTTCTCTTCATGACGAAGACGGCCAGAAGCAGGACATCGTCGACTATGTCACCTTCGTCGTTCATTCGGATCGCAAGATGCGAAAATGGAGACCGGACGATAAGAAGTTAGTTATCGATACGATCTCGCAGAGGGCCGACGGGATGTACGTGATCACGATTACTTATTTTGTTATGGGTTCTCAATTCACTACAGGTTCCGATGGGTTTTCTGTCAACTCGAAACATTGCGTGGTTGCTATCCCCAGGCGCTTCGGCGTGCTCTCGACAAGTTGCCTGAAACCTTGGACGCGACATACGAACGGACGTTCCTAGGCATCGAGAAGACGAAACGGGAATATGCCTACCGCCTGTTTCAGTGCCTCGTAGTTGCCCTCCGCCCGCTTCGGGTCGAAGAGCTCGCCGAGGTTCTCGCCGTTCTACTCGACTCCGGAGAGGGTTCGGAATATCACGCCGACTGGCGTCCTGAAGACGCACAGAAAGAGGTGCTATCAACGTGTTCTAGTCTCATCACCATCACAAATGTCGATGGCTCATCGGTCGTGCAATTTTCGCACTTCTCCGTGAAAGAATTCCTGATGTCTTCTCGCTTTGCCAACGCGGGAGATCATGCCTCTCACTATTGACCCCTCCCCCATTCCGCCCACTCCGTTATTGCCCGAGTTTCCCTTAACGTTCTGCTGAGTCTTGGTGACCAAATTGACAAAAGCGTCGTAGAAAATCATCCATTCGCGCTCTATGCTTCTCGGTACTGGGTCGACCATGCCAAATTCGAGGGCGTGTTATCAAGTATCGAGGATCTGATGGAACGACTCTTTGATCCAGACAAGCCATATTTCGCGACATGGGTCTGGCTTTACGACGTGGACCGTCCTTGGGAAGGACACATGGCGACAACGCGCCCAATGAAACCAAAAGCATCGCCATTGTACTATGCCTCCCTGTGCGGTTTCCGGAACCTTGTGAAATCTCTTGCTACGATGCATCCAGGGGACGTCGATGCTGGTGGCGGGTGTCACAGTTCCGCGCTGCATGCCGCAATTTCCAAAAGTGAGGTTGGCACTGTTTTGGAATTACTTCAGCACGGTGTGGACACACATATATTCGACAACAGCGGCTACAGTCCTTTGCACAGTGCGTCTCGACTCGGGCTTCTCGACGTCGTGAAGATATTACTCGAAGGCGGTGTGGACATCGACCAGCGAAGTTGGGACGATGCGACATCCTTGAACTACGCGTCGCAACACGGAAGCATCGAGGTTGCCCACTTCCTAATTGAGCGTGAAGCCGATGTAAATTCCAGAGACGACAAAGGCTATACTCCTCTCCACAACGCAGCACGATTTGGCCACCTTGGTATCGTGCGGCCTTTACCCCCCAACCTCAATATTAAGATTGTAAGGACTAGGGCTCGTACGCGTAGACTACGTATTACATATGACTAAGTTTGTCATAAATACTCAACATCTCGTTACGGAATGCTCATGTTTCTTATTTTCCTTCGTCTCGCGTTAATGATCCAGTCTGTGTCCGTGTCCCCGTCAGGCCTGCTGCCTGAGTTCGTGTTCCGTTTCCGTTTCCTTCTCTTATTCCATCTTATCTCTTAAATTGGACTTCACAGAACTCGTACTAGGCGTCTTGTCTCGCCACAATATCCAGGCCCGAAATTTGGATAATCAGACCCCATTGATGCTGGCTTCAGGTGGCGGTCATGTAGAGATAGCACGCCTTCTGATAGAGCATCAAGCTGACGTTACTTTCACCGACGATAAAGGCCGGACACCGCTACATACGGCATCACGACGTGGTCATACCGATGTTGTGCAGCTCCTCCTGGACCATGAGGCGAATGTGGACGTCCGGGACCAGGATCTCAGCGCTCCTCTCCATATCGCATCAGTAAACGGTCATCTCGAATTTGCGGAGTTGCTACTCGAACATGGCGCAGAAGTTGACGTGCGGAATTAGGACCAGGAGACTCCATTACACCTGGCATCGAAAAATGGCTTTCTCGATATCGCCGACTTTTTGATGAAGCGCGAGTCAAATTTCAATTCGAAAGACACCCGAGGCTTGACACCGTTACTTTCAGCAGCACAAAATGAACACCTCGACGTTGTCAAACTGCTACTTGATTCTGGCGCGGATATTGGCATGCGGGATGGGAGCGACAAAATTGCCTTTGATATTTCCCTTGATGACGGGAAGCGCGACGTTCAAGTTGAGGAGAACGTTGAGGGGAATCTAGGAAGTCGGCTTGGAGATTGGAGAGCCCGTGCGATTGGAAGCGGAGTCGCAAAGCAATTTTTCCACAATCCCGATCGTGGAGCTGCAAGGTCTGGGCCGCCTGCTGTCGCTGACGCTACACAGTGTGGTGGAAAATGGAAGCTTTGACATGATGGAGACTCGGAGAGACAGCTTGATCGCGGTGCAGATCCTAACGAACAGGACGAATACTACAGGTTCCGCTGTACGTGGCCTCGAGGGCTGGGAAACTCGAAATGGCGAGGACATTGATCAAATATGGTGCAGATGTGAATATTCGAAATTCCATTGGCTGGGCTCCATTGCACACGGCAGCAATGCATGGGCACATCGATGTCGCACGGTTGCTACTCGAAAATGGCGCCGACGTGAACGCCACGCAGCGGAACTACCAAACCCCGTTGCACCTCGCATCAGGAGACGGACACCTCTAAATTGTGCTACTGCTACTCGAACGGGGAGCAAATGTACAAGCCCGGAATGCGTACGGCAGGACACCATCTCAAGAAGCGTCAAGGAGAGACATTGTGAGGTCGTTGTCAGAGTATGGCACGTAGGGATCCAGTGAGCGTGGAATAAATCGGACTATGTCTCGGTGCTGTTCAAATTTGCTACCTTGTTTGTGTTCCGACTAGATATAGTTACTGTTACTTTTTATTTTTTGGAAAGCACTCTATATGATTGCTATATATTAGTACCTCAGGCTAATATACAGCCTCCGATACAGTTGCTAGGTAGCAGGAGATTGGTGCATCAGCCCTACCTAGTGTGCTGAAGCCAAGCCTGGGCCCGGTGTGAGGAAAAATACGAAATTATGTACACCCCTGATATTGGGGTAGTGTGGGTCTCTGTGTCTTGCGGCCCTTCCAGGCTATGTCCGCTGACCATTCATACCCACTAAAACCTCACGGTCATGTATCCACCTGTCTGGCAGAAGGGAGATTTTTCTAAGTGCGCCTTCCCAGGTTGCCTCCACCAGCCTGGTGTACTGTTTCTGTCTTTTTATTATGGTGGCTGTGATCTTGTCCTCGGTTAGCCTTCTGTTTATTGCTTTCTCCCATCTCGCCTCTACCTCTCTTACATCGTGGTGTTTCTCCTGGATCACCCTTTCACATCGCAGCACCCAGATCAGGTGTGTGGCTTCTGATATCAGTATTTGGAGTAGCCTTGTCGCTCCCCTCTGGCTGTCTGCAGTCCATTCTCTCCTGTTCTCTATATTCATGTCTTCTCCTTTTGCTTCTAGGCACGTGCAGCCCAGGATGGTTCCTATGGTCAGTATTGGCCATTGTATCATTTCATGGGGCCAGAATCTTTTTGTCATCTCCCACACTGTAGTGACCGGCATTTCTCTGCATCGTAGGATGATGTGGCTCAGATCTTCCATTGTACTGCAGGCATCACATTCTCCCCTTCGTTCATAACCTTGGATGTTCGCCCATCTATTCCCTATCATCGGAGTGTTGTGGATTGCCTTGAATAGGAACTGTTGGACTCTCAGTCTGATGGTGTATTTCCTTATACTTTTCCATATTGTTTCATCTGTTTCATAGTTTCCTGAGTAATCTCTGACTGCCTCCCTTATGAGATCTAGATTCTGATTGGTGGCTGGGCGAGGGACGATGGTGCTCCTTTCCCGGATGCCTCTGTATGCGAGGGCTTGGGTTATCGTCGCCAGTTTGGCTCCTTGGAGGTTGAACTCCTTCGGGATTTCAAGGGAGAGGGTGTCCGCGGTTTCCTTTTCCGCACCTTCTTTCGCCAGTTCATCGCTTCCTTCGTTTCCTGGGTCTCCTTGGTGACCTTTTATCCATTCAAAAATGGTCAGGGCAGTTCTTCTTTTTAGGAGGTAGGCTGCTCTTTTGAAAAGGTCAGCGTTCTTCGTTTCTATCCACCCATTGTCCTCCCATTTGCTCAAGTGTTCTGTTAGTCCATCTATCATGTATCTTGAATCCGTTACTATCGTCAGTTTGCAGAAGTTCGGGAGGCTTTCTGCTGCCACGATTACCACTGTGATTTTGCCCACTTGGTTTGATTTCTTGTTCCCTGGTATTTTTATTGCTTTGTTTTGGGGGTGGTTTTCCCCTATCCACACTCTGCTCCTGCATTGTGTGTCCTTCCTGCCGTTGTTCATGCATGACCCATCGGTGTAGGCTCTTATTTCTAGGTGGTTCAGGTCAATCCCTTGCTGGAGCTGCCTGCTCACGGCAGTTAGCAAGATTCTCCTGGGGTTGGTGAATATTCGAAAGCATTCCTCAATGCTGTCTTTGCATGTGATCGTGGGGTTGAAGAGGATTCCCTTCCTTGTCGTTGCTCGGGCATCTGTGTTCCTGGCTTTTCTGTTTGGGGTAAGTGATAGTGTGTCGTGTTGTTCTTATGCAAGTGGGTTGTATTTGGGGGCAATATCGTTTAGGCGTGTTTTGGCTTCCACTGCACATGCGTGGGGGTTTTTGCATCCCTCTTGTCTGTCTCGAATGCATTCCATGCAGACACACGTCTGTGATGGTGAGTGGGCTATGTTTCGGGTTTGTACTCTCAGTTTCTTGGGTTGTCTTGATGAGGTCGGCTACTGATTTTGTGTTGTGGTTTTTTAGTAGGCATTTGGCTTTGACGTTTGTGAGTGGTTGTGGTGCTGCTCCTGGGTGGTACCAGGTGGGAAGGTTGGCTCTAACTCTTGGGGAGAGCCGTAATGCTGCTAGGTTTGTCTCATATTTTTTGGTGACATTTAGCATTCTTCTTATGTTTTTGTTCATGGTTTCTGCCCTTGGTCCTTTCGTCGGCGGTGTCCAGGTCTGAAGGAAGGTGTTTATTACTGCTATTGCTGATGTCCCTGGCAGGGCTGTCGTGTTGATACCCTAAACCCCCTACAAGCAGTGTAAGAAGGCTGAGAGTGCTCGAGTTCGGGAAGGATGAGGGATATAGACGCGAGCCAACATGCTAGTTTGTCGGCGAAGACGCAAGACCAATAGAAACCGCGAGCCAAGGCGAGTCCGACGCGAGACGCGATGGCAAATACCTATACTAATAGCAAGAGTGAGTACGACCGACGATGGCCTACGCACGCCGCACACAAGACGCGAGTACGATGACGACGGCTTTGCACGCAAGGGCGAAGCTTAGTTACAATAGCGAGAACGATGAGGACGAGAAGTGAACTGATATCACAATGCGAACGCAGAGATGAAAGGTGAACTCTGGTTCTTAAGTTGAGATATTGCCTAATAAGGAAGGTACAAATGTGAAGTAAAGCTGCTAAAGGTCGCTGCTGAACTGCGAGCGCTGACGCTCCTTATATACATAAAGCCGAAGGTGTATAGAAGCCTCTCGAAGGCTCGCGTTCACCTCGCCTCAGCCAATCCGCTCCCAATGCTTAGCGAGGCCACGCATTGCCTCGAAGTGTCTGTTGCGCAGCACATGGTGCAGCACGCAGGCTACAGAAGACTCACCTTTGGTAGAAGGTGTTGATAGTCTTAAGCGCAGTGTATAGAGCACGAGTGAATACAAGTGATATTCTGCTGGGGAGGGTCTCAGGGTTTTCACCCCTCCTTATATAGGGAAAAGTGGTCCCTATGGTCCCACCATGTCCCTTTGCATAACTATGATGAGTAAAGGTGTCCACTATATCACGTTTTCAGTGACGCCTGATGTGTGGAACACCCTAGAACATCTCAGAATCATTCACATGACTCTGATATGGGTTACGCCCATAGATGTGCGTAAAGTAGCTACCTAATATGGTAATCATACTTGTGTAGTCTACTTATGTCGTAACTGCTATAGATAAGATACATATGTACTTATTACGTTTCAACAGTGTCGATACTGGTTGGCCTTACTCTAGAAGGTTCAACGCGCTTCACGCTTGTTCCAGTTGAATGCAGCCATTGTTCTTGAATAGCCGAAGCTGCAATAAGGCTTGAATGCCGAAAAGCGGCTGAAGCGTGGGAAAGCGAGGCCGAAGCGCGAGAAAGCGCGGCCGAAGCGCGAGAAAGCGCGGCCGAAGCGCGAGAAAGCGCGGCCGAAGCGCGAGAAAGCGCGGCCGAAGCGTGAGAAAGCGCGGCCGAGCGCGAGAAAGCGCGGCCGAAGCGTGAGAAAGCGCGGCCGAGCGCGAGAAAGCGCGGCCGAAGCGTGAGAAAGCGCGGCCGAAGCGCGAGAAAGCGACGCTAAAAGTGCGAGACAGTGCAGGAAGGCAAGCCAAGGGTGCGAGAACGCGAACTGAAGCACGGGAAATGAGCCAAAGCAATTGGCACTTGTGCGAGAAGCTGCAGGAAAGCCTAAAATCAATAAATAAATGGCCCAGCAGAGTGCTGGTCGCATTAGCATTGATGAGGATGTTGGTGACCTTTGCCCATAGCTGCCTTGATGGGGTAAGGTTGAGGTAGTCTCTTAGCCATACTAATTCTATTGCTTTGTTTCTCGTTCTTATGTTAAGGAGGTTTAGCCCTCCTTCATTCAGAGGCCTTTGCAGGTGTTTGAGGGCTATTCTCGGGTGGATGTCATCGTCCCAAATGTAGTCCCTTGTTATTTTGTCTATTGTGTCTTCTATGTGTGGTGGCATTCCTTGTGCTTTTGTCAGAAACTGGGTATGTCCTCCCACTACCGCTTGTATAATCAGTCTTTTCCCATATAAGGTTGGGTGGGATTTCGCCCATACATCCCAGCTTTTTTCTTATTTTGTCCAAGATCATTTCCCAGGGTGTTAGGTTGTCCACTCTGTTTCCTATCCACACTCCTAGGGATCTCACTGCGTCGCTGTCTTTTGCTATTCTGATCTTATTGTCTAGGGTTGACTGGTGTTATGAAGCCTACATTTCTTTCTCATTTCTCACCCTTTTCTTGATATTTATGACTTATGATGACTCTAGAAGGACACGTCATCCTTAGCTAGGTGACAGGTCATCTTTACCCAAGTAACTCAGTACTAGGACACTTTGTTGTGACTCAGTCCTAGTACTCTATTATTCTCATACTGTTACAGTGACGTGGACTTGGATACTGACACGTTGGTCTCTTAGTTTTCTATTGTTCTCCCTTACTATAAAGTCTCGTCCATAGGTAGCACATAGCCTTAGACTTGACTTCTTGTATCATACGGTACTAGAGACAACAAGCAGAACCATCCCCACTCTTTCACTTGCGTGATAAGAACTTCCCTCTCATAACTCTTCTCAAAGTCCTTGCTTGACTTAGCAGAGAGTTACTCGTCATCAGAAGCTTACTAAGTTCTCTTCGAACTTAGTACTCTCACACAGAACCACAGTCCAGACCCTTAGTGTTCCTGTCATCGTAAACGTAACCCACGTCGGGTGAACGTCCCTACCGTGACATAACAACTGGTATGCTTGGTTTATTTTTCTTGTGTTCACTACCGTTTGGCAAGGTTGTTCCGTTCCTATCGGTATGATTTCTGTTTTTTCTATGTTGAACTTCGCCCCTGATGCTCTGCACCATCATTGGAGTATGATTTCTACTGTGTCAAACCTGTCATTCTTGCTCAGGTAAACTGTGGTGTCGTTGGCAAATAGGTTTACGATTAGGCATTCTGTTTCTCCTGGTATGAGGATTCCTTCCAGGTCCTTGCAGTTCCTCATTTTACATGCTAATGGTTCTATCGTGAGGTCGAAGAGTAGGCAGGATAGCGGGTCGCCTTGGCGGACCCCCCTTGTTACGCAGAAGGGTTTGCTCATTACCCTGTTGATTGCAACTTTTGTGAACACATTCTCGTATAGGGATCTGACGGTTTTCATGAACTCTTTGGGGATATTGAAGGTTTTGAGTGTCTCCCATAGGTAATTGTGTTTAATTTTGTCATACACTTTCTCTTGGTCCAAAGCTATGATCACTCCATCTTCTTCCATCGCTTCTGCATAGTTGATTATGGTGCTCGCTAAGCAGATGTGGTTGAAGATTGACCTCTTAGGTATGAATCCTGCTTGGTCTGAGTGTATTAGTTGGTGGATCGGCTCGACTAGCTGGAGGGCAAGGGATTTCGTAAGGAATTTGTAGTCTGTGTTTAGTAATGTTATTGGTCTATAGTTGCTTATGTCTGTCGGGTCTTTCTTTTTATATATTGGGCACATCCAGCCCTCCGCAAAGTCCAATTTCTCGTCTATTCCATTGGCTCTTATGTCTGAGAATACTGTGGTGAGTGCTTTTATTATGTCAAACCCCTCTTTTCCCCGTTCTGTTGCTTCCTCATATAGTTTGTTCAGCTCCTTCCAGAGCTCATATGGGCATCTGTCCAGACCGGTTGCTGTCCTGTTTTTTGATAGTTTAAGGGCTGTTTTTACTTGGCTGTATGTTGTCGACCAGTCCATTTTCTCCATTACTCTCTGTGACGGGATTTGGTTCTCAGGGATTTCACTTAGGGTTTTTTCGATTGCATGGGCTTGTTCTGCTGGAGTGGTTGGGGGGGTGGTGTCGTCCAGTTGCATGCTCTCATGGTAGTCCCTGGCTAGTGTGGCCATTCTCCTGGAGTCACGCTGATACCCTAAGCTGGCGCTAAGCACTGAAATATCGGCTTAAGTATCGCAAGTTCGTGGGGTGTGAAGCTGGTCGATCGGGTCCGCGCAGGCCTCCGCGGGACGCTATACTTCGTAGGCGCGACCGCCGGTGCGGACGTCGCGTCCTGTTTGCTTCGCTAAGGCCGCGCACGCGTGCGGCACTGTCGGGGATGTGAGGGATGAGATACACGGAGCTCTAAGGAAGCAGGGACACTCGGGTCCCTGCGGGCTTCCACGGAATACAAAACTTTACAAGAGCGGCCACTGCGGTCGGGAACGCGTCGGGTTTGCTTTGCTAAGGCCGCACACACGTGCAGCACTGTCGGGAACGCGAGGGGTGAGCTACACGGAGCTCTGAGAGATCGGAAACGCGAGGGGGAAAAGGGTACTAAATTCTCTGTGGTCTAAGGTGTAGTTACATGCATTATATACTAAAAGCATAGCTAAGGAGTCCAGGAACAAGGGTGAGGGCAGGAAAGTATGGTAGGGATGGTACAATATGGACAGGGGGAGCCAGGGGGACACTGGGCGAGGCGCGGGAAAGCGGTCCGTAGCGCGGGAACGCGGTCCGATGCATGAGCGAAAGGCACAGGAAAGCACTGATGTCAAGAAAGTGCAGCAGCACATGTACTGAAGGTGCAGCGGTGTGCAGGGTGAGTGCAGAATACAGTGCGAGGTGTGTGCGCAGAGCGTGGGAAAGCGCGAGAGCGCGGTGAGGTCGGCAAGGCTCTGCAGAGCGTAGAGAGCGTGGAGTGGGTCCGCTAAGCGGAAAGTGTGCGAAAGCTGTAATATAAGCTGTTTCACCGGCTAGTGCAGGAGTGGTCGTATTAACGCTTGTGGCCTGTTCCGTTCATGCTTGGGGCTGTTAGGTGGTATAGCATGTCTCTCGGCTTTCGGTCCTTGTTCATTGATGTCCATACACCTCCTAGGACTTTGCCATGGTTCGATATTACTGCCCTTAGGTTGTCTTTCTTGTCCCTGGCACATATGCGTTCAAGGCGTTCGAGTTCCTTGGCCTTGAATGCTTCTTCTGCTCGTAGGTTATTATTGGTGTCTAGTTCCGGGTTTCCCCTCATTCTCTTTAGGTCCTTTTCTATGTCCTTAATCTTTTTTGCTAGTTTCCCTCTCCTTTCAGAGCAGTGTTTCTTGGCAATTTTGGCGATGTCGACCTTGAAGGTGGACCACAGTGTCTGTGGGTTTCCCTCATCGCGCAGGGTTTGCGATTCTCTCAGGTTATCCAGGTCAGTGTCCAGTTGTTTTCCCCGGTTCACAATTCTGTCTGTCATATCTTTGTTCTGTAGCTTGGAAGTCTGGAGGGTCCACCGTCCCTTCCCTATGTAGGGAGCTTGTGTCGGTGCGTATTTTGCGGAGACCATCCAGTGGTCGGTTGGGACTGATGTCTGTTTTGTTTTCCAGTCAAAGGTCATTTTTGCAATCTGGTCAGAGGTGTATATCCAGTCTAGTCTTGGCATTATACTTTGGCCATTTATGTTTGTGCGGTATGTGAAGCTCCTCTCCTCTGGGTAGGTGTGCCTCCATGTGTCTTTTAGCCCGAGGCACTGGTGCAGGTTCCTTAGGGCTGTGATTGCATTTGTGTCATCTAGGTGAGCTGGTGCTCTGTCTATTGTGTCTTCTGTTAGGTTGAAGTCACCTAGCATTATATCGGGTCGTCTTAATCCTTTGGCCCTTCTTTTGATGTCTATTTGTTCCCAGAAGGTGGGTTGCTCCGTTCTATTGTTGGGGGCGTATATGTTTATCATGACGAAATCGTCATTCTCATGTGTTTGAATTTTATCACTAGGGCGCGACCTTCTATCAGTTCGGTTATTTTCAGATCTTTTGGGGCGATTAGGTTTTTATTTATCACGAAGGCGACACCTGCCAAGGTTTGTGGGCTTAATGGGAGTTGTGAGTTTATGATTTGCAGTCTCTTCCCAAAGCATTCACCTATGGAGTGTATTAGGGAATTATCTAGGTGAGTCTCCCGTATGGCTAGTATCGCCAGCTTATTCTCTTTCATTGTTTGGTATATCGTTGACCATTTTTCGATTCCTGTCATATTCCTTGCCAGGGCTGCATAGCCATTTATGTTCAGGGACACTATGCTTATATTTGTTTTCAGCTTTTGGTGTTTCAGCATGTCACTCATCGTTCTTTCTTCCCCTGGTGGAGGGGGGTACTGGTGGGTACTGAGTGGCATGTGTAAAGTCTAAAGTGTCCTCCTCAGCATCTGGAAAAGACAAACTAAGATTCATCATAACTAACCTAAAGTGTCTAAGTACAGTTAGCTACAGTTGAAAGCTCGTACAACAGAAAAAGCGAACTCACCCTCCTCAGCGTCTGGAAAAGACAAACTGAGGAAGGAAAAAGTGTCGTACAATTAGATATATGCGAATGCGAATCAGCTTAGTAATGTGAAAAACTAAGATCAAAGCAACGAATAACAAGTTCACACATTACCCTATCTCATTAGCGAATGTCACGATCTCACAGCGTGCTGTAGGCACGTCTCTCATTCTGTTCCCTCTGGCCAGGAGGGTTTGCATCAGCCTGAAGTGTATGGGAGAGGGCTTGCATTGAGCAGTGGGGCGTGTTTATCATTACTTCCTAGGTATAAGTAGTACCAGCATATTTTGGGCTATTTACACGGTGGTATGTATTTTAAGTCAAATGTTCGGCTCTTACTGACGGGTCAACTAGTACAGGGCATATCTCTGTCTATTCGTGTGCTGTCCGAAGTTGGGTGTGCCTCCGTTCCTCCTCTGTGGTCTGTCACTGTTTTCTCTTTTTGGTCCATTCCAGCCTGTTAAGTTCAGGAAAGGGCACAGGCCCCTCGGGTGGTCGATGCCGTGGCAGCACGAGCATCAGAATGGGATCAGCTCGGTTTTGCTCTCATCTTCGAGGAGGGATGTGTATGCACGGCCATGGAGGTAGGTCCTTAGGTGGGACCAGAGCTTGTTGTAGGCAATGTTCAGGCTGTCTGTGTAGAGGTTGAAACGAGGTGCAAGGGTGTTTCTGGCTTCTCTGGAGTTGAGGTGTGCTATATTAACAGAGTTAATGAGGTTCTCGAAGTCCTGGCTGGCATGTGCTCTTTCGTTTGGCTTGACGTCATTGAGGAGGATATCTATGAAGTTTTTAGTTTCCTCAGAATCCCATACTCTTTTAACTATTGGGTATATCTCTTTCATTGTGATCGTGCCAAATCCCTTGATGGCGAAGAAGAAGGTGGGGCACATAGTGGCAAAGGGGGCTACCCTGAAGGTGATAGCTTTTGATGACCATACTCCACGTAGAAGGAGCATGTCTGCCTGGTCAGCCGTGATATTGTAGATTAGGAAAGAAGTGGGAGTTCAGCTCTTCTTCCTTGCTTCTTTGTTAGGTCAGGGGCTCGCTATGCTGGCTTCCTGTGCATTGAGGATCTCTGTGACTGCTGTGAGTATCCTGTTCCTAATGGATTTGTGGGCTTCGGGAACTGTGACATTGTTGTCAAAAGGTACTGCAATTAGCTTCCTGCCGGGCCTGTGCTCCCATTCCTTGACCAGCTCTATGTCTATGTATTTGAAGATCGCTGTGGGGGTGCTATCCTGGATTGGGGGCATAGGGCTGGGTGAGTATTTGTCAGTTGGGTTGTGTGCTTGGCGTCCTCTGAAGGTAGCCATCTCTGTTTCCACTTCTTCAAGTCGGGCCAATATGGAAGACGGGTTGGCAGAGCTCAGGGGCGTGGTCAGGAGGGGGTTCTGGTCAGTGTCTTCCCCAATGGGGATGGACTGGTCTGGGGTCTGTGTTCAGGTGGGTTGCATGGGTGTGGTTGGCAATCCTGGGCAGTCTGCAGGGGGGGCATTGGGATGTCAAGATCCAGAGCTGGGAGTGGTTCTTGTGGTATGTTCTTCCTTATTCTTATTGTTCCCAACGGGGGTAGGGAAGTGGTCTTTGACGGTTGTTCTGGGAGATCTGAGGCTCGACTGTGTGCGGGGTAGTCTCCAGTTCCGTCTGGTTAGGGTGTGGGCTTGTTAGTTAGGGGGTTCTCCTTTTTTATGAGGGGGGCTTACATTCATCGTGGAGACGTTCGAGTCTGTGGCAAAAGGGAGGATGGCCTCTGGGTCAGGCTCTATCGCATCTCTGTTGTCATCTAGGGTGAGGTTTTGGAGTGTTTAGTCGCATTATCAGGGAGGGGTGCTTGGGTGCTTACTGTTATGCTTTTTCTTATTTTTTTGGGCTTCTGCCATGTTCATAGCTGGGCCACTTGCCATGTTGACTCAGGTTGATGTGGTGGAATGTTTGACTCTTGTCGCGTGTTCCAGGGAGATGCCTTGGGGTGTGTTCTCTGGGGTAGGGAGTTCCATGGTCATGAGGCAGTCGCTTTGCAGGGTGTCCTTGTTTTAAGGCTGGCATCCTCAGGAGAGGCTTCTTGGCTGTGCATCTATGGTCTTCTGTTATGTGTGCGGTTCACCCTGTTTTGTTAGTTCGTGTGCATTCCTTATTGGCTGTACTTCTCACCAGCATTCACCTGTGTAGGGTTTTCTCCGGGAGGTGGCATTCGGTGGTGTTGATGGTGGGCTAGTGTGGGGGCGCGTGTATAGCTGGATTTTTTTTTTTTTTTTTTTTTTTTTAAACCAGATTTATACTGCGTTTGGTGAAACCTAAAGAAACACGTGGTACAGTCTCGACATATCTACTAACTACACTCTATAAGCACCAGACGACACGCTGTACCCTGCTGGACCCCAAAGGGGTATCCTCAGGCCTAAACGCCGTTTTCCCGGACCTTGTGACCCTGTTGGCCCCCGACCACTTCCCCTCCCGCCTCCACCAAGTACCGACCACTACACTTCTACTTACGCCCCACCGGGATCCTTAATGACATCAGTATACGAGGGCCCCTTTTCAGCTCTTACTGAACCATTTGAGTTTTTGGCACCTAGGTATCACTTCACGTCAGCCCTTGGGGATGTGCTCCCGTAACGTTGCGGTTCGAGCACGGCGGCTTTCCCATTATGTGGGGGAGAGGGATTAGAGGGGGGTTAATGAGGGGGAAGAGATAGAGTTGTGTTGGATAAGCGAAGGGGATGAACAGATGGGTAAACAATGGTGTGGGCAATTGCCCGGGAAAGGACAGAGGGGGTAAGAAGTGTGGGCGTCCGTTTCGGTTGTGCCCTGATTGTAAATGATTGGTGTTAGAACGGCTAGGCCGCTGGGGGGGTGGTGATGGGCAAGGCCCAGAAGTGCACACGAGGTGCAGAGATTAAAGGCAGGCTGACTGCGGCCCCCCTTTCCTGGGGCCTCGTGCATGCTGCAAGGTGGTGATAAGGGCTGCGTAGCCCCAAAAGAGTGGATGATCAGCCCGGCTGTGGAGCCAGGCCGGGAAAATAGGGTAGAGGGGAGGATGAGTCCCCTGGGAGAGTGATGCTGCTGTGAGACGACAGAGAGAGGGTAATGGCCACCAGTGACGGCGACCAGAGTGGGACCTAGAGACACCCTTCAAGGGCCCACAGAGATTGACTGAACCTCGAGCACCCGCCGGACGACATGCCGTACCCTGCTGGACCCACGAGGGGGTATCCTCAGGCCTAAGCACCGTTTTCCCGACGTTTTACCAACCCAGACGCCACTCCGTACCATGCTGGCCCCAACTAACTCAGAGCTCCTGTAAGTCCCATTGAAGGGAAAGCTTAGAGGAGATGGGAGGGTAACCTCAGGCCTAAGAGTCGTTTTCCACAAGGGGAAGGTGGTGGTAAGAGGAAGAGAAGGGATGGTATAGCTGGATTTGCGTTCTCCTTTGTTCGTGCATCTCGCCCTGTTTCATTAGTTTGTGTTTGCTTCTTATTGGGTGCATGTCTCACTGGTGTTTGTCTTCAGGGGGATTTTTGAAGGGGTGTGATGTTTGGTGGCGTATTAGAGATGGGTCTGGTAAGGGGTGTGTGTCGGTACTGGTTCCCTGTCTTCATCCTTCTTTACGTGGCGTGCCTCTGCTTCTGTGTTGGTGACAGGAGGGCCGTGGTTGGTCGCAGTGGGGGCCCTGGTGCTGCCGTCTTGGATTTGGTTTGCAGGGGGTGAAGGTGTGGGGGCATTGTGTGGGGTGGCGGTCTCATAATGATAGGAATAATGATATGGCATTTCTAGTGGGACATGATCTGACACATTTTGGTATAGTCTCAAGGGACTTTTGTACAATTTACAGTGGCTACAGAACTGGGGTATGGTTGGCGGGGTGTGTGACGTGGTGGGGAGGCTGGGTATTGTACAGTTTGGTGTTGTATCATGCTACAGGAGTTGGATGGGGGACAGGTGCCAATGTTGTGTTGTGCTAGGTGGCGGGAGGGGGTGTCAGCTTGGTCTCGTGGGCGTTAGGTTGGGCTGAGCTGTGGCAGGACCAGGTTGGCGTGGGGTCAGTTTCTGGGATGGCGGTGTGATGTTCTTGCAGTCTGCTTGCTGGTGGATGTGGGCTCACATGTTGTTGTAGGGTTAGGTGTCGTGTTATTCCAGGGTAGGGACGTTTGGCGTCACACTTTTCCTCATTTTTTGGGGGCCCATGGCTGTGGTTGGTAGCAGTTCTTAGATTGTGGTGGGTGGTGGCACATGTTCTATTCATATTGGCCACTAATGCGTGAGGGTGGATGCTGGGCTACTGCCAGTGCAGTGTTTGCCAGTGTCACAACCCATCCCTGTCCCCTGGCTTTGCTGTGGGAATTTCTGGACCATGGTGGTGGTTGCAGTACAAGGAGCTCCAATAGTTACAGTTACTAGTGATCAATCTCCTACCACTCATTATGTGAGAAATTACAGTGGGTGGGCTAAATAAATGTGTTCTGGTTCTTAGAACCAGTTGAAGATTCGGGCGAATGCCAGTGAGTCACGGTAGCGGTTTGGGAAAGAGAAACAGCACATACCACCTCATTTGTTTGCTCACTAGCATACAGTTACCCTCGTTCCTCCCTAGACTGTTCCTAAACTAGCTGAGGGGAGCATCAGGCAGAACGTCACTACTGCAGGCGTCATGGTAGCGCTATTTCGGACTAGCTGCAACAGTTGGGGTTACTGTAGAACTGTGATCCAGACAAGGATTCAAGAGCCTGAATCGGAAGCCAGTCTGCAGCGTCTCCCCAGGCAAAGAGAGAGGCGAAGTACATCCTGCCACTACCTGGCCTGGGACAAGTAAATTGATGAGGCAGCCCTCAGCATAAATGTAATGTAGACTGCGAAACCGACATGTCGACCACTTGGTCCAATGTGGCTGGTCCAGGGTGAAGCGAGGAACGAGCGTTAGCATAGAGCGGAGTCTTTGTGTGAAAGGATCAGGCAGCGTGTGCACCACTCCTTTTGCCATCCACCTGTCTCCTCATCTGGTTCGAAGCACCAGAACTTTTTTCTTTTCCCCACCCACCACGCCCAGTAAATTTTTTGCTATGGGATCAGTGATGAGGTTCATGTGTTCTGACTCTCATCAGCTAGTTCCGGTAGGGTCCCGCCCACCTGTCGCGACCTTGCCTCAGGCACATGAACCCCTCATCCCCAATCGAGAAGCACTTCGTGCTTCAGCCCATTCTCTATGCAGTTTCTACCATTCTCTCTTTGCTAACACTAACTGCCAAAATTGGGCCTCGTGCCCAGTGTCCCCTTCCTTCTGGGCGCCACCCAGAACCTAAACATGGAGAGCCAAGTATTGACTCATAGGCTAAAGACATACATTTCCCTTCAACTTATACGTATGGCACCTTTGTGCTGTCTTCGCTGGTTGTAGAGGCATCAATCGAACACCACAAAAATTGGTCACAACACCTTCCTCCAACAGTGTTGTAAGGTTAGCATAGGCGCTGGGCCCGAAATCATCTGCTTTTGCTCATTTCGGCTGCGTTCGGCGTTTCCCTGCTCTCAGCCACCTGGCCCGTCATTGTCGCCTTGTAATTTCATTTTCTGTCCTTTGTGTATCTCTCGCGCCTCGTTTCTCCCTCTGCATACGTTACCTTCTGCTAATATCCACCACTCCACCCATGCTGCTCTTTGTTTCTTGACTTATGATCTCACTTTCCACAGTCGCCGGCTGTAGCAGATGACTATCGGCTACGTCAAGCAAGCTGAAATTAAATGGGCTCGTCAAGGACAACTCAAGCTTGATGCAGAGATAAATCATGCACCGAACTACTCACTGTGGAGTGTGCTGAGCTTGATACCTTTATACAAGGTAATAACAGCAGTTGTTATGTTCACACTCCACAGACCATCAGTGTATCACATGAGTTAGAACTATCATGTGATTATGACATCATTAGTTCTGGACAGTTCCATCCCCTTCCATATGACGTCTATGTGACGTCAGTCTTACTCATTCCTACTACAGAGACTATTAGTATTAGTGGAGTCATAGCATCATACATGACTCATCCTAGCATTATGACTCAGTAGTAATGACTCATGTACTTAGTATATAAACTGTACCATTAGCGAATTTAGACCTTAGGTGTAATGGTTCGCTAACCGTTAGTCCGACTTGGACGAACTTGAGTGACTTGCAACACGTGACTAGGCTTCTCGGACACTAGGCTGGCTAACACTAGGTCCCCTTAGAGTGAAAAGGGCGTGGCAGCACCTCCACTAAGTAGACGATGAGATGATAGAGATGAGAGAGAAAGATGATGATGAAGAAGATGACGAGAGGCAGACTGAGAGAAAGAATTGAACAAGATAGCGAATTGAAGAAGACCAGGATGGGGATCCCTGGTCTTTACTAGGCGACTTATATACACGTGAGACTCGCTTTAAAGCGGAGTCTGAACTAAGTAGTGAGTCATAAACCCTAGTACAACTATCCTAGCATGACGCAATGTCTGTGAGCATGTGATACTGGAGAACAATAGGACGCTTGACAGCGTGTGAGTCAGTGCTACAACGATATTCCGGCCCCTGTCCATGACTAATGTAATCTGACTATCGTAGTCATAACCAATGTGTCAGTCCACTTCCAAGGCAGTCCGTGACATTAGGTCTGAGTTCTTGTATCAATCAGACACTCTACAACGCCTTCTAGGCTAGGAACTGCATAAGTCCAGTCGACTTCCCCAGTCTTTCCTATCACAGACTTAGCTCTGTTACCACCGAGTCCGCGAGGGTATTAGTCCCACGCCATCACAATAGGGTCTTACAAACCTTATCAGCGTCCTGGATATCCGCATCCATCTGATATCACACACAAGTTGCAGACCCAGTTGATCCGTATCCAACAGAACAACTTTCGTCACAGTACCTTAGCTCAAGCCGAGCAGAGTGGTCCGTCTAACCGTAACAGCAGTGTCACACAAGGGAATAGTCTGAGTGAGAACCAAGAGGACAAGTTAGATTGGTGGTAAGGAAGACGAGGAATGCAAACCTGAGTGAGAACCAAGAGGACAAGTTGGCTCTACTCAGGATGCTACAGGGTATCTTATATACTACTAGGAATGAGTCACTTACTAATCTACTGAGTAAGTACAAATGACTACAAGCTGACGTGTTGTGTATCTATATTTAGCACTTCTATTGTGATTACTGATCACTGTGTCATAAGTGCTTACTTGTGCTGACACATTGTCCTAATAATAGAACAATGCTGACTGAAACCTAATACAGCATGTCATCTACATTACCCTATTGTTCTACAACCTTCCATGACATTCCAACCAATCATGACGTACACATGTCTAGTATATGATAAGGCAGGTCCTTCCCAGGATCATGTGCCTTGATAACGGATACAAATGCACCTATTGCTGTCAGGTGACTAACCATCTTATCATATCTAATGGTAAGGACTTCAACACAGAAAACAGAAAAAGATATACACATCCGTGACACCGGCCCACTCTTGACCCCAGCTATCGGCACAAGTTGCTTGAAACCTCGTACCTGTTTACACAGCCCTTTCACCCTTTGCATCGCCCAATCTCGCCGATCGGGTGCCTTCTCTTTCATTCTGCAAATTCTTGTCCTGCTTCGCCACCAGCTGCCTCATGGTTCTGTTCCTCACTTGTCCACCAGTCATACTCAATGCCACCTGCAAGTCACTGCCCTTGCCAGCGCTGATTGCTGTGCTCATCGTCGGATCTGTGGAGGGTTAGCATTGTCATGCGTCATAGATTTCATTTTCCTTTATTCTCGTTCTCGATCGACTCCTCTACATTACACCTCTCCTTTCACTTAGATTTTGGTTAGCTCTACCCATGCCCACACTTGTCGCTCTCGTCTCAATGCCACCTGTGGCTTTTTCCTAGTCATTTGTACCTACATTCCGCCCCTCTGTTGCTCCCCCTCTCTCTTCCCCACTATACGGTCGACTTAGCTGTGGATTTCTTAGATACGGTTCGCATGTATATAAGGACGATGCTTTCTGACTGGAAATGTATCTTCTGTTCTCCCTTCTAATCTTGCGTGCCCCATCCTATTACTGCCTAAAGCTTGTCTGCCATTGCCATTGTCAAAGTCAACACCGTTATCATCCTTGCCTCCATCGCCGCTTCATTGCTTAGCCTCGACCACCTTGCTGTCGCTGTTCGAGCCGCTGCCCTCGAATCAGGCTGCGAACACCTTCTCGCCTTGCCTCCTTGTCGCCTTCATGCCCCTGTACTGAACGTCTCACCTCTGCTCCTATCCTCAACACCTCGCCTCTCCGTCCACATTTAGAGCATGGACATCCTCACATCTCCTCTCACTCTTCTGAGTACCCTCACGGGATTTGTCTCTGCCTCAAACTCACACGGACTTACCTCTGTACAGTGTATCCTTCCCAACCAAAAGTAGATAACCTCGGTCTTTGATTAGTCTATTGAAGAGCTTCACGCACGTCAAGAACCCACAAGAAGGACAAAAAAAAAACAGTATGTGGGTATTCTCCTCGTAATCACAGGAACCCCCTCAACATGTGCCCACTCCGCCCAATAGCTCAGGAGAAGTGCAATACCGCACTGTGAGTGCATCCACCACCTCTTTACACATGTCGAGGCTCTCTGCATCACGATGCTGTTTGTGGCCAAGCACTGGCCCAGGGCCTTTGACTGCGACTGAAGGCGAGGCGCAGGGGTATGAGGAGATGGGACATGAAGCGGTCAGTCTATGAGCAAGGGTGGAGGAAAGGGATGCATGAATGCATACAGTGTATCAGGGGAGAGGGCACCGCGCCAAGGACAGGGGAGGTCACACAAAAGGGCTGGTCTTTTATCATCGCTGTTCTTCGATGGCACGTCTTATATCAAGGGCCCACTGAGAGTAAAATGCCATCTCTGCAACGAGTTTAACCTAACAACTGGGGGATCTATTTAGAGGGGAAGGGAAGCAATCAATTATGCAATACAGTAGTCCAGGAGCGGGAGTGAGGCCTAGTGAGGTGTTGCATGGAATTACATCACCTTTCTCTGGCATTCCGGATCTGCTTGGTCGCTTGGCGGTCAAGGCGGTCAAGGTTTTGTCTGCTTTGTTCGGCAGCTGCTTCATTGCAATGGACATGCTTGATACTGACAAGAGTTTTGACACGGGTGCCGGGAGGCCTTCATGGTTATGGTGTGTGATTCTGGGGACCTTTCAGCCTGCACAAACAAGCAAGCACAAATAAGTTCCACAGCATCAGCAGAATCTCGGAAAAATTTAGGGATTATAAGACATTATAATCCCCATGAGTGTTACGTGTCGATGGCACGTGTTGCTCGACTTGAGCAGGTTCTAGACTGTGGCTACTTCGGTGGTTCTGTTCCCATATCCGGAGCAAATTGGTACGAAGTCGATGGGTAAGCTCCTTCGGATGTGGGATAACGTATGGGGGCTCCGTTGTATCGAAGGCACAGAGGAATACTCTGTGCGGACTCGGTGATAAGTGAACAGGGAAGCGCGCTGGCTTATGCTGTCACTGAGAGGGGTGAGACTGGGAAGTCGAACGACTTATGCAGCTCCTAGGTTGGTTCGGGTTCTGGTTCCGAGGTCTGAAAGTACAAGAGTCGATAAGATTCAAGAACTCAGACTTAAAGTCTAAGTGTCCTATGGGTACAGATTATATACAGCAAGACGCCAAGCAAAGGCTACTAGTATCAGTACTAGTAAAGCCACCAAGTCAAGTAGCAGTCGTAGTAGGATGGAGTCATAGTCCGAATACTACTAGTATGAGTACTAGTATGAGTCACGTATAGTAATCCAATATGAGTCATGCATGTAGATAGGGATTCAATCAAGTAAGCGAACAAGTCTGACATTCGTGGAGGGGAGTGTGATGACGAAGGGAAAGATGGTCCCAATGATAGTCCATGTGGTAAGTATGGTGAAGTAAGCAGAAAAATGTAACAATGAGGGCCATAAATACTTGCTTGATTGTGAATCACTGAAATCTGATGTTATTGGTTCGATGATGCGGGGATCTCTTGGTATGATTGTGTGATTCTCACAAGTGGCTGCAATTATTTCAGATGATTGTAATTGATTTTGTAGATTATGAGGCCTTTTGTTGATTGTGAGGCACAATATGACTTTGTCGTGATTATAATTGGTTTTGTCAGTCATAACTAGTTGTAAGTACGCTGCTGCCTTGTATTCTCTTACTAGATTGAATTTGATCATAATTGCTCACATTAGATTTTGTTGTATTGTAAGCAATCTGTCATCTGGTACGCAGCTGTAAGCATCGCAATTGATTGCGAGTTTTTAAAAGCCTTATAAGCTTTGGAACGATCGTATACTGGCACACATTATCACAATCACTCATGAGAACAGAAATTCAGAATGTGCAATATAATTTCATTTTTGGTTTGATTACAGCAAGCACAATGATAGATACAATTAGTGACGACACTGTACCGAAGAGAGGGGTATCAGTCTTTCTCGTACTGACAATAAATTAGACTTACCGGCTTGGCCTTGGCCTTGGGTTTGTGTCATGATTCCACCTGCGACTATGATACGGACGCACATTTTTCTTTTCTTACTCTTCCCCCACTTGTTCTCGTCCCTTACCTACGCCTTTTCATGGACTATCCATCATCCGCCTTTGTTCCAGATTTGTCTGTTCCTTAAGGCTGCGTCTATCATTGTTCTACTCTGGTATATGAGGCCCTTAAGGCTGTCCTCCTGTTCGACCTTGAAGCTGTACTATTAGGATACGTGACTCCCCATGACTCATAGGCTGTGTAGTACTCTGTATATAAGGGCTGGACGATGTGTCCCAAAGCCCCATCTTGTCCTTTGTCTTTACTCTGCGAATCCAAGACCCTTGATCATTCCACTTGACTTCTGTCTCTACTTGGCTGTCAAAGCCTCATTGTCGCTCTGAACCTTTGTACCACTGAACCATTGCTCCCACAGTTATCCTGACGCACATCGCGTATCTCGAGATCCCACAGGATCTTGACAGTTTGGCTTGCAGCTTGGGGTTTGCGGGTTTATGTCGCTTTGCTGCCCTGGGCTGCATTTCGTTGTCAGCTTCTTGGCCCTCTTCCTGATCACCAATTCCATTATCTTTCTGTTTTCCGTGGCACTTCTTCAGGGCAGGTGGAATCGCCAGTGGTAGACCTTCACCTTCAGGCTCGAAATATGGCGGTGGTGTGTCAGGATCATCATCATCACCTGGTGGATTGGAGAGATCCCCATCACCCCAAGGATCTGAATATGTGAACATCATCTACGATGCATGAGACGAGGTACTTACCTGGATCTTCGCCAGGTTGCTCAGCCACTGCCTCTTCGCCAGGTTGCTCAGCCAATGTCTCTTCACCAGGGGCTTGCTCAGCCAATGTCTTTTGGGAATGACAATCCTCCGACTTGTCCTTTACCATAGCCAGAAAGTCGTCAGAGTCTGATGAACTTGTGGTTTCCCTGTCAGGCCCAACACCATTCTCATTTCCAAAGAGTTTGCTGTCAGCAGAAATTAGAAGTATAAACATTGGCCACAAGCAGGTGCTTACACATTCCAGAAACGAATGGTTGGCTTGTCCACTCCTTGTCGAGATCGAGAATTCGGAACAAGAGGCTTGAAAAGTCTTGATAATCGAATGTTCCATCCTTGCCGCTCCAAGTGTTTTGGGTGCTCAATGTGTGTCTGGCCTATTGCTGTGTAAGTCATGAGGCAGGGAATCGATTTTGGGAACCTACTACTATGGCCACATATACCATCGTTGAGGCCGTTACTGTCTTGAGGCCACTGAGCTGGGACACGGACCGGCACGAAGGTCTGTCCCTGTTTGTCGTAAGTTGCATGGCTGTCCTTGGACCTGTGAATAGTGCCCATAAACACTGTCAAAACAGGTTAGTACTTGTTTCGTGTAATCCCAAACAACATACACACGTGAGGAAATATCCCTGCATGAACCCGGATAGGGCATTCTTGGGGTCGTAACTGTCCGGGTCTTCATATAAGAAGGCCAGAGGGTTGGTTCCAGTCACTCAGAACTCCTCGGAACCGCTGTTGACTTTGGCTCGGATGCTGGGACATTGTCATCGCAGTGATCTGAACAATTGCATAATATAGATCATACATACCCGACTGGATCTTCGTTGTATGCCTTCAGATCTCTTATGGGTATGAGCATCCATCCAGTTTCGTAATTGTTGAACCCACAATCCGATTTTGACTGGGAAACCAAAGGTAACAGTACTTGGGTTTTACTGGCCAGGCTGGCAGTAACTCCTTTCAGACAACTGGGGTCACTGGAGCGACCTTGGCTTATCCCACATGAAAGCAGTGCCAAATGTGAGCAATTTGTAGATATGGGGTTGAATACTCACTGATTTTTCAACGTCCTTTAAGTTCTTCTGTTCTAGACACGTCCGGAAATCCTTGCTGAAGGATAGTGCAGTGGCACTATAGAAGTCATACGTTTCCATGACTTCCTCGGTCCTATCTTCCTATGAGAGTGTGCCGATTATATGCGCATATAAACGACTTACAGATACTGGTACCTGGAACAGGAGCCCGGTGAGACCTGCTCCCGTGCAACGACCATGAGAGTGTCAGCTGCGATGAATGGGTGGACACAATGCAGGAGATATCAGCCACAGGCTTCTATAGTAGGTATATAGCCGCTTTTACTGGCGGCATATATCAATATACGAGTTTGAAGAATATGGAACGACTCACGAGGTGGCAGGTTGTTCTTTGGGCTCACTAGTGGCCTGAGTCGATTTGCGGCCCCTTTGCGTACACAGACTGGTGGAGCGATCAGTGGAGGACATTGTGAAGATAAGATGAGAGGGGCTGCATATACCTGCTCATCAGAAGCGCCCTTTTATCTGGCTTCATGGTCATGTGATTGCGATCTGCATTTTCGCAAACAATTGAGTCATGTAACCATATATAGTAGTTGCCTTACCTTTTCCAGATCATTGCAGTCTTCGATGAGAGTACCCCAAGACTTTACTGTCTTCGATTCAGAAAAGGTTACCCCAAGATTTATCACCATGGGTTGGGGGTTTGCACTGTCCAAGGTCTCTGCATTGTCAGCATATGTGTCCAATGACAAGCAAGGACGTACCATGTTTAGTTATACTGGGGCCATTGTTGATCCTTGTATGCTTTGTAGTCGTACTTGCCAGTTGGGAGCCCTCACAAGGGGTTCAGAGAACAGATGATACATTGACATGCTATGACAAAATACATGTATAGACTGTACTAGTCCTCGATCACTGCAAGCTCGCTTACTTTGAATTGGTAGTCCACAGGGTTGTTGTCCAAAGAAAGGGTCACTGTACATAGTCCCTCTCCCATCGCCTTGAACACTCCCAGGGCCCCAAGCAACAGACCCTTGATGACCACAACATCGTTGCCAGCTACAGGTTCCCACAGGAAGATAAATCTCGGATGGACCGAAACCTGCGTTGGGCAGGAATGCCCGGCCACGCTGAGGACGATTTCCCTGTCTTTAGGGGTCTTGTTGTGACGGTCTGCGGGAACGGTCCTACCCATACTCATTGCCAACCTCCGCAAGGACTCGTTGCTTGACTCGTGAGTGTTGCGGAGATGGAACAGAATGGTTTTCTGTTCCATGAGTTGTTGGATCAACAGGTTGAAAAGCCAATGACCTGTACCATGTGTGAGTTCACAGAGGTATAATGAGGATGCATGACTTACTTCCTTCTGGTTCGGGCATTAAGGCCCGCGGTGGAGGGCAATCAGGCCCGGGCAGAGGAGTGAAGGAGCGAGGGCAGTGACCGGGATTGGATTTGGCGATCTCCTCCTCTTTCGACCTAAGGAGAAATGAGCAGGAAGACGCTGCCCAATGTAAAGTGAACATACATGAGTCTGAGATGATACCAGGGATATGGTTGGCACAGCGAGACGGCCCCGGCGAACAAGGCGTTGACTTCAATGGTGATTGAAGTGTTTCTGACGTCTCGGACGACGCCACCGTAACCTTTGCGCTCTCCCTGAGTGATGACGACCCTTCTGCCCAGCAGAGGGTGGACCAGGTTGCCAGCTGGGAGGGAAGCAGCCTGGGTTGCCGAAACCTCGAGCTCTCACATGTCGATCTTGAACTGTGTCTAATGTCAGCTGAGCCTGCAATGTCAGTTTGCTACCTACCTCTGTAAATGTGAGCTCGTCTGTCACGAGCACATGATCCTCTTCCACCGCTGTGATATAGCTGCGACACTTGGGTTGCTCGGAATCTCTCGGGCCGCTGAAATGGACCCATAGACCCGGGGTGAAGCGAAAGAAGTTGCAGGAGGGGGAGTGCGGTTCTATGGCGTCCATGTGAGCGACATACTATTAAGACATGTTAATAGTGTAACATAGAGATACTGTCATACTTACCTCCTCATTAGTGTCCTTCTCAATGTAGGTCACCGCCCTGTGGTCCTCGTCAACCATTGACAGAATACTGCGTGAGTCTGCGAACCGATGCTTGACGTGGTCACTGGGGGAGTATTGGATGGAAAGCACGTGCAGCGAGATGATGAGTGGAGAGATATCTTCACCGACCTGCAGGGTGACGGTCGCCATGCCATTGCAGACGTCGGTGGTGTGACCAACAAGTCCCCGCTGTTCACCGATGACCACCTTGACCCAGTGCCCGACTTGGATCAAAGTTTGAGCGTTTCGATACCCTACCGAGCTGAAAAAAGGAAGATTAGAAATGTATTTTGTCAAAATGAATGGGCCGATGTCCATAGGAGGATCAGCAATGACGATGCTCACAGGAGGAAGGTACTTGATGACGAGACCCGATTTGTATCTCTCGTTGTTCAACCAGTAATCCTCTTCCAAGAGCTTGCGAACCTGCTTGCCCCACATTGCCTTAACTTTGGCGGCAGTCCACTTGCACGGCTCCGGGTGGCCTGGCCTTTTGCATTTTGCAGATCCCGAGGCCTTTTTGGGAATGCAGGGAATGAAGGCAATGGTCACATCTGCTTCTGAGCAATTGTGACTGCAAACAAGACCCACTTCTCCACGGTATAACCCGTGGAGACATCGCACCCATTCGCCCTCATGGATGCAGTGATGCAGGGGACTACAGCGAGACAACAACGTCGAACACTCGTCTGAGGGAACCAGACATGGTTCGCTGTACACTGTCACCAGGCTGCAGACAGCAGCAGAGACGTCACATGGTTGACCTTCGATGAATAAGTATCCTGGAATGCCAGGCGGGCGAATGCCGACACGATAGTTGGTCGTCCAGATGAATTCCCGGTTAGACACCGGGTTGCGATCTGTGTTACGAGCCTGCTCTCAAAGCCAGGCTACACCACGTGAGCTACAATAGAATGGAGCTGAAATATACGACGTACCTTTACGCACACCACCCACATCTCGGGGTCACCTTTAGTGGGCAGGAGTAAGTGCTGCCTGTCATCGTCCTTTGGCCTTGGTGCCTTGTTCGCCCCTCTTGCAGTGGCGCGAGCGAGCATGTCTGTGGCCTTGTCTGAGAGCTCCGACGGTGTGACCAACCTGGGCCATTCCCCACCTGACTTGCTCTCCTCGATGTCATCGTCCAAAAACTTAGCTACATGCAAGTAATCAGTATTAAATCATGTAGGATGTTGATGAACTTACCAAGCTCTTGCTCATCCTCCTCCTCCTTGTCCTCCTCCTCGTTATCTACGACAGCTTCAATGTCAAGAAAGTCACTAAGCTGTTGCAGTCACGTAAGTTCCCAACAGCCAAGAGGGATTACACTGGACTCACCGAAAACTCTGTCATTGGTCGTAGTTAGAAAGAATGGGGGGGACGTTGAGAACCCTGCCTACTCAAATATCTTTGGCTAAGCACTTACATCAAGGGGTCACACCCCCCACATGTGGGGAGCCCGCGTTGTAGGGTCCGAACTGTAGCAAGATTCCATGTAAATTTATTGTATGCCTCGTTTGAAAGCTCCACTTACACTCGTTGTCATTGAGCGTGGTTCATAGCCTTGCACCAACAAACATCATTTGTTTGGGTCTACATGCTACATACTACGAGTCGTGCTACAGTAATATAGATGTGTGACGTGTGGAGATGGGATGTGCAAGGAAAGAGGAAAAGAGTGTTCGGGAGTGTCCGAGCAGTATATTATACTGGGCCACTCCGCACCTGTCCCAAAGAGCATGTGCACAGTCTGGTATACAACACGACACTCAGAGACTCCTGCAGTCTCATTTGGGTCATGAACCGGCCTGGTAAATCGGAAGTCTCCGAGCACTCTTTTGGGATATGATCCAGTACGCTTCATTCTGTGCATGTGCTCTTTGGGACAGGTGCAGAGTGGCCCAGTATAATATACTGCTCGGACACTCCCGAACACTCTTTTCTCTCCATCTCATCTTCCACTTAGACTACCGTACTACTGTACATTTAGTAGTCTATATGTGTCTGAATCAATAGTATAGTAGCTAAGTCACATCAATAACGCGTCAAATTAACAACTAAGTTGTCATAACTGCAGGGGAATGACCTCTGCCGGTAGTGCGACTAGCACGAATCCCCTGTCCAATGAGCACGCGGAGATGCTTGCAACGAAGTGGTGGACTGGTGACCAGTTCCAACTACACGGTGAGAACAAACGTCTTCGCGTACACCTCGCTGATTCATATATCAGGTATTTCGTGTCGCAAGGGACAGTTCACACCTGCGGAAACAGAGTGCGTGCAAGATGTGCTTAGTCAATATTGGGCAGTGAGACAATACTCGCCAATTGCACGCACGTCCTCACGGTATTTCTTAGGCCTCTGGGATCAGTCAAGAAGACCTTGAGGACATCGTGCTAGGTGTTGCGAAGTGGGATGGATTCTGGGAGGACATCGGTACATGGTCCCTGCAACACCACTTTACTTTGTCTAAGTAACAGTCCAACGTAGCTCGCACGGTTCCAGGTAGGCGTGTATGTTTGGTGCTGGACCATGCCCAATTATTATACGATCCATACTGGGACAAAGGGGACTGGTCCGACAAAGAGGACTTGAGACTGAAGAAGTGAGTGGTTCACGTATGTAGGATCATTAGATCCTGCTCACATTGTTTAGGTTTTTTGATCAATGTTTGGATTGGTATGAGATCAGTCACGGTATGCAACATTCTGCCACTGCCTGTTGCAACAGGTATCATAGGCACTTGGTACCTCGTGATACACGACACAAAGGTATGCCCACGTTATTCTACTCGACGGACTGATTGCTGATGATAATACAGGTCCATGGTCTGAAGAGGAGGAGGCTCGCCTCACCCAAGTCATGCAAGTACTGGAAGAGGAGGGCAAAACACCCGATAATACTCCCAAGTTCTGGAAGATGGTATCGGAATGTTTGGATGGGACTCGGACATGTGACCAATGCCGGGATAAGTGGATAGCGAAGAGTGGCGGGAGGACCCGCTGGCGTGACACTGACGCCAAAACACTCGTCAAGAAGTAAGTTTTCGTTAAATAATCTGAATTATTCTGACCACTTAGAATCGCACGCTTGAATCTCGACCACGAAAACAACATTCCATGGGCCGAGCTAATCAATGAGTGTTGGAGCACGTGGACTGCTGAACAGCTTCGAGGGAAGTGGGCTGCCCTCAAAGCAAAGGCGAAGGTTGACAGGGGTGTGACACATTGCGGTAAGTACAAGGTTTACCTGTCAGCTGGCACCCTACTTATGATAACTTGAAGATGTTGTCCAACAGTTGATGGACCATGGGGGAACATCTTCATAGATAAGACCGCACATTTTGTATTTGGGACACATAACAATGGCATCACTATTTACTTGAGATCCTAACATACTTGTGCCTCTCAGCCTCCTCGTCACTCATTTCCAGTTCCGTGTGGGAGCTGTCAGTGTCGTCAAATTTGTATTCAGGACATAACAATGGCATCACTATTTACTCGAGATCCCAACCGCACTTGCGCCTCTTAGCCCCCGCGTCACTCGTTTCCGGTTCTGTGCGGGAGCTGTTGACGTTGTCGAACATGCTGGTGAGTTCATCGAATACCTCCCTTGGCATGGGAGGAAGGACTAACAAATCTTGACCAGCAACGACTTGTGGTGATCCGGTGACCACAAGGCAAGATGGTCCTGCCACTGCATTGGCAGCATTTGCCCTCTTCAGGAGGTTCTCAGGGGCACGCAGCGGAGGCAGCCTGCGCAGGCACGTGCTGTCTTTGAACTGAGGACTTGGAGTGAACCGAGGGCTTGGAGTCGGCCCCCTTTCCAGGGTGTGCTGCAGAGGCAGCTTGTCCACTGCATGGGGAGTTGCAGGCTTTTCTTTCTCCTTGCACAAGCCCTCGACACTGGTGGATGGCGGGGACTCCATCAGTAGGCCCACCGTACCGAGGCCACCACCTTCTCCTGTGCCGGAGGCAGGGGAGGGGATAAGGTTGACCGTCTGCGACAAGTAAGTACATTTACTCTCCGGAATATACAGAAATACTCACTACTCTGCTCACATTGGCAGGAACGAGCAATAGCACGACCATGGGCAACCCCAGTGGGGCCGTGCCCATGTTCAAATTCAATTCAAGAGTAGAGCTGGGAAGAGCCATGCGCAGAACTAAGGACAGTGGTCGATTTTTATAACTGAACAGCGTCGCTGATCGGCTTTGACAGGTGCACTGCTCCTGCATGCTGCTCAAGACAATCGTGGTATTCTTCACTCTCACCACTAGTATCACTGACATCAGCAGACCTCAAGAAATGAAACACCATTGCTTGCACTGCGGCAAGTCGTTTGCCAGCAGTGTCTTGCTTGGAAAACACGCAAGAGCCTGCAGAAAGAAGTGGACAGGTTCGGAATCGCTGGGAACGAGGCCATCAAGTCAAGAACCAGAGATCATCCCAGGACACAAACGACCCCGTATTGGAGGGCTGGACGAAGACAACGAAGAGCAGCCAGGACCATCTGGCAGTAATGCAGACAAGGTATGCCATCTGAAGTTTTCCTGCATCGAGATCATGAACAATGATTTTCACAGAACACAGTGCCTTTGGGTGAAAGTCCACCGGGATCACCACCCCCCCCCACCTGTAGTACGGTCAAAATGCTCAGGACGCCCCATCCATATACCACACTTGTAACGGTTCACTAACCGTTTGTCTGACTTGGACGAGTTGAAGTGACTTGCAACAGGTGACTGGGCTTTTCGGACACTAGGTTGGCCGACACTAGATCCTCTTATGAGTGAGAGGGTGTAACAGCACCTCCACTAGATCAATGATGAGAGAGTAGAGATGAAAGAAAAAGAAGAAGAGAAAGGGATAGAGATAGAGAGGCAGACATGAACGGGAAAGGAAAGGAAACAGTTGATAGCAAATTGAAGAAGACCAGGATAAGGATCCCTGGTCTTTACCAGTCAACTTATATACACATAAGACTCGCTTTAAAGCGGAGTCTGAACTATGCTCTGAGTCACGAACCCTAGTACAACTATCTTAGGAATGGGTCATGTCCATATGCATGTGATACTAAAGACAATAGAACGCTTGACAGCGTGTGATTCTGTGCTACAACGATCATCCAGCCCCTGTCCATGACTAATGTAAGCTGACAGTCGTAGTCATAACTGATGTGTAAGTCCACTTCTGAGGCAGTCCGTGACAACACTACCTCGAAGATTACGTCCCTCATGGCGACATGTCATTCGCTCACGTACCACCCCGTTTGCCTACACCATCTGAGCGCGATGATCGCTTGACTACTCTGGAGATCATCAAAAGACCTCTGCCGGATCTTCGACCGCATCCTTTCCAGACACGCGCTAATAAACTCAGTATATTCCGATGATACACACATGTGCCGACATGGATCCCAAAGCACGAGGAGAGACTGGATCTCATGTGCGACTCACCATCATTGGAAGTGCAGCCACCCCCCACCCGCGCAGAGGCGATGCACGAGATATCGTGCAGTATGCCTGCCGAACCCTTCACACCGTTTCCTAACCTAAGTGTCGCCCTATACATGGCGGCATACTTCTCTGGGATGGATACGAAATCCGAGGAGCACGCGACTTTAGTGGCAACAACAATGCAAGACCCAAGGTTCAATGCTGAGGAAATGACGGGGTTCAACGCTCACGTAGAAAATGTGCGACTGGACAAGTACCTGAAGGGCAACACACATCCCTTCCAGACAGGGGATGGATGGCAAGAATCCACAGTCGACATCCGCCTCCCAGTGGAAGGGAAGTTGTACGAGTCCGAGGAAGATGCACACACACTACCAATACGTGGCCTTTTTCATCGGCGAATTACTGACATCATCAGAACTGTGTGCAAGTCCAAGACTGCCGAGACATTCCACTTCATGCCTTACACTATGCACTGGCATCCCGACCCCCTGGATCCGGACAAACACGAGCAAGTCTACTCTGACATGTACACCGCAGATGCAATGATACAGGCACAAATGGAGGTCGACAACCTCCCTCGAGAAGAAGGCAATGCCAGGGAGCGCATAGCACTGGGGCTCATGCTGGCCTCGGATTCTGCACAACTCACAAATTTTGGGTCGGCTTCAGTGTGGCCTGTATACCTCATGTTTGCAAACCAGTCCAAGCAAGAGAGGGTAAAGCCCTCATGTCACGCCGTGCATCACCTTGCATATGTTCCTTCAGTAAGTCTTATCATGGCTAATCGACCATGCTATACATTAACATTTATCACAGCTCGGCAGGGACTTTACCAGCCGATATCACGAGAAAACGAAGCAAGTACCAAAGGCAGAAGTTGAGGTCCATTGCAAGCGCGAGCTCATGCACGCTGTGTGGGACCTCCTCCTGGACGAGGAATTTATTGAGGGTTCTACAAATGGCCTTGCAATACGGTGCTCTGATGACACAGAGCGCGTATTCTTCCTTTGTATTATCACATATTCTGCTGACTACCCAGAAAAGTAAGTAACATCGTCCATGCCATCAATGCCATGACTAATATGCAATGAGGGCTCTATTATCTACAATCAAGAATCTTGGGCTTGCCCCTTGCCCGCTAATACGACCGCTCCTGCGCTAGCCAGTGAAACAGCTTATATTACAGCTTTCGCGCACTTTCTGCTTAGCAGACCCACTCCGCTCTCTCTACACTCTGTAGAGCCTCGCCGACCTCGCCGCGCTTTCCCACACTCTCCGCACACACCTCACGCTGTATTCCACGCTCACCCTGCGCACCGCCGCACCTTCAGTACATGTGCTGCCACACTTTCTTGACATCAGCGCTTTCCTGCACCTTTCACTTGCGCATCAGACCGCGTTCCCGCGCATCGGACCGCTTTCCCGCGCCTCGCCCGGTGTCCCCCTGGCTCCCCCTGTCCATATCGTACCATCCCTACCATACCTTCCTGCCCTCACCCTTGTTCCTGGACTCCTTAGCTACACTTTTAGTATATAATGCATGTAACTACACCTTAGACCTTAGAGAATTTAGTACCCTTTTCCCCCACGCATTTCCGATCTCTCAGAGCTCCATGTAGCTCACCCCTCGCGTTCCCGACAGTGCCGCACGCGTGCGCGGCCTTAGCGAAGCGAACCCGACGCGTCCCCGACCCCAGCGGCCGCCCTTGTAAAGTCTTGTATTCCGCGGAAGCCCGCGCGGACCCGAGTGTCCCTGCTTCCTCAGAGCTCCGTGTAGCTCACCCCTCGCGTTCCCGACAGTGCCGCACACGTGCGCGGCCTTAGCGAAGCGAACCCGACGCGGCGCCTGCACCGGCGGTCGCGCCTACGAAGTATAGCGTCCCGCGGAGGCCTGCGCGGACCCGATCGACCGGCTTCACACCCCACAAACTTGCGATACTTAAGCTGGTATTTCAGTGCTTAGCGCCGGCTTAGGGTATCACTGCGGTGCTTAATCAAAAAGAAGGATATATCCAGTGTGGGTACTCAGTCAGATGCTCGAAAATGCAGGTGTCGTATCGACGATGCCCAAAGACGTCAAGCCATTGAGGAGGCACGCAAGTCTATGTTTGAGAAGGGGTTGGCCATAACAAGCAAGGGTGTTCAAAAACACCTCAGAGGTCGCTCCATGGTGCCTACCCGGGTAAATACCCATCCCAAGGGGTTCGGGCTTACTGATATGCATAGCAGAACACATTTTCGAACGTGCTTACTCATGTAGGACAAGACTACCACGACATTTTTGTTGTGGATCTCTTGCATGAGTTTGAGATCGGCATTTGCAAGTTGATACTTACACATCTCATCAGGATGCTCTATGTGATCCCAGGCGAGGGAATAGGTCGTGTAGGGCTTCTAGACAGCAGGTAAACCTACTAGTATCTCAATCGCATGACACTGAATCCTTTGTACAACTTCAGATTTCACAGCAGGCCCACTTTCGGTCCTGCCACCATCCGTAAGCTCCCAAAGAAAGTCTCAGAGCTGAGTAAACTAGCAGCTCGCAACTACGAGGATATCTTACAGGTACATAATCCGTTATAAGACAACGTGCTCCGAGTCTGTGTGACATCAATAACAGTGTGTGATCCCTGCGTTTGATGGGCTGTTTCCAGGAGAAGACGACAAGAGCATCAAAGAACTTCTCTTCCTGCTTGGAACTTGGCATGCCTACACCAAATTGTGCCTACACACCGACACAACTTTGGAGATGATGGAGATGGTCACCACTGCCCTCTGCCAGGCAATAAGGCACTTCGCTACCACAACATGCCCCCGATATATGACAAGAGAACTTCTGCAAGAAGCATGCACTCATGCCTCATGCCAACAAGAGCAAGCAAAGCGTGGCAAGAAGACGAAGCCAAGAAAAACCACCAGCATCAAGGACAAACACTTCAATACGAGCACCTTCAAGCTTCACTGTATTGCAGACTATGTGGCAGCAATCAGGAAACATGGGACGACAGATTCAAACAGTACCCAGATAGTAAGTCGATCCACCATATCTTCTAGTTGCCTCCCTCAATTGACCACAACAGAGCGAACTTGCCCATCGCCTATCTAAGATGTGGTTCAGAATGTCAAACAAGAACCATGGCTTTGTTAGTCAGATCACTACCAAGGAGAGCCGCACGTGATACTACACTTCTATGGTGGAAGAGATCAGTCAAGACAAGAATCCATCTGCTCCCATACCAACACCACAGCCAGGCCTTGAAGATGACAGAGACACACCCGGTCCAAGTAAACACTATTGGATACCCAAGGTGGCAACTGCAAGAGACCTAACCAGTTGGCTGGTTCAAAACCAGGGAGATCCTGCTCTTCGTGTGAGTGCACGCTTATGGTCTGCTGCCTGCTGATGCATGTGTTCGAGCAGGACTTTCGACCTTGTCTAATGGACCATTTATACTCACGCATCAAAGGGCGGCCATACGACGGAGACAAGCACTCCTTCTCAAGCCGTGAATGTGACAATATCATCATCTATCAAAACCGATTATACAATCACAAGACCATTCGGTTCAGGTCCACGACATACAACACACGCAGGATAGAAGAAACTGCCAAACCCCATACACATGCGGACATCATGGTTCTGTCCCATGAAGACAGTGTGGATGGTTGTGCAGCATTTCCATACTGGCACGCAAGGATCATCGGAATATACCATTTTATGGTGTGCGAGAGGACTGAAGGGGAGGCAGACCTTAGCCCCCCTTCACAGATGGACATCCTCCTGGTTCAATGGTTTGGTTTCGACTCTCCTGACAGACAGAGCAGCTGGGGAGCATGGCAGCTACACAAGGTCGGCTTTCTGCCTGATACTGATGAACAAGGGCCTGTGTTTGGTTTTTTAGATCCAAATCAAGTCCTGCAGATGGTCCATTTAATCCCAGACTTCTCTGCTGTCCACACCAAGGAGCTCTTGACAGGGGATTCTATTGCCATAGACAGCCCCCATCCAGACAGGGAGTGCCCTGACTATTATGTCACAATGTACGTACTCAGATATTTCTCAAATAGTGTCTCACCTTGTACACAGGTTTTCAGACCGAGACTTATTTATGCGGTATCGCAGCGGGGGCCTCGGACATATGGCAACCCGGAAATGCAATGAGACATTGCTAGCCAACAAACATACTGTATGGGAAGAGCTGCAAGACAACGATGAAGACTCCGATGAACCTGCCAGGGAAGAAGGCAATGATGAGGGTGAAGAGGAAGGTGATGAGGAAGGTGACGAGAGTGACGGCGAGGATGAGGGCGTCAGAGAAGAAAACGATGATGAGCTTGTAGCTGCTACTAATGATGTCGACATTGTCATTGCTGCAGGGTTTGGAGCTCTATGATTTACAGTGTTCCATCTTCCAAAACTTGTGTGAAACATGTGTGATTTACGAGAGTTGTCAGTGATTATATTCATATGATCTGAGATTATGATATAGACATGAGAATTGCAATGGCTCACAAGCAATTACAAGATGGCCAGTGGAGAATTATCTATGATTATGATATATTATCAGAATTATGCTTCTATCATATCGATCACAGTATCTTACAAGTTGTATAAGTGATTTCCATTTTCGTAATCAGTTAAAATTAAATTAATGTTTTGCTGATGAGTCAGGCGGACTGAGATCGATGCCATTTCACCTGTCCCACTGAAGCCTGAAGCCTTTTGATACCCCTAGCCATCCATCTGCCGTTGACAAAATGCCGTGGTTTCCTCACTCTCTTTATCGCCTCTATTCCTCTTGTCATTGCAAATGAAACTGTCTGCCAGGCATATGAGCTTGTTGTGCCACCTACAAGGCCACCTATGAGCATTAATGGACACTTGATCGTTGATAGGTGCTGTAGATGTGCGTATCATCCCTTCTTGCTTGATCTCAAGATACTGACTGCATTCTTAGACTTGTGCATCGACTATATCTCAGTAGAGAAATCTGCTGAGACGGCACTGTGACTAGTGATTTGCTGGCCCGGCTTGGCTCAAAAGCTGCAGCTTAGGCTCGGCATTTGGGGGCTCAGGCTTTGATAAATATGACACCGGGGCTGATGTTGAAATGTAATAAGTATGTATGTATCTTATCTATAGCAGTTACGACATAAGTAGACTATGCAAGTATGATTACCATATTAAGTAGCTACATAGCACACAATAGTGGGCATAACACATATCAGAGTCATGTGAATGATTCTGAGATGTTCTAGGGTGTTCCACATATCAGGCGTCACTGAAAACGCGATATAGTGGACACCTTTACTCATCATAGTTATGCAAAGGGACATGGTGGGACCATAGGGACCACTTTTCCCTATATAAGGAGGGGTGAAAACCCTGAGACCCTCCCCAGCAGAATATCACTTGTATTCACTCGTGCTCTATACACTGCGCTTAAGACTATCAACACCTTCTACCAAAGGTGAGTCTTCTGTAGCCTGCGTGCTGTGCCATGTGCTGTGCAACAGGTTATGGGCCCTGCCACAACGGCTAGCTGTGTGCTGAGAGCACCTGCCCACTCCCCACTGAAAAGTGGATGTGGTGCTGAGACTAGTTTCGTTGGCATAGCCTACAACGCCCCTAGTGGGCATGTAAGACCTTGGGATCATGGACGACACCACCTTATTGATTTAAGGTGGAGTAGAGCATTCCTCAAGGCAGTTCTCCATAAGGAGAGTTGTTGTTGGCAGTTGAAAGGATACATTCCTATTAGACCATTGTTTTTTCTCACTCAGTAATTGTGAATAGCCTTTGCTGACGATTCGCAAAGCTCTTTCACAGAAAACAATGTCGTCCCAACTCACAACCTTTGTCCAAGTCTTTGACAGACAAAACTATGGCACTTGGTCTAAGGCCATGTGTGCCTTCCTTATGGCTCAAGGCCTCTGGGGTTTTACCAATGGTACTAACACCGAGCCTTATCCTCCCACCCAACCTATTCCCATTCCTCCACTTGCCGCCACTGCCTCTCAGGCAGACTCCGATGCTCATGATATCTTGGAGGCTCAGTACCTAGTCGACAAGGCTGCGTACGAGAAAGACCTTCCTCTCCACCCAGCTCTCTTCGCTGTTTGGCAGAAGGGCAATGATATGGCGCTGGGCAATCTAACCCTTCGTCTATCCCCTGCCATTCAGCAGCGTATTAGTCCCAACTTTAACGCTGAAGAAACCTGGGACTGGCTTAAGAGGGAGTTTGGCTCTGCTTCCCTTCCCTCTGTCTATTGCGACCTCAGAGAAGCTATCACCATACATATTAACCCCGCACATCACCCTGGTCCCCAATTTGATAAGATGGAAGCTGCATTTGGGCACATTTCCCATACCACTATTGGGAAAGGGTCAGCTGCGAAGAAGATACACGTACCTGACATCATTCAAGCCCTCATTGCGATGGCTGCTATTCCCAACAAGTGGGAAAATCTCATTCCCATCATCTGCAATGGTATCGAGATCGAAGATCTAGAAATCTCCAATATCAAAGACATTGTCGTTACCCAGTTCTAAAATGAGACCAATCGTGGTGCTCATAAGGGTAACAAGAAGGAGCAGCATGCTGACTAGCTTTCCAATGTTAAGCAGAAGCACGACGACCCTGGCTTTAAAAAGCAAAGTGGAAGTCAGCAGCAGGCCGCCAACTCCCCACCTTCCAACCAGCAGCAGCATAAGCAGCACGGTGCTAGGGCAGGAGCTCGTGGAGGAAAAGCTAAAGGCAAGAAGAAGGCTTCTCAGGCTGGCCACTCTCATGTCGCCTCAGTCGCTTCCCTCACTCCCGCACTTCCATCCCCATCCACTACCTCCGTCGCACACATTGGACCATCATCGTCCATTGTAACACGCACCATCTCCATTCCACACCCTACCTTACAGGCAAGGGTTGAGGGTTCCTACCCTACCGTCAATAGAGCGCTCTCGTTACTTGAATGCATGGATGCTCCGCTGAGCATTCAAATCGTCAAAACGATTGAGCAGTGGTTTGATGACTACGATCATACAGTCAGATCAAGGTCAAATTACAACTTTGACGAGGAGTATGACTCCGAGGTGGACATGGACATGTCTCAGCCAGTTCCTGGGCGCGATAATACGCTGACCGGGTCTGACTTTGAAGACGATGGGGGTACGTCCCTAGTATCTGCATTTGAGGATTTGTCTGTTGACTTAAACTCACATACTTCTGGAGGCATTACCCGAGCACCTACCCCAGAGTACACAGATCCAGAGACTATTGGACCCCTCCATTCGGAGGAAGAAATTTCAGCAATGTGGGCAAATCCTGGTCACTCCAGAGCCATACAACGCAGGGGTTCTAACGAGTTCATTAATGAACTTTACAGGAACCACCAGCAATACCTCCAGAATCTGGAGTTCGGTGCGATGGCGTCCACTCCCGCGTCGCCAATCACACCCACCTCGCATTGTGCGACACCTGGTCATGATGCTAACTCCTTATTGGAGGATGAGCTACTTGATTGGGGATCTGATGATGAAGAGTATGCTCTTTCTTCACTCACTGCACATGATGCTAACGTTAACATAGTATCAGCCCACTCCCAAAGAAAGCTAGAGGAGCGGCAATGTAATAATATGTTATTGTCTGTAGTATCTAAACTGTACAGTATAAATCTCGGCGTTCTTGATATTTTGAAATGCAAACACAATGATTTCTTTACTCAGTGTGCATGGTGTAATAAGAGACTTGAAACCCTCTGGCTATTAGACTCAGGGGCTTCTGCGCACTTCACCAACAGAAAGAGTGACTTTATAAGTTACCAGCCTTATTCGCAATCTGACAGGCAACCTGTTAGGACTGCAGCTCATACGATCTTTGTTGAAGGATCTGGGACAGTATTGCTTCGGCATTATGTCAATAAGACTCTTGTTACGACTAGAGTTCATGCAGTCCTTTACATTCCATCTATGAGTATTCGTCTTCTCTCAATGGGAGAATTTTTACAACAAGGAATGCGTGTTTTTGGAAATTCGCTGCATATAACCTTGTTACACCAAAAGCTGTTTGTCCAGTGTAAACCCTTAATACCTGGACATACACTATATTGGTTAGATGCGGCATCTACTAGCATAGAAGCGCAGTTCATCGAAACTCCTTATATCTACAAAGTAGATTATGATCTTATGCATCGTCACCTCGGTCACCCATCTAAAGAGGTTTTAAGGCATGCTAAGGATCATACTAAGGGTTTTCCTGATGGGATTAAAATTCCTAATACATATAGCAATGTATGTCCTGGATGTGCGCAAGGCAAAATGCCTGCTGCCTCGCATCCTCCTTCAATTACAAGGGCTACCAAACCCTTTAAAAGGATACATTCTGACTTAAAAAGTTTTCCTTTACCGTCATATGCCAAATACAAGTATTTTATTGTCTTTTTAGATGATTATACTTTGTATGCATGGATCACACTCTTGCATGACAAAGGCTCAGCTATTACAGCTTTGAGACAATGGTTAGCGCTTATCAAAAATCAATTTGATACTACCATAAAAGAGTGGATGTCCGATGCCGGCGGTGAATATAAATCAGATGTATTCCTTAAAACATTGAAGGATGCCGGCATTACAGTGCTTCAAAGCACGCCCCATACGCCACAGCAAAATGGGTGCACTGAACGCTTTATGTGCACTATCATGGATAAAGCCCAGGCCATGCAGTTAGAAGCTTGTCTCCTGCAGTCCTGGTGGGAATTTGCAGTTAATCATGCTGCACATTGTTATAATAGGACTCCTATGAGTCGTATAAATTGGCAAACCCCCTACCAATTATTAAACAATGAAATCCCTGATATTTCCCATCTTAGAGTTTTTGGTTGTGGCACATATGTCCATATTCCTGAGTCTTGCAGAAAAAATAAACTCTCTCCAAAAAGCAAACTCATGATCTACTTAGGTAGACCTAGCAGAATGAAGGGAGACATGTTTATGCATACTCCAAATACTTTGTTTTATTCAGACAAAGCACTCTTTGATGAAATGTTATTCCCTCGCTGCTCTAATCAGCAGACTCCTGGGAAAACACGTGGAATAACCCAGTTAGATGAACCTCCATCTAATCAACCACCACTTGATTTTGAAGACACCACTCCTGGTGATCTTGACTTATCACCCCCTGAGCCACCAAAAGGGAGTAGCGCTCCACAACCCGACGGGGTTGAAGAGGTCCCTGCAGATGCAGTCGATCCTCCAGAGCAGCAAGCTCTGCCTCATCGCCCTGACCCTGTACCTAAGCCTAAGGGTAAATCACGGTCTCGACCTGATCCTACATCTTCTGTAGAACCTAGGCGGTCAACACGATTGAGGAAAGTATCTACCGATCCTGACAATGTCTATGGCGAAAGGCAACCTGCAAAGGTTAGCCGAGACATTGAGCAAACTCATACATGGAAACAAATGGTTGAGAACCAACTGGGTAGCTCCCGGCGATGTTCATCCCATGATCAGACGGAATCAGGAAACTCTCCTGAGCAATCTGCATCTAAACTTCCAGATACATTGAGTGAAAGTTTGCATGATTCAGAGGATGAGGTAGATCAGCAGTTGCTGACCTGCCTTGCTCAGGAAGGGGGAGTCAAATTCCAAGATTATCTGCTTGCCAAAGCAGTTCCACCATATGATCTTGAGTCACCTGATACCTCCAATATTCGTGAATGGACCTTTAGGGACATTCTTAAAATGCCAAGCGAATTACAGGAGGAGTGGAAACAAGCATGTCGTGAGGAGTTGGCTTCTCTTCGCAAACGCAAAGTCTTTGAACTAGTTGACCCGCTGAAAGGCAGAAAGGTCATAAAAAACCAATGGGTATTCGACTTAAAGTCGGATGGCTGTAAAAAAGCTAGGCTTGTAGCCAAAGGCTTTTCCCAGGTTGAAGGCATTGATTATGATGAAATATTCTCACCTGTGGTATGGTTTGAGACAGTCCAGATGATGATAGCGCTTGCCGCTTTAAAAGATTGGCACATCTCCGGTCTGGACATCAAAACAGCTTTCCTGTATGGTGACCTCGATGAGGAGCTTTACATGGAACAACCTGAAGGGTTTAAAGTCCCTGGCCACAAAAATAAAAACAAAGTGATGCACCTTAAGAAAGCCATCTATGGACTCAAACAAGCTGCTTTAGCCTGGTGGAAAGCACTTGATGGATCCATGGCTAGAATAGGCTGCATGTGACTTGTTTCTGACTCTGGTATATTTGTCAATAAAGGCAAAACCATTGTCATTATTGTTTATGTCGACAATGTGCTCTTTCTTGGAGCAAATAAAAAAGACATCAGTTCTCTGAAAGAGTGTTTTATGCAGATCTGGGAATGTAGAGATCTGGGCGATACGCAAGAGTTTTTATGCATGTGCATAGTGAAATCGAAAGGTCGTATTCTAATCGACCAAGTAGATTATTTACACAAAGTGCTGCAGCATTTCAAGCTCGTTAATGCGAAAACTGTTCCTACTCCGTTACCGGAAGGGTATCAGCCATTGCCAAATAAAGATCCTCCAAACCCAGAGCTCTGCTCTCAGTTCTAACAAGTGATAGGATCACTCCTATACATAATGATTGGAACACGACCAGATATAGCCTACACTGTGACTAAACTGTCACAATTTGCAGCGAACCCCAATAAGGATCACCTAGATAGAGCGATGTATATTTGCCGCTATCTACTAGGTACATCTGATTATGCTTTAGTCTATAATGGCAAAAGCGATGGGGGTTTACTAGCATATGCTGACTCTGATTGGGCCTCTGACCCGATCACTAGAAAGTCTACAACGGGCTACTTAGTTAAACTAGCTAATGGTGTATTCTGCTGGAATTCAAGAGCACAGAAATCTATCGCGCTCTCTTCCACTGAAGCAGAATATATGTCACTCGCTGATACGAGTAGACAGTTGGTCTGGATATGGTCACTCTTTGAAGAGATCGGTATAATCCTAGCACCAATTCCATTATGCAGTGATAATCAAGGATCCATCTTCCTTGCATCTAATCCGGTGCAAGAAAAGCACATTAAACACATTGACATCCGTTACCACTATATACGAGAAGTCATATGCGCTAAGAAGATTGAACTCTTCTTTATTGAAGGATCTGAGAATCCCACAGATTTGTTTACTAAGAATCTGGGTTGCATAAAATTTCAGAAGTTCAGAGAACGATTAGGATTAGAGTTTTACTCATCCTAGTCATTAAGAGTTGATGAGAAGTGTGGTGTTCAGTTTAACCACTGTTACACAGAAACATTTCCTCTGAGACGTTTGGGACAAAAAAGCAGAAACCGCGTTTTCAATTTCTTGTCTAGTCTCTAACACGTCTCATCAAAGACTTCTTAAAACTGCTATGAAACAACTAGCATATGAGAGTATTTCTCTTAACGATATCTCCCGTGCTCAGTTCAAGTTCTTGAATTGTATGTTGTTTTGTTTCGTTCATTATGCTTAGATCACTACCGTATACTTAGCAAGGGGGAGTGTTGAAATGTAATAAGTATGTATGTATCTTATCTATAGCAGTTACGACATAAGTAGACTATGCAAGTATGATTACCATATTAAGTAGCTACATAGCACACAATAGTGGGCGTAACACATATCAGAGTCATGTGAATGATTCTGAGATGTTCTAGGGTGTTCCACATATCAGGCGTCACTGAAAACGCGATATAGTGGACACATTTACTCATCATAGTTATGCAAAGGGACATGGTGGGACCATAGGGACCACTTTTCCCTATATAAGGAGGGGTGAAAACCCTGAGACCCTCCCCAGCAGAATATCACTTGTATTCACTCATGCTCTATACACTGCGCTTAAGACTATCAACACCTTCTACCAAAGGTGAGTCTTCTGTAGCCTGCGTGCTGCGCCATGTGCTGTGCAACAGCTGACTCCCCAGCTTTGGGGGGCTTAGGCCAGCTTTGGCTTTGTGGCCACGGCTTAGGGTATTTAATTGAGAGAAAACACATGTAAGATAAGTAGTGGGTAGTGGTTGAATGTGGTATGCACCTGCACCATGGTGAATGGGCCATTGGACGAGTTGGGCATCTAAGGTGGAAATGGGAGTCGTGCATGTTGCCGTGGATGTTAAGATTTTTTCTGTCGGTACGAACTGTTAATATGAGTGTTTTTATACGATATCAGGCCATGCACACACCTGGCGCATTCGCTACAGCCTCTGAAAGTCCGGTCATCTTGAAGCAAGTGCCTTGCCTTTGAACTCGAAATGCGGTACCGCGCACGTTGCTGCGGAAGTTAATACTTTGACTGTCGGCGTAAACTGTTAGCTTAAGCGTTCGTACACAATGACAAGGCGTGCACACACCTGGCGCATTTGCTATCGCATCTGGAAGTCCGGTCGTCTTGAAGCAAATGCCTTGCCTTTGAACCTCGAAATGCAGTACCGTGCACGTCCTTGCGGAAGTTACTACTTTCACCGTCAGCATAAACTATTAATTAAAGTGTTTTTACACGATTGTAAGGCGTGCACACACCTGGCACATTCAATATCGCATCTGAAAGTACAGTTGTCTTGAAGCAAGTGCTTTGCCTTTAAACTCGAAACGCGGTACCCGTGCATGTTGCTGCGGAGGTCAGTCTTGTTTCTGTCAGCATAAACTGTTAGTTTGAGTGTTTTTACACGACGCCAAGGCATGCACACACCTGGCACATACGCTATCGCATTTGAAAGTCCAATTGTCTTGAAGCAAGGCAAGGGCCTTTAAACTTGGAATGCAGTACCTGCACACCTTGCTGCATGGTTTACTTTCCGTCTTCATGTGAACTTCATGACATTGAGCCGTGGGCCGCACCACCGGCTTGTGAAATTTGAAGCCTGAGCCACAGGCTGTGAAAAGCTGAGCCGGCGGTGTCTGTGGGAACAGCTTTACACGGCTGGCTTCCACTGGCATCTGGCTTTTGGGCCAAGCTGGCAAATCACTAACCGTGACGCGTACATCACCACATCACCAACCTTCACTAGCTTACATGCCACCCCACAAAATCGGTTTACATTGGACAGGCTACTGTACTCAAGTGAGTTGCTCTCGGGAACTCTGTTGGCCCAATCTCATACACTCGAACACAGCAGTGTTCTCACTGCACTGACTAAACCCACAAGTTGCAACGTCCACCGCTCGCAAGATTTGTACAAGCCCACATTCAATCTTGATAAAGACGATGCGCGTACCGTATCTATAGCTTGCTTGTTGTCAAAATAATTACTGGTGCATCTCCACCGTTCAGAATGATTCATGCCACTGACCGCAACCTTAGGCTTCCCACTCCCCTTTTTTTAACATATTTTTACAAGCACTGCAGTTATGAACATGTCTCACGTTATTAAAGAATTATCGTTCAGCAACCATTTCTCAGAAATCATGCAACCTCTCAACAGTTCATTTGAGGTCACTCAGGATAGTGCGCTGCTCACTTCTCGAGATCTTCAACCCTGCTTATGTGCCTACAGAATTTATCATGTATCAATTTTACCTGTGTGTTGTTCCAATAACCTATGTTACCCCAAGGACCCAGCCCTTACATACAGATCAGTATACGTCACACTACGAACGACAGCTCAAACTGCATTCGGGCCTCCCAGGAATCTTTCTCAAATTTGACATTGAGCCTGTCCGTCTCACCCTCTTCCAGGGCACCACCACCTTTGCCCAATTCTTCATCTGGTGTGTCACTCCTCCTCAGCTCGCATCCCTCTCGCTGTCTCATGTCAGTTGCACAGCTGTGTTGGCATTATCGTCTGCACATTCTGGGGCCTCTGCGCAACAGACCACATGATATCCGTCGTCGCAGGCCCAGACCACGCAGGCAGCATCGTGCCCCTGATTCCGCCCGGAGCGGTGGCCTCCGCAGCAAATGGACAGGCCTACAGGCCACGCATCGCTACAGCCTACAGTCCGGCGTCTGGGCCAAGGCCAGATCGCCCTACAGTGGCGTCTCAAGCTATGCCAACTCACCCACAGGCTCTTCGATGCTCCTGTACTCGCCCTACTCGCCCGCCTCGGCCCCACCGCTGCTCTCTGGCTGCATGCCTTCCGGCAGTACTGGCAATGGCGGGGCCAGGGTTCTCCCCTGGCTTATTTGCGCCTGGAAGTGCCGCTACTGGCGGTGGGACGTGCACGCCAGCGACAGTGGCTACAATAAGGCCGGCAGTACCAGGACTAAGCACACCTGCCTTTGGAAATTTCTCGCCTTCACCCCGCTCGCTGTTGAGTGGCCTTGTGGCTCCGCCGATGCCGAGGGATGTGGGGAAGAAGGATGATTAGGGGAGTCATAGTTGAGCCCATGTATGATGTTGTACTCCGAGCAAGTGTGCTGTTTCTTGTCGGTTCTCCCCACAAAAATACTATATTTTCCCTCCTGTCATTGCACGGTGATGATGTATTTATTCGTTTTGCTGAATGTTGGGCGTGGACGCTTCACGATCACCGTTCTTGCGATGGTGTTGATGGAATTTCCAGCTTTATATCTACGGACTCCTACTTCACGAGAGGATCAGTGTGGGAAAGGTCACGTGCAGTCTCTGAAAGTTCGTTGAACGTGAAGTTCCAGCGACTCGGAGTACTTGTATACTCAGCCCGTGGCCCTTCAGTCTCGCAGTTTCTAGACGCTACTAACCCTGATGAGACTCGAGAACGCGTTGCTCAGCTTGTCGGGGTAGGTCCTAGGTCTCGAATTCAAGCGCGCGTCAGGCGTCTATCATTCCAATCGCGGCCTTCCAGGACGGAAATGTCCGGCCTCTGCAACGGATGCACGCGGATCGATTGCGCACAGCAGCCATCCTCACCGAAATCGACTACTTCCAATCCTCTTCTCATTGTCAAAGATGTCCTCTGCTAACCTGCAGTCAATTCGCGATGCATTGGACACTTACGCTGAACAGATGAAGATAGATCTAAAGGATAACCCGTTCGCCGAAGACGTCAAGGGCTGTGAATCTCCTGAGGCCATCCTTAAGCTACTCGAAAAGAATAGGGACGAGTTCAAGGAGTACCGGGACAAGAATCGGAAGTTCATCGATTGCCTCAACCCTGTTGTCAAATTCGTTCATACCTTCTCTGAAGTTCTTGGCGAGGCAACTAGCCTGGTGAGCGCCGAGCGACTCAGATCGTCACGATCTCCTTACTTTTGACTCTTTCCCCACCGTGACCAGATTCCGTTCCAACCTGCAAAACTCATCTTCGTCGGCATCAATGTCCTCTTCGTCGTGCGTGTTTATTTGTATCACCCGACCGTGTCCCCCTGATATCTGATTATATCAGGCGGCCGAATGAGTCAGCGCGAGCTATGACGCTCTTCTAGAACTCTTTGAATGTATCGGAATCTTCCTCAAACGCCTCGAAATCTATACCAAGATCTCTCTGAGCACTTTGATGACCGAGATTATTGCGAAAATAATGGTTGAGCTGCTTTCCATCCTTGCGCAGGCGAAGAAGCAAATCAAGAATGGACGCCTCAGTGAGCGGTCCCTTACCGCGTCTGTCGGTTGCTGTTCCTGAATTATTTGCAGAGCAATTCGCCAAGAAGTTACTGGGGGACAGTGAGATCGAAAATATATTGCGCCGATTGGACCGGCTCACTCAAGACGAGGCCCGCATGGTGGAGGCGCATATCTTGGAGGTTGTCCATGGACTGATGAGCAATATGAAAGTGGTTATGGACGGTGAGTGAAGCCCCTCAATTGATTCCGAGCATCTGATCAGACTGTTGTCTGTGCAGGCGGCGAGGCATCAAACGTCGCGATCCGGAAGACTCTCGGTAAGCTCAAATCATGCTTATTATTCATTTCCCGTGCTCATGTAGATCGCTAGTTACGATGCAGGACGTAGTGAACGAAATAAACAAAATGAGCCGTGTGTTATCTCACCCAGTATACGTGGATCCGAACGGTTAACTCGGCCTACAGGTGACCGCTTGCATGAGAGCTCTAGAAGTTGGCTGTCACCTCCAGACCCATCAGAAAACCAGGTGCATGCGCGACGGGTTACTCGCGACGGATCTGCGATGTGGCTTATCGGAGGCAGCACCTTCGAGGAGTGGAATGCGAAGGGTTGCCTGTTATGGATTCATGGAAAACGTGCGTCATTCCAGTCCTCCCATTCTATTCTAGCGACCGACGGTTGCCCGTAACTGTAGCGGGATCTGGGAAGAGCATCCTGTGGTGAGTGCTGCATCTGTTTACCCCATCAGGTTCCATTCGTATTGACGTCTATCGACCAGCTCGGCGATCATCAAAGAAGTCATGGCGTTTCGTGATGCCGGATTGGGCTTGACTGCTTACTACTACTTCGACTTCAGGAATAAGGCGAAGCAGGAACTCCGTGGTTTACTGTCATCCCTCGTTGTGCAACTCTGCGCCAAATCAGATTCTTGCTATCAAATTCTTCTCCGCCTTTATTCTTCCCACGATAACGGATCTCAATTGCCCGATGATGACGCGCTTGTACAATGCTTGAAGGAAATGTTGGCGCTTCCAGAGCAGCCGCTGGTTTATCTCATCGTAGATGCTCTCGATGAGTGTCCCAGCACTTCTGGGGTCGTATCTCCACGTGATTCGGTCCTCGAATTCATAGAAGACCTTGTCGGGTTACATCTTCCGAATCTTCGTCTCGGCGTGACTAGTCGTCCCGAGGCCGATATATCAGAAGCACTTGGGCCTTTGGCATCTCATACTGTTTCTCTTCATGACGAAGACGGCCAGAAGCAGGATATCATCGAATATGTCACCTTCGTCGTTCATTCGGACCGCAAGATGCGAAAATGGAGACCGGATGACAAGAAGTTAGTTATCGATACGATCTCGCAGAGGGCCGACGGGATGTAAGCGATCGCGATTACTTACTTTGTTAAGGGTTCTCAATTCGTTGCAGGTTTCGATGGGTTTTCTGTCAGTTGGAAACGTTGCGTGGATGTTATCCCCAAGCCCTTCGGCATGTTGCCTGAAACCTTGGACGCGACATACGAACGCACGTTCCTAGGCATAGAGAAGACCAAACGGGAATATGCCTACCGCCTGTTTCAGTGCCTCGTAGTTGCCCTCCGCCCGCTTCGGGTCGAAGAGCTGGCCGAGGTTCTCGCTGTTCTGCTCGACTCCGGAGAGGGTTCAGAATATCACGCCGACTGGCGTCCTGAAGACGCACATCAGGAAGTGCTATCAACGTGTTCTAGTCTAGTCACCATCACAAACGTCGACGGCTTGTCAGTCGTGCAATTTTCGCACTTCTCCGTGAAAGAATTCCTGATGTCTTCTCGCTTTGCCAACGCGGGAGAGCATGCCTCTCACTATTGCCCCCTCCCCCATTCCGCCCACTCTGTTATTGCCCGAGTTTCCCTTAACGTCCTGCTCAGTCTTGGCGACCAAATTGACAAAAGCGTCGTAGAAAATCATCCACTCGCGCTCTACGCTTCTCGGTACTGGGTCGACCATGCCAAATTCGAGGGCGTGTTATCAAGTATCGAAGATCCGGTGAAACGCCTCTTTGATCCAGACAAGCCACATTTAGCGACCTGGCTCTGGCTCTACGACGTGGACCGTCCTTGGGAAGGTCACATGGCGACAGCACGCCCAATGAAACCAAAGGCATCGCCATTGTACTACGCCTCCCTGTGCGGTTTCCGGAACCTTGTGAAATACCTTGCTGCGATGCATCCAGGGGACGTCGATGCTGGTGGCGGGTGTCACAGTACCGCACTGCATTCCGCAATTGCCAAAAGAGAGGTGGACACTATTCTGGAACTACTTCAGCACGGCGCGGATAAGTTTATACTCGACGGCCTGGGAGAAAGTCCTTTGCACAATGCATCACGACACGGTCATCTCGACGTCGTGGAAATATTACTCAGACGTGGCGTGGACGTCAACTTGCCAAATGATGAGGAAGAGACACCCTTAGTCGTCGCCTTGTTTCACTGGAACATCGAGGTTGCTCACTTCCTAATCGAGCGTGGAGCGGATGTACACTGCCGTAGTGAGCGAGGCTGGACTCTTCTCCACACAGCGGCAGGAAATGGTCACCTTGACATCGTGCGGTTTTCACTCGACCTCGGTATTGATGTTCAGGTTCGAAGTCTGGATCAACACACCCCATTGATGCTGGCGTCATTGGGCGGTCATGTAGAGGTATCACGCTTTCTGATTGAACGCCAAGCCGATATCGCTTCCTCCACCGACATAGGCTGGACATCGCTACACGCAGCATCACAGCAAGGGCATGCCGATGTTGTGCGGCTCTTGCTTGATCTTGGAGCGGATGTGAATGTTCAGGAAACGGATCTCTCAGCTCCACTGCATTACGCTTCAGCTGACGGTCATCTCAAAGTTGCGGAATTGCTACTCGAACGTGGTGCAGAAGTCGACGTGCGGACTGAGGATCAGAAGACACCATTGCACCTAGCATCGAGCAATGGGGAGTACGATGTTGCGCGCTTGTTGATCAAGCGCGGGTCAAATGTCAATTCACAAGACACGCGCGGCCAGACACCGTTACATTCAGCAGCACGAAAGGGACACCTCGACATTGTGAAACTGCTACTTGATTCCGGCGTGGATGTTGGCACGCGGGATCAGAGCGATCAAGGTGCCATCGATGTTGCCCTTCATAATGGGAAGCGTGACGTTGTGAACTTCCTAGCCAAACAGGAGGGGAATGTAAGTACTCATCTCGGAGAGCCCGTGCGCTCAGCTTCATTGGAAGCGGAGTCCCAAAACAATTGTTCCACCCTCTCGAACGTGGAGCCCCAACAGTCCTGTGCCGATACCGATGCCGACGAGGTAGAGACTGACTCTGATGACGATTATAGTACTTCGTTGCGCAGCGCGGTGGCAAATGGGAACATTGTAGCGAGCAAGAGACTACTTGATCGCGGTGCAGATGCTAACGAACCGGACAAAAATTTCCATACTCCGTTGTTCTGGCCATCAGACGACGGGAAATTTGAAATCGCGAGGACACTTATCAACTATGGTGCAGATGTGAACTGTCGAAGTATCATGGGCTGGACTCCGTTACACATGGCAGCACGATCTGGGCACATAGATATCGTACGGTTGCTGCTCGACAATGGCGCCGACTTGAACGCCACACAGCGGAACTACCAAACCCCGTTGCACCTCGCATCAACAAACGGACACCCTCCAGTTGTACTGCTGCTGCTCGAGCGGGGAGCAAATGTACAAGTCCGGAATGCGTACGGCAGGACACCATCTCAAGAAGCATCAAGCAGGGGACATGGGGAGATTGCGCGGTTGTTGTCAGAGTATGACGCGTAGGGTTCAGTGAGATCGGACGACTCGGATGTCTCGGTACTGTTCGGATGTACTACCTTGTTACTGCTCGATGCGATATCGTTAGTGTTCTGGTAATCATTAGCGTGGCTGGCGGACGAAAGAGCGTGTTCTGGCTCTTCGAACCTGTCGAAGGTTTGAACGCACGGATGGCGGTACGGAAAAGGGAAACAAGCGCCCTAACCTTCTTCTAGTTCCCGCCGACTAAGTTAGATAGAAAATTGTACCGGGAGGCGCTGAGATGAAGGTCACCCAGCGCTACGGCATCTATATTTCGGACCAAGCGCAATGGTTGAGGCTGCCGCAGGAGAACTGTGATCCCGAAAAGGTTCAAAAGACTGACTCGGAAGCCAACTTGCAGTGTCTGCCCTGCGCAACGAGAGAAGGGAAGGACATGTCGCGCTCGTGTTACCCCTACCTGGCCTCGGGCAAATGGACTGATGAGGAGGCCCCCGACATAAATGTAATGTAGACCACGAAACCCACATGTCGACCACTTGGTTGAGCACACAAACGCGTACGTTTCCTTCAACTTGTACGTACGGTACCTCTGCGCTGTCCGCGACTTTCCCCAGTCCTTCGCTGGTCGTAGAGTCTTTAATCGAACGCCACGAAAATTTCCCCAACAACTTCCTCCAACACTGTATCCTTCCCAACCAAAAAGCAGATAACCTCGGTCTTTGTTCAGTCTACGGAAGTGCTTCACACACGTCAACGCGTCAACGGTCAAGAAATCTACAACAAGAACAAAACAGCTACAGAATGTGGGTATTCTCGACTAAATAGATAGTCGGCTTTACCTAGGTCGTTCCTATGCATACCTTTCCTCAGTCCTTGTGATTCCAACCATATTTATACATACTCGAGCATTTCCGAAACGGACGCTTCTACTTACGACTTGTTGCACGTGATTCAGTGATTCGGCTGTATGCATACTTACCTTTGATCTACCCTTCTGTATACTATGCTTACCACGCCTCTGCAAAAAAGCACTAAACATTTTCTGTAGCCTGAAAAACATATCATAGCCACTTCATTTTTTACACATCGATATAACCATGTATCTGCTACATGATTCCGTTTTTTATTCATTTGTTAATAAGTAGTTCAATGTGGGGCAGTTGCACCCACATCTGCAAATTTCGGTCACATTGTGTCACACAGGCAGCAGCTTCCAGCAGGGTGGCAACCATCAGGACCTTGCGCATTGAGGCAAGTTTGCGGGCAAGTCAAGGGAAATGTTCCATTGCAATTCCATTTGTGGCTATGTAAAGAAAGTCCTAGGTGCTACGAGATTGAGATGGTCTAATGTACTCTAAGTATGCATTATAATAGGTAGGTGGATGCGTGCTTGATGACTCGGACGCAATGCCAGTGGGCACAATGTTGCCATTGGGAAGGGGGAGCAAGAAGCCGGGAACCATGTTGGGAACTATGGTATGAAGTGAAGATGGCCTGGCTACAGGTGCATTGTCGGTGTGAGGTCGTTTTGTGTGCCATGAATTGAAAAGACCCTTGAAACGTGGGTCTGACTTCAGACCCAGGTGCCTTTCGAAATGCATGGTTATTCTCTCAAAAATCTCATCTTTCTTACCACTTTCCGGGAGTGCAAGGGCCACAGCTATGTCCTCCAGATCCTCCTTTCTCCTCGACTTGTTCAGTGGTCCAACAAGAGTACGAGTGGGATCTGCCCGGTGTTTGCATCGTGCTTCATCACCCACAGCCTTCTGAGCCAGGTCCTGTTGACGGCATTGCTCCTTCGATTGAGCATCTTCACGGAGCTGCTGCAGCTCCTGGCAACCTTCCTGGGAAGTCAACACCCTTGCCTCGACATTGATTTTCTCTGCACGGCCAGAACCTCGTTTCTTGGCATCCCTTGAATAGAGCTGCTTCTGCTGACAAGAAATCACCCCACTAGAAAAGTAGCAGTGTGTCTGGAGTGTGTCAATCTCGGCTTGTGCTGCATTGAGCTGAGCTTGAAGTTCCTGAACTCACTGCTCAGACTCTGTGAGTTTCTCTGCAGAGGTGGGAGCCATGGCAGTCAAGGACGACTGCGACATTGACCGGGTCTGGCGATCGTTTACATGAATGGGGGGAGACGGGTGGTGAAATGGCACTGTACTGTATTCCCTATCTCCAAGGCAAGCAGGGGACTCTCTTCCCTCTTCACAGAAACCTTCACATGTTGTGGGAGCAGCATTAAGAAAAAGATGTTCAAGTCGCATGGGGGTGGGAACACGGTTTGTTGATTGAACCAAAATGGGAAGGTCTGGCTGATCTCCCCGATTAAGCAGTTCGACTGCAGAGTCAGGGTTGGGGACATCGGATAATGCCACTTCTGTAATGGTTCGCTAACCGTTTGTCCAACTTGGACGAGCTTGGGTGACTTGCAACACGTGACTGGGCTTACCGGACACTAGGCTGGCTTCACACTAGGTCCCCTTAGAGTGAAAAGGGCATGGTAGCACCTCCACTAAGTATACAATGAGATGATAGAGATGAGAGAGGAAGAGGATGACGAAGAAGAGAAGAAGAGGCAGACTGGAAAAGAGAACAAGACAAGATAGCGAATTGAAGAAGACCAGGATAGGGATCCCTGGTCTTTACTAGTCGACTTATATACACGTAAGACTCGCTTTAAAGCGGAGTCTAAACTAAGTAATGAGTCACGAACCCTAGTACAGCTATCCTAGTATGATGTCATAGTCCAATACATGTGATACACAAGAACAATAGAACACTTGACAGCGTGTGAGTCTGAATGAGTCATACTAATACACCAGTCCTAGGAATAGAACACCATGGAAGGCTATGGAATCTTGCCCATCACATGTCCTAGAGTCATGTGATAACAACAGAAACGCGCATGATAGGAGAAGGGTAGAGTAAGAACGACTGCAGTCCCAATGATAGTCTGCGTAAAAGCCTTTGCGCGGGTTAATCCATGACAACTTCAAGTTCTTCGTTATCACTCTTCGAGTCTGAGCTATGGACACTCTCAACATTGCTGTCATTGTCAGGCTCCTTGTCAATATTATCCTCGAAGGTCCAGGTGTCCAAGCCAGAAGAGTCAGTGGCTGTGTCTGGTGCTGGAAATGAGTCGGGAAGTGGGGGATTGACCAACAATGAATAGCTTGGCCCATAGTCACCCTCCCCGAAGATGTTTGGGTTAAATGGCCAGATACCAGACCTCTCCCAAGCAGACAACACTGTCGATTCTTTGAAGGACTCAGCACGGGCAATCATATACTCTCGGATTACATTTTGCCGTGCGATACCCTCCCTTGTTTCCTCCATGACAATGATGCACCGACTTTGCCATGCGCGTTGCAAAGGACCAAACACACCGACATCAAGAGGTTGGAGCCAGTGTGAGGTGTGAGGGGGGAGGCAAAAAAGGGTGATATTATGTTTTATTGCAGCCTCCAGTAGCTGAATGTTGTCATGCGAGTGATGTCCATCATAGATAAGCAGGATTGCCCGCCCACTGTGGTTCCTCTTTGTTGCTTGTGGGACAAAACTCCTCTCGAAACATTGGAGTCCTATATAATAATTTGTCCAGCCTTTATCTGACAATGCAATCCTGGAATCCTGGTAAGCGATTATTATAATAACTTGGAAGTAGCTGAGCAATTACTTACAGCATGCCATCCTCCTCAAAATATCCTTCATGGAGGACTTTCTTCCCACTGAAGACGAAACCTGGTTTCAGGTTTGATCCATCTGCAGCAACACATTCAATGGCTGTAATGAGCTCAAGGTTTGCATTCTGGACTTTCACACAAATGCACTGTCCTTCTGTGTACAGGAACTTGGTGTTATCAAGTTTCCTACCTCTGCCGACCTGGATGCCCTTTTTGTCCATGTTATAAACATTTTCCCAAGGTGTGTCCACCTTCTTCATGGTGTCAGCAAGTAGCTGAAAGTGTCGAGCGATGACTACAGGGTTAAAACTGTGTGCGCACTGTGCATCAACTCCTGTCGGCCTTTTCAACGTGATGTCAGTGTGCCGTGATAGGAACTTGTTGACCCAGTTCCTGGAAGGTAGGAGTTTCTTTCCCTCTTTCTTCATCTGCTTCTGAAGAAGTGGACTCAGGTCAGCAACTTTTGCATGGAGATTGTGCTTTGAGAGGGGATATCCAATCCTCCCCATGTATCTGATCCACTTGCAGAGGGTCTGCTCCTGTACTTCATTAAGTAGCTGTTTCTTTATTTGTGACTTTGAGCGTGGACCAGCACACTTTTGGTGTCGTTGACGGAATGTGTAATATGGCACATTGAAGTAGCGTGCAGCTACTGCTAAGCTGTTGAACTTTTTGGCAGTAACAGCCTTGCTAGCTTCTTGAAAATTCTCTTCCTTTTCAGCCTCTGCTTTCTGTTTTTTGGCATATTTGGAGAGTGACTTTCTGGTGTGCGCCATTGAGAGATCCTGTTGCCAAAGATGCCATTTTGCATATTAGTAGACATCCCAAATTGGGTCACGTTTTTGTCACCTCTCCATCACCCTAAGTGAAAATTTTGTATCCAGGTTGATCGCCTTGGTTCACTGACCTCAAACTTGATATTAATGCTCCTGGTGAAATACTCTAACACCTCAAGAAGGCTGGTCCCGACAGAGAATCAGGATCGCCGGGATCTGGAGTCATCGACACACTTTGTTGGCTACTCCAACACCTTTGTTGATTTTCTGTACTCTCATTTTTGCTCCAATTCTTATTTTATTGTGTGATCTAATATTTACATATGCTAGAGAATACAGTGTTTTTTTTTTGAGAGGAGAGGATAACGGGGAAGTGTTGATCGACTACAATCTTTCGGAATTTGCAGTTGTGTGAACATTTGCAGAGGTGTGGTAAGCATAGTATTGTAACAGCTCTTAGTTACGACCGGGCTTTGTCGCGGACATGTATTCCGGTAATATAAATTGATTCCAAAAAAAAAAAAAAAAAAATGTGGGTATTCTCCTCATAACCACAGGAACCCCCTCAACATGTGCCCACTCCGCCCAACAGCTCAGGAGAAGTGCGATACCGCACCGCGAGCGCGTCTGCCACCTCTTTACACGTGTCGAGGCTCTCCTCATAACGATGCTGTTTGCAGCCATGCAGTTTCCCAAGGCCATGCGACTGCGGCTGAGGGCTTGTGCGAGCGAGAGGTACGAGGAGATAGAACGTGAAATGGTCAATCTACGAGCAAGGGTGGAGGAAAGGGACAAATGTATGTGTATATTAAGGAGAAAAAGGCAGCGCACCAAGGACAGGGTCCTTTTATCATCGTTGGTATTCTTCAATGGAATGTCTTATAGCAAGCAAGATAACAAGGGCCCACTGAGAGTAAATGCCATCTCTGCAACGAGTTTGAGCTAACAACTATGGGATCGAATTACTCTGGCTGTCAAGGCGTTCAAAGTTTTCTCTGCTTTGTTTGGCGGTCGCAATGACATGCTTGATGTTGACAAGAGTTTTGACACGAGTGATGGGGCAATTATGGCTAACTTACGGCCAATGGTTCTGGGGTTCTTATGGGCCTGCACAAATAAGCAAGCACAAACAAGTTCCCACAGTCAGACGGACTCAGATTGGAGGCCAGGAGCCCTCGACAAGACTGATCCCATTTCACCTGTCCCAATGAAGCCTTTTGATACCCCTAGCCATCCATCAACAAATCTCTGCCGCCAACTAAATACTGCAGTTTCCTCATTCTTTATCGCATCTATATCTCTTGCCATCGCACATGAAATCGAAGAGTCTGTCTGCCAGGCTTATGAGCTTGGTGTGTGCCACACCCCTACGAACATTAATGGGGACTTGATCATTGGTAGGCGCTGCATATGTGCGTATCATTCCTTCTTTCTCGATCTCAAGATACTGACTGTATTCTTGGACTTGTGCGTCGACTATATCTCAGCAGAGAAATCCGCCAAGATGGCACTGTGACGCATACATCATTTACATCACCAACCTTCACTAGCTTACATGCCCGCCCCACAAAAAAATCATTTTACATCAGACAGAGTACTGTACTCAAGTGAGTTGCTCTCGGGAACTCTGTTGGCCCAATCTCATACACTTGAACACAGCGGTGTTCTCACTGCACTGACTAAATGTTACGTCACGGTAGGGACGTTCACCCAACGTGGGTTATGTTTACGATGACAGGAACACTAAGGGTCTGGACTGTGGTTCTGTGTGAGAGTACTAAGTTCGAAGAGAACTTAGTAAGCTTCTGATGATGAGTAACTCTCTGCTAAGTCAAGCAAGGACTTTGAGAAGAGTTATGAGAGGGAAGTTCTTATCACGCAAGTGAAAGAGTGGGGATGGTTCTGCTTGTTGTCTCTAGTACCGTAGGATACAAGAAGTCAAGTCTAAGGCTACAGGCTACTTAGTACCAGACTATATAGTAAATAGAGAACAATAAGGTCACGACAACAATAGACGTCACGACAACAATGGACGTCACGGGAACAATGGGTCACGAGAACAATGGGTCACTAGAACAATAGGTCATGAGAACAATGGGTCACGAAGGACAATAAGAAAGTGAAGTGTGATCTATCAGTCATGTGACTGGTGAGTTATCAGGTGGAAATTAAAGTAAAAGTTCGTATTGTAACATAGCCCCCCTTTCAGATGTAAAGTTGTCTTGACTTTACCTAGTCGAAGGCATTCCAGTAAAGTTCTTCGTCAACTCCTGCATCTTCGAGCATATCATTGCGTCCTCCCTCAAAGGGGTTGCAGCGGTGACACTTCACGAACCCAAAGGATCCTGAGTTCCTGCAGCGAGGACATTCCTCGTAATGGTGGCATTCGTACTCGGTGTGGTTACCGTTCACCTTTCTGCATTTGGTGCAGTACGGAGGGATCCACTCCTTCCGATCCATTAGTGTGATACGGTCCAGGAGAGTGAATTCTCCTATGTTAATCGGGACCCGTTTGACTTCTGGGGTTGTCCTGGTGGGGTACACTGCCTTGCGCGGTTTGTAAGCCGTGCATTCGCTCTTCTTGTGCCCATACTTGTTGCACTTGAAGCACCTGGTGCTGCGCCTGCTTCACGTCTTCTTCCTAGGTTCGTCCATCAGGACAGGGAATTCAACTGGGCCCCTGGCCCTAGGTTCTATAGCGGTGATGACGGGTGAATGACATGGGGGAATGGGGTTGGGGAATGCCAGCCTATAGTAGCGGTCCAGTTCTTCGTAGACGTCGGCTTCTTCCAGGTGGCGCATAGACTGCGCTAATTCTTCGCGCTCTTTCACCAACCTTTCTTGCAATTCGCCTACTCGTCTCTGAGCCTCACTGAGCATCTCCTTCAGCGTGTTGCATAAATCCTCCTTGCCCCTAAAGCGGTTTAGCTCGCCCTTGAGCCTAGGATCTGCGGCCATGGTGACTGCCTCATTGACTGCAAACTCCTGGTCGCTACCTCTCTTGAGGTTGTTCCACTTGCCTGTCGTCATCTTCTGGAAGAAGCGTGCTTTTCTTCCAATGAATACTGGCACTGTTCGATGTTCTTCATTCTTCCCTGCTGACCCTGTTACATAGGTGAAGTCGAGGGAATATTGAACGAAGGGAGCCAGCATAAGTTTTGACTCTCTCTCTCCCATTTGCCGTACTTTGGGTTCTTCACATAGACAGGGTAGAAGTAGGCTTGTCATGGACTGCCTCGGAAGTGGACTGACTTAGCGGTTATGACTACGCCGTCAGATTATATTAGTCATGGACAGGGGTCGGATCATCGTTGTAGCACAGACTCACACGCTGTCAAGCGTTCTATTGTCTTTAGTATCACATGCTCACAGACATGACGTATTCCTAGGATAGCTGTACTAGGGTTCGTGACTCATTACCTAGTTCAGACTCCGCTTTAATGCGAGCCTTTACGTGTATATAAGTCGCCTAGCAAAGACCAGGGATCTCTATCCTGGTCTTCTTCAATTCGCTATCGGTTTCCCTTCTTCTTTCAGTCTGCCTTCTCTTCTACGCCTCTTTCTCCATTCTCTTCCTTTCGTCCATTTCTACTTTCAACTCTACGCTTGTCTATACCTTGTGGTAGTGCTGTCAGGCCTACTCACACGAAGGGGACCTATTGTCGTTACACATAGTGTCCGAGAACCAAATCATGTGTTGCTCCACCACACCCCTAGTCCAAGTCGGACGAACGCTTAGCGAAGCGTTACATTAAGACCAGGATCCATCGTGGCGTTGCAACGTACAACCAGAGAAGTTTGGGCCGCAGAAGGAGGGTTTATCCCTTACGAGATCGAAAATCAACAACCGCGACAGGACGTACCAGAGTCCTTTATCAAGGGAGCTAGTTGGCGGGTAGTCAACACAATCGAACGATACCACGCACGGTCAAGTGCGCCAGAGTATTCATCAGGAAAAGAGCATTGGTACCCAGTTGAGTTCAACACCGAGCGTGCCTGTTGGACTGAAATTCGTTGGATTGAAAATCTAGAAGTAGGAGGACATTGGGAAGCATTCCGTATTGCGGGACCAGACCTCGGGCTCGACATTACACTACAAGACGCGGCTAACCAAGACCACATTGATCACACAAGGAGGATTTGTAGCCAATCTCCGGATAACACCCCCACTACACGAACCAGCACACCATCAGTAGAAAGCGAAGCTAGCAATATACAAGTTCGGTCACCAGCTCCACAGAGAGGAAGCGATCAAGTAATCGCACTACAGTTAGCTGAGTCTTTACATATCCAAGAACCAGTCATGAGTCGAACAATGACTATGGAAACAACGACAGGGGTTATTAACCCACATACCGGGCATATGGAAATGCCAATGAATCCAGACGAGGTGGCACTACATCGGGCCATTGGACCGGATCAAGCAGATCCACCATCAGACAGGGGACGTGGAAGTTCACCCAGAATACCATTTGGATGGCCGCGCGGTGGACCACCAGGACAAGGACCCGGGGGAGGACCATTCGGTGGAGGACCGCCAGGAGGAGGACCACCTGGGGGCGGAGGACTGCTAGGAGGACCCCCATTTCCCATGCCACAAGCACCACAATCTGGAGGACATCACACCGACAAATTGGTAGGCAATCCCCCGGTAATATTTACAGGGGACTGGTCAAAGGCAGAACAGTTCATCACGCAATGGCAACTATATGAAGGGGTTAATATTACAAATACACTTATGCGCAACCCATACCAACGAGCTATGTTCTTCCTCACCTATATACAAGGAACACTCGTTAATGAATGGGTCAAAGGAGTCAATGCGTGGCTTCGTACCCAGGTCATTACACAAGGATGGGCCACCACTGACGAATGCCTTTGGAACGGAGTCATCAGAGCCTTCAACAGACAATATGCGGATGTCCTGGAACAGGAAAAAGCTCAAGCTGAGCTGGGAAGAGGCCTCTGTATGCAACAAGGAGACCTGGACGGTCTCATTACAAAATTCGAAACATTGGTGCGCCACGCCAATTATGATGTCAATCAGCCGCTGGTCTTGTGTATCTTCACAGATGCGCTACCACATGCAATGTACGAGTTCATCTTCAAAAATATTCAACCAACGAACTACGAAGGGTGGCGTGAAGCCTCTATTCAACAACAGAAGATGTTTATTCACATGAAGAGCCGACTTGAAGGTTTTCGATCCAAACCAGCAACGACATCAGCATTTAATAACTGGAAGGGTACCAACAACAACAACAACAACAACCGAAGGTGGGGAGGGCCCAACTTCCCACGCATGGCAGACCCTAACGCCATGGATACCACACCGGATCGAATTCGAGGATGAGTGGCCCAAAACGAAGATTTCCTACCAGGAGGAAATTGATACCAACAACGAGCAGGCGGAAGTCAAGAAGGAGGAGTACCGAGAGGACCAGTACAACAGGATGGGACAAGGAAAGTACTCACCTGTTTTAATTGCGGCAAACCGGGTCACTTTAAAAGAGACTGTCGGCAGCCATTCAAGAGGAACCCCTACTACCAGCAGGGGCAAGGACCATCACGCACCAGACAAGGAAACACTGAAGGAGAATACTATGCCGCTCGAAGCATCGTAGACGACCGCAGCATTGCGGAAACTCGCACTCCGCAACAAAAAGCACAAGATTGGTTAAGTGGGGTGGCAGAAGAAGAAGATGAGGTTAAAGATCTCGTCATGCAGCAATTGTGGAAGAGAGAGGATTTTCAAAATGTCTGAACCCGACGGCCTGGGTGAGGACTCTTTGTTGTAACTCTGTGTACATTACTCGCTATTGATCCATGCGCATTCCAGTATCGATCCGCACAAGTTACTTTATGGCCGACAAATGAGCTCTAGTCGATTCTGGAGCTACCGACAATTTCATGAACGCCATGTTTGCCAATAAGATGGGGTTGGGATTACGAGAGCTCCCAACGCCCAAGAAAATCTACAACATCGATAATACCACCAATAAATCAGGGGAGATCACACACTACCTTGATCTAGACGTATTCACCAAAGGCATTCATAGGGAAATGCGTTTCCTCATAACCGACATTGGAAGCGAAGATGTACTTCTGGGATACCCATGGCTGGCTTCGTTCGAACCACGATTCAATTGGCGAAGCGCTGTCATCGACGAACGCGTGTTACCAGTTGTTATTTCATCTATTAATCCCCGCGTTATCCGACAGCGTCCAGTCATCGCAACAATAATGACCGAGGCAGAAAAACAATCCATTGTACGAACGCTAGAAACGCAATCCACCATCCGAGGGGTAGCAACGGAACTGGCAGTACAAGCAGGGCAAAATCAAGTCGCAGCAGTCGTCCTGAAAGTTTACGAACGATTCAGCAAACTGTTTAGTGACGAAGAATCCGCACGATTCCCACCATCCAGACCATGGGACCACACGATCGACTTCAAGCCAAACACCCCAGACGCACTACCATGCAAGGTATACCCTATGACGCAGGAGGAAGATAGAGGGTTGCTTAAGTTCCTCAAAGAACAAGAAGCTAAGGGATACATAAGACCTTCTATCTCCCCATACGCCTCACTGTTCTTTTTTATTCAGAAAAAGGATGGCAAACTACGACCAGTACAGGACTATCGACGCATCAACGACATCACCATCAGTAATCAATACCCCCTGCCTCTCATTACGGAGCTCCTTACAGATCTTAGTGGAGCTCGCATCTTTACCAAACTCGATGTGCGGGATGGTTACAACAATATCCGAATCAAGGAAGGGGACGAACACAAGGCCACGTTCAAAACCAAATACGGCCTCTTCGAACCCCTCATTATGTTTTTTGGGCTCAAGAATTCACCAGCTATTTTCCAAAACATGATGAATTATGAGTACCGCGATACCATTGACTATTGGAACGCCAGGGGAACTGCGATCCGCATCTATATGGATGATATTGCGATTGCTACCAGCACAACCCTCGAGGACCACATCAAAGCTGTCGCAGCTGTGTTCGAAGTGGCGGAACAACTCGACCTATATTTCAAACCAGAAAAGTGTACCTTCCATGCCCCACGAATGGATTACCTGGGGGTAATCCTTGAAAAGGGGATAACACGCATTGACCCCATTAAAATTGCAGGCGTTAAAAATTGGCCTATGCCCACCAAAGTTAAGGATATCAGATCTTTTTTGGGCTTCTGCAATTTTTATCGACCATTCACACGAGGATTCGCCCACATTGCACGACCACTAAATGAACTCACACGCAAAGACGCAGAATGGATATGGACAGTGCGACATCAGAAGGCATTTGACGACCTCAGGAACAGGGTCACCAGCGAACCAGTACTGGCGCACCCCGAACTTGACAAGCCTTTCGAACTCGAAGTAGACGCATCTGGCTTTGCAGTCGGTGCGGTGCTATTACAAAAGAAGGAAGATGGAAAACGGCACCCCATCGCGTACTTCTCAAAGACTCTTAACAAAGCCCAACGGAACTACGATGTAGCGGACCTAGAGCTATTGGCGGTGGTAATGTCACTCGATAACTGGAGATCATTCCTTGCAGGATCGCCACATAAAGTTATCGTGTATTCAGACCACCAGAACCTCTTATATTGGAAAGAACCACACAAAATCAGCAGGCGGGTTGCAAGGGAAGTACTTCGATTATCAGAGTACAACATTGAAATCCGCCACATTAAAGGAACAGCTAATGGGCGTGCAGACGCACTATCTAGGAGGCCAGATTACGACCAAGGAACTGAAGACAACACCAATGTGGTGGTACTTCCTGACAGCCTCTTTGCAAAAGCAACGGTGACCATGACACAACAACACTGTCAGGATGAAGAACGCCTCAAACCCTGGGTTGACCCTCATCAACTCAAATGTCTCAACAACATGTGGTACAAGGAAGGACGAGTGGTTGTCACGGACGACCTAGAGGGCAAGCGCAACATCATCAAGGTTCACCACGATCCACCAGTACACGGACATCCAGGCATTAGCAAAACGATACAACTGGTCGAACGCAACTATTGGTGGCCACAAATGTGCAAAGATATAACCGACTACGTCCAGGGATGCGCGGATCGTCAGCGCCACAAAGTCAACAACCGTCCCACCAAGGCACCACTCAGACCCATTTACCCGAAACCTGAAGCTACGCCCTTCGAAACTATAGCGTTAGATTCCATCACTAAACTCCCTGAGTCGCAGGGATATGACTCCATTCTTACCATCACCGATCATGACTGCACAAAGGCCGCTATCTTTATACCGTGCCGAGAAGAGATCAACGCAGAAGGCACTGCCGCCCTCTACATTCAATATGTGTTTGCCCATTTTGGACTACCACGGAAGGTCATCAGTGATCGAGACCCACGATTCGTGTTGAAATTCATGCAAGAGGTATGCCGTATAACAGGGATAGAACGCAATCCTTCCACGGCGTATCACCCACGGACCGATGGACAATCAGAGCGCACAAATCAGTGGGTCGAGACCGCTATTCAGTTCATCTCCGACTACCATCAAACGAACTGGGCTCCTTATCTTCCTATCGCACAATTCGCTCACAATAACTGGTCCAGTGACACCACGCAGAAGTCTCCATTCTTCCTGTTGATGGGCTATAATCCATGCGCTGATTGGATATCGGCGCTGTCCCCACTTCCACAGGTCACGATGCGCCTTGAACAATTGAAACAGGCGCAAGAAACGGCACAACAACTCATGATCAAGGCACAGCAGTCATGGGTAAAACACCGCGATACGCCCAAGTACGCGGAAGGGGACCAAGTATGGTTAGAAGGCAGGAATCTCCGCCTTAGTCAACCAACCGCCAAGCTTGCGCCCAGAAGACATGGCCCCTTCAAGGTTATTAAGGTACTATCGCCGGTCAGTTATCAATTGGCCCTTCCCACGCAGTGGAGCATTCACCCCGTGTTTCACATCGATCTTCTCACGCCGTACAAGGAGACAATAATGCATGGCCCAAATTATCAACGCCCGGTACCTGACCTTGTGGACAGGGAAGAAGAATATCCCGTGGAGAAGATTCTAGACTCTCGGAAGTTCGGCAGAAGACAGCGTCTTCAATATTTGGTCAAATGGGAAGGCTATCCTGACTCGGATAACATGTGGGTCGATAAGGATGACGTGTTCGCTGACGAGAAGGTGCGGGAGTTCAAAGTTTTAAACCCAGCCAAGGAAACACATATAAGGAGCACCTCATCCGCTAAGTCTCCATATCCCTCCGCTCTCCAACATTCTCATCTCTTATCCCAACACGCACACCGATATATGTCATCTAATGGACGCTCAGACCTTGCCGATGAACCTACTGCTGGAGCGTATGCTGACTCCGCCTCTGGGCCTGAGGACGCAATCATCGACAGCATCTACGACGACATCCGGCGAATGGCCACCATACGCACTGCATCCATCCTTAGGGCTCAGGCAACCCCATTCAAACCAAGACCCCCTTCCCCTTCTGCCGATACCATCGCCAATGCCTTCCGACAACTCACCTTGGCAGACGCAGCAGAGTCTCGCGCTGCAGGTGAATCAGAGCACGTCCTTACGCTTCAAGTGCCCGAAGCCATCGTCACTGGGGATGCTGACAGCGCGAGAGTGGCATCGGGAGCAGTTACTGGAGGCACAGAAGAAACACGACTTGAAGAACCGCCGGCGCCGTCAGGCCGGCATGCTTCTGCTAGCCCAGTGTCACCCTCTGATCGCGGATACTGCTCTCAGTGCGCTGGCCCAAGAGAATATTGCCATGGCCACGACTCTCCAGCCCCCACTCCAGTCCCAGCTCCAATCACCCCAATCCCCGTCCCCACACCACCCACTAGCACCGGCACAATGGCGCACTTTCGCCTCACTCGTGAAGAAGCCATGTCTTTGGCGGACAACATTGCCAACGCCCTCGAAGTCCGTCGTCAAGATTCCCCTGAAATACCGCCTCCCTACCCCGAAGACCGACAAGTTGCCGAAGGGGTGGGTCTACGACGTGGCCGAGGTCAAAGAGGAAGACAACGACAACCCGTTGCTGTACACTACGCCGTGCTGCCCGCTCACCCGCGCCATGCGCAGCGAGGTGCACAAGCATCGCGCCGACCCCTATTGCCAGCAGCACAGGGGTACGAAAATAACCAAGGGACAAGTTACATCCCTTTCACCATCTTAGACGCGATGGGTCGACAGGTTCCCGCTAGATACATCAAGGTGCACATGACCGACAACCCCTACGTAGAAGCGCGGATGGCCATGGATGGACCTGTTCATCGGGGGGAGATCCATGCCGCAGCAGCGACAGACCGGACTGGGAGGACGCCCGAGATCGGGCCGGACGAACTGCGTCTATTAGACCACAGTTACCCAGACTGGGTCATGGTCGACGAGGCCATCGCTCATGTAGGTGACCGCTCGCTGACCGCAGAGATCATGAGGTGGCGTGGGTTGGCAAAGAAGATGAAGGCGGTACAAGAGTCTATCCGACAACTGGAGGATAGGCTCTTCGTGATGGCTGTGGACCAGAGGGCGTGTCGAACACGGTTGGAGGAAGCATGGGCAGTGCACCAGATAGAAGAAGAAATGCGACGGGACAGGCGAGTAACTGCGCTCACTGCGTGGTCAGTAGAACGTGGGCGTTTACCCTGAAAAGGGGATAATGTCATGGACTGCCTCGGAAGTGGACTGACTTAGCGGTTATGACTACGCCGTCAGATTATATTAGTCATGGACAGGGGTCGGATCATCGTTGTAGCACAGACTCACACGCTGTCAAGCGTTCTATTGTCTTTAGTATCACATGCTCACAGACATGACGTATTCCTAGGATAGCTGTATGTTATGACGCCTACATTTTCTTTCTCATTTCTCACCCTTTCTTGATATTTATGACTCATGATGACTCTAGAAGGACACGTCGTCCTTAGCTAGGTGACAGGTCATCTTTACCCATATGACTCAGTACTAGGACACTTTGTTGTGACTCAGTCCTAGTACTCTATTGTTCTCTGACTGTATTAGTGACGTGGACTTGGGTACTGACACGTTGGTCTCTTAGCTTTCTATTGTTCTCCTTTACTATAAAGTCTTGTCCATAGGTAGCACATAGCCTTAGACTTGACTTCTTGTATCCTACGGTACTAGAGACAACAAGCAGAACCATCCCCACTCTTTCACTTGCATGATAAGAACTTCCTTTCATAACTCTTCTCAAAGTCCTCGCTTGACTTAGCAGAGAGTTACTCGTCATCAGAAGCTATCTAAGTTCTCTTCGAACTTAGATCTCTCACACAGAACCACAGTCCAGACCCTTAGTGTTCCTGTCATCGTAAACGTAACCCATGTCGGGTGAACGTCCCTACCGTGAGGTAACACTGTACTAGGGTTCGTGACTCATTACCTAGTTCAGACTCCGCTTTAATGCGAGCCTTTACGTGTATATAAGTCGCCTAGCAAAGACCAGGGATCTCTATCCTGGTCTTCTTCAATTCGCTATCGGTTTCCCTTCTTCTTTCAGTCTGCCTTCTCTTCTACACCTCTTTCTCCATTCTCTTCCTTTCGTCCATTTCTACTTTCAACTCTACACTTGTCTATACCTTGTGGTAGTGCTGTCAGGCCTACTCACACGAAGGGGACCTATTGTCGTTACACATAGTGTCTGAGAACCAAATCACGTGTTGCTCCACCACACCCCTAGTCCAAGTCGGACGAACGCTTAGCGAAGCGTTACAAGGCTCCTTCTGGGTCGTTTGGCACAAACCCGTCAGGCATGTCATAGGAGAAGTCCTGCTCCGCAACGTGGGAGTAGTCGATGGCGGATGTGAGGAGACTGTGTGTGACACTTGCTACTTCGTCATCCTCATCCTCGTTCATGGGGAGGGTGCGTCGTCCCAACTGTGGTGAGAGTGTTTTGGGGGAACCGGTGGTAGGCGTATTTTCTGGTGCAGATATAACAGAGGGGGTGGATATGGCCTCGGAGGATGGGTAAGCCAGATCAGAGATAGAAGCAGTAGACATGGTGGTAGTGGACGAATGGTGGAAAGGAGTACTGGTAGTGAGGAAGTGAAGGGAGATGGGTTTTTTGACGTGGTCTTGTCCCTTCTTTTATAACTTTCTTTTGTTTATCTTCCTTTGTTCTTCTTTGTACTCCTTGATCCTGTTTTTCGCTTGTACATTCTCTGCGGGTTCCCAGGAGTTGTCACTCGTGGGATATCCCTTCCACTTGATTAGGTAGTGCGTTTTGTGCCCTCGTCCTTTCTGTTTCATGTCCAGTATCTTCTCTACTTCGTATTCTTCTTTGCCATCAATCAGGTCCGGTGGTGGTCGGGTAAAGTTGGGGCCATGGAGTTCCGTTTCCTTGTATGGTGTTATTAGATCTGCATGAAACACGTTATGGATCTTCCACTGCTTTGGCAGCTCCACACGATATACCGTGTCTGATAATCGTTTCAGTATCTTGAACGGTCCGTATTGTCTTTGCCCTAATTTGCTTGTAGGGTCTAGTGTTTTGAGATTTGTCCCCTCGATCCATACTTGATCGCCTTTGTTATAGGGTTTGAACCTTTTGTTTCCTGACCGGGTTCTTCTCATATCTGCTTGCGCCTTTGCTATAGCTTTCAGGGCGTCGTCTCTTATCTTGTCTAGTTCTTCTATTCGTGCCGTCACTGCCGGCACTTGACTGGGGATAGATGACCAGTTGACTTGTGGCATATATCCCATGATCAAATCATAAGGCGTCTTCTTGGTGGTAGCATTAGGCCATTGATTATGCACGGCTTCTGCTGTTGGCAACCACTTGCGCCAGTCCCTCCGATGTTCTTTGCAATAACACCGTAGGTATCCTTTGAGCCACTGGTTTGTTCTTTCAGACTGTCCATCGGTGCGTGGATGGTAAGCGGTAGAGATGTTCTGGTATATCTCCAACGCTTGACATAGTCCTTTTGCGAATTTCGATGTGAACCTGGTGTCTCTGTCTGAGATTACTTTCTTGGGGATTCCAAATCGCGGGTAGACATATTTCAGGTAAAGGTCTGCAACTCCTTCTGCTGTGATTGTTTCTTTGCAGGGTATGAAGATAGCTGCTTTGCTACAATCATGGTTGGTGATGGTAAGGATCGTGTCGTATCCTTCTGAAACTGGTAGCTTCGTGATGAAGTCCATTGCGATTGTCTGGAATGGCAAGGTGTGTTCTGGCGTGATGGGGATTAAACTTGGTTTGAGCGGCTTTGTGTTTACTTTGTTTGCTTGACACACGGCGCAACCTTTGACGTATTGCTCCACATCTTGCTTCATGTTTGGCCACCAGAAGTCTTGTTTTGCCAGTTCGAATGTGTTTGAAATTCCCGGGTGTCCGGCTGGTGGGGAATCGTGGTAAAAGTTGATTACCCCCCTCTTCAGATTGTTGTCTCCGGCAACAACAAGCCATCCAGATTCGCCTTTCCACCAAATTGAATTTAACTTTATCAATTGGTGGGTATTGGTCCATTTCTTGATTTGCAGGATACTAGCTTGGTTTTCCTGCTGATCCTGCTCGACTTTGTCTTGGACCGACTGATATGCTCCCGTTTTCGTCATTTGGGCATATGCACGACTAAAGAACTTTGGTGGTAACACCACAAGTTGCTTATTATCGTCGTCTCCTGTGTCGTGGTCTGGGCGTCTAGATAGGGCGTCTGCGCGTCCATTCTTCTTTCCAGATATGTGAACCAGTTCGAAGTCGTATTCCATCAGTTCTGCGTGCCATCGTGCCACTCTTCTATTATGTTCCCCTGGATTCTTCCAGAATAATAGATTGGCGTGATCCGTGTGTACTTTGACCTTGTGCTTGGCTTGATGCAGATATGGCCTCCATGTCCTAAGCATTTCTCTTAACCCCAGGAGCTCCTGATTGTAGACATCGTAGTTTCTTTGAGCTTCGTTCATGGTTTTTGAGAAGAATGCGACTGGGTGGAGGATATTTTTATCATCCCTTTGCATCAAGACAGCACCAATGGCGTAGTTTGATGCGTCTACTTCGACTTCGAATGGTTTTACTTGATCGGGTTGTAGTAGGACCGGTTCTTCACATATGCGCCGTTTAAGCTCCTGGAAAGCCTTTTCCTCGGGTTCGCCCCATGTCCATTGGGCACCCTTCTTGAGGCATTCGTTAAGTGCTTTTGCAATTTGTGAAAATCCCCAGATAAATCGTCAGTAGAAATTGCAGAACCCAAGGAATTTTCGTATATCTTTAACATTCTTGGGTGTCTTCCATTCTTCTACTCCGGCGACTTTGACTGGGTCCATAGTGACTGTGCTGTTTTCCAGTAATACTCCCAGAAATTTGACTTTTCTGGTTTCAAAGATACATTTGCTGGGTTTGAGATAAAGGTCTAGCTTCAACAGCCTTTCCAGGACTTGGTGTACCAGTTTGCGATGTTTTGCTATGTCATCTTCGGTTGCAATAAGAATGTCGTCAATATAAATGATTACTCTTCCCGTAGCGGTGAGATCCGTGAACTCCGTGTTCATAAACCGCTGGAAGACCGCTGGTGCATTCTTTAATCCGAAGGGCATAACTGTGTTTTCGTAAAGTCCCATATTTGTTTTGAAAGCTGTTTTGTGCTCGTCGCCTTCTTTTACTCAGATATTGTTGTATCCAGCACGTATGTCCACCTTTGAAAAGATTCGTGCATTGCAGACATTATCCACTACTTCTTGGATAAGTGGTAGGGGCACATATAGACCAGCGATGGCTTACGTAATTGATACCCCAGCCGACAGTGAGAATATTCTGTGACTGATACTCCAGCCGACGTCGGCCGACGGCGGAGACTCCGCCATCATTCATACTCCAGCCGATGTCGGTTGGGGGCGGAGGCGCCGCTTTATGTATAGACTTCAGGATATGATGATGTTGACTATAGAAATGCCATTTTAAGTCAGTAGATAGCCCTCGCTGGTCTATATGTGCCAATACAACATTTGAACATATTCACACATTCATTGAATTCTTCATGTTGTTCCATTTGCCTAGAACCCTCATGCATACATCTAATCGTGTCTAGAATTGTTCAAACACCTTCTGAATACCCATGTAATAGACCAATTGGATTTTCTGAAACACTCCTAATGTTTGATCACTCCTGGGTGCTGCTGTATATATATCAGTAGAATAGGATGTCCTATACAGCTTCGATATGATGCAAACGTGCTGGGCACTCCAAACAAGCTAATTATGAAAGTTTAATGACAAGAACATGTTTCACTTCTTAAGAATAAAAGATGAATTTGATCGCTTCCAGTCACAGTCGGAAATGCCGACGCCATATAATATATAGCCTTGACATCATTTTTGGTGACATGAGTTGAAGGAATGATGTAACGATCCACTGATCGTTCTGCCTGACTTAGGCGTAGGGGGGGTCTTGATGAATGACGACGGCTACACTTGACGAACTTGAACCTCTATCACCTGTTGCAAAGGGATAGGAATGCTGGTATATATACAGACGTGGATGATCACAAAGCCTGAGTTAAGGCGAAGCAACGACTGTATCTGCTTGGATTGAGATGAGATAGGGAAACAACACAGGAATGGGCGACTCCGAAGTAACTGAGTGGAAATCTCAAGACAACTAAGCTAAAGACTACTGCTCGAGCTGCAGAGTCTTATATACCGTATAAGTAACACATTCAGGCTCCTACTGAACCTGAAACCCTATAGTAATCGTCCAATGGCATACCGCCATCAAGCCACAGGGGCTTATCGACCGTGAGTCATAGATAAGAGCCTCAAGGCATACCTCATGCCAGGGGCATACAACACATGTCCAACACATGTCCATATCTCCCTCCAATGGGATAAATACCTCTGCGCACCACGCGCCTCATGGTCCTACCGCCAAGCCCACCTAGAACCTTCCAGAACCTTTCCAACTCCCAGCCGGAATCCTTCTAGATCCTTCCAGATCTTGCTGGCTAGACCATCTGCCTCTAGACCCTGTCTAGATGATGTCATAACTTCATCAGCTGCCCATCACTTATCCGGTTAGACCCCTCTAGGCGCCATGTCTAGGCCCTGGGTCTGGGCGTCCATCACATGACCCCGTCACGTGACTTCTTCTCCTGGTCTTGCTCCGAAACGTAGCCCGTAACTTATATGTTAGATGTCCTACATCTGGGCGTCATCACGTGATCCCATCACATGGTCCTTGCTCTTCCTGTGACACTGCCAGTACGTCGCACCACTGCATATTGGCGGGTACTCACGGCATATGCCAGCGCTTGCTGCTCCTCGCGTACTTCTGCTTCCGCTTCTAGAGCCAGCATCTTCTCCTTAAAGGCTTGTGCGCCTTGTACCAGCGCTTGCACCTTCGCATTCTTGTCGAACGTGACCTTCTTCCGGCGCGTCACGGGGCGATCCGTGACAAATGATCGTTACTCAACGTAGAAGTATTGGCTAAATAGATGGAAGTACATCATGGAGTTCATAAGCTAAGACAGGAGAAGTCCTTCAATAATGTAGTGCTTCAATGGAGTATCTGTAATCGGAGACAGCGCTTTATTTGAGCTTTTGGATAGCTTGTCCCATGCATATGCTAGGTGTGACGCATATGCTTCATGCCCTTTAAGCGACCCCTGGGAAGCGAATGCCATGAGATCCCTCCATGTATCAGCCTTAGATTGAAAGAAAGTGGGAACCCATAGTGCTTCATTATGTATACTGTCTTGTTCTTCCAGCCATCATTCAAACTGTGCCTTTGCACGGAGCCAGTGAACTCGTTCAACTGATCGATGTGTGTGAGTAATGAATATGTGCTCGTTGGTGCAAATGATGCCTCACAGTCATTCATCCATGTTCCATCGTCTTCTGTGGTTTTACCAAAGCCCCAGATCCATGATTTCTGCTTATTGCGCTGTCCTGTTGTTTCAGACCCAAGGACTAATGTTGCTACACGGAGGTCTTCTTTCCGGAGCGATGGAAGCTCCACCATAGTGTTAGTAGCATTGCGGAGGTTCCAATAGGCATCGCGTGCCATGCTATAAATCCGTGCATGCTCAGTGAGGGTAGCGTCAACATTGTGAATGGCATTCCAGGCACGTGTCTTTGTCTGTTGAGTGTTAGCAGGTCGAACATGAGTGCGGAAGAGGGCCGATTTGAATCCCAGAGTAAGACGAATTTGATGAATAGCATCATTAGCTTGAGCATGGCGTAGCTGGGCTTCCTTCACTGCAAGGGATTTTGCATTATGTGAAACACACCATTTCCATCCGAATGAGGATGGAAGAGTGATAGGAATATCTTCAGGGCTTCCAGTGTCCATGTTAGAGCCATCATGTGCCATCGGAGAATGGTGAGGAGAGGATGAACTGCCATCATCATATGTGTGGTCAAATTCATCATAATCATCCAACGGTGATATCAGAGGATTATCAACTAGCGTGGTGTGAACCAGGAATGTATCTGCCTGATTCTCAAAGACATTGATGAGTGTTTGGAGGCGGCTCCGCTTGTTTTCAATGATCTGTGCATCATCAACAGAGAGCTCTGTTTTGTGTGTGCGAAGCTTATGCTTGATAGCCAATCTTAATCATGGGTTAGCATGTAAGATAGAATATTTTAGACATCCACCTACTGAAGTTCCTGGATCCTTATATCTGATGCAATCCACAATGTTTGACCATGTGTTGCAGAATCACCGCTCTCTTCTGAAATAAGCCTTTGCTGAGTCTGTGCACCAGTTGGAACTGAACACATATATTAGAAGAACACAGATAAGCCATAGTCGATGCACATACATTTTGCTGTGGCTGTATCATATATGTCCATTGCAGAGGAGTCTCTGCTTCTCTTTGATTGAGCCTTTCTCTCTGCTTTAAGCCATCTCTTTGTGTTAGCTTGAAAGCGTTCGCTGAGAGCTTGAAATGTCTCAGCACTGAGATCCATGCCAGCTTCCAAGCGCTTCCAACGTGCCAGAAGTGATGGAACTTTCAGACATATTGGAACATCAACATTAAACACATTAGATATAGACTCCACATACCAATCCGAACCAACTTCTTCCAATTGGAATGATTCATGTGGGAATCTAGGACCTCTTGTCGATGAACCAGAGACATGCCACGGACACTCCGTGAGATGTTGTTCAGTGGAGCCCACAACGTTTCGATGATTTCTCCGTCAACTTGCTTTGCTCCAGGGATATAGCTTGGTGAAAATCTGGGTAAGCATGAATCCTGATGGCCATGGATGTGAAAGAGGCCAATGCCAGTTCGGAGTTCCAGGGATGTAGACAGAGATAGCTCAGGGCTTCTTTCCACACGCTCCTGAAAGTGAACGCCATATTGACACATAATGTCATACATCACCAAAGCCACAGGGATATTTTCCATGTTGTATGAAAGAGCGTTGCAAAGGCTATAGTCCATGTTGATCTGTCTAAAGGTGGTGATGATTTGTCTGCAGTATCAGATTCAGAAATAACTGTACAAACCTCTCCCCTTTCTGGAAGTCTACTACGGATGTAGGAATGAAGAATCCATGGCAACATGTGGTCGCTCCGATGCCAGTGACGTCAAGGTGCGGTCGGCGGGTGTTTGCCTGTTCAATGGCCTTGTATGTATTACATGTGCTTGGCTAATGAACTGTAAGTGTTGACCGTCTTAGGAGTATATCATCTACCTGAGCGATTTCTTTTCCAGTGTTGAGATGAGCCTTGTATGAGTTTGGATCTGTCATGAATGCCATCCCTGCCGAGAGCGGCGTTTCTGCCTCCGTGGTCCTGCATTTCATATGCTCTGCAGAGAAGTTACCATCCATTATGAAGGTACGAATAAGTTGATTCCTATGAAACAATTACATCAATCAAAGGGGGGGAAACAATGCAATGGCAACATACGATGTGTATCGGTCCTGCCAATCCACCGGAAGGTTGATCCCAGGCTGTGGGCATGCAGGGCAAAATATAGCCATGGATCCATACTTGAAAGGCTCATTCCCATGCTGATGCCCAAGTCCACTTTGCATCCTATTCTGTAGGTCACGCCATTGGCGAGACGCCTGTTGGAGCTGTTTATATAGGTTCTGCATAGGCGTATCAGAACTGGAAATGAAGAATATGTCAACATACATACCGAGACATGGTCAGGAAACATCCGATTTGTTATGTGTTGCAGCTTTGAATAGTATTGCTGCACTGTAGTCTTGCATTCAAGATTATCTACCAAGAAGTCATCAAGAACCGAGAAAGTGAATGCGGTTTCAATTTGCTTTCGGCTTGAAGGAAAGAGGCCAGCATGCAGAAGCTGTTCGTCTCTGGACACAGCATTTGGGCAAATGCAGAATAACACCTCCATATCAAAGACACCAGATTGGTGAACCATTGTGAGTATTGGGTTTCCAGACACTGCTGTGCGCACGCGATGAGTCCTCTTCTCAGTGTCATCCAAGTCAAAGAGTGCATCGGCGATGCTGACTGAGTCCCTCGCTAGGTTGCAAGACGGTTGGTTCTGTCCCCTTGGCGGAGGTGCCGATGGCGCTGGCTGCTCATCAACATGTTGCAACAATGAGGAATGGGTACGTGTTTTTGGAAGGTGTTGCTGGGATGCCTGAATTCCCTGCTTCCAGGTGAGTATAAATTTGATGTAAGGTTGGAAGGCAGCCTACCTCCACTGTCATAGGGCATGGATCACCATCGTGCTCAAGACATAGCTTGAACCCTAGAGAGTTTAGAGATATTGATGAAAAGTGGGTACCAGTCCAGCGATATATCCGATGGAATGGGGACTGCTTGTGTAGATGAAGGCAGCATGCAATGCAAAGATAGCTTTCTCCAATACAGTCACCACATTTGACGGCCATGGCCTTGCTACACAACGAACACTTGGGTAACTTTGTCAGACCCTCCATCTCAAGTAGAATATGGAGGTATCTGCTCCGAGTGTCATGTAGCCACTCATCCATAGGTGTCTGTGAAATGATTAGATATAATGCAATGTCAGCAGCCATTTTGACATGTACCTGTGCTTGTATGTTCGTTGCCTGCACCGGAACATCTTCTGGAACATCTTCCCGTCCCTCTATGATGTCTGTACTATCATCACCATCCGCCTGAACATCTCTAAGGGGGATTGTCTCTTCATCATCACTTGATCTGTGCCCAGATGTGCCATCGGGTTTAGTGTTGATGCGTGTTTGGGCCTTTGAGCGAGATGACTGGCCTCTCTTCCCCTTGGATGACTGAAATGGAACTTCCTTCTCTGTGGTCCGGAGTCCCCGCCTGGTTCGTTTGGTCTCTGTCACGATCTCAACAATATTTTGCAAGGGGATTGGAGCAGGGGTCTTTGGTGGCATATTGTTCACAGAATAGATACGACGATGGGAATATGAGAATGGCGATCACGATGCAAGACAGCATACATATTGGTGGCGCTTCCATGTGCTCAATGTCAAGTATTACACAATACATGGATAGCATGTTAATTGCAGTGTCAAGATAAAGGTGCATTAGGTGTTCAGTTCTCGATGCTCTCAGAACTGACATCTGAGTCTAAGGACGTCTCTAATGTAGTGTACTGTGTTGATGGGGAAAGGGAATGATCATCTGCCTCTCCTGTAATCGAGAAGATGTCAATTCCCTCAGCTTTGCATAATGCCTCCATCATGGTGGTGATGTTCCGCAGATCCATACTCATGTCCTCAGATTGATGTATATGATCCCCATCCTGTATTACATGAAAACAATAAGTGACCATAATACCTAACAGAACGATACATACCACTTGCATATCAATGGGTTGCACCTGATCGTTTGATCGGAATCCTAAGCTGATGGTTTCAACATCAGAGTCTGACCTGCACATATCCTCCTCATCGAATGATTGTTCATCAGATGATGTGCCGTCCAATGGGTCAGAGAACAGGAGGAGTTCACTGGGATCAGGGCAGCGCTGCTGACGCTTGTTCACCTTGCGCCTGATAAGAGTGATGTCATGGGCATCACTGGGTTCCTGATTGGGTGGTACTGATGTGTGCATAGTGGAGGCTTGCTTGCCTTTGGATGTAGAATTGTGCATGATGTGATGGGGATGTGACCGTATCAAGGCCATATAAATAACTATTCTCAAGTCGAGCATCCAAGATGTAGAGAATGGAAGATAGATTGATCGATCATGTTTTAATCTACACATTTGGTATGTGTGCCGAACATCGAACCGGTATGTGTTTCATATCATGAAGGCCATGAAATGATTCGAAACATTGCTTGAAACAATATATTGTATGCAGTATACCATGGTTCTCTGGTTGTTCAGTGTGACACCACCACATGTATCAGATAATAGCCTCATATAATGGACACAAGGTCAGCATATATTGCTTCTCTAGTGTAAAGGAGAAGCCGACATATGGTGGTAAATGATTGCAACATTCCTACTTCAAACAAATTAAATGGTCCTCTTTAAACCCTACCCAATGATGATCCACGCGAGTTGTTAGAGCTCATCTGGCCACTGGTGTGACTTCTGGTGGAGTCGCTGCTTCCCCTTCCTCTGGCTTGAAACACATGTTGAACATGGAATGGAATCAAGTGTAAATACATACCTTCTTTCTTGCGCAGCAGATCCGATGCGGAGATGGAGTGTGCTGAAGTGTTTTAACGCACATTGGAAATATGCAGCGTCTCCATTTGAACACCAGTCGATGAGGGGGACTGGGAGCTCGGAGACACCAACGTGGGATGCTCATAACCAAGAAGGGTCTCTGGATGGATGCCATTGCTGTTGCAGATGGCATTGAGCATTGCCTCTATCCTGTTCAGCTGTCGGCGTGAATCTTCATCGAGGGCTATCGATACAGTGATTAGAAGCACATAGGCATATAAACAGAACGAAGGAGCGCTCACCTCTTCCAGCTGCAGATGATGCAATGTGTTATCAGTGAAGATCGGTGATGCCAATGGACTACACACCTCCTTGCATTGCCTCAAATATAGGCATTTCTGTCGCCTTCTTCGTAGGTGTATCATCATTAGAGTCACATACTTCACCAGACGAATCCCGTCGGGGTGCCTTGTGCTTTCTCGAAGGACCAGCCATAGGAGGAGTGAAGGGGGCTGTTGATGGTGCTGCTGCTGCCACTGGCTGAGCCTGTGTCTTCTTCACAGGCTCCTCGACAATACGTGCCTTACTATTCTTGGCAGCTTGCGTCAACAGTCCGACAGGGGAGGGTGCAGATCGAGGCGGTGCTTTCACTTCCACTGCAGGAGCCGATGAATCGTCAGGCTCCTGCATGGTCGCTTTGAGAAGGTAAATGTTGGTTGGGATTGTGAAATATAATGCACACACACCATCAGCATCACCGCTTCCCCCTGCAGTGCCACCCTGCACAGCACTTCGCTGTGACTCAGATGGTTGGGGAATGGAATGTAGCCACCACATCTTTTTAGGATGCTGCCTACCCAGGTAGGAGCTGAGGTGTGTCGCATACAAGTAGCGATACCATGTAGGATTGTGCATCGCAACCTGGTCACAGATGTGTGCAATATTTGCTTCTGTAAAGATATCCCAACGGGGTTTCCGTTGGTCTGTGGAAGCTGCCTTCCACTCGTTGGTCATTACCTGGATAATAGGATGAATGCGAGGTATATTCGTCTCCCTTGAGTCAGACGCCATATACGGCGCATATTTCGAGCTGATGAATGCCTAAATCACCATATTATAGATGATATGTTCTGATTATAATGTTGCTCACTATCTCCTCTGAAACCTTTTCGTTTAAGTAGTCCACTTTCTCAGGACTAGGACGGTGCTCTGCCACCCATCTCACTGCTTCCAAAAGCTTGGCAGCTATATAGAGCATGTAGTTCTCCAACTTAGTTGATTCTTGCTGACGCTTGGGAGGCATTGTGGGGAGGTAGCAAGATCGTCTCATAGGCGCACAATGTTGAAGTGAGGTGCGCTCCCGCGTGCAGCGCGACAGCTTCGAGGTGTCGGCCACACCACAAGTGCGTGTGCCCGCGAGCTCACGTGACTAGTGCGCGTGTGCCCGGCGGTGGATGCACACTGTTATGGTCTTGAAGCAGTACAGATGAGCTACGGTCTGGGACTTGTGGCACTATCGATGTAGTTACTTTATAGTTGTGGACGAACTCTTCTACAGTAGATAGTTACCTAGATACACTTTATTATGATCAGGGACAGTCCTTGTGCCCCACAACGAGACTCATCTTGTGATGTACATTGCGAGCTCTCGCACTCTATGTCATTCTCTTTATTCACCTATAATTACACTAGCCTACGATGTATTTAAGCACACGTTGTACGCACTGGCACACCAGTTTCTCACTTTACCTCTGGTGTGCCAGGCGAGTAGTTCTATTCCTTTTCCTCAAATATAGCTTCTCACTTTACCTCTAGTGTGCCCGTGTCATCCCCTTGGCTGCTATTTTGTCGCACAAGTCATTACATGCCTTATCTGGCCTTATCTATGGCCGATTGGCTCCAATTAGCGAGGCCCCCTTCACAGCCAACTTGTAAACCTCATATGGCCCAGAGCAGCAATGCCGCCATTTCTGTCCATGTCAGACTGAACTAACACAATGCCCCACAGTTTGACAGATGGTGATGATAGGTTGATGAAATCGAGATAGAGGCCCCATATGTGAGACAATAAGGTTTGTACAGCTTCCCATTCAAAGCTGGAACGACATATCTGATGCATCCATAACAGATGGCTGGTACCCTAATATGGTGCACAGTTATAATTAATAAACCCATTTCCCTATTATGCTGCACTACGGCTCGATTCACTAACAATGCCCCCCAGGTCTACTCGCTCCAACAAGCGTTCTGGTGCAGGTGCACCACCTGAAACCCCTGCCCCCACTCCTCCAGCCCGCTCGGTGCAACTGCCGATGTCGACAGCTGTGGATTCTTTGTATGGATTTCTGGCGAAGGTCCCGTCTCCTGTGACACTTCCTTCATCTTATTCTGCTGCACAACAATTGGCGGCAGCACCGATACCTACACCTCGAGATGACCCATATGCCTTCCTTGAGAAGGTTCCATCTTTGGTCACACTCCCCCCATCTCCAGCCGCTCCCTCATCTTATTCACAGCCGGTTCAGGGATTGCAAGGGGTACGATGTCCTATTTCCCTTTCCCTTTCTAAAAACCATTTTAAACATATATCTGACGATGCATGGTAGCCTCAGACACACTCCTGCAATGAGAGGATCACAGTGTCGGACCCGCTGTCTCTGTCTGCTTCCTCCTCACATGTATGTATTTGATTCATCATTTGATTTCATTGTGATGATGATACTTACACATTCTGTTCAATCACAGGACTCAGATGCGATCATGGAGCTCAGCACTCAACCCAGTATTGTCGGCCTACCTGAAAGTGGCAAGTCCTCAGAGCATGGTGTGGTACGTGACAAACATTCACCGATGAATACCCACTTAAGCATGCATTCTTAGCATGCTCAAAATGCCGAATTGCTTGCACGTCGGCTTTCCCGCACACCTCCTATCAACAAGATCGATGCAAGTCGCATTCCCGAAGTATTGGAGGAAAGGCTGAAAGCAGCACGGCGTATTCTTGACATTCAGTTAGAAGAATTGGCTGACTTCAGGAAGGAACTGAATCGTTTAAACGATCAAGCGTTACAGCATATGATTGTAATTGAGAATGTAAAGGACAATTATCTGAAGTGGTAGATAGCACAAACAAAGCATGTACATAATGAATGAGAAAATTGATGTCTTGTCGCTCTACCTGTTGTGCCCGCATTCATGTCTTATCTAACACTGATTGACCCCGATCGGCAAGGCCGCCCTTTCATGATTCAGTCTCACAGTCTGCTCCACAGATTCAGATCTCAGTGCCTATGGGTCATGGGCCATCGAATACTCTAGTCTCGCTGATACCTGCATGTACTTCAAATATCCACCTATTAATGTTTGTCGCTCAGAAACTAAGCCCCGAAAGACGACTCACTTTCGAATGCATTCTGGTGGCCATGCTCCTTCTCAGACGGCGCCGCTGCCGACGCATGCAGGTGCTGTTCTTTAACCAGCGGCCCTCTCTCAAGTCTCCCATGCCTGGCTGACACACTCTGTAGTGGTACCAACCGCACGTCCTCCTCAGGCGGCACCGCCACAGCATCCTCCTGTTTCCAGTGGCATTGACCCTTTTGCCTTCATGGCAATCGTGCCATCTCGGGTACAGATCCCTCAGGGTGAGAGATCGACTCAAGTCACTTGCTCAGCTGCTACGGTCTCGACTGCTCTATCCCCCTTCCCTTCCCTGTCTCAGCTGGCGACACTTCCATCGCATATGGCAGCAGGAGATTCCGCCATCTCATTCTTGGCAAATGTGCCATCCCCAGTAAGGTTCCATTGTCATTGTTACATGTTGTCTCACATTTAATTCGACGATTATATAGACTCTATCCGTTGACACAGATTCTATGTTCAATGAGGTATATCACATTCGATTGGCACTACTATTAACAACTGCCTAACAACATATTGTAGTCTCAAGATGACATTGACAGAATCACAGCGTCAGACTCATCGCTACCTGTATGTGATCATGTTTACCTTAAACATTTGACTTACAAGCTATTTGCGAACAGGATTCAGACATTCAGGAGATAAGCACTCCAGAGGATGTCTTGACGTTCCCAGAGAGCAGCATTGCCGCTTCATATGCACAGGTATCTGATATTTACATCACAGTCGTTTGTGTATTCATCTAACTGTTTATCTACAGCGCTCCAGAACTGTGGAGGTACTTTCGCGCCATCTGTCTCGTGCACCCCCTGTCAACCAGATCAATGCACACCCAGTTCCACTCACCTTGGAGGAACGGTTGCACGAAGCGGAGGTTGTCATTGACCAGGCACTGGGTAACTTGGAAACATTCAGGTTGGATCTCAGTGATTGTAATGACATCCTATTACGACATACTCTTGTTCTTAGTAGTGTTAAAGAGTACCTCTACCCTTAGTGATACGATCTACTTTGTACATGGCTTTTAAAGATTGTAATCATATTCTATTTTGACATGTACCTGTTCTGACCGAACTCATACACTGCCCATGGGATTATGTGATCATATGCAGGCTGTATAAAGAACTACTCTCAAGTCAGGCATTCCGGATGTTGAGAATTGATGATAAATTGCATCAATCTATCATATTCACAAGTTTCATATCGATCACGTTGCATTCTACACATTTTTTGTGTGGGCCTCACATCCAATACATGTTTGAAACCATTAAAACCCTATTAAATGGCTCAAAACATGACTAAAACGATGGACCGCATGCGGTATCCGTAGTATACAATGTGATGACATCATATGTATGAGACAATGCCCTCAAACAGTATACACAAAGTATACATATATTCCTTTCAGTCAAAAGGAGAAGCTGGCGATTGGTTGTACATGATTGCAATAATACTACTTCAGAAAAAAAAATCGTCCACTTTATGCCCAGCCCAATGATGACCCACGCGAATTGTTAGAGCTTGTGTGCCCACTGGTGCGACCTCCAGCGGAGTCGCCGCTCCCCCTACCTCTGGCTAAAGCACAAGTCGGATATCAGATGGAATCGGTGAAACGAATTGAATACATACCTGCTTTCTTGCGTGGTGGCTGCGACGACCTGGTGCTGGAGTGAGACGATGTGTTTGAACGTGTATCAGAAATGTGGAGCGTCTCCATTTGAACGCCAGCTGAGGACTGTGACTGGGAACTCAGAGAAGCCGATGTAGGACGATCATAACCCGGGAGGGTCTCCAGAACAATGCCACTGCTGTTGCAGATCGCAGTGAGCATCGCCTCTATCCTATTGAGCTGTTGGCGTGTATCGTCATCTAGGACTGTGTATACAGTGGTTAGATACACATATATCTGTAGGCAGAATGAAGGGATGCTCACCGCGTCCAGCTGGAGATGTTACAACGTGTGAGTAGCTAGGAGCGGCGATGCCGATGGAATACTCACCTCCTTGCATGGCCTCAAATATCGGCACTGCCCACCTTGGCCGAGGGTCATCGCAAGAAATCTTACAAATCCAGCAGAACAAGCAGGCGGTTCTGAGCTGCCCAGACCGCCCATACCGAGTGGAGCAAACTGTCTCGCCACCTTTCTTGCAGGGCCCACACATTTTCTGCAAGAAACACAATCGAAACATCACTGTTATACTAAGGATGAAGACATACGTCACCTGTCGTGCTGGGGGTGGGGGTCTGTTCTGTTGAGGGGGGGATGCACCCTCCACGAGCACAGAAGGGACGGCAACGCCAGGAGGCATCTCCATAGCCTTCTTCGTAGGTGTGTCGTCGTCATTGAAGTCGTGTGAGGAGTCAGAAGAGTCTCGTCGGGGTGCCCCACGCTTCTTCAAAGGACCCGCTACAGGAGGAGTAACGGGGGCTGTTGATGGCGCTGCTGCTGCCACTGGCTGATCCCGTGTCTTCTTCGCTGGCTCTTCGACCACACGCACCTTAGCCTTCTTGGCAGCACGTGTCAGCAGTCCCACAGGGGAAGATTGTGAAGGTGCAGAGTGAGGCAGCGCTTCCGTCTCTACAGGCGGAGTAGATGGAATGTCAGGCTCTTGCATGGCCACTTTGAACAAATGATTTATTCAACAGAACTCTGCAATTAAATGAGCACGCACCATCGGCATCGCCGCTTTCATGCACAGTGTCTTCCCATACTCGAGACGATTGGGGAACGGAATGTAGCCACCACAGCTTGTTTGCATGTACCCCGTTCAGGTAGAGGGTGAGGTTTGTTGCATACAAGTCCGGAAACCAGGTGGGATTGTTGACCGCGACCTGGTCACAGATATATTGAATGTTTACCTCTGTAAAAATGTGCCAACGGGGTCTTCGTTGCTCTATTGATGCCGCCTTCCACTCGTCTGTCATGACCTGGATGATAGGATGAATGCGAGGTATTTTTAGCTTCTTGGACTCTGGGTCTGTATAAGGCCCATATTTCGTGCTGATAAATCTCTAAATGGCCATATTATAGATGTCATGTGTCAGTTATAATGTTACACACGATCTCATCCATCACCCTTTCATTCAAATACTCCATCTTCTCAAGAGTGGGAGGGTTTTCGGCCACCCATCTCACTGCTGACAAAAGCTTGGCAGCAGTAAAGAAATATGGTTTTCCAAACCAGTGGTTTCTTCGAGAGGTTTGGTGGGCATGGTGTGGATGTGGGGGATCGTGTAACAGGCACACAAGTCATTACATGCCTTATCTATGCCCGATCGGCTCCGATCGGCGATGCCGCCACATGTTGTGCACTCTCGTGCAATGCTCCACAGTTTGATGTATAATTCCGAAGACATATGTCAACATGTCAGATAGGCTCATAGGTGAAAGGAACGGCCAACCAGGGCCAAATAATATGACGCATATGTAGTACTTGATACGGTAGACAGCCCACACAGTGTCAAATTAATAAATCTGCTCCTTGCAGTTCTGGCATTTCGTTCATCTGTCAAGTGCGATGCCTCCCAAGTCCACGCGTTTGCAGGCTCAACCAGGCTGTGTTCCTTCTACTTCCCACCCTGATCTATCTCAACAAGCGGTGCAACCAACACCTCACACCTCCCAACTGGCGGGTGCATCTATACCGGCTCCAGCGGCAGTGCCGTCTCTACGTTCAGCTCCAAGGGAACAGGGAAGTGTGCGCATATACCCACTATACTAATATACCCATCATTCTAACATGCCTTTGGATGTGCTCTCAGACTATGTCTCAAGGTAAAGTTCACTTCAATCAGATTCCCGACCGTGTTGTACAAGATAAGCGTGTTCCAGACACTCCAAACGAGGTTTGCAACATACTCATGCCAATTGGAGCGGCCTAATTATTTCTGTAACCTCAGGATGATATAGAAAGGATCACTGTGTCGGACTCGTCGTCTGTATGTATTATATTCACCCTTAAAGATCTAATTTACGATAAATGTTCACATAGGATCCTGAGGATGTGGATGTGAACGTTCCTGATGATGCCAGTCTCCCTGAGTCGCACGGCATTTCTGCCGCTGGTGGTGAGGTATATAACGATCTCATCTCCCCTTGATACACCTGATAAAATGTCTATAGCCTTCCAGACATGTGCAGCTCCTTGCACATCGCCCATCTTGGGCAGGTGGCGCACCCCGTGTTCCAGTCAACTTGGAAGATAGGCTTCGTGAGGCTCAGGAGCTGGTAGACCAAGAGTTGAATGACTTGGAAAGACTGAGAGCGGATCTGAATCGGTATAATGACATTTTATTAAACCACATGCTTATTCTTCGAAATGTGAGGAACAACTATCTTCGTTGGTAAATGCTTTTTGCTTCTTACACATGTTTGTAATGGCATCTGTCGTTTCTCTTCTACATTTATATATATTGCAGAGGCCCTGGCAGGTCTGCAACTTGCCCTTGTGTTGCAAATTTGTAAAATGAGGGGAATTGCCGCCACATGAGCATGTGTTACGCTGAACCTTATCATAATCATACAAGGAAGCATACATTGCTTCTTCAACGACGTGGAGGCGCCACAGTCCCGGTAAACGATCACACAATGTGGCTAATTCTGAAACAAAACCATGTGGGCTCTAAGCTCTTCCCAGTGACGGTCCACACGAATTGGTGGTGCTTGAGTGACCCCTGGATCAGCCTCTGACGGAGGCGCCGCTTCCCCTGGCTTGGAACACAAGTTAGACGATGGGAAGATGGGAGAGACAAGCATTAACACGCACCTGCCTTTCGTGGCGGTTCCGATGAAGTACTGGAGTGGGCCGATGTGTTTGAATGCGTGTCCGAGATATTGAGCGTCTCCAAGTGCATCCCAGGTGAGGAGGGAGACAGGGAGCTGGGAGAGGCTGAGCGACGACGCTCATAGCCTGGCAGAGTCTCAGGAATGATCCCTTTACTTGCACAGATACCACTGAGCATTGCCTCGATTCTATTCAGTTGGCATCGTGTGTCCTCATCGAGCCCTGTGGATAACGATGGTATGAGCGTAGGCATATGTAAACGATATACAATGAAGCAAACCTCATCCAGCTGGAGATGGCACAAACTGTGTTCAGTCAAAAATAACAGAGCCTGACAGCATACATACATCCATGCATGGCATCGAAAATGGGGACTGCCCATGGGGGCCTCGGCCTGTGGCATGTCCTCTTGCGACCGCGACAGAACTTGCAGGTGGTCCTGAGACGTCCAGAGCGCCCATATTCAGCCTCGCATGTTGGCTGATCAGCTTTCTTGCATGGCCCGCACCTGCCCTAGAAAGGAGGTGAGTGAACACTGATAAGGACAATTCAAACAGGGTTATACATCGCCCGTGGTAGCAGGCGCCTTTGGTCGAGGGGGGGATGCACCCTCCACAAGCACAGAAGGAACAGCAACGCCAGGCGGCATCTCTGTTACTTTCTGTGGTGTATCTCCCTCGTTGGAATGGGTTTCCACTTCTGGAGAATCCTCAGGTGGCGCTGCACATTTCTTACCTTTCCCAGCATATGTGGACGTCGAAGGACCGGCAGGAGGAGTGATGGGCGCAGCAGTCGGTGCCTCCACTTTCTGAGCACGTGAGCACGTCAGCAGACCAGTAGTGACAGGGGGAGGTGGGGGAGGCGCCGCCACTGAAGAAATAGATGGAACAGATGGAATAGAAGCAGAAGTGTCGGCCATGGTCACTGGATGCAATGTGAACAATCTCAGCTATGTTACAGATCTCGGAATAGATGTGCACGCACCATTGTCGCTTCTCTGTGCTGCAGAAGATCGTGTAGAGCCAGGGAGGACCCACCATTGCTTTCTAGCTGACGCATCTGCGACATATGTGCTGAGATCAGTTGCATATAAATCAGCATTCCATCGAGGGTTTTCATTGGCAACCTGATCACAGTATTGCTTGATGTAAGCGTCAGTGAAGATGTGCCAATGGGGATTCCGTCCCCCATCTGATGCCGTCTTCCATTCCGCAATCATGATCTGAACAATTGGATGAAGCCGAGGGACGTTTGCATTCGATCCCACTGCATACGGCGTATACTTGGCACCAATAGAACGCTAATCACTCTGAGCTTAATATAACTTTTCAAGGAAATGAATACTCACGATCTCCTCCGTGACCTTTTCATTCAAATACCCCCATTTCTCAGGCAGGGGAGGGTGTTCTGCGATCCATTTGACCGCTGTCAGAAGCCTCGCAGCCCCATGAAGCAACATTATCTCCACAGAACTCAGTTCTTCTTCCCGAGGTTTTGGAGGCATCGTGAGGAATGTGGGAGAGATCGTATGAAAGGGTGACAAGCAGAGTGTATACCTTATCTATCGCCGAACGGTGCCGAGCGGCGATGCCGCCAATTCTGACATTGATCTCACACAACGCCCCACAGCTTGACAGGAGGCTGATGATGACTTGATATGATCTAGATAAACAGCCCATATGTGCGAATATAAGGTCTTTACTGGTTTACAGCTTCCAATGCATGCTGGAACGGCATATCTGATGCATATGTAACAGATGGCTGGTACCTTATATGGTAGACAGTCCCCACAGTTGTAATTAATAAATCATTTCCCTATTGTGCTGGACCACACAGATCGACATTCACTAACAATGCCCCCCAAGTCCACTCGCTCCTGAAAGTGTTCTGGTGCAGGTGCACCCCCTGCACCCCCTGCACCCATTCTTCCAACCCAATCGGCAGCACAGCTGCCACCAGGAGCTGAGGACACTTTGTTTGGCTTTCTGGCGAAGGTTCCATCTCCAGTGTCACTCCCCTCGTCTCACATGCCTCGTGCTCCTGCAGCTGGATCAGGTGCACCCTCTCCCATAGCTCAAGCGGCGGCAGCCCCGAAACCTATGCCTAGAGACAACCCCTATGCCTTCCTTGAGAAGGTTCCCTCTCTGGTAACGATGCCCCCATTGCAGCACAGCCAGGGATCTACCACTGCAACTGGTGCTGTTTCCACTCACTCGGGTGCCGCCGCATCTCCTGTCCTTCGTGTTCAGAATCAGACGGCGCCTCCTGGTTCCTCATTTGGCGGCATCCCCACTTCTGACTTGCGGTCGGTTCAGGTATCGCAAGGTGTATGCATATATTTCTTTTTTCCCTTCCCCTTCCCCTTTCCAAACCGCTCTAACATATCCTTGGATAATTACTAGACCCCATCTGGAAATACCTTGGTCTTCAATGAGCGGACTACAGAGGCAGTATGCAATTAACCCCTAATCCCAGTTGACATCTATTTAACAATATGTGGCAGCCTCAGTCTCCTCCCACTGACGAGATTGAGAGCTTCACAGCCTCGGACCCGCCATCTCCCTCCCCCTCACATGTAAGGATTTGATTTTATCTTTTGATTTGATTGTGAGAATTAATAGTACATGTCCTGTCGATTACAGGAATCGGATGTCATCATGGGCCTTAGTGCTCAAGGACGCGTCATTGGCCTACCTGAAGGCGGCGATGCCGCTGAACGTGACACGGTATTTTCACAAACATTTCCCAGATACATGCCACTTATTTGTGCGTCCATAGCGTGCTCGAAATGCCCAGCTGCTTGTGCGTCGGCTTTCACGCACGCCCCCTATCAACCAGATCAGTTCAAGTTGCATTCCTGTGATGCTGGAGGAAAGGCTGAATGCAGCACGGGACATCATCGACAACCAGTTGGAGGAAATGGCCGACTTCAGGAGGGATCTGAATCGTTTGAATGACTGGGCATTACAGCATGTTATTGGACTTTATAATGTAAGGGACAATTATATCAAGTGGTAGGTAGAATGTACAGAACGTGTATATTATGAATCGAAACCGTCGACGTGGTCTTCAGCGTGTTGTGCTTGCGTTCAATCCTTATCTATTTCCGAATTGCCCCTATCGGCGACGCTGCCGTCACTCTACTCCACAGATTCAGATCGTGGTGTATATGGGTCATTCGCCATCATATATTCTAGATTTACTGATGGCCCACAGGTGTACTTAATATACCCACCTCTCACTGTTTGTTGCTCGGAAAATATGCCCCCAAAGACGACTACCTTTCGAATGCGTTCTGGTGGTCATACTCCAGCTGCCCACTGTCCTCCCACTAAGACAGCGGGACCGCCTACAGACACAGGTGCTGTCCTGTTAAGTGCAAATGTGCTTCCCTTCCTGGCTGATATACACTGTAGTGGTACCAACTGCACATCCTACCCAGGAAGCGGCGCTGCCATCCCCATCTGCTGCTAGTTGTAACAACTGTTTTGCCTTCATGGCAATCGTGCCATCTCGGGTACGGATCCCTCCTTCTCCACAGGGAGAGGGGTCGACTACTGTGACTTGCTCAGCTACTACGGCCCCAGTTACCACACCGGCCCTCCCTTCTCTGTCTCAACTGGCGACGCTCCCGTCACATATGGCAGCTGAAGATTCCACTATTTCATTCATGGCAAATGTGCCATCCCCAGTAACGCTCCCTCCTGTATGTATATTTCAATTCTTATTGTTATATCCCACCTGCCATTCAACGATTTATATAGACGCTATCCATCGATACAGCATCTATATTCAATAAGGTATATCACATTCGATGGTCCATACTATGAAGAACAATCTAACAACATATCGCAGCCTCAATGTAACGGTTCGCTAACCGTTTGTCCGACTTGGACGACTTTGGGTGGCTTGCAACACGTGACTGGGCTTCTCGGACACTAGGCTGGCTAACACTAGGTCCCCTTAGAGTGAAAAGGGCGTGGCAGCACCTCCACTAAATAGACGATGAGGGAATAGAGATGAGAGAGAAAGAGGATGATAAAGAAGATGAGAAGAGGCAGACTGAAAGGAGAATGGAAACAAGATAGCGAATTGAAGAAGACCAGGATGGAGATCCCTGGTCTTTACTAGGCGACTTATATACACGTAAGACTCGCTTTAAAGCGGAGTCTGAACTAAGTAATGAGTCACGAACCCTAGTACAGCTATCCTAGTATGATGTCATAGTCCAATACATGTGATACATACGAACAATAGAACGCTTGACAGCGTGTGAGTCTGAATGCGTCATACTAATACACCGGTCCTAGGAATGGAACGTCATGGAAAGCTATGGAACCTTGCCTACCACATGTCCTAGAGTCATCTGATAACATGGTAAACGCGCGATGATAAGGAGTAGAATGAGATAAGAACGACTGCAGTCCCAATGATAGTCTGCGAACGATGTCAGCGCATGGCAGTCCGTGACACTCAAGATGACATTGACAGGATCACAGTGTCAGACTCGTCACCACCTGTATGTCATTAGCTTTATCTTAATTACCTAACTTACAACCTATTTATGATCAGGATTCAGATGATCAGGAGATAAGCCCTCCAGAGGATGTCTTCGCCTTTCTTGAGAGCAGCATCGCCGCCGCATATTCACAGGTATGTGCCAATTGCATGATATTCGTTAAATATTCATCTATCCGCATATCCCCAGCGTTCCCAAACTGTTGCAGCACTTGCAGGCCATTTGTCTCATGCACCCTTGGTCAGCCACATCGACTCACGGCGCCCAGCTTTACTCACTTTGGAGGAACGGTTGCACGAAGCCCAGGATGTCATTCACCAGGCATTGGAGGACTTGGAAACATTCAGGTCAGATCTCGCTGATTGCAATGACATTCTATTTCGCCATGTACTTGTCCTTCGTAGTATTGAAGGGTTCCTCTACTCCTAGTTAGTGTTACTATCTGCTTTGTGCCGAGATTGTAAGGATTGCAATGACATTCTATTTGATGTGGAGCTGTTCTTCACAAATATGTCGCTAATGAGAGGTTATCGTTTGCTCCAACAATATGTAGAGCGGCACTGGCGTCAAGCGAAAGCACATTGCAGTATCTAATCGAGACATAACATATCTGGCCACATTAATATGATCCTCATGGTGCACGACCAGAATAAGGTCCACAACTGCAATGTCCCTCACCATAGTCTATGATGTTTCATGTGAAACACAACAGAGCATGTTATATTGCATCCACATGCATCAGGTCATAGTCGTAACATGTGCCATATGATCATACACCACATTGATTCATCTTCACACCACATCGTATGTGTAGACACTGCTACAGACCGCTATATCTTCCATGTTCTTATGTGTTGGAATGAGGTGTCATATGATGTACTATGCGTTCTACCTACCTTCTGAAGCACTGAAACACTGGGATTGCACATTTGATTCATTGCATGTGCAACGGTGTATGTACTAATCGCACCGCAACAGGTTATGAGACATGTTGCACACTTATGTGTATTTGATTTCTTACTCATCAGAAGGTACGAAGACTGTTGCAATCGGAGACACTTGTATGTATTCTAGAATGAATGATATTCACTACAATGTGAATATCTGACGTCTGGATCTTATGATATGAACACACAGATCATATATAATTTGCTCATCTTGGTCCACATCAGAACACTTTCATCTCTTTTCATCCTTGAGACATATTCAATATGCACGCTTCATATCAGGCTGACTCCATGAGTGGAGCCTCTGACCCCCAGGAGGCACGCCTGGGAGAGACAGTTGATGGAGGCTTCACTGTTACTCCGCAAGACACCAATATTCTGCAGCACCATCTTGACGAGTTTCAAAATGGTGATCCATCCCTTCGTACCCAACTCATTGACAGGGTTATGGGAGAGCTATATCGCCTCCGCCCTGTCAACACACCCTTTGATAAGAAGGATGCTAGAAATGTGAGGCATTCATTTACCATCGTTCAAACTTCCTGATGTCTTATCCTACATTATAGAAAATTCAGAAGTGGTTCTATAATCACTACAGCCACCCAAGGCGTGAATACATCAAGTTTACCCGCAGATGGTCTGCTAGGAATTCCTTCTATCAGCTCAATCGAGACGAGGTTTCCGACCTTGTGAAGATGCAGTCTGGACTAATGCCAGGACACCCACAATTCCTAGGAGCCTTGCAAAATGCAACGACCACTCTCTGGAATGATCTAGACGATGACCTTCAGGAAGAGTATATGCAAGCGGCCAAGGACTGGTCGACGGAGGCTCCACCCAAACATATTCAATCCAGGTGAGCCATCACATCATGTCGATCCACTCACTCATATCAGCTCTACAGAATGGCCAGTTCCATGCGTAAGCGGATTATTCAAGACTTTCAAAGCCAACTGTACAGGACATGTGGGATTCGATCCCTTGTCCTTACAGCATATGAAAGCGAAGATCACGACCTCAAGATTTGCATGTAAGCAATTCTAAACATGTATATGGACGCCACATTGACTAGTGAGATTGCTACCTGAAGGGACGATGTGCACAGTGTCTTGAAAGACGGCAAAGACTTCAAGGAGTTCTGCCCAGACTGGAAGAACGCCGATATATGGCAGGAATGGAGCAAATTCGGTTACAAATGCTTTTCTCAAGGTTTGCAAACTCTTGCTGCCTATATACGATGATCTCATGATTAATTCAGATACAGATGAGGGTGTCGTAGAGGAGGATCGTGAAAACATGACCACAAAGCCTATCCCTGTTCATCTTGATGCAGACGGGTTCCCAGAGCTTCCGCCCACTACATCAAATGATCCGCATAAGACTAAAATAATCCAGTCCATGCTTAGGGAATATTGTACCGCACATATTCGTGAGATACATTTCAATTTACTCATAGATATATTTCTAACATATATGAGCAAGGCTTCATCACTGGAAAGAAAACACCATTCATTTCATGGGGTTCTCTGGCTGTGAAACCATCATCTTGGGTCGATGCAGAATGTACCCCAGATGGCTTCGAGTGGAAGGACCCTTCAAAGATCAAGGTTGGAGAGATCTTCCGTTTGCTGGATCATTGGAGGGGTCGTATAGACCGTGGCCTGCAGGGCTTGGTTTGGGCACCGTCATGCCCTCTCCTCCAAGATGAAGAACATGCACCCACTCATGGGGGGAAGCTCCGACAGCCCATAGCCCTGCCTGAGGAATATTCTGACGAGGAAGTATTCATCCTTCCACAGAGCGATGATATTGAGCAACATGAATCTGATTTAAGCAACCATGAGGGTCCATACAGATCATCCCCAGTTCATGACCCATTCGAAGAGGGAGCCATGGACGATGATGGTGAATCTCATCCAGATGAATACAACTCCTGTGAGTATTGTATCTTTTTACTTGACTTGGGACATATCTCATATGTTTCATTTAAAGCGCCTTTGTTACGTGTCGACGGCACGTGTCGCTCGACGTGAGCAGGTTCTAGACTGTGGCTACTTCGGCGGTTCTGTTCCCGTATCCGGAGCAAGTTGGTACGAAGTCGATGAGTAAGCTCCTTCGGATGGGGGACAAGGTATGGAGGTTCCGTGATGCTGAAGGCACAGAGGAATACTCTGTGCGGACTCGGTGGTAAGTGAACAGGGAAGCGCGCTGGCTTATACTGTCACTGAATGGAGTGAGACTGGGAAGTCGAACGACTTATGCAGCTCCTGGTTCTGGGGTTGTTCTGGTTCCGAGGTCTTAGAGTACAAGAGTCGATATGATTCAAGAACTCAGACTTAAAGTCCAAGTATCCTAATGGTACAAGCTTTATACTACAAGTCGCCAAGCAGATACTATGAGTACCCGTACTTGTAAAGCCACCAAGACAACTACTACGTGTATCAGGGTCGAGTCATAGTCCGAGTACTACTAGTATGAGTACGAGTACGAGTCACGAACGAGATATAGTGAAGTAAGCAGATATTCGTAAAGTCTGTGCATGAGGGAGGTGATGACGAAGTAACGATGACGGTCCCAATGGTAGTCCGTATGGTAAGCACAGTAAAGTAAAGAAAACGTAACAGCCTTCACATGGTGGGCAACCTTCTACAAGCTCTTTGAGCTATCCGAATGTTTCCACATCGGGTAAGCCTCTCCATGACATCTTATATATGCAGCTGATACATCTCAAACAATTTATCAGATGTTGCCGGACCATCACGTCATTACCAGGGTGAGAAGAACAGGGATGAAGCCATTCCTAAGCGTTATCGAGTGAAAGGAGAGTGGTATATTGAGATTCCAGAGAAACCAAAGTAAGTGGACTAGACCTTTAGCTTGCCATTGGATATTGAACCACATGAAAGGCCGCATGGGCGGAGGTAGCAGTGCACTAACGCTAGGCACAACTTAGGCACACAGGTAAATAACATCATAAGCAATCATTCATTTACATGCAGACAATATTGTATCAGAAATGCGGCACTTCCGTTTATGCCTCATGATTGCTATAGGTGCTGGAAGATCCTACTATGAATTATGTACACAAGCATACATGCTCGTCATTATGCATATATTAATTCTCCATAATAAATGTCATTGCATTTGTTTATGCAAGCCACGGGTTCTCAGGGGCGGAACTGGATTCATGATTGGGGGACACTGATGCATATGTAGTTGAGGCTTTCTTTCTTTTCGATGCAGAATGGTGCATGATGTGATGGGGTGTGACCGGAACAGGCCATATATATAACTACTCTCAAATCGAGCATTCAAGATGTAGAGAATGGATGGTAGATTGATTGATCATGTTTCCATCTACTCATTTGGTGCGTGGGCCTAGCATCGAATAAGTATGTGTTTCATATCATTATGGTTATGACATGATTCGAAACATCGGCCTCATGCAATACCCACAAAAGTAGCATATAATGCTTCTCTATTCCAAAGGAGAAGCCGACGTATAGTGGTACATGTTTGCAACATTCCTACATCAAAACTAATATATTGTCCGCTTTACACCCTGCCCAACGATAATCCACGCGAGCTTTTCGAGCTTGTCTGGCCACTGGTGCGACCTCTGGTGGAGTCGCCGCTTCCGCTTCCCCTGGCTTGAAACACGGGTTAAACATTGAATGGATTCAATGATACAAGTGTAAATGCTTACCCGCCTTCTTGCGCGGCGGTTTCGACATGGAGCTGGAGTGCGCAGAAGTGTTTGAATGTGTATCTGAAATGTGCAGCATCTCCATCTGAATGCCAGCCGATGAGGGAGAATGTGAGCTCGACGATGCCAAACTAGGACGCTCATAACCAGGGAGGCTCTCTGGAAGGATGCCATTACTGTTGCAGATGGCATTGAGCATTGCCTCTATCCTGTTCAGCTGTCGGCGTGTATCTTCGTCGAGGGCTGTGGATACGGTGGTTAGAAGTACATGTGCATATAAACAGAACACATGAACGCTCACCTCTTCCAGCTGCAGATGATGCCATGTGTGATAAGCAAAGAACGTCAATGCCAACGGACTACACACCTCCTTGCATCGCCTCAAATATAGGCATTTCCGTCGCCTTCTTTGTAGGTGTCTCATCGTCATTGGAGTCAGATACTTCACTAGATGACTCCCGTCGGGGTGCCTTGCGCTTCTTTGAAGGACCAGCCACAGGAGGAGTGGAGGGCGCAGGTGCCGGTGCTGGCGCTTTGACTGGTCGAGCCCGTGTCTTCTTCACAGGCTCCTCCACGATGCGCGCTTTACCTCTCTTGGCAGCTTGCGTCAACAGTCCGACAGGGGAGGGTGCAGATAGAGGCAATGCGTCCACTTCTGCTGCAGGAGCGGATGGATTGTCAGGCTCCTGCAGGGCCGCTTTGCAGAAAGTAAGTATTGATTGGAACTGTGCAACGAAATGCACACCCACTGTCGGTGTTGCCGCTGCCCAACACGGTACTTCCCTGTGTAGCACTTTCCTGAGCTCCAGACGATTGGGGAATTGTATGTCGCCACCACATCCTGCTGGGATGCTCGCCACGGACGTAGGAGGTGAGGTCTGTCGCATACAAATGAGGATACCATGTAGGGTTTTCTGTTGCAACCTGGTCACAGACGTATGCGATAGTTTCCTCTGTAAAGATATCCCAACGGGGTTTCCGCTGCTCATGGGAAGCTGCCTTCCACTCATCTGTCATAATCTGGATAATAGGGTGAATACAAGGTATCTTATACTTCCTAGATTCTGGATCCATGTACGGTGCATATCTCGAGGCAATGAATGCCTAAATCACCATGTTATGGATGCTATGTTTTGATTATAATGTTACTCACGATCTCCTCCAAAACCATTTTGTTCAAATAGTCCTCTTTCTCAGGCGTAGGAGGGTTCTCTGCCACCCATCTCACTGCTGCCAAAAGCTTGGCAGCCTTATAGAGCATGTAGTTCTCTAACCCAGTGGACTCTTCGAGAGGCTTGGGAGGCATCGTGGAGAGGTACAGGGATCGTGTCATAGGCGCACAAACCATCACATGCCTTATCTATGCCCAATCGGCTCCAATCGGCGATGCCGCCCCATGTTGACCACTCTCACCCACTGCTCCACGCTTTGATGAACATTTCCCAAGCGATCAGTTCACACATCAAATAGGGCCCTATGCGAAAGGAAAGGCCAACTGAGACCAAATATATGACACATATGTAGTACTTAATAAAGTGGACGGTCCCCACAGTTTCAAATTAATAAATCTGTTCAGTGCTGCTCTGGCCCTGAGCTCATCTGCCAGGAGTGATGCCCCCAAAGTCCACACGTTTGCAAACAGGTCTTGGTCCTGGTATCCCCCCTCATCCACCTGCTTCATCTGAACCACCGCCACTGCCGACCGCTAGAGGAGCATATGCACCACATGGGTTTACATCGGTGATACTGTCTCCAGTCTCACTTCCGAAAGTTCCGCTAGATTCTGCACCTGCACCTGCACCTCGTGCACCTACAGGAGTGGCGACGACTTCCTCTACCCCTGGCTCCAATCCATTTACCTCTATGGTGGAGATTCCATCTCCTATGGCGCTCCCCTCCTCCCAACCAGCCGGTGCACTTGCACCGGCGCCTGAAGCCTCTTCTTTGCTTCCTTCAAAGCAGCCGGCGGCATTGCTTTCTACATTTGCCCCACCAAAGCCGTCAAAGTACCCACTACGATGCATACTACCAGGCATGGAACAGGGAAGTGTGCGTAGCCATTCATTGTATTAGCATAACCATTCTAACATGTCTTTGGACGAGCTTCAGACTATGGCTCGAGATGGAGTTTGCCTCAATCATATTCCTGACCGTCTGGTACAGGATATGCATGTCCCAGACACTCCAAGTGAGATATGCGATATACTCATGCTGATTGGAGTGTCCTAACAATTTCGGTAGCCGCAAGACAATGTTGAAAGTATCACTGCATCTGACTCTTCATCTGTATGTATTTCAATTCACCTTAATAATCTAATTTGTGATATATGTTCCAAAAGGATTCTGAAGATGCAGATGTGAGCATTCCTGACGTTGTTAGTCTCCCTGGGTCGAGCGCTTCTGCCACAGGTGGTGAGGTATGTGACGAATTTATTCTGTCTTCTATACGCCTCCTCAGACGTCTGCAGCGTTCCAGAACCACGCAGCTACTTGAACAGCGCCTACCACCTACTCCTGCTCTCAACCAGAGCGACGCACTGTCAAGATCCTGCGGGATCTCGAGATACGCGACGTGCGTCAAGGTAACTGTGGGAGCAATGGTTCAGTGGTACAGAGGTTCGAGGTGACGATGAGGCTTTGACAGCCAAGTAGAGACAGAAGTCAAGAGGAGAGATCAGTGGTCTTGGATTCGCAGAGTAAAGACGAAGGACAAGATGGGACTACAGGGTACATCACCCAGTCCTTATATACTAAAGTACGGACACAGCCTGAGACTTGTATAGCCCCATATCCTAGTATGACAGTCCTAGGAATGAGTCACGTATAGTACAGCGGATAGCCTCAAGGAACGAAGAGACGAAATGGGAATAAGGGATGTCACAGCATCCAGGGACATGGAACGGGGAAGGGATCAAAGGGAGGTAGTGGTTAGTCCGAAGGGTGGAGTGGCGGGGCTTAACAAGTGGGAAGGAATAAAGAAAAGAAATAGGCGTCCGTATCATAGCCGCGGGTGTAATCATGACATCGCCCCCTTACTAGATTTGAAGCTTCCACGCTTCAAGACTCTCTGTCTCCTTCTTCGTCTTCGTGACCTACGTATCCTTCATCCTCCAACCCGGGATGGAAGGCGACGGGGTCGTCGTAGTAGTGGGGGCAGACGCCTCCGTGGTGAGGGTGGCGACGAGAGATGAGACATCGAGGAAGGGTGTGACATTTTGCGTGGGGGCGGTCACATTCGGAAGGGGTATGGCCACGTCCGTGGCAGTAAGTGCACCTACGGCGGAACTCGGTGTCTGGGAAAACGTATCTGACTCCAAGTCTTTCCTCAAACCAGGGTCGTTGAGACTCCAGCTCCCCCGTGTTGGCGTCGGCTAAGAGGCACGAAGACATGGAGAAGGTTTGGGGGGGGTATACAAATGGTTCTTGAGTGCGGTAGCCGGAGGGACGAGTGATAGGCTCATATTGGTGTAGATAAGGGTGGAGACGGTTTCTGGCGTGGGCTTGGATGAGACGGCGACGGGGGCCGAGTGCTTTGGACCTCCAGCTGCTAAGCTTCTTGTCCAGAGCTTTCTTCTCCTCTAGTAGCGCCTCGTACTCCAGCATGTGGCCCCGGTATCTGTCGACATCAGCGGTGACCCCGTAGTCTCTAAGTTCGTACAGAGCAATGTCGACTTCGACTGCCCCAGGGTAGCCTGCGTCAAAGATTCCCAAAGCTTCGTTGTCAGAGCGTGCAGTGGGGAGACGGGGGCCGATGAATGGGGCCGCTTCTAGAGCCCACCCGTAAGGCTCTAGTGGTGGAAGGGAGTCGTCGCGAAGTCCGAGCACATAGTGCTGGTGACTGCCAAAATCCATATCAAAGCGGACGTAATGGGGCTCGGAGGGTTCCCCGAAAGGGGGATTGAGGTTGATTTTCTTGACGTAACGGTCATGGTTAGGGTCCCCAGGTTCGTACTTCACGTAAGAAGAGGGGGCCAGCTGCCCTAAGATGGGTGGAGAAGGAGGCGGGTCGTGATATATAACTCGGGGACCATCTCCTAGAGCCGCTTCGCATATCTCGATGACTTCTTCGAGAGTGAGGGGTTCGGTGGGAGGCGAGATGCGGTGGTAGAGGGAGAGAGGGGAAGGCGGGCTTCCGAGACGAGATAGAAGGGAGGGGGAGGGGAGCGTGGGAGGAGGCTCCATGGGGGAGGCGGTCCATGTGAGCAGAGGGTCTATTACGGGTGAGCGTGGAGAGCGGAGAGGCATCCCGGGAGGGCTGAGGGGATAGGTAAGGGCTTCTGGTTCTGGAGAGGAAGAGGGGGAAATGTTATTGGACATGGTTATGGAGCGGATGGTGATGTGGGGGGGAAGAGGGGGGGTTTTTATAAGATGTACGGATGGAGGAGGGATGTTCGTGATAAAACTTCTGGATGAGTTGGTCAGCACTGATGTTTGAGAGGGGTTCCCAACTGTTGTGAGCTTCTGAGAACCCTTTCCACCTGACCAGGTACTGGAGTTGCTGGCGTCTCTTTCTTGCTCCCAGGATTTGTTCAACTTCCCATTCGGGTTGTCCGTCCACTAAATCAGGAGCGGGTTCCTGATAATGGTTCCCATTTGTGGTGGTTTCTTTGTAAGGCATAAGTAGGGTGCCATGGAAGACGTTATGGATTTTCCAACTGGGCGGTAATTTGAGGCAGAAGGATGTTCTGGAAACAGCGGACGTAACAAGGAAGGGTCCATATCTTCTGGGCGCAAGCTTGGCTGATGGGTGTGTGGTGTTTAGGTTCTTCCCTTCTAGCCATACGCGGTCTCCCACACAATAAGGAACAAAGTTTGATGGGAGTTCCAGTGCTTGTGACCTGCGAAGGGCGTCTGCGGCGTCTTTCCTTGCTTGTGTGATAAGGGCCAATCGGTCGTTTAAGGGTGGCGACGTGGTGACTCTGAACATCTGATGGACGCGAGGGATGTGTCCCATGATGAGTTCGAAGGGCGCTTTCTTGGTGGTGGCATTTGGCCACGCGTTGAACGTGAATTGGGCAAGGGGGAGAAGGCGGCGCCAGTTATTTTGATGGAAGTTTGTGAAGATGCAGGTGTATTGTTCTAGCTTCTGGTTAGAACGTTCTGATTGACCATCAGTTTGGGGTCGGTACGTGGTGCTGGCATTGTGTTGGATGGATAGGATACGGCATAATTCTTGAATGATTGTAGCCATGAAGCGGGGGTCTCGGTCTGATATGATGCGTGATGGTAGTCCATAATGTGGTAGAACGTAGGTAGCGTATAGTAGTGCGGTTCCCGCTGCGTCTATGGTTTCATTGCAGGGGAGGAAGATGCATGCTTTGGAGAAAGTGTCAGTGATTGTAAGTATGGAGTCGTATCCTTCCGAGATCGGTAATTTGACTATGAAGTCCATGGCTACTGAAGTGAATGGGAGAGTAAAATTGTCTGATGGGATTGGGAATAGGGGTGGTTTCGGTTTGGTGGGGTTGTTTTTTCGTGATTGACACAGATGGCATCCCTTGATGTAGTCGGTGATGGTTTGTTTCATGTTGGGCCACCAGTAGTCGCGCGCGATGGCCCATGTTGTATTTGAGATTCCTGGGTGTCCGGCCGTTGGAGAGTCGTGGTAGAGTGAAATTACCCCCCTTCTCAAGGGTAGATCGTCCACGACTACCAGTCTGTCTCCATACCAGTATAGACCTTCAACGACTTTGAGTGGGAACGTGGTTGCCCATTGCGTGAGCAGGGGGTTCTGTTGGAGTTGACAAGCGCGGGTTCTGTCGTCGATGGAGGAGAAGGAAACGGCCCTCGCGAATAGATGGGGGGGTAGTACCGTGATGTTATCGTTGTCTTCTTCTCCTTGGGGGTAGTCAGGTCTTCTAGATAAGGCATCGGCTTTGTTGGCTGTTCCCGGGAAATGAACTAGGGTGAAGTTGTAGTCAGCCAGCTGGGGGATGTAGCGTGCCACTCTTCTGTTGATGTGGCGTGGATGTCGGTAGTATTCAAGGTTTTTATGATCAGTGTAGACTGTGACAGGGAAGGGTGAACTGAGGAGGAGGTGGCGGTGATGGGTGAGACCTCGGTATACAGCAAGGAATTCTCGGTCGTGGATGTCGTAATTTCGCTCTGCTTCGTTGAAAGTTTGCGAATGGAACCCCACTGCCACATGCTTGCTTCTCTCATCTTTCTGGGTGAGAATGGCCCCCGTCGCAAAGGCAGAGGCATCTACCTGTAAGAAGAATGGTCAGCTAAGGTCGGGTTGGTGGAGAGCGGGGTTGTCTAAGATGATGGAGATGAGGGTGTTGAGAGCGTTAGTGCATTCGGATGTCCAAAGGAAGGGGTGATCTTTCTTGGTCAAAGTGACTAAGGGACGTGCAATGTTCGCGTAATTTGGGATGAAGGGGCGTTGGTAGCCTAGGACCCCTAAAATGCTTCGGACCTCTTTGACCGTGTGAAGGGTACGGGGCCAGTCTTTGAGAGCACTAGTCTTTTTGGGGTCAGGTCTGAGTTGGTCCCCGTCTACGATGATCCCTAGATACGTGATGGAGCGCTGTTCAAATTCGCATTTGGCAGGGCGGAGGAAATAGGATTCTTCTTCTAAGAGGTCTAGAACTTCATGGACAATTTGGCGGTGTCTTTCTACGTTGTCTTCGGTCGCGATAAGGATGTCATCCATATAAACGAAGAGCTCAGTAGGGTATTTGTCAAGCAGGCGTTTCAAAAGTCTGCTCATGGCTCTGCAGAAAGTGCTGGGGGCGTTGTTCATCCCAAAGGGCATGGCTCTAGGCTTGTATAGGCCGTAGGGAGTTTTGAAAGCAGCTTTCCACTGGTCTTCTTCTTTGATGCGTATGTTGTTGAACCCCCAGCGCAGATCTGCCTTAGTAAAGATTCTCTTCCCTTGAAGTTGATCGATGATGCCTCCTATCAGGGGTAGCGGGTAGACATCTCTTACAGTCCACGCATTAAGAGCTCGGTAATCGACTATGGGTCGGAGTTTGCCATCCTTCTTTGCGCGGAAAAAGACGGGGGATGCGTAGGGAGAGTTGGTTTCGACAATGTACCCTTTGGCCAAATTTTCGTCTATGTATTCCTTGAGGGCTTTTAGCTCTGCTTCTGTTTGTCGGTAGATTTTGCAGTCAAGCTTAGCTGGGGCCCCAGGTTTGAGTTCGATGGCATGGTCGTCTAGGCGAGAGGGGGGGAAACGTTGGGCAGCTTCTTCGCTAAACACCCTCCAATGACGGTGATATTGTTCAGGGATTAGCTGTTGGGTTTCGAGCTGATCAGAGGGAGGGGTGAAGTGTATGGTTGCTGCCCGAGTTTTGGGTTTGGCACGATATCCCGCTGTTTCGATGACGATATCTTCTCCTTCTAGTTGGTTGGTCCTCCAGTTAATAGAAGGGTTGAAGGATTTGAACCACGGGTGACCCAGAATAATGCGGTCGCTTCCCAGGTTGGCAACATAGAACCCTAGTTTGACATTTTTGGTTCCTTGTCGGATCCAGAGGTTGCAAAATTGGGTGATGCTTCCTTCGCTGTTGATGGTGCCGTCGACATTGTTGACTTGAAGAGGGTGGGGGAGAGACCGGGTTCCTAGTCCAAGGGAGGCAACGGCTCGTTTGTCAATGAAATTGTGTGTTGCTCCACTGTCTAGTAAAGCGGTAGTTTCGGTCTTTTTGTGCCACATGTAAACAGAAAGGGGGATTGTCATTGAGTCTTTCTTCTTACTGTACATGGTAGCTACTGTTGCCGGGGCTGCGACCTTCAGTACCCGGCAGAGCAAAAATCCTCGCCCATGTCGCGGGCGTCGAGGTAGTTTCCTCGTTCTTCTTCGGTCATCTTTTCCTCGAGGGCGCGAATTTGCTGCGCGAGGGAGGATTTCGGAGGGACGGGCGGTGGCGTGTTTGTAACAGGGGTCGTGGTAGTGGAGGCGACGGTGGGGGTGGATGGTGCAGCAGTAGTTTCACGAGCGTTCGAGTTTGAACGGTTCTGGGATGTCGCGTTTTTCGGACAGTTTCGGGCCATGTGGCCTTGGGTGCGACACCTGAAGCATCGTCCTTCGGCCTGGAACTTAGCACGTTCTTCGTCAGTCAGTTTCCGGAAAGGGATAGTTATATTTGTGGAATCAACGTCCATGGGGACGTGTTGATTGTTTGACGAGGAGTGAGACGTGCGTTGATTCCCGGTCTGATACGTGTGTTGGTCACGTGACTGGTTTCGGCGTGGCCCGATAAGTCCTGCGCTTTGTAGTTCTTTGATCCGGCCGACTTCTTTTCGTGCGGCCTCCTTCCACTGTGTCATCGTGGTGGGGAGGTTTTCGCGATTTACGATTCGACGATGGACATTTTCACGGAGACCCGCTTGGTACCTTGCGATAGTGCCCTTTGCGTCCGGCTCCCATTCGGCGGCGCTCGCAAGTCGTTCGAAAGTGGCGTTGTAAGTGTCAATGTCGAGCTCCTTCATTTGGAGCTTCATGAGCTGATCGTACGCGCTTTGGGTCTTAGCGGTGTCTTTCCACGCGGACTGGAACGAAGCTTCGAACTCATCCCAGAGGATCTCGTCTGACTCGGCGACGTGAGGAATCTGAGTCATATCGACGCGGCGTTCGAGGAGAGTTGCTTGGGAGTTAACCCAATCTTCGACGAGAGGGCCACGGATGTAGGACAGGGCGGTGAGTACTCGGTAAAACGGTACACTAATTGATTCGTTTTTTCGGTTCAACAGGCGGTATCGGCGGAATTCGTTCCAAAACGAATCCGATTTTGATCGGTCGCCATTGAAGATTACTGGTGCGACTCCTTTGAGCCCATTGGTGGGTGGGGTTCCTGTTGTGATTGTCGCGTTTACTGACATGGCGACGTCGGGTGGGCTAGGAGGTTGTGTCGGGGGTAGATCTGGTGGAGCGGTTGGTCCAAGTGAAGCTGTGACGACGTCAATGGACGGGGTTGGGTTGGGAACGGCTGGTGAGCTTGGGTCGTGGATGCTCTGGATGCTTACTGCGGAGTGCGCAGAGGCGGTGCTGGAGCCGGCAGAGTCAGAGGAGAAACCGCTAGGGTCGTATCGGTAACCGGTGCGAGAGGCGGTGCGGGAGGGGTTTGCGTAGTCGGGGTGTTGTGGGTCAGTTAGATGCCAATACCCGAGTTCCCAGTGTCCTCGCGCAAGTACTAGACCGGTTCTGGTTCTGAAGGCGCGCTGGATGTATGCAAGGTGGTACCACTCGTTATTTATTAATTCTACGGGCTCAAGCTTATTTGACTCGGAGGTAGCGTAGTATCCTGGCGCTTTCCCTGGTTGGGTCAGCCACTGGGCAGATCCTTTTACGTGAGCTGGGAGATCGTCGACGAGACGGCGTTGGACAGGGATGAGACGGTCTTCAGGGGGGAAGTTGATAGTGAGGGAAGCCACGGTGTTACAAGGGGTGCGAGGTTCAGTGGTGCAGGGTTTGGTAGACAAGTAGTGATCTTGTCCTTATGTCAAGATCCTGCGGGATCTCGAGATACGCGACGTGCGTCAAGGTAACTGTGGGAGCAATGGTTCAGTGGTACAGAGGTTCGAGGTGACGATGAGGCTTTGACAGCCAAGTAGAGACAGAAGTCAAGAGGAGAGATCAGTGGTCTTGGATTCGCAGAGTAAAGACGAAGGACAAGATGGGACTACAGGGTACATCACCCAGTCCTTATATACTAAAGTACGGACACAGCCTGAGACTTGTATAGCCCCATATCCTAGTATGACAGTCCTAGGAATGAGTCACGTATAGTACAGCGGATAGCCTCAAGGAACGAAGAGACGAAATGGGAATAAGGGATGTCACAGCATCCAGGGACATGGAACGGGGAAGGGATCAAAGGGAGGTAGTGGTTAGTCCGAAGGGTGGAGTGGCGGGGCTTAACAAGTGGGAAGGAATAAAGAAAAGAAATAGGCGTCCGTATCATAGCCGTGGGTGTAATCATGACACGCACGCTGCATTCCAATGTCTTTGGAGGATAGGCTTCGCGATGCTCAGGAGTTGGTGGAACAGGGGCTGGAGGATATAGCGATCCTCAGGGCAGATTTAAATCATTTCAATGATGTTCTGTTGCAGCACATACTTGTTCTTCGCAACGTGAGAAACAATTATCTTTGTTCGTAGTCATTGTGAACTTCTTTCTTATGAATGAAATATACTGTATTATCTGTGCGCGATGATACATGTTGGTGGCTCCAAACGTTCTCTCAGTTATCCATGAGAAAATAGAAGAAGAGCGGAATTGCTGCAAAGACTGAAAGTTATCATAACAACAACAAACAAACATATATTGGTGCTACATGATCACGAAATGTCTACCTCAGAAAGAAGAACTTGTCAGCTTTAAACCCCTCCCAATGATGTGTCACGCGAATTGGTGGTGCTTGTGCGACCACTGGTTCGGCCTCTGATGGAGGTGCCGCTTCCCCTGGCTTGGAATGGAGGTTAACCTTTGAGACAATGGGAGAGGGCACTATAAATACATACCTGCTTTACGTGGTGGTTCCGAAGAAGTACTGGACTGGGCAGATGTATTTGAATGTGTATCAGAAATATTCAGCGTCTCCATATGCATGCCAGGCGAAGACAGAGATAGCGAGCTTGGAGAGGCCGATCGACGACGCTCATAGCCTGGCAGGTTCTCAGGAATGATCCCCTTGCTGCCACAGATGCCAGTGAGCATGGCTTCGATCCTATTGAGTTGGCGATGTGTATCTTCATCGAGTCCTGTGGATAAAGATGGCATTGAGTGTAGGCACATGTAAATAGCATGCGGTCATGCAAACCTTGTCCAACTGGAGATGGCACAAACTGTGAGACGAAAATGAGAAATCCTTGCAAGGTACATACCTCCATACATGGCGTCGAAGAGGGGGATTGCCCATGGGGGCCTTGGCAGATGGCAAGTCTTCTTCCGACCATGACATAACTTGCAGGTGGTTCTGAGACGTCCAGAGCGCCCATATTCAGCCTCGCATGTTGGCTGATCAGCTTTCTGGCACTGCCCGCATCTGGCCTAGAAAGGAGGTCAGTAAATGGCAAAAGTGATACTCTAAATGAGATCATACATCGCCCGTGGCAATGGGTGGAGCGGGCGCCTTAGGCCAAGGGGGGGATGCACCTTCCACATGCACGCTAGGGACAGGAACGCCAGGCAGCATCTCCGTCGCCTTCTTCTGTGTGTGTTCTTTATTGGATTGAATGTTTTCTTTTGGCGAGTCTTCAGGTGACGCTGCACATTTCTTGCCCTTCCCAGTATATGTGGTAGTAGAAGGACGAGGAGTTGGTGTGGTGGGTGCAGCAAGCGGCGCCTCCGCCTTCTGAGCACGTGAGCGCGTCAGGAGACCAGTGGCGACAGGGGGAGGAGGTGGTGGTGCCGCCACTGCAGGCATCGAGGGAACAGGGGGACCAGAGGCTGATGCATCGGCCATGGTGACTGTATACGATTTGAGAATGTCAGTAATGTAACAAACTCTCAGAATAGATGTGCACGCACCATCATCACTTCTCTGTGCTGCAGAAGGTCGGGTTGAGCCAGGGAGGACCCACCATTGCTTTCTAGCTGGCGTCTCCGCGACATATAGGCTCAGATCGGTTGCATATAAATCCGGGTTCCATGTGGGGTTTTCAGTGGCGACCTGATCACAGTATTGCTTGATGTAAGCGTCAGTGAAGATGTGCCAACGGGGATTCTGTCCACTATCCGTCACCGTCTTCCACTCAGCAATCATTATCTGAACAATAGGATGAAGTTGAGGGATCCTTGCATTCGATCCCAGTGTATACAGTGTATACTTGGCACCAATAGAACGCTAATAAATCTGAGCTTCATGTAACGTGTCAAGAAAATGAATACTGACGATCTCCTCATTGACCTTTTCATTCAGGTATGTCCATTTCTCAGGGAGGGGAGGGTGTTCTGCGATCCATTTTACAGCTGTCAGAAGCCTCGCAGCCCCATGGAGCAATATGACCTCCACAGAACTCAGTTCTTCTTCTTGATGCTGCATAGTGAGGAACGTTAGGGGGATTATTGTAAGCTGTCACCTTCAAACGTATGGCTTGTCTGCCGCCGATCAGCTCCGAGCAGCAATGCTGCCATTTCTGGCCATTTCAGACTGAACTCACACAACGCCCCACAGTTTGACAGATGGTGATGATAGGTTGATGCGATCGAGATAGAGACCCTATATGTGAGATAATAAGGTTTGTACAGCTTCCCATTCAAAGCTGCAACGACATATCTGATGCAAATGTAACAGATGACTGGTACCCAATATGGTGCACAGTCCCCACAGTTATAATTAATAAAGTCATTTCCCTATTGTGCTGTACTACGGATCCATTCACTAACAATGCCCCCCAGGTCCACTCGCTCCAAAAAGCGTGCTGGTGCAGATGCACCTCCTGAAATCCCAGCCCCCACTCCTCCAGCCTGCTCGGTGCCACCGCCGACGTCGACAGCTGGGGACCCTTTGTATGGCTTTCTGGCGAAGGTCCCGTCTCCTGTCACACTTCCCTCGTCGTACTATACTTCAGCTAAAACAGGTGCACCTTCACCTGCAGCTCAACCGGTGGCAGTGCGAACACCTACGCCTAGAGATGACCCCTATGCCTTCCTTGAGAAGGTTCCCTCTCTGGTAACACTCCCACAACTTCCCCCATCGCATCATGGCGAGGGGTATACCATGCCAACTCGCACTGCTTCTTCTCGCTCAGGACCAGCTGTGTCTCCTGCGCCTCTTGCTTCCCCGGCTCGTAGCAATCCCACTTTTGGCCTCACAGCAGCGGTGCCATCTAAAGTCAGCCTCCCAGCTTTGCAGTCAGTTCAGGGATCACGAGGTGTACACATTAATCTATTTCTCGCATTCCCTCTCACCATTCTAAAATCTATTCTGACAATATACGGTGGCCTCAGACACCCACACGTGATGAGAGTGAGAGGATCACAGTGTCGGACCCACCGTCTCCTTCCCCCTCACGTGTATGTATTTGATTTCATCATTCGATTTCATTATGAGGATTAAACTACATGTTCTGTCAATTATAGGACTCAGATATCGTCATGGAGCTTAGTGCGCAACCCAGTGTTATCAGCCTACCTGAAAGCGGCGACACCGGTGAACATGATTTGGTATGTGACAACCTCTGCCAGATGGATACCCACTTACTCGTGCATCCATAGCGTGCTCGAAACGCTGCATTGCTTGCACATAGGCTTTCCCGCACACCTCCAATCAACCAAATCAATGCACGTCGCGTCCCCATAGGATTGGAGGAACGGCTGAATGCAGCACGGGAAATCATTGACATTCAGTTAGATGAGTTGGCTGACTTCAGGAAGGAACTGAGTCGTTTAAATGACCAAGCATTACAACATATTATTGTTCTTGCAAATGTAAAGGACAATTACCTCAAGTGGTAGATAGCATGTACGGAGCATGTATATTCTGTTGTGTCGCCAACTTGTTGTATTCATATACATGTCTTATCTATCTCCTATCGACCCCGATCGGCAATACCGTCCTCCTGTGATTCAGTCTCACAGTCTGCTCCAGAGATTCAGATCTCTGTGCAAATGGGAAATTCGGATTGGCCATACCATTTAGGACCATCTAACCACATATTGTAGCCTCAAGATGAGATTGACAGAATCACAGTGTCGGACTCCTCTCTACCTGTTTGTAAATTACTTTTACTTAATCACCTGACTTACGAGCTATATATGAACATGATTCAGACATTCAGGAGATAAGCACTCCAGAGGATGTCTTGAAGTTCCCCGAGAGTGGCGTTGCCGCCGTGTATGCACAGGTATCTGACATTTGCATCACCTCCCTTTGTATATTAATCCAATTGTATATCTACACTGTTCCCAAACTGTGGCAGTACTCGCACGCCATCTGTTTTGTGCACCCTCTGTCAACCAGGTCGATGCACACACAGTTTCGCTCACCTTGGATGAACGGTTGCACAAAGCCGAGGATGTCATTGCCCAGGCATTGGACAACTTGGAAACATTCAGGTCAGATCTCATTTATTGCAAGGACATCCTATTACTACATACACTTGTTCTTTGTAGTGTTAAAGAGTACCTCCACCCTTAGTGTTACTATCTACTTTGTACATGGATTTTAAAGACTGTAATGTCATTCTATTTTGAAATGTACCTGTTCTTCATGGTGTGACAGAATTTGTTCGCTGCTAGTGAGACAATGTGCCTTGCAAATATGTGGCCAATGAGGGTTTATCTTGTTCTCCCAAAATATGCCCAGTGGCAATGCCATCAAACCCTGCACCTTGCAATTTCTAATCAATAGAGAACATCTCTGGTTACATTAATGTGATCTCAATGGCGGCACCGCCGCAATATAGACCACAAATGTAATGTCCCTCACAAACTTCCTATGATGTTTCATGAGAGATATCACAGAACATGTTTTATCACGTCTACATGCATCATGCCACACCTTTAACATGCACCATATGATCAAGTCCACATTGATTAATCCCTCACACCACAGTGTATGTTTAGACGCTGCTACAATACTGCTATGTGGTCCATGTTCTCACATGTTGGAATGAGGACTCATATCATGTGACATACGTACTATGCATTCCAAGATACCTTCTGAGAGACTGAAACACTTGCAGTGCTCATTTAATTCATTGCATGCCACAGTATTTGTGCAAATGGCACTGTTATGAGACATGATGCACATGTATGTATGTTTGATTTCTTTACATGTCAGAAGATATTTGAAACTTAGGTACACAGGTAGATAACATCATAAGCAATCATCCATTTACATGCAGACTATATTGTATGGGAAATACCGCACTTCCTTTATGCCTGAGCGAACATGTCTGGAACACAATTTATATTAGAAATTCCTATGAGATCCCTATTCATGCTGTTTCAAGAGTGATATTTTGAATAAAAATGGCATTTCCATAGTCAACATCTCCATAACCTGATGTTTATGCCTAAAGCGGCGCCTCCGCCTCGAGCCGACATCGGCTGGAGTATGAATGATGGTGGAGTCTCCGCTGTCGGCCGACGTCAGCTGGAGTATCAGTCATAGAATATTCTCACTGTCGGCTGGAGTATCAATTACATAAGCCATCGCTATCCCATGGCTGGTAGGGGGTATCGATCAGGCACCGTGAATGAGTTTAGCCTCCTATAGTCGACCACAGGACATAATTTCCCATCTTTCTTTCCCACAAAGAAGAAGGGAGAAGAGTATTGTGATTTTGACGGTCGAATATATCCCTTTTCCAGGTTTTCCTTGATGTATTCATCAAGTTTTCCCTGTTCTGTAAGCGTTAAAGGGTATATTTTGCAATCCAAGATTTTGGGTGCATCCTCCGTAAAATCGATTTCGATGTCCCAGGGTTGATGTTCTGGGAATCTTTTTGCTTCCTCTTCTGAGAAGACCTTCTTCCATTTGTGGTACTGTGGAGGGACTATCTGGTCCCAGGGTTTTTCTTTCCCTTGTGCGTTAGCCGCCATTTGCGCGGCAGTGGATGTCTTCCGGATTTTTGATTGATCCATGTATGAAACATAGATTTCTTCTCCGGGAGTTGCCAGTGTCTTTGCTCGGCGAATCCACGCCTTGCGTACTCGTGCAACTTCGTCTTCTATTGGCAGTCCTAGGGTTTTGATGACCAGAGGTTGCATGCTTTCGTCGAGTACTGCTTCTTTCCAATCAATGACTGGTTGGAAGGCTACTAGCCAGGGGTACCCAAGGATAATTTCGTCTTCTCCGATATCGGTTACCAGGAATCTCATGTCCTGGACTTTGGCTCCGACTCGTACTTGCAGGTCCACATAGTGCGTTATTGAACCGGCTTTGTTGTGCATTCCATCGATATTCCAGATGGTCTGCGTTCTTTGAAGCGGGACTTGCCCAATCTTCATTCTTCTGAGGAGCTTTGGGTTTATGAAATTGTCGGTTGCTCCAGAATCGACAAGAACTTGTCTTTCGGCCTTTGAGTGCGATGATTGTAAAAGAGTTGGGATTTGTAGACTTTTGTATTTACAAGCAAAGACACTCTTGAGTCATAGTGTGCGCGCCCAGGCCGTCAGGGTTGCACTTCTTAAAAATCTGCGTCTTCTCCTTCTGCCCCCTGCTCCGCCTCAATGGCCTTTCTTATGATTGCAATCTTGGTGTCTTCTGGGAGTGACTTTCCAAGTCTCACATAAGTGTCAAGGTCCATGGGCTTCGGGTCTTCGGTTTCACTGTCGCTATCCTGATCCGAAGTCTCGGCTTTCTTTGCTTTAACCTGAGACTTCTTCTTCTGTGTTTTATCAGGACAGTTGCGTGAGATGTGCCCTTGTTTGTTGCAGGTGAAACAGTGGCCTTCTGCTCATTGTTTCTGGGTGTCTTCTGTAGTGGAAGCACGTCCGCGGGTTCCTTTATTCCTGTTATAGGAATGCGATCTATCGGCTCTGGTATCCATTACGTTTGGATCCAACGGCATTTTGACGTTCAAGATCTTGGCCCATTGCTGAGGGGAGAACCCCGTTTTGTTAAACAGTTTGTTCTTTCTTCCCGTTCCATCGGCTCCAATTGCTGCCACATTCTGGACCAAGGTATTGTCCTTGTGGTAGTTTCGAACTGCTGATGCCCAATCTTGGAAGCCAATGGGTTTGACAACCAGCAAAATGTGTTGCATCATTTTGTATGGGAGTTTAGCAGCGAACATTGTGATGGTGTTATCGGCGTCGATGGGGAAGTTGGCCTCATGTGCCAATGTTTCAAATTGAGCAATGAACGTGTCTACCTCTCCTTGGATGAAGGGGAGGTTGCGCAGTTCCTCCTGAGCACATTCCTTGGCACCGGTGTCTTGGAAGGCGGATTGGAACTCGTTAGAGATATGAGTCCAATATCCTTCGTCTGTATCGGCTCGTCCCGTGGTTAGTTGATCTACGATCCACTGGGTTTGGCGCTGAATCCAGGCTTGGACGATTGGTCCCTGAATAAAGCCTAGGAAGAGTGCTGTGCGTTTCATGGGATTGGCCATATGATTGGTGTCGTGATTGGTAATTCGGTAAAGGTTGAACTCCGTCATGAAATTATTGGCCTTTGATCTATTGCCATCAAAGATGGCTGGGTGGTTTCTGCCTAACTTGCTTCCGCCACCTCCTCCACCTCCGGGGCCTGTGTGCCCGAAAATGGATCCTGGTCCGCCTGGTGGTCCTCCAGGGGGTCCTCCAAGGGGTCTGCCTGGCGGTCCTCCAGGTCCGTGTCCTCCAGATCCTCCTGGCGGTCCACTGCCAGGTCTGAAGAACGAGTGCACCTTCCCTGGCTTAGTATTTGCAAGGGTAAGCGCTGCTGCTGCCGTAGAAATTACTGGCATTGTCTGTGTTGCCATTGAGAGACTTTGATTATGCTCTGTAGCGGTGGAACTTTGAATATGTCCGGTTTCTGTGTTGTCGACTGCTGCTGCGGTGACTGTAGAGGGAGCGATTGACTGTCTTCCGAGGTTATACTGGGAAGGTACTGGTTGTGTGGCTACCCAACGGCTAGATCTAGAGTCTTGCTGTATGAAGTACCACTGTCTGTTGTCCTTGTCGTATTCGACTTCGAGGTAGGTTTGGCTAAGGAGATCGTAAACTTGATATCCTTCTGTGTTGTTGGCTTCGTTCCAACGGGCTGCTCCTCTGATGTGTGCTGGTAGGTTGTCTTCGAATCGTCTTTCGATTACGAAGGGAATAAATCCTGCTACGCTTCTAGACTGGGTGAGTCTTCTGTTCTGTTTCCCCAGTGTGGCTGTCTTCTAGAGACTTGACTTAATGTTACGTCACGGTAGGGACGTTCACCTGACGTGGGTTATGTTTACGATGACAGGAACACTAAGGGTCTGGACTGTGGTTCTGTGTGAGAGTACTAAGTTCGAAGAGAACTTAGTAAGCTTCTGATGACGAGTAACTCTCTGCTAAGTCAAGCAAGGACTTTGAGAAGAGTTATGAGAGGGAAGTTCTTATCACACAAGTGAAAGAGTGGGGATGGTTCTGCTTGTTGTCTCTAGTACTGTAGGATACAAGAAGTCAAGTCTAAGGCTACAGGCTACTTAGTACCAGACTATATAGTAAATAGAGAACAATAAGGTCACGACAACAATAGACGTCACGACAACAATGGACATCATGGGAACAATGGGTCACGAGAACAATGGGTCACTAGAACAATAGGTCACAAGAACAATGGGTCACGAAGGACAATAAGAAAGTGAAGTGTGATCTATCAGTCATGTGACTGGTGAGTTATCAGGTGGAAATTAAAGTAAAAGTTCGTATTGTAACACTAAACCCGCAAGTTGTGACGTCCACCACTTGCAAGATTCGTACAAGCCCACATTCAATCTTGATAAAGATGATGCGCGTACCGTATCTATAGCTTGCTTGTTGTCAAAATAATTACTGGTGCATCTCCACCGTTCAGAACGATTCACGCCGCTGACCACAATCTTAGGCTTCCCACTCCCCTTTTTTTAACGTATTTTTACAAGCTCCACAGTTATGAACTTGTCTCATGTTATTACCGAATTATTGTTCAGCAAGCATTTACCAGAAATCACGCAACCTCTCAACAATTTCATTTGAGGTCACTCAGGATAGTGTGCCGCTCACTTCTCAAGACCTTCAGCCCTGCTGATGTGCCTACAGAATTTATCGCGTATCAATTTTACCTGCGTGTCGTTCCAACAACCTATGTTACCCCAAAGACCCAGCCTTTACATACAGATCAGTATATGTCACACTACGTGATGAACGACAGCTCAACCGCATTCGGGCATTGCAGGAATCTTTCTCAAATTTGGAGTTGAGCCCGTCCATCTCACCTCATCCAGCGCACCACCACATTTGCCCAATTCTTCATCCGGTGCATTACTCCTCAGCTCGCATCCTCTTGCTGTCTCACGTCAGTTGCACAGCTGCGTTGCCATTATTGGTGGTATTTGTCTGTGCATCCTGGGGCCTCTGCGCAACAGACTGCATGATATCCGTCATCGCATGTCCAGACCACGCAGGCAGCATCGTGCCCCCGATTCTGCCCAGAGCGGTGGCCTCCGCAGCAAATCGACAAGCGGCGGAGCCCTACAGGCCACGCATCGCTACATCCCGGTGTCTGGGTCGAGGCCAGATCCCCTACAGCAGCATCTCAAGCCATACGAGCCCACCTGCAGGCTCTCCATTGCTCCTGTACTCGCCCTACTCGCCCGCCTCGACCCTGCCGCCGCTCTCTGGCTGTAACGGTTTGCTAACCATTTGTCCAACTTGGATGAGATTGAGTGACTTGCAACACGTGACTGGGCTTCTCAGACACCAGGCTGGCTGACACTAGATCCTCCTAGAGTGAAAAGGGCGTGACAGCACCTCCACTATATCGATGATGAGAGAATAGAGAGGAGAGAGGAAGACAAAGAGAAAGATGACGATGAAGACGAGTAGACTGGAAGAGAAGAATGAAACAAGATAGCGAATTGAAGAAGACCAGGATGAAGATCCCTGGTCTTTACTAGGCGACTTATATACACGCAAGACTCGCTTTGAAGCGGAGTCTGAACTAAGTAATGAGTCACGAACCCTAGTACAACTATCCTAGTATGATGCAAGGTCTGTGAGCATGTGATACTTGAGAACAATAAACACTTGACAGCGTGTGAGTCAGTGCTACAACGATACTCCGGCCCCTGTCCATGACTAATGTAATCTGACTATCGTAGTCATAACCGATGTGTCAGTCCACTTCTGTAGCAGTCCGTGACACTGGCCGCACGCCTTCCGGCGGTACTGGCAATGGTGGGGCCAGGGCTCTCCCCTGGCTTATTCGCGCCTGGAAGTGCCACTGCTGGTGGTGGAACGTGCACTCTGGCAACGGTGGCTACGATGAGTTCGGCGGTACTGGGACTAGGCAACACCCGCCTTTGGAAATTTCCTGCCTTCACCCCGCTCGCCTTTGAGTAGCCTTGCAGCTCCGCCAATGCCGAGGGATACAGGGAAGAAGGATAATTAGGGGAGTCGTAGTTGTAACGCTTCGCTAAGCGTTCATCCGACTTGGACTGGGAATGTGGCGGTGCAATGCCTGACTCGGTTCTCGGACACTATGTGTGACGACAATAGGTCCCCTGCGTGTGAGAAGGCCTGACAGCACTTCCACGAGATATAGACAAGTGTAGAGTCGAAGATAGAGATGAAGAAAAGGAAGAGAATAGAGAATGAGGCGTAGGAAGGAAGGCAGACTTGGAAGAAAGGAAACTTGATAGCGAATTGAAGAAGACCAGGATAGGGATCCCTGGTCTTTACTAGGCGACTTATATACACGTAGGACTCGCTTTAAAGCGGAGTCTGAACTAAGTAACGAGTCATGAACCCTAGTACGACTATCCTAGTATGACGCAATGTCCATGAGCATGTGATACTGAAGAACAATAAGACGCTTGACAGCGTGTGAGTCCGTGCTACAACTATGTTCCGGCCCCTGTCCATGACTAATGTAATCTGACAGTCGTAGTCATAACCGATATGTCAGTCCACTTCTGAGGCAGTTCGTGACAGTAGTTGAGCCCATGTATGATGTTGTACTCTGAGCAAGTGCGCTGTTTCTTGTCAGTTACAAAAATACTATATTTTCCCTCCTGTCATTGCGCAGTGATGACCCTGTATATTTATTTGTTTTGCTGAATATTGCCAGTGGGCGTGGACGCTTCACGATCATTGTCCTTGCAATGGTGTTGATGGAATTTCCAGCTTTTTATCTTCGGACTCTTACTAAGTTACTTCACGAGAGGGTCAGTGTGGGAAAGGTCACTTGCAGTCTCTGAAAGTGTGTTGCTTTTGTTCGTTCGTTCGTTCAACTTGAACTTCAGTTGAAGTTCCAGCAAGTCAGAGTACTTGAATACTCAGCCCTTGGCCCCTCAGTATCTCAATTACTAGATAGTATTAACTAACTCTGATGGAGTCTGACTAGAAGAATGCGTTGTTCAGATTGTCGGGGCAGATCCTTGGTCTCAAACTCAAGCGCGCATCGGGCGTCTATCATTCCAATCGTGGCCTTCCAAGACGGAAGCGTCCGCCTCTGCGACGGAATGCACACGGATTGATCTTACCCAGCAGCCATCCTCACCGAACTCGACTACTTCCAATCCTCTTCTCATTGCCAACAATGTCCTCCCCTAACATGCAGTTGATTCACGATGCATTCATCACTTACGCTGAACAGATGAAGATAGATCTCAAGGATAACCCGTTCGCAGAAGACGTCAAGGGCTGTGATTCTCCTGAGGCCATCCTTCAGCTACTCGAAAAGAATAGGGACGAGTTCAAGGAGTACCGGGACAAGAATCGGAAGTTCATCAATTGCCTCAACCCTGTTGTCAAATTCGTTCATGCCTTCTCTGGCATTCTTGGCGAGGCAAATAGCCTGGTGAGCGCCGACTGATTGTGACGATCTCCTTATTTTTGACTCTTTCTCCACCGTGACAAGATTCCATTTCAACCTGCAAAACTCATATTTGTCGGTATTGATGTCCTCTTCGCCGTACGTGTTGTCATCCTATCAGCCGATAATGTCACTCTGATATCTGATCACACTAGGTGGCTGAAGGAGTCAGCGCGAGTTATGACACTCTCCTAGAGCTCTTTGAATGCATTGGGAGCTTCCTCAAGTGCCTCGAAATATATAAAAAGGTCTCTCTGAGCTCTTTGATGACGGAGATTATCGCGAAGATAATGTTTGAGTTGCTTTCCATCCTCGCACAGGCGAAGAAGCAAATCGAGCATGGACACCTCAGTGAGCGGTCCCTTATCTCGCCTGTTGGTTGCGATTCCTAAACTTATTGCAGAGCAATTCGCAAAGAAGTTGTTGGGGGACAGTGAGATTGAAAGTATACTGCGCCGATTAGACCGACTCACCCAAGACGAGGCTCGCATGATGGAGGCACATATATTGGAGGTTGTCCACGGACTCATGAACAATATGAAAGTAGTTATGGATGGTGAGTAAAGCCCCTTAGTTAATTTCGAGCCTCTGATCTGATCACTGTCGGTGCAGGCGGCGAGACGACAATCATCACGGTCCGGAAGACCCTCAGTATGTTCAAATATTAATATTGCTCGATTCATTTCGCATGCTCACTGGCATCGCTAGTTACGATGCAGGACGTAGTAAACAAAATAAACAAAATTAACCATGTGTTGTCTCACCTAGTATAAGTGGATCCGAAGAGTTAACTTGCCTTGCAGGTGATTGTTTGCATGAGAGCTCTAGAACTTGGCTTTCCCCACCAGACCCATCAGTAAACCAGGTGGATGCACAAAGGGACATTCGCGACGGATCTGCGATGTGGTTTACCCTAGGCAGCACATTCGAAGAGTGGAATGCGAAGGGTTGCCTTCTGTGGATTCATGGAAAACGTATGTGATTCTAAAGCTCCGATTTGATACCGGCGACTGAGGGCCGCCTGTTACCACCGTGGGATCTGGGAAGAGCATTCTGTGGTGGGTGCTACATCCATTTACCTCTTCCAGTGCTGTCTGTATTGACATCTGTCGGCCAGTTTGGCGATCATCAAAGAAGTCATGGCACTGCGTGACACAGGATTGGGCTTGACTGTATATTACTACTTCGATTTCAGAACTAAGGCAAAGCAGGACCTCCGTGGTTTACTGTCATCCCTCATTGTGCAGCTCTGTGCTAAATCAGATTCATGCTACCAAATTCTTCTCTGCCTTTATTCCATCCACGATAACGGGTCTCAGTTGCCCGATGACGATGCACTTAGTGATGGGAAAGTTCAGTTCAGTTCAGTTCAGAGCCCATATTGCCTGAACCCTGAACTGAACCAATGGTTCAGTTCAGCCTAATTCCCTGAACCTGAACTGAACCTTGGTTCAGGTTCAAAAGGGTCCAGTTCAGGTTCGAACCAAATTGAACCCAAACTTGTGTGCCTGATTACATAATCATAAATTTGAGCATAGTTTGGAGGCAAAGTACCACAAAAAACTTGCTTTTGCAGAGAAACTAATTGATTACACTGTCTCTTGCTAGTACAAGTGGTAACTAATCATTAGATAAAACATACAAGTGGTTCAAAATGGATATGAAGCAAGAAACTTGAATCTGCACCCACCAATGTGCAATGGATGGTGGTGGCTATTGGACCCCATTCAGTTGACAGGTTGGGGTAAGGGTTTTTGGGGGGTAGTGTAAGGGTAGGAGGTGTTTTACCCTGGGGTTACCCCTGTCAATCACTAGTCCAGTCTGGTCTTTTGGGCGAATGGTTGTGCAAATGGACCAGAACCAGTTGCACTAAATGACGAGCAGGCATGGATGGTAGCGTAGTATTACTTAGCTTACCTGTGAGTACTGTACTTATTATGCGACTACTGTAAATAGCTCCCTTGAGAACTATATGTATTGTAGGCATGTCCAGAGGGTTTTTATACCTCTCTGGACCCCCCAATTTGATATACTACAGTACCTACAATATGTACATAGGTATCTATACTATTTACTGAGAGTATATGAGTGAGGTCACAAGCCTTGCTCACCTGCGTTGTGGAGCAACGATGGCTTGCTTAATATGTGTGGCCCGCGGCACACATATGTGGCCCGGTCCGCACACTGCTTACATTCCACAACCCATATTGGGTAATGGGTGGCTGATGCACAATGTGTGCTCAACACTAAATGTAAAATTCACAAAGACTGGGCCAGAACCACAATGGACTGGTCCACATCAGTCCAGTTCATGAAAAGACCAGTCTTGGACTCTTGGCCAGTCTTTTCTGAGACTGGTTCACATCTAGTCTTAACTGGTTTTCTTTGTGGTTGCAACCAGTCTTAGTACTAGTGGGTTAGTTCATTACTAGTCATTTCCAGAACTTCACCCTCACAGGCCTCACCCTCACCCTCACCCTCACCCTCACCCTTTCCCCCTTCACCCCTTGGTCCCTTGTTCTCACACCCTTGCCCAGCTTGTTGACCCTCACTGGTCTCATCCTTTCCACCCTTGCCTTACCCAGTCTCATTCTCACCCACTCCTGACCTCATCACCTGCACCCACATGGCAGGAAAGATAAACACTTTAAGGTTTCTGAGAGTTGTAATATTGAAGTACCTACAAGTAAACCAATGTGAAGGAGAAGAACTGACTGAATATGGGAGGGAGGGCAAGGGTGAGGGTGAGAAAAGGAAGGTAGTCACACAAGCAATGGCCCACCACCACTTGAGATTGAACAGTTCAGGGTTCAGTTCAGGTTCAGACCATTCAGGAATTGCCTGAACCCTGAACTGAACCATCAGTCCAGTTCAGGTCAACACCTGAACCTGAACCTAAATTAGAGTTCAGTTCAGTTCAGTTCAGGTTCGGACCACAGTTCAGAACTGAACTTTCCCATCACTAAGCGTGATGGACCGGGAGTGGAGTGAGGCCGAGTGAGGTGTTGCATGGAATTGTGTCCCCTGTCTCTGGCTGTTTGAATCGGCTTGACGGGCACAGTTTTGTTAGATTGGCAGGTGCTTCGTCGCAATGGACTAAGGCAGAGGACATCAGGAACCGACAACCCTATTTGGGCGCTATTTCGGAAATCCTGACTCTCACAAAGTATCCACTTCAACATCATATTAGGCAAATGTAACTAGTGCTAATTAAAGTAGGGATACATGGCTATGGATAGCACTAGATAACTTGAAAAAATATCAACTTTTGAGGGGGATTTGGCACCAACAATTCTTTTTGTTGCAAAAACTGTTTTCTCGCCTTTCTCTGTTGAATAGCAAATTTCATTGAAAGTCGAAATCTACTTTTGTCACATTATGTAAAGGATCACGTGACCTCCACCGTATCGACAGAGGCGATCCTCGGGGGACGAGAACATCACTCATGGGCCGGAAGAATAAGGCTAACAAAGCACACGTGCAAACAGTTGCGATCACGCGAGAAAGGAAGGCAATATTGGAGAAAAATAAATGTACGTTGTTGAGAAATCGGCGCAATCAGCACCATCGTGACCGAGATCGCACACTAGATCCCACCTTCATTGCAGACAGCCTTGAGCCCGAACTTCCCCCTGAAAACATTCAGAGCGAGGATGCAGATGAGGAAATAGAAAATGAAGACTCACATGAGCAAGTCTTTGAGAGTCCCGGCCACATTCACAATGGCCTCTCTGATCCTGACGAATCGCCTGATGATGCCGATATTGTTGACGATTCCAATTTGAGGCGATTCGCATCAGCACTGCAAGAGGCGCAGCGCCGTGCTGTTCAACTGGAGAGTGAGCTCGCAAAGACGAAACGTAGGACGCCGAAAACATACCGAGGCAACTCAAAACGAACCGTTCATCGCTGCGACGCGACTCGCAAGGCGTTGGCTTCGTGAGGATTCCATGATGTGTATACATTCATGGCTTTGAAGGAGAAGAAGGTTAGTGAACAGAGAGATCTTGGGGACGGCGGACGTACCACTTGCTCGTCGACTGGAAGGACCGAGCCCAAGGGCGAGTTGGGAGGGCACGATGGCGATGGCACCACGCCCAGTCCTGTCGATCGTGCGCAATATGGGGGGGGCACGGATGTTGGGGGAGAACACACGACTGCTGAACCGTGCAGCCCTGTCCCCGGGCCCAATCCCTTGCCCAGCCCCATTCCCAGTCCATTCAATCAGCGTCGCGCTGCCTGTGACGAAAACGAGCCACGCACCTTGGCCAAAGAAGAGGAAGAAAGCTCAGGGGAAGAAGAATCCCCGAGCTTTCTTTATCGCACGCACTATCGGGTTATCGACGCCGATGAACGCGCTTCCAAGTCCGGGGGCGACAGTGGCAACGAGCCACTGGAGAGACGACCTGGAAAGGAGCGGAACTGGGCCGCTGAGGAGGAGGAGGAGAGCTCTAATGAGAGCTCGAAACTTGCCAGTGGTGTCGCGCGGTATAAAGAGGCCAGCTGCGAGGACGGCACTTCTGACGCAGGCGTTGGTTCGATGGAGGGTTGGTGTGCTGGGGCCGAAAACGATAGCGACGGTGGCGATGAAACGGGAGGATGCTCACCTGGCACCGGTCCTGTTCCGAGTCGGTCCCCCACCGTCTTGTCAGGAGGTTCTAATGAGTTTGACTTGGAGTCTGGGGGTGTCTCTTCGGCCTTGGAGGATGCTGACACTAAACCACTTGAGGGCTGGAAGGATCGGGAGGCACTTGCAAAGGCCCTTCTGAAGCTGAGGGAAAAGTCTCGCAACCCGCAGCTCGACCTCATCCTTCGTGCTCGTCTCACGGGGATGATCGGGGTCTTGAATCTGTACCTAGACCCCCAGCTGCAATTGAACTGGACAGAGTCATCAGTGGTGGTGGCGAAGATCGAAGGACATGGTGTGAACCGTGCACGCAATCTTTGGGAGTGGATACTCCGCTTCGTCCAATCTGGGGAGCTCCCAGTTCACCATCTTGGCCAGTCGAGATGGACTATCTTTGATGACGAAGATCTTTCGCAGACTCTTCAGACCTTGCTCTTGTCCCACACGAAGGGCCGCTACATCACTGCGAGCGATGTTGTTGAGCTGGTCTCGGGTCCGGTCATGCAAGAGAAGTTCACGCGGTCTGGAGTTTCCTGCGCCTCGATTTCGGAGTGCACCGCACATCGCTGGTTGCAACGACTCAGCTGGCGTTATGGTGCCATGCGTAATGGAATGTATCTTGATGGACACGAACGTGAGGATGTTGTGGCATACAGAAATGCCTTTGTTGCAAGATGGAAGGTCTATGACAAGTGGTTTCATACCTGGGACAGTGAGGGTGTGGAACACCGGCCTCAAAATGCTTTTCCAGTGGAGGGTGGGAGATTTCGACTGATCCTCGTCACCCATGATGAATCAGTCTTCTATCAAAATGACTTTCGAAAGACCCACTGGATTGCAAGCACCAGTAAAGCTGCACCACTTCCAAAGGGTGATGGGCAATCAATCATGGTGTCTGATTTTCTAACATCTGAGTGGGGTCGCTTGCTTGATATGACACCTGATGGTGTTCTTGAGTCTGTTTTTAATTCTTTTAAGGCCCACATGATATTAACTATTCCCTTGCAGGGAAGCAAGGGTTATCTTCAAACCAGGCATCAATAGGGATGGTTATTTTACTTTAGAAAACCTGCTTCAGCAGGTTGACTATGCCATTGATATTTTTGAGGGCAAGACCAATGGCAATGCACAGGGTCTTTTTCTCTTTGATAATGCCCCTTCACACCAGAAGAGAGCTACTGATGCATTATCAGCAAGAAGCATGCCCAAAGGTATTTTCACTCTTGATTTCTTTTCTGTAGGGCTGATTATTTGCCATGCAGGACCCAGGGAGAAATGGGCACACTCCAAGGGTGCACCAAGGATGCGTGAGGGCATAAACCCTCTGACAGGGGGGGGACAGTCTTTTTATTTTGCCCAGGAGCACCCCACCATGCCAGGGTGGTTTAAAGGAATGGAGGAGATCATTCGGGAGCGTGGTCTTTGGCCAGAAGCTGGTTTGCTCGCAGACTGCCCAGGGCAAGGCTCAGGGCCCAGATGCCCCCCTGACAGAAATGACTGCTGCTGCAGGAAACTCCTTTATAACCAGCCTGACTTTGTTTCTCAGAAGTCAGAACTTCAAGAGTTTGTTGAGAAGCGTGGCCACCTCTGTGACTTTTACCCCAAATACCACTGTGAACTGAACTTTATTGAACAGTACTGGGGTGCTGCCAAACTTCACTTTCGTACAGCAGGGAGAGGTGCCACTATTGAGGACATGAAAAAGAAGGTACTGACTTCTCTGGATGGCATTCCCATTGAGAAAATCCATCGGTGTGCAAAGACTTTTCTTACTCTAACTATGCTTTCTTACTGCATCTATTATGACAGATATGCTAATCGCTCAGCACGGTTCATCCATGCCTATGGTGAGGGCTTGACAGGAGCACAGGCAGCATGGGCAAACAGAAAGTATCATAGTCATCGCACCCTTCCCCCAGATATGATTAGAGACATAAAGGATTCTATACTCCCATGAGAAATTTTACTCTAGCATCTCCAACCTTTCCCTTTATCTTTCCTACAAACTCTGTAGCTAGACCCTAGGATGAAACAGGATTTTGTCGACTTATGTAATCAGGCACAGAACCTAACCCTAGGGTTTGTGGTTTAAGTTAGGGTTGCTGGTTCCTGATGACCTCTGCCTTATGCTCCAGAGTTTTGATGCAGGTGCCAGGAGGCCATCATGGTTAGGTTTCGTGATTCCGGGGTCCTGCTGACTCTATTACCAACAAGCACAAACACAAGTTCCCACAAGTCGGTGGAGACGGAGCCGACCGATCCCATTTCACCTGCCCCACTGAAGCCTTTTGATACTCCCTACTAGACATCTATCGACAATCGCCCCGCCGCCGAAATGTCGTGGTTTCCTCACCTCTTTATCGACCCTACTGCTCTTCTTGTCGCGAAAGAAACCGAACAGTCCGCCTGGATTATGAGATTGGTGTGCGCTGCACCCTCGCGAGCATCAATGGACACTTGATCCGATTCGCCCGTATGCGCTGCAGATGTGCGTCTCCTTTCCTCTTTCTCGATCTCAAGATACTGACTGTATATTTAGACTTGTTCATCGACTTACGTGGCGTAAAAATCATGTCTCAGCAGGGGAATCCACCGAGACGGCACACGTACGATGACATTTACTTCATCATTCTTCCCTAGCTTACTTGACCGCCACGCAGGATTTGTACAAGCTCACATTGATGACGGAAGTGAAGTCCTGGTGCGTCTGCGTGCGTTCAGAACGTGGGAACCTCATCGATACATCCTCTATCAGTCAACCCGCACATCACTTACTCGGTCATGGACTTGGTAGCAATTTTTATTCGCAAGCATTCCCCAGAGATGATCCTGCCTCTCGGCGAATTTGTTGAGCTGACTCACGATAGTGCGTCACTTTCTTCTCGAGACCCTCGCTGCCGCTGATGTCCCTGCAGAATTTGTCGCGTATCAATATTCCAAACACGTCTCAAGAAGCTGATGCTGCCCCACAAACTAAGCTTTAACACACAAACCAGCATATTGTCTCACTATGAACGGCAACTCATCCCTCTCGGGCGTCCGGGGAATCTTCTCCAAGTTTGATTCCCCCGTTCGGCTGACCCCCATCCAACCTACCTCCGCATTTTCACAATTCTTCATTGGGTGGGTCACCCTTCTCCCTGTTACTGCTTCTCATGTCTCAGGTCTGTGCCACAGTTGTATCGGCGTCATTGGTGGCATATTTGTCTCCGCCTCCTGGGCCCTCCGCGCAATGGACCGAATTATATCCGTCAACTCAGGGCCAGACGAGACAGGTGTCATCGCGCCCCCCGATTCGGCGCGGAACTACCTACGCAGCTAAGGGACTGGCAGGAGCCCTTCGCCCACGATCAAGCAACCCATCGCTACAACCAGGACCGAGGCCGGAAATCCCTTAGGCTCGACCTACGGCGGCCTCTCGAGCTATGCAAGCTCGTCCGCAGGTTTCCGATGTTTCCATACTCACCTTCCTCGCCTACCACGACACCGCTCTCCGGTCGCACGCCATCCGGTGGCACCGACAGCTTCCCCGGAACACCGACGGGCTCGGGCTCTCCCCTGACTTTTTCGCGCCTGGTGGTGCCGGCGGAGGTGGGATGCGCACGATGGCGGCTACGATGGGCTCGCCAGCAGCAGGACTTATTACACCTGTCTTTGAAAAATTCCTGCCAGTGCTGCGCTCGCTGCTCAGTGGCCTTGCGGCTCCGTCTACGCCGGGGGATGCGAGGAAGAAGGAAGGCAAGGGGGGTTGTAGTTGAACCCACGTATGATGTTGTACTTCGAACAAGTGCAAAGTCCTTGTAGCTTCTTACCCCCAAAATGAATGTTCTATTTTTCTTCCTGTCATTGCGCAGTGAGGACGCCATAGTCTCCCAGTGTGTGATTCCGGGGTCCTGCTGGATCTGCGCAAACAAGCATGCACAAACAAGTTCCCACATGTTGGCCGACGGAGCCTTCGACTCGGACAAGATCGATGCCAGTTCACCTGCCTCATTGAAGTGTTTGATACTTCCTAAACCCCCATCGACAAATCGCCTCCACTGCAGAAATCCCGCCGTTTTCTCGCCCTCTTCTATTGCCCTTATCGCGATGAAATCGAAGAGTCCATCTGGCTTATGAGCTTGGCCTGTACCACACTCCCCCGAGCGTCCATGGAAACTTGATCGTCGGTATACGCTGCATATGTGCGTATCTTTCCTTCTTGCTCAATCCCAAGGATACTGACTGTATTCTTAAGCATGAGCCTCGTGGAGTTGGTGGTAAAAAAACTATACCTCAGAAATGAAATCCGCCAAAATGGCACAGGTACATTGCCATTTGTTTCATCATCCTCCCCTATCTTACATGCCCACCATACAGAACCATTTCACATCGGAAGGGCTACTTCCCTCAAGTGAGTTGCGCACAGGGACACTGTTGGCCCATTCTCATACATGTCAATCAGATAACACAGTCAGGCTCTCACAGCCCTGACCGAATCCCACAAATTGCGACTTCCTCCGCTCGCAAGATTTGTGCAAGCCCACTTCAATCAGGTTTAAAACGAAAGCGTATAACGTATCTGCGGCTCGCATGCCATCAAACGAATTATTGGTGCGTCTCTGTGCGTTCAGAATGCCGGAGCCTTATCGATGCATCCTATACCAGTAACCTGCACACCGCCACTTGACTATGGCTATAGTAGTGATATTCATGTTGACCACAATCGTAAGCTTCCTACTCCCGCTGTTTATCGTGTGCTCACCGCTTCATAGTCATGAACGCGTCACATCATTACCCAATTTTCTTTCGACAAGCAGATCACCCAACCCATCGACAATCCATTTGAGGTCACAATGGTGCGTCGCTTGCTTCTCGAGAGCCTCGCTCCCGCTGACGTCCTTGCAGAATTTGTGGCGTGTAAATATTACCTTTGTGTCGCCCCAGTAACCTAGGTTGCTCCTCGAACTGAGACAAATCAGCATTATGTCACACACATCAAACGGAGCTCAAACCTCATTCGGCCTTACCGGGAATCTTCTTCATGTTTGACGTCGAGCCTGTTCGTCTCACTCTCACCCTCTACATTTGCCCAATTCTTCTTCCGGTGCGTCACCATCCATCCTTCCGCGTATTCTTACCATCTCATTTCCATTCCAAAGTTGTGTGGATGTTATCGTATCCTAGGGCCTCTGCGCGACGGGCTGCATGATATCCGACGTTGCACGACCAGAGGACGCAGGTAGCGTTGCACCCCCGATTCCGCCCGGAGCGACTTCCTCAGCAAATGGACAGGCGGTACCCTCTGTGCACGCTCAAGCCACGCATTGCTCCAACCAGGCGTGTGGGTCGAGGCCAGATCGCCGTACTCCTCGACCTGCAGCGGCATCTCGAGGTAAGCCGGCTCACCCGCAGGCTCCCATACTTGCCCAAATCGCCCTCCATGGTCCCGCGGCCGCTCTCTGAATGCACGCCTTCTGGTGGCACCGGCAGTGTCCCTGAAAAACCAGCGGGGCCTGTGCTCTCCCTTGGCTTATTCGCTCCTGGAAGTGCCGCAGGCAGTGGGATGCGCATGCATCGGAAAAAACCCACCTTGTAAATCATGCAAATTAGCGTTAAACGCGCTAAGAATTGCAAATATACAGGGCACTTGTCTAATTTTAGGCTAATTTACTCTAATTTGCATTGATTTACAAGGTGGGGTTTTCCCGATGTGCCGGCGACGGCGGGCTATGATGGGATTGCCGGTGCTCGGTATATCTTCGGAACTCTCGCCTAGGCCACGCTCGCCCTTGAAGGGCCATGTGGCTCCGCTTACACAGGGAAAGGCGGGGAGTAAGGTTGACTACTGTAGGGGTGTCGTAGCTGGGCCCATGTATGATATTGTACTCCAAGCGAGGGCGCCGTTCAAGTCGCCTCCCCCTAAAAATAATAATGCTATTCTTTCCTTCCTGTGGTTTGCGTGGCAGAGACGCCATTCTCCCTTCTCGTTGTACTGCATTTTGGGCGGGGAGGCTTTACGATCACCGTCATTGCGCTGGCGCGTTGATGAATTCCGAATCAAAGACTTCGGTAGACTCCGTGAGCAAGGATAGGTGTGGGAAAGCTCACGTGCCGTCTTTCTAGACTTGTTCAGCTCACGACTTGAACATGTCTGGAAGTTACGGCGAGTATTCACTCAACCCACGACTCTCTGACCCTTAATTACTCAGTACTCAGTGACCAAACTGACACCTATGGGACACGTCGAGCACTGAATCGGGTTGCTTGGGTAGGTGAAGCCCATGATGTCACGATTAAGCGCGCGACCAGCGTTTATCGTTCCAATCGTGGCAAGACGGAATGGTCCAGACTCCGGTGGTGAACGCTGAGCACAGGGGCCGATTGCGCCCAGCTGCCTTCGCAGCCTTCCTCACCAAACTCGACTACTGTACTTCCAACCCTCTTCTCGTCGTGAACGATGTCCTCCCCTAACTTGCAGTTGATTCGTGACGCATTGGATACTTATGCCGAACAGATGAAGATAGATATAAAGGATAACCCGTTCGCCGAAGACGTCAAAGGTTGTGACTCTCCCGAGGCTATCCTTCAGCTGCTCGAAAAGAATAGGGATGAGTTCAAGGAGTATCGGGACAAGAACCGGAAGTTCATCGATTGCCTCAACCCTGTTGTGAAGTTCGTTCACGCATTCTCTAACGTTCTTGGCGAGGCAACTGGCCTGGTGAGCGCCGAGCGACTCAGATCGTCACGATCTCCTTATTTTTGACTCATTCTCCACCGTGACCAGATTCCGTTCCAACCCGCAAAACTCATTTTCGTCGGCATTGATGTCCTCTTCGCCGTGCGTTCTGTCATTTGTATCACCCGACCATGTCCCCCTGACTTTCACTCTGATATCTGATTATCAAGGCCGCCGAAGGGGTGAGCGCGAGCTATGACGCTCTCCTCGAGCTCTTTGAATGTATCGGAAGCTTCCTCAAACGCCTCGAAATCTATACCAAGATCTCTCTGAGCTCTTTGATGACCGAGATTATCGCGAAAATAATGGTCGAGTTGCTTTCCATTCTTGCCCAGGCGAAGAAGCAAATCAAGCATGGACGCCTCAGTAAGCTCTCCCTCACCACCTCTATCGGTTAGTATTCCTGAGGCCATCGCAGAACAATTCGCAAAGAAGTTGTTGGGCGACAGCGAGATCGAAAATATACTGCGCCGATTGGACCGGCTCACTCAAGACGAGGCCCGCATGATGGAGGCGCATATCTTGGAGGTTGTCCACGGACTTATGAACAACACGAAAGTGCTTATGGATGGTGAGCGTAGCACGTTGGGTAATGTCGAGCGTCTAATCGGACTGTCGTTTGTGCAGGCGGTGAAGCATCAACCGTCGCCATTCGGAACACTCTCGGTATGTACAAATATTGCCTAAGGATCATATCCAACGCTCATTGTCAAATGCTAGTTACGATGCAGGACGTGGTAAATAAAATAAACAAAATGGACCGTATGTCTCATCTACTATGGATGGTCCCGAAGAGTGAACTCGCCTCACAGGTGACCGTTTGCATGAGAGATCTCTCAGATGGCTTTCTCCGCCAAACCCGTCGGAAAATCAAGTGATTGCTCGCAGAGATAACCACGACGGATCTGCGGTGTGGTTTATCCGAGGCGGCACCTTTAGAGAATGGAATGCGAACGGTTGCTTACTGTGGATTCATGGAAAACGTACGTCATTCGAAACTCCTTCAGTCTCTGCCAACTGATGGCAACTCCTGATTTAGCGGGATCGGGGAAGAGCATTCTGTGGTGGGTGCTACATTCATTTACCTTGTCCTGCTCGTATTCACATTTGTCAACCAGTTCCACCATTATTGAAGAGATTATAGCCTTCCGTGACGCAGGACTGGTCTTGACCGCATTTTATTACTTCGATTTCAGAAATACGGCAAAGCAAGATATCCGTGGTCTAGTGTCTTCCCTTCTCGTACAGCTCTGCGCCAAATCAGATCCTTGCTACGAAATCATTTCTCACCTTTATAACACCTACGAGAATGGATCGCGTTTACCCGATGACAAAGCGCTTGTCAAATGCCTCAAGGACATGCTCGAGCTCCCTGATCAGCCTACAATATATCTCATCATAGATGCTCTCGACGAGTGCCCCAGCACCTCTGGGGTAGTATCTCCACGTGAAAGGGTCATTGAATTCATAGAAGACCTTGTCGAGTCACATCTCCCGAATCTTCGCATCTGCATAACCAGTCGTCCCGAGGCCGATATCGTAGAAGTGCTTGAACCGTTGGCATCTCATGGCATCTCACTTCATGACCAAGATGGTCAAAAGCAAGATATCATCGGCTATATTACGTTTGTTGTCCATTCGGACCGCAAGATGCGAAAATGGAGAGCGGAGGATAAGAAATTAGTTATCGATACGATATCCGAGAAAGCTGACGGGATGTGAGTAGTTATTGATACTGATCTCAACTGTTCCTCATTTGATCGTAGGTTCCGATGGGTTTTTTGTCAATTGGAAGCTCTGCGTCACCGAATCCCAGGAATGATTGCGCGGGCCTTGAAGGAATTGCCTCAGACACTGGATGAAACTTATGGGCGGATCCTGTCAGGCATCGATAAGGACCTCCAAGAATACGCTCATCGCCTTTTTCAGTGCCTCTGTGTCTCGATCCGCCCACTTCGCCTCGCAGAGCTGGCAGAGGCCCTCTCCATTCTATTCGTCACCGAACGTGAATCGGAGGATGGCATAGATTGGCGCTCCGAGGATTCCCAACAAGCTCTATTGTCGACCTGTTCAAGCATTGTCACCGTCGTCAATACCGATGGCTCTCCAGTCGTTCAATTTGCACATTTCTCGGTCAGAGAGTACCTCATGTCTGACCGCCTTGCCACGGCGGGTGAGCGTCACTCCCGCTATCATGTCCTCCCACATTCTTCCCACGCTATTCTTGCGCGAGCTTCCCTCGGCGCCTTACTCAGTCTGGACGACCAAGTTGAAAAGAGAGCAGTGGAAGAATATCATCCTCTTGCCATCTACGGGGCTCAGCACTGGGTAGGCCACGTCAAATTTGGGACCGTTTCGTCGGATATTCAGGATCTCATGGAGCGTCTCTTTGACCGAAACCGACCATACTTTGCAGCGTGGGTCTGGATATACGACTTTGATTTTCCTTTTGGAGGACAAATGACGACGACGCACCCAGAGGAACCAGAGGGATCTCGATTATACTATGCGGCGCTCTGCGGTTTTCCCAGCATCATAGTACACCTCGCCATGACCCACCCAGGCGATATCAATGGTAGTGGAGGTCAATACGTCACCCCCCTGAATGCTGCGCTTGCAAAAGGATATCTCGATGTTGCTCAGGCATTACTCGAGTGTGGCGTGGATGTGAATGCCCAGGATGACGACGGACTGTGTTCGTTACACTTCGCGTCTCTCAGCGGTAATTGCGATGTGGTGCAATGGTTACTCGCACATAAAGCAGACATCAATCTCGCCCCAAAAGACGGAACAGACCTGACATCGTTGTTCCTTGCGGCATTGTATGGTGTACCGGAGGTTTGCCGGCTGCTAGTGGAGAATGGGGCCCATATCGATGCGCAAGTTGAAGCTTCTGCGTCCCCATTGCAAATCGCATCAAGAGGCGGATATCTGGATATCGTGCTGTTTCTTCTCGACTGCGGTGCATCCCTAGATTACCGCGATTATGAAGGCCAAACTGCGTTAGCGACGGCGTCAAGATTTGGATGCACGGAGGTTGTGCGAATCTTAATCGAGAGGGGTGCCGACGTAGCTTGCCGTGATGACAATCAGTTTACACCATTGCACCTTGCATCAAAGAACGGGCATATCGATATCGTCCAGGACCTCCTTGATAATCGCGGTGATCCAAATTCTCAGGACGAAGATCTTCAGACTCCATTACATCTAGCATCGGGTGCAGGATACCTCGATATTGTCCAATTGCTGATCCAAGGCGGCTCAGTTCTTGACAGCACGGACCGCCACCAAGAAACGCCACTACACTTGGCGCTGCACAACGGAAAACTCGAAGTCGCGCGCTTCTTGATCGAGCATGGTGCGAATATCATCTTTGAAGATAGGGACGGCCACACTCCGTTACATCGCGCATCACTCCATAGACTCCTCGACGTCATGGAAATATTGCTCAAAGGTGGCGTGGACATCAATATCCGGAATTCAGACGAGAAGACTCCATTGCACCTGGCGTCGGGCGACGGGAAGTTAGACGTTGTTGTTTTCCTCATAGAGCGCGGAGCCGATGTAAACGTCGAGGATTTTGCGCTTTCGTCTCCACTTCATCATGCATCTGTCAATGGTCATCTCGATATTGCGGAGGCGCTAATTGAGCGCGGCGCAGACATCCACAAGCAAACCGGCGTCCACGAATTACCCTTACATCTCGCTTCGAGAGAGGGAAGACTTGGGGTCGTGCGTTTCCTCATCAGGTGTGGCTCAAATGTGGGCTCGAGAAATGTTGAGGGTCAGTCGTCCTTACACGCAGCGGCACGAGAGGGACACCTGGACGTTGTGGAGCTGTTACTGGAGTCGGGAGCGGACATCAACGTGCGGGATGGCAATGACGAATTGCCCTTAGACGTGGCGTCGCTTAACGGCAAGATCAAGGTCGCAAGGTTTCTAGCTGAACAGATGGGTTTGGCCCCACCAGGTGTAGTATCTCAGGACGGTGAAGATATAGATCAGCCGTTGCTTGAAGACGAAAACGGTGGAAGTCACCAACATACTCCCAATGACGGAGGCGAGATGACCCTGCAGGAAGCATCAGAGCGTGGACTCTTGACCGTCATTCAGTCTTTACTGGATCGCGGGATTGATGTCAATTCTCGGAACAAATACCGCCAAACCTCATTGCACGTTGCATCCGAAAATGGAATATTGGAGGTCGCACACCTACTGATTGATCGTGGGGCAGACGTGAATTGTCGCGACAAGAATGGTACAACTCCGCTACACTTGTCGTCTACATTCGGACACGTCGACATCGCTCGGTTGCTACTCGATCGTGGCGCCCATATCGACATAATATCGAACAATCGCCTCACTCCGTTACACCGCGCATCAGAACATGGCCAATTCGATGCCATGCAGCTGCTGATAGAACGAGGGGCCGATGTCAATGCGGTTGGCGATTACGGTTTTACTCCACTCCGAGTGGCAGTATTCGCTGACTCGGAAGATCGTCGATTCATACAATTACTGATGGCCCATGGTGCAACCTGAGTCCGGGATAAAAATGGTGTTGGATTTCCAATTCGTGCGTTATCCTTACACACCTTAACCGATTAGTACTGAGACAGGTTTTCCTTTTTAATCATCCATTTTGCGACATCGCATCAGTCAGCGTCCAGGACAAAGCATTGGTCTCGGAGAATCGCGAGACGGGAAAGTCTTTGACATCATCAACCTATGGTTTTGTCGTTATCAATACCGATATTCAATCCAGTGATTTTCCGTACATCTTTCCGTGAACCTTCTCACTTTGACTACATGCAATGTTTCATGATTCTCTCCGATCGTAAATACTTCCAACCCCCTCCTCTGTTCGACATATTTAGCATTCAAACAATCTCCGATTCTCTGCATTGATATGCTAAACGGCGTGAGATAATTGCTAATAACATCAGCGGTTGCAAACGACCTGTCAATTTGAGACTTAGAACATGATCCAGAATCGCAGCGACCTCTACACGAATTCAACCATTTAGACACTAGTTTTCATCAACGACAAGAGATAAAGAAGACAAGCGCCGATAACGACTTGCCAAGTAGCTTTCAGGATATCGAGTAGACCTGATTATGAAGATGAGAACACAGTGAAGCGAGCAACTAGGACTCGGAGGCGCTGAATGTTGCCCCACACCACGAGAAACAGAGCGCCACTTAGACGACCACGCATAACGGCATATATACAGTCAATTCTAATCCGTCTGTGAGTGCCCACAAGCGGGAGAAAGACGATAGCAGAAACAACGTAAGACGTCAAAATGCCAGAGGATGTCCTGGCCGTAGCTTATGCACGCCAACCGATGATACCGTTCTGAAACTCATGTGAACGCAATGTCATGGATTCGGCAACTTACACGGTATGAACGAGTGTTTTCATGAAAAACAGGTCGCAAGCAAACGGAAGAAGAAAATGGTAAGCGGATAGCGCGGCGCTTCCCGGACACAATATCTGCTGAGAGCTGGGCCAAAACACCTGTAGCTCAATTGGTGAAGTCGTTGCAGATATCAATGCCCAGAGCCGCTTGAGGAAAGCGGAAGCAAGATCCTTACACGAGGTGAGCTGGACGCACATCTTTACGCTTAGCCTCCCTGGTCGGTCGTGATTGAACCCAACCAGCTGCCGAGAATGCAAGCACACGGGAGGGTGGTCATCTATAAGCAGACACGCAAACCACACGTGGAGACACTAAGGTCTATTAGAACTGAATCGACAGGGGACCAGCGAGCTTGCGCAACATATCATTACAGAGGACCCCGAGCGTATACTTGCAACTTGAAAGGTTGAAAGGCAAGCCTTTCGTCCACGCTACTGTGATGGTAAGCCATTTCGGCTAGAAAGTGGATCGATTGTTGATTATAGGCAGGGAGGTGATATTGCTGGTGTATTCGACCACGTCAGAAAAGTTTGAAGTGCGAATGACCACTTGAGGAAACAATCAACTTTCACACACGCCGAGAAATCGATTGAATTAGCATTTATTGAACAACAAAAAGAAAAAGAAAATCTGGATATTCTCCTGGCAGTTACAGGAATCCCGTCATCATGCGCCAACGCCGCCCAGCCGCTCACGAGAAGCGCGATACCGCGCCTCGATCACATCCGCCGCCTATTTACGCGTGTCAAGGCTCTCCGCATCACGATGCTGTTCGCAGTTGGGCGATGGCTCGGGGGTGGGCGCGAGTGGTACGAGGAGATAGAGCGTGAAGTAATCCAATTTATGTGCAGGGGCGGAGGAAGGGAGAAAGGTCGCATGTATGCATACGGTATCTCAGGGAGAGAAAAGCAGCGCACCAAGGACAGGCCGTGGAGGTGACGTGAATGTCTTTTATCACCACCAGTGTTCTCCGAGCACGTCAGAGGATTTGGCGTGCGACCGATCACCGAGGAAGAGAAACAGGCTTTTGAAAAGACTCATATATCTCAAGGTACCACCAAGAGTAAAATGCCATCTCTGCAACGTGTTTGACCTAACAATTGTGGGATCGAAAGGGAAGAGGCGAAGCAGTGCGAATCGTGCGAGGACGTGGGACTCGGGGAGCGGCCTAGTGGGAATCGCATCATCCATCCCTGGTTGTCCGAAGATTCGGCTTGACGGTCAAAGCAGATAAAGGGGTTCCAGAAGGCCGTCATGCGTTAGGGTTGGATTCCGGGGTCCTGCTGGATCCGTACAACCAAGCAAGCACAAACAAGTTCCGGAGCTCTCGACTCGGACAAGATCGATGCAATTTCACCTGCCCCACTCAAGTGTTTCATACTCCCTAAACCCCCATCGACAAATAGCCTCCACTGCAGAAATCCCGCGGTTTCCTCGTCCTCTTTATTGCTCTATTACACTTATCGCGAGTGAAATCGAAGAATCCGTCTGGCTTATGGACCTGGAGTGTGCTACACCCCCGCGAGCGTCCATGGAAACTTGATCGTCGGTATACGCTGTAGATGTGCATATCATTCATTCTTGCTCGATCTCAAGATACTGACTATATTCTTAGGCCTGCGTCGACTGGGGCCCTCATCGATGCATCTTCTAATAGCGTGATTCGGCCATGGATGTTGTAGTAATATTCATGTTGACCACAACCGTAAGCTTCCTGCTCCCCGTTGTTTATCGTACGTTCAACAGCTTCACAGTCATGAGCGCGTCATATTATTACCCAAATTTCTTTCGGCATGTATTTCCCAGATTACCCAACCCTCGATAATCCATTTGAGGACACGATAGTGCGTCGCTTGCTTCTTGAGAGCCTCACTCCCGCTGATTTCTCCTCAGAATGGTGTATAAATATTACCTTCGTGTCGTCCCAGCAACCTATGTTGCCCCACGAATTGAGCCTTTACATACAAAATATAGCCTCACACACTACGAACGGCTTCTCAAACCTCATTTGGGCGTCCTGGGAATCTCCTTCAAGTTTGACGTCGAGCAGAGCATCGTCTCACCCTCATTCACCACATTTTCCCAATCCTTCATCTGGTGCGTCACCATCCTCCCATCCGCGTATCCTCACCATCTCATTTCCGTTCCATAGTTGTGTCGGTCTTATCGTATCTTAGGGCCTCCGCGCGACGGATCGCAAGATATCGGTCGTTGCAGGACCAGAGGACACAGGTGGAATCGCACCCCCCGATCTCGCCCGGAGCGGCCTACGCAACAATCGGACAGGCAGGGTCCTCCGCGGGCGAGGTATCGCCGTTCGCAGGCGTCCGGGCCGAGGGCCGATCGCCATACGGCTCGACTTACAGCGGCGTCTAGAGCTAAGCCAGCGCACCTGCGGGCTCCCTGATGCTTCCATACTCGCCCTACTCGCCCGCCACAGCCCCGCGCCCGCTCTCGGGGCTGTACGCCTTCTGGTGACACCGGGGGTTTCCCTGTCACACCGGCGGGGCCTGGGCTTTCCCTTGGCTTATCCGTTCCTGGCAGTGCCGTAGGCAGTAGTGGGATGCGCACGTTGCCGACGGCGGGTTCGCCAGGGCTCGGACCATCCTTCGGAAATTCTCGCCATAGGCCGCACTTGACGTTGAGTGGCCATGCAGCTCCGCATACACCGAGGAAGGTGGGGAATAAGGATGACTAGAGGTGTTGTGGTTGAGCTCATGTACGATGTTGTACGCTATCCGAGGTTGCCGTTCATGTCGCAAACCCGCCCAATTTTTTTTTCCTTTCTGTCCCTGCGTGGTGATATCACCTATTCTCTCCTCTCGTTGTACGTACTGTATTTTGGGCGGGGATGCTTTACGATCACCGTCATTGCGCGCGTCGATGGAATTGCAAATCAAAGTCTTCGTCAGATTCCTCAAGGGAGGATAAGCGTGGGAAAGCTCGCGTTCAACTCGCGACTCGCCGGACTCGATCATGATTGTGAAGTTCCGGCGAGTATTCACTCAACTCACGACCCTCAGACCTTCAATTACTCAGTGACCATTATTGACACCCATGGGACACGTCGAGCACTGAATCGGCTTGTTTAGGTGGGCGAAGTCACATGTCACATGATGACCTCTCACAGGAGGTTCACACCGATTCCCACCAATTACTGCATACAGCATTTGCTTTGTCGACGTTGTCACGGCTCTGTTTTCATCGGATATGCTACTGCCCTAAGTGACTCGCTCACGCGATCTCTGTTGAACCAGGCTCCACGCGTTCTACAGTGATGTCTGGAGCTATTGGTGCTCTCCCGTACTACCTCTACTTGTCTGCTACGAGTCAGCTTCCGCTCTCTGGCCGCACATCATCCAGCGGCGCCCGCCTGCAAGATCCCCAGCACACCGCAGGGGCTCGGGCTCTTCCCTTTCCTGTTCGTGAAAAGCAATGCTTGCGGTGGTGGGTTGCGCACACCGGGGACGCTTCGGGACTCGGTACACCCGTCGTCTTTAGCGATTTCCTCCCTCTTGAGTAGCTTTGTGACTTCGCCTATTCATAAGCCGAGAGACAATGACTAGGTCGAAGTGAGAGTCGAAGCTGAGCCACGTATGACTTTGTACTCGAAGCTAGTGAAACGTTCTCGCCGTTTCATTCCCCGCCAAAAAAGCAACTAGATTTCCTATCTGTCCTTATGTGGTGGAGAAGACATAGTATTTTTATTTCAGAGGCCGTAATCTTAGAAATAACGTATCTTGTTAACTGGTACGTTATTAGAGAAGAGCAAGTCTTTGCTATCATCGCAGTATCCGATTGTCATGCTGTGCACATGTATCCTGAAACCTGAGTAGAGGTGAAGCACTGAGGCAAGAGGGAAACCTTGCAGTCCACTTATTTTGCTGAATAGTGATGATAGTACGGTCGCCCGCGCCACCGTCGCTCTCGAGGATGACACTGCCACGCACACCGAGCTACGCAAACAGATATCCTATGCTTTGGGATAATACCTGCGATATTTTACCTTCGAAGTTGACGCGACATAATTATCGACTGCAAGGCGTTCTACTTGTCAGCAAGTATCATCCCAAAGGAACGAGCCATCTTGCTATGACTCGGAATGCCGTAGAAGAAGCTTGGGTACGCATTCGGGACGTTGTTGCTTTCCTCCAAGCGGGGGTGTTTGGACCTTACCAACCACCGCAAACCCTGGCAACTCTGAAGGTCGTGCCTGCCTGGTATATACGACATCAGTATCTCAGGTCTTCCGGACTAGCGTTCCGCCTGAGCAAGTCCCCGATCCGGTGTCTATCTTGCTATCTGCGGGAGGGACGTAGCACGGTGCCCAAAGTCTTGTACAGCTAACGCAGGCACGGTGGCGTGGTGTCATCACCGACTGGATAGCACCACCCTCCTGTTGAGCCTTTGAGTGATTTCTGCCAAGGCGTAGGTTGCGGTTAGCAGCGAGACAAAGTACGCTGACCTGGTAAGACTTTCTAAGAAGATCGACGGCTCGAGACACACGCGTTCCACTAACCTTCATCCAGCAGCCACGTGTCGCTGAGATAGGGGAGGACACCAGGTACTACACGAGTTAGCGAGTTCAAGCGAGTCTGGGTGCGGTGCGAAAAGCTTAGCAATCTGTTCCTTGTATACTAGGTGCACCCCAATTTATGCGGCATTAGTAGTAGACGATGTACTTAGAACGGGGGGGACCGCTGACTTCGACGAGGGTATCAAACAAAGCGTCCCCACGTTGGGGCGTGTAATTTGGAGGTAAATCTTGATTCAGCGGGAACGTGGCCCAGACTTTCTCAGTTTCTCAGGACAGCATTCCACGTATGCTTCACGTGCGTACTACTCCGACGAGGTGGGAAGGGCCTTGCCGGGGTGCGGAGCCGTAGTTCTAGTAGGAGCGCGGTGAGAGGAGCGGGCGGCAGCGCATTGTTGTTAGAGGAAATAGAGATGGGTCTACGGTACAATGAGCTTCAAATTGAGAGTTGAGAGGGCTAGGTCTCTGAAGCACCTTAATGCCGAAAGCCTGAGAACTGTCACGGTGAAACAACAAGTTGACAACAAGGGATGCAGAGCCTTGTGTGCTCAGCGACAGTGCCGAACTCTGGGGCGGAAATGTCATAATTCAGGGAGAAGAAATACCTCAAGGTCATCTTCCTAGGTATTGTTAACACCAGATGACGTTCGACTAGTATTTTCAAGTTAGCCCACAATTGATCAATTTGAAGAACACCCATCGGTCCGGTCTGGTCCGGTCTGACCGTATTGTTGAACTTGTTGTCTTGCTCCTTTTTATCCTTTTCTGACCTTTCTTGCCCAAGTTCTTCAATTGTCCTTTGTTTCTCTAGCGTTTATGCGGAATTGAAAATAAATAATGTGTAACCAGCTCATAGATGGTGCTGTGCCTCAAGCGCTCGTTTATGCTCGTGAGTGTCGCTATGCTGATTTGGAGTTCGGGGCCAAGCGATACACTCAAATGATTTCACATTACGTCCCCCCCAGGCTGGTTGCTGCACGGCCTCCGTGACCTCGTTTGCAATGGGTCTTTGTCGCCGCGACGTCTCGTACATCATTCACTATGCTGAAAGTACATGCGACAATTTCCGTGCCAACCTTGTGTCAGACGTCCGAGCCTGATTTGGGAACTTGTTTGGGAACAAAACGTGGGAATTTTCCCAGATCGAATGAACCTCCCAGACTCGCTGTACTATAATTCGGTCCCAGTAACACCTCGAGTTCTCAAATCTAGTTCTCACTAGCAGTTTCTCATATATATCGTACATCGACGCCAGTCAGATGTGTAGATTCCTGGATAGTCTCCTTGTATCACTGGGCTCGTCTCTGATGACCGTGACTGCACCCGTTCGTGGATCGGTTACGGCATTCATTTCAAACCTTGAATCAAGCGCTCTCCACGTCAATGGTTGTCCCGCGGTATTGTTTTTGAGTTGGTCCAAGACATTCGGTCTGGTGACTGCTCCAAAAGATGGCTTAGGTACTTCTACGCACTGACTGAGCGCTTGCGACGTTCCATACTTTCTCGACTCCCCTATCCCTCCCTCCAACGATGTCTAACACAGTCTCGGGCTTTCAGTCGATTCTCGATGCATTGGATGAATACATGAAACTGACTGGGATAAACCTCAAAGAAAATCCGTTCTCTGACAAGGTTTTCGGTTGTGGTTCCCCCGATTCCGTCCTTCAACTACTTCAAGAAAACGTGAAGGCATTCAAAGAGTATCGCGACAAAAATCGGAAGTTCATCGATTGCCTTAGCCCGGTGGTTCAATTCGTTCACGCCTTCTCTGACATTCTTGGTGAGGCAGCTGGACTGGTGAGCCACGAGCGACACTCCGTGTCTGTTTTCCTCACTGTTCTCGTTTTCCACAAGATCCCTTTCCAACCTGCAAAACTGATCTTCGTCGGAATCGACGTTCTCTTTACTGTACGTGTCTTCCTTATTCGCCAACCAAGTTAATCTGACATCCGAGTATTCTCAGGCGGTTGATGGAGTGAGCGCGAGCTATGATGAACTCCTTGAACTCTTTGAATGCATCGGAAACTTCCTCAAACGCCTCCATATTTATACTGAAATCTCCTTGGACCCTTTGATGAAGGATATAGTTGCGAAGATAATGGTCGAGTTGATTTCCATACTCGCCCTGTCAAAGAAGTATATCAACAGAGGACGTCTCAGTGAGCGGATCATTTTTTTTCAAGATGACGACCACTCTGAACGCGTCGCAGAACATTTTACAAAGAAATTACTAGGGGATAGTGAGATCGAACCCATACTGAAGAGATTGGATCGACTCACGCAGGAAGAGGCCCGCATGACCGCCGCGCAGACCTTGGCTATCGTTCAAAATCTTATGAACAATTTAAAGGTGGTCATTGATGGTGCGTGCAACGAACTGCCTAGATGCCGATCGTCTAATCGGGCTGTTGCCTGTGCAGGTGGTGAGGCGTCAACGAGCGCAATCCGACAGACTCTTGGTAAGTTCAAATCGTGTACGTGAATCATGTGTCTCGGTCTCATGCAGAACGCCAGTTACGATGCAGGGAGTAGCAAGCGAAATTAATCAAATGAAGCGTGTGTGATCTCGTCCAATGTCGGTGACCGCTGAGGTTGAAACCTCCTTCAGGTGATCAGTTCCAGAAGGATGCAAGGGGCTGGATCTCACCCCCAGATCCGTCTAAAAATCACGTTGACGCGCGCAGAAGCTTCCAAGGTGACTCTGCAGTTTGGTTTACGCGCGGCAGCACCTTCAATAAGTGGAGCGTTGCCGGCGGCCTCTTGTGGATCCATGGTAAACGTACGTGTTTCTCAACGCCATCTATCGTTTTTAGTCACTGAGGAATGTGACCGTAGCGGGATCGGGGAAGAGCGTCCTCTGGTATGTACATATATGACGCACTTCTTTCCTCTAGCCGCATATTGAAGCGTGTCATCTAGTTCAAGTATCATCGAAGAGGCCAAGGACCTACGCGACGCTGGACTAGGCTTAGTGGCTTACTACTATTTTGACTTTAGAGACACCGCAAAGCAGGACGTCCGTGGCTTGTTAACCTCCCTCGTTTCGCAACTCTCCGCCAGGTCGGATCTTTGCTACGATATCCTGTCCCACCTATATTCCCAGCACGATGCCGGATCACAGTTGCCAGATGATAAAGCGCTTGTTCAATGCCTGAAAGAAATGCTTGAGCTACCAGGGCAACCCCAAATTTATATTATCGTGGATGCTCTCGACGAATGTCCCAACTCAGGTGGGGTGCCATCTCCACGCGAACGCGTCCTGGACCTTATAGAGGACTTGGTCGAGTCACGTCTTCAAAATCTTTGCGTCTGCGTGACGAGCCGCCCCGAGACCGAGATCCAGGAAATTCTTTCGCCGTTAGCGTCTTCCTCCTTTTCTCTTCACGACGAAGATGGTCAAAGGCAGGATATCTTTGACTACGTTCGCTCTGTTGTTCAGTCAGATAGAAAAATGCGAAAATGGAGAGCACAAGATAAGGAATTGGTTATTGATACGCTCTCGCAGAGGGCTGACGGGATGTGAGTCGCCCCATTACTTATTTCGTCACTTGTTCTCATTTCGCTACAGGTTCCGATGGGTTTTCTGTCAGCTCGAAGCATTGCGCGGCTGCCATCCGATGACCCTTCGGAGTGCTCTTGACGACTTGCCTGAAACCTTGGATGCGACATACGAGCACGCATTGCGTAGAATAGAGAAGTCGAAACAAGAATACGCCCACAGCCTCTTTCAGTGCCTCGCGGTTTCTATCCGCCCACTTCACGTCGAAGAGCTCGCCGAGGTTCTTGCCGTCCTACTTGACACCGGAGGGGATTCAGAATATTACGACGACTGGCGTCCCGAGGATGCGCAGCAAGAGGTGTTGTCAACGTGTTCCAGTCTAGTCACAGTCGTGAATGTCGATGGCTCTTCGGTCGTCCAGTTTTCGCACTTCTCCGTGAAAGAATTCCTGATGTCCCCTCGCCTTGCCAATGCGAGAGAGCACCTCTCGCGCTATCACATCCTTCCCCATTCCGCCCACTCCGTCATTTCCAGAGCTTCCCTCAGTGTCCTACTCAACCTTGGTGACAACGTTGACAGAAGCGCCGTAGAAAATCATCCACTTGCCATCTACGCCGCTCGATACTGGGTTGACCACGCGAAATTAGAGGACGTATTGCCAAGCGTTCAGGATCTCATGGAACGCCTTTTTGATATAGAAAAGCCCCATTTCGCGACGTGGCTCTGGTTATACGACTTGGACCGACCTTGGGAAGGACACATGGCGTCAGTGCGGCCGTTGACGCCAAAGGCTACGCCATTATACTACGCCGCTCTATGCGGTTTCCGCAACCGTGTAGAGTACTACGCCAAAACACATCCGGGAGACGTCAACGCTAGTGGCGGGAGTTACGATACCCCGTTGCATGTTGCGTGTGCTAAAAGGGAGATTAACACTGCTCTCGCACTACTTGAGTATGGCGCGGATATAAATCTTTTCGACGACAGAGGCCGAAGTCCTTTGCACACGGCATCCCGCAGCGGTCGTGTTGACGTAGTACAGTTTCTACTCGACCATCAAGCGAATGTTGACATCGAGGAAGACGGCACACACTGGACTCCGTTGCATTTGGCGGTGCACAACGCGGAACTGGAAGTTTGCCGGCTACTGCTGAAACATGGGGCCGCCATTGACAAGACGAGTAAGGACCAACGAACGCCACTACACGAAGTGTCTAGTCACGGCAGTCCCGAAATCGCCCGCTTCTTAATCGAAAAAGGCGCGAACACCATGGCCAGAGACGATCGCGGTTGGACGCCGTTTCACAATGCATCACGACATGGGCATCTCGACCTCGTGGAGATTTTTATCAAAGATGGTGTGGACGTCAACGTGCTGAGCGCGGATGAGGAGACTCCCCTACACCTCGCATCGCGTCGCGGGAATTTCGAGGTGGCTCAGTACCTAATCAAGTGTGGAGCGGACGTGAACCACTTCGACGATCGAGGCTGGACCCCTCTCCACGGAGCCGCACGAAAAGGCCACCTCGACATCGTACGGCTTTTGCTCGACCTCGGTATTGGTGTCCAGGTCCGAAATCGGGATCAAGAGACTCCATTGATGCTGGCGTCAATCGGAGGACACGCAGAAGTATCACGCTTTCTGATCGAGCTTCAAGCCGATGTCATTTCTGCCGACGAAGAGGGCTGGACATCGCTACACTCAGCATCACGACATGGTCATGCCGATGTTGTGCAGCTCTTACTCGACTATGGAGCGGATGTGAATGTCCAGAAAGCGAATCTCTGGGCTCCGCTGCATCTCGCATCGGCTAATGGACATCTCGAAGTTGCAGATTTACTGCTCGAACGCGGCGCAGAAGTAGACATGAGGAACGAGGACCAGGAAACGCCATTGCACATGGCATCGGACGAGGGAGGACTCGAGGTCGCACGCATGTTAATCAATTGCGGATCAAATGTCAATGCACAAGACAACAGGGGCTGGACGCCGTCACATGCAGCAGCACGGATGGGACATCTCAACGTTGTGAAGCTGCTACTGGATTCCGGCGCGGACGTTGGTATACGGAATGGGAGCGACCAAACTGCCTTCGACATTGCCCTTGATAACGCAAAGTGCGACGTTGTAAACTTCCTAGCCAAGCATGAGGGGAATCTGGGTCCTCGACGCGGAGACTCCGGGTCCCAAAGCAGTCCTACTAGGACCGGAGAGCCGCATCTGCATCATGGCGTCGACTCGTCCGACGATGAAAACACTTCTTTGCATAGGGCCGTGGAGAAAGGGCGCACTCGTATGGTCCAGAGACTACTCGATCGCGGTGCAGACGTCAACGAACGGGACGATCGCCTCGAGACGCCGTTGTACATAGCATCGAGGGGCGGCGAGCTTGAGATCGCGAGGACACTAATCAAACACGGTGCGGATGTGGACTCTCGAGACGCCATTGGCTGGACCTCGCTGCACAAGGCAGCACGACATGGGCACGTCGACGTTGCGGGGTTACTACTCGACAACGGCGCTGACGTGGACGCCGTGCAGCGGAACTACCAGACGCCATTGCACATCGCGTCATTGAACGGATACCTCGATGTTGTGCAGTTCTTACACGGTCGGGGAGCCAATATACAATTACGGAACGCGTACCGCAGGACGCCATCTCAAGAAGCGTTCTCAGCAGGCTATCGTAATATCGCGCAGTGGTTGTCAGAGCATGGATCATAGCGTTGGTTCCGTATCATTACTACTATCATGTCACTACTGATTCCAATGTATTACCGCGTCCTTCCTGGCGGACATCATATCTGTGCCGTTACCGATAGATCTACTACTTATGTGACAGCTCAATAGGATAGCACCACTGCGGCGAAATGGTACAAATATGAAAATTCTTCCGGCGAGTGCAAGGGCGAGTCACAGCCTGAGTGCTGAGTTGGACCGCATCATCGCGCTTTCAGAATTTCGAGTTCACAGAATTCAATATACCGTTTCTTTTCCAGTACTTTGGTGGAGTTGGAGAACTTTCCCTTCCACCCATTGTGGGAATCGGATTCAGTTTCGAGAATCGTCGCGTAGGCGTCACGCCGCCGTCTCGTGTTGGCGACTTGGTTGGCGAGTTGTAATCGGCGTTACAAGTGAGGCCAAAAAGGTACCCTCTCCAATACCCAGGAGCGATTCCAGTAAGGCCTATACACTTCTAAGTCAGATCCGTCTGGATAGTTGTGCAGTGATGACTATGATATCGTTCTTCCGAATCGATGACTAAGCCGCTAAGTCTCAATCGAGCGCCCGACTAGCGTCTATCGAAATCGAAATCATTCACCGACCTGCCTCGAGGAGCCGGCGTGCGTCTTAGTGGCTGTCGCACTGTGAACCACTCCCGACATCCCACCTCTCTCTCCAGTATCATATACTTTATACCTACGAAAATCCCTCTCCTTCCAGTCAACAATGACCAACTTTCAATTGATTCTCGATGCATTGGATAAATATTCAGAGCAGACTGGGATTAATCTAAAAGAAAATCCGTTCGCTGACAAAGTCCTCGGCTGTGACTCCCCCGCATCCATACTTCTACTCCTCCAAGAGAACGTAAAAGAGTTCAAAAAGTATCGAGACAAAAATCGCAAGTTCATCGATTGCCTTAGCCCTGTAGTACAATTCGTTCACGTCTTCTCTGACATCCTTGGAGAGGCAGCTGGTCTGGTGAGCCACGAACAGCCTTCTCGTTCTCTAATTTTTTAGTCTTCTTCTCTCAGGTTCCATTCCAACCTGCAAAATTAATCTTCGTCGGTATCAGTGTCCTCTTCACCGTGCGTGTTTTCCTAGCTTTTGTATTAACCATTCCTCCCCTGAGATCCATTCATATCAGGCGGCCGAAGGAGTTAGCGCGAGCTACGACGCTCTGCTTGAACTGTTCGAATGCATCGGAAGCTTCCTGAAACGCCTCGAAATCTATATCAAGATCTCGTTGAACCCTTTAATGACGGAGATAATCGTAAAGATAATGGCAGAAATGGTTTCAATACTTTCCCAGGCTAAGAAACAGGTCAAGCAAGGGAGATTCAGTACGCATTCCCTTACCGTGTCTACACCAGGCTACTATCACTGAACTCATTACAGAACAATTCGCAAAGAAACTGTTGGGGGACAGCGAGATCGAAAAAATAATGCGAAGGTTGGACAGGCTCACCCAGGATGAGACCCACATGACGGAAGTAAACATCTTGGAGGTTGTCCACGGACTTATGAACAATATGAAGGTGGTGATGGAAGGTGAGTAGCGCACGTTAGTCGAGTTTGAGCTTCTGATCAAACTACTATGTGTGTAGGTGGCGAGGCATCGACCAGCGCAATCCGAAAAACTCTGAGTATGGTCAAATTTTGCGAGTTAATCATATAGCTCGCTCATTGACAAACTCTAGTTACAATGCAGGACGCGGTGAACGAAATGAACAAGATGAACCGTGTGTCGTCTCCTCCACTATGCGTGGATCCGAATGGTGAACTTGTTTTACAGGTGATCGTCTGAACGAGAACTCTAGGAGTTGGCTTTCGCCGCCAGACCCGTCTGAAAATCAAGTGACCGCAAGGAGAGATAATCACGATGGATCCGCGGTGTGGTTAACCCGAGGCGATACCTTTGAGAAGTGGAACGCCAACGGTTGCCTGCTGTGGATATATGGCAAACGTACGTGATTTGAATGCTCCCTCTCGCTCCCGGAACTGAAAGCAGCTCGTCACTGTAGCGGGATCGGGGAAGAGCATTCTGTGGTGGGTGCTAGATCTGTTTACTTTGCCAAACTCGACTAACATTCCTCGACAGTTCCACCATCATCGAGGAGGCCATGGCCTTACGCGACGCGGGATTGGGCTTGACCGCATTTTACTACTTCGACTTTAGAAATACTGCAAAGCAAGACGTCCGCGGTTTGATGTCGTCCCTTCTTGTACAACTCTGCGCTAAGTCGAATCCTTGCTACGAAATCCTTCTCAGCCTTTATTCCACCTACGATAACGGATCACGTTCACCCGATGACAAAGCGCTTGTCAAATGCCTGAAGGAAATGTTGGCGCTCCCAGACCAACCGGTATTTTATCTCATCGTTGATGCCCTCGATGAGTGCCCCAATACCTCCGGCGTAGTGTCACAGCGCGAGCGGGTCCTCAACCTCATAGAGGACCTTGTCGAGCTTGAGATCGAAAATCTTCGTATCTGCGTCACTAGCCGCCCTGAGGCCGATATCCTGGACGCTCTTCTCCCTTTGGCATCTCACACCGTTTCACTTCATGACGAAGATGGCCAAAAGCACGACATCAATAACTATATCACTTCTGTTGTCCGGTCCGACCGAAAGATGCGAAAATGGAGAGCGGAAGATAAAATGTTGGTCATCGATACACTCTCGCAGAGGGCCGACGGGATGTAAGTGATCGCCGTTATCTTATTTTGTTAATGGTTCTCATTTCACTACAGGTTCCGATGGGTCTTCTGTCAACTCGAAACGTTGCGTGAATGTTATCCCCAGGCGCTTCGGCGTACCCTTGACAAGCTACCTGAAACCTTGGACGCAACATACGAGCGCACCTTGCTGGGAATAGAGAAGACGAAACGGGAATACGCCTACCGCCTCTTTCAGTGCCTCATGGTCTCTATCCGCCCGCTTCGGGTCGAAGAGCTTGCCGAGGTTCTCGCCGTTCTACTCGACATCGACGAGAACTCAGAATATCACGTCAACTGGCGCCCCGAAGACTCACAACAATCGGTGCTGTCAACATGTTCCAGTCTAATCACGGTCGCAAATGTCGACGGCTCATCGGTCGTCCAATTTTCGCACTTCTCCGTGAAAGAGTTCTTAATGTCTTCTCGCATTTCAAACACGGAGGAGACTCTCTCTCGCTATCACATCCTACCTCACTCCTCCCACAACGTTATCGCCCGAGCTTCGCTCAGTGTCTTGCTCAGTCTGGGTGACCAAGTTGACAGAAGCGTCGTAGAAAATCATCCACTCGCACTCTACGCCTCCCGATACTGGGTCGACCATGCTAAATTCGAAGGCGTGTCATCGGGTGTCCAGGATCTAATTGAACGACTCTTTGATCCAGAGAGGCCACACTTCGCGACGTGGGTCTGGCTCTACGATAACGACCGCCCTTGGGAAGGACACATGGCGACAGCGCGCCCAACACAACCAATGGCAGCGCCATTATACTACGCCTCACTCTGTGGTTTCCGCAGCCTCGTAAAATACCTTGCCACAACAAATCCAGGGGACGTGGACGCTAGAGCCGGATGTTACGGCACCGCGCTGCATGCTGCGATTGCCAAAAGAGAAGTTCCCACTGCTCTAGAATTACTTCAGCACGGCGCGGACAAATATGTGCTCGACAGCCGGGGCGAAAGTCCTTTGCACAATGCGTCACAACGCGGGCATCTCGACCTCGTGGAGATATTACTTGGAGGTGGTGTGGACGTCAATTTGCGAAATTTTGTGGACGAGACGCCCTTAGCTGTCGCGTTGTTTCGCGGGAACATCGAGGTTGCTCACTTCCTGATCGAGCGCGGAGCGGATATACACTGCCTCAATCAGCAAGGCTGGACTCCTCTCCACACAGCGGCACGACATGGCCACCTTGACATTGTGCGGCTTTTACTCAACCTCGATATCAGTGTTCAGGTCAGAAGTAGGGCTCAAGACACCCCATTGATTCTAGCGTCAGACGGCGGTTACGTGGAGGTATTGCGCCTTCTGATCGAGCATCAAGCCGACGTTACTTCCGCCGACGATGAAGGCTGGACATCGCTACACTCAGCATCACGACATGGTCATGTCGATGTCGCGCAGCTCTTGCTTGACCATGGGGCAGATGTAAATGTTCAGAAAGCGGATCTCTGGTCTCCACTCCATCTCGCATCAGCTCATGCACATCTCAACGTTGCGGAATTGCTACTCGAACGCGGTGCAAAAGTCGACGTGCGGACTGAGGACCAGAAGACACCGTTGGACCTAGCTTCGGGCAATGGGAACTACGAGGTTGCGCACTTGTTAATCAACCGCGGATCAAATGTCAATTCACAGGACACCCGGGGCTGGACACCGTTACATTCAGCAGCACGAAATGGACACCTTGACGTTGTGAAGCTGCTACTCGATTCCGGCGCGGATATTGGCTTGCGGAATCGCAGCGACGAAACTGCCTTTGATCTTGCTCGTGATAACGGGAAGCGCAACGTTGTCAACTTCCTAACCAAACGCGATGTGAATATAGGTAGTAGACTCGGAGACTCGGAGCTCTCAACGCCATTAGACAAGTCATTGGATACTGGGTCGCAAATCAATTTTCCCACGATCTCGATCATGGAGCCGCAACCGTCCTGCGATGTTGATGAGGAAGAGACTGACGACGAGCAGGGTACTTCGTTGCACAGCGCACTGGAAAACGATAAAGTTGGCGCGATCAAGAGACTACTTGACCGCGGCGCAGACGCTAACGAACGGGACGAATACCTCCGGACTCCCTTGTACGCGGCTTCGAAGGCTGGGAAACTCGAAATCGCGAGGACATTGATCAACTATGGTGCGGACGTGAACTGTCGAAACATCTTTGGCTGGACTCCTTTGCACACGGCAGCACAAGCTGGGCAAACTGATGTCGCGCGGTTGCTGCTCGACAATGGCGCAGACGTGAACGCCACACAGCGGAACCACCAAACCCCGTTGCACCTCGCGTCATTGAACGGAAACCTCCCCGTTGTACTGTTGCTACTCGAAGGGGGAGCGAATGTGCAGGTTCGGAATGCACACGGCAAGACACCATCTCAAGAGGCGTCAAGCAGAGGATATCGGGAGATTGTGAGGTCGTTGTCAGATTATGGCACGTAGGGGTTCAGCGAGCGTGTGATGAATCGGACGATGTCTCAGTGCTGTTCAAATGTACTACCTTGTTACTGTTCCGACACAATATTATCACTGTACTTGTAACCAATCTATGACAAATTGCTGAGCGTGGCTCTTGACGTGGCTAGCGGATGAATGAAACGTGTACTGGTTCCTTGACTGGAACTGGGCGAGAATTTGAGCTTTACACCCAGGCGCTCTTTCAAGCGCCACGGCTGCACCGACGACGATATTTCGGATCAGCCGCAATAGTTGAGATAAGGAGGCTGGCGACAAGGTATCAAAGGCCTGCATCCGCAAAGAGCGAAGTTCAAGTTGCGCTGGCTGGATCCGGCCCGGGCCAATTGGATTGGCCGAAACTTGGCGGAGGCGCCCCTTGGCGTCAATGTACACCGCGAACTTGAGCGAACTTGAAAGTTGAGACCCACATGTCGAGCACTTTCTTTTTTTTTTTTTTTGAACTCATGTCGAGCACTTAGTTGAGTACACAAACACGTGGGTTTCTTTCAACTTGTACGTACGGTACCTTTTGCACCGTCACCACCGCTGAGATCAAAGGCCACGGAAATTGGGTCCATCCTCTAATACTGCCTGCACACTGCATTTACTGATAACCTCAGCCTTGCAAGCTTCAAGCTTTGATCAGTTCGCGGGAACAGCGTCGATCAATCAATTTTAAATATTCGTACAACAACAAATTTGAACAAGAAAATGTGTGGGGTATTCTCTTGGCAGCCACCTCTGAATCATCACGCGCCCACGCCACCCAACCGCTCCCTTGAAGCGCGATACCGCGCCGCAAGCGCGTCCGCCGCCTCTTTACGCGTATCGAGACTCTCCGCATCACGATACTGTTCGCGCCCGCGCGGTGGCTCGGGGCCTTGTGGCTGTGACTGGATCGCCACCGGTCCGGCGCTTTCGGGGGGTCCTGTGCGTCTGCCGCCCGAGGACGTCGCTAGAGAACAATGGGCGTGAGTTTAGCGGGACAGGTCATCAACCAAATGATGGGACGTACTGTCGCCGGGAGGGGGGTAGTTCTTCGTTGCGTAGTCGGAGTATAGTGCATAGGTCTCTCGTTGGCGGGAGGGCATTATGTCGTTGATGGCTAGTGGGCGTGGTCAGTGCCGTGTGCGAGAGGAGGGATGGGATAGGATGTACGTACAGGGGTTAACGAGGGAGCCTTTATAACCGGAGCTTGCATATTCGTCGCTCATGTTCATGTTCGTCGTGCTGGTTGGCTGAGGGGGTGTGCAGTGATGGGGGTGTATGAGTAGAAAGTAAGTTAGGCTCTACGGGAAGGACCTTGGAGAATTTATTGGATGGAAGGCAGATCAGGTGGTGGTAATTTATGCGGACACATGATGCGCGCGTTTGTCATTCGACAACTTGCATATGATTCTTTCGCGCGTTTGGAGACCGCCATACATACGTCTCTATACGTAAATTTCACTACAACGCCAGCAGCACGGCCAGGCCCCGATGATGTGCTCCCTCCTGCGGCGTTTGCACCGCGCCTTTCCTTTGTGCCATCAGCCCAATTTTTCCTTTTCCCTCGACTCCACTGCCTTCCATTCCCTTTCGAATTAACTCATGTACGGCGATACAGTGTAGCGCTCTGCGATCGTACCTCGCCGGGGACTACCGGTCTGAGACATCACCGAGGATCCGGCGCTCACATCGTTCCGAACCGAAGAAAGAAAAGCGATGTGCTGGCTACCTTTGTCTCTAAGCCTTATTATGTACGTTCTCATCGCCTGCCTCCACCATCGGATATGGTGTAACGGCTAACATTGCCGCCTCTCACGCGGCAGCTCGGGGTTCGATTCCCCGTATCCGAATACTTTTGTTATTTTTGGCTGTCATCACTGCCACGATTCGAGTTGCATTGATAGGCTATACGAATGCTGGGATCTGTCCCGGTGGAGTTCCGCCCTCCGGCTACCGGATGGAGAAACGCGGCGAACGAGAAAGTCTGCTTGATGGGGATCACCCAGTGTTCGTCCAGCCCCATTTACTCATAACATGAAATATAGAATGTGTTGCGCGCCAACTCCAATTACCGTCACGCCCAGGAGTACAGATGACGCAGGGGTTACAAGGAATGAAAATATATGGATAGCAAGGAGTATATTATCTCGAGTCTAGTATCGCATGGCTTGCTGCGCACCGCCTACTCCTCCTTCTTGGCGCCAATGCGTTTTTCTGCCTCTTCGATGGCCGCCTTGTCCGTCTGCGGTTCCGCAGCGGCTGTGCAGAGTGATGAATGAAATGATGTAGAAATTGATGGAGTAAATACGCACCACCGAACATGCCACCTGCACCTTTGAATGGCCGCTTGAGGTCGCCTTCCGGGGCCTGTCCGAGAATGTGGATTTTGATGGTCTTGGCTTCATAGAGAGACTTGAAGGCCATGATACCCTGCACGAAGAGAGGCTGGGCATATCCGAGGTATAAGTGGAGGAAGGCCATCATGGCAAGGCCGGTGAAGACACCCTTGATCTATAGGGGGGTTAGTCTCAATAGATCAATACGTGTAGTCTAACGCCACGTACGAGCTTCGACGTCTCAGAGAGGTCGTAGTCCCGCACTGTAGTCGTCACTAGCTTGCCAGGCTCTTGCGACTATAGGTGAAACAAGGTACGTGTCAGACGGTGACAGAGTGAATTTGTTTCGCGTTACCATTGGGCCTGCGGGCTCCACTGAGAGAGAATATGTGTCAGAGTTCGAAAAATAGCGTGTCAAGGGTTAATGCGCACCATATTTGAGCATCGTCTGGTCATTCTTCGCCTTGATCTGACGAGGCGCGTGAGATGACGTGTCGACTGGCGAGAAAATTGTCGTACCTTAGTAGACGTGTAGTAATACGCGCCAAGAGCGATGGTTTGGCTCGCGACGTAGACTATCCGGACGTAGTTGAGGACCTCTGGGTTGTCGAATGGGATCTTTCGGGCGACTGGGAGACGACACGGTCACTAAATTTTTTTTTGGTTGAACGAGGGAAGAGAAATACGTTGCATGACACCGAGAGAAATTGCGAGGTTTTGCATTGGGCCGTTCATGTTTGCAACTCGGAGCCGGACGGAGTGGATGAGAGGTGTTGATGACGAGGAAGGCAAGGACTTGTCAGTGGTCCAGGTGGCAGTTGCAACTGGGGTCCCTGGTGTCTGGGGTCGCGTGACGTCAAGGATCACCGAACTCGCCGCGTCCGACGCGTTTGGAGCCACACGCCATAAGAGGAGTCAGCGTCGCCCCTTTGTCCCTCTCCAAGAACCACCAACATGAACGAGACTGCTTCGATATCCAGAGCGACTTCTATCTCCCGCGCTAGCAAGCAGGGCTCAACCGCCTCCCGCTCGCAGTCGCTCATCAAGAAGAACATCGCTCCTCAGGACCTCCGCCCCTCGGATGTCCTTATCGAGCGTTTCGTCGCTTGGAAGGCAATCGTGAAACAGCTCGTAGCGTACTTTGAGGTGACAGGAGTATTGCAACTCCCAAATTCATCAATCTCATATGTCGATGTAGGGTGTTGCGGACATCGAGAACAACACCGCTAAGGAAATGACGAAGCTCGCGGCCGTTATACAAGTGCCATTCCGCTCTGCCAATCAATTCCTTGGCGAGGATGGGCTTCAGGTGCGGGGACTTTCACTTCTAGCAGTCACTGACCTTCATTCAACTCACGCGAATCCCAGGACGTCTACTACGGCATACGAGACAAGACTCGTGTAATTGCGGATCAGCACGCCAACTTGGGCCGTACCATCGATGGCTCTATTGTGCAGCACCTGCAGAAACTGCGCGTAGAGATAAAGGCCCACATCAAGGTCCGCGTCTACTGCACTTCCGATGATCGTTCCTGTATTAACGTTACACCTCTCAGAACGTCCAGAACGATACTGGACGACTCGCCACGAGTGTCGCGAAAGAGCGTGAACTATCAGCGCGTTTTGTCGCAGAACTCACCAACGATATCTCCACTTTCAAGAACACGCCACTCCAAGTTACCGCCAAGACCGACCCGTGCGTATATTTGACCCCTTTTCCGTGCCATTCACCTAACTCCCAGCAAGCTATGTTGCCAACCTTACTGTCATTCGTCAGCTGCACAAACAGGTCAACGAGGAAAATGCACTCCAAAAATCGATTATCATCATGCAGCAGAATTCGGCCCACTTTGAGGAGGGAATCGTCCGCGCCATCCAGTCTGCCTGGCAGACATTTGACGAGTGGCAGTCTCGCATGTCCGCTTCTGTCCAGGACACATGGCGTTTGCTCGGCACACACATGGCTTCAATCCCCCCTGATCAAGAATGGATCTCGTTCTCTGCTCGCTCTGACCACCTCCTCGATCCCGAGACGCCTCTGCGCAATCCTGAGGCGATCAAGTACCCAAGCAAGGAAGACCCGTGCGTGATCCCAGTACACACAGGCTATCTCGAACGGAAGAAGCGCTTCACACGCACGTACCGCGAGTCCTACTTCGTGCTAACACCCTCCGGCTTCCTACACGAATACAGCTCGTCCGACCCAGCGCAAGCCAGCTCGCCCCTCTTCTCGCTTTTCCTGCCCCTATGCACGCTCGGCCCCGCCGCAAACACCAGCGCCAAGTCACACAAATTCCACATCGAGGGGCGCAAAGACGGCGCGGGCTCGATCAAGACGGGTTCTCTGCGCCTCGGACGCCCCGGACAGCACGCATGGAGTTTCCGCGCGCGCTCGCACGAGGACATGATGGAATGGTGGAACGACGTACGCATGCTATGCGCGCGGTACCTCGTCGCGAGCGACGCGCTCGAACGCTCGGGACCTGTCGCGGCTGCCGTACGCGCGGTCGGGTACGCATCGGAGGAAGAGGAAGAGGGCGAGGATGAAGGCAGCAGTGTCGATGAAGAACACCACGCCAACGGCGTGGAAGATGAAGAAGAGGAGCTTCCTCCCGGCGCGTACCGCGATATGGACCACGATGGTGGTGAAGAAGACACCGAGCCGCCGTCGTACCGCGGACATCCTGATCTCTCCCAGCCAGGCTACCTTGTGCGTCGCGTCCCTGAGACACTGATACTTCATTAACGACACTTTTTGACGCAGAATGATAAAAAGCCACGCGGTACACCATCGCCTGATAACGCCGGCGCGAACGTCTCGCGCCGCCCGAGCCAGCGACAGCAGGAAAAGTCGCCTGAGAGCAGCCCGCCGCATGCTGGCCCTGACGCATCTACGTCTGCGCATGCGGACGCGGAGGACGAGACGGATGGGGCCGGGCCGGCTGAAGATTCGGGTGCGGGTGCTGGTGGTGCGGGTGCGGACAGTCGGTTCCGCGAGAGTCTGTGAAGTGATTGAATCGTATTGGTATTGTTATGTTTCTGTTTTTCTGTACTCTCGCTGTCACGTTCTCTACTTGGCGCTCGGTTTAGAGACGCCAGGCTTTTTGGTTTAGTTGACCTCGTGTTGGCTGTGTAAGGTGTACATTGACTTGTGATTCTCGGTATCGTGTCTTTGTCTTTTTTAGCTCGTAGCGCGCTGTCCTGTTTTGGTAGAGTTCTTCGGCCTTGATCCCATCTTGTTTCATCTCGATTTTTTTTTTCGTGCCATGTACTGTACGACAAACGCTTCTTCCCTATCTATTGCCAATAGCCGCATCGGTCCTTGACCCGATAACGGCGTACTTAGGATCACCAGAGCGCCACAAGATGCGCAGCAAGACCCAGACGGAGCCAAGTATATTTCACGTGAATAAGGAGTTAGATTGGCGCGGGAGAAGCACCGCGATCGTACGTACGCAGAAAAATTCTGACGAAAGGGAGGGAAGCAGGGGAGGTAACAGGTAAAGAAGTACTTCGATATCGCATCCCTGCCCAAGTTTAGCAAACCCGGGCGCTTTGGGAGAGAAAAGCCGCGCTCAAAAAATTCGTCAGTGATGGGCGCCGCGAAGGGTACCCTATCGTGTATACCAAAAATATGGTTCATTTCCCGAGCTAGAGCAAAAAAAAAGGTCAAACGGGCACGAGAACGCAGTGGACTCACGCCCAACTCATGCGCACGAGCAAGGGTCTTAAGAACATCTGTGTGGACAGTATTCCCCCCGAATCAGCGCACGAACGCAGAACTCATGAGCGAGTTGCTGGTCCATGAGCTGAGAGCAAGTATCGTCGCGTGTCGCGTGGGCGTCGAGAGTCGAGAGGAACACGGGTGTGACACGTGGAAAGACGTCGCGGACTGTGAGGGAGGCCACAGTGAGCTGACGAGTCGTAGGTTTCCTTACCATGGGGATCCTGGAGGGATGCTAATGGTAGAAACACGTCGAGACAGAGGACGGAAGCTATTATGACTCTAGGGTAGTACCGAGGTCGAAACACCCGGTCACCAGCCACCTAGTCACCAATCAAACTTCGCTTCAAGTTCTAGTTAGCGATCTCGAAAATCTCAATCGTACAAGCGGGAATGATGTCATGTTTTGAACTACCTCTCTTGCCAGTGCCCCCGATTCAAGTTGTTGAAGAGAAAACACGTTTACGTCATCAGGTCCAAGATCGACTCGGAGTCCAAAATAACATATACTATCTAATCTACAACGCAGTATCGATCTTTTGTTCGTCAAATACCTATACTACCCACCCACATCGTATTCTGACAACAACCGCGCAATCTCTTGGTCTCCGGACTGTAGTGCACGTTCAAGTTCAGAAGGTGTTAACCCATACACATCCCGTATTCGCACATTTGCTCCCCGCACAAGGAGCGACCGCACAATTTCGAGGAAACCATTGGCCGACGCGATATGCAATGCGGTATAACCCTCCCGCTCCGTGGCGTGTATATCAGCACCTTTATAAAGCAACAACTCCACAATGTCGACGTGCCGATTTCGTGCTGCCGTGTGCAACGGGGTCCAACCAACGAAGTCTCGAGAGTTTACATCAGCTCCGTACTCAATTAATGTCTTCGCAATCGCGAGTTCCCCATGCCGCGATGCTACGTCCAATGGGGTCTGGAGTAGCTCGTTCCGTGCGTTGACATCTGCACCACGATCAAGTAGTCTCCGGACTACGCCAATGCGTCCATTGGCTGATGAGCTATGCAACGAGTCACTCTCCTCATCATCAGATGACTTGCCACCGTCCATATGCTGTGCCGCAATCTCATTGGGGAGACTTTCTTGCGACCCTGCTTCGCTAACAATATTGAGGCCAGATACATCCCCTGATCGCCTTGCTAGGAAGATAGCAACATCGTGCTTGCCGTTTTCTCGGGCAAGATCAAAGGGTGACATTTCCCTGTTATTCCGCATGTCGATGTCCGCGCCAGAATCAAGGAGAAGCTCCACGAGATTCAGATGTCCATTCCATGCCGCTGAGTGTGATGGAGTCCAGCCATGGTCGTCTCGTGAATTGACATTTGAGTCGCACTCGACTAGGAGGCGTGCAACCTCGAGCTGCCCACTCTCCGAGGCAAGCTCTAAGGGAGTCTCCTGAGACTTGTTCCGCACATTAACTTCTGCGCCGCGCTCGATTAGCAATTCCGCAACTTTGAGATGTCCACCATGCGATGCAAGATGGAGTGGAGCCTGGAGGTCAGCATTCTGGGCATTTACATCCGCCCCATTGTCAAGTAGGAGTTGCACGACATCGTCATTACCAAATTGTGATGCGGAGTGTAGAGATGTCCAACCTCTATCGTCGCAGGAATTCACGTCGGCTTGATGTTCAATAAGAAACCGCGATACTTCTAAATGTCCGCCGAATGACGACAGGATCAATGGAGTATCTTGAGCCACATTTCTGATCTGGACATTAATACCATGGTCTAGCAACAACGTCACAATATCGAGATGGCCATTTCGTGCCGCCGCATGAAGAGGGTTCCAGCCTAGCTTATTGCAGTAGTTCACATCCGCACCATGCTTCATCAGGAAGCGAACGACCTCCATGTTGCCATGACCTGACGCAAGGAGTAAGGGTGTCTCCCCGTTTACGTTTGGCAGGTTGATGACCACACCCCCCTCAATCAATACCTCTATAAGGTCGAGATTCCGATGCTGTGATGCTTTGTGCAATGGTATCTCCCCACCATTATCTTTGGCCGTAGTGTTTGCACCCTGCTCAATCAAGAAGCGAACGATTTCGAGATTCCCGAAACGGGACGCTATGTGCAGCGCTGTCTGTTGATCCGCATTCTTCTTGTCAAGTGCTGCACCATGTCGGACTAGCAATTGGACGGTCTCGAGGTGTCCTGCTGATGCTAAATGCAATGAAGTCCAAAGATCTTCTTTGTGATCATCTATAGAAGCACCGTGGGCAAGTAATGCCTGGACAATTCCTAAATGTCCATGGCGGGACCCAACATGCAATGCTGTCCACCCATCTATTGCTTTGGATGCTACATCTGCTCCATGCTTCAGGAGTAGTTGACAAATATCGACTGCGCCATCCCGGGCCACCTTATGCAACGGGGTGTCGCGCTCGCGGCCTGTCTGGTTAACATCTGCTCGATGTTCAAGTAAAAATTCCACCACAGCTCGATGACCTGCACCTGCTGCCCTGCACAATGAACCAACGCCCATGCGATCCACGGCGTTCACGTCTGCGCCTTTCTGAAGTAAGGCCCAAGCAATTCCAAGCTCTTCTCTAGCAAGTGCAGCATTTAACGCGGTGCCATGATCACCGCCCACAGCATTCACATCCATCTGATGGGCAATGGTGAGGTGTTCCATGAGGTTGTGGAAACCACAGAGTGCAGCATAATATAATGGCTTTGCCTCTGGTTGTGTCGGTCGCACAGTTGGCATGAACCCTTTCCAGGGACAATCAACGTCATATATCCAGACCCATGTCGTGAAGAAGGGCCTGTCTGGGTCAAATAGACGTTCCATCAGCTCCTGGATACCTGACGACACGCCTTCGACTTTAGCATGGTCAACCCAGTACCGGGCAGCATAGATTGCGAATGGTCGTTGTTCTACTGCGCTTTTGTCGACATCGTCACCAAAACTGAGAAGGACACTGAGGGAAGCTTGGGAGATAAAGACGTGGGCGGAATATGGGACTATGTGATAGAAAGAAAGGTGCCCTTCTGCATTGGCAAGACGAGACGACATCAGGAATTCTTTCACGGAGAAGTGTGAAAACTGCACGACCGGCAATCCATCAACATTGACGATAGTGATGAGACTGGAACAAGCTGAAAATACAGCATGACGTGCATCCTCGGGCCGCCAGTCGGACTGATATTCTGAATCGTCGCCGTCGTCAAGTCGAATGGCCAATATTTCTGCAAGCTCTTCAATGCGAAGAGGGCGAATGGAGACTGCGAGGCATTGCAAAAGGCGGTAGGTATATCCTCGCTTCGCATTCTCGATGCCTAGCAAGATCCGCTCGTATGTGGTGTCCAATGTTTTAGGCAATTCCTCGAGAACGCGTCGTAATGCCGGAGGAAAACAGCTGCGCAATACCTCAATTTGGCAGAACACCCATCGGAACCTGGGATGAAATCAAAAATTAGTCGCAATACAGTAATACCGATTTCTTACATTCCATCAGCCCTCTGAGTGAGTGCATCGATGACAAGCTGTCTATCTTCCGCTCTCCATTTTCGCATCTTTCTATCCGACCGGACAGCAGAATTGATGTAGCCTATGATATCTTGCTTTTGTCCGTCTTCGTCGTGAAGAGAAACTGAATGGGACACCAGTGGCCCAAGCACCTCTTGGATATCGGCCTCGGGGCGGCTCATGACACAGATCCGAAGATTTGAAAGGTGTGATTCGACGAGGTCCAGTACGAGATCAAGTACGAGTTCGCGTGGGGAAGGAGCCCCAGACGTTTCGGGACACTCGTCGAGAGCGTCGATGACAATATATATTGGAGGTAGGCCTGAGAGTTCGAGCATATCCTTCAGACATTGGGTGAGCGAGTCATCGTCGGGCAAGCGCAGTCCGACATTGTGCTTAGAATATAGGTCAGAAAGGACATCGTGGCAGAGGTCTGACATAGCACAGAGTTGGACAACGAGGGAGGATAGCAAGCCACGGACGTCCTGCTTCGCGGCATCTCTAAAGTCGAAGTAATAATAGGCCACCAAGCCTAGTCCCTCGTTGCTCAGTGCAGTGGCCCGTTCAATGATGCTGGAACTGGTGGACAGGTTAAGACAATTGAGTTAGACGGAGGCACGTATGTTCCACCTACCATAGGATGCTCTTCCCCGATCCCGCTACAGTCACAAAGTTGCCATCAGTGACAGAAAAGCAAAGGAAGACATGGTTCAGAAACACCCACGTTTACCATGGATCCACAGTAGACCGCCCGTCAGATCCCAGTCCTTGAAAGTGCAGCCTTGAGTAAACCACACGGCAGATTCACCAGAATGGATTCTGCGTGCAATGACATGGTTTTTAGACGGGTCCGGAGGTGAGATCCAACCTCTGGCATCCTTTTGCAACTGGTCGCCTGAGGGAGCGGTTCACCATCCAGTGTGCAAAGAGTGGAAGATGCGACGTACGCTTCATTTTGTTAATCTCGTTCGCCACCTCTTGCATGGTAACTGGGATGCTCTATGAGACCAGGGGGCACCCGTTTGTGTAAGAAGTAGAACGTACTCAGAGTCTGTCGGATTGCACTCGTTGAGGCCTCGCCACCTAATAACTTATTTATATTAGATGCTTTGAATTTGCCATTCAGCGCTACCCACCGTCTATAACCACTTTCACATGGTCCAACAGACCGTGAACGATAACCAATGTCTGTGCCACGGTCATGCGGGCCTCTTCCTGCGTGAGTCGATCCAGTCTCTTCAGGATCGTCTCGATCTCACTATCTCCCAGCAACTTCTTCGCGAATTGCTCTGTAACACGTTCAAAGGTGGTCGCCACGATTATAGAACAATCCTTCTTACTGAGTCGTCCTCTGCCAATCTGTTTCTTCGCTACGGCGAGTATCGAAATCAACTCTATCATTATCTTCGCGACGATATCCGTCATCAGAGGGTCCAAAGCGATCTCGGAGTAAATATTGAGACGATTGAGGAAGTTGCCGAGGCATTCAAATAGTTCGAGGAGAGCGTCATAGCTCGCGCTTACTCCGTCAGCAGCCTAAGATCATCCGAACATCAGATCGACTCAGCCGACGAACTTGAAGAAGCATGGCACGTACAGTGAAGATTACATCTATTCCGACGAAGACGAGTTTAGCAGGTTGGAACGGTATCTTTTGGTCAAAGAGTAAAAAAATCAATAGCGAAATGAGAGATCGCGACGTACCAGGCCAGCCGCCTCACCAAGAATTCCAGAGAAAGCGTGAACGAATTGTACTACCGGGCTAATGCATTTGATGAACTTGCGATTGTTGTCCCGATAGTCCTTGAACGCTTTCAAGTTTTCCTGAAGGAGGAGGAGGACGGCGCCGGGAGAGTCACAGCCCTTGACCTTTTCGGCAAACGGATTTTCCTTTAGACTTATGCCAGTCTGATCGGTATATCTATCAACGGCGTCGAGAATCGATTGAATGTTCGACATTGTTCGATAGAATAAGAGAGATGAAGTATTCGAGTTCGGGGGGACGCTTCGGTGTTGCGAGTGATCAAGCTCAAGGCGTGTAGAGCAGGTTTGCAGTGTTGCGCCCAAGGACAGTCAAAGCACAGCATTAAAGCACTGGAAACTCTCACGCGATCCCACGTGGCAATCTGGACGATAGACGCTTGGACGGCGTTTCACCGAATGCGATAATCGATTTCAGTTAGTGGTCAATTGATAGGATTTTCTCCTGTAATTGTCTCCACAGTTTGGACGAAACAGGTCGACGGTAGGTTGAACTGAGCAACTTGACTGTAACTTGGCAAGTGGACAGTGGCAAACCCGGGCCGGGGGACGGTATTTCAAATCTGCCTAGCTCATGATCGCAAGCCTTTCTGCTTGTTCAATTGCTTTCAACTTAGGCGGCATTGGCTCAAAGACGATTCCAAATTACGCTTTCTATCGCCATAGGTTAGCAGAATGCTGGTTACCTGACACCGAACTTGAAGTTGTGAGTCTTGCTTCGTGACCTTCTAACTGCCAGTGTTCAAGTCATTCCCTTCAAGTTCCCGATCCTGCCTCTCCAGCTTTCACACGACAACGGCAGTGCGCAGTACCCTCCTTTCGTACTAACCTCCTGGTCCACGCTGCGGTCATACACATGAAGGCGTGGCGTCGGCTGTGGGCTGCTGGGTCTGACCAACTGAGGGTAAGGTTGGTGGAACCGCCACTCGCACGAGGCCAGCTCGATTGAAATGGGTAATTTTATTGTAACGGGTGGAGGACGCACATGTACATGGCGGTTGTTTTGGGTGGCACAAGGCAGAAACGCCGCGAGTTGCAGGCGGGCTTTGGTAGTCGGAGGAGGGCCTTAGCGATACTGCGGAGCGAACATAATGATAACGCGCTATCTGGTCTCATTTCGCATCTTTAGTGAACTCATATCACTGGAATGGCACCTGACGATTGGAAATGGGGGTAGGGTTGAACTCGACGAGCTCCTCTACCTTGACGTAATGCCTCGACTTTTCAACATGGACGCGAGCAGCGACAGTGCGAAGTCATATCTCTCAGGGAGTCAGGGCGATGGTTTCGTGCACCGTGATAAGTTCTCTTCTTTTAATTGAGCCTCAAGGATATAATAGAGTTAGAGCAAAAACACAAACACTGGCACTAATTTTCAAAAATTGCTATTTTGGATCGAAGATACGACGCGAAATCCATTTTCCCGTCCGGGCGCAAAGTCCCTTCCATTTCAGCATCCCTTTCGACGCTCTCGATGTACTGAGAAGCGCCGGATAGATGGAGAACTTTGGCGAAGGCAGCGTGAGCCTTGAGGTATGTGGGATTGGGGGGCTCGACAGTCGATTCCTCCAACGTTGGAAACTCGACGTCAACCTCATGCAACCCATTGCTTAGACGCGTGTGGGATCGTGGCATGCGTACTCTGTACTTGTTTGGTATGTCCGGATACTAGAATGTATTAGCGCTGGGCTCGAGTAAAAAAGACACGAAGGCAACTAACTGCTTCCTTATCTAGATAAAGCTTGAATTGTCCAAACGTGCGATGCTCCGTGCTAGTCATGTAGATGGCATTTGCGGGCAAGTTGATATCCGACCTCACGAGTGGCATAAAGTCGATTCGGGTCCAGGACCGGAGCATGTCCCAGGTGCGAGCAGCGTCCATCTGTCGACGAAAGTGTGTGGGAAGTGAGAACAAAAAGACGTCACGCACGATTTTCGGTCTATTACTAAATTTGTCGTCGAACTCGTTAAGTAAAAAGGGAATGACAAGTGCGGCGTGCATGTCTACTTGTGCGCCATCAGGGATTTCGTCGAAGCGACCTTCCTTTGCGAGTTTGTCCGAACGAGCCCTATCGAATGCCTTCGTTATTGCACAACGATACTGTTCTCGGTGGGCAACCTAAAATCCATTCTGTATACCATGGCGAGCAGACGAAGGCGAAATACTTACCTGGGCTCTGAGAGAGGGCTCAGATTTTTGCGAGGCGGACGGTTCGGATATGTCGGTGGAGGGCGTTTGGCTACTGGAGGACTCTGCGGATCTAGCTTTTGAGATTGCCAACACTGAACTGCCATTCATCAGAAGTTGATAGATGAAAGAGAAAGAAAAAGGCTCAGACTGGGGAGAAAGAGATCGTGTAGCCATACTTTCGCAGCATTGACCACCTCGTCTTCGCCCTTTTGATGCGCAATTCGAAGACAGACTGCGACATATCGTTGTCCCAAGGGGTGCGGTGCGTGCAGTAGCACGGCCGACAAGAGGTCGTGGAGGCGATATCGGCTGTCGACTTCGCGCAGCTTTTCCCTATTTAGGCCAATGATATTGTCCAGCACTTCATGAACAAGAACCTCAGTGACAAGCTGCTCATTGTCATAGAAATCCTTAAATTCCTCAGAAGTGCCTGTCAGTACGGCGCGAATCGATTCCACAGAATCTGGACCCGGAAGAGACATGATGGCGGCTGGTGGATCGTCCCACGGAACCCGCCGGGCCACATAACGGTATAAACGGAGCTGCAAATGCCTCCAGGTCCGCTCCCGGAGTCCCGGACTCAGCCTCAACCTGAGGTCATCGTAGACGAAAACGATCCCCAAAAGTCTCAGCCTCTCAGGGATGCGGTTGCAGTTGACGCGCCCTCGACGCATTACCGCTCCTTTCGCACAAACTTCCTGAGTTTCGCTGCGGTCATGCGACGTGCATGGCGATGTGATGTCGCGGTGTGCAGGGCCGGAGTCAGTACTAGTCAGTCATCGCGAGTTAAGGTTAGTGACACCACCACTAGTTGGGGAGCACAATTGAAGGTGGATCATTCAGATATATTGAGTGGAGGACGCACCTGTGTATGGTGGCTGTTTTTGGGATTAACGCAGAACTGCCGCGCAGCTGAGTCCTACTAGCCGGACTCCGATAGAGGACCTTGATGATGCTGAGAATCTAACGATAAAGCGGGCTGCTCTAATTTTGACCCTTTGGTGCGGTTCTATCACGGAAATGGCACTTGAAAAGCTTGACGATATGGGGTTTCGCATCGATGAGCTCGATCAACTCCTCGACTTTGACATTGCACCTCCACAACTCTTCAATGCAGACATCAGTAAAAGATTCCCCAGGACGAAGGTTCCATGACTTCTATTACGCCCACTTTTCATTAAGCCCCAAGAACATTGAAAGGAATCAAAGCGAAGACATTGGCTGACGCTAATATGCTGTAACCATTATTTTGGACTGAAGGTACGACGCGAAATCCGTTTTCCCGTCCAGGCGCAAAGTCCCTTCCATTTCAGCATCCCTTTCGACCCTCCCAATGTACTGAGCAGCGCCGGAGAGATGCAGAACTTTGGCGAAGGCAGCGTGAACCTTGAGGTAAGCAGGATTAGGGGGCTCGACGGTCGATTCCTCCAGGGTTGGAAACTCGACATCAACCTCATCCGATCCATTACTCAGACGCATACCGGGTCGCGTCATACGTACTCTGTACTTGTTGGGTATGTCCGGATACTAAAATGTTTTGCGCTAAGCTTGGAATGAGAAGGACAAAAAGAGAGGTTACAGCTTCCTTGTCAAGATAAAACTCGAATCGTCCAAAGAGGCGATGCTCGTTCCATGACATGTAGATGGTATTTGTGGGCGAGTTGATATTCGACCCCATGAGTGACATAAAGTCGATTCGGGCCCATGGCCGAAGCATGTCCCAAGTGTGGGCCGTGTCTGTCTGTAGACAACAGTGCATGAATAGTGAGAGAAAAAGGATACCACGTACGATCTGTCGGCTATTAATAGCTTTGTCGTCGAATTTGTTAAGTAAAAATGGAATTATATGCGCGGCGTGCATGTATACTTGTGCGTCAGCAGGGATTTCGTCGTAGCGTCCTTCGTCTTGGAGTTTTCTTATAAAAGCGTGGTCGATCGCCTTCGTGATCGCACAACGATCCTGCTCTCGTTGAGCGACCTAAAATCAATTAGTGCAGCAAAGGGCGAAGACGAAAACATGACACTTACCTTAGCTCTGAAGAGGCTGTGGTCCTTTCGAGAGCGGACTCTATGGGCTCCATGGTCATGTCAATGGTGGGAGTCTGGCTGCTAGTGGGCTCTGTTTTTATGGCTTTTGAGATAGCCAACACTGAATCATCTTCCATCAGGAATTAGTAGATTTGAGCGAAAGAAATAAGTTCGGACTTGGGAGAAAAAGATTGTCCAGCCACACTTTGGCAGCATTGGTTATCCCGTCTTCGCCCTTTCGATGCGCAATGTGAAGACAGACTGCGACGTATCGTTGTCCCAAGGGGTTTGGCGCGTGCAGTAGCATGGCAGATAAGAGGTCATCCAAACGATATCGGTTGTCGGCTTCGCGCAGCCTTTCCTTATTCGGGCCGATTGTCCAGTGCTTCATGAACGAGAACCTCAGTGACAAGCTGCTCATCGTCGTAGAAATCGTTAAATTCCTCAGAAGCGCCCGTCAGTACGGCACGAATCGATTCCGGAGAATCCAAACGCGGAAGAGACATGATGGTGGCAATAGAAATGTCGCGGCCCGAGTGGATACCGCCAGAGCACGTCATCCCACACGCGGTCGACGACAGTGAGGGCTTGTCCGGACGTTGTCCTCCAGTCTCCATGAACGCTCTCCGGAGCGCTGCAGCTTTCCGCTACGTCCGGGTTCCACGCGTCCACGTCACACCTCCTCCACGATCCCATGCAACAACGTGCTGGCACAAATCCCCGGTCCGCCTAGGCCCGCACTCAAGCTTTTACCTTCCACCGCGGCCACAAACAGTCCCGCTCAACTCACGCGCGTTCCGTCACTTCGCACAGCAGGAGAAGGAGAAGAGCGTTCCCACTGCCCCTCAACAGGTCACTCCTGCAGCTCCGAAGACCGTTGTATCAAATGCCGAGCAACGCCGACGGGATTGGGCTATTGTGCGCAGACTTGCGGTGCACATATGGCCGAAGAATGATTGGGGAACAAGGGGACGCGTCGTGTTGGGTGTTGGTCTTCTCGTCTGTGGAAAGGTCCGTCTTGCCAGTCGTCGTGCGCGCCTCTCGTAAGGCTAATGCCATCCCGTCACAGCTGCTGAACGTGCAGGTCCCACTCTTTTTCAAGGAAATCATCGATACACTCAACATCCCTCTTGACGCACAATCCACAGTATGGGTCGTCTGCGGCTCAGTCGTTCTTGCATGTATGTCTTGTCCTTTACCCTCGGGGTTAAGGCTGAGCCTATGTCGTGAACGCTAGACGGCGCAGCGCGAATAGGCGCGACGCTTTTCGGCGAGCTGCTGAACGCAGTGTTCGCGAACGTCGGCCAGCGCGCGGTCCGCACCGTCGCGCGCCAGACGTTCGAGCACCTGCTCAACCTCGACCTCAAATTCCATCTCTCTCGGCAGACTGGCGGACTCACGCGTGCTATAGACCGCGGAACCAAGTGCGTTCGTCTCCCTCCAATTTTATTGTGCCTTAACTCGTTGTCATGGCGCGTGCCAAAGGGGTGTTACGTTCATCCTACAGTCTATATTGTTCCGAGTCGTGCCCACCGCGCTTGAAATATCTCTTGTGTGTGGCATTCTGGTACGTTGGTGAGCTCTCATTCGAAGCAATACTAGTTGACGTCGTATGCGTAGACGTACAAGTTTGGTTGGGACTATGCGGCTATCACACTCGCGACTATGGCTGCGTACACCTGGTTTACTGTTCGTACCACTTCATGGCGGTACGCTGGTCTTGCTTTTCGCAGCAGGTCCGGACCATATCCTAACCACTTCTCGCCATTACGTCATCAGAACACAGTTTCGCCGACAGGCCAATTCGGCGGATAATAAGGCTGCGACAGTTGCTGTCGACTCACTACTCAATTACGAGGCCGTAAAGGTCCGCACGTGCTATTATTGTGTTGGAATGACTACTAAAACGCAAATAGAATTTCAACAACGAGCGGTACGAGGTCGCACGGTACGATACGCACTTGCGCGCGTACGAGAAGGCGTCAGTGAAGATAGCAACATCTCTTGCGCTCCTCAATTCGGGCCAGAACGTTATCTTCTCAACCGCGCTTACTGGAATCATGTTCCTAGCAGCGCAAGGTGTCATTAACGGTCCGTTTCGGGCGCATCACACCAGTTCTTTTGTCTCTCATGATCCTGGACAGGCACGATGACCGTTGGCGACCTGGTCATGGTTAACCAACTCGTTTTCCAGTTGTCCATGCCTCTCAACTTTCTCGGTACCATCTATCGAGAGGTCAGGCAGAGCTTACTAGACATGGAGGTCCTCTTCAATCTCCAAGCCGAACACACACCCGCTAAGGTTTTTCCCCACCCTTGTCATGCAACTTCTCAGCTTAACCTAGGCCCCAGGACCCGCCAGATGCAAAGCCTCTTACCCTTTCAGGGGGACAAATCTCCTTCGAGAACGTCGCGTTTGGGTACCACCCATCCCGCCCAATCTTCCGCAGCCTCTCATTCACGATTCCCGCCGGTAAAAAAGTGGCGCTCGTAGGGCCCTCGGGATGCGGCAAATCCACCGTCTTCCGCCTGCTGTACCGCTTCTACGAGCCATCAGCGGGTCGTATCCTCGTTGACGGCCAGGACATCTCACGGGTGCAGCTCGAGTCGCTGCGTGCCGCAGTTGGCGTCGTCCCTCAAGATACGCCGTTGTTCCATGACGACATCATGCATAATGTGCGCTATGGGCGGCTGGACGCCACAGATGAAGAGGTCGTCACGGCGATGAAGAAGGCACACGTGCACGATGCGGTTCTCAAGCTCCCCGATGGGTACGCGACGACCGTCGGCGAGCGCGGACTTATGGTGTCCGGAGGCGAGAAGCAGCGGCTTGCGGTAGCGCGCGCCCTGCTGAAAGATCCACCGATTTTGTTCTTTGACGAGGCGGTACGCATGTGCTTTGGCCTGGAGATCAGGGTCTGTGATAATGATTGATGTGAACGCAGACCGCGGCTCTGGACGCTCAGACCGAGTCGGAGCTCATGAAAAATATCAATGCGACGCTACTTGATAGCGCGCGGACAAGTATCTTCATCGCACATCGTCTACGGACGGTTGTTGAAGCAGGTGAGATCCCGCGTGGATAGCTCCGATCCTTGGAAACGAGCTCACCCTTGACAGATATGATTATCGTGCTCAAGGAAGGGACAGTGGTCGAGCAAGGTACCCATGAAGAACTTTTGCGAGCAGGTGGTCTCTATTATTCTATGTGGCAGGAACAGGCTGCGGACGCGTTCTCTGAGTAATCTCTGGTCGTTGTAGTATAATGTATTGCCTATCTTAGAGCTGACACTTACTCAAATAATGAAGATCGATCGGAAAGTTCCGAGCTATCTGGAGGACAGTCGCGTCGCGTCGCATTTTGACAACCACAATATCGACTTTACGCGACCACCAATGAGCGCAAGGCAGCCCTTTCTCCCATCGCGTCCTGCCTCGAGGGCCTTAAATCCAGGCGACGATGCGGGCGCGCCTCGCGTTGCTTCGTCTAATCACCCATCCGACGCAAACGACGGCGCAGAACTTGGGGTTAAGTACCAGCCACCACTTGTCAACCTCACCAAGTCTCGAACGTGATACTGACACCTAATCAACCAGAAAACTGCCCGCGCTCTCAACATCTCCAGTTTCAAAAAATCTGCGCCGCGCAATTCAAGTTTCGGCGCCGCATCGAACGCACCAGCAGAATTCGAGCCAGCCCAAAACCAGAACCAGAGTTCGTCGCACAACGTCAATGCGGGCTCTCGATCAGCCGTAAAAGGCGCAGCTGGGCGCATATATGCGCCTAATCCGTCCACTCCGCCCGTCGTACCCGGATTCGATTTCAAAAGGCCTTCGCTTCCGGGGCCCTTGGCCCGGTCTGCTCCCGAGGAGGGCTCACGGGGCCCGAACAACTTGAATAACGCGCATACATCCCCATCTATGGACGTCATGAGGCCAAAGTCAGTTCGGCCGCCAGGTTCAGAGAGCGGCAGCGGACGGCGCGCGTCCGATCAGTCCTTTTTCGGCAACGCGAAATTCGGCTTTGATGCTCCCTCGGCTGTTGGTAGCGAGATGGACGACAGCGGCTATTTTTCTGAGCATGCCGACGCGCCGGAGGCCGATCGGTTCGGTCCCATGAAGCGAAACGACTCTAACCATGCTGGCGACCGCGACCCTAGAAACGGGGCGAATATGGATACTCGATTCGTGCATTCGACGAAGCGCGGTCGACCCGCTTCGCCCGGTAACGACCAAGACCGTGATGTCGCTATGCAACAGTCCAATCGGTCGCGTGACTCGGATCCCCCAAAGCGTGTTCGCCATAGTCCGGATCGCTCGCGTGCCCCCTTGTCGCGGACGTCCTCCATGGTCGAAAACGCGCCAAATGGAGGAGCGCCGGCGTTTGCCCTTCCGCCGCATATACCACACCCCACGGCGGCGATGGGCGAGCTCCCTGGCCTAGAGTTCTCTGAGGCTGATCTGGCAAGATATGCAGAGCTGTACGAACAGGGAAGCGAGCGCTGGTCGAAAGCCCCGATGGAGGAGTGGGTGGCTGGTGCTGATGAAATCATGGCCAAGTTTGGTGAAATGATAGAAATGGTCAGTCTCTCCTTCCGTACGCACCTGGACTTCCTATCCTGATCACATTTACCTTCACAGATCAAGGACCATATGAGGTACGCTGTCGGTTTCTTTTCACGTGTCCTCGTCGTCTTTTATCTCGCGTTCGTTGACGTGATCCGAATGGTCTCTTTGACACGCGGGTCTTGCCAGCTCCAAGATGAATTTGTACAAATCTCTACACACCAGACTCTCGGACGAACACTCTGCTCTTGAGCAGAGTGCGAACGAACTACGGGATGCTAGCCAGACGCTCGTGCGCGACAGCGGCACTATGGGTGGTGCACTCCGCTGAAGCTACACGGCGCTCTGAGTAGTCGGCGTCTGGGAGGATTTCTTCTCTGCTCGTCCTTGGGAAACGCTACCTGGTCATTTTCGATTGTCTTCTGGCCGTTTTCTTGTGCTGTGAATGTCCCACCGTGACTGAGTACCGCGAGAGGACACTTATCAGGGTAGATAGGCCAAATAAATGCTTCTGTCCAACTTTGTTCGTTCGAGATTCGCTGGCGGTTATGGACTTAAAACGACTGGCTGCGCCGTGATCCCGCAGTTACGGTACCTATTCCTTGTGAGAACTCAGTAGATCTCCAACGCCGACCCACCTGAACGCCACCATCACTGGAGTTAGCCTCGAAGTAGATAATCTTGCAACCCTATCAGGAGACCTATCAGGAGACTAATAATAGCGCCACATAGCATACAATCACATGCCAGTGAGACGATAGTCCAACAGCAAGTCGCTTCGAAGAAGCGTTCGGGTCCTTCCGCAAACATTCATGCTAGCTTCGACATGCTTGCGGTGCGCATGCAACGCGTCGCAAACACATGATATATTCTTGATAGCTGACTCCATTGGCATCCCTTTTGGGGGACCACCTTATCTTGAATCGTCAGCGTTCTTGATTGCCGCCGCCGTTATAGTAAATAACATTGACCCAACGGACGACCTTGTAAGATTGCTACTCGCACGTGAAACTTCGGGCGCCGTAATGCTCTTCATCAGGCGTGCCATCAGGTTGTCAAGAATTGTATGCGACTATACTACATTCCAACTTCAACATTATAACGAGCCTATACGGATGCGCTCCCACGGCAATTTCCGATGACCAAGCAACGCCGTCCCCGTTTCGGTTTCAAGACTCACGTCGTCGCGGTGGCACGGACGAGGGCTTCGGCTTCCTTTGAACGCGGCTTAATCTCACACTCGAACTTCTCGGGGCTCCTAAAAAATTGATTGGAAGCACCATCAGGCACCGAACCGTCTCCGCGAATGAATGGATGAATGAAGAGCACGTACGCAAGGATGCCAGGGGTGAATGCGCCTGTAGGCTCTATGACGCGGCCATCACGCACGGCTTTCTCGATACGGAAGGTGGCGAGCACGCTCGCGACTACGATGAATATGAATGAGTGGGCCATCCAGCGTCCAGGGCATACGCGCCGGCCGAAGCCGAACGCATAGTCAACTGCGGTTGGGACGCGTGGGTCGACGTTGGGCCCGATGAAGCGTTCCGGCTTGAATGTGAATGGGTCTGGGAACAGCCGGTCGTCGTGCAGGATCGCCCTGGTGCGCCGCAGCTCAGCGTCAGCACGGCTGTCGTTCGGCGCAAAGATCGCGGATTGTACGTACCATGCGTTTCCGAGAACGATGGAGTCTTTGGGGATGAAGTACCCGTTGTAGATGTCGTCTTCCATCAGACGATGCGGGATCGCTAGAGTGCAGAAAAGTAGGGTGAGGTGAAGGAGCGCGGAGAGGTTGCGGGCGCATACCGAACGGCGCGACTTGCTGCCATCGGAATACCTCCTTGGAAAGCGCGGAGACGAAGGGGAGTTTAGACTCGTCGTCAAAGGTCGGCAGGCGATCGGTGCCGATCACGCGGTCGATTTCTTCTTGGGCTTGGTCTTGTGCAGCCGGGTTCATCAACATCGCAAGGAAGAAAGTTAGGATGATTGAAACAGTCTACAAGCGGGTCTCCGTGAGCTCTGTTCACGCACATATACGCTGGGAACATACCGTATCGGCACCAGCTGCGACCCGCGTCGTCAGATGGATTAAACGAGAGAACAATGAGCCCACGCACCAGTATACATAGTTCCGCCGAGACCCTTGATCAACTCTTCCTGGTAGTTGCGGTCGTCATTTTCGGTGATGTCGCGCAAAGCAAGAGAGGTGAAAGACGGCTTGACTGTTCCGTCTGCCATTGACTGTTTGACAAAGTCGAAGGGGATAGTGTAAAAGCGTTCTGCCACTCCGCGCCACTCGCGGGCCTTGCGCTTGAACGATGCCCCTGGCATCCACTCGGGCACGTATTTCACTATGGGAGAGAGCGTTCAGAAACAGAGCTGGAAGGAAGTAATGGCAAGGCGTACATGCGGGTATGATGTCCACAAGGAAGGACCCAGGGTTTCCTGCCTGGTCGATAATTTTGAGGCACTCTTCTGCCCGCTTGAGGTAAGGATCGTCCGAGGTGCGGATATCGAGCCCATAAGCAATGTCGAGGATCGTGCTACCAGCCACCCTGCCCATAAATAGCAGTGAGCCCGCCTTGTCCACGCCTGGACTAACTCAGGTACGTACAGCTGCATGTGCTCGTGGAATTGATCAGGGGTTTCTAGGAGCTTCTGTAAGAATCCGTGGGCAGCCTTGATTTTTTTCGGGCGGAATTGGGGGACCGCAGAGGGTTGGAAGTGCTTGTGGAACAACCGGCGGGAGTTCTTCCACCATTCGTTGTACGGCGTGAAACCGAGCGACCAACCGAAGCCCATGCTGATGAGCCCATGTGAGATTTTTCACACGAAAAATGTCAATCGGGATTACGCACAGCTCAACGATCATCGGCAGGCGCGGCCTGATTCAAAGTAGTAAGAGACACACCCATCGCCGAACGATTGACGCTGTCTTACCTATCGGAGTAAATGGACGACCGCTTGTCAAGAAGGTCATCTGCAACGCCTTTGCTGTTGCATACAACAAGATGGAACCCGAAGACTTGTAGATGGATGATGTCAGAATCTGCATGCGGAGGTTAGTCAGAGCAGAACGACAAGTCTCGGTGTGAAAGGGCTCTCACTCAATTCGCGACTCATTTCGCGGAAACGCTTGTAAATAAAGGCATTTGGGATGTCAAAGAGGTTGCCGATTATGGGGTAGCCCTTAGGACCCGGCGGATATGGCAGACCAGCAGGGTTGCGCCTCTTGTCTTGAAGGTAGGAATAAGCCAAGAAGAGAACGACAGCCACTAGAAAACCGTATCCCAGCGAACTAAATACAGTGGCCATGATGGGGAAGGGTTGCAGGAGGTCACGACGTATTGACCTAAATTATATATGCCGATTTCTCCTACATAAAGCCCGCCCAGCTTCTCGTAGGTCTTCGGGTCCCATGGAGAGGCTCCAGACTCAAGAATGACAAAGGAATGTACCCCAGGGGCGACAAGTGCTCAACCAAGCTATGCGTTTCTGTTTCAAGCCCAACGTTATCCAGAGAAGCGAATTCACTCCGAATTAACACGACAAGCTTCCCCAGTTGTCTTGTCTTGTCAGACGTTCCTTTGTGTGCTTAATTGGTCCGATTTGGTCGGGCCGCTCCAGCCGAGTCTGTTGTTGTCGTAGTACTGTCGTAGTACGAAGAGCACTAGCACCAAACAGGACAAGTTGCCACTAGCACATAAGGGAAAAGTACTCGGGTCCTTAGTCGGAACAGATGAGAAGAATGCATGGATAACATATAGGCGCATGATGCGAATAAAAAATGACTTGAGTTCGGAAACACCCGAATGACGTAATTCATAAAGTGCGTGCACAGCTTCATTTCCAAATTGCGCGACTCGATTCGATCTAAAACTTTTGTCGTATGCACGGATGAGGCCATCATAAAGCTCGCGAGAAACTTTCCGTCCCTGCATGGATTCGGCTGCTCATGGGGCCGCGGTGTTTAGGAACCGAACGTCCGTCTTATTCGTTTTGACCCATTGGGAGCGAAAAAAGTGCAAACTATTGTAAGTTCGGACAATGCTCTCTCCTCTCCCTAAAATGCGTCGGGCGTGGCCGGTAACTCTCAGATTGCGTTGTATGCCAACTCGTCGAATTGTCTCCGACACTCCACAATACGGCAGTCATTAAAACGGACACCACCCTCCCAGATGCGTAAGCAATCTCTCCATCGAGATAACCTATTTCTGACACTCCTTTTTAGCTAAAGAAAACGCGTCGAAGGATAAAATGGGCGTAGGAGACTAGAGAGAGGAAGCGGACCATGAACGTAAAGTTGAGTGCTCACATGAAGCCTGCATGCCCACGCCGTGTCCAAAGCCCCTATTGCATGTACGCAGAACCTTCTTCCTCGAATCATCTAGCGACTAGCCGCAGGTATATCGTCTGTCAGTGGCACTGTTTCATCCTTAGCTGGACTCCGCCGACGTCCGTGGGATCGTCACCTTCTGCACCCATCCTTACTTGACGGTTGGACGTCTATACGAGACGGCTTTAGCGAGGTCTAATTAGTACAATAAACGCACTGCGGATATACTCACACGCACACTGCTCTGACAACAGTCCTTCGGATGGTCCCCGATGAAAGGCGGCTTAGTTCTGATTTTGCAGTTGGGAAAGCCGGTCCTGAAATTTCAATTACGTAAACACGCTCTTCGAACTCGCCCCCCATTACCACTTCTTTCTCAATGGCTACGTCGCGCCATTCCCGCGCTCGACCTTTTGAAAACCTCAGAGCGTTATTTATGGAGAAGTGGCACGGCGCGAACCCTTTTACCGAGGGTCTATAAACGAAAACGATTGACCCATGAGCAAGGTGCTCGGAAGCCTGAGCATGGACGGTCTTTAATGAAATTAACGAGCAAACCTTTATAAACTTAGTCTACATGGTTGGTGTTGGAATAGTCAGAGGTTTTGGCACAGACTACGACAGCCACCCTAAGCCTGACCTAACCTTCGCCCGAACCACAACCAACCTGTTCGGAGCTCTCTGTTGGCTGCCGTTCACACTGCATTTACGAGCATGTTTTCCGCCCCGACGTGGTCTTCACTACTCTGGTTGCCTCAAGACTGTCTGTGTAATACACAGTCCACTTGCGCCGCCTCAAGCTGAGAGCAAATTGATGTACTCAGATCACGTTCGCCTGAGGAGATTTGGAGACGAAGGTGCGTCGAGCCGCAAGGAGGAACTGGTACATACTTGTATTTGTAGGTGGGAACGCAGATGTGGGAGAGCCAGACAATCCATGAGCTGGAACCCGTACCAGCAATGGCAAAAGTTCCACCCTCACCAGAAGTCCAAGACACCAATCCATGCCGAGGGCCTGGGACCTAAGGTCGCGATGCAATAAGTGAGGTTGAAAATATGTTCTTATTAAGGTCCAGCGAACGCCATTACCGTAGGCGGAAGAAGAACGCCATCTACCCGCACCAGTGGATGAAGTGTTGGGATGAAGAGACGAATGCGGGACTTGCATCGAGCCAGGCGAAGATGGGGTACGCCTAGTGGTTCGTAGCTACGACTTTGGCAAAAATCGTCCGCCAATGACAAGTTTATTTATTTGTTTGAATTGTTTCGGACACGCAAGAAACTACGCCGATGTGAGGAATAGATGAGAGAGCTGATTACGTATGACAAACGCAATAGAAACAATTCTATCAACGGACTGTGGCGAGTATGAAATCCTAACGTCGTCCCGAGGGGAAGGGTAGACGAGAGGGGGTGAAGAAATAGAAGGGGAAACGCGAGATGAGACGGAAATGCAGACGGACGGACGCAGACAGTTTAACGTAAGAGACTTTCTTGTTTTCGAAAAGCTTGGTAATCAAGACGTTAGGTAAAGTGAAGTAAAGCACATAGTTCCAAGCCCGGTGAGGATATGGTCCTGTAAGGACCATAGATGTTTATGATCGTGGTAATGAGAAACCTCTCATTAACCCGAAGTTGCGTCCCGCTCGTGTGTAAACAAACATTGGTCAAACGATAAACTCGTCGTACGTCTCACAACCAGGGAGCCGAAGATATTTTCCAGGGTCTTCAATGCCCAACGTCGAAGAACTCGGAGAAGGTATATAATCGAGGAAAGCGATCCATTTCGACGTGGTAGGGATGCTTGTTGCAGTGGTCAGTAAATGCAAGGGGGTCGCAGATACGTCGGAACCACTTACCAGCGTTGCACGGCGTGATTTATTTGGTCTCGGAATCAAGAGGACCTCTACTTTGTGAGTCCTGCACGCCTTTTGCAGATCCGGATAGTACTTGTTGGCAGTAAGTGCCTCTTCGATGGATATTACGCGCAGATTCGGAAAGGTGGGGAGCTCCTCGGCGACCGCAGCCACAAGGGTGTCCGACATCCTCAAAAGGGTATCCGACACAAATGCCATGGCCTCCAGCCTGATGTGTTTCAGGGTTCTTGGGAACGCAGAGAGGCCCTGCCAGCATATTCCCGTAATCACAAGTTCCTCCAAGTTCGTGAAGAGCTGAGCGATTTCGAATTTTGGTTGGGAAAAAAGCGTCAGGCTGGAAACGCTAGGTCCATGAACGGACAGCGCGCTACGCGCTCCCTCAGGGATTTCCGGCAGCTCAAGAAACCGCAAGTTTGACTGCTCATCTTGAGGGGGAGGTGGAAGCAACCACTCGATCACCTCAGCTGAGCGAGTGGGACGAAGCCTCAGTTCACGCAAACGTATGCTTGGCCTCTCTAGATCTTGCGGCAGACCGTCATCAAATACATCACCTGGGACCACACGAAGTGCCTGAATCGTTTTCCAGATACGCACCAGGTGATAGACAAAGGTGGAGCGTAAGAAATCCCCACCATTGATGTCACCTTGAATATCAAGTACCTCAACAGCTAACTTGAGGCTCGGTAACCAGTACAGGATATGGGATTCGAATGGGCTTATGTTTTTGTCCGTGGAGCCAACTGAGAGCGTCAGGCATCGGAGCTGGGGTGTGTGTTCGAGCAGAGCAAAGAAGTCGGGAACTCGGATACGTTTCTGATTCCCCTTTGGAGTGAGATCATTGGAAAGATGCTTCAGGCTTTTCGCCGCGGACTTGCCAAGAACGGAAATGGAAAGCGACTTGGTAAACTCCAGAACGTGAGATTGCTCGAGAAGCGCTTTTGGTCCACATGTGCCAGGAGTCCGAGTGGAGGCATAATAGCTGCCAGCCTTGACGATGACAGAATGATAGAGCAAGCTCCGGGCAAGTGGCAGCCAGGATTTGCAGACGAGGGTGCAGGCGACCAACACTCGTCGATCAGCTCGACTCAACGGTAACTTGCAGGCCTCTCTCAAGATCACGTCAATGATCTCCGATGGAAAAACGGGAACATTCTGAGGCGAAGGTCTCTACGGTCCATGAAATGAAGTATCAGATCGTTGTGCGTTGAAAAGGCCACGAGCTATAGCCTACCGGAGAACTGGTGTGTTCGGCACTTCGAGCTTCTTTTGCCTTCCACAGAAACATTGGTAGGTCGCCAGGGTTCTCTTTGTCCATCTTGGGCGATGTGAAGGGGTCAGTACGAAACGTCGACGTTAAGACTTCGGTTCAAATACTCCCAGCCGCGCTCGGGCGCTAGTATGCACGATCAGGTTTCATGGAGGACAATAGAAGAGTACAATGGGGTCATGAACCGATGTGGATTTTCTTTGTAGGTATTCATAATGGAAAGACTCCTGGTCCCAGTGGCGATCAAGGTGGCGTCGTGGCGATGCCACTGGCAGTGATACCACCTTGGATACCACCACGCCATTGTGATGGTCACGATAATTTGGTTGCTGTAATCTGAAGGGTAAAGCCTGGCGAAAAATGTCTAGCGTCGCCACTGTAACGCATGCAGTAAGGCAACGATGAATGGCTCCAGTGTTATGCTGGCTTCGGTACCTGGCAAGCGTCAAGCGTCACGACGGTTACTACGTTGAATTTAACGAAAGCAGCGAGCTTACATAATAAGCTCTCTCAACGCGCTTCTTCAAAGCTACACGCGCCAATCTCACTATCCTCAGACGGATTTCCAAAGGCCCTCATGCATCACGATTTAAACGGCCCGTCCCAAGCTCACAGCGGCACCACGGCCCCCATACTTTGCCACCCTCGCGTCTTCAGTGTAATGCTCCTAGCCCTCATCCGCCGTATCTTGTACACGGCGAGCCAGCTACACTTTCGCTTCACCAGCTGAGGTTCTTGCGAGTGTACCCAGAATTTATCGTTAACTTCACCGCTGTCGCTTAGGTAGGAACAAGTGGGTTAAGGGAATACCGCAACAAATATTGAGTTCACCCGAGGGAATTTCTTTGGATAGTCAATACTCTCCTTGACGCTTCTGAGTGACTTTTTCGATTACAAAGGCCAAACCAAGGCCAGGGAATTAAAACGAGAGTGATTGGGCTACGGGACCATAAATAAGATTTCCTTGGGACGTAAATATAACATTCGGTGCTTTCTATATACTTAGATGAGCAGTCCTTGGTCGTTATATGGCCATGCGATCACAGTCGCCTCGCTCACAACCCACGCGATAAATAATGTAGAGTACAGTTTACAGTCACAAATTCTTCAAAAGTTATGGCTTATGAGAAGGGTGATTATAAGGTAATTTTGGAACAGACCTACGATACGACTCACGGATTTCGGTCTCAACACTCACGTCGTCATGGTGGCGCGGATGATGGTTTCGGCTTCCCTTGATCGCGGCTTGATTGTGCACTCGAAATTTTCGGGACACCTAAGGAGACGCTCAGAACGGGTACCACGACTTCTCCAGGAATAGTAGGCAATAAAAGCACTCACGAAAAAATACCAGGGGTGTACGCCCCAGTAGGCTCGATGACACGGCCATTGCGCACGGTCTTCTCGATTCGGAAGGTGGAGAGCACGTTCGCGACTACAATGAAGACGAAGGATTGGGCCATCCAGCGTCCAGGGCAGACACGCCTTCCGAAGCCGAATGCGTAATCGATTGATGCTGTGAGGCGTGGGTCGACATTAGGTCCGGTGAAGCGGTCCGGTTTGAACGTGAAAGGGTCTGGAAAGAGCCGGTGGTCATGCAAGATCGCCCTGATGCGATCTCGTCGTCAGCGTTGGGCGTAGTGGTAGAGCCGACGGATACGTACCATGCGTTTCCGAGGACGATGGAGTTTTTCGGGAGGAAGTAGCCGTTGTAGACGTCATCTGCCATCAAGCGATGCGGGATCGCTGGTGCGTGGAAAGGTAAGAACCAGCGCAAAAGCAATTGCGGATGAGCGTACCGAACGGTGCGGCCTGCTGCCAACGGAATACCTCCTTGGAAAGCGCAGAGACGAAAGGAAGATTGGGCTCGTCGTCGAAGGTTGGCAAGCGATCTGCGCCAATCATCCGGTCAATCTCTTCTTGGGCCTGGTCTTGTGCGGCTGGGTTCATCAGCATCGCGAGGAAGAAAGTCTGGAGGATCGAGACGGTCTACGAGCACTGTCCCCGTGAGCACTGTTCACAATCATGTGTGTGTCGGATTCGTACCGTATCTGCTCCAGCTGAGACCCGCGACGTCAGATGATTCACACTAAAGAACGCTTGCAACTCGCCACACACCAGTATACATTGTCCCACCGAGGGCCTTAATTAATTCTTCCTGGTAATCGCGATCATCATCTTCGGATATATCGCGTAGCGCAAGAGTGGTGAAAGAAGGTTTGGCTGTTCCGTCTGCCATTGACTGTTTGACAAAGTCGAAGGGAATAGTATATACGCGTTCCGCCGCGCCGCGCCACTCGCGGGCCTTGCGCTTGAACGACGCCCCTGGCATCCATTCCGGAACGTATTTCACTAGCGAGATTGAGTTATTGGAAACCGGAAGCGAGGCAATGGTGAGGCGCACATGCAGGTAAGATATCCACAAGGTAGGAACCAGGGTTACCGGCCTGGACGATTATTTGCAGGCACTCTTCCGCCCGCTTGAGGTATGGATCGTCCGAGGAGCTGATATCAAGCCCATAAGCAATGTCGATGATCGTGCTACCGGCCATCCTACGCATCAAGAGCAGTGAGTTAGTTCCCTTTCCCATCCTGGAATTAATGCAGTGACACACAGCTGCATGTGCTCCCGGAAACGCTCAGGGGAGTCTAGGAGCCTCTGCAAGAACCCGTGGGCGGCCTTGGTCTGTTTAGGGCGAAATTGTGGAACAGTAGACGGCTGGAAGTGCTTGTGGAACAATCGGCGGGAGTTCTTCCACCACTCGTTGTATGGCGCGAAACCGAGTGACCAACCGAGGCCCATGCTGACAACCCAGGTGAGAACGCTCTCACGACAAAAGGTCAATGCATCGAATCCACGCACAGTTCAACCATCATCGGCATACGCGGCCTTATTCAAAGTAGTTTCAGATACATTCTCCACCAAGCAATTGTCGGTGCGTTACCTATCCGAATAGATGGACGACCGCTTATCAAGAAGGTCATCCGCAACACCAAAGGTGTTGCATACGATGAGATGGAACGAGAACACTTGAAGGTGGATGATATCAGAATCTGCATGCGGCGATTTGTCAGCGCGGCAGAACGACAAGTCTCGGTGTGAAAGGGCCCTCACTCAATTCGCGACTCATTTCGCGGAAACGTTTGTAAATAAAGGCATTTGGGATGTCAAAGAGATTGCCGATTATAGGGTAGCCCTTGGGCCCTGGCGGATATGGCAGGCCTGCAGGGTTGCGCCTCTTGTCCTGGACGTAGGAATAAACGAAGAAGAGAACGACCGACGCTAGAAATACGGCTCCCAGCGAACTACTAGGAGTGGGCAAAGTGGCCATCATGAGTGGGACGCAGAGCTACAGTTCACGACGTATGGGCCTGGATTATTTCTGCGACGATAGCAGTAGGTATGGCACACCAGATGACTCGTCTGAGACTGGTCTGCCAGTGGGCATAACGCGAGGTTAAATACAACGAGAAGAGAGTGGATAGCATGTGACAACGTCACAACCACAGGCGAGCACAGGCGAGCATCATCGTCATCTCGTTGAGACCAATACCGGAAGACTGCATAGTAAATCAAGGTGGTAGGCTCCTAATCAAGTGTGTGATTGCAACAAATCAGAGTGCTTACATGGTCGTGTGCCACCCTGCGCTCGCTGGCACATGCGGTGTGCCCGCCTCTGCGGGTGGCGGACCCATGGCCCATGCGCACTATCGCACCATATTCCACATTCCAGGGCCTATGTTTCTCCGCCATACCCGTAGACTCGGAGCTTCTCAGACATATGTCTACACCCGCAAAGCTCCGATTTCCGAACACGCCATACCGGGCCCGCAGAGGTTCCCAGGAGTTTTCTCGGATCCACGAAGTCGCGCCAGAGTTCAGACTCAAGATTAGCAGGCGACGCGATTGGATCCAAAGTGCTTGATGGGCTCAAACCATCAAACTATTGCAGTGAAGCTTAAAGCACCGAGTTAGCCGTGCTGGTCCGAGTCGCGCCTGCCCCACGCCATGTGATGATTCGATAATGAACCATCAGCGCTTCAGCCACCAAACAGGACATGTGCAAATTAGGGATGTTGTCACGGTAGAGAGTGCAAGTGAATGAAGAGGTTCAAAGAGCATGCAAAGGGGTGCGCGCGCTCAGAGCATATTCTGTATGACAGTCAGTTTGCATATCTCTGCCTCTCTAGCACTGCAGCAATGCGATAAAGCATTGGAATTTCTGGATCCGCGGACGCGGCGAGACCAAGAGCGAGACTGGGAAATGATTCCTAACCGATCCGAGGTTTCGGGTGATAAGTATGATAGTGCATGGTAGAACGAACATGTCATGTCAACTCACTTGAGATGCACTTCACTTGAATACCTGTGAAGGTGTGAAAACTGGCCCGGCCTCGGGTCGGTAACTCCGAGACTCCGAGTCGGTGATGCAGCTCTTTCGGAGGTTTTCGGAAGATGTTCCAAGAGATGTTCGATGATCTATTTTCGTGAGCGTGTTGCCAGTGCAAACTGTTAGACTGGTGACCGTCTAGCAAACTGTATGCCTCTCCTTCCCATCAAACTGAAGTTCACGTTCACGAAGCCTGCCACCTTCGCACCTCTTTTACGGACTTCCAAAGGTCCTCAGGCTTTATGCCATTCATTTGACGCGCAGCTCACAACGGCATCGCTCTCCCACCCCGCACCCTCCTTCGCGTCTTCACAAATTCACCATACTCGACCTCTTTACATTCGCGTCTACACACTGGCACAGTAACAGAGCCGAGTACTATATTCCGCGTCACAGTCAGAGAGTTTGATGTTTTCCTAGTCAAACGTTCGAGACGTGTTCGCTTGCGTGTTCGCCTGTCTCAACTGTTGGCAGCGCATGCAGACGGTGTTTTAGTACGAGGTCGCTGGCACGATACTTACAGTGAAGGTGGTCGTGGTGGGAAACGTGCCCGCGAGTGCAGTTAGGAAGGCGCAAGGCAATTGAACTTTTCGGTGTTCTTAGTGTTTGGCTGTTATTGTTTGGCCGAGGTTTATCACGTGACAGCGACTCCATTCCCATCGAAATCTTGTCTGAATATGCTGAATCTCAGGTCACTCGTTTTGTATGGTCAAGGTTGTCCGCCATCCTCACCTCTACCACCATTGCTGCTTTCGCATCATCTGTGCACCTGAGATAACGCTCACACCATTGACCACATCCCAGTCTATCCCAGTCTCCAACACACTCCCGTGTCACTCTCGACTCTCCCCTCGGCATCTTCCTCTGCAGGCGCGTTCAAGGTATGCTCACCGCTCAGACTTACTGTACTCCTTCCACAGTCAGCTCAGCCGGGCGTCAGCCCGGGTTCCTTCTATCCGAGCGTGAGCAGACCCCGTTTGACGTACAGTACCTCATAAATATCTGTTGACGTCCAACCGTGAACATGGTTGAAAAGGAGTCGCGTCACCAAGAAGCAGAAACGTGTATTATCTTCAACCAGGAGGAGAGTGTTCATGTCTCGTCGCACGTCGTTCGTCCCTCACCTTTTTTCTCTGTGAACGAGACCTCCACAACTAACCGTGTAGATGCATCATTCGCTGACTATTGCTTACCTTCCCACTCCAATAATCTCCCTGCTCACCGACGTGCTATCTGCCAGTGCAGCCCTGCGCTCCGTGTCCACGGAGCCTGAGCATACCTGCGAAAATGAAGTCATGAAACTCGCGAAGAAGAATAACGTCCCTGTCTATCCTCCGAGATATCGGTCACGACGCACATGTGTTTTCACGTCAAGTGAACCGCATGACATGCCCTTAGAGGGTAGAGGTGATGAAGCTGGCGGTTGGGACTCTGCGTACGGAACCACGGCGCCCAGAACCTGACGTCCGTCGCTTTCGTTCTCTCTCAAGGCTCAAGGGAAAGACGAAATGCGCACCTAAACAAGCTTCCGGATTATAGATTCACACCACGCTCCCACCCCTCGTCGAGCGTATGCGCACCTTCTCAGGCCTAATTTCACTGCTTGCCGACTCCGAGCCGTCAGGCCGCTTCGGACTCTCCGCCAGCACCGAAGGTCACCAAAGCGGAAATCACCCAGAACGATTGCTCACATTCCTGATGAGTGAGAAAGCTGGCTTTCGATATTGCTACCTCTTTAATTGACAAACCTTCTCGAACTTAGGGTTCGGATGCTGTACCTCCAGATGTCGCTTCGCAGGCTAACGCGGGGGGCTGAGGGCCAAAGATAGGGAAGAGACGATGGAGAACGCTTTCGACCTGATCAGACAGAGCTTCAGCATACTCTCACACCCGCGTAGCTTTCCCATGCAGTATGCGCAGTCTTCTTTCACGTATCCCTTGGTGACTGATTTTTTGACTCGTAGGCATTGTCTCACCCTCTTTGTATGTTTGGAGACCACTGAAGTCGGTAAAGTCCTCACGGTCGACGTCCCACCGTACTCTCTGTCTTAAATTCAGGACGAGTCAGCCCGAGCGAGGTGTAATTAGCACGTTGAAGCCATATGCTCCGCTTTTACAGCAGTCTCAGATCAAGTCTCAGATCGTTTTTATACCATGTAATGACTAAGCCACAAGTCACCCTCCATTTTCTGTGCCCGTTCCGTTGCCGTTGTGTCTATAACATAGTCGCTACTGTGTAGGGAGTGACCCTGTTTGTGTCAGAGTATTAGGTGGGCATGGCCCCCGTTTTAGCGATGTCGCCATCATGCAGAAGTGAATGTGTAGTGCATTGAACGTGACCCTTCGGTCTTGGTTTTTTTTTTTTTTTTAAATCCCTTCGGTCTTGGTTGCAATGCGAAAAGGGCCAAGTGATGGCCAGGGAAGCTAGGGAAGGTACCCCCAGGTACTGGTCTAGTACCTGGTCTAGTTCGTTTCCGGAATTACATAATCCTTGCGATCCGTTTAGCTCGACACGTGCACTCTCAATTCACGACGATCACCACCTCGACGAGTTTTCAGTCTCAGGAGCCTGCCACTACCCCACACCTACCGCGTTTACGCGCAGCTCACAATGTCACTAACGCGTACTCACACCTCTCGCATCGTCGCTTCCTTCGCGTTGTCAGAGCCAGTCTTGTCCACTCTCAGATCCGCGTTCACAGCCAAGCACCCACTTCCGTTTCACCCTTTAATTCTCCGGTTCCCCCCTCTGTAAATGCATTCAAGGCACGCTGACCGCTCTCGACTTAGGCTCCGCATACTGGCTGTGTACCACTCACATGCGCACGAGGCAGCCGGAATGATACTTGCCGGATGTTGCTCGTCGAGGATCCTGCGAGACCCTTTCGCACGGAAAGACAACAGAGAGCCGAGCTCAAAGCTCCGTGCAAGTTTGTCGTGGCAGGATGGAAGGTTGGGTCATGGTGACCGTTTCTGGCCACTTCTTTGCATAATCCTTACTCCCATGATGCGAGGGTGATGAGAGAGTACGCTCACTCATCTAAATCCCTAGGGAATCCCATGTCATCGAGCGTCGTACCTTTTCCCCGAATAATCTCTTATTTATGCTCTCTTAGATCGACCTCCCTCGACTTTTCTTCCTTTGCCTTACCTAGCTCGCACCCATATAATGGTCTTCTTATGTTATGAGTTATGAACCAACGAATACGTCAATTATAACATGCATATAGCCACATTCCCGCTCTTATCGATCGACGCGATGTGCCCGCCCATCGACATCTTTGCTATGTGCTGATAGTACAACCTACGCGATCGCATCAGTGCTTGAATACTAGATATAGAACGCGCAAGCTGAATTAGGAAGCTTATGCTTGCACGCGAGAAAGAGTAAGAGGCCAGGCTACGAGGCCCGCTGCTCATCGACTCATGGGCGCGCTCATCGTCGGCAAGACATCGAACACCACCAGCCGTACAGCGGTAAAGGCATCAAGACCTCTCCCCAAACTGAGCGAGACCAAATGAGAGAAGGCCAATCTGCGAGGTATAGGCACACCCGCGCACCAATGACGAAGGTAACGCTCCACCGACGGGACGGGGCGGACAGCGTGGCGAGCCAACCTCATGCAAGCGGCACGAACCTTAACCTAAGGTCGTGCTAACGGTATGTGAAGGATTCATGTCATGATGAGCGCATCGGCGGGAGGGCTACCGCGGGTTGCCGAGCGGGTGCACAACGGACAGGTTGGATGTTGGCCGAAGATGCACCACGCACCGACGTAAATCCAGGGCCGTTATGCATACAGCACACGCTATGTCCTCACGAGGTCCGAGTCATCCGCGGACGCCCATAGGTGTAAGAAACAGAATGGCGGGAACAACCGGTGGCAGTGGGCGGATGTTGGGATGAGGACAAATATCGGACAAACAAAGATAAGGAATGTGAAGACACAAGTAATGCATGCGACCGAGTGTGAAAATGGTGCCCCAGTAAAAGGACAGGAAGCGAGGCGGTGTTCGGGAGTCTCCGGAACGTGTCTGCTTGACTAGACTAGTAACACTGCCAGTGAATGTCGACTTCAATTGCAGATGTACGCCAATACTAGTCAGAGTTCAGGATACTACCAAGATGCTCCAGTACGTCAGGGCGTCACAGCGCAGCGAATCCGTCGTTATTGACCTCATCTATCCATCGATGACTAATCCAATAATCGCACTTGATTGATCTTGATTGCTTGATAGCTTGATCAAGCGCTCATGCCCCCCAGGGCTCCCCAAGCGTCTATCGTCTAGATTGAGACGTGGGATCGCGTGGGAGTTGGCCCAGACCCGTCTAATGACCGTCCTAGGGCGCAACTGTCAGTTCGCTCCACAAGCTCTGATCACTCAAAACATTCTCCCGAAACTCGCACCCTCCTTCCCGCTCATTCTAGCAGACAATGTCGAACTTTCAATCGATTCTCGATGCCGTCGATAAATATGCCGGACAGACTGGCATAAATCTGAACGAAAATCCGTTCGCCGACAAGGTCAAGGGCTGTGACTCTCCCAGCGCCGTCCTGTCCCTGCTGCAGGAAAATATGAAAGCGTTCAAGGACTATCGGGACAACAAACGGAAGTTCATCGACTGTACTAGTCCAGTAGTGCAATTCGTTCATGCATTCTCTAAGATTCTTGGTGAGGCGGCTGGCCTGGTAAGTCGCCTCAGTCATCGCACTATATTCGTTTTTACTCTTCCTCTACCAGATACCGTTCCAACCCGCTACACATATCTTCGCTGGGATCGAAATTCTCTTCGCTGTGCGTGCCTTCCTTCTTCAAATTTGTTCGCTGAGTCGATCCGATCTTCGAGTGATTTTAGGCCGCCGATGGAGTAAGCGCGACCTATGACGCCCTCCTCGAACTCTTTGAATGCCTCGGAAACTTCCTCAAACGTCTCCATGTTTATTCCGAGATCTCCTTGGACCCTCTTATGACGGATATTATCGCGAAGATAATGGCAGAGTTGATTTCAATACTTGCCGTAGCGAAGAAACAAGTTAGTAGAGGGCGATTCAGTAAGCAGGGCCTTCTGTGATCGTAAGCAACGACCTCTGAACGTGTTACAGAGCAATTCGCGAAGAAGTTGTTGGGGGATAGCGAGATCGAGACGATATTGAAGAGATTGGACCGACTCACGCAAGAAGAGGCCCGCATGACCGTGGTGCAAACCTTGGCAATCGTCCATGGTCTTTTGAATAATATGAAGGTGGTTATAGACGGTGGGTGGCACAGAGTAGCGAATTCGAAGCATACGATCTGACTGCGGTACGTTTAGGTGGCGAGGCATCAACGAGTGTAATCCGACAGACTCTGGGTACGCAACGGCATTACCGAATCAGTCTTCCCTGGCCTCATGGAGAATGTTAGTTACGATGCAAGAGGTCGCGAGTGAGATTAACAAAATGAAGCGTACGTCGCATCACTGACATCACTCTTCGTACTGTGGAGGGTGAACAGTTCCTCAGGCAACCAATTGCAAAAGGACGCCAGAGTTTGGATCTCACCTCCGGACCCGTCTAAAAACCACATCATTGCTCTGAGAATCCATTTTGGTGAATCCGCCGTGTGGTTTACCCAAGGCCCCACTTTCAAGGAGTGGGATCTTACTGGCGGTCTCCTCTGGATACATGGTAAACGTGTGTGTTTCCCGAACCTCCGCCACCTTTGTTTTTTTGGCCCCTGATGGCAATTTGTGACCGCAGCGGGATCGGGGAAGAGTATGCTATGGTATGTGCAGTGTACACGCTCAGTATGGCCTATCAATTTTAACCCGTAGGCCAGTTCCAGCATCATTGAACGGGCCACGACACTGCGCGATGAGGGACTAGGCTTAGTGGCGTATTACTACTTTGACTTCAGAGATGCCGCGAAACAGGATGTCCGTGGCTTGCTATCCTCCCTCGTAGTCCAACTCTGCGCCAAGTCAGATCTTTGCTACGACATTCTTTCTGACCTGTATTCCAAGCACGACGTAGGATTGCGCTTGCCCGATGATGAAACGCTCACCCAATGTCTGAAGGATATGCTCGAACACCCGAGGCTGCCCCCAATCTATCTCGTCGTTGATGCTCTCGATGAATGCCCGAACTCACCTGGGGCCCCGTCCCCACGCGAACTAGTTCTCGACCTCATAGAGAACCTTTTCCAGTCACATCTTCCAAATCTTCATTTCTGCATCACGAGTTGTCCCGAGATCGATATCGAAGAGGCTCTTGGGCAGTTGATGTCCTATTCCCTTTCTCTTCACGACGAAGCCGGACAACAACAGGATATCATGGATTACATCGTTTCTGCCGTCCGGTCGGATAGAAAGATGCGAAAATGGAGAGTGGGAGATAGGCAATTGGTAATTGACACACTCTCGCGGCGAGCTGATGGCATGTAAGTAGTCTCCATTACTATATCTCAGCTATTTTCTCAGTCAAATACAGGTTTCGATGGGTGTTTTGCCAAATTGAATGGTTGCATGACTGTTTTCCCCCGGACATTCGGCGTGCTCTCAAGGAATTACCTAAATCCTTGGACGAAACAAACGAGCGCATTTTACTGGGAATTGGGAATGCGAAACGAGAATATGCCCACCACCTTTTACAATGCCTTGCAGTGTCCATTCGCCCTCTTCGTGTCGAAGAGCTTGCAGAAGTTCTTGCCGTCCGACTCGACGACGAAGAGGATGCGGAATATGATTCCGACTGGCGTCCCGAGGATGCACGTCAAGCTGTGTTGTCGGCTTGTTCCAGTCTCATCACCATTGCCAATGCCGATGGGTCGCCAGTCGTGCAGTTTTCGCACTTCTCCGTGAAAGAATTCCTGATGTCATCTCGCCTTGCCAATTTGGGCGAGCATCTTTCTCTCTTTCACATCATCCCTTTTTCCGCCCACGCCTTTCTTTCCCGTTCTTGCCTCAGCGTGCTTCTCAGTCTTGGAGACAGTGTCGACAAAAGTGCAGTAGAACAACACCCATTCGCAATATATGCAGCTCGGTACTGGGTTGACCATGCCAAAGTCGAAGGAGTGTCATTGGGTATCCGTGATCTGATGATGGGGCGCCTGTTTGACCCAGGCCGGCCCTACTTTGCGACATGGGTCTGGATATACGACATTGATCGTCCTTGGAAACATCAGGAAAAACGGTCCGCGATAATTTCGATAATTTATCGAAAATTATCGCGATTATCGAATTATCGCGGATTGTTTAGTCCCCACGATAAATTATCGATAATTCAGACAATTTTCAGACAATTGGGCAACAAATTATCGGTATATTATCACCAAATTATCGGTATATTGTCACCAAATTTTCACGAGGCTAGTCAAAAATTATCACAAAATTACTTCGGCATTATGTGAATGATCAGGAGATAAACACAAGACCGGAAAAGAGGGACGAGAAGTAGTAGATAGGAATAAGGCTGACATCACGAGCATCGGGCCATGCGATGCACACAGGTTAAATCAAAGTCAAAAGAGGTATAGTCTGGAGGAGGGAGGAACACTGTTGGCTGGCGAGGTTGAAGTCCTATCAGCCTAATATTCGAACTCATTCTGTTCCACTTACAGTGTACCACATTGAAGAAGAGGTGTTGAAACCTCAATAATACCTATCAGCCATCAAGATTGTCGAGATCGATCTCTGCAATTTGAACTGCAGGGCTTGGTTCATTTCCGATGGGCAGGGTGCTGGGTCTAGTGGTTTGCAGGCTCGGCTCGAAAGCCGATAGCCGGACTAAGACAGCTGTCTGAGGACAGGACGGGACTGGGACGTGGATGCGTCTTCGCAGGGCTACAGGTCCAGTCTTCGCTTTTGGCAAGAGGCTCCCATGGGCTCGCGTTTCAGGCTTCGGTTGTCAGGACTGTGCGTCTTCGGCTGGGGATTCACACTTAGGCTTCTGTTCTCATTTTGATTCTCGCTCAGACACTCCTCAGGATTCACCTTTCGCCATCTGATTCACCCTAGTGCAACTCAGGATCTTCGACCAGAAGCATTAGAACCTAGCAACACAAGGTTCTCTCTTCGCAAATTGATACACCATGACTTCTATGAGTTCCCAGTCCCAGTGTGTCGTTGTATTTTCCAGCTTAAATATGAATCTTTTCCCCCCACTGACGATACACCACAGTAATGTCCTTTCGACCAACGCAAAAGATCTTTCCCCCTGCTAGGTATGCCGATGATGCTGGTGAGCTTGAGCTGTCATCTCGTTGCAAGGCAGTTACCTCTGTCACCGTGTCTGCAGACTCTGCACCATTAGCAACCCGCCCGTCTTCCACACCTGCTACGACCCCATCCCTGCCCCCTGAGTCCTCACCATACCCACCAACGGATACAGAAGATGACACTACCGACTCAGCTCGTCGTTCCTCAAAGCGCACTTCGCACGACACCATTAAGAGCACACTGTCCAATGACAGTGTCATCACAATCGCCACCTCCGACGATACTGATGCCGATGCCGATGCCCACAATAAGGTGTGAAACCCCAAGAAAGCCAAGACATCAGCAATGTTAGGTGATCAAGCGATTCAAGGTGAACATTCGGATATCTCGATCATTGATATCGAGGACATCAAGGACCCAGACGATGAGCGACTCAACAAGTCCGAGCCTACTGCCGACATCAAGCACTTCTTCACAGCCATCCCTTCCCTCCCAGGTCAAACTAAACGACGCATGAAGTGCACCCTTTGCACGTGAGTATTCTTGGTTTTATTTAAAAGTCTTCCTTCTCACAATGTGAAACAGACAAGGACTTGGTTGTGCCAAGGCGGAAAAACTCATTACAAATGAGCATTCCACACTTCGGCGCCACATAGCTGCGCTTCACTCAGTATGTCCTAGACTCCTAGACTCTTTGATCATGTTTCTCAATTGATTTAACTTCTAGGCTCGATACCGAAAATGGTGCAATGCAAACAAATTCGACTCAATGTTACCAGGAGACACCAAGCAGCGCAGGGAGGCCACTATGGATATCTGCCACAAGACCCAGCAGACAACACTTGGGAAGCATTTTCCCGCCAATGAAGGGAATGTCCCATACAGTGACAGAGTGTTTGAGGCTGCTGCCATTGAATGGCTCATCCAAACTAATCAGGTGTGTTGTTTCATCTCCCCAGCATTTTTTAAAGTTCTGATACCTTGTGTCTAGCCAATCCAGGCGTTCAAGAACCCTGGATTCAAGAAGATGATGGACATTGTGTCTCGAGCAACGCGTGGCATCACCCTGCCCTCACCAAAGAAAACTCGTGCACACATCGTGCATATGTTCAAACAACAAATGTATCTACTCAAGAAACATCTTAATGTGCGTTCACACTTTCCCTCTCTTATCTTACTGACATTCACTTGCTAGGGCCCCACTGTCGGTGGGCAAATCAGCTTGACCTGTGACGCTTGGCAGGCAGACAATATGGACTCATATTTTGCTGTCACAGGACACTGGGTTGAGGAACATGCTCCAGGCAAGTGGAACCTGGAGCATGCGCTGCTCGGTTTTGCACAGATGAACTGTGCTCACAATGGCTCCCGTCTTGGACAGGTCCTTTACAAGGTCTGTAACCAGCTTCAAATCGTTCACAAGGTGAGTATTCTTGTTCTCTGCACTACATGCTCGGCACCTGCTTATCCTTGCTTTGCATGTCATGGATCGACCCGTGACACGCCGGAAAAGCGTGGAGTTCGATAACAAGGCAAAGGTTGGAGCGCTGGTTCAGAGAGCACGCGCCTTTAAGAAGCAGAAACTGGCAGAAGAAGCCAAGGAAGATGAATGGAACGATCATCGGGAAGCATGGACATGTGCAGTGAGTACCCGACAGTATGCAATTGTGCGGTGCACTGGCAGTGTCACAGGCAGGATGAAGACCACGTGATAGGATCACGTGACATAACCCAGACTATGGAAGTCTAACAAATAAGTCATGGGTCACGAGTTCGGAGCAAGACCACCAGGAGAAGTCACGTGACCGGGTCACGTGATGGATGCCCAGACCTAGAGGCCAGACTTGAGCCTAGAGGGGTCTAACTGGATAAGTGATGGGCAGCTGATGAATAATGATGTCATGTTCTAGACAGGGTCTAGGCAGATGGTCTGCCATGAGGAGTCTGGAAGGTTCTGGAAGGATTCCGGCTGGGAGTTGGAAAGGTTCTGGAAGGATCTAGGCGGGCTTGGCGAGAAGGCCATGGGGCACATGGTGCGCAGAGGTATTTATCCCATTGGTGGGAGATATGGACATGCGTTGGACATGTGTTGTATGCCCCTGGCATGAGGTATGCCTTGAGGCTCTTATCTATGACTCACAGTCGATAAGCCCCTGTGGCTTGATGGTGGATTACCATTGGACGATTACTATAGGGTTTCAGGTTCAGTAGGAGCCTGAATGTGTTACTTATATGGTATATAAGACTCTGCAGCTCGAGCAGTAGTCTTTAGCTTAGTTTCTTTAAAAGCTTCACCCAGTTAGCTTGGAGTCGTCCCTTTCTGTGTATTCCCTCAGCTTTATCAAAACCAAGCAGATACAGTCGTTGCTTTGCCTTAACTCAGGCTGTTGTGATCATCCACTTCTGTATAGTTATACCAGCATTCCTGTCCCTTTCAGCAGGTGACAGAGGTCAAGACCGTCAAGTGTAGCCGTTGTCATTCATCGAAACCCCCTTACGCCTAAGTCAGGCAGTACAATTGGTGAATCGTAACATTGCATGTTTCAATCCAGGTTGGTCATATTATGTGCGACAATGCCAAGAACAACGACACTATGTTGCAAGAGTTTGCACGCTGCTATTGCATCAAGATGGGAGACGATTTCAATGTCAAGTGTCGTCAAATCAGGCATGTGACAATTTCTGTCCTTGGAGTAATTGTATTGACATGCTGACTCTGCTTCTTTGTCTAGGTGCCTTGCTCACATTATCAACCTTGCAACTCAAGCCGTTATCTCCACACGCAGCAAATCAAGGTACTACAATGGAAACCCTGAGGATGACCACCTCCCAGATGATGTTGCAGCGCCAATGCGAGATGAGATTGGGATTGTCCAGGCCATTTGTATCAAGGTATGTTCTACTTCCGATTGATGACCCCAGGTGCTAACTGCCCTTGTGAATATATAGGCACGCTCATTGTCACAGTGCAAGGAAGCTTTCAAAGCGGCACAGATCCGAAACAAATTGCCCCCAGTGAACCTGCTCCTCGACATGAAGGTCCGATGGAGTTCTACTTATATTATGCTATATCGTGCTGTGTTGCATCAACTGGTAAGTTGTTATTTTGTTTTATTCTAGATCTATGTTCTTACTGCAACTTGAGGCTGTCGATGAATTCATCATGGGCGTGGGACTAAAGGAGACCAACGCGGAGAAGCGGCGCAAGTTGTCTGCTCTCGCATTACATGAGGAAGAGTGGACACGCGTCTGACTCTTCTGCAATCTACTCCAGGTATGTCCTACTTTCATTATACACCAATTCCTACTGACGATGTTAACACTCCCAAATCCTGACTCGGACAGCATGCTGACAGTGTGCAACAAGCTTTCTCTGCAGCGAAGATCCCGACACTTCAATTGGCTCTCCCGGCCATTGAAGAACTTTACATGTCTTGGGAGAAGGCTTCAATGAAATCACAATACGAGAGTTTTGTACCGGCACTCAACACTGGTATGGCCAAACTGAACACATATTACGAGCGCTCTGCGGAATCAGACACACATATCATGGCCATGGGTAATGTGTATATATCTTATCTACTTATCATTTACTGATATTTGTGCCGAACCACTAAAGTGCTTGAGCCCTCTACAAAAATGGCGTACTTCCAGAAACATTGGTCATCGGACCTGGTTTCCGAGGTTGAGGACACTATCAAGGCAATAGTACGTCCCCTATCTGTTCACAGCATCTCACTTATTCATATATGATGATCTTAGTTTCTTGAACGTTTCAACAGCTTGCACCAGGACCCCAGTGCAAAGTCCATTCGCAAGCGCAAGTCATCGTCGAAACGCAAGTCCACTGCAGCACATCACAATATTGATGACACCGACTCTGAGGACGATGCTAGCGACTGTGAGGCCATAATTGTCCCATCCAATTCATGGATGGACGAGTGGAAATCCTACCTCAACACGAATGAAGATATTCCAGAGGGTATGGGGATTGTCCGATGGTGGGGGGTGAGTAGTACATCAATTCTATCTGCATATGTTGCTAACACACACAATACTGTAGTTAAATGGTTCCCGATATCCCACCTGGTGCACATTGGCTCGCGATTACCTTGGCATCATGGCATCCTCAGTATCAAGTGAGCGTGCCTTCTCATCAGCTGGGATCACCATTTGCAAGCGATGCAATTGGCTCGATGGTGACATTGTCGAAGCTCTTCAGTGTCTGAAGGCGCTACTCCATCAAGACATCACTTTGAGGTATATTCCCAGCGTAGCCGATGAAGAGCTTCACCTGGACGATGCCGATATGCAAAGTGTCAACCACGAAGGGCCCACAAGTGAGGTCGTTGAGGGTGCAGAAGAGTGGACCTGGGATGAGATTGGGGAGGACCATGGCGATGGCAGCGGTGATGGAAACGAGAGCAATGATGATGTCGAGGCAACTGGGTAATTGCTCACACACTCACATAGTACATGTATAGTGTCGTTCTCGTAAAGTATTATACATTTGCTGGTGCTTCTACATAGAGCTGTAAGGCTGTGAGAAGCCGGGGCTGACGGGCTGACAGAGGCCTAAGACGACGAAGACTGGTAATACCAGCCCAGTCCCCTAAATATCCAGGCCCAAAGACCCCCTGAGCTGGGCCGTATACCCGTCTTTTGGGCCGAGCCGGGCCTGCAAACCACTAGCTGGGTCACAACTAATCAGAACAAAAACAGATTGTATGCGATTAAAACTTACTTGGCTTGTTTATAAATGTCGACCATCATAAGGTGGAATGCACCCTCATGCCTCTCCCGAATATGGTTCAAAGTATTGACGTGGCTTTGATACACGTCCAAATATGCATTGGCCGAGAACTCTGCAAGTTGATGATCTCCAGTGTGCCACTCGTAGAGCGCGGCGTACAACTAACACGGAGAGTGAGCACAATACATAAGCCAAAAAATGGACTTACCACAGTTGCAACAAGGGCCACCATCGGAATTGGAACCTCAAGAACAATTTCTCCATTGGCAATTTCATATGTCGGGAAAAGGTATTGGAAATTGTGGGCAAAAGATGCAGCCCCACCAACAAAGAACATGTCATGGATCACAGTGATGATCCGATCGTTTCGATAAGGCCGAGAGCGCATTACCAATGCATTCGGAGCATTGTTCTAACAGATATCAGCATGGGCTTATTGAGGCTGTACAACTTACCATGGTGGCTCTGGGGAAAGTGTATGTATAGTGGGACAGTTGTTTGCAAACATATTTGATAGTATCCAACGCCGAACCAAACACCAGAAAACCGTTCATGGTGATGGCGTTGCAGCGGTCCTTGATCTCACTTCGAATTAGACAGATACAAGCGTGCGGCTGGGAAAAAATTTCAGTGATGTCATCTCGAACTCACGAACACTCACCAGAGGCGTCATCTTCAACAAATATTCTTGGTCGCGAGTGAGCCGGTCGAGCACCTCAGTGGCACCAGGTTTAAGATGCAGAGCTGCAGTGAAAAGGCAGTCCTTGATCAGTGTGAGTGCTGAACAAACATCCGGAAAGGTGTTAGCAAATAGCAAGGCGGCCCAAAGATTTTCAATTGCCTCTTGAATGACGGCGCAGACAATAGGACATTGGTTAAGAAGGGACAGTTTAGTAGACCCCACAGCGAATATCAGATCGGTGTCGATTGGCCAACCAGCCCGAGGCACGTCCAAACCAGGCGACACAGTGTTTTTCGGTCGAGTAGCAACAACTCAAGTCCATGTGAGTCACGACAGAAAGAGAAATAAGAGGCTGCTCACTGGAAAGCTTCATGCCGGCTCCAGTAGACCTGACAGAGTCATTGAGAGACACAGCTGAACTCTGACTACCTGATTTCTCGGGCTCAGAAGTACCAGATAATACCCACGATGGCCTCTGGAGTAGCTATTAGTTATGATGTGAAGATCGTTGTGAGCTTACCTCGTTAGCCACAGACTCAGAAAATTTGTTGGGATATTTGAGAGCCAGTTTGACCGCCTGGACATCATCTTCAGAGTCTTTGTCAGTCTCGATATCCTCGTCGTCCACTGCAGGAGCATGGAAAGCAGGGTTTCTGTGGTCAAGTCGTGTGAGGACATGGGTGTTGTCACCATGTCCTGGGTAAAAAGACAATGCTGAAAATTTTCGTAAGTTGAAAGGTGACAACATACACAAACATGTTTGGTAAGCAAACAACTCACTGTGTTCTAACTCGACTCGTTTGCCTGTCACAACGCTACCGGCTTTGCACTGCTGGATGGTGAAATCACCGTTGTTGCTGGCAAACTCGCCACTTTCGACTTCACTCCCACCGGGTAGCAGGAGAGGCATCGGATGGCCATGGGCAGGACCTTGGAATAAACTGTTGGTACATATGTATAATTGTTATCGGCTGAAGGACTTACCAATGTTTCGAGCTTTCTTCACAGTTTTGGCCTGCTTATCTGAGAACTCCGGGGTAGAGCCATGGGTGTTGCTTGGGGTTTGAGTGGGTATATAGGTGCGTTTCCCAAGTGCTAACAATCGCGTCAGCCGTGTCTGACTCTATCTAGTTGTGCACCCACCTGATTGCACGCTTTGGGACTGAGATTTGGGATTGATCCTTTGTGCAGCGACTTTGCTGCGGATTTTTGTATTGACGAGAGTAGAACTTTGCAATGGAACTTGACCTTCGTTCTCTTTGCCCTGGGCGCTATCCGCAGGGCCTTTTGTGTGAGATCAATGGGTGCGCAGTGCCATAGACAAAAGAAGTATGGAAGACAATAAAAGAGAGGGGAGTGGATAGGTGAGTAAAGACTGTGTTCATATTGGGGATCCAGCCCAAGGTGAGCCCTCCTTTTATAACCCAGAATCATCGCTCATTTTTTCGACTGTGCCTCAGCTCTCTGTCATCCACCCTCATCAATGTACACGCCTCAGATCCGTTGCTGTGGGTGTGATAAAGTTTTCAAACCACGTGGCCATTCTCAACACCTCAGCAAGCCTCAGAACACCGCATGTTGCGCCATCCAGATGGCCCTGATAACACCGTCCGTGTTTCAGACAGAGTCCGGTGCAGGGACTTTGCTAGCACTGAACTCAAATCCTGGGTCAGGCAACGATCGCGGGATCGACCTAGGGAATGAATCCCATGGTGCGTTGAATATATCATTTTAAGAGTAGTTGATATGATTGTACAGTGTTCGCAGGTGGAAATGAGTTATTCCCTGAAGAGATTGACACTGCTGGGCTGAACCCAGCTTGCACTGTCAACGCTGTGTGCACTAGTGATGCTGCCAATGCCAATCTCACTGCCGTGCACACCAGGGACATTGTTGACGCTGCCGACGCTGATCTACTAGAAGAAATGGCAACCATGCCGTCCTCATCTACTAACCCAGAACCAGATCAACCATGCCGTCCTCATCTACTAACCCAGAACCAGATCAACCTGTCGAGGCACAGACACCGGCACCTTTCACTGCACCCCTTGTCGAGCCAGAGACACCAGCCCCAGCACGAGCTACAGAGCCCAACACCAATGGCTCAGACACCTCGCATCAAGTTATTGTCGAGCACTTTCCATATGGTAGACCAGGCACGCCAATTATAGGAACAGATGAAGGCGTTTCGATTTATCACACAAGTCGTGAAGTCTTCAGATCCTCAGTTTGGGCACCCTTTCACTCCCAGTGTGACTGGGAGATTGCTTGTTGGGCAAAAATGTGTGGTCCCACTTCCTCGGCAATGGAAGAATTGTTGGCAATACCAGAGGTATGCGCTCACCAACTCGTTCTTATTGTGTTGCTAACAGATTGCCACAGGTTGTCAATAAACTTGGCCTATCATTCAGCTCCACGAAACAGCTGAATGATATTATCGACAAGGAGCTCCCTGGGCGCCCCCCATTCGAGACCTGCAGTTTGGTCATTGGAGGCAAAACTCTGGAATTACATTTCCGGAACATATTAGCGTGCATCCGATGTATCTACAGTGACCCTGAGTTCGCTCAAGACTTGGCCATTGCACCTGAACGCCACTATGTGGATCAAGAGAAGATGGCCCGCGTTTTCAATGAGATGTACACTGGAGATTGGTGGTGGGCCGTACAGGTGTGCAAGTCTATGCTACACCTGGAATAGTTCTAAACAGCTGTATTGACAGACGACCCTTGAATCAAACTGACCGGGCGCCACGGTCATCCCGGTCATTCTTTCATCTGACAAGACCCAATTAACACTGTTCTGTGGCAAGACAGCATACCCAGTGTATCTCACCATTGGCAACATTCCAAAGGAAATTCGACAAAAGCCCTCACACCACACACAGATCCTGGTCACCTACATCCCCACCACCAAGCTGGAAGATATTGCAAATAAGACTGGTCTTCGTCACGCAATGTCAAACCTTTACCATAGCTGCATGCAACTTATCTTATCCCCGATTACAGCTTGCAGCGAGACCAGTGTTCCGATGATGAGCGGCGATGGCATCTGGCACCAGTGCCATCCCATCTATGCTGTATTTGTTGGTGACTATCCGGAGCAACTTCTCATAACCTGCACATACAACAACCGGTGCCCGAAATGTCTGGTACCTTATGACGAGCTAGGTACCCATACTACATTCCCTCCGCGTGATTACAACAAAGCCAGGGACGCATACCTCCTGTCGGATGGTGATGCACACGCATTTCACCTGGCCTGTCGTGAGGCAGGCCAGAAGCCGGTCTTCCACCCGTTTTGGGAGACTCTCCCATTGACCGACGTTTTCGTATCTATTGCACCGGATATACTTCATCAGTTACTGCAAGGTGTCTTCAAACACTTGGTTGCTTGGCTCATCAACACTTTTGGTTCATCAGAAATCGACACACAATGTCGATCCATTCCACCCAATCACCACATTTCGATCTTTGCCAAAGGGATATTGTCACTCAGTTGTATAACAGGCAAAGAGCACAAAAACATGTCCCGCTTTCTGCTCGGTCTGGTTCTTGATCTCCCGGTCCCTGATGGTCAAGTCTCGCCGTGGATCATTTCGGCTGTGTGCACGCTTTTAGACTTCCTGTATCTGGCCCAGTTACCTTCACATTCCTCAAATACTCTCGCACGAATGGAAGAGTCCCTGTCTCGGTTCCACAACAATAAAGAAGTTTTTGTTGATCTTGGCACTTGCAATCACTTCAAAATACTGAAATTACATTCCTTGACTCACTATGTCCCGTTGATCCAGCTCTTTGGTACAACTGACAATTATAACACAGAACAAACAGAGCGGCTTCATATTGATTTCACAAAACTAGCTTTTGGAGCGACCAATCACAAGGACGAATACTATCAGATGACTACTTGGCTGGGACGCTGTGAGAAGGTACAACTTCATTCCTCGTTCATCAAATGGCGGCAACGGACAAATGGGGATACTACCCCCTCTAAAATGCCAATTGGTCCTCCATGCCCTGGTGCACGAAGCTTGAAGATAGCTCAAACTGCGTCACTCAAGGCAGTCTCGTTTGACGACCTTGCACAAAAATATGGTGCCATCGAGTTTCAAGATGTGCTTGCAGATTTCATCGCTCGGACAAACAACCCTGCAGCTTCTGGGGCAGCACTATCTGCTCTCGCTTCTGACACCCTCATTCCATTCCGCTCAGTTCCTGTACACCATAGAATCAAATTCTCAAGTCCTGATGGATCTGAAATAGTTGACAGTATTCAAGTTCGGCCAGAACAAAAGGATGCACGTGGGCACCAAGTCCCATCTCGATTTGACACAGTGCTTGTCTGCAGTAAATCTGCAAGTCAAGATGGATTGATGCACAGAACCGATGGTAAGTCTTTCAAAGTATCAAACTGTATTTCCAACCTCACTATTACACAGGTCATCGTATAGTACATGTCACGGACTGCCTTGGAAGTGGACTGATGCGTCGGTTATGACTACGGCTGTCAGCTTACATTAGTCATGGACAGGGGCCGGAATATGGTTGTAGCACAGACTCACACACTGTCAAAGTGTTATTATTCTTTTATATCACATGCCATGGACATGACTCATTCCTAGGATAGCTGTACTAGGGTTCGTGACTCACTACTTAGTTTAGACTCCGCTTTAAAGCGAGTCTTATGTGTATATAAGTCGACTAGTAAAGACCAGGGATCCCTATCCTGGTCTTCTTCAATTCGCTATCAAGTCTTGTTTTCCCTTTCCTTTCCAGTCTGCCTTTCTTTGTCACTCTATTCCTCTTCTTCTTTCTCTTTCAACTCTTCTCTCTCATTATCAACTTAGTGGAGGTGCTGTCATGCCCTTTTCACTCTAAGGAGACCTAGTGTTAGCCAGCCTAGTGTCAGGGAACACCGATCATGTGTTGCAAGCCACATCAAGTAGTCCAAGTCGGACAAATGGTTAGCGAACCGTTACATTAAGACCAGGATCCCATCATGGCGTTGCAAACTACAAGAGAACGTTGGGCATCAGAAGGGCCCTTTGAAGCATACGATCTGCAAGGACCGGTACAAAGGGATATACCGGAGAATTTCATCAAAGCAGCAGAGTGGCGTGTACATAACAGTATCGAACGATATCACGCCAAGTCAAACACACCAGAAGAGTCCAGTTCAGAACGCTGGTACCCAGTTGAGTTCAACTTCGAGCATCTTTGTTGGGTGGAAATCCGTTGGATTGAAAACCTAGAAATTGGGGGACGTTGGGAAGCTTTCCGCATTGCCGGAGAAGATTTAGGGCTTGATATTACCCCACAAGACGCGGAAGATCAAGATCGGTTGGACCGAGCTAGAAGGATCCGAAGCACAGTTGACAAAACCCCCACAACACAGACGAGTACCCCATCAGTGGCCAGTGAAGCAAGTGCTATCCAAGTACGGTCACCAGCACCACAAAGAGGAAGCGATCAAATTATCGCGTTACAACTAGCTGAGTTGTTACATATACAAGAACCAGTCATGAGTCGTACAATGACCATGGAACCGACGGCAGGAACTATCAACCCACACACAGGGCATATGGAGATGCCCATGAACCCAGACGACATAGCACTACATTGCGCCATAGGACCAGATCAACCAGACCCCCCCGCAAATTGGGAGCGGCGAGTGTCGCCAAGAATACCATTTGGATGGCCACGAGGCAGACAAGGCCCTGGAGGTGGACCATTTGGAGGACCACCAGGAGGAGGCAGAGGACTGCCTGGAGGTGGAGGACCACCTGGAGGAATCCCGATGCCCATGCCACAAGCGCCCCAACCAGGAGGGCATCACGGAGACAAATTAGTAGGCAACCCGCCTATCATCTTCACAGGGGATTGCTCCAAGGCCGAACAATTTATCACTCAATGGCAACTGTACGAAGGGGTCAATATCACCAACACACTGATGCACAACCCATACCAACGAGCTATGTTTTTCCTCACATACATACAGGGAAATCTCGTTAACGAGTGGGTAAAAGGAGTCAATGCGTGGCTCCGGACCCAAGTTACCACACAAGGATGGGCCACTACAGATGAACGACTCTGGAATGGAGTAATTGGTGCCTTCAATAGGCAGTATGCCAACGTATTAGAACAAGAAAAAGCCCAAGCAGAGTTAGGAAGAGGCCTCCGCATGCAAAACGGAGATCTAGATGGACTCATTACAAGATTCAAACAATTGGTGTGCCACGCCAATTACAATGTCAACCATCCACTGGTCCTGTGTATCTTCACAGATGCATTGCCACACACAATGTACGAATACATCTTCAAGAACATACAACCTCGGGACTATGAAGGATGGTGCAAAGCTTCCATACAACAACAAAAGGTGCTCGTACACATGAAGAGTCGACTCGAGCAGTTCAATCCCAGGAAGAACGTGCCGACAGGGGTTAGCAACTGGAAAGGCAACAACTACAACGTCAATCGATGGCGTTGACCCAACATTCCAAACCTTCCAGATCCAAATGCGATGGATCTATCTCCGGGAAGAGCACATTTGGCTCAAGCAGAAGATTATGAGCTGGGGAGAAACCGCTACCGACCCCCAGAAGGAGCAGAACGAAGGACTGGCACGCCAGTAGGACAAAGGAAAGTCCTTAAATGTTTCAACTGTGACAAACCAGGGCACTTTAAAAGAGATTGTCGACAGCCCTTGAGGCAAAATCCTTCCTACCGACAAAATCAAGGTCCACCACATGTCCGACAGGCAGATGCTGAAGAAGACGGGCTCTATGCCGCTAGAAGCATTGTGGATGACCGAAGTGTCATCGAAGGACGCACCCCCCAACAAAAAGCCCAGGCTTGGCTAGAGGGGGTGGCCGAAGAACCTGACGAAGTTAAAAACCTCGTCATGCAACAACTGTGGAGACGGGAGGATTTTCAAAATGCCTGAACCCAACGGCCTGGGTGAGGGCTCTTTGTTGTAACTCTGTATACATCACATGCTACCGTTCTATGAGAATTCCAGTGTCGATTTGTACAAGTTGCTTCATGGCCGATAAGCGAGCACTAGTAGATTCGGGGGCCACTGACAACTTCATGCACCCAAATTTCACGATGAAAATGGGATTGGGAATGAAAGAACTCCCGACGCCCCGGAAAATATTCAACATTGACAATACCACAAATAAATCAGGGAAGATCATGCATTACCTTGATTTGGATGTCTGCACTAAAGGAATCCACAAGGAAATGTGCTTCCTCATCACAGACATCGGCAGCGAAGATATCCTGTTAGGATACCCATGGCTAGCGTTGTTCGAACCAAGATTCAGTTGGAGACACGCTGTTATTGACGAACGGGCTCTCCCAGTCATTATTTCATCTATCAACCCTCACATCATTCAACATCAACCAGTGATTGCCACAACACTAACGAAAGACGAAAAGCATCACATAGTCCGCACACTCGAATCCCAGTCCACCATCCGAGGGATTTCCACCGAACTAGCAATTCAGGCCGGACAAAATCAAGTAGTTGCTGAAGTTCCGAAGGTGTACGAACAATTTGCCAAATTATTCAGCAGCGAAGCATCATCCCGATTTCCACCATTGAGACCATGGGATCACGCCATTGATTTTAAACCAACGGCTCCAGATGCACTACCGTGCAAAATTTACCCTATGACACAAGATGAAGACAAATCATTGCTCAAGTTCCTGCAGGAGCAGGAAGCTAAGGGATATATTCGCCCTTCCATTTCACCATACACATCACCTTTCTTCTTCATACAGAAGAAAGACGGCAAACTGAGACCAGTACAAGACTACCAACACATCAATGACATCACCATTAGCAATCAATACCCTCTCCCATTGATCACAGACCTCCTGACGGACCTCAGCAGGGCCAAAATATTCACCAAACTCGACGTTAAAGACGGATACAATAATATCCATATCAAAGAGGGAGACGAGCACAAGGCCACTTTCAAAACCAAATACGGACTATGGGAGCCGCTTGTCATGTTTTTTGGACTGAAAAACTCACCAGCTACGTTCCAAAACATGATGAACTATGAATACAGGGATACTATTGACTATTGGAATGCAAGGGGTACCACAATCTGCATCTATATGGACGACATCACTATTGCTACCAGCACCAATCTAGAAGATCATATCCAAGCAGTATTGGCAGTATTTGAAGTAGCAGAACGATTGGATCTATATTTCAAACCAGAGAAGTGCACTTTCCATGCCCCACATATGGATTACCTGGGGGTAATCCTTGAAAAGGGGATAATGTGCATGGACCCTGTCAAAATTGCGGGTATCAAAAACTGGCCTATGCCCACCAAAGTTAAGGACATCAGATCTTTTTTGGGCTTTTGCAACTTTTACCGACCATTCATTTGAGGATTTGCACATATTGCAAGGCCACTAAACAAACTAACACGAAAAGACGCTGAATGGCCATGGACAGAACGCTGTCAAAAGGTGTTTGACGAGCTATGGGACAGAGTCACGAGCGAACCAGTATTGGCGCATCCCGAACTAGACAAGCAATTCGAACTGGAGGTTGACACATCTGGATTTGCAGTAGGAGCAGTGTTGCTGCAGAAGAAGGAGGACGGCAAAAAACACCCCATTGCATACTTCTCGAAGACACTGAACGAAGCACAACACAACTATGACATAGCAGATTTGGAGCTGCTTGCGATTGTAATGTCCTTAGACAACTGGAGGTCCTTTTTAGCCGGCTCTCCACACAAAGTTATCGTCTACTCGGATCACCAAAACCTGCTGTATTGGAAAGAGCCACACAAGATCAGTAGGCGTGTGGCCAGGGAAGTACTACACCTATCCGAGTATAACATTGAAATTCGTCACATCAAGGGAACGGCCAACGGGCGAGCAGACGCACTGTCAAGAAGGCCCAATTACGACCAAGGTATCGAAGACAACGCAAATGTAACCATGTTACCAGAACGGTTGTTTGCACGAACCACCATAACGGTCAAACAACAACATTGTCAAGATGAAGAGTGCCTCAAGCCATGGGTTGATCCACATCAACTTAAACAAGTAAATGGCGTATGGTACAAAGAGGGACGATTGGTCGTCACAGACGAACTACCAGGCAAGTGTAACATCATCAGAGCTCATCATGATCCACCGGTGCATGGACACCCAGGCATCAATCGAACCATACAAATCGTGGAGCGCACCCATTGGTGGCCGCAACTATGAAGTGATGTTAAAGATTATGTACAAGGGTGTGCGGACTGTCAATGTCACAAAGTCAACAATCGACCAACCAAGGCGCCTTTAAGGCCTATATATCCTAAACCGGAAGCTATGCCATTCGAAACTATCACATTGGACTTTATCACTAAACTTCCTGAATTGCAGGGATATGACTCCATCCTCACAGTCACCAATCATGACTGCACCAAGGCAGCTATCTTCATACCCTGTAGAGAAGAAATCAACGCAGAAGGCACAGCGGGGCTATACATTCAACACGTGTTTGCACACTTCGGACTCCCACGGAAAGTTATCAGCGACCGAGACCCCAGATTTGTGTCAAAATTCATGCAAGAAGTGTGTTGCATTACGGGAATTGAGCGAAATCCATCAACGGCGTATCATCCAAGGACCGACGGGCAATCAGAGTGCTCAAATCAATGGGTCGAGACTGCTATCCGGTTCATCTCTGACCACCATCAGACAAATTGGGCACCTTACCTCCCTATTGCCCAATTCGCACATAACAATTGGCCAAGCGAGACCACGAGGAAGTCTCCATTTTTCCTGTTGATGGGCTATCATCCACGTGCTGATTGGATTTCATCATCATCCCCCCTACCACAGGTCACGTTGCGCCTCGAACAACTGAAACAGGCACGAGATACGGCCCAACAACTTATGATCAAGGCCCAACAGTCATGGGTCAAACACCATGATACGCCCAAGTACAAGGAAGGTGACCAAGTATGGTTAGAAGGCAAGAACCTCCGTATCAATCAGCCAACTGCCAAGCTTGCGCCCAGAAGGCATGGCCCATTTACAGTAATCAAGGTACTATCGCTGGTCAGTTACCAATTAGCCCTTCCCACGCAGTGGAGCATTCACCCCGTGTTTCACATTGATCTTCTCACACCCTATCGCGAGACAATAATGCATGGGCCCAACTATCAGTGCCCACTACCAGACTTGGTTGACGGGGAAGAAGAATACTCCGTGGAGAAGATTCTAGACTCCCGGAAGTTCGGCAGAAGACGGCGTCTTCAATATTTGGTCCAATGGGAAGGGTACCCTGACTCGGACAACATGTGGGTCGATAAGGATGACGTATTCGCGGACGACAAAGTACGGGAGTTCAAGAAATTAAACCCCGCCAAAGAAACACATATAAGGAGCTTGTCATCCGCTAAGTTACCTTACCCCTCAGCTCTTCAGCATTCTCACCTCTTATCAAAACACGCCCACCGCTACATGTCATCAAATGGACGCTCAGACCTTGCTGATGAAGCTACGGCTGGAGCGTACGCTGACTCCACCTCTGGCAACGAGGACACAATCGTCAACAACATCAACAACAACATCTGCCGAATGGTTGAACAACGCACCGCTTCCATCCTCAGAGCTCAGGCAACTCTGTTCGAACCACGACCCCCTTCACCATCTGCCAGTACCATTGCCGATGCATTCCGACAACTCACACTCACCGACGCAGCCGAATCTCGCGCTGCAAGTGGCTCCGAACACGTCCTTACACTTCGGGTGCCCGAAGCCATCGTCTCTGGGGATGTTGACAGCGCGAGAGTGGCATCACGACCAGCTGCTGGAGGTGCGGAAGAAACACGACTTGAAGAACCACCATCGGTGACAAGCCGGAATGCTTCCTCTAGCCCGGTGTCACCATCTGATATCGGATTCTGTGCTCAGTGCCATGGACCGAGAGAATACTGCCATGGCCACGAGTCTCCAAACCCCACTCCAGTCCCAGCTCCAGTCACACCCATCCCCGTCCCCGCACCAACCACTAGCACCGGCGCAATGGCACACTTTCGCCTCACTCGTGAAGAGGCCATGTCTCTGGCAGACAACATTGCCAACGCCCTCGAAGTCCGTCGTCAAGATTCCCCTGAAATACCGCCTCCCTACCCCGAAGACCAACAAGTTGCCGAAGGGATGGGTTTACGACGTGGCCGAGGTCAAAGAGGAAGGCCACGACAACCTGTCGCTGTACACTATGCCGTGCCGCCCGCTCACCCGCGCTATGCAAACAGAGGTGCTCAAGCAGCGCGTCGACCCCTATCGCCAGCTGTGCAGGGGTACGAAAACAACCAAGGGACAAGTTATGTCCCTTTCACTATCCTAGATGTGACAGGTCGACCAGTCCCTGCCAGATTCATTAAGGTCCACATGACGGACAACCCTTATGTTGAGGCATGGATGACGATGGATGGCCCTGTACATCGAGGGGAAATCCATGCGGCCGCAGTCTGAGACCGAGTTGGGAGGATGCCGGAGATCAGACCCGACGAGCTACGCCTATTGGAGCACGGGTACCCGGACTGGATCATGGTGGATGAAGCTATCGCTCATGTGGGCGATCGATCGCTAACCGCCGAGGTGATGAGGTGGCGGGGGCTTCAGAAGTGTATGAAAGCGGCGCAGGAGTCCATCAGGCAAGTGGAGGATTGGTTGTTTGTGATGGCCGTGGACCAGCGGGCATGTTGTGCCCGACTTGAAGAAGCATGGGCAGTGGCACGAATTGAAGAGGAGATGAGGCGAGATAGGCGAGTAACAGCACTCACTGCATGGTCGGTAGAACGTGGGCGTTTACCCTGAAAAGGGGATAATGTCACAGACTGCCTTGGAAGTGGACTGACGCGTCGGTTATGACTACAGCTGTCAGCTTACATTAGTCATGGACAGGGGCTGGAATATGGTTGTAGCACAGACTCACACGCTGTCAAAGTGTTATTGTTCTTTTATATCACATGCCATGGACATGACTCATTCCTAGGATAGCTGTACTAGGGTTTGTGACTCACTACTTAGTTTAGACTCCGCTTTAAAGTGAGTCTTACGTGTATATAAGTCGACTAGTAAAGACCAGGGATCCCTATCCTGGTCTTCTTCAATTCGCTATCAAGTCTTGTTTTCCCTTTCCTTTCCAGTCTGCCTTTCTTCATCACTCTATTCCTCTTCTTCTTTCTCTTTCAACTCTTCTCTCTCATTATCAACTTAGTGGAGGTGCTGTCACGCCCTTTTCACTCTAAGGAGACCTAGTGTTAGCCAGCCTAGTGTCAGGGAACGCCGATCACATGTTGCAAGCCACATCAAGTAGTCCAAGTCGGACAAACGGTTAGCGAACCGTTACAGTACAAGTGCGAGTAGTGTTTGAGATACCAAAACGAGTCGTTGAGGAGGTTTTCACGGCTCCAAATACACCACCTCCTGGATATCTCGCCTATGTCGAATGGTTCTCCCCCATTCCTATAACCTGCGGCTCAAACCACCATCTGCACAAGGTAACAAGGCTTACACAAAATGGCCAGCGGTGTGCCAGTATTATCCCTGTTACATCTATCATTCGTAGTGTACATCTGTTGCCAGTTTTTGGGCCCCATGTTCCGCAGGGGTGGAACACATTCACGGTATTGGAACTTTGTAATTCATTTTACATAAACCCATTTAGCGATCGGCAAAATTATCTCATATTATCATAATTATTCGTGGGCAAACGAGTATTATCGCCAATTATATGTCCATTATCTCCATTACTCAGATTATCGATAATTTAGTGACGGATTATCGCTTGTTAGTGCGGAGGCTTTTTCCTGATGCTGTACATCACCGTTATCCTGTGAAAGCGCGGCATACTTTTTAGACTTGTGGGTAAACGCGACTCAGGCAAGACTCACAACTTTGGTGCCAGGTACTAACAAGCCATTGGCTAACCTATGGCATTACAACACATGATTGGAAAGTGTCTCTGCAGAAAATGCTGCCTAAGCCGGAAGCAATTGTCATGACCAAAAATTTACGCACCGGGTTGAATGGGCACCATAGTCCGTCCAAGGAAATGAAACGACAAAGACCCTGACGAAGACAATGTAAAAATAGAGAAAGAACTCGTATGTCCATCATCATTGTGGAGGGCGCGGATCACCCGATGCATGTGCAGAGGGCACATCAAAGGTGAGGCAGAGGACACTACCACGTTGCTGTGACTTGTCGGGGATCGTTTTTGCCCAGAAATAAGTGGGGAACGGGACCTTAGGCTCAGGCGTCATGCGGCCCGGTTTCTGTCTATCCAGAGAACTTCCAGAGAGCACTCCCCTAACGCCCATTATCGTGAGCAAGCCCAGTTTGACGAACCTCCTGCTGTTTCCATTGACGTGTTAGTAGGTCAAATCCAATCCGTGAAGGACCTGAAAGGAATCGCATCATCAAGTTTAGCGAGGCAGACACATCATGTTGTATCATCTGCACCTGAGAGGAGGGCAGTGTTTATGTCTAGTCGTACATCGTTCTTCCCTCACCATTTTCTCTGTGAACGAGACTTCCACAACTATACATATATATGCGTCATCTGCCAACTGCTACATATGCTCCCACTCCAATGATGTGATCACGATCTACCTGCACCGACGTGCTACTACCCGCATGCCAACCGCATGCCTGTGCAAATGAAGTTGTCATGAAGCTCGCGAGGAAGAGTTATGTTCCCATGCTATCTGATATTCGACACGATGCACATGGGTCACCGCGTCAAGCTGGCCGCAAGACGTGCACATAGAGGTGATGAAGCTAGCGATGTGGGCCCTGTGTACAGAGCCACGATTCTCGCCCGAACCTGACATACCTCGATTTTGTTCTCTCTTGATAGAAAAAAACAAAGTAAACACTGAAACGAGCTTCCAGATTGTAGATCCACACCGTGCTCCCGCCACTCACCAAGATCAATGTCATCATCGAGTGTATGCGCACCCTCTCAGGCCTGATAGCCCCGCATGCCAACTGCGAGTTGTCAAGCCAACTCCGACTCTCCGCCAGCACCCAAGTCGTCAAGGAGAATCTTGCGTGGGACGAATAATCGTCCTTTCGGATTACTACCTCTCTTACTGACAGATGTCAGAGTTGTCTGCAGATAGGGGATTGAATTCGACCCTGGGGTCCTTACTCATCTATCTGCACGAACAGTTGAAGGGATCGTGAGGTTGGTATTGTCCCCCAAACAACAGAATCATGCCATCGTACGAGATGTGGTACAAGACGTGGCATCATTCCGACTCGCGGTACAGAGGCTAGATCAAACAATTGCAATATTTGAGATCGATGCCTAGAATTTGAAGTAAGTTGTTCGTTTGGAGACCAGGTGCGTATATGTTACAAAACCGAATAAGATAACACTTCGTGGCATTTCTAGACAATGATGATATGTGTGATTGCTTCTGTCTTGACTGCGTCTCGACGTACTTCTACTGTCAGCATTGCTCCAGGATCTCGTAACTTTAATTTAAGTAGGCCCACGGCACATCATATCACTGTGCCCTGCCTCACCGTTCCCGCACTTGTGTCAAGATGATAACATCTTCCCATATGTCGTGAGACGGGGAGCACCCATTATCTTGCAAGTTATCCTTCTTACACCCTAGAGCCTATTCCACCCCCTGTACCTCATTTATAGGTCTCCGGCCTATGTCACCATGGAATACCAGCAAGACAACATTGGCAATATCAAGCATAATGTGGAGGTGCTCTCTTGCTCATACAGCCATCGGAGTTTGGAATTGAAGCTATAGGCTCTCGCAGGCTAGTCTTCTGGGCAGTCATCCTTCTTTTGCCTCTTTGCAAATTTTCTACTTGTCTGAGACACTCATCACAAACTTGAGAGATCGAAGTGGGTATATAGAACATGTAAACGTCCACGCCTTGAATAGATGCTTCCCATATGCACTCAACACCATGCCGAGCTGTACACACGTGACGGTACCACCGCCCGCCCCAGACTGTAAGCAAAGACATAAGCGAATCAGAATTGCAAGTCTCTGCAGAATCTTCCACAAGGCGAAGCATGGGCATGTACTAGCGACGGCAGGAATGTGTTCCTTGTAACAACCTCCGGCAAGATAAACAGCAGTCCCACATCAGGACCCATGGGCTCAAGTCATGCCAGGGTAGAACAGTCACCGACACGTGCTGCCGAGTGGGATGTAGTAGAAGTCATGCACGATCCCGAGGTTGTACGAGCAGTTCCATGCGTGCCAGAAACCGAGCGCTGAGTACCTGTTTTCCTAGACTCGTTACCAGTCGTTCGAAATGAGAGGATTTTTTTGAGGGGTGTTGCAAGCGACTAGAGGAATCCTCGATCGATGTCCTCACGTAGTCGGTACATGAGATTCTAAAAGCCGATCGTGGAAAGCTGGGTGACTGCCGCACCACGTGTATACGTCCTCGATTGCGATGTGCATGATGTGTATGAGTGTTTCCATAGTGATTGTGATGAAAAATCAGACTGCATATCGAGCCATCGCCGGTGTGTAATAACTTATGGGTCTGAGAGTTATATCGCAAGATCTGTATCAGAACCAAGCAGCGGACATGGCTGTACACACCTACCGCATTAAAAAATCGCTTAACACGGGTATTGTCCCTGCAATATAGAGAGTATCCAAGATAGTTCTGAAAGGTGTATGTATGATCCATGGGTTGTACGAGCGGTGCCATGCACGCCAGATGACAAGCGTCGAGGATTTATTTGAAATGTAGTGTATCATGTTATAAGGAGTGGTCTGGTCCGTCTATGAGTGTCTGCAGGTGGAAGAAATGCCATCATCATGCTATGTGCAAAATCATCAGCGCCTGTTTAAGATCACGTGATTTCGGACAGGCAGACATTAAAACCAGGCGATGAGGTTCCAACAGCCGCTCATGGAAAGCTGCACGGCCGGGAGACATGCCGCCCATGTGCACAGCACAGCGGCATTCCAGATTCACATGGCCAGAACAGCTGGGTGATTCCGCTGATCGCTTCGGCGAGTGCATATATGCTATGAACTTTAAGGTGCTTACAAGTATGATTAAGGGGGTGATTATAGCAAATGGGATGCGGGATAGGATATTGGTCAGAGATGAGTTGCACAGGATGGGTCGCATGCAGGCATGTTTAGAGCGAAGAACGCAGCCATGAGCACACCGGGGGGTGAGGGGCTTTTGCAAAAGGAGGCACTTTGAGCCACGTTTTTTCCAGTGAAAGAACGTCAGAGTGTTCAGATGCATTAATAAATGAACCAAGAAGCAAGACTTACTTTGCAAACTTTGCTTCCAGGTAACAAACAAGCTTTGACGATCCAACACGGAATTGGGAAGCATCTCCAAAACGAAGGATGCCTAAGCTGGAAGTAATTGTGCAGGAGAAAAGATGTATGCACTAGAGCTGACCTAGATGGGTGCATAGACCACTCGAAGAAGGCAACGACTAGGACGAAATAAGGGAGGAATAATCGAACATCGGCCATTGTTGGAGTCGTGGATCACCCACTGCGTGTGCCGACGGCGTGTCAATGGCAAGGTAGACGATACTACTACATAGATATTGCTTGTTGGGTTGGGTGGGTTTCGCCCGTGATGACCTCGAATTGGGTGCGAGGATCTGGTCAAGGCCAGGTTATGCGGTTTTGTTGCAATAATCCAGAATGTGCACACCTTTTATTGCAAGCAAGCCCAGTTTGATGTACCTCATAAATGTATCTCAACCATGGCACACGTTACCTTCCATTTCTGGTGCCAGTTTTCTTAGCTTCATGCCCAGGACGTGTTATCGCTTCCATGTAGAGACGGCAGCTGTGTAGGGATAGATGGACTTGGCCTGCCATTATTTCAACCATGTCGATGCAGCGATGCCTCATGGGAGAGGAGGGTATTAAATGTAACATTCTGAACGTGGATCCTTCGGTTATGAGACAAGAGAGGCATAAAGTGGTCGATCTGCTGTGAGCCTGAGGAGTGCACTGGCCTTTTTGTGATTACATAATGTTCGGGGCCGGTTGAGCCCGGGGTTTTCCGAAACACCCCGACACTACGGTGATGTTCCATATCAATTGCTCAGCTGCCTCTGGCACCGTCGCTGCCTTTGTGTCTTTTGCGCCACCCACGAAAACCCTCGGCCACATCTGTGCCTAGCCCTGTCTCCAGGCACACACACCTGTGTCACTCTCTGTCTGACCCCTCGGCCTCCCTCAGGCATGTTCGAGGCATCCTCACCGCTCTTGGCTTGTGGTGCCGCATGCAGACGGTGTGCAACGCATAAACACTTAAGGCCACCGACACAATATGAAGCCTGCTGTAAAGGAACGAGTCGAGGAGAAAAATGTTCCTGCAGGCGCTGTTCACACCGCAGGGCAACAAAGAGCGGATTGCAAGGCTCCACGTGGGTTGGTTGGGATGGGATCTAAGGCTGGGTCATGGTGACAGGTTATGTTCATATGTCTTTCTTTCTTTTGCAACGTTCATGGGTCTGCAATGTCAACCATGATGACAGAGTGATGCTCATTTGAATCCATAGGGAATCCCATACTATCGACTGTTGAACCCCCTTCCAGAGGTAACTCATTTACTTCTAATTATCCTCGTTTGTATCCCTCGGCTTTACACTATCTCCTTCTCACAGAGAGCTCACAGAAATGCCTAAGTCTGCCTAACAGTGTCGAGGACACCAGGTGCGACATGTGTGTCTTTCCATGTCCATTTCTATGGATTGTCCCGATCTGTCCGGCATCAGCATATGTTTCTGCGAGAAGTGTGGCTGGTGCAGTCTGTGCGATCGCATTGTCACTTCTAGAAACAGAACTCGCTTGCCCACGTCTGCGGGTTAGGAGAGGTGCCAGGCCACGTCTACTCATCGACTCATAGGCGAAGCACACCGCGTTTATTGTCAGCAAGACATTGGACCCTGCCGCCTGCACACAGGTGATGTATTGCCCGGTCTCCCCAAACTGAGTGCAACCAAATGAGTGTCACCAATCTCCGAGATATAGGCACCTGCGTACGAACAACATGAAGCGCCCCACCAACAGGACGGGACAAACAGCGAAGTGCTTTGCTCCAAGCTCTGACTGAGTGCGATAAAGGTGATGATGAGCACACTCGCGGGAGAGCTGCGGCAGACTGCCGAGCGGGTGTGCGACGGAATGGTCGAATGTTTTAAGTGTGGAACCTTGGCACGTTGACAAGTATATTCCAAGGTTGTTATGTATACTAGTACAGAGTATGCTACACACTATGCCCAAGCATCCGCAGACCTGTCCATCTACAGTATCTACGGAGCAACAACCGACTCGACTATCGTTTGATTAAGCGCTCTCAAGCGCCTATCGTCCGAATTAACACGTGGGATCGCGTGAGAATCCTTTGTTGTCCTTGGGCGCAACCGCCGCACTGCTCTACACGCCTTCATCACCCACAACACCGAAGCCTTCCTCCGTTCCTCTATCCCTTCATACTAGACAACAATGTCGAACTTTCAGTCGATTCTCGATGCCGTCGATAAATATGCCGAACAGACTGGCATAAATCTACAAGAAAATCCGTTCACTGACAAGGTCAGGGGCTGTGACTCCCCGAGCGCCGTCCTCCTCCTACTGCAGGAAAACGCGAAAGCATTCAAAGACTATCGGGACAACAATCGGAAGTTCATCGACTGTATAAGTCCAGTGGTACAATTCGTTCACGCATTCTCTGGGATTCTTGGTGAGGCGGCCGGCCTGGTATGTTGTGATCAGTCACGATTTCGCGATCGATTCGTTTAACTCATTCTCCACAAGATACCTTTCCAACCCGCTTCACTCATCTTCGCTGGGATTGATGTTCTCTTCACGGTGCGTGCCTTCTTCGCTGGCTGAGTCGATCGATCTGGATCTCCGAATGATCTCAGGCCGCTGATGGAGTAAGCGCGAGCTATGATGCCCTCCTCGAACTCTTTGAATGCCTCGGAAGCTTCCTCAAACGTCTCCATATTTATTCCGAGATCTCCCTGGACCCCCTTATGATGGATATTGTCGCGAAGATCATGGTCGAGTTGATTTCAATGCTTGCCGTAGCGAAGAAACAGATCGGCAGAGGACGACTCAGTAAGCACGATCTTCCTTAATCATAGGCGACTATATCTGAACGTGTTACAGAGCAATTCGCGAAGAAGTTGTTGGGGGATAGCGAGATCGAGACGATCCTGAAGAGGCTGGACCGACTCACGCAGGAAGAGGCCCGCATGGCCGTGGCGCAGACCTTGGCTATCGTCCACGGTCTTTTGAATAATATGAAGGTGGTCATAGATGGTGGGTGGCACTGAGCAGCGAATTCGAAGCATACATCTGACTGCAGTATGTTTAGGTGGTGAGGCGTCAACGAGTGTAATCCGACAGACTCTGGGTACGTACTGCCATTTTACCGAATCAATATTCCCTGGCCTCATAGAGAATGTTAGTCACGATGCAAGAGGTCGCGTGCGAGATTAAAAAAATGAAGCGTACGTCACGTCATCCATGCTTTTCGCTGTGGAGAGTGAACCGTTCCCCAGGCAACCAGTTGCAAAAGGATGCCAGGGGTTGGATCTCACCTCCGGACCCGTCTAAAAACCATGTAATTGCACGCAGAATCCATTCTGGTGAATCTGCCGAGTGGTTCACCCAAGGACGCACTTTTAACAACTGGGATAAGATGGGCGGCCTCCTCTGGATACACGGTAAATGTGAGTGTTCCCCAAGCCTCCGCTCCCTGTGGTTTTCAGCTGCTGATGGCAATTCGTGACCGTAGCGGGATCGGGGAAGAGCATACTATGGTCAGTGCACGTGCCTGCTACGTATTATTCGACTCACCTTAACCTGTCGATCAGCTCGAGCATCATTGAACGGGCTACTACCTTGAGCAACGAGGGACTAGGCTTAGTGGCGTATTATTACTTCGACTTCAGAGATACCGCTAAGCAGGACGTCCGTGGCTTGCTATCCTCCCTCGTCGTCCAACTCTGTGCCAAGTCAGACCTTTGCTATGATATCCTTTCTGACCTATATTCGAAGCACAATGTTGGATTGAGCTTGCCTGATGATGAAACGCTCACCCAATGTCTGAAGGATATGCTCAAACTCCCAGGGCTTCCCCCTATCTTTCTCGTCGTCGATGCTCTCGACGAATGCCCCAACTCACCTGGGGCGCCGTCTCCACGCGAACTAGTGCTCGACCTCATTGAGGACCTTTCCGAGTCACAACTTCCAAATCTTCGCTTCTGCATCACGAGTCGTCCCGAGGTCGATATCCAAGAGGCTCTTGGGTCGTTGGCGTCGTATTCCCTTTCTCTTCATGAGGAAGCCGGACAACAGCAGGATATTGTGGACTATGTCATTTCTGCCGTCCATTCAGACAGAAAGATGCGAAAATGGAGGGCGGGAGATAGGCAATTGGTGATTGACACACTCTCGCGGCGAGCTAATGGCATGCGAGTATTCTCCAAACTACATCCCAACGATTTTCTAATTTTGACAACAGGTTCCGATGGGTTTTTTGCCAAATAGAATGGTTGCGTGACTGTTTTCCACCTGACATTCGGCGTGCTCTTAAGGAATTACCTAAATCCTTGGACGAAACATACAAGCGCATTTTGCTGGAGATTGGGAGTGCGAAACGAGAATATGCCCACCGCCTTTTGCAATGCATTGCGGTCTCCATTCGCCCACTTCGTGTCGAAGAGCTTGCAGGAATTCTTGCCGTTCGACTTTACGACGGAGAGGATGCAGAATATGATTCGGACTGGCGGCCCGAGGACGCCCGTCAAGTTGTGCTGTCGGCTTGTTCCAGCCTTATCACCATTGTCAATGCCGATGGTTCGCCAGTCGTGCAGTTTTCACACTTCTCCGTGAAAGAATTCCTGATGTCATCTCGCCTCGCAAATGCGGGAGAGCACCTTTCCCTCTACCACATCATTCCTTCTTCCGCACATGCCTTTCTTTCCCATTCTTGCCTCAGTGTCCTTCTCAGTCTTGGTGACGATGTTGACAAAAGCACGGTAGAACAACGACCATTCGCAATTTACGCGGCTCGGTACTGGGTTGACCATGCCAAATTCGAAGGCGTATTATTAGGCATCCAGGATCTGATGGAACGTCTGTTTGATCCAGATGCACCGTACTTCGCGACATGGGTCTGGATATATGACATCGATCGTCCCTGGATAGAATCCATGGCAACGGTGCGACCTCCGCCACCAGATGCAAAGTCACTTTATTACGCGGCCCTCTGTGGTTTCCGCGGCCTCGTTAAACACCTCACCGTATCGCACCAGGTGGATGTCAACGCTTGGGGTGGAAATCACGGCACAGCGTTAAATGCTGCACTTGCCAAGGGAGAGCTCGAGATTGCTCGGGCCTTACTTCAGAATGGCGCAGATGTAAACGCCGTGGATATTGGGGGCAAAGGTTCGTTGTACAGAGCAGCACAAGCCGGTCATCGTGCTGTATTGGAATTGGTACTCGAACATAAAGCAGATGTTAATATTCAGACTGAGGACGAAGGCGAGACCCCGTTGCATCGGACGGCGCAGATTGGGGAACTCGACATTTGTCGGCTACTTCTGAAGCACGGAGCGGATGTAACGTCTAAAGCACAGCGTGGCTGGACTGCGTTGCATATTGCGTCCCGCCAGGGACATTTTGATATTGCGCAGGAATTGCTCGTCCACGGTGCCGATGCAAATGACCAGAAAGACAACCTTTGGACTCCATTGCATCTGGCATCACAGGAAAACCTCGAGATTGTTCAATTGCTAGTCCGTCATGGTGCAGCACTGGACAAGACGAATGATGATCAAGAAACCGCACTACACATAGCGTCCCATTTTGGGAATCTCAAAATCGCTCGCTTCTTGATTGAGCAAGGCGCGAATACGATGTCTACAGATAAGGATGGTGAAGTACCATTGCACATAGCATCAAAACGTGGGTATATCGACCTTGTAGAGATATTTCTTGAGGGTGGCGTGGACGTCAATGTTCGAAATGCAGAAGGGGAGACTCCCCTGGACCTTGCATCGCAATATGGGAACTTCGAGGTTGTTCGCTTCCTGATCGAGCACGATGCGGATGTGAATTGCCGCAACAAGCGAGGCTGGACTCCTCTCCACAAGGCGGCGCGAAATGGTCATCTGGACATCCTGCAGCTGTTACTTGATTATGGTATTAGTGTCCAGGCTCGAGATGGGAATAACAACACTCCATTGATCCTGGCATCATTTGGCGGACATTTCGAAGTATCACGATTTCTTATCGAGCATCAAGCCGATGTGAATTCCTTCGGCGATGGAGGCTGGACGTCGCTACATTCAGCATCAGAAAATGGTCATGCAAATGTCGTACAACTCTTACTCAACAAAGGGGCGGATGTAAATGTCCATAAAGTGGACCTGTGTACTCCGCTCCACCTCGCTTCAGCTAATGGATATCTCAATGTTATGGAATTGCTGATCAGGCGGGGCTCGGGAGTTGATGTTCTGAATGGGGACCAAAAGACTCCGTTAGACCATGCATCAGGATATGGGGAGCTCGAGGCTGCAAGACTGTTGATAAATTCTGGCTCGAATGTCAATGCACAAGATGATATGGGCTGTACTCCATCACACACAGCTGCACAGAACGGGCATCTGAGTCTTGTGGAACTGCTCCTTGATTCTGGTGCAGATGTCGACATTCGGGATTGCAACGAAAAGACCCCATTTGATCTTGCCCATGATAATGGGAAGGTTGACATTGCTGGCTTTCTGGCGAAGCGATCTGGGAATATATGTGCCCTTGACATTGTTTGCCCTGCCCAATCGGAAGCAGGGTCACAAGATATCCTTCCAGATGATTTTGTGAGGCAGCATATGGACGGCAGCGCGTCATCTGACGATGAGGAGGCCGAATCGTTGCATAGCGCATCAATCGATGGACATGTTGACGTGGTCCGGAGACTACTTGATCGCGGTGCAGATGTAAATGAACGGGACGAATACCTCCGGACTCCATTGATTCTAGCATCGAAGTATGGGAAGCTTGCAATTGCAACGACATTAATCAAATACGGTGCAGATGTGAACTCTCGAGACAATATGGGTTGGACCCCGTTGCACAGGGCAGCACAAAAAGGGCACATTGAAGTTGTGGAGTTGTTGCTCGACAACGGCGCTGATATACACGCCACGGAGCGGGAAGGTTCAACTGCATTGCAGGTCGCATCGGGCTGGGGTCACCTCGAAATTGTGCGGTCGCTCCTTGAACGGGGAGCAAATGTGCAAATACGGGATGTGTATGGCAGGACACCTGGTCAAAACGCACTACTGGTTGGACACCAGGGTGTTGCGCAGTTATTGTCAGAGCATGATGTTGGTGGATAGATATTCTACGAATCAACGGTTGATATAATTACTTGTGACTTAGCAGAGAGTTAGTGATATGGACTTTGTACTCGATTCTGTTAATGCCTACACAATACGATCGTACTGCGGTTAAAGAGGTAGGACAAGGCTTGACATGATGCCGACGTGTGCCAATGGTGCGGAGGTAAGATTACAGTTTTTGAGATCTCGGACTACTAGAATTCGAAGCGAGTTCGATTGGCGAGTCTGACCGTCCCTGTGTATTTTGAGATAACAAAGTCTCTTAAGAATAGTACTCTCCTTGGCACTTTCCCCAGATCAAGGATGATGATATGGAAGATCGGTTCCGTACCGACCGCATCTCGAACCTGATGTGCCCTGTACTCTACCGTACGTCAGCATTGTCCTTCCCATTATAAGCTTCACGGTTTCAGGCATACTTGATCCCAATCTCTCAAGTGCTATTGCATTCCAGACTGCTATTTCGAACAAGCGCGACGAAATCGTCTCGTCATAAGGACAGCAAGTTCCCGGGTTTATCTCCGATCCTTTTTATATTAAGCATTTGTCTCAATAAAATCTCAGCAAGACGGCACTAGCTACGACGAGGGTAGCATGGAGGCGCTCTCTTATTCACGTACAGTTACAGGGGAGGAACATTCGAACCTCCATACTTATGCTCTCGTGGGCTAATCTTTTCGGAAATCGACCTCCCAGACCAAGTAAACATCCAAACGCCCATAAATAGACACCACCCGTATTCACTCAATATCGGCGCTGTATCCCTTGACGCATATCTGCCTCTCAAGTCAATCCAAACACAGTCAGCGATAACTCAGACCACGACTAACCGCGGCGTTCCTCACCTGTACTCGAACATGAGCTACACACCTACGAATAGACAGGCACAAGCACCAAGCAGGAAGCAAATTCCTTGCATGCAGACTTTTCTATCAGTGGTAGTGGAAGTGATTCTCTAGAAAAAGACGTACCCGTCCAGCTACTGATGAGCTCATGTGCAAAATAACGCACGCCGTCGACGCCGAGAACGAGGCCGACGAGATTAGTGCCCATCATCAGTAGGGCGTTGAACATCCCCGGCCGCGGATGGTACCAAAACTTGACCCCAAACTGTTTAAAAAAACATAAGCTATGCCTCCGTCAGTGATGCGGGGGGCAGACACGTACCAGCGACGGCGGGAGCGCCTTCCTCGCGACGACCTCCGGCAGGACGAACAGCGCCACGGGCCAGCCTCATTCCAAGAGCCACAGGCTCAGGTCATGCCAAAGCGCAACCTGAAGACCTTGGAGACAAGGACGCTGGTGGCTGCGAGGTACCGCGCGCCGCCGAGCGGAATGTATAGGTATCGTACGATCTAGAGGACGTACGAGCTGAGTGTATGTTTGCCTTGCAGTGGATCATGTTCTCATGTGGAGAAGCGCCATGCTAGCAATAGCGGCGTGTGAAGCCAGTCATCAGCGCCTATTCGATGTCACGTGATTCAGAACAGACCTCAAACGACGAAGATGAGATTCCAAAAACCGATCACGGAAAGCTGGACGGGGGCTACATGAGTGCAAACCTTTGATCGCGACGAGGTGCATTAAGTCATCATTTTGAACGGCGTAATCAGAAACCGGGCTGCATATCGCACAGTCGCCCGCGGGGATATCTTTGATCAAGACAGCAACATCTGTAACAAAACTCAAGGCAGGAGTTATTGGACGCACCTGTCACATGAAATATTTGAAGGTGAGCATCGACCCTTCGACGTAGAGTAGGGCATATATGCAAGATAGTTCCAGAAGTCTACGTAGCGTGCGAGTGCGAGTGGAGAACAGATGCGCGCTCCTTGTTGCTTAGATCTCCCCCAGGCTGTGACAACTCCGCATGGGCCCATGAACCCGCAAGAAGGGAGATTATTGTAGATCCGCGATACCAATATGGTTGCAAGCCCAATGATAGTCGATGCTGAATGACACGAGTTGCAGCATGGCGATAGGAAAGCTGATGTGCCAACGTGTATACCCCACGCCAGGTGTCCTGTAAATGATACACATCTCAGTGAGGAGAGAACAAGGGATAGCGACGGCATACCAGAAATACGAATCCCGAGTGCCTCTCGTTCGCGAGCAGCACACACCCACTGAAAATCCACGCGACCCGAACAGTAAGGCGTATCCCACCTGTCGCTCTGGGAAGTGCGTCATTGACTGAACCTTCAGGACGCTCATGCCATGTAGGATGGTAAGTTTGGTTAATGAGATAATATATAATGGGACGCGGTGCAGATTAATTGTCGGGGATAAGGTCGCATATAAGCATGATGTAGGGCGAAGAATGCGGCCATGAGCGCTACAATTGCCAGGATATTTATGTGAAAGGAGCGATGCTGGGCATCATTGTTGTCTTGTGAACGCGAGTGAGTGTTTAAACGCATCGAAAAATGCAACCCAAAGAGCGAGACTCACAACTTCAGGGCCAGGTAACGAACCATTGGCTAACCTATGGCGATACGGTGCACATTCGGAAAACGTCTTTGAACCGAATGTCGCTTAAATTGGAAGCAAATGATAAGCAGAATGTACGCACTGGAGCTGACCTCCGCACGTAGACCATCCACAGAAAGGCGACGGCGAAGACAATATAAAAGTGAAAGAACTCGTATGTCCACCATCGTAGAAGTCGAGGATCGCCAGCTGCCTGTGCTGAGAACGGCTGAACGGTAAGGCGGGTGATGCCACTGTGTCACTGTGAGTAGTTGGGATCGTTTTCCCCTGGGGTTGACGGGGTTGACTTTTAGTTGAGCGGGAGAGGCAGCAGTCAACCTCACATGATGCGGCCCGGGTTCCGTTTTCCAGAGCATGCCTGCCCAGGTTTGGTCATATGTCGTCCTTCCCTCGCCATCCTTCTCTGTGAACGAGACCTCTGCAACTACCCGTGTAGACGCGTCATTCACCGACTACTGTATGCGCTCCCACTCTGATGATGTAATCCCGACCTACCTGCTCACCTGCTCACCGACGCGCTGTCCGCTCCCGCTTCGCAATCGAAGTCGTCATAAAGCTCGCATACTATCCTTCGAGATATGCGGCACAACGCACATGGTTGCCGCATCAAGTTGGTCGCGCATGAAATGCCCATGGGAATGATGCAGCTGGCGAGCGTGGCCCTCCTCACTCACGGAGCCACGATGCTCGCAACCTGATGTACGTTACTTTTGTTCTCTCTCAAGGAAAAAAAACAAGTTCGCACCGAAACAAGCTTCCAGTTTGTAGATCCACACGCCATGGTCCTGCCGCTCACCAAGATCAACTTTGTCGCCGAGCGCATGCGCACCCTATCAGCCCTGATAGCACTGTGTACCAACTCCGAGTCCTCAAGCCGCCTCCGACTCTATGCCAGCACCCAAGTCATCAAGGAGAACTTTTCATTGGACGAATATTCATCCCCTGATGAGTGAATAATCATCCCTTGGGATTACTACCTCTCTTACTGACTATGTCGAAGTAGTTCGCAGATAGGGGATTGAATGCGACCCTTGGGTCCTTACCTTTCTATCTGCACGAGCAGTCGAAGAGATCGTGAGGTTGGTATTATCCCCCAAACAGAAGGATCGCGCCACCGTACGAGAGGTGGTACAACACATGACATCATTCCGGCTCGTGGCGTGGAGGCTAGATCATACGATTGCAATATTCGAGATCGCTGCCAAGAACTTGAAGTAAATTTTAGAGTTTTTCGTTTGGAAACCTGGTGTATCGATAGTACAAAACCGAATAAGATATTGCTTCGTGGCACCTCCAGACGATGATGATATGTGTGATTGCTTCCGTCTTGACCGCGTCTCGACGTACTTCTACCCCCACGGCTTGTCGTATCACTGAACCCTACCTCCCTCACCGTTCCCGCGCTTGCGTCAAGGATATAACATCTTTCCATACGTCGTAAGACGGGGAGCACCCATTATCTCGCGAGTTGTCCTTCTTACACCCTAGAGACCATCCCACTCCCTATTCCTCATTTCTAGGTCTCCGGCCTATGTCACAATGGAATGCCAGCAAGACGGCATTGGCAATATCGAGCATAACGTGGAGGCGCTCTCGCAGGCTAATCTTCCGGGCAGTCAACCTCCTTCCGCCTCTTTGCAAAATTTCCTGATAGTCCGAGACACTCATCACAAAGTTGAGAGATCGAAGTGGGTATATAGACCATGTAAACATCCACGCCTTGGATAAACACTTCCCGTATGCACTCAACACCGGCGCTGCATCCCGGCTTAACTTTAGCCAATCAAAGCCAGTCAGGGATAACTTACGCGACGTCCAATGACGACATTCATTACCTATACTCGAACATGAGCTGTGCGCTAAAAGAATGAATAAACGGGCACCAAGCAGGAAGTGAATCCTCGCACCAGAACTCAACTGATGCTGGTAAATGGCTCACTAGTACGCGACATACAGTACCGGCCCAGCCGCCGATAAGCTCGTTTGTTGTAAAGTACCGCCTAACGTCCATCAGCGGCAGTACATTCAACACCACTCCGAGCCGTACACGCGTGACGGTACCACCGCTCGCTCTGAACTGTAAGCAAAGACACAAGCGAATCAGAATTGCAAGTCTCTGCAGAATCTTCGACAAGGTGAAGGACGGGCACGTACTAATGACGACAGGAATGTGTTCCTCGCAACGACCTCCGGCAAGAGTCCCACGTCAAGACCCGTAGGCTCAGGTCATGCCAGGGGTGGAACGAATGTGAAGGCGAGGACGCTGGTGTCGGCGGGTCGCCACGTGCCGCCGAGCAGGATAGAGTAGAAGTTGTGCGTGATCCCGAGGTTGCACGAGCAGTTCCATGTGCTCCAGAGCCCGAGCGCTGAGTACTTGTTTGCCATGCAACGGATCATGTTCTCGGTTGGGTCCAGCCTGTATGAGTGACCATGGGCAAGAGAAACGCGACACCTTACGTGAGCCAGCGCCTATTTAAGGTCACGTGATTTGGGACTGACCTGGAGCCAGATGAAGATGAGATTCTACAAACCGATCGTTGAAAGCTGCACGGGTGACATGGCACACCACTCGTACACATCCTAGATAGTGACGACGTGCACAACGTGTATGAGTATGTCCATAGTGAGGGCAATGAAAAATTGGACTGCATATAGTGCCGTCGCTACTGTGTGATAACTGAGGGGTCTGAGAGCTAGATCGCAAGATCTGTAGCAGAACCAAGGAGCAGAGATGGCTGTGCACACCTGCCACATAAAATTGTTAAATGTGGGTATCGTTCCTGTGACATAGAGAGATCCAAGATACTTCTGAACGGTGTACATAATGTGTTGTGGAACACAGCCATGCATTTCTTGTCGCTTTGTTCGCCGCCCGATTATTCTGCACAAGCCTGATGAAACCTGCAAGGGAGGAGAATGTTGCACATCTGCAGTTTTGATACCACTGTATGCCCAGTGGTCAACATTGGATGCCACAAGTCGCAAAAGGTGATGAAGCTGATGTGCCAACGTGGTTACCCCATCACAGGTGCCCTGTGAAAGTGTGTTGATGGGGAGGTGAAACCAAGTGCAAGGCTTAGCAGGTATGCGGGTGCAAATATGAAAAAGCTTAGCATTCGTACTGTCGTTTGTGAGCACCGCACAATCATTGAAGATCCACGTGACCGGAACAGCAAGGCATATTCCAATAGCCGTTTCAGCGAGTGCCTATATAATAAGGATAAGCACGATGGTAAGCATGATGAAGGGAAGTTCAGATAAAATAGGATGCGGTGTAGGTTATTGGTAGGAGACGAGTTTCACAGGATGGGACGTATGCAGACATGTTTAGGGTTTAGGGCGCAGAACACGACACGAGTGTAATAGCGGGAGTGGGGGGCTTGTGCAAAAGGAGTGTTGAAACGTAATAAGTATGTATGTATCTTATCTATAGCAGTTACAACATAAGCAGACTATGCAAAGTATGATTACCATATTAAGTAGCTACATTACGCACATCCATGGGCACAACTCATATCAGAGTCATGTGAATGATTCTGGGATGTTCTAGGGTGTTCCACACATCAGGCATCACTGAAAACGCGATATAGTGGACACCTTTACTCATCATAGTTACGCAAAGGGACATGGTGGGACCATAGAGGTCACTTTTCCCTATATAAGGAGGGGTGAAAAGAGACCTACCCTCCCCAGCAGAATATCACTTGTATTCACTCGTGCTCTATACACTGCGCTTAAGACTAGCAACACCTTCTACCAAAGGTGAGTCTTCTGTAGCCTGCGTGCTGTGCCATGTGCTGTGCAACAGGTTATGGGCCCTGCCACAACGGCTAGCTGTGTGCTGAGCGCACCTGCCCACTACCCACTGAAAAGTGGATGTGGTGCTGAGACTAGTGTCGTTGGCATAGCCTACAACGCCCTTGATGGGCATATAAGACCTTGGGGTCATGAACAACACCATCTCATTGATTTGAGGTGGAGTAGATCGTTCCTCAAGGCAATTCTCTGCAAGGAGAGTTGTTGTTGGCGGTCGAAAGGACACATTCCTATTAGACCATTGTTTTTCTCACTCAGTAATTGTGAATAGCCTTTGCTGACGATTCTCAAAGCATTCACAGAAAACAATGTTGTCCCAACTAACAACATTTGTCCAAGTCTTTGACGGACAAAACTATGTCACCTGGTGTAAGGCCATGCGTGCCTTCCTCATGGCTCAAGGCCTTTGGGGATACTGCGATGGCAACCTCCCGGAACCTCAGATTCCTGTCCCTCCCATTGTGCCTCTACCTCTTGATCCCAGTGCTTCCCAGGCTGATCAAAATGCTCATGCCACTATGGAAGCCCAGTTCAAGGTCGACAAAGCAGAGTTTGACCGCGATTCTCCCCTTCACCCAGCTCTTTGGACGGGCTGGCATAAGGGAAATGACATGGCATTGGGTAATATCACCCTTTGCCTTTCCCCTGCCATTCAGCAGTGTATGAGTCCCAACTTTAACGCTGAACAGTCCTGGGATTGGCTGAAAGCTGAGTTCGGCGGTGCATCATTCCCATCCATCTATCGCGACTTTCGAGAAGCAATTACCATGTGCATTAATCCTAGCCATCACCCTGGTCCCCAGTTTGACAAAGTAGAAGCTGCTTTTACTCGCATTGCAAACACAACCATCGGTAAAGGCTCCAAGATTAAGAGGCTCTCACTCCCTTCCCATTTCCAAGCCCTCATTGTGATGGCTGCTATTCCTCTCAAGTGGGAAAACCTCATTCCCATCATTCAGAACAGCTACAAAATCGAGGACCTTATGTTCGGAGATATTCGTGACATAGTCATTACTCAGTTCGAGAATGAAACCAATCGTGGTGCTCATTCGAAGAACAAGAAGGAGCAGCATGCTAACAAACTCGCTGCCGATAAGCTTTCTGCTGTTAAGCATAAGCACGACAACCCTCACTTTAAAAAGCAGAGTGGAAGTCAGCAGCAGGACGCAGACTCCTCGCCTCCCAACCAGCAGCAGCATAAGCAGTGCAGTGCGAGAGCAGGTGGTCGCAGCAAAGCGAAAGGCAAAGGCAAGGCTCAGACTGGCCACTCTCACGTCGCTTCAGTCACTGCCCTCACTCCCACACTTCCCTCCCCATCCACTACCTCTGTCGCACACATTGGACCATCATCATCCATTGTAACACGCACTGTCTCCATTCCCCACCCTACCTTACAGGCAAGGGTTGAGGGTACGTACCCTACCGTCAATAGAGCACTCTCGTTACTTGAACGCATGGATGCTCCGCTGAGCATTCAAGTAGTCAAAACGATTGAGCAGCGGTTTGATGACTACGATCAGTCAGTATGATCGAGGTCAAATTACAACTATGACGAGGAGTATGACTCTGAGGTGGACGTGGACATGTCTCAGCCAGTTCCCGGGTGCGATAATATGCTGACCGAGTCTGACTTTGAAGACGATGGGGGTATGTCTCTTGTATCTGCATTTGAGTCTTTGTCTGTCGACTTAAACTCACAAATCTCTGGAGGTATTACCCGAGCACCTACCCCAGAGTATGTCGATCCAGAGACTGTAGGACCCCTCCATTTGGAGGATGAGATTGCAGCAATGTGGGCAAATCCTGGTCACTCCAGAGCTGTACAACGCAGGAGTTCTAACAAGTTCATTAATGAACTTTATAGGAACCACGAGCAATACCTCCAGAATCTGGAGGTTGGTGCGATGGCATCCACACCTGCCTCGCCTATCACACCTACCTTGCATTGTGCAACACCCGGTCATATTGCTAACTCCTTATTGGAGGATGAGCTACTTGATTGGGGATCTGATGATGAAGAGTATGCTCTTTATTCACTCACTGCACATGATGCTGACTTTGACATAGTATCAGCCCGCTCCCGAAAAAAGCAAGAGGAGCAGCAATGTAATAATATGTTATCGTCTATAGTATCTAAACTGTACAGTATTAATCTCAGTGTTCTTGATATCTTGAAATGCAAACACAATGATTTCTTTACTCAGTGTGCACGGTGTAATAAGAGACTTGAAACCCTCTGGTTATTAGACTCAGGGGCTTCTGCGCACTTCACCAACAGAAAGAGTGACTTTATAAGTTACCAGCCTTATCCAAAATCTGACAGGCAACCTGTTAGAACCGTGGCTCATACGATCTTTGTTGAAGGATCTGGGACAGTATTGCTTCGGCATTATGTCAATAAGACTCTTGTTACGACCAGAGTTCATCCAGTCCTTTACATTCCATCTATGAGTATTCGCCTTCTCTCAATGGGAGAATTTTTGCAACAAGGAATGTGCGTTTTGGGAAATTCGCTGCATATAACCTTGTTACACCAAAAACCGTTTGTCCAGTGTAAGCCTTTAATACCTGGTCATACGTTATATTGGTTAGATGCGACATCTACTAGTGTACATCCCTTCTCTTCCCTCTACCACCACCATCTCTTGGTGTTGGCCCTAGTCAAACTACTAACAGAGCTACCGCCTGGCATCCTCGCGACCTCTTCTGCTAACAGTTTGAACCACCTCGTCTTTCCTCATTGTATATGCCTCCTTGTCATTGTCTCGGGCTCAACGCCCCTCCAGATGATGACAGCCCACAAACTAACCTTCCCCCTAGCTTCCCGGCTAGGTTCATGACAGTCCTGGAACTTTACAGAGCGCAAAGGGATACTCTGTCCCAAGTCCAGGCCGCCCCCCCCCTCACCCACTTTCAGGGTACAATACCAGCCAGATGCTCCCCCGGTGTACCACACCTTATTTGCTATACTAAGCTCGCAGGCGACAGTAGTCCCCCAAGAAGAGCTCGACGCCATTAGGAGAGCAGTTCCCTCCCCTCCTGAAACCCCAAGCCCGGAAACAGTTCTGGAAGCGGTTGAACACGTCCTTCCGGTCCTATCAAACGAGGTCATGAACATTTCCATTCAAGCTATGGAACAAGTTCTTAACCGCAGTGTAAACCCGAACAACCTCGAACTAAACAACATTCCCCAGGAAGTCTGGGCGGCTCTATGCACGGCGGTCCCCGCTAGGGGCAGCACTCTCAACAACTCAATCTCTCGCTCGTCTTCGTTTGCTGAGGCCAGGGAATCCATTGGATCTGGAGCCTCCTCGCCCATGGACGACTCACCGGCACACGCCAATGTCACCCCTCTTTTCCTAGACGGATCCTCTACACAGGGACAACACAGTGCCTCATACCACCCGCAAAGCATCGAGGCTGAAGGCACTTTGCCGCATGTGATCGGCGATCAAAGTCACCCAATTTCCGTGCACTCTTCGACTACCCCCGATCACCAAGCCATAACTACACGACTAGCAAATGCTCCGGCCTCATTGTCGGTCCTTGAGGATCGCCTCACCCCACCATACCAGATCACACCGGAAGCCTACAATGCAACCCTCAGCCTTCGATCACTTGCCTCTGTTCCCATCAGAGGGAATTCAATCGGATTAATTACCGGGCAGAATGATCAATACTTCAAGGCAATCGGCCTTATGGACACCATCAGGGACGAACTAAATCAAGCAGCGGAGGGGCACTCACATTACTTCTTAAATGAACCCCTTACAATCCTCCAGGATCCAGTGTTTCCGGTCCAATTGGATGAATTATGTCGAATCCTAGACCTTGCGGCAGCGGCCCTCTCAGTGGGTCCGCGCTTAGACAACACAGACAATGTATGGAGTCTTCTCAGGCCAAGCAACTGGTACCGTGCCGTGACACACACTATGGCTGCCATCCTCAGGGGTTGTGTCCGGACTAAGAACATTGGCCGCCTGGGTAACTTCCCCCTTCACCCATTACGAGACACATACAGAAGTTCTACCAACCTTCCCACGGTGGAAACACAGCGAGACCTCCTAGAGGCCATCTCCCTCCAAATAGCGGAACATCTGTCGCTGGATAACGGTCCATACCTCCCTCAAGACAGTATAGATGGCATCAGAGCCACAGTTTGGCGTGCTCACGAAGCCCAAATCAGAATGGCAGTTACCACTAAGGCCAACGAAGTCGAGCACCGACTCACCACCATGGGACTCGCCGAGCTAATAGACAACCTCTTAAACGAAGCAACCGTTGAAGAAATCACGAACACTGATCGGGAGGACATCGCCCTCCAAACACGAAGCAAGTACAACAACCTGAAGCTTGAGGCGGAGAATAAAGCCTATCATGAAATGATCAACCAAGCTATGACAGAAGGCAAGAACAGAGCGGCCAAGGAAGCCCTCGAAACATACACCACTACTAGCAGGAACCTCCGCGAGATGAAGGAGAAGCAAGCAAAGGAAGATACTAACAAGTACTACCAGAACTTGCTAGAAACCGCAAAGGAACAAGCGTGCCTTAAGGCAGACAGCAAATTTTCTCGCCTTCTGGCTGACGAACGCAGTGCCATTGCACCTTGTGTCAACGCCGAAATAGCCATGGAACACAAGAAACTGGTCCAAGAACGGCGCTTAGCCACAGAAGCACAGCTCCAAGTGCTAATGTTGGAAGAGGAGAAAAACCTCGTCCGAGTTGCAGCGAACCGCCTCAGATTGTGCTTCAAAGACGACGAACACACCTCAAAGAAGGTCAAGGTGGACCAATGCAAAGCAAGACCGGCCCCGGTCACTCCACGGGGTAGATCGAGCAGCATTGTCTCTAATGCATCCCAATCCAAATCATGCAAACGAGCATACTCCCTGTATGAAGCTGTAGTCCAGGCTCCTCAGCTAGACAGAGACGATCAGAAGACTCCAACCCCCAAGGAGGTCACCACGATCAATTTCGAGATCAAAGCCGAACCGACACCACAACCGACTTTTGTCACCCCATCCACGCCGTCGGTCATCAGAGAGGTGGTGGATATCGTGCAAAGCATGTCTCTACGAAGTTCTACTTCCTCAATCCACAACTCGGCCAACCACATGGCCATTGATCCGGAACACCTGGACTTGGCCAACATCTTCCCACCGGGCATTCCCCCACTCCCCCTCAATACCTCGCTACCACCTGCCATGTCGCGAACACCACAGTTTGGTGGTGCAGAAGCACATGAAGACGGGGTGGCTCCCTCAGTCTTGCCGGAACTTACGGAAGCAAGTGCTTCGGAAATTCGGCTCGTCGCCCTCATGAAAAAATTCAACCAGCCAATATGGGATACCATCCATAGGATCGAACAAGCCTTAGGGGATGGCAGGATTCCTAGGATCCCGCAACATGCAGGACCCGGATATCGGTCTGAACACATACATAATCAGGCAACTCGAGTTCCCTCCGCACCCAATGGCCCTGCAGTGACGACCCAGGTACCCAGGGAGCGACAGGCCTCTCAGGTTGCTCCTCCTTTCCCTTCGGAACCACCGACATCGGAACGGCCAACCCCCCCGTCGATCGCTAGAGTTGACGACGACAAATTCCCAGAGATCGAGCCTTCAAGTAGGGGAGCCAGGCGCAGGAGAAACGCAGCATCAGTGGTCTTACAACAAAGACGCAATATACCGGGAGCTACAGGCCCAAACGATAGCCACATTGCAATCACAAACAACAACTCGAGGATAAAGCCCCTGTTTGCTAATGTTATCACAAGGGAGGCTGTGTCACAACAGCAGAATATTAAGACCTCTGCGGCCCAAGCCAGACTCGCCCAAGGTTGAAAACCATCTGGTAACCAAGGAGCTCACAAAGCATCTTCAGACGGAAACATGACAGAAGTCACCGTAATTCGATTCGGCGGTTTGGAAAACAAAGAGGAGGAACGCAAATTCCGAGCTCGCAACCCTGCCGAAATTATTCAGTCAGTTCAGCGTGACCTAGCAAGACAAGCTAAGAACCCACCAGCGGTTCTGAGCGGAAGATGGTCCACCACAGCCGACACAACGGGAAATTTTGTCTATACTATTGCAGGCATTATTCCACCGTGCGATCTCATGACCTTGAAATCCTACCTTTGCCGACCATTCAAAGGGCATACAGAACTTGTTCCAACGAAAGGTTGGACATGGATCCAGTTACAACAAGTACTGATGGAGGATCTGGACGGATGTGTCTGGAGCCCAGATGACCTACTAAATCAATTCATCACCAATCCATGCTTTCAAGATGCACTGATCTGCATAGCCCCACATTGGCAAGGGAACCTGCTCAATAACGACAAAGAACAATCCACGGTCCTCGCAGCAATCATTGATGAAGACAATGCCATTTGCCAAAACGCTCTTACACATGGCGTACGAATGTTCGGCGCTCAAGTCAAGTTCCTACACTGTGGGGACAATCCGACTCTACTACAGTGTTCAAGATGCCATCTACTGGGCCACTATGCGAGTTCATCAAAGTGCAAGATGCCAAGAAATGCTATCAAGTGTTATAGGTGTGGCGGCACTCATGACGGGAGAGACCATGACTATGAATGCAATGCCAAGACGCACAAGACACTCGGAAAGTGCGATTGCACGCTGAAATGCCTACTTTGCAAGAAAACAGATCACCATGTGCGTTCATGCAAATGCCTGAAGAGGGGTGATTTTAACCCCCCACGACTACCGGAATGACACAAAAGCGAACCATTCCGAATGGTGGGCACGAAACGTACGACGAAGGGCAAGGAAAGGGCCCCCCCCTATTCTCCTCCCCTAAGTGCGTTCATTGTCCCAGAAGTAAAGAATATCCCTCTTCCTATGTGCCCAGTGGAGGAAGGCAAGAATGTGCTTCTATGCATGTGTTGCGCGCTCCCATCTATGGCGGAATACCAGAAGAGATTCGTTTCACCCAGACACAACGTCACAGACACCACGGCTCTCCCCACCGCCCGAATCGTCTCGTCGAAAGGAAAGTCCATCGTTGAACTCTACACAGAACTAGGTAAACGCAAGGCGTATGGCATGGCAATCCTGGCTGGTGATGAGACCGCACGTGTACTACTGCAACAATTAAACACTCATGAAGATGAGGAGGTCTTGCAGCTACTCCATGAAGCGGAGGAGGAAGTCATTGCTGAAATCGAAATAGATCAGGCACTGGACACAGAGATACGAGGGGACGACTACTACTCGCTCTGTCAATCTATCACACCATTCGACAATGTTCCCGTCACGCGGGACGGACTGTCACACCCACCGATCGGCGTCGAAGCGTCGATACTCAACCACATTACAGACGAGGCCAAGGCGAAGGGAGCAGACATGGGCTGGGGCCCCTCCGCATCTATGATCACGGATGCATAATTTCAACTTTGCATCTATCAATATGCGGCGGCGCAACGCCCCCATGCACGCATTACTGAATTCTAACAGAACGGATGACATTCTATTTATACAAGAACCATGGTTCAACCGCATTGGGGTGGCCAGGAGCGACGATCAGAGGGAAGGTAGAGATGTTCTTGGAGGAGCGGCTAACCCCAGCTGGCTCCTAGCTTACCCCCATTTCAATCCGGACAAACGCGCCAAAGTTATGACCTATGTTCGCATCCACGATCGTGACCATCCATTCAAAAAGAACTTTTGTAGACACACCACGCAGAACAACATCATCGCTCATCCTTGTATACTGATCACTGACATACTGGTTGGCCAGATCAAGTGGAGGGCGATTAATTTCTACAATGACATCGATGACAAAACAGTGCTCCCCTCCCTGCTATCTTTGGACCTCGACTCTACCATTCCCACCATAATCTGAGGGGACTTTAACCTCCATTCCAGCTCATGGTCACCGGCGGGATGGACATCTTCACCTGCGGCAGCACGCCTGGAAGAATGGCTCGCAACACAAACATTCTCGCTACTCTCACACCCGGGAATCCCTACACACCGAGGGGAGAACGGTGCCAGAGATAGTACTATTGACTTGGTGTGGTGCAACTACGCTGTGTCTATACAAGGCACATTCCAGGGTGCACACATAGATTGGGCAGGCTCACTTGGGTCAGATCATGCCCTCATACGCACCATCGCCTCCACGCCATTGAGGCTCAATCGACACAGGGAAGACCGGATGAACAGGTTCGACATGTCAATATCTGCTGAAGAATGGAAGGAGTGGGATCGCATCTTTGCATCCTCAATTCCCCCAAATCCTGTGCAAGTAATTGCAGATCCGGAAACGATTGACGCACTTATAGATGCAATATATAATGCATTCAACTCGGCATGCACAGCTACCATGAAGAAGAAGGAAAATGCCCCAGGCTTCTCATCCAAATGGTGGAACGACAACTGCAGAGAGGCAGCTTTGGCCCTAGCCAACGCTCCAGAAGAGGAACGCACACAACTCGGAAGGGAGCTCAAGAAAGTCGTCCACATAGCCAAGAGGGACTGGGCCAACTCCTACATATCGGAAGCTAACATTTGGGAAGTAGCGGCCTGGCGTCACGGGCGGCGCTCCTCACACATCCCCGCACTAATAGACCACACCAGGGAACTTATGTATGATCACGAGCAAATGGCGTCGCTCCTGTCAGAAAGATTCTTTGCAAAAGATGAAGGCAACATCCCCACGCACTTTTCGGATGATCCACCGCCTCGCACACCTCGATTGTTTGCCCCATTTGGCAAGGAGGAGCTCTTCGAACTTCTCAAACAAACATCGAATAAATCGGCTCCAGGAATATCGGGAATCGGATGGGATCTCCTGAAACGAGGCTGGCTGCATTGTGATGATTTGCTCACCAATGTTTACTCCGCGTGTATCAGGTTAGGCCATCACCCGGTTAGATGGAAGGAGGCAACAGTGGTCGTAATTCCAAAGCCCAACAAACCGGATTACTCACTGGCAAAAGCACACAGGCCTATCTCCCTTCTCGAAACATTAAGCAAGCTGATGGAAAAGGCCGTCGCTAAGCGCTTTCAATACGACATTGTCAAGGAGGGACTCATCAATACCAACCAATTTGGGGGTCGCACTCACTCATCCTGCCTAGACACAGGGCTTACCCTCATACATGATGTTCAAGCCGCGCATGCTGCAGGGCTCAAAGTGGGAATACTCCTTTTCGATGTCAAGGGTTTCTTCGACAACATCAACCATGCTCAAATGACGGCACGACTACATAACATGGGTTTTGCGGAAGAACTGGTCAAATGGGCATCATTGTTTCTGGCAGACAGAAGAATCAGGCTACACTTCAACAACATCCTTGCGGAAGAAAGAACCCAACCAGTTGGAGTTCCTCAAGGATCACCACTATCCCCAGTCCTGTCCTTCGCTTATACAGCCCCTCTATTGGGAAAAATGGCAAACTGGAACAACTCTTCACTAGGAATGTACGTCGATGACGGCCTTCTGTTTGCATGCGCAGAAGAATGGGACGATGTCATCAAACTCCTACGAGCCAGATACTCGGTCTGTGTGGAATGGCTAACCAGATCAGGACTAGCCGTTGAGGCAGACAAAACAGAGCTACTTTTCTTCCAGAAACCATACGAGCACAACCCTATTCCCGCTCCAACACACCTCATCCTCCCTCAGCCGGAGATTAATTCATACTTCACAGTACAGCCCGTTGACACGCTGTGATACCTTGGGTTCTTCATCAATCGAAGACTCAAATGGGAACCTCATGTCCGGATCATGTGCAACAGGGCACGAGCATCCATCAAAGCATTGCAAGTGCTCGGCAACAGTATATGCAGACTTTCAATGGCAAATTGGAGATTAGTACTTAATGCGGTTTGCCTCCCAGTAATGACCTGGGGATGTCAACTCTGGTTCCGTCAAGGTGGAACCAAGGGCCTAGTCAAGAACCTTCAACAGGTCCAAAACGAAATGGTCAAGGTCGTCACAGGCTCCTTTCACACGGCGTCAAGAGAGACACTCCTCCAAATCACGCGGATGTTACCCATGCATCATTTCCTGGAAAAACTCACATACACATCCGCTCTGAGACTTTACAGGTTACCGCGTCAATCCCAACTGCTCCAAAGGCTGGGACCATCATGGTGCCCAATGGATCAAGACAACTTGCCGATACCGGTTCAATGAACAGGACATGGCAACCACCTGACACTGCTGCCAGAAGGGGTTGACCAGCCCATTAATTCTCGGATCCTGCGCCCTACAGTCTTAGAGGCTCTTGCTCAAAGGGTTCCTTCTTGGGGGCCTAGAGTCGACGTTGTGGCGGTTAGCCCCTGGGAGGTACCCAACTGGGCGGCGAACCTCACGTACATGGGAGTAGTGCGCCCTCATGTGCGGAAAGCCCGGATCAGGGATCTCACGGTCTCTTGTGAAGGGTGGAACACCATGATAATCCACACAGCCGCATGCATCACTACACGTGTTGTATGTGACTTAACCGAGGTCGGCGGTGCGGCTGCCTCGTACTCAGTTGGGAATGGGCCGTTAAACACGCATTCCTGGACGATCGGCTCGGAGTTGATGCAATTCGACGCAGATGCTTATGCAATCGTGCGAACAGCGGAAACCCTTGCAGAGTACTATACGGAGGAGGTTATACCCCCCGTTAATTTTTTCCTACTGAGTAACAATGCTTCGGCGTTACAAGCGGTTAAAAACCCGCACTCGGTTAAAGCACACGCAGCTGCACTTCGCTTTCATAAAGCACTCACCCTACTCATGCTAAGACATAGACAGGTATCCTACTTCCTCGTCTGGGCACCAGCGGACGACTCCCTAGAAGGTCATAATATGGCAGTAGAAGCAGCCAAACAGGCCAGTTGGGGATTACCACCAGATGGAATGGATCGCACACAATCAGCGTCATTCCAAAAATCAAGGGCAAGACAGAAAGCATTTCTCGCCTGGGAACACGAGTTCGGGCTAGAGCACTGCCTCGCCCAATTCAAACTCAGATGGACCGGTGACTCAGGTGAAGGACACGCACATAGGGAGAAGATCATCACGGAACCTCCCTCCGGATCCAATCACCCGCTCTGGGTAGCAGCAACGGACGTGGAAAGAGATGAACATGGACATAAAACACAATGCCCACTCTACTCACGTCACACCACATCAGCTGCTGTACAACTGGCAGTTGATCACACATTTACAGGCTCATATGCTAAACGGTTTAGACCCACAGACCCACCTGAAACTCTCGCATGCACATGCGGAGCACCCCTCAGAACACCCACACACCTCATTCGAGAATGCCTGCACCATTACCAAGCGTGTGTCAACAAAGGCATCCAATCACACATGCGAACGCTCACGCTAGAGCAGCTTCACTCAACAGTCAAGAGAGCTCATCAATTGCTCTCATTTATCTCGGAAGGAAAGGTAGCCTTTCGGCCACCTGACTTTCTACCTGCTACATCAGTCCCACCGGAACCAGACTAAATAGATAGTCAGTTCCAACTTCGAGGATATTCCTTTGCCGCCACATACCCCAGTCCTTGTGATTTTACCCTATTATTTATTCACCTGAGCATTCCCGAAACGGACGCTCCTAACTACTAACCCTTTTTATTTATGCGATTTGGTGATTTGGCCATATGTGTATACAACCTTTGTTTACCCTTCTGTACTGTAACGGTTCTTAGTTATGACTGGGCTTTGTCTTGGACATGTATTCTGGAATATAAATTGGTTTTAAAAAAAAAAAAAAAAAAAAAAAAACATCTACTAGTGTAGAAGCGCAGTTCATCGAAACACCTTATATCTACAAAGTAGATTATGATCTAATGCATCGTCGCCTCGGACACCCATCTAAAGAGGTTTTAAGGCATGCTAAAGATCATACTAAGGGTTTTCCCAATGGGATTAAAATTCCTAATACATCTGATGATGTATGTCCTGGATGTGTGCAAGGCAAAATGCCTTCTGCATCGCATCCTCCTTCCATTACAAGGGCTACCACACCCTTTAAAAGGATACACTCTGACTTAAAAAGTTTTCCTTTACTGTCATATGCCAAATACAAGTATTTTATTGTCTTCTTAGATGATTATACTTCGTATGCTTGGATCACACTCTTGTGTGACAAAGCCTCAGCCATTACGGCTTTGAGACAATGGTTAGCGCTTATCAAAAATCAATTTGATACTACCATAAAAGAGTGGATGTCCGATGCCGGTGGTGAATATAAATCAGATGTGTTCCTTAAAACATTGAAGGATGCCGGCATTACAGTGCTTCAAAGCACGCCCCATATGCCACAGCAAAATGGGCGTGCTGAATGCTTTATGCGCACTATCATGGATAAAGCCCAGGCCATGTGGTTAGAAGCTTGTCTCCCGCAGTCCTGGTGGGAATTTGCAGTCAATCATGCTGCACATTGTTATAATAGGACTCCTATGAGTCATATAAATTGGAAGACCCCCTACCAATTATTAAACAATGAAATCCCAGACATTTCTCATCTTAGAGTTTTTGGGAGTGGCGCATATGTCCATATTCCTGAGTCTCGCAGAAAAAATAAACTATCTCCTAAAAGCGAACTCATGATCTACTTAGGTAGACCAAGCGGAATGAAGGGTGACATGTTTATGCATACTCCAAATACTTTGTTTTATTCAGACAAAGCACTCTTTGATGAAATGTTATTCCCTCGCTGCTCTAATCAGCAGACTCCTGGGAAAATACGTGGGACAACCCAGTTAGATGAACCTCCATCTAATCAACCACCACTTGATTTTGAAGACACCACTCCTGGTGATCTTGACTTATCACCCCCTGAGCCACCAAAAGGGAGTAGCGCTCCACAACCCGACAGGGTTGAAGAGGTTCCTGTGAAAGCAGATGATCCTCCAGAGCAGCAAGCTCCGCCTCCTCGCCCTGACCCTGTACCTAAGCCCAAGGGTAAATCACGGTCTCGACCTGAAACTACATCTGATGTAGCACCCAGGCGGTCAGAGCAATTGAGGAAAGTACCTACCAATCCTGATAATATCTACGGCGATTAGAGAAGGACAGGGGTTTTGAAAACCCTGAGGGTAGTGTTGAGGGGTATGGGAGGGTAGGGGTAAGGGTAGGGATTTTCCAACCCTCAACCTACCCTTACCCCTCATGGGGGTCTCGGGGGTACCGGGGGTACCGGAGGGGTAGATGACAAATCGCTCTGGGCTGGCAAAGTGAGCCAAGTGAGAGCTCCAAGCAAGGCTCCAAGTCCCTCAAACTCCTCAATCTGTTTATTGGTGCCAGTATTTACTTATCCCCCCTCCCTTATGCATGTATTATATATTTAAAATGTCAGTAATAAGGAGGAGTTTCTTTGGTGTCACTGGCATCAGACCTCAGCAAGATGCTTAGCAAGGTTCTGAGCATCCCCTTGTCCGCATTCCCCAATCCGCAGCACCTACATGCACCCTTAGCAATTTATGTATATCATATATATAACAAATGCAATTACGAATATGGAGTTTCATGGCGTGCAGATCAGTGCACGGCATCTTATATTGATAATTGCCGTTGGCTAAATTGTGCACTCGTACGGATGCTGCATGTACACGCGGACCTAAATACTTAAGAAACACATATACCCTGATGCTAAAAACGTCTGTGCAAAGTTTCACGCAGCGCGAAAGCATGCATGATCGAATTTTATGCGAAACTGTGCTCACTACTTACTCTAAAGCCTGTGGGTCTGCTACCCCCGCTACCCCCGCTCAACCCGTACCCCCAGAGGCTGAAAACCCGTACCCCTTACGAGGGTACGGGTTTTGAAGGGGTAGGGGTACGGGTTGAGTTCTGATACCCCAGGGTTACCCCTGTCTTTCTCTAACGGCGATAGGCACCCTTCTAAGGTCAGCTGAGATATTGAGCGGACTCGTACTTGGAAACAAATGGTTGAGAACCAACCGGGTAGCTCCCGGCAACGTTCATCCCATGATCAGATGGAATCAGGAAAATCTCCTGAGCAATCTGCATCTAAACTTCCAACTACACTGAGTGAAAGTTCGCATGATTCAGAGGATGAGGTAAATCAGCAGTTGCTGACCCGCCTTGCTCAGGAAGGGGGAGTCAAATTCCAAGATTATCTGCTTGCCAAAGCAGTTCCACTGTATGATCTTGGGTCACCTGATACCTCCAATATTCGTGAATGGACCTTTAGGGACATTCTTAGAATGCCAAAAGAATTGCAGGAGGAGTGGAAACAAGCGTGTCGTGAGGAGTTGGCTTCTCTTCGCAAACGAAAAGTCTTTGAACTAGTAGACCTGCCAAAAGGCAGAAAGGTCATAAAAAACCGATGGGTATTTGACTTAAAGTCGGATGGCCGTAAAAAGCCAGGCTTGTAGCCAAAGGCTTTTCTCAGGTTGAAGGCATTGATTATGACAAAATATTCTCACCTGTGGTACGGTTTGAGACAGTCCGGATGATGATAGCGCTTGCCGCTTTAAAAGATTGGCACATCTCTGGTCTAGATGTCAAAACAGCTTTCCTATATGGCGACCTCGATGAGGAGCTTTATATGGAACAACCTGAAGGGTTTAAAGTCCCTGGCCACAAAAATAAAACAAAGTGATGCGCCTTAAGAAAGCCATCTATGGACTCAAACAAGCTGCTTTAGACTGGTGGAAAGCGCTTGATGGATCCATGGCTAAGATAGGCTGCACACGACTTGTTTCTGACTCTGGTATATTTGTCAATAAAGGCAAAACCATTGTCATTATCGTCTATGTCGATGATGTGCTCTTTCTTGGAGCAAATAAAAAAGACATAAGTTCTCTGAAAGAGCGTTTTATGCAGATCTGGGAATGCAGAGATCTGGGCGATACGCAAGAGTTTTTATGCATGCGCATAGTAAAATCAAAAGGTCGTATTCTCATCGACCAAGTAGATTACTTATACAAAGTGCTGCAGCGTTTCAAACTTGTTAATGCGAAAACTGTACCTACTCCATTACCGGAAGGGTATCAGCCATTGCCTAATAAAGATCCTCCAAACCCAGAGCTCCGCTCTCAGTTCCAACAAGTAATAGGGTCACTCCTATATATTATGATTGGAATGCGACCAGATATAGCCTATGCTGTGACTAAATTGTCACAATTTGCAGCAAACCCCAATAAGGATCACCTAGATAGAGCAATGTATATTTGCCGCTATCTACTAGGTACATCCGATTATGCTTTAGTCTATGATGGCAAAAGCGATGGGGGTTTACATGCATATGCTGACTCTGATTGGGCTTCAGACCCGATCACTAGAAAGTCTACAACGGGCTATTTAGTTAAACTAGCTAATGGTGTATTCTGCTGGAATTCTAGAGTGCAAAAATCTATTGTGCTCTCTTCCACTGAAGCAGAATATATGTCGCTTGCTGATACAAGCAGACAGTTGGTCTGGATACGATCACTCTTTGAGGAGATCGGTATTATCCTAGCACCAATTCCATTATGCGGTGATAATCAAGGATCCATATTCCTTGCATCTAATCCGGTGCAGGAAAAGCACATAAAACACATTGACATCCGTTACCACTATATACGTGAAGTCATATGCGCTAAGAAGATTGAACTCTTCTTTATTGAAGGATCTGAGAATCCTGCAGATTTGTTTACTAAGAATCTGGGCCGCATAAAATTTCAGAAGTTCAGAGAGCAATTAGGATTAGAGTTTTACTCATCCTAGTCATTAAGAGTCGATGAGAAGTGTGGTGTTCAGTCTAACCACTGTTACATGGAAACATTTCCTCAGAGATGTTTGGGACAGAAAGATGGAAACTGTGTTTTCAATTTCTTGTCTAGTCTCTAACACGTCTCATCAGAGACTTCTTAAACTGCTATAAAACAACTAGCATAGGTCGTCAATGAGTATTTCTCATAACAACATGTCCCATGCTCAGTTCAAGTTCTTGGATTGAATGTTGTCTCGTTTCGTTCATTATGCTTAGACCACTACTGTGTACTTAGCAAGGGGGAGTGTTGAAACATAATAAGTACGTATGTATCTTATCTATAGCAGTTACGACATAAGCAGACTACACAAAGTATGATTACCATATTAAGTAGCTACATTACGCACATCCATGGGTGCAACTCATATCAGAGTCATGTGAATGATTCTGGGATGTTCTAGGGTGTTCCACACATCAGGCGTCACTGAAAACGCGATATAGTGGACACCTTTACTCATCATAGTTATGCAAAGGGACATGGTGGGACCATAGAGGTCACTTTTCCCTATATAAGGAGGGGTGAAAAGAGACCTACCCTCCCCAGCAGAATATCACTTGTATTCACTTGTGCTCTATACACTGCGCTTAAGACTAGCAACACCTTCTACCAAAGGTGAGTCTTCTGTAGCCTGCATGCTGTGCCATGTGCTGCGCAACAAGGAGCGGTACTTTGAATTGCAGTTGTCCCGTTAAAGCACATCAGAGAGTTCAGACATGTTGATGGATGAACTAAGAAGCAAGACTTACAACTTTGGTGCTAGGTAACTAGCCTTTGGCGATACAGTGCGTAATCGGGAAGCTCTGAAGTGAATGATGCTAAGATGGAGGTAATTATACAAGAGAAGAGATGTACGAACTTGAGCTGACCCCGATGGGTATGTAAACCACTCGCAATGAGGACAAAAACAGACAGGAAGAATCGAATGTCTACCATGGTGGAGGTCATGGATCATGCACCGTGTGCAGACGGTGCATCGTGGTAGGGCAGACGATACCACCACATTGCTATTACCTGTTGTGTGGTTTTCGCCCGAGTTGACCTCGAGTTGGGTAGGATCTGGTGTCATTTGAAGAAGCTTACTGTAGGCTGGGTTATGCGGTTCATTGCGACAATCCAGAAGGCACACACCTTTTGTTATGAGCAAGCCCAGTTTGATGTACCTCATAAATACATACAGTTGTTATTTGTGCCTCAATCATGGTACTCGTTACCCTCCATTTCCAGTGCCAGCTCCCTGGCTTCATGGAAAGGACTCAGACATATTTGCTTCCATGTAGTGAGTGACTTTACGATAGTCATAAGGCTCGGCCTGCCATTTCAACGATGTTGATGTGTCGTGGGAGAGGAGGATATAAATGTGACATTTTGAACACGGTGATACACCCCACGCCGTGCTGGCGGTGTATACAGCGTTTTTTGCATTTCTAGTGCTTACAGGACAGCGACATCATCCGTGTGCCCTCGACCCTTGGAGCTTGTATTGCGCCGGCAGCAGTGTGTAGCAGGATCTAGGTGTTACGTGTAGAAGACTACAGCAAAGTGCGAACTGAGTCACGCCCTTGGAGCTTGTATTGCGCCGGCAGCAGTGTGTAGCAGGATCTAGGTGTTACGTGTAGAAGACTACAGCAAAGTGCGAACTGAGTCACGTGGCATTGTGGCAAGACCAAGCAACCAAGCTACTTGTGAAGGCGAGGCACTATAGCGACAGTGCCTGTGCATTCCCTGAGTTGGTGTTCTCGGCTAGTGATAAGTCATGTGGTGACCACGCACATGGGCATACATGGCCCAGCGGCTAGGATAGTGACCACATTCGACTGGCGCGAGAGTGAAGCGCATCAAACCTTCTAGAGTAAGGCCAACCACTACCGAAGCTTCGAGGTGCGACTGTGCGGTTTGACTAGAGGATAGTGACTCGAGTGCAACTACAGGTGATGTGCAGCCTCGCTAGTGTAGGATGTGGATTGGCTGAGGCAGGGCAAATGCGAACCTTCGAGAGGTTTCTACTCGCCCTCGGCCCTGCATATATAAGGACCGCTGTCACTCATAGTTTGGCAGTTCAGCAGTGACCTTTAGCAGCTTTACTTCACATTTTTACCTTCCTTATTAGGCAATATCTCATCTTAAGACCAGAAGTCCACCTTTCACCTCTGCGTTCACATTGTGATACTAGTTCGTTTATTGTCATCGTTGTACTTGCAATCATAACAAAGCTTTGCTCTTATGTGTGAAGTCATTGTTATTGTTCTCGCATCCTGCGTGCGGTGTGCATAGGTCATTGTCGGTCGTACTCACCCTCACTATTAGTTTAGGTATTTGCCATCGCATCTCGCATCGGACTCGCCTTGGCTCGCAGTTTCCCTTAGTCTTGTGTCTTCGCCGACAAACTAGTGTGTTGGCTTGCATCTATATCCCTCATCCTTCCCGAACTCGAGCACTCTCGGCCTTCTTACACGGCTTGTAGGGGGTTTAGGGTATCATTTCTGGTGGCCAACGTGGGGAGGTTGGAATATAGAAGTTTAGTTCAAGTTTAGGATCTCAGTTTAGGACCATTCCTAGTTGCCCTCGCCACTGCAGGTGTTCGCTACTAGACGAAATCACGAGGGCAGGTTACGATCCGGATCACCATTTCCCTGGAAGCTTTCCAGAACTTGACAACCTTTCGCCACTTAGTTCCCTCTCTAGCGAACTTAGCGACCCTCCACCCAGCACGAACACGAGCCAAAGCTTGCTACTAGCTGACTTAGGAAGCGAAGAAGAAGTTTTTGTCATCCTGTCAGGCGACACAGCACAAACCATTGCGCCCAGGTCTACTAGGGCGAGCACTCGCCTTCAGCAACAGCAATCAGCATCGGCAGCCATGTCGGCCGCTGCATCCACACAAAACCAACAACCAACAAACCAGCCCACAGCAGTGCGAGTACAAGCGAGTACATTGCAGCAGTTGGCTTCTGCACCAGCGAATCAGAGTACCACCGCGAACCAGTGGGGACCAGCACCTCCTCCACCACCTCCACCAGTTCCTCCACCAGTTAATCCACAGCAACCAAGAATGCCTTTCGTAGACTTGCCCAGCCGCGGTGAGCACTTGGCACCATCGTTCGATGGCGGCACCGAAGAGCTTGGTTGCTATTTCTCAGAACTAGAAGCCCTCTTCATGAGGCACACGATAACCACTGACGAAGACAAGAAAGCAGGCGCTCTTAGATATCTCGCTACTGCTGCGCTTGAAAGGACATGGAAGGCTAGCAATACCTATACCGACTTAACAAAGACCTATGCCGAGTTCAAGGCAGAGATCCACAAATTCTACCCTGGGTCTAGTGACAATGTCTTCACAATCCACCATTTAGATATGCTCATAGGCGAGCGCGCACAACTCGGCATCTGCAACACAACCGAGCTTGGCGACTTCCATCTCCAGTTCAGGACAATATCCAAGTACCTGATAGACAAACACCGGATGTCGCAAGCCGAAGAAACGCAGGGCTTCCTGCACGTGCTCCAGCCAGAATTAGAGAACCAAGTCAGACAGCGACTACAGATCACAGACCTGCAGCACGATCCACAGGACCTGTACAAGCTCGGGAAACTTTATGAGGCGGCAGCATATTGCTTGCTCGGCAGCGTGCCCGCAGGTTCCATGGGTGCGATCAGGAGTGTGATGTTGCTAGCACCTCAGCCGCCCCCAGTTAACATCAAATCCGAGCTCCAGAATGAGGTCCAATCAGTGATCAAGTCTGCGGTCTCAAAAATGACAGAAATGTTCAAGAATGTCTTCACAGCACAGGCGCAGTTTACCGGTGCAGTGCAAACCAGTCAGTTGCAAGCACATGCACCGACCATAGCGCGACCACTGCAGGACCAGGGTAGCAAGTGCAACTTCTGTGGTGAAATCGGTCATTTCATGCGCGACTGCGAAGTGGTCAAAGAATACATGCATATGGGCAAGTGCAAGCACAACCACAAGAACTGGATAGTCCTGCCCTCAGGGGCGACAGTTCCTCGCAGCATCACTGGTGCTTGGCTGTGTGACCACATCGATGAGTACCACTGGCTGAATCCTAACCGACAAGGCACCGCACAGATCCTATGCAAAGTCGCCAGCACAGTTACCGTCGCTATGCTGATTCAAGCAGAAGCAGAGCCATCTAAACAAAACAAGGTCACCCGCTTTGAGCCAGAGTTAGGCCAGCCTGGCGTGTATGCATACAGGAAGCAGAGTTCGTCCAAGGGCAAGGCGAAGGAAGCTGCACCCCCACGCATTGTAGAGATCCACTCAGAGGACGACAGCACAGCCGAGCCTACTAGGTTTACTAACGAATTTCCCCCTGTAGTACCGCAACCACCAGACTCAGATACCGACGGAGCGGCGGTAGAGCACCCCTTCGCCAAACCATCGCTGACCCACGATCTGCTCGGCAAAGCAGACAGTGATCCGCTGCCACCGCGCAAGAGTGAACGCACATACACTATGACATCGCAGATCTATGATGCCAAGGTGGCACACAAAGTGTTCGAGCAGATCTTGAGCACCGGGATTACTCTATCGCAGCGGGATTTGCTTTTGCTCGCACCTGAGCTCCGCACAAAGATTGCCGATGCAACGGTTCACAAGCACATCGCTAGGACAGATGCACAAGCAGTACTAGAGAACATCCCAGAGGTGGCACCTGCGCGGTCTTCTGAAGCTCACATGCCGGCATCATTCTCAAAGACCATACACGAGCTACCCGCGAACATGACTATTATCAAAGATCCATACAAAGCACTTTTGCGACAGCAGCTTTGTGGCGAGTGTAGTGGCAAGCCAGTCAAAGTAGCGACCAAGTCTAACACGCTTAGGGCGATCCTACCGACCATAGCAGACCAAGAGCAAGTCGAGGCAATATTGGATCCTGGATGTCAAATCGTTGCCATGTCCGAGGAAGTCTGCATCGTGCTCAGCATCGCGTATGACCCGAATGTTTGCTTGAACATGGTATCGGTGAATGGTGGCATCGACCAGTCACTCGGCCTAGCAAAGAACATACCATTCAAAATTGGCGAGATTACTGTCTACCTACAAGTCCACATACTTTGCCAACCGGCCTATGACATCCTGCTAGGGCGACCCTTTGATGTACTGACAGAGTCTGTTGTGGTCAACTACCGCGACGAGAACCAGACCATCACCATACTTGATGTCACGGATCGACCTGTGACACGCCGGAAAAGCGTGACATTCGACAGCAAGGCAAAGGTTGGAGCGCTGGTTTAAAGAGCACGCACCTTCAAGAAGCAGAAGTTGGCAGAAGAAGCCGAAGAAGAAGCTCGGGAAGAAGAGCTAGCACTGGCACATGCAGTAAGTACCTGGCAGTATGCGATTGTGCAGCGCACTGGCAGTGTTACAGGCAGAATGAGGACCACGTGACACAAACCCAGACTATGGAAGTCTAACAAATAAGTCAAGGGTCACAAGTTCGGAGCAAGACCACCAGAAGAAGTCATGTGATGGGGTCACATGATGGACGCCCAGACCCAGAGGCCAGACTTGAGCCTAGAGGGGTCTAACCAGATAAGTGATGGGCAGCTGATGAATTATGATGTCATGTTCTAGACAGGGTCTAGGCAGCATGGTCTGCCAGTGGAAGTCTGGAAGGTTCTAGGAGGATTCTGGCTGGGAGTCGGAAAGCTTCTGGAAGGATCTAGGCAGGCTTGGCGAGAAGGCCATGAGGCATGTGGTGCACAGAGGTATTTATCCCATTGGTGGGAGATATGGACACGCATTGGACATGTGTTGTATGCCCCTGGCATGAGGTATGCCTTGAGGCTGTTATCTATGAGTCATGCCTGATAAGCCCCTGTGGCTTGATGGACATTTATTATTGGACGATTACTTACTGTTTCACATTGGAGCAGAGCCTGAAGTATGGCTGCCGTTTAGGATATAAGGCTCTGCAGCTCGAGCAGTAGTCTTTAGCTTAGTTTCTTGAAAGCTTCACCCAGTTAGCTCGGAGTTGTCCCTTCCTGTGTAGTTTCCCCTCAGCTTTCTCAAACCCAAGCAGATACAGTCGTTGCTTCGCCTTAACTCAGGCTGTTGTGATCATCCACTTCTGTATATTATACCAGCATTCCTATCCCTTTCAGCAGGTGATAGAGGTCAAGACCGCCAAGTGTAGCCGTTGTCATTCATCGAAACCCCTTACACCTAAGTCAGGCAGTACGATTGGTGAATCGTAACACTCGACCCTAACACAGGCAAAAAGGCAACAGTGCCGACAGTGAGGCACGGTAGCTACCGATTCTCGGAAAAGCGCAAGCAACACGATGCAAAAGCTCTGGATTTTTGAGTATTGATGATTTGGTTGAAGACCAAGGAGAGCTCGCACTTTCTATAGACTATGACTCGGCAAATCACACCACTTTGCTTGAGGCCTGTGCTATCCTACCAGACAATACCATGCAGGACGAGATCACGGCAGCCTATGTATTTATTTGTGACTCGAATTCTGCATGTTTTGATTCTCTATTTCTCGCCGACTTGTCTCAGTCTCGCTCTATGCCTACCACTTCCGGCAGCGAATCCAGCTTGGATTGCATGCCATATATTTCCTTTTCCAATGTAAAACCACCTCTCGCCATCTTCGCGGGAAAGAAGTACAAACCAGTCGTGCTTAAAGTGCAACCGGTCGAGACCAAGCTCCCAAGCTGGTTCCGAATCATCTGCAACATTAAGGGCGACCCCTTAGAAAATATTCCAGAACTACCTATGCACCCGCAGGACTTTCAGCCGACGGGTAGCTACATGCAAGAGCGAAAAGAGCAGTTTGACAAAGTTCACAAAAGCAACTTTCTGCTACCAGAAGAGAAGAAGCTTATGCACCAGTTTATGTGCCTGCAAAACGAGGCATTCGCTTGGAACGACCTAGAGTGAGGACACTTCTGTGAGGACTTCTTTCTGCCAATAGAAATACTGACCATTCCGCACAAGCCATGGGCACAGCGAAACATACCGATACCACCCAGCATTTATGACGAAGTCTGTCGCATCATCAAGCGCAAGATCGATGCAGGCATTTATGAGCCATTGAACTCGTCTTACTGCTCGAAGTGGTTCTGTGTAGCGAAGAAGGACGGCAAATCGCTTCGCATCGTTCACAGCCTCGAACCGCTAAACAAAGTAACCATCAAGCATGTGGGCATCACGCCTTTTACTGACCAGATTGGCGAGCACTTCGCAGGACGAGTGTGCAGCGGCATGCTTGACCTCTACATCGGCTATGACAAGCGCAGGCTCGCACCGGAGTCACACGACCTGACTACCTTTCAGTCGCCCTTTGGCGCGCTATGCCTTGTGACTTTACCTATGGGCTGGACGAACTCAGTGCCGATATTCCACGACAACATTACCTTTATACTTCAGCCTGAAATCCCTAACACCACAGTCCCATATATCGACAATGTACCGATCTGCAGCCCTGCGGAAAGGTATATATTGCCCAATGGTACCGAGGAGCGTATTCCTGATAACCCCAGCATCCGGCACTTCATTTGGGAGCACTTCCAAGGGCTTAATCGCGTCGTACAGCAGACCAAGTACTGCGGCAGGACATATAGTGGTCCCAAAACAGTTTTATGTGTGGAAGAAATAACTGTCGTAGGCCATAGATGCACGCCTAGCGGTCGCCTTCCTGATCCATCTCGCATCGACAAGATTGTCAAATGGGGACCATGCTGAGACCTCTCAGAGGTTCGCACCTTCCTAGGCATGATCAGCGTCTGTCACATCTTTATAGCAAATTTTGCCAAGCGGGCTAATGCATTGGTCAACCTCACGCACAAAGACGTGCCCTTCGAGTTCGGCCCAGCACAAGTAGTGGCACAGGCCGACCTCAAAGAGGCCTTACTCAACTCACCAGTGCTGCGATCAATCGATTACAACTCAGACTTGCCAGTTATCCTAGCAGTGGACACTTCGCACATCACAGTAGGCTTCTATCTTTGTCAGGCTGACGTGCATATGCCCAAGAAGCGATATTTTGCCCGTTTCGGATCACTACCGCTAAACAACCATGAACAGCATTTCTCGCAACCTAAGCTAGAGCTTTATGGGTTATATTGCGCCCTTCGCACATACAAAATGTTCCTCGTCGGCGTCCACAATCTCATTGTGGAGGGTCGATGCGAGATATATCAAGGGCATGCTCAACAACCCTGATATTGCACCGTCGGCTAGTGTAAATCGATGGATTGTCTCGATATTGACCTTCCATTTCGAACTTCAGCATGTACCTGGCAAGAGTCACGGACCCGACGGTCTCTTGCAGCGACTGCCCCAGCCAGAAGACGATAGCAACGACAAAGAAAGCAACGACAAAGCCGAAGAATTCGAGGACTGGATCGACAACCTCTACAGCTTCACGCATATGATCAATAACCCCATTCGTGTGCCGAAGTCAGAGTGACTCGTTCACGTCCTCACTTTAGAGCAGACACATAGCCATCCTTATACCATCCCTGACCCTCAGATTTACAAACCCAACTACAACATTATTCCGAGAAGTGCGACAGTGATGCAGGCCGACAAGAAATTAGCCATGATCCACGACTGGCTCACATTCCTAGAACGGCCCAACGGCCTCTCAGATCAAGATTACGCGGCGGTGATTCGCCAAGCAGCATGGTTCTTCCTAGACGAGCACATTCTTTGGAAGCGAGACCCTCAGGGTGCGCACAAGTGGGTACTCTACCGACACCATTGCATCGAGGCCATACAAGCAGGGCATGACGATGTAGGACACCAAGGGTTCTATGCTACACGAGCAATTATTGTCGAACGCTACTGGTGGCCTTTCATGGGCCACGACATCACATGGTATGTCAAGACATGCCACATTTGTCAAAGCTGACAGACTTGCCAAGTCCTCATTCCGCCAATCGTCACCACCCCCGTGCCACTGTTCACGAAAATGTACATGGACACTATGCATCTGCCTTGCTCGGGAAGCTACGTGTACATCGTGCAAGGGCGCTGTTCGCTAACTGGCTACCCAGAATTTTGCATGCTGTGCAAAGAAACGGTGCAAAGCATCGGCGACTGGATATTCCAAGATGTACTTTGCCGATGGGGCATGCTAGCAGAGATCGTCTCTGATAACAGCAAACCCTTTGTTGCAGCGCTCTCGTACCTGGAGCACAAATACCATATCAAGCACATCAGGATTAGCGGCTATAACTTGCGAGCGAACAGTATAGTAGAGTGATTGCACTTTGACATTCGGCAGGTGATGTTCAAAGCGGCGGACGGCGATCAGAACAAGTGGTTGCAGGTTGCCTACTTGGTATTCTGGTCGGAGCACATCACGATCAAGAAGCACATGGGCTGTTCGCCCTTCTATGCTGCTACGGGTGTCCACCCGATCTTACTGTTCGACATCATGGAGGCGAACTACCTATTACCACCTCCAGACTTGCTCATGTCAACAAAAGACCTCGTAGCATGGCGTGTGATCGCATTACAGAAGTGTGCAGATGACCTGAGCCAGCTTTGCAACCGTGTTCATGGACACTGCAATTGCACGGCGATCAAATTTGAGAAGGACCACGCGGTGACAATATGCGACTTTGATTTTAAAGCCGGCATGCTAGTCCTTATACAGAACACTGCAATCGAGAAGGCACTCAATAGGAAGATGCAACCTTGCTATTTGGGACCACTAGTGGTGGTCTCGCACAACAATGGCGGTGCATACATTGTATGCGAACTGGATGGCACACTATACCACAACCCCATCGCAGCATACTGTGTTATACCGTACTTTGCACGCGAATATATCGAACTGCCAGACTTCGAGAAGTATTTCGACATCTCAGTCAAGTGGCTTCGCAAAATGGAACAAAGCACTGCGGAAGATCCGGAGGATCCCTTGGCACATTCAATAGGCAGCACCGGAGAGATGGACTCAGCCGATTGGCAAGAGCCCGGTGACAAGTTGGCAAACTACAAAGCCGAGCAGGAGTCTGAGCTCTTCGACATTGTTGTCTAAAAACGTGATCCAGCATCGCATAAGCGTCCTGGCAATTCCTAAGCAAGCGAGGGGATGACATCAAATCAATTAACCCAAGATTTTCTCAAATTTTATATAAAACACTTTCATATCATTCTTATGACACCTGTTTTTAGTTATGCTGCTTGTTCGTACAGCTTCGACTCGGCAGCGCCAGCGAAGTTTAGCGCAATGATGACACGTGAAGCGACCATTCAGTGGACAATAGTGCTTAAGCATGCGAAAGCGTTGCAAACATACCACCCTCGGTCGTCTTCCATATTCTGAGCACGTATTCAAAAAACTTTCTACAACTCATGGCGATGGATCATTTGAAAATGCACTCCAGCTACAGCATTGCACTCGACGCAATGTGTTGCCACAAAAAACACACAAGTTCAACAATCAAGGCCGTCCTGGTGACTGCTCCAGCGAAGAGTAAACTCACTCATAGCTTCGTCAGTGTGTCACTCGTACAAGGCAAAATCTTCGTCATCAATCGGGTCGCCATAGTGAACCCCATCCTCACTAACTGTACTATCGTTGTCGAAAGCGCCAGAATATTGAGCAACGCCCTTGTCGTCCGGCACTGCAGTTACACTTCCCAACCCGCTACTTGCTGGAACCTCGGCATCAGTTGCATTAGCTTCAGTAGACTCGCCTTCTTGGCCCCCTCCAAGACCGGTCCACTTGCCATCTTCGCCAAACTCGTCGGGCGGCAAGGGATACAGGAATTGCATCGCTGGGCCCGTGTGCTGTTGCAGTATACCAAAGTGTAGAGCGGCCTCGGCCTCGGTGCCACGTTTAGCGATGTACCAATTGCGCAGGCCGGCGTCGGTCAGGATCGTGCGTATATCGCAGATGACTTCTTGATGAAAGATGCAGACTGCATTGTCAAGTACAGACATGCCCGCCCAGGAAGCCGTTCACTCTAGCATGGACTGTGTGCTTCATTAGAACATTTGCATGCACCAGAACATCGAAACGAACCCAGATGTCGTAATAAAAATCGAGCCAATTAGTGACAGCGGAACCGAACTGAGGACATGCGGCCCACACAGCTCGCATGGCAAGATGACACTTCACCACACTCTCATATAGCGTGCGAGTCGACACGGGAGGTAACGCCACCATGAGATGGGCAGCGACAAGGTTGTTTTGCACAATAGACCGCACCGGGATATCCATCAGGAAGGAGAAACGATTGGATAGGGGCATAGCGAGGCCGAGCATCTTAAATAGGGGCGTGCTCCTGAGCTTCACTAATCCTTCATCACTAATCCTTATTGTGAGGCACCAGCCGAGGGCGAAAGATAGCAAAAACTTTAGTAATGAGGAGCCTAACCTTACAAGGCGACCAGTGATCGGTATTGCTCGTGGAACCCGGGCTAAGGCAGCCAGCCCTCATATCAAAGACATCCCCATTTTTATTTCAATTTCGCGTTTTTCGCGTTTACCCTATCTTAACATACTATCCACCGGTGCACCGTGTGCATTTCCACACAAGTATCATGTCAACCCTCAGTAGGGTCGGACGACTTGAGCAAGACGTTGTCATCGCCTTCCCAATCAAAGATCATAGCGCCGCCCTCGCTATCACCTTCGCCTTCCTCGGTTGCATACAGCGAAACATCTGTGTAACCGCAAATTATGGTGGATAGCAGCAGGGTGCAGCGATGCAGTGCAGAAGTACGAATGGCTGGCATAGGGTATATGCGATTGAAAGTGGCAACAGTGACTAGGCACTTACCTAGCTGCAGTGTGACATGCACAGCTGTATGCTCGCAGAGGAGGCGAAGCTCCCTAGCAATCTCATTGCACTCTTGGTCGAACTTAGCAAGGTGCCAGACCAGCTCAAAGTTGGTGACCAGGCCGTGGCTATGCATTTTGTTAACCTCGTACTGGGCTTTGTCAAGCGGATCGGGGACGTCCTCATAGCCAGCCGAATACAGGATCACGGCATAGGCCTGAGCACGACTGACAATCGCGGTATGGACAGCCAGTTGTTCAGCAACCGTTGCACAGACATCTGGAAAGTGATGACCCCAGTCAACAGTGGCGATCATGCTTGCTTCGCTGGAAACCTGTTTGTGAAACGCAGTGACAGCATTGCTATGCGAAGTCACGCCTGCAAAGTGCACAGTTAGAGCGACCAGATGCTGCGATGCAAAAGTTAGCGTCCCAATACGATATATGGCGATGGAGATGGCCTACCCAGATGCCTTGGTAGACGCAAAGCCATTCGGTGACTTCACGCTGATAGCGAGGGCACACGGCCCAGGAATCGCACAGCGAGAGGAAGCAGGCGACTGCATTATCATACACAGCACGGGTACTGTTATAAGGCAAGATATGCTCAAGGCGAACAACACGTGGAGCAGGAGCAGGCATGACAGACAAAAGTAGCAAGAACACAAGAAGGCAAATGCTGAGCGTGGTACTATGCTCGCAGCACAACTTATATACCTGTGCAGCGACTCATAAATCCCGCACCTCCTCGCACTCTTAGATGCCGTCTTAATGCAAGGCTGAGGACAGCCAAGATTTTTTTTCACGGAGAGGAGGGACTAATGTAACCTTACAGGGTTCCTATACAAGCTCAGTGCACACAAGCAATGGGGATCTCGTTTTGCCACTAACATCTCGCTCTTTGCATCCATCTCGCGTCACACATACATGTGGTTGCTCGAACACTGCATCTAACCATTCGTGGTTATCACTTGTCGCAACTCACTGACAAGGCAACTTAGCAACTTAATCACACTTGGCACACCTTCGCAGAACACAGCAAAAACGACTTGATAATGAAATGCAACAGCTAAATGACAAGTAGATAAAAAAATTTAAATGAGAAACTAAATACTCGAGGCTGCGAAGAGTCAAGAACAGGCCACTAGAGGCCGAACCAATCCTCTGCCTCGCCTGAAGACCCCTCTTCCTCACCGTCATCCTCGGCTGGATCTGCGCACCCCTGGCCCTCATCCTGCGACAACTCCTCGGGGACTGGATCGGCGCGATGCTTGCTGTTGTCACAACGCTCAGAGAATGTGCAACTGCAAGGCAAAGCAGGACCAGTAAACTTGACGCATTTAAGACGCAGACCGTCACCGGGAGGCGAGACCTGGCACCGTGCGAGAGCCTCGTCCAGCTGTTGGCGATGGAAGTCGTGCTGGCGGTACAACACATCAATCATTGCCTCAGAACATTCAAGCTTGCTGTGCCAGAAAAGAGCAGCGCACTTGGGGTTGAGCCCAGCGTAAGAAGCTTCCCGCTTGCTAGCGGGGAAGGGGGCATCGTAGCCAGCAGCCCTCGAAGTGGACCGGCGCTTGCCAATGGGGGGCAAACACGACTGGCGCGACGGGCCAGCCACCACATTAGTGGCCGCACGAGAAGCGCAGCGAGGACGCAGAACAGGAGGCAGCAAGGAGGCATGCAGCGCACGTGACTGGCAAGTGAACACACAGAGGTAGCGTGACAAGGACCGATTGCACTCCAGCTTCCTCTCGCGACAGGCAACCTTGGACTCCACGCACGGGTCACACTGGGCAGGCATCAGCACAAGAACACTAATAGAGACAGTGACAACTTACCCTGACCCACGGAACGTCCACCTCAACAAAGTCATCGCCCTCAGGCGAGCGAGTATGTTTAGGTCCCACGGACGCAGCAGGCGCAGGCTCCTAAGGAAGGCCGCCAAGGTCAGTGAACAGAAGCACCAGCGACGACACAAGGATGCACCAGTCTGGTAGCCGCGGCAACGGTCCCAGAGTTGGCCACAACCGCAGGCATTGTGGGCAGCGGCCCAGCCTCGGCAGAGGGAGAGCATGCAACTGAAGCTACAGGAGAAGTCATGATGTAGAGAGAGAGGGCGAGGCAAGATGAAGACGAGAAGTGTGCGACAACACAGCTTCGCATCAGGAGTCTAAATATGCGGCTCGCAGTCATGAGGAGGCACAACATTACACGTCAAAGACACAAAGTTTGTTCTCGCTTGTGGATATGCGACGAGTTGTTGAGCGCCCAGGGAGAGTGCCCACTATGCACTGTGCTAGAAACACAAACATTCCACAAGGCACCCCTGCGAGATCCACGGAGCACAAGAAGTTGGTTGCCAGTGCAACAAAAGACCAATAGCCACAATCACACAACAGCCGCCACCGCTTTGACAGGCGGCAACCAGAGAGACAATATACAAATGAATCCAATGAGTCCACGAATACGAAATCAGCCCAGATATTTACACAAGTTCAAAGCGAGTAGTATGTCAACCGAGTATCCTGTCCCAGCTGTCGCTGTCGCCCCCCTCAGAGGGCGAAGCGGGCCACTCAGGCACATCCTCGTCCATCGGCACAACAGCCTGGCCCTTCCCTTTACCGCTAGAGGGACCCTTGCCGTGAGGAGTGACATTGTCCATCAGCCCAGTCGTGTCCGGGTCCGCACTTGCTGTCGAAGGATGCAAAAACTGCACGCACTGGGACCGAGAGGAATCCGGCGACGGAGCAATACAGCACGTTAACGAGTCACTGAGCATACTCCGGGCAAACTGCAGGTGCTGCTTGGCTGCCAGGTAGTGACCCTCGGTGCACACAACCTCAGAGCACCAGAATAGGGCGGCACTAGCCGACTCCAGACCAGGAAAATAGAAGTGCCCGCCGACAAGTATGTCATAGGCGGGGCCAGGGGGGTCCAAGCGAGGGTCCCAAGACAGTTCAAAGTTGTCGGCCATGGAAGGGGCACGAGCGATGCGAGGAGTACGAGAGGCACGAGGAGTGCGAGCGGGAAGAGGATCATGGCACGCACGAGCGGCGAGCTCCTGAGCAAAACGCTTGTGATAGCGGTCGGACTCCCACAAACACAAGTTGCCACGCTTGAAGCAAGGACTACACACATGCGAGTGGGGGGCGCCGGCAAGCTGGACACACACGATCCTGCACTCGGCACACAGGTCACACTAAGTCACATCAGCAACACGATACTTCCTAAGCGGTAAGGCAACTTACACGGATCCACAGGAGCTCCTCATCCTCGCCTTCTGTGGCACCAAGTTCCTCGAAGTGGGCACACCTAGAACCTGACAATGCCACCGGTGCCGCCGGGTCAGCGATGCCTGGGGTTCTGGGAGCAGAAGGCGGGACTGTTGCGGCAACCGCTGCAGGAGAATTGGAAGGTGTGGGCTGCACCTGTCGAAGAGGAAGAAGAGAAGGCAATGCAGCCACGGGCGACACTGCGGCCAGCGAACCGGCAGTCAGCAAGGACGGGACAGGCAAAACCGTGGCAGAAGATAAACGAGAAGATGATGCTGTCATTGGTTCGAGTCGACCGAGGGCACAAGGCTGAGGAAATGCTGAGGCAAGAGCACGACACTCTGCCACCTGCTGATGATGGCCGGCCACAATGGTGGCAACCTCTTGTGCATAACGGAGGAACCACACTTCATTGGTGAAGGGCTGAAACCATGCGTTAACCTCGCGTATGAAGGCATCAACCGGGTTGTCATTGGCAAGATTGATGCCACAGTTGGCAGCTGCGCTGTAAGTAGCGATCTAGCAGGTGTAGGTCAAAACGAGAAGAGCAGTGGGACCACCACACACCAACACGACAGAAAATTTACATAGCCAGGTCTTGGCATCGGCACTGTTGAAATGGGCGGGCTGTAATCCATCGCACAGGTCAAAGAGCGCGGATCTAACAAAGTTAAAGGCAGCGGACATACTAGCAGGAGTGGGCGATGGACAAAGCGACAGGGCCCTCGGCCCTCACGCCTTAAATCCGTGCGTGGATGTGAAGCGAAGCAAAATCATATGTCACATTCCCCAATGCCCTTAACAATTTCTAGGTGTGGTCTCGAGCAGTTGCCACTCCACCACCACCCAGATGCCACCTTATCGATGCAATTGTTTGGCTGCCTGAGGACAGTCAGGATTTCAAGTAGGGAGGAGAGATGATATGCCCCGCACTGTGCTGGCAGTGTATACAGTGTTTTTCGCATTTCTAACGCTTACAGGACAGCAACATCATCCGTGCGCCCTCGACCCTTGGAGCTCGTATCACACCAGCAGCAGTGTGTAGCAGGATCTAGGCATTATGTGTAGAAGACTACAGCGAAGTGCGAACCGAGTCACGTGGCATTGCGGCGAGACCAAGCGACCAAGCTACTTGTGAAGGCGAGGCACTATAGCAACAGTGCCTGCACATTCCCTGAGTTGGTGTTCTCGGCTAGCGATAAGTCATGTGGCGACCATGCACATGGGCGTACACAGCCCAGCAGCTAGGATAGTGACCACATTCAACTGGCACGAGTGCAAAGCGTGTCGAACCTTCTAGAGTAAGGCCGACCACTACCGAAGCTTCAAGGTGTGACTGCACGGTTTGACTAGAGGATAGTGACTCGAGTGCGACTACAGGCGATGTGCAGCCTCGCTAGTGTAGGATGTGGATTGGCTGAGGCGGGGCGAATGCAAACCTTCGAGAGGTTTCTACTCGCCCTCGGCCCCGCATATATAAGGACCGCTGTCGCTCATAGTTCGGCAGTTCAGCAGCGACCTTTAGCAGCTTTACTTCACATTTGTACCTTCCTTATTAGGCAATATCTCATCTTAAGACCAGAAGTCCACCTTTCACCTCTGTGTTCGCATTGTGATACTAGTTTGCTTATTGTCATCGTTGTACTTGCAATCGTAACAAAGCTTTGCTCTTATGTGTGAAGTCATTGTTATTGTTCTCGCATCCTGTGTGCAGTGTGCGTAGGCCATTGTCAGTTGTACTCACCCTTGCTATTAGTTTAGGTATTCACCATCACATCTTGCATCGGACTCGCCTTGGCTCGCGGTTTCCCTTAGTCTTGCATCTTCGCCGACAAACTAGTGTGTTGGCTTGCGTCTATATCCCTCATCCTTCCCGAACTTGAGCACTCTCAGCCTTCTTACACGGCTTGTAGGGGGTTTAGGGTATCAACGGGTCCTTCAGTTAAGACAGAGGACACCAGGAACGGTCACCCCTTGGTAAGCAAAATCCACACTGTCGAATTCCTCCACTGCAACCTCAATTTAGACAAATAAATCTAGTAGTATACAAAGTAGATGTATGTAGCTACAATAGGTACTAGATTTCATGAAAAAAAATGGTGATCTGAGGGAGAAATGGCACAAATAAATTTACTTTTTTCAAAAGCAATCTTTTTGTGTTTTGAGTTGAATGGTGCATTTTGTGAAAACTCACAGCGAGATTTGAACTCTTACATGACGGGTCACGTGATCTTATCTGTACTGACAGAGATCTTGCAAGATATCATCGTATGGCTCGCAAAACCCGTGCATACAAGGCGCATGCACACAGTGAGCTTCACGGGTATACCTGCGCGTACCCGTGGCGTTAAAAAAGAGCCCAAGAAGAGCCAAATTGGACCAGAAATGAAGGAGATATAGTCAAAACAGTAAATGGACCATATCTCCTTCATTTCTGGTCCAATTTGGCTCTTCTTGGGCTCGTTTTTAACGCACGGGTACGCGTGGGTATACCCGTGAAGCTCACTGTGTGCACAAACACTAGCAATTGCACAACAATGCAAAGCTAAACTACAACAGAATAGCGGTAAGTCCTTCAAGAGATCAGGGCCATCAGGACGATGTTGACTGTCTTGCAGGGCAAAGCTCTGTCCTTGAGGACGACATTGCAGAAAACCACCCTGAGGAAAGGGGCTCCCATCAAAGTGATGAGCCCTTGGATGAGCCAATTGTGGTGGATGTGAATGATGAAGACATACCTGACCTGGATGCAGGTGCCATCATTTCTGATGGTCTGTCAGATGGTGGATTGTCTGATCAATCCAATGACACTGATGTTGCTGCCATCAAGGTGTCTGACCTTCAGTGATTTGTGACTGTGCTGCAAGTGCAATGAAGAAGAAGGTACATCTGCAAAATGAGCAGGTTGTTGGAGCCATTTAGCCACATTTAGGACTGTTTAGCCACATTTAGAGGTGTTTAGGTGCCTGTACCAGTTTACAGATGTATTGGACTGCCTTGATGACATTCCAGTTAACCAAATCTGTCGGTATGTACAGGCTCTTTTTGTTTTAATTATCCCTTTCTTCTTGACTTTCTTATTAAATTTTTAGATATGCCAATCGCTCAGCAAGATTCATCCATGCATATGGAGAGGGTTTGACAGGTGCACAGGCTGTGTGGGCAAACAAAAAGTATCACAGTCATTGTACCCTTCCCCCAGAGATGATTAGGGAAATAAAGGCTTCTGTACTCCCATAAGGCATTTATTGTTCTTACCTATGTTTTCCCATATTCAAAATACTACTTTGTTGTTTCATTAACTGCCAAAACCACAAGATTTGAATGCTTATGTAATATAATTTCTAGGGTTAGGGGTTTAGGTAAAGGGTGACCATTCCTAGTGTCCCCTGTCTTACAAGACAAGAGAGCCGGAAAGTAGTTGCTGTGCAGTGAGAGGACGAGCTCGGTGCACCGGCCTTTTCAGGATTACATAATGTTCGCCTCTACCATATTGCTCAGCTCACTTTTGCATCTTCTGGGCCATCCACGATGACTCTCACACCCTCGACCACATCTGTCACATGCCACCAAGCACACACTCCCATGTTGTCACAGACTGACCTGCACTGACCTCTTCATGCAGAATATCAATGGGACTGCAGACATTCTTATCTTATCTCACTTCCCTTTCCATCAAAAGTGCACGATACATATCAGATGACTCTAGGACATGTGATGGGCTAGGTTCCATGGCCTTCCATGACGTTCTAATCCTAGGACAGGTGTATTAGTATTACTCACCCAGACTCACACACTGTCAAGCGTTCTATTGTTTTGTAGCATCACATGCCATGGACATGACTCATTCCTAGGATAGCTGTACTAGGGTTCGTGACTCATATTATAGTTTAGACTCTGCTTTAAAGCGAGTCTTGTCTGTATATAAGTCGACTAGTAAAGACCAGGGATCTCCATCCTGGTCTTCTTCAATTTGCTATTGTTTCTTGTTTCCTTTTCCTTTCCAGTCTGCCTCTCTTCACCATCATCTTCCTCTTCTTCTTTCTATTTTATCTACTCTCTCTCATCTTCGACTTAGTGGAGGTGCTGTCAAGCCCTTTTCACTCTAAGGGGACCTAGTGTTAGCCAGCCTAGTGTCTGCAAACGCCAGTTACGTGTTGCAAGCCACATCAGTAGTCCAAGTCGGACAACGGTTAGCGAACTGTAACACGTGTCACTCTCTGCTTGACCCCTCGGCACTCTCTCCCTCTGCAGACACATTCAAGGCATCCTCACCACTCTCAGCTTGGGGCAATGCATTCAGACAATGTACCACACACGAATGCCCAAGAACACTGACACGATATGAAGCCCGCTGTGAAGGGATATGTCAAGGTGAAATTGTTACTGCAGGTGCAGTTCACACCGCAGGGCAACAAAGAGCGGAACACAAGGCTACATACAGGTTTCTCGTGATAAGATCAAAGGCTGGGTCACAGTGACGGGTTATGTCCATAGGTCTACCTTTCTTTTGTTCATGTGTCTCCAATGTCAACCTTGATGACAGAGTGGCGCTCACTGCATTTGAATCCATAGGGAACCCCGTGCTATTGACTGTTGAACCCCCTTCCCGAGGTAGCTCATTTATTCTAATCATTGTTAGTATCCCTCGGCCTTACACTATCTCATTCTCACAGAGAGCTCACAGAAAGGCCTAGGTCTGCCTAACGGCGTCAAGGACACCAGGTGTGACATGTCTGTCTTTCTGTTTCCATTTCTATTGATTGACCCAATCTGTCCACCGTCAGCATCATTTCTATGTTTCTGCGAGAAGTGTAGCTGGTGCAATCTGCATGATTGTATCGTTACTCTAATACCAGACACAGAACTCGCGGGCCCATGTCTGCGGGTTAGAAGAGGCACCAGGCCACATCTACTCATCGACTCATAGGCAAAGCACACTGCATTTATCATTAGCAAGACTTTAGACCCTGCCGCCCGCACACAGACGGTGTCTCACTCGGTCTCCCCGAAGTGAGCACGTCTAAATGAGTGTCACGAATCTCCGAGATGTAGGCACTCGCCTGCGAACAACATGAAGTGCCCCACCAACAGGACGGGACAAAAAGTGAAGCACCTTGCTCCAAGGTCGCTCTCACTGAGTGTGATAAAGTTGATGATGAGCACACTCGCGAGAGAGCTGCGGTGGACTGCCAAGCGGTTGCACGACAGAATGGTCGAATGTTTTAAGTGAGGAACCTTGGCACATCGACACATAAATGCCAGGGTTGCTGTGTATACTAGTACAGTGTATGCTACATACTATGTCCTCTAACCGTCCAAGCATCCGCAGACCCATCTATCTACAGTATCTATCGAGCAACGACTGAGTCGATTATCGATAATCGTTTGATTAAGCGCTCTTAAGCGCCTATCGTCCAATTGACACGTGGGATCGCGTGACAGACCTTTGTTGTCCTTGGGCACAACCGCCGCACTGCTCTACACGTCTTCATCGCCCACAACATCGAAGCCTTCCTCCGTTTCTCTATCCCTTCATACTAGACAAAAATGTCGAACTTTCAATCGATTCTCGATGCCATCGATAAATATGCCGAACAGACTGGCATAAATCTACAAGAAAATCCGTTCACTGACAAGGTCAAGGGCTGTGACTCCCCGAGCGCCGTCCTCCTCTTACTGCAAGAAAACGTGAAAATGTTCAAAGTCTATCGGGACAACAATCGGAAGTTCATCGAATGCATTAGCCCGGTAGTGCAATTCGTTCACGCATTCTCTGGGATTCTTGGTGAGGCGGCTGGCCTGGTAAGTCGCGATCAGTCACGATTTCGCGATCGATCCGTTTAACTCATTCTCCACAAGATGCCTTTCCAACCCGCTACACTCATATTCGCTGGGATCAATGTTCTCTTCACCGTGCGTGCCTTCGCTGGCCGAGTCGATCGATCTGATCTCCGAATGATCTCAGGCCGCTGATGGAGTAAGCGCGAGCTATGATGCCCTCCTCGAACTCTTTGAATGCCTCGGAAGCTTCCTCAAACGTCTCCATATTTATTCCGAGATCTCCTTGGACCCTCTTATGATGGATATTGTCGCGAAGATCATGGTCGAGTTGATTTCAATACTTGCTGTGGCGAAGAAACAGATCTGCAGAGGACAACTCAGTAAGCACGATCTTCCTTAATCATAGGCGACTATATCTGAACTTGTTACAGAGCAATTCGCGAAGAAGTTGTTGGGGGATAGCGAGATTGAGACGATACTGAAGAGGCTGGACCGACTCACGCAGGAAGAGGCCCGCATGACCGTGGCTCAGACCTTGGCTATCGTTCATGGTCTTTTGAATAATATGAAGGCGGTTATGGACGGTGGGTGACGCTGAGTAACGAATTCAAAGCATCTGATCCCACTGCGGTACGTCTAGGTGGCGAGGCGTCAACGAGAGTAATCCGACAGACTCTGGGTGCATACTGGCATTTTACCGAATCAATATTCCCTGGCCTCATAGAGAATGCTAGTCACGATGCAAGAGGTCGCGAGCAAGATTAACAAAATGAAGCGTATGTCGCTTCATTCACTCTTCGTACTGTGGAGGGTGATCCGTTCCCCAGGTAACCAGTTGCAAAAGGAGGCCAGGGGTTGGATCTCACCTCCGGATCCGTCCAAAAACCACGTCATTGCTAGGATGTTTCATTCTGGCGAATCGGCCGTGTGGTTTACCCACGGTCGCCCTTTCAAGGAGTGGGATCAGGCAGGCGGTCTCCTCTGGATACATGGTAAACGTGAGTGTCTCCCGAGTCACCGCTTCCTTTGATTTTCAGCCACTGATGGTAATTTGCGACTGTAGCGGGATCGGGGAAGAGCATCTTATGGTAGGTGTAACACGAACATCTGCATTTAGTTCAGTTCATCTTAACTTGAACCCGTCGACCAGTTCCAGCATCATTGAACGAGCCACTGCACTGTGCAACGAGGGACTGGGTTTGGTGGCTTATTATTACTTTGACTTCAGAGACCTCGCAAAGCAGGATGTCCGTGGCTTACTATCCTCCCTCGTAATCCAACTCTGCGCCAAGTCAGATCTTTGCTACGACATTCTTTCTGTCCTGTATTCCAAGCATGACGTCGGATTATGCTTGCCCGATAATGACTTGCTCACGCAATGTCTGAAGGATATGCTCGAACTCCCAGGGATGCCCCCAGTCTATCTCATCATCGATGCTCTCGACGAGTGCCCCGACTCGTCTGGCGCGCCATCTCCACGCGAGCTTGTGCTTGATCTTGTCGAGAACCTTGTTGACTCGCATCTTCCAAACCTTCGGATCTGCATCATGAGTCGCCCAGAGGCGGATATCCAAGAGGTTCTCGGGTCATTGGCATCCTATTCCGTTTCTCTTCATGACGAAGACGGACAAACGCAGGATATCGCAGACTATATCAGTTTTGCTGTCCAGTCAGATAGAAAGATGCGCAAGTGGAGAGCGGAAGACAGACAGTTGGTTATCAATGCGCTCACTCAGAGAGCTGACGGAATGTAAGTAATCACTATTATTGTATCTCAGCTATTTTTTAATTTCATCGCAGGTTCCGATGGGTGTTCTGTCAAATCGAGGTGTTGCGTGGCTGTTTTCCTCCAGGATTACGGCGCGCTCTCGAGGAACTACCAAAATCGTTGGACACCACCTACGAACGGATCTTGCTGGGAATCGAGACTGCAAAACGAGGATATGCCTACCGCCTTTTACAATGCCTCGCAGTCTCCATTCGCCCACTTCATCTCGAAGAGCTTATAGAAGTTCTAGCCATTCGACTTGACGACGGAGAAGATGCAGAATATGATCCCGACTGGCGTCCCGAGGATGCACGTCAAACTGTGTTGTCAGCTTGTTCCAGCCTTGTCATCATTGTCAATGTCAACGGATTGCCAGTGGTCCAGTTCTCACATTTCTCTGTGAAAGAATTTCTGATGTCATCTCGCCTCGCCAATGCGGGAGAGAATCTTTCTCTCTACCATATCATTCCTTCTTCTGCCCACACCTTTCTTTCCCGCTCTTGCCTTAGCGTCCTTCTCAGTCTTGGTGATGAAGTTGACAAAAGCGCCATAGCACAACGACCATTCGCAATTTACGCGGCTCGGTACTGGGTTGACCATGCCAAATTCGAAGGCGTGTCATTAGGTATCCAGGATCTGATGGAACGTCTATTTGACCCAGATGCGCCATACTTCGCGACATGGGTCTGGATATATGACATCGATCGTCCTTGGAAAGGGTCCTTGGCAACGGTGCGACCTCCGCAACCAGATGCAGAATCACTGTATTACGCGTCCCTCTGTGGTTTCCGCGGCCTCATTGAACACCTCACCATGACCCACCAGGCGGATGTCAACGCTTGGGGTGGAGATCACGGCACAGCGTTAAATGCTGCACTTGCCAAGGGAGAGCTCGAGATTGCTCGTGCCTTACTTCAGGGTGGCGCAGATGTAAACGTCTTGGATAGTGCAGGCTCTGGTTCGTTGTACAGAGCAGCACAAGCTGGCCATTATGCTGTAGTGGAATTATTGCTCGAACATAAAGCAGATGTTAATATTCAGACAGAGGTCGAGCGCGAGACACCGTTGTGTGGGACGGCGCAGATTGGGGAATTCGACATTTGTCGGCTACTTCTGAAGCACGGGGCGGATGTAATGTCTAAAGAAAATGGTGGCTGGACTGTGTTGCATGCTGCGTCCCGCCATGGACATTTGGACGTTGTGCAGGAATTGCTCGTCCACGGTGCCGATATAAATGACCAGAATGAATACCTTTCGACTCCATTGCATATGGCATCACAGGAAAACCTCGAGATTGTTCAATTGCTAGTCCGTCATGGTGCAGCACTGGACAAGACGAATGCGAATCAACAAACCGCACTACAACTAGCGTCCAATTTTGGGAATCTCAAAATCGCTCGCTTCTTGATTGAGCAAGGCGCGAATACGATGTCTACAGATAAGGATGGTGAAGTACCATTGCACAAAGCATCACGATATGGGTATCTCGACATTGTGGAGATATTTATTGACGGTGGCATGGACATCAATGTTCGAAATGCAGAAGAGGAGACTCCCCTGGACCTTGCATCGCAAGATGGGAACTTTGAGGTTGTTCGCTTCTTGATCGAGCACGGTGCGGATGTGAATTGCCGCGACAAGAGAGGCCTGACTCCTCTCCACCGGGCGGCACGGAATGGCCATCTTGACATTGTGCGGTTGTTGCTTGATCATGGTATTGGTGTCCAGGTCCGAAATGGGAATCATGAGACTCCTTTGATGCTGGCATCATTTGGCGGACATTTTGAAGTATCACAATATCTTATTGAGCACCAAGCCGACGTGAATTCGTTCAGAGATGGAGGCTGGACATCGCTACATTCAGCATCTCAAAATGGTCATGCCAATGTCGTGCAACTCTTACTGGACCATGGGGCGGATGTAAATGTACATAATGTGGACCTCGGGACTCCGCTCCACCTCGCTTCAGTTAATGCATATCTCAATGTTATGGAATTGCTGATCAGGCGGGGCTCGGGAGTTGATGCTCTGAATGGGGATCAAAAGACTCCGTTAGACCATGCATCAGGATATGGGGAGCTCGAGGCTGCAAGACTGTTGATAAATTCTGGCTCGAATGTCAATGCACAAGATAATATGGGCTGTACTCCATCACACGCAGCTGCACAGAACGGGCATCTGAGTCTTGTAGAACTGCTCCTTGATTCTGGTGCAGATGTCGACATTCGGGATTGCAACGAAAAGACCCCATTTGATCTTGCCCATGATAATGGGAAGGTTGACGTTGCTGGCTTTCTGGGGAAGCGATCTGGGAATATATGTGCCCTTGACATTGTTTGCTCTGCCCAATTGGAAGCAGATGATTTTGTAAGACAGAATATGGACGGTAGCGCATCATCTGACGATGAGGAGGCCGATTCGTTGCATAGCGCATCAATCGATGGATGTCTTGACGTAGTCCGGAGACTAGTTAATCGCGGTGCAGATGTCAATGAACGAGACGAATACTTTCAGACTCCATTGATTCTAGCATCGCTGCATGGGAAGCTTGCAATTGCAACGACATTAATCAAATACGGCGCAGATGTGAACTCTCGAGATAGTGCAGGTTGGACCCCGTTGCACAGGGCAGCACAAAAAGGGCACATTGAAGTTGTGGAGTTGTTGCTCGACAACGGCGCTGATATACACGCCACGGAGCGGGAAGGTGGAACTGCATTGCACATCGCATCGGGCTGGGGTTACTTCGAAATTGTGCGGTCGCTCCTTGAACGGGGAGCAAATGTGCAAATACGGGATGTGTATGGCAGGACACCTGGTCAAGACGCACTACTGGTTGGATACCAGGGTATTGTGCAGTTATTGTCAGAGCATGATGTTGGTGGATAGATATTCTACGAATCAACGATTGATATATCTAGTGACTTAGCAGAGACTTAGTGATATGGACTTTGTACTCGATTCTGTTAATGCCTACACAATACGATCGTACTGCGGTTAAAGAGGTAGGACAAGGCTTGACATGATGCCGACGTGTGCCAATGGTGCGGAGGTAAGATTACAGTTTTTGAGATCTCGGACTACTAGAATTTGAAGCGAAGTTCGATTGGCGAGTCTGACCGTCACTGTGTATTTCGTGATAACAATGTCTCTTAAGATAGAGTACTCTCCTTGGCACTTTCCCCAGATCAAGGATGATAATATGAAGGATCGGTTCCGTACCGACCGCATCTCGAACCTGACATTCCCTGTACTCTACCATCAGTATCATCCTTCCCATTATAAGCTTCACGGTTTCAGGCTTACTTGATCCCAATCTCTCAAGTGCTATTGCATTCCAGACTGCTATTTCGAACAAGCGCGACGAAATTCTCTCGTTATAAGGATAGCGAGTGTGCAGGTTTATCTTCAATCCTTTTTATATTAAGCATTTGTCTCAATAGAATCTCAGCAAGACGGCACTAGCTACGATGTAGGTAGCGTGGAGGCGCTCTCTTATTCACGTACAGTCGTAGGGGAGGAACATTCGAACCTCCATAATTATGCTCTCGTGGGCTAATATTTTCGGAAATCGACCTCCTAGACAAAGTAGACATCCAAACGCCCATGAATAGACACCACCCCGTATTCACACAATATCGGCGCTGTATCCCCTGACGCATATCTGCCTCTCAAGTCAATCCAAACACAGTCAGCGATAACTCAGACCACGACTAACCACGGCGTTCCTCACCTGTACTCGAACATGAGCTACACTCCTACGAATAGACAGGCGCAAGCACCAAGAAGGAAGCAAATTCCTGCATGCAGACTTTTCTATCAGTGGTAGTGAAAGTGATTCTCTAGAAAAGACGTATCCGTCCAGCTACTGATGAGCTCATGTGCAAAATACCGCACGCCGTCGACGCCGAGAACGAGGCCGACGAGATGAGTGCCCAACATCAGTAGAGCGTTAAACATCCCCAGCCGCGGATGGTACCACAACTTGTCCCCAAACTGTTTACAAAAACATAAGCTATGCCTCCGCCAGCGATGCGGGGGGCAGACACGTACTAGCGACAGCGGGAGCGTCTTCCTCGCAACAACCTCCGGCAGGACGAATAGCGCCACGGGCCAGCCCCATTCCAAGAGCTACAGGCTCAGGTCATGCCAAGGCGCAACCTGACGACTGTGGAGACGAGGACGCTGGTGACTGCGAGGTACCGAGCGCCGCCGAGTGGAATGTACAGGTACCGTACGGTCCAAAAGTCGTACGAGCTGAGTATATCTTTGCCTTGCAGTGGATAATGTTCTCATGCGGGTCCAGCCCGTCTACGAGTGCCCACAGGGGGAAGAAGCGCCATGCTAGCAATAGCTGTGTGTGAAGCCAGCCATTAGCGCCTATTCGATGTCACGTGATCCGGGACTGACCTCAAACGACGAAGATGAGATTCCAAAAACCGATCATGGAAAGCTGGACGTGGGCTACATGAGTGCAAACCTTTGATCGCAACGATGTGCAAACCTTTGATCGCGACGATGTGCATTAAGTCATCATTTTGAACGGCGTAATCAGAAACCAGACTGGATATCGCACAGTCTCCCGCGGGGATATCTTTGATCAAGACAGCAACATCCGTAACAGAACTAAAGGCAGGAGTTATTGGACGCACCTGCCACATGAAATATTTGAAGGCGAGTATCGACCCTTCGACGTAGAGTGGCGTGTATATGCAGGATAGTTCCGGAAGTCTACGTAGCGCGAGTGGAAAACAGATGCGCGCTCCATGTCGCTTAGATCTCCCCCAGGTTGTGACAACTCCGCATGGGCACATGAACACGCAAGAAGGGAGAGTATCGTACATCCGCGATACCAATATGATTGCAAGCCCAATGATAGTCGATGCTGAATGATACAAGTCGCGGCATGGTGATAGGAAACTGATGTGCCAACGTGTATACCCCACGCCAGGTGTCCTGTAAATGATACACATCTCAGTGAGGAGAGAACAAGGGATAGCGACAGCATACCAGAAATACGAATCCCGAGTGCCTCTCGTTTGCGAGCAGCACACACCCACTGAAAATCCACACGACCCGAACAGTAAGGCGTGTCCCAGCTGTCGCTCTGGGAAGTGCGTCGTTGACTGAACCTTCAGGACGCCCATGCCATGTAGGATGGTAAGTTTGGTTAATGAGATAAGATATAATGGGACGCGGTGCAGGTTAATTGTCGGGGATAAGGTCGCATATAAGCATGATGTAGGGCGAAGAAAGCAGCCATGAGCGCTACAATTGCCAGGATATTTATGTGAAAGGAGCGATGCTGGGCATCATTTTTGTCTTGTGAACGCGAGTGAGTGTATAAACGCATCGAAAAATGCAACCCAAAGAGCGAGACTCACAACTTCAGGGCCAGGTAACGAACCATTGGCTAACCTATGGCGATACAGTGCACATTTGGAAAACGTCTTTGAACCGAATGTTGCTTAAATTGGAAGCAAATGATAAGCAGAATTTACGCACTGGAGCTGACCTCCGCACATAGACCATCCACGGAAAGGCGACGGCGAAGACAAAATAAAAGAGAAAGAACTCGTATGTCCACCATTGTAGAAGCCGAGGATCGCCAGCTGCGTGGGCTGAGGACGGGTGAACGGTAAGGCGGATGATGCCACTGTGTCGCTGTGAGTAGTTGGGATCGTTTTCCCCTGGGGTTGACGGGGATGACTGAGAGTTGAGCGGGAGAGGCAGGAGAGGCAGCAGTTAGCCGCACGTGATGCGGCCCGGGTCCCGTTTTCGAGAGCGTGCCTGCCGTCGTCCTTTCGTCCTTCCCTCAATCCTTCTCTGTGAACGAGACCTCCACAACTACCCGTGCAGACGCGTCATTCAACGACTACTGTATGCACTCCCACTCCGATGATGTAATCCCGACCTACCTGCCCACCTATGCGCTGCCCGCTCCCGCTTCGCCTCCACGTAGCGCGCCTACGCAATTGAAGTCGTCGACTCGTCATGAATCCCACAAAGAAGAATTACTGCATGACGCGCATGGTTGCCGCGTCAAGTTGGTCGCACATGCCACACCCATGGAAGCGATGCAGCTGGCGGGCATGGCGCTCCTCACGGAACCACGATGCTCCCAACCTGATGTACGTTACTTTTATTCTCTCTCAAGGGAAAAAAAACAAAGTTCGCACCGAAACAAGCTTCCAGTTTGTAGATCCACACGCCATGATCCTGCCGCTCACCAAGATCAACGTTGTCGTCAAGCGCATGCGCACCCTCTCAGCCCTGATAGCACTGTGTGCCAACTCCGAGTCCTCAAGCCGCCTCCGACTCTATGCCAGCACCCAAGTCATCAAGGAGAACCTTACGTGGGACAAATCTTCATCCCCTGATGAGTGAATAATCGTCCTTTGGGATTACTACCTCTCTTACTGACTGTATCGAAGTAGTCCGCAGATAGGGGATTGAATGCGACCCTTGGGTCCTTACCTTTCTATCTGCACGAGCAGTCGAAGCGATCGTGATGTTGGTATTGTCCCCAAACAGCTGGATTGTGCCACCGCACGAGAGGTGGTACAAGACGTGACATCATTCTGGCTCGTGGCACGGAGGCTAGATCATACGATTGCAATATTCGAGAGCGCTGCCTAGAACTTGAAGTAAATTTCGAGTTGTTCGTTTGGAAACCTGGTGTGTCGATATTACAAAATCGAATAAGATATTGCTTCGTGGCACCTCCAGACGATGATGATATGCGTGATTACTTCCGTCTTGACCGCGTCTTCTACTCCCACGGCTTGTCATATCACTGCGCCCTGCCTCCCTCACCGTTCCCGCGCTTGCGTCAAGGATATAACATCTTCCCATATGTAGTAAGACGGGGAGCACCCATTATCTCGCGAGTTGTCCTTCTCACAACCTAGAGACTATTCCACTCCCTATGCCTCATTTCTAGGTCTCCGGCCTATGTTACAATGGAATACCAGCAAGACGGCATTGGCAATATCGAGCATAACATGGAGGCGCTCTCTTGGTCATACAGCCATCAGGGTTTGGAATTGAAGCTATGGTCATGCTCTCGCGGGCTAATCTTCTGGGCAGTCATCCTCCTTTCACCCCTTTTCGCAAAATTTCCTATAATCCGAGACACTCATCACAAATTTGAGAGATCGAAGTGGGTATATAGACCATGTAAACATCCACGCCTTGAATAAACGCTTCCCGCATGCACTCAACACCGGCGCTGCATCCCGGCTTAACTTTCTTCTCTAGCAAATCAAAGCCAGTCAGGGATAACTTACGCCACGAATGACAACATTCATTACCTATACTCGAACATGAGCTGTACGCCGAAAGAATGAAATGAACGAGCACCAAGCAGGACGTGAATCCTCGCACGAGAGCGTCAATCGATGCTGGTAGACGGCCCACTAGTACGCGACATACAGTACCGGCCCAGCCGCCGATAAGCTCGTTTGCTGTAAAGTACACGCGTGACTGTACCACCGCTCGATCTAAACTGTAAGCAAAGATATAAGCGAATCAGAATTGCCGGTCTCCGCAGAATCTTCGACAAGGCGAGGCATGGGCACGTGCTAGGAACGGCGGGAAAATGTTCCTCGCAACGAACCTCCGACAAGATAAACAGCAGTCCCACGTCAACGCCCGTGGGCTCAGGTCATGCCAGAGTGGGACGAATGTGAAGACGAGGACGCTGGTGTCGGTGAGTCGCCACGTGCCGCCGAGCGGGATGTAGTAGAAGTCGCACACAATCCCGAGGTTGTACGAGCAGTTCCATGGGCCAGAAACCGAGCGCTGAGTACCTGTTTTCCATACAGCGGATCATGTTCTCGGGTGGGTCCAGCCTGTATGAGTGACCACGGACAGAAGAAGCACCACGGTAGCGACACCTACGTGAGAATTTATCAGCGCCTATTTGAGGTCACGTGATTTGGACTGACCTCGAGCCCGACGAAGATGAGATTCTAAAAGCCGATCGTGGAAAGCTGCGTGGGTGACATGCCGCACCACACCTAACGAGCCGTCGCCGGTGTGCGATAACTTATGGATCTGAGAGTTAGATCGCAAGATCTGTATCAGAACCAAACAGTAGACATGGCTGTACACACCTGCCACATTGAAAAGATCGCTAAACGTGGGCATCGTCCCTGCGATATAGAGCGTATCCAAGATAAGTTAGTTCCGAAAGGTGTACGTAACACGTGGGTGGAACACAGCCACGTGTTTCGTCTCTTTGTTCGCCGCCCGCGCAGGCCCCATGAAACCCGCAAGGGAGGAGAATGTCGCACATCCGCAATGTTGATATGGCTGCATGCCCAGTAGTCGACGCCGGATGCCACGAGTCGCAAAAGGTGGTGTTGAAGCGGCTGATGTGTAACATGGGCACTCTATCACAGATGCCCTGTAAAAGTGTGTTAGTGGCGAGGTGAAATCAAGTGCAAGGCGTACCAGGTGTTTGAGTAAATCTGCCAAAGCGTAGCGTTCGTACCATCATTTGTGAGCATTGCACATCCATTGAAGATCCACGTGACCGGAACAGCCCACTGGCGAGTGCATATATAATAAGAATAAGGATGATGGCAAGCACGATTAAGGGGAAGATAAGATAGATAAGATGCGGTGTAGGTTATTGGCAGGAGATGAGTCGCGTAGGCTGGGACGTATGCAGACATGTTTAGGGCGAAGAACGCGACCACGAGCTCAGCGAAAGGCAGGAGGCTTGTGTGAAAGGTGCGGTACTGTGAATCACAGTTGTCTTGTTAAAGCACGTCAGAGAATTCAGACGCATTGATAAATGAACCAAGAAGAAAAGACTTACATCTTCGGTGCCAGGCAACCAGTTTTTGGCGATACAGCGTGTAATTGGGAAGCTCTGAAGTGTATGACGCCTAAACTGGAGGTAATTATATACAAGGGAAGAGATGCACGCATTGGAGCTGACCTCGATGGGTATGTAAACCACTCGCAGAATGCGGCAAAGAGGACAAAAAAAGGCAGGAAGAATCGCATGTCCGTCATCGTGGAGGACATGGATCGCGCACCGCGTGTGCCGACGGTGCGTCATGGTAGGGCAGATGATACCACCGCATTGCTATTATTTTTTGCGTGGTTTCGCCTGAGGAGACCTCGAGTTGGTACGAGGAGCAGGTGTCGTTTGAACAAGCTGACTGTAGGCCGGATTATGCGGTTTCGTTGCGACAATCCAAAAGGTACACACCTTTTGTTATGAGCAAACCTGGTTTGATGTACCTCAGAAATACCATACAATTGTTAGTTGTGCATCAACCGCGGTACTCGTTACCCTCCATTTCCAGTGCCAGTTCCCTCGGCTTCATGGAAAGGACGTATTTGCTTCCGTGTGGTGAGTGACTTTATGATAGTTGTGTAAGGGTAGATGGGCTTGGCCAGCCATTTCAACGATGTCGATGCATCGTGGGAGCCTGAGAGGAGGGTAAAAATGTGATATTTTGAACGCGGATCCTTCAGTTACGAGACAAGAGAGCCGTAAAGTGGCCACTGTGCGGTGAGAGGAGCTCGGCCTTTTCGGGATTACATAATTTCGGGGGGTTTTTCCTAAACCCGACCATGTACTCGTACTACTGTATGGCACGCACTACTGCCTCCGGAACCGTCGCTGCCTTCGCGTCTTCTGGGCCATCCACCTCGACCACATCCGTGTTATCCCTGTCACATGTCACCAAGCACACACTCTCTCTGCCTGAACACTCGGCCTCTCTCCCTCTGCAGGCACATTCAAGGCATGTTCACCACTCCCGGCTTGGGGCACCGCATACAGACAGTGTACCACGCGCACACGCCCAAGAACGCTGATATTATATGAAGCCCGCTGTGAAGGGATAAGTCAAGGTGAAAAACATTCCCACAGGCGCCGTTCACACCGCAGAGCAACAAAGAGCGGAACGCAAGGCTGCACGCGGGTTTGTCGTGATTGGATCGAAGGCTGGGTCACAGTGATGGGTTAAGTTCGTACGTCTACCTTTCTTTTGCAACGTTTATGTGTCTACAACGTCAACCATGATGACAGAGTGACGCTCATTTGAATCCATAGGGAATTCCATGCTATCGACTATTGTACCCCCTCTCCGAGAGGTAACTCATTTACCTCCAATCATCCTCGTTTGTATCCCTCGGCCTTACACCACCTCTTTCTCACAGAGAGCTCACATAAAGGCCTAAGTCTGCCTAACAGCGTCAAGGACGCCATTTCCTTTTCTATCGATTAACCCGATCTGTCCGCTGTCAGCACCATTTCTATGTTTCCGCGAGAAGTGCAGCTGGTGCAGTCCGCATGATTGCATCGTCACTCGAATACTAGAAACAGAACTCGCAGGCCCATGTCTGCGGGTTAGGAGAGGCACCAGGCCACGTCTACTCATTGACTCGTAGGCCAAGCGCACCGCGTTTATCGTCAGCAAGACATTGGACCCTGCCGCCCGCACACAGACAATGTATCACCCGGTCTCCCCGAACTGAGCGCGACCAAATGAGTGTCACCAATCTCCGAAATATAGGCACCCGCGTACCAACAAGATGATGCGCCCCACCGACGGGACGGGACGAACAGCGAAGCTCCTTGCTCCGAGGTCGCTCTGACTGAGTGCGATAAGGGGGATGATGAGCACACTTGCGGGAGAGCTGCGGCGGACTGCCGAGCGGATGCACGACAGAATGGTCGAATGTTAACCTGGCACGTCGGAAAGTAAATGCCCGGGTTGTTGTGTATAATAACCGTACGCTACACACTATGTCTATGTCCTCTATGTGTCCAAGCATCCGCGGACCTGGCTATCTACAGTATCTATCGAGCAACAACTGACTCGATTATCGTTTGATTAAGCGCTCTCAAGCGCCTATCGTCCAATTGACACGTGGGATCGCGTGACAGACCTTTGTTGTCCTTGGGCGCAACTCCAGCACCACTTTACACGCCTTCATCGCACGCAACATCGAAACGTTCCTCCTCTCCTCTATCCTTGTCATTCTAGACAACAATGTCGACCTTTCAATCGATTCTCGATGCCGTCGATAAATATGCCGAGCAGACTGGCATAAATCTACAAGAAAATCCGTTCACTGACAAGGTCAAGGGCTGTGACTCCCCAAGCGCCGTCCTCCTCCTACTGCAGGAAAACGTGAAAACGTTCAAAGTCTATCGGGACAACAATCGGAAGTTCATCGAATGCGTTAGCCCGGTAGTACAATTCGTTCACGCATTCTCTGGGATTCTTGGTGAGGCGGCTGGCTTGGTATGTCGCAATCAGTCACGATTTCGCGATCGATCCGTTTAACTCATTCTCCACAAGATACCTTTCCAACCCGCTTCACTCATATTCGCTGGGATCGATGTTCTTTTCACGGTGCGTGCCTTCGCTGGCTGAGTCGATCGATCTGATCTCCGAATGATCTCAGGCCGCTGATGGAGTAAGCGCGAGCTATGATGCCCTCCTCGAACTCTTTGAATGTCTAGGAAGCTTCCTCAAACGTCTCCATATTTATTCCGAGATCTCCCTGGACCCCTTTATGATGGATATTGTCACGAAGATAATGGTAGAGTTGATCTCAATACTTGCCGTAGCGAAGAAACAGATCGGCAGAGGACGACTCAGTGAGCAGGGCCTTCTGATATTGTGGGCGACGACCTCTGAACTTGTTACAGAGAAATTCGCGAAGAAGCTGTTGGGGGATAGCGAGATCGAGACGATCCTGAAGAGGCTGGACCGACTCACGCAAGATGAGGCCCGCATGACGGTGGCGCAGACCCTGGCTATCGTCCACGGTCTTTTGAATAATATGAAGGTGGTCATGGACGGTGGGTGGCACTGAGCAGCGAATTCGAAGCATGGGATCTGACTGCAGAACATCTAGGTGGCGAGGCGTCAACAAGTGTAATCCGAAAGACTCTGGGTACGTACTGCCATTTCACCGAATCAGTATTCGCTGGCCTCATAGAGAATGTTAGTCACGATGCAAGACGTCACGTGCGAGATGAACAAAATGAAGTGTATGTCACGTCACCCACGCTTTTCACTGTGGAGAGTGAACCGTTCTCCAGGTAACCAGTTGCAAAAGGATGCCAGGGGTTGGATCTCACCTCCGGACCCGTCTAAAAACCATGTAATTGCACGCAGAATCCATTCTGGTGAATCTGCCGAGTGGTTCACCCAAGGACGCACTTTTAATAACTGGGATAAGATGGGCGGCCTCCTTTGGATACATGGTAAACGTACGTGTTTCGCAAACCTCCGCTACCTGTGTTTTTCAGCCACTGATGGTAATTCGTAACCGTAGCGGGATCGGGGAAGAGCATATTATGGTAAGTGCACGTACCTGCTACATTTATTTCGACTCACCTTAAGCTGTCGATCAGTTCCAGCATCATTGAACGGGCTACTACCCTAAGCAACGAGGGACTGGGCTTAGTGGCGTATTATTACTTCGACTTCAGAGATGCCGCTAAGCAGGATGTCCGTGGCTTGCTATCCTCCCTCGTCGTCCAACTCTGCGCCATGTCAGACCCTTGCTATGATATCCTTTCTGACCTATATTCGAAGCACAATGTTGGATTGCGCTTACCTGATGATGAAACGCTCACCCAATGTCTGAAGGATATGCTCGAACACCCAGGGCTGCCCCCGATCTTTCTCGTTGTCGATGCTCTCGACGAATGCCCCAACTCACCTGGGGCGCCGTCTCCACGCGAACTAGTGCTCGACCTCGTAGAGGACCTTTTCGAGTCACATCTTCCAAATCTTCGTTTCTGCATCACGAGTCGTCCCGAGGTCGATATAGAAGAGGCTCTTGGGCCATTGGCGTCCTATTCCCTTTCCCTTCACGACCAAGTTGGACAGCAACAGGATATCGTGGACTATGTCATTTCTGCCGTCCAGTCAGATAGGAAGATGCGAAAATGGAGAGCAGGCGATAGGCAATTGGTTATTGACACACTCTCGAAAAGAGCTGATGGCATGCAAGTATTCTCCATATTATATCCCAACAATTTTCTAATTCGACGACAGGTTCCGATGGGTTTTTTGCCAAATAGAATGGTTGCGGGACTGTTTTCCACCTGACATTCGGCGTGCTCTCAAGGAATTACCTAAATCACTGGACGAAACATACAAGCACATTTTACTGGGGATTGGGAGTGCGAAACGAGAATACGCCCACCGCCTTTTACAATGCATTGCAGTCTCCATTCGCCCACTCCGTGTTGAAGAGCTTGCAGGAATTCTTGCTGTTCGACTTTGCGATGGTGAGAATGCAGAATATGATTCTGACTGGTGCCCCGAGGATGCACGTCAAGCTATCTTATCGGCTTGTTCCAGTCTCATCACCATTGTCAATACCGATGGGTCGCCAGTCGTGCAGTTTTCGCACTTCTCCGTGAAAGAATTCCTGATGTCATCTCGCCTTGCCAATGCGGGAGAGCACCTTTCTCCCTACCGCATCATCCCTCATTCTTCCCACGCCTTTCTTTCTCGTTCTTGCCTCTGTGTACTTCTCAACCTTGGTAATGAGATCGATAAAAGTGCTGTCGCTCAGCGACCATTCATAATCTATGCGGCTCACTACTGGGTTGACCATGCCAAATTCGAAGGCGTATCATTGGGTACCCAGGATCTGATGGAACGTCTATTTGACCCAGATGTGCCATACTTCGCGACATGGGTCTGGATATATGACATCGATCGTCCCTGGAAAGGGTTCATGCCAACAGACCGACCGACGCAACCCGAGGCAAAGCCATTATATTATGCGGCACTGTGTGGTTTCCGTGGCCTCATGGAACACCTCAGCGTAACCCACCAGGTCGATGTCAATGCTTGGGGTGGGGACCACGGCACGGCTTTAAATGCTGCACTTGCCAGGGGAGAACTTGAGATTGCTCGGACCTTACTCCAGAATGGCGCAAATGTAAACGCCGTGGATTGTGCGGGCTCTAGTTCGTTGTTCAGAGCAGCAGAAGCCGGTCATCGTGCTGTAGTGGAATTGTTACTTGAACATCAACCTGATGTTAACATCCGGATAGGCAGACAGTGTGTAACCTCATTGCACGATGCAGCGCGGGTTGGGGAACTTGATATTTGTCGTCTACTCCTGAAGCACGGGGCAGATGTTGCATCCAAAACGACAGACGGGTGGACCGCATTACATTTTGCGTCTCGCTATGGGAAATTTGGTATTGTGCAGGAATTGCTTGTCCACGGCGCCGATGTAAATGACCAGAAAGAAAATCTTTGGACCTCATTGCATCTGGCATCAGCAGGACACCTTGAGATAGTTCAATCTCTAGTCCGCCATGGTGCCGCACTGGACAAGACGAATGCAGATCAAGAAACTGCACTACACATAGCGTCCCGTTTCGGAAATCTCGAAATCGCTCGCTTCTTGATTGAGCAAGGTGCAAATACGATGTCCAAAGATAAGCAGGGTGATATACCCTTTCACAAAGCATCACAACATGGGTATCTCGACCTTGTAGAGATATTTCTTGGGGGTGGGGTGGACGTCAATGTTCGAAATGCAAACAATGAGACTCCCCTAGACCTCGCGTCGGGATGCGGCAACCTCGAGGTTGCTCGCTTCCTAATCGAGCATGGTGCGAATGTGAACAGCCGCGAGAAGGAAGGCTGGACCCCTCTGCACACAGCGGCACGAAATGGCCATCTTGACATCGTCCAGTTGTTGCTTGATCATGGTCTTGATGTCCAGGTTCGAAACGGAAATAACGGGACTCCACTGATCCTGGCATCATTTGGCGGACATTTGGAAGTATCACGATGTCTTATTGAACGTCACGCCGACGTGAATTCCATCAGCGATGGAGGGTGGACACCTCTACATTTGGCAACACGAAGTGGGCATTCCAGTCTCATGCAACTCTTACTTGACAATGGGGCGGGTGTCAATGTCCAGAAATCGGACCTCTGGACTCCGCTCCATCTCGCCTCGGCTAATGGATATATCAGAGTTGTGAAATTACTGGTCGAGCGGGGCGCGGCAGTTGATGCGCACAATGAGGACCAAAAGACTCCGTTAGACCTGGCGTCGGGAAATGGGGAGCTCGAGACTGCAAACCTGCTGATCAAGTTCGGCTCGAATGTCAATTCACAAGATAATATGGGCTGTACTCCATTACATACAGCTGCACAGAACGGACATCTTAGTCTCGTCGAACTTCTTATTGATTCTGGTGCGGACGTTGACATGCGGAATAACGGCGAAAAGACACCCTTTGACATCGCTGACGAAAATGGGAAGCTTGACGTTGCTGGCTTTCTGGCGAGGCGATCTGGGAATCTATACGCCCTGGACATTTTTGGCTTGGAACCACCGAAAGCAGAGTTGCAAGACATTCTTCCTGTCGAGATTGTGGGCCAGCATGTGGACGCTAGCCTGTCATCTGACAATAAGAGCGATTCGTTGCATAGCGCATCAGTCGACGGACAGGTTGACGTGGTTCTGAGACTCCTTGATTGCGGTGCAGATGTCAACGAACGGGATGAACTACTCCATACTCCATTGGATGTAGCATCGAGGCATGGGAAACTCGCAGTGGCAAGGGCATTAATCAGATTCGGCGCAGATGTGAATTCTCGAGACAAGTTTGGTTGGATTCCATTGCATCCGGCAGCACGACATGGGCACATCGATGTTGTGAAGTTGTTGCTTGACAACGGTGCTGATATAAACGCCACGCAGCGGGAGGGTGATACGGCATTGCACATCGCATCGGGGAGGGGTCACCTCGAGCTTGTGCGATTGCTCCTTGAATGGGGAGCAAAGGTGCAAATAAGAAACGTGTATGGCAGAACGCCTTCTGAACACGCACTACTGGTTGGATATCAGGAGATTGCCCGGCTGTTGTCAGAGTATGATGTTGGTGGAGCATAGATACAAAGGATCGATGCTAGGGTGTAAACTTATCTTGAGACTTATATATCTGGACTTTGTACTCTATTCCGTTCAATGGCTTTCCACTCGCTACTATTTTCTAACACTTTAAAATCGCGCTGCGGTTCAGAGGCGGAAAAAGCTATGACATCATTCCTACGACGGGTGGTGCGGAGGTTAGATCATGAGATTACAGTTTTTGAGCTCTCAGACTACTGGAACCGGAAGCAAAGTTCGATTGGCGAGACTGACCATGTATTTCGAGATAACAAATTCTGTTACAGTAAGCTTATACAGTACTCTTCGTTGCACCTCTAGATCAATGATAATGATATGAACGATCGGTTCCGTACCGTCAGCACCACCCTTCTCCTTAGCTATGTCATATTTTCACTCATACTCGAACCAATCTCTCAAGCGGCTATTGCATTCCAGACTTCACGCCAGCAGTACAGCAAGTTTGCGCGCTTATCCCCGATCCTTTTTTTATTCAGCCTTTGTCCCAATAGAATCCCAGCAAGACGGCACTGGCCTTGTCGAGGAGCCTGAGCATGGAGGTACTCTCCACGTGAGCATCGGCACCTCAAAACTATGCTCTCATAGGCTAACCTTCTCGGCAATCTTCCTGCTTTGCGTCATTTAGAAAAATGCCGACCTGTCCGAGGCAGTCATCGCAAAGTTGGGCATCTACATTGAAGTGAGTATATAGACAAAGTAGAAATCTAAACGCCCATACAACGACGCGTCCCGTATTCACTCAATACTGGCCCTGTATCCCCAGTCGCAGTTCTTCCTCTAGCCAATAAAAACACAATCAGCGATAAACTCAGACCACATCTTACGACAGCATTTATTACTTGTACTCCAACATGAGCTGTACGCCTGCGAACTGGCACGCGCAAGCACCAAGCAGGAAGCGAATCCCTGCATGCGGACGTTCCTATCAGTGGTAGCAGTAAAGGGTTTCAACAACACGACGTACCCTCCCAGCTGCAGATGAGCTGGTCCCGCTCACCGTCGGCGCCGAGGACGAAATCAACCAGATTAGCGCCCATAATCAGTAGGACGTTGAAGACCCCGCTTGATGCGCGCGCGCGACAGTACCACCACCTACCCCCAATTTTTGAGCGAAGACATAAGCGATGCCTCCGCCAGGCGACGCGGAGGCAGGCACGTACCAGTGACGGCGGGACTGCCTTCCTCGCGACGACCTCCGGCAGAATGAACAGCGCCGCAAGCCAGCCCCACGTCAAGAGCCGAGGGCTCAGTAAAAGCCAAATTGCAACAAATGGGAAGATGAGGACGTCAGTAGCTGCGAGGCGCCGCGTGCCGCCGAGCGGGATGTAGAGGTAACGTGGGATGAAGGGGTCGTGCGAGCGGTGCCATGTGAACCAGAAACAGAGTAGTTATTTATAGTGCAGAGGTTCATGTTCTCGGGCAGGTCCAGCCCGTCTACGAGTGCCCACAGGCGGAAGAAACGGTAGCAAAAATTACGTGTGAAAACATCGGCGCCTAGTCGATGCCACGTGATTTTGAACAGACCCTGAACCAGACGAAGATGGAATTCCAAAAACCGATCATGGAAAGCTGCACGGACAGCGCATCTTTGAGAGCGACGACGTGTATGACGTGCATTTCCATTGTGAACGTGATAAGAACCGGACTTCGTATCGCCCGCGGCGCGATATCTTTTGGGCGTGAAAGCTAGATCGTAACATTTGTAGCAGAACAGAAGCGCGGAAATAATTGGGCGCACCTGCCCCATGAATCGTTGAAGGTGTGTCGGCCCTGCAATGTAGAGCGGCGCCTAGGGCGCGTAAGCAAGATAATCCAGGAAGGTATACGTAGCGCCTGGGTGGAAAACAAGTGCGCGCTTCTTGTCGCTTAGCCAGGCTACGATTATTCCACATTAGCCCATGAACCCACAAGAAGGGAGAGTATCTCACATCCGCGATGCCGATATGATTTCAAGCCCAATGGTGGTCGACGCTGAACGACACGAGTCACAACATAGCGATGTAAGAACTGACGTGCCAAGGTGGATATATGCAAAAGGCTATCAGTAGGGAGGTGAAGCGAGAGTATTGAGGCTTACAAGGAATGCGAATTTCGAGTGCAAATTCGCAAGGGCATAGCCTTTGTACCACTCGTTCGCCAGCAGCACACAACCATTGAAAGAGCCACGTGACCGGAACAGCCAGTTCGCTTTGGCAAAAGCGTGGTTTACTGATAATAGGACAATACCGTTTAGGGAGCTCACGCTATGCAGGATGGTTAGTACCGTTCATGAGAAGATAAGGTGAAATGGGATACCGTGTAGGTCATTCGTCGGAGATAGGTCACAGAGGATGGGTCGCATGTAAGCGGCATGAGCGCAGCAAGGGCCAGGAAATTTGTGAAAAAGAACGATAGTATACATCGTTGTTGTCCTTAAATGCGTGTCAGAGTTTTTAGACTTGTGGACAAATGCGAGCCAAGGAGCAAGACTCACAAACCTCGGTGCCAGGTAACTAGTCTTTGGCTGAAATAGGGCGATGCTACGTGTAATTGGGAAGAGTCTCTGAAGAGAATGCTGCCTAAATTGGAAGAAATTGTGATAAGCATAAATTGTACGCACTGGAGCTGGAGCTGACCTCGGTGGGCACGTAGACCATCCACGGAACGGCGACAACGAAGACCAGATGATAAAGCAACGTCCGCAACCGTGGAGGATGTGGTTCTCCCGGCGTGTCGACGGTAAGGCGGATGATACTACTACTGCGGCTTTCTGTGATAAGTCTTGCCTGGGGATGACGAGGATGAGCGGGGACCTTTCGTTTTTAGACTCAGCTTAGCCGCCCGTCTTGCGGCCCGAGTTCCGTCTATCCATCTGCGAGCCCCGTTTGACGAACCTCATAGCTATCCGTTGGCGTCTTCGTAGGCCGAATCCAAGCCATGACCAAGCTGAAAAGGAACTTCGTCATCAAATTTAGCGGAGCACACACGTGTATCATCTGCAACCACGAGGAGGGTGGTGTTCATGTCTGGTCGTACGTCGTTCTTCCCTCACCATTTTTCTCTATAAACACGACCACCACAACTATCCATGTAGATGCATATTCGCTAACTACCGCATACCCTCCCACTCCGATGATGTGATCACGACCAACCTGCTCACCGGCGCGCTATCCGCAACCCATCTCTCCGCGCCCACGGAGCACGCTTGCGCAAATGAAGCCATCATGAAACTCGCAAAGAAGAAGAATAACGTCCCCATACTATCCTTCGAGATATTCAGCACGACGCGCGTGAGTTTCCGTGTCAAGTTGGCCGCATGACATGCGCACAGAGGTGATGATGGCGGACGTGGCCCTGCTCACGGAGCCACAATGCTCGGAACCTGATGTACGTCTATCTCAAGGGAAAAAAAGAAGTTCGCGTCGGAACAAGCTTCGGGATTGTAGGTCCATACCATGCACCTGCCGCTCACCAAGATCAACGATGTCGTCGAGCGTATGCGGAACCCTCGGGCCTGATAGCACCACGTGCCAACCTCGAATCGTCAGGCAGAATCCCCGCCAATACCGATGTCACCAAGGAGAGCCTTACGTGGGACGAATGTTCATATCCCCCGACAAGTGAACAATCGGATTATTACCTCTCACTGACGGATGTCGAAGCAGTCCACAGACCGAGGATTGAATGCGACCCTGGGACCCTTACTCGTCGATCTGCACAAGCAGTCTAAGGGATTGTGAGGCTAGTATTTTTTTTACCAAAACAGCAGAATCGCGCCACAGTACTACGAGAGGTGGTACAAGCCATGATATCATTCCGACTCGTGGTGCAGAGATTAGATAATACGATCCCAATTTTCTAGATCACTTTCTAGAACTTGAAGTAAATTTCTCGCTGTTCCTTTGGAGACCGGGCCTGTCAATATTACAAAAAACCGATATCGCATCGTGGCACCTTCTCCAGACGATGATAAGGTACGTCCTGACCCCGCCTCGACATAATTCTACTGCCAGCACCGCACCAGGGTCTCGTAACTTCAAGTTAAGCAGGCCCACGGCTTGTCATATCACTGCGCACCGTTCCGGCGCTTGCGTCAAGTATATAACATCTTCCGAATCCCATAGGTCGCAAGACGAGAAGCGCCCTATCTCTTGTCTATTATCCTCCGCAACGCTTACACTCTAGAGGCTAGTTCCTCTCCCTATCCCTCGCTTCTAGGTCTCCGGCATTGTTACAATAGAATGCCAGTAAGACGACGCTAGCGATATCGAGCATAACATGGAGGCGCCCTCTAGCTCGCGTACAGTCATCCGGGTTTGGCATTTGAAGCTACCTAATACTTATGTTTTTGTAGGCTAATCTTCTGCAAAGTCGTCCTCCCTTCGCCTCTTTGCACAAAATTTCTACCCGTCCAAGACACTCACTGCAAAGTTGCGTATCTAGAGACATCGAAGTGGGTATATATCCACGCTTTTAATAGACGCTTTCTATAAGCACTCAAGACCAGCGTTGTATCCCCCGGTGTAATTTTTCCTCCCTAGCCAATCAAAACCTTGTCAGGATGAGTTACTGTAAACCACATCTAATGACGATTTTCATTACCTATACTCGAACATGGGCTGTGCGCCGAAAGACAGAAATGCACCTTGCACGAGAACGTCTATCAATGATAGTAAATAGCATGCTAAATGCCCACCCAGAGGCTGATAAGCTCAGGTGTAAAGTATCTCTTAGCGTCCGTCATCAGTCGCACATTGAACACCCCGCAGGGCAGCGCACGCGTGAGCGTACCACCACCCGTCCTCAAGCTGTGAGCGAAGACATAAGTGAATCAGATTTGCAAGTCCCTGCGGAATCCTCCACAAGGCAAGGCACGGGCACGTACCAGCGACGGCGGGAACACGTCCCTCGCAACGACCTCCGGGCAGGATAAACGGCAGTCCTACCTCAAGGGAAATGGGCTTAGGTCATTCCAGGGCGAGACGAATGTGAAGATCAGGACGCTGGTGGCTGCGATCCGCCGATCCGCCGCGTGTCGCCGAGGGGATGGAGAGGAATCGCATGATCCAGAGGTCGCACGAGCGTTGCCATGCGTGCCAGAAGTCAACGTCCAAGTAGTGGCCCGCGTTCATGGGCTGTTCCAGCCCTGTCCACGAACGCCCACAGGCGGAAGAAACGCTAAGGTAGCAACAGCTACAAGCGAAACTATTAGCGCCCATTGATGTCACGTGATTTGCGACAGACCTCGGAGTGGGTTCCGAAAAGTCATCATGGAAAGGTGGGTGGGTGCGATGCCGCTCCACGCATGCGATTCGATCTAAACGACGTGCATGACCCATGTGACTGTTTCCATCGTGAGCAGTATGATGATAAATTGAACTGCGTACGGAGTAGTCGCCGCTCTGAGCGTGAGCGCTAGATCGCAACATCTGTGGCGGAACCAAGGGGCGGTGGTCGTCGTGCGCACCTTCCAATGTCACCTGAAATCGAAGGTGAGTACTGATCCAGCGATGCGGAGCGGGTGCGCAAGATAGTTCCGAAAGGTACGTAATGCACGGGTGGGACCGTGACCCAGTCGTTCACTTCTCGTCGTTTAGCTCGCCACTGGGCTGTGATCATTTCACGTTAGTCCCATGAACTTGCAAGGAGGGAGGATGCCGTACATCCACGATGCCAATATAGTTGCAAGCCCAATTGTAGTCCACGATGAACGACCCAAGTCGCGATGTTGGAGCTGACGCTGTGCTAGCGTAGGTATTCCACAACAGGTGTCCTGTAAAACTGTTTAGTGCGGAGGTAAAAATAAGTGCAAGGCGCACGAGGACTGCAAACCCCGAGTGCAAATCTGCCAAAGCGCAGCCTTTGCACCTTTCGTTCGTGAACAGCATACACCCATTGAAAATCCACGTGACCGGAACAGCAGGGCGTATTCCACTGGTTGCTTCGGCTCGTGCATATATGAGAACCCTTAGGACGGTTGCAAGCATGATTAATGGAATGATAATATCAAATGGGATGCGGGATAGGTTATTAGTAGGAGATGATCGATGAGCAATGAAGGATGGGGTGCATGCACGAATGTTTAGAGCTAAGAACGCGGCCGTGAGCGCAGTGAAGGTCGGGAGGTTTGTGCAAAGGGAGTATTACTGTGCATTGTAGTCGCCCTGTGAAAGGATGCCAGAGAGTTCAGATGTGTGGATAAATGCAAACAAAGAAGTAAGACTTCCAACTTTGGTGCCAGGTAGCCAGCCTTTGGTGATCCAACGCGCGTAATTGGGAATGGTCTGAAGCGAATGATGCCTAAATCGGAAGCAATGGTACAAAAGCAGAGATGCACGCACTGGAGCCGACCTCGATGGATATATACACCATTCGCAGAAGGCGACGAGGCCGAAAAAAGACTCGAAGAATCGAACGTCCGCCAAGATGGAGGTCGTGGATCGCACGCCACGTGCGCCGACAGTGCGTCAATGAATGGGGAGGCATATGATACCACCACATCGCTATTACTCGTCTGGGTGGTTTTCGCCCGTGATGACCTCGAGTCGGGTGAGGATTGGGTGTCATTTGAAGAAGCTGACTGCAGGCCCGTTATGCGGCTTCATTTCTATAATCCAGAACGTGCGCACCTATTTTTGTGAGCGAGCCCAGTTTGATGCACATTAATACCATACTGTTGCTATTTTATGCCTCAACAATGATACGCGCTACCCCATTTCCGGCGCCGGCTCTCTTGGCTTCAAGTCTAGGACGTAATTGCTTCCGTGGACTCGGAGGAGTGAGCTGGCTGTCTTCGTAAAAGGGTAGATGGGCTTGGCCCGCAATACCAACGATGGCGGTGCATCATGGGAGAGGAGGACATTGAATGGGACATTTTGGACGTGGATCCTTTTGCGAGACCAGACGGAAGGAGGACCGCGAGTCTCAGGTCACTCATTTTGTAAGGTCAAGGTCGTCCGCTATGCTCACCTCTCGACGGGTTTTCACCCTCAACAGGATTTGGAAACCGCCCTACTACATTTCCCTTCAGCCCACAAAGACACTACTGCCTCTACCACCGTTCCTGCTTTCGCGTCATCTGTGCACCTGAGATAACGCTCATTGACCACATCTGTCTATCCCTGTCTCCAACACACTCACGTGTCACTCTCGACTCTCCCCTCGGCATCTTCCTCTGCAGGCGCGTTCAAGGTACGCTCGCTGCTCAGACTTGCTCCTTCCACAGTCAGCTCGGCCGTGTGTCATGCGGCCCGGGTTCCTTCTATCCGAGCCTGAGCAGACCCCATTTGACGTACAGTACCTCATAAATATCTGTTGACATTCAACCGTGAACATGGTTGAAAAGGAATCGCATCATCAAGAAGCAGAAACGTGTATCATCTTCAACCAGGAGGAGAGTAGTGTTCATGTCTCGTCACATGTCGTTCGTCCCTCACCTTTTTTCTCTGTGAACGAGACCTCCACAACTATCCGTGTAGATGCGTCAATCGCTGAATATTGCTTACCTTCCCACTCCAATAATTGGCCATGATCTCCCTGCTCACCGACGTGCTATCTGCAGCCCTACGCTCCGTGTCCACGGAGCCTGAGCACACCTGCGCAGATGAAGTCGTCATGAACTCGCGAAGAAGAATAACGTCCCCGTCCTATCCTCCGAGATATTGGTCACGATGCACATGTGTTTTCGCGTCCAGTGAACCGCATGACATGCCCTTAGAGGGTAGAGGTGATGAAGCTGGCGGACGGGACCCTGCGTTCGGAACCACGGCGCCCAGAACCTGACGTCTGTCGCTTTCGTTCTCTCTCAAGGCTCAAGGGAAAGACAAAAGGCGCACCTAAACAAGATTCCGGATTGTAGATACACACCACGCCCCCACCCCTCGTCGAACGTATGCGCACCTTCTCAGGCCTTATTTCACTGCTTACCGACTCCGAGTCGTCAGGCCGCTTCGGACTGTCCGCCAGCACCGAAGGCCACCAAGGCGGAAATCACCCAGAACGATTGCTCACATTCCCGATGAGTGAGAAAGCTGGCTTTCGATATTGCTACCTCTTCAACTGACAAACCTTTTCAAACTTTTTGTCCCGAAGCTGTACCTCCAGATGTCGCTTCGCAGGCTAACACGGGGGGCTGAGGGCCAGAGATAGGGAAGAGACGATGGAGAACGCATTCGACCTGATCAGACAGAGCTTCAGCATGCTCTTGCACCCGCGTAGCCTTCCCACTCATATAAAGGTCTTCTTATGAGTTATGAACTAACGAGGACGTCAATTATAACATGCATATAACCACATTCCAGCTCTTATAGCTCGACGAGATGTGCCCACCCATCGACATCTTTCCTATGTGCTGGTGGTGCAACCCACGCGATCGCATCAGTGCTTGAATACTAGATATAGAACGCGCAAGCAGAATTAGGAAGCTGACGCTTGCACGTGAGAATGAGTAAGAGGGCGGATGCCCATAGGTGTAAGAAACGGAACGGCGGGAACAACTGGTGGAAGTGGGCGGTTGTTGGGATGAGGACGAATATCGGACAAACAAAGATGAGGCAGCTTGGGGAATGTGAAGACACAAGTAATGCATGCGACCGAGTGTGAAAATGGTGCCCCAGTGAAAGGACAGGAAGCGAGGCAGTTTTCGGGAGTCTCCTGGTAGCATGGTACCTCTCACCTATGCTCTCGTGGGCTAATCCTCTGTGAGATCGTCCTCGTTTGCCGCTTTTCTCAAAAATACCAATCTGTTCGAGATACTCATCGCAACGTTGTGCGTCTACATTGGAAGTAAGTAAATAAGCCAAGTAGATGCCTAAACAACCATGCATAAACTCGCATTCACTCAACATCAGCGCGGTATCACCCGTCGTAGCTCTTCCTCCCTGGCCCAGTCAAACAAAGTCCAGTCAGCGATAACCCAGACCACGTCTAACGACGGCATCCATTACCTGTACTCGAACATGAGCCATACACCGACAAACGGGTATGCACAAGCCCCCAATCAGCAAGTGTATCTCCGCACGGGCATGTCTCTATAAGTGATAGTAGCAATTGCTCTCTAGAACACGACCTCTGGCAGGATAAGCCATCCCCACGCCAAGAGCCGCGGGATCAAGTCATGACAAAGCACAACAAATGTGAAGGTGAGGATGCTAGTAGCTGCGAGGGTCCACGTGCCGCCCAGCGGCATGTAGAAGTAACGTACGATCAATGGGTTGTGCGAGCGGTGCCATGCACGCCAGACGACAAAGCGTCGAGTATTTATTTAAAATGAAGTGTATCAGAGTGGTCTAGCCCGGCTACAAGTGTCCGCAGGCGGAAGAAACGCCTGCAAGATGCTATGTGCGAAACTGTTTAAGATCACGTGATTTCGGGCGATGGGGTTCCAACAGCCGCTCATGGAAAGCTGCATGGCCGGGAGACATGCCGCCCGTGTGCGCGGCACAGCAGCATTCCAGATTCACATGACCGGAACAGCTGGGTGATTCCGCTGATCGCTTCGGCGAGTGCATATATGCTATGAACTTTAAGGTGCTTACAAGTACGATTAAGGGGGTGATTATAGCAAACGGGATGCGGGATAGGATATTGGTTGGAGACGAGTCGCACAGGATGAGTTGGATGCAGGTATGTTTAGGGCGAAGAACACGGCCATGAGTGCAGTGGGGGCGAGGGGCTTTTGCGAAAGGAGGTACTTTGAGCCACGTTTTTTCCAGTGAAAGAACGTCAGAGTGTTCAGATGCATTAATAGATGAACCAAGAAGCAAGACTTACTATACAAACTTTGCTGCCAGGTAACAAACAAGCTTTGACGATCCAACGCGAAATTGGGAAGCATCTCCAAAACGAAGGATGCCTAAACTGGAAGTAATTATGCAGGAGAAAAGATGTACGCACTAGAGCTGACCTAGATGGTGCGTAGAACACTTGAAGAAGGCAACAACGAGGACGAAATAAGGGAGGAATAATCGAACATTGGCCATCGTTGGAGTCGTGGATCGCCCACTGCATGTGCCAACGGCGCGTCAATGGTAAGGTAGATGATACTACTGCATAGGTATTGCTTGTTGTGTGGTTTCGCCCGTGATGATCTCGAGTTGGGTGCGAAGATCTGGTCACATTTGAGAAAGCTGACTGTAGGCCAGGTTATGCAGTTTTGTTGCAATAATCCAGAATGTGCGCACCTTTTATTGCGAGCAAGCCCAGTTTGATGTACCTCATAAATGTACCTCGACCATGGCACATGTTACCTTCCATTTCTGGTGCCAGTTCTCTTAGCTTCATGCCCAGGATGTGTTATTGCTTCCATGTAGAGACGGCAGCTGTGTAGGGATAGATGGACTTGGCCTGCCATTATTTCAACTACGTCGATGCAGCGATGCCTCATGGGAAAGGAGGATATTAAATGTAACATTTTGAACGCGGGCCCTTCGGTTATGAGACAAGAGAGGCGTAAAGCGGTCGATCTGCTGCCAGTGTGAGCCTGAGGGCGAGCTCAGTGCACCGGCCTATTCGGGATTACATAATGTTGGGCAGTTGAGCCCGGGGTTTTCCGAAACACCCCAACGCTATGGTGATGTTCCATATCGCTCAGCTGCCTCTGGCACCGTCACTGCCTTTGCGTCTTTTGCGCCACCCACAAAAACCCTCGGCCACATCCGTGCCTAGCCCTGTCTCCAGACACACGCCCCTGTGTCACTCTGTCTGACCACTCGTGTAACGGTTTGCTAACCGTTTGTCCGACTTGGACTACTGGAGTGGCTTGCAACACGTGACTGGCGTTCTCGGACACTAGGCTGGCTAACACTAGGTCCCCTTAGAGTGAAAAGGGCGTGACAGCACCTCCACTAAGTCGATGATGAGAGAGAAGAGTTGAAAGAGAAAGAAGAAGAGGAATAGAGAGACAAAGAAAGGCAGACTGGAAGGAAAGGAAAACAAGACTAGATAGCGAATTGAAGAAGACCAGGATAGAGATCCCTGGTCCGTACTAGTTGACTTATATACACGTAAGACTCGCTTTAAAGCGGAGTCTGAACTACATATCGAGTCATAAACCCTAATACAGCTATCCTCGTATGACGTCATGTCCATGTGCATGTGGAGTAAAAGTACAATAACGCTCGGACAGCGTGTGAGTCAGCGCTACAACGATATCCCGACCTTTGTCCATGACTAATATCATCTGACGGCGTAGTCATAACCGTTACGTCAGTCCACTTCTGAAGCAGTTCGTGACATTATCCCCTTTTCAGGGTAAACGCCCACGTTCCACCGACCACGCAGTTAGCGCGGTAACTCGCCTATCCCGACGCATCTCCTCTTCGATCCTATGAACTGCCCACGCCTCTTCCAACCTGGTGCGGCACGCCCTTTGATCCACGGCCATCGCAAATAACCGGTCTTCCACCTGCTGGATCGACTCTTGAGCCGCCTTCATCCGCTTCTGTAATCCACGCCACCTCATGACTTCTGCCGTTAGTGACCTATCCCCCACGTGCGCGATGGCTTCGTCAACCATAATCCAGTCCTGATAGCTGCGGTCCAATAGACGCAGCTCGTCCGGACCGATATCCGGGGTTCGCCTGACCCGATCGTGAATGGCTATTGCATGGATCTCCCCCCGATGTACAGGTCCATCCATGGTCATACGGGCCTCAACATACGGGTTGTCGGTCATGTGCACCTTGATGTACCTAGCGGGGACTGATCGACCGGTCGCATCTAAAATGGTGAAAGGGACGTAGCTTGTCCCCTGGTTGTTTTCGTACCCCTGCGCAGCTGGCGATAGGGGTCGGCGCGATGACTGTGCGCCTCTGTTCGCATGGCGCGGGTGAGCGGGCGGCACGGCGTAGTGTACAGCGACGGGCTGGCGTGGTCTTCCTCTTTGACCTCTGCCACGTCGTATACCCATCCCTTCGGCAACTTGTCGGTCTTCGGGGTAGGGAGGCAGTACTTCAGGGGGATCTTGACTACGGACTTCAAGGGCGTTGGCAATGTTGTCCGCCAAAGACATGGCCTCTTCACGAGTGAGGCGAAAGTGCGCCACTGCGTTGGTGCGAGCGGCTGGTGCGGGGATGGGGACGGGGTCGACTGGAGCTGGAGACTCGTGGCCATGGCAGTATTCTCGAGGTCCATGGCATCGATCGCAGAATCCGATATCAGTGGGTGACAACGGGCTAGCGGTAGCAATCCGGCTTGCCGTCGTCTCCAGTTCTTCAGGTCGTGTTTCTTCCTCGCCTCTAGTAGCTGCTCCCGATGCCACTCTCGCGCTGTCAGCATTCCCAACGACAAGGGCTTCGGGGACTTGAAGAGTAAGGACGTCTTCGGTGTTAGCCGCAATTCTAGTTTCGGCGGCGTCGGCAAGGGTGAGTTGTCGGAAGGCGTCGGCAATAGTGTTGGGGGATGCTGGTCGCGGTTCAAACGGAGTTGCCTGAGCCCTAAGGGTTCGGCTGGTTCGTTCAGTAGCCATTCGCCTGATGTCGTCGTAGATGGTGTCAAGGATGGCGTCCCCGTTGTCAGAGGTGGAGTCAGCGTACGCTCCAGCAGTAGCTTCGTCGGCAAGGTCAGAGCGTCCATTGGATGACATATATCGATGAGCGTGGAGTGTTAAGAGGTGAGAGTGCTGAAGAGCTGAAGGATAGGGAGACTTAGCAACTGCAAGGCTCCTTATATGTGTTTCCTTGGTGGGGTTCAAAATCTTGAACTCCCGCACCTTATCATCAGCGAATACGTCATCCTTATCGACCCACATGTTGTCCGAGTCAGGGTAGCCTTCCCATTTAACCAAATACTGAAGACGCCGTCTTTTGCCGAACTTTCGGGAGTCTAGAATCTTCTCCACGGCGTATTCTTCTGCCCCGTCAACCAAATCCGGTGGTGGGCGCTGGTAGTTCGGACCATGCGTTATTGTCTCGCGATACGGTGTGAGAAGATCGATATGAAACACGGGGTGAATGCTCCACTGTGTGGGAAGTTGTAACTGATAACTGACCGGCGATAGTACCTTAATGACCTTAAATGGGCCATGTCTCCGGGGCGCAAGCTTGGCGGTTGGCTGATTAAGACGGAGATTTTTGCCCTCTAGCCATACTTGGTCACCTGCTTTGTACTTGGGCGTCTCACGGTGTTTGACCCATGACTGTTGGGCCTTGATCATAAGTTGTTGCGCCGTGTCTCGTGCCTGTTTCAGTTGCTCAAGGCACAATGTAACCTGTGGTAGTGGGGATGATGACGAAATCCAATCAGTGCGCGGGTGATAGCCCATCAAAAGGAAAAATGGTGACTTCCTCGTGGTTTCGCTTGGCCAATTGTTATGTGCGAATTGGGCGATAGGGAGATAAGGAGCCCAATTTGTCTGATGGTGGTCGGAGATGAACCTAATAGCGGTCTCGACCCATTGATTCGAGCGCTCTGACTGTCCGTCGGTTCTTGGATGGTACGCCGTTGACGGATTTCGCTCTATTCCCGTAATGCGGCATACTTCCTGCATGAACTTTGATATAAATCGAGGGTCTCGATCGCTGATGACTTTGCGAGGTAGTCCGAAATGTGCGAACACATGTTTGATGTACAGTGCCGCTGTCCCTTCTGCGTTGATCTCTTCTCGACATGGTATGAATATAGCCGCTTTGGTGCAGTCGTGATCGGTGATTGTGAGGATGGAATCATATCCCTGCGATTCAGGGAGTTTAGTGATGAAGTCTAATGCGATAGTTTCGAATGGCATAGCTTCCGATTTGGGGTAGATAGGTCTCAAAGGCGCCTTGGTTGGTCGATTATTAACTTTGTGGCGCTGACAGTCTGCGCATCCTTGTACGTAGTCCTTGACATCGCTACGTAGTTGTGGCCACCAGTAATTGCGTTCAACGATTTGTATAGTCCGATTGATGCCTGGGTGTCCATGCACAGGTGGATCATGATGAGTTTTGATGATGTTACGCTTGCCTGTTAGCCCATCTGTGACGACCACTCGTCCCTCTTTGTACCATACACCGTTCAACTGTTTAAGTTGGTGTGGGTCGACCCATGGCTTGAGACACTCCTCGTCTTGACGGTGTTGTTGTTCCACAGTTACAGTAGTTCGTGCAAATAATCGTTCTGGTAGGACCGTTACATTGGCATTGTCTTCGACCCCTTGATCGTAATCAGGTCTCCTTGATAAGGCATCTGCTCGTCCGTTCGCTGTTCCTTTGATATGCCGAATTTCAATGTTATACTCTGATAGACGAAGTACTTCCCTGGCTACGCGTCTACTAATCTTATGCGGCTCCTTCCAGTACAATAAGTTTTGGTGGTCCGAATAGACGATGACTTTGTGTGGCGAGCCAGCTAAGAAGGATCTCCAGTTGTCTAAGGACATTACTACTGCCAATAGTTCCAAATCGGCTATGTCGTAATTGCGCTGTGCTTCATTGAGCGTTTTTGAGAAATAGGCAATAGGGTGTCGTTTGCCGTCTTCTTTCTTTTGTAGTAACACTGCTCCGACTGCGAAACCTGATGCGTCAACCTCTAGTTCGAATTGCTTGTCTAGTTCGGGGTGCGCCAACACTGGTTCGCTTGTGACTCTGTTCCGCAGCTCATCAAACGCCTTTTGGCAGCGTTCTGTCCATAGCCATTCGGCGTCCTTCCTTGTTAATTCATTGAGTGGCCTTGCTATGTGTGCGAATCCTCGGATGAATGGTCGGTAAAAGTTACAAAAGCCCAAAAAAGATCTGATGTCCTTAACTTTGGTGGGCGTGGGCCAATTTTTGATACCCGCAATTTTGACGGGGTCCATGCGCGTTATCCCCTTTTCAAGGATTACCCCCAGGTAATCCATACGTGGGGCATGGAAAGTGCATTTCTCTGGTTTGAAGTATAGATCCAGGCGTTCCGCTACTTCGAATACTGCTGATACCGCTTTGATATGGTCCTCTAGGTTAGTACTGGTTGTGTTACGTTTCTTTCTTACTTACTGTGCTTACCATACGGACTATCATTGGGACCGTCATCTTTACTTCGTCATCTCATCCCTCATGCACGAACTTGACCTATTACTGCTTACCAACTCGACTCCGGTTGTGACTCGTTCCTATTACTACTACTGGTGGTATTCGGACTATGACATCACCATACTATAGTAGTTACTTGACTTGGTGGCTTTCCAAGTACTGGTACTGATAGTATCTGCTTGGCGACTCGTACTATATAACCTGTACTTGTAGTACCCTCAGACCTTAGTTCTGAGTTCTTGAATCATATCGACTCTTGACCAGCAGACCTCACAGAACCCGAAAGCCAGGAGCTGCATAAGTCGTTCGACTTCCCAGTCTCACCCCACTCAGTGACAGCATAAGCCAGCACGCTTCCCTGTTCACTTATCACCGAGTCCGCATAGAGTACTCCTCTGTGCCTTCGCAACCACGGATCCCCCATACGTTATCCCACATCCGAAGGAGCTCACCCATAGACTGCGAACCAATTGGCTACAACTCCGGGCGCAGAACAGACAGCGTAGCCACCGTTCAGAACCCGCTCAAGTCGAGCCGAACGTGCCATCGACATGTAACATTAACTCAGAACTGTCGACAACCGTGGCTACCTCTACATTGATCACTGACAGAAGGGGGGAACGCAACGTTCCAAAAAGATATCTCAAAGAAGCAGAGTGGTACTCAGACGGATACCTGGGAACAGGCTATTACACCACCGACCCTGATAGCGATACAGGGGGACTCTCCGCTGTCGATTTCAATTTCGAAACTCTACAGTGGGGAATCACAGAACAAATTGAAGGACGGTATAGGATCACCAGACCAGCGCATATCAAATACGGACTCCGAATCTTTGACGAAGAAAGGACTGATCGAAGCAGGTGGGGCCCCATTGATGGAATCAATGACGAAGAGGAGGAACCACTTGCCACCGCATTCCGATTCGGAAGTGAAGGAGGAGACACCCCAGACCCAGATACAGTTATCCCCACTAGTGAAATCGAGCAACACACCATTGCTGCATTGGCTCAACTCATTCCCACACACATTACCCGACCCATTATCCCCTCCATCAGCGGACTACCTTCGCTGGCTTCTAGAATGTCACAAATTGCATCGACTACCACTATCACTCCAACAAGCGTACTGGCCCGAACTCTTGGAGCTGGAATATCCGCAGGAGGAACTCAGTCAGCAGACACAATTCGAAACACTCTCGGAGGAAGAGGAAGACTTGGTGGAAGACCTCCTGGAGGAACCGGACCACCATTGGGACCTCCAGGCGGAGGACCAGATGAAAATCCAGACGCTGGAGGAGGGGGAGATCCCGGAAACCCTGGAGGAGGGGGAGATCCCGGACAACCCCTTGATAACCCAGAAAATCGACTCACCGATAAACTAATCGGAAGAGAACCAGAAATCTTTGATGGGGATCGAACCAAAGTAGAAGGATTCATGACCGAATGGAACGTCTACAGAGCCCTTAATGATCGAACCAGGGTAATGGCTACACCCCTTGAACGCACTATGCTATTCCTCACCTTCATTCGCGGACCCAATGTCGGAAACTGGGTCAATGACCAAATCCGAGTGGTCAGCAGACATCTAAGCTCAGGAGGACGCAAAACAGACGAATTCATATGGGATACAGTAATCCATGATTTCGCCACTCTCTTCCAAGATATCATGAGCGCAGAACGAGCGGAAGCAGCCCTCAATCAACTCAAGATGCAAGGAGGAAAGCTAGACTTCTACACGGCAGAATACAAACGACTTGCTAGGCTCGCTGAATACAATCTGGATGAACGACTGGTGGGAAAGAAATACTTCGAGGGGTTACCTGAAGGACTCCGAAGAGCTATAGTCAAGGATGAAAATATGAATCTGCTAACCACAGTAGCAGACTATGAAGACGCAGCCATCAGATACCATCGCAAATTCCTTCAGTATCAAGCTTTTTTCGAACGACCTTCGAAGAACTCCAAAAAGCCGACCCAACAGCAGTGGCAACAACGTTTTGCCAAAGACAACAATGCCATGGACACTACCCCTGGACATATCCGTGCCAGGGCTGCCCTATCAGACGACGAAGTGGCCCAACTACGAAAAGAAGGCAAATGTTTCAAATGCAGACGCCAAGGACACATAGGGCGCAATTGTCCTAACCAAAACTCACAGATCCGCGCCACTGATACCAATAAAACCAGCGATGCTCCGCAAGACGCCACCAATACTAGTACTGCTAGTAGTGGCGTACCCAAGACCGACGGACCGTCCCACTTCATCAAAAAGATTAATGCCCAGGAACTGGTCGAACTGGTGCGAGGAATGGATCAGGGGGAGAAAGACAAAGTAATCCAGGACATCTTTATGAACAAGGATTTTGCCTAAGCTCTGACCTAACGGCCTGGGGAAGAGCTATCCGTATGCTTCAATGTAACTCTGTATACTTGACCAGATTTCGAAGTATGAAAATACCAGTCTCATTTCGAACCGCATACACAAGGGCCGATAAACAAATTCTCGTAGATTCTGGAGCCACAGACAATTTCATTCACCCCCGATTCATTAAACGACTTCATGTTAAAACCCATCCACTAGATCAGGCTAGGAAGATCTGGAATATCGATGGAACTAACAACAAAGCAGGAATGATCGCGGAATATGTGGATCTCAACGTTCAAACAGGACAGAAGAACGCAAAAATGAGATTCCTAATAACCGATCTAGGACTAGAAGACCTCATCCTAGGATACCCCTGGCTAGCCAATTTTGAACCAAAGTTCAGCTGGAAGGACGCAGTAATTGACACTTCCTATCTTCCAATCATCATACGATCCTTATCCTGGTATCAAACTACCCAATCCACCATATCAAATACAAGAGTGGCTAGGATAGTTACAGAACCACTATCTGACAGAGAAAAGGATCTGATAGTCCAGGACCTGGAAGCTGAATCAAGCTGGCATCGTAATATCTCAACACAACTAGCACAGGACGCAGGACAATATACGCAAGCGGTAGCAATACCAACAGAATATCAAAGACACGCCAAGGTCTTTAGTGAAGAAGAAGCACGACGATTTCCAAAGTCAAGCCCATGGGATCATGCAATCGAACTAAAGGAGGGAGCACCAAAGGCCCTTGATTGCAAAATATACCCAATAACCCCGCTAGAGGACGAAGCGCTAAAGAAGTTCCTCAAAGACATGCAGGAGAAGGGATACATCCGCCCATCCAAATCTCCATATGCATCTCCCTTCTTCTTTGTCCGAAAGAAGGATGGGAAACTACGACCTGTCCAGGATTATCGCAAACTCAATGAATTCACGATCAGGAATCGATACCCCCTTCCACTGATCCCAGATCTCATCTCACAAGTAAGAGACGCTCGAATATTTACCAAGTTCGATGTCCGAGAAGGATACAACAACATCCTGATCAAAGAAGGAGACCAACACAAGGCAGCGTTCAAAACGAAATATGGACTATGGGAGCCATTAGTCATGTTCTTCGGATTAACCAATTCCCCAGCCACATTCCAAGCAATGATGGACTACATCCTCGAACCAATCATCAATCTATTCCAAGGAAAAGGAACAGAGATTATCGTCTATATGGACGATATCCTAATCGCAACATCAGAATCCTTGGAACAACACAGAGAAGCGGTGCATGGAGTCTTGGACATCTTAGAACAAAACGATCTTTTCATCAAACCAGAAAAGTGCATATGGGAAGCACCTCGCGTTGATTATCTGGGGCTAATCCTTGAAAGGGGGATAACACGCATGGACCCTGCCAAAGTAAAAGGAGTAGCAAATTGGCCTACACCTTCTTCGGTAAAGCAAGTCCGATCATTCCTAGGATTCTGCAATTTTTATCGCCCCTTCATTTATCAATTTTCCCACATTGCCCGACCCCTTAACGAACTAACCAGGAAAGATATATCATGGACCTGGGAACCAAAGCACCAAGAAGCGTTCAATGAACTACGGAAGCGGATAACATCCGAACCCGTCCTAGCACAACCACAACTTGACAAGCAATTCGAAATTGAAGTAGATGCATCGGGATTTGCTCTAGGCGCAGTACTAATGCAAAGAGGAGAAGATGGCAAAAGACACCCAATCGCCTACTTTTCCACAACCCTCACAGAAGCGGAGCGAAACTACGACATCTATGACCTGGAGTATCTAGCTATAGTCAAAGCCTGTCGAAACTGGAGGCCATTCATCGCAGGATCACCGCATAAAATCATTGTACACACTGACCATGCGAATCTACAATATTGGCGACAACCCCACAAGATAAGCCGAAGAATAGCCAGGGAAGTTCTAGAACTATCCGAATTCGACATAGAACTCCGACACATACCTGGAAAAAGCAATGGAAGAGCAGATGCTTTATCTAGACGACCAGATTACGATCAAGGAGAACGAGATAATGAAGACGTCACAGTGCTTCCAGATCACATGTTTACAAGGATAGGCACCACAACTGACTCCGAAACGATACTCACTCCTAAATTCATTTCATCACAAGACGAAGAGATACTACGTCCCTGGATTGACCCACATAACCTCAAAAAGCTCAATGGAGAATGGTGGAAGGAGCAAAGAAGAGTGGTAACTGGAAACCAGGAGCTACGACGCAAGATCATCTACAACCACCATGATCTAGTAGCCTTTGGACACCCAGGGATATCCCGAACAACGGAGCTGGTGGCCCGATTCTACTGGTGGCCCAACATGGCAAAGGATGTCCAGGAATATGTCAAGGGATGTGCCGAATGTCAACGACATAAGATTAACACACAGGCACGAAAAGCACCACTATCCCCCATCACCCCTGTCCATGAAGCCCTACCATTTCAAACAATTGCTCTCGACTTTATCGTGAAACTTCCTATCTCGAATGGGTTTGACTCAATTCTCACCATCACAGATCATGATTGCACAAAAATGGCAATATTCATACCATGCAACGAATCTATCAACACTGAAGGAGTAGCCGATCTATATCTCCGAAAAGTATTCCCAAGGTTCGGACTCCCTAGCAAAGTGATCAGTGATAGAGACCCCCGATTCATCTCCAAGTTCATGAGAGAGCTCTGTCGTCTCATCGGGGCGACACAGAACATGTCAACAGCATATCACCCTCGTACTGATGGGCAATCCGAACGATCCAATCAATGGCTTGGACAATACCTTAGACCATGGATCAACGTCCAAATGGACAACTGGGAGGAATACTTACCTATTGCCGAATTCGCTCACAACTCGTGGAAAAATGAAACCACACACTACTCCCCATTCAAGATGCTCATGGGATACGAACCACGCGCAGAAATCTCGGATACCCCAACCCCAATTCCCATTCTAGAACTCCGTCGAGAAACATGGAAAAGAGTTAGAAAAGAAGCTGAGAAACATATCATACAGGCACAACAGCGATGGGCGCAATCAAAGAAAGAAGGCCGGACCTTTAAGGAAGGAGAATATGTCTGGTTAGAAGGGCGCAATCTTCATCTTGATGTGCCTTCTAACAAGCTAGCCCCTAAACGTCATGGCCCCTTTCCAATTAAACGGGTCTTATCTCCCATCACATATCAGCTGATACTTCCAGGGACATGGAAAATACACGATGTATTCCATGTAGACCTTCTAACCCCTTATATCGAAACGGAGTTCCACGGTCCAAACTACACGAGGCCACCTCCTGACCTAGTCCAAGGAACGGAAGAATATGAAGTAGAAGCAGTCCTTGATTCAAGACGACATGGTAAGGGACGCAAGGTTCAATACCTGGTCAAGTGGAAGGGATACCCTAACTCGGACAATGAGTGGGTCAGCTGGGAAGACATGCATGCTGACGAAGCTCTTGAAGAGTTCAGGCAACGCAACCCTTTGTCCGTCACTCATAAAAAGACCATCAGGACGACCGTATCAAAACCATCCCCACTTTTCCAATTACTCTACAAACTCATGTCCTCCGATGCCATCACTCTCCAGTCCACTGTATCAGACACTCAGTCAGAGGAACGCACCTCCCCCGCCAGTGGAGCTGAGGAACTGGTCAGGAACTCGCTTACTACAGCTGGACTTATCCACGTACCCACCTCGAGTGATTTCCGTCTCGGATACGGAACAGCGAATGCCACTCGAAGCCCCTGGTTCGAGCCTTCCTCTTGGCGAACTCCCAGTCCTACCCCTAGTCACGAACCCTCTCCGTCACCCCCAGAGCTTACAGAACGATCTAGCTTTACGATCCCACAGACCCTTATCCCCGCCGACTTTGTGCGTCGAACCGTCGATGCTACACTCACCTGGGAGGCCGCATACGGACCCATCGAGGCAGCACTCACCCACAGAGCCGGAACGACCCCTTTCATCCCTACCAGATCCCTTACTGCGTCTCCCCACTCCTCCTGCTCTAACCCACTCCCCATCCCCTATTCCGAACCAACCATTGTCCCCCCGCCTGTTAAGAGGCAGCACAGTGTGGGAACACTATCTACGAACTCAAGGAGGTCGCATTCGCGATCCCCGGTACCCCTCTACCACCCCTACACTAAGAAAAGTCCGGAAACCTCGGAGGTACACTGCCCGACCGGAGGAGTTGAGGGAAGAGGAGATCTTGGCACTGTCACAGATACCGACGGGTGGACGGATGCTGACACGTTCCTATCTTGGGAAGATCAAGCGAACGCCTCTCCCCCCATACCCGGTTTCCGACTGAACTGCGGAAGGGACTTTATCCCTTGTCAAATTCAAGACTTGCAAGGTAACCTGTGGCCAGCCAAGTGGACTCGTCTAGACCGAGGGGACGATACTTACGTAGCAGGTATTCGAGCTCATAGCCCGAACGCACACGCACAACGCCTTAGGGCGTTACCATCACACGACCTCACCTCAGTCCCCACTTACCTCCCCTCCGACCTCTACTTCTTCGAGATTGATCACCCTTGTCGATTCGAGATCGATGATGCCCTGGTCGAAGAAGGAGACCAGACTCTAGGTGCAGAGGTACGCCGCTATCGGGCACAGCACATGGCGATGAAGTCGGCCCTGGCTTCGATGAAGGATGCACAGGCAAGGTATTACCATGCGCTGACAGAGCGACAGGACTCCATCCGACATCTGGAAGGAGCAGACGCCTTGGAACGTATCATGAACATTAATGGTACGTTGATCAGAGATGGACTAGAACGGTATAAAGAGCGATCCAAGATGAGGGAAGGTTGGGCTTCCTCTGCCGTTTGAGGCATGGGGACCTGCCTCCTAAAGAGGGGGTAATGTTACGTTTCTTTCTTACTTACTGTGCTTACCATACGGACTATCATTGGGACCGTCATCTTTACTTCGTCATCTCATCCCTCATGCACGAACTTGACCTATTACTGCTTACCAACTCGACTCCGGTTGTGACTCGTTCCTATTACTACTACTGGTGGTATTCGGACTATGACATCACCATACTATAGTAGTTACTTGACTTGGTGGCTTTCCAAGTACTGGTACTGATAGTATCTGCTTGGCGACTCGTACTATATAACCTGTACTTGTAGTACCCTCAGACCTTAGTTCTGAGTTCTTGAATCATATCGACTCTTGACCAGCAGACCTCACAGAACCCGAAAGCCAGGAGCTGCATAAGTCGTTCGACTTCCCAGTCTCACCCCACTCAGTGACAGCATAAGCCAGCGCGCTTCCCTGTTCACTTATCACCGAGTCCGCACAGAGTACTCCTCTGTGCCTTCGCAACCACGGATCCCCCATACGTTATCCCACATCCGAAGGAGCTCACCCATAGACTGCGAACCAATTGGCTACAACTCCGGGCGCAGAACAGACAGCATAGCCACCGTTCAGAACCCGCTCAAGTCGAGCCGAACGTGCCATCGACACGTAACAGGTTGCGATAGCAATATCGTCCATGTATATGCGTATTGCCGTTCCCCTGGCATTCCAGAAGTCAATAGTGTCTCGGTATTCGTAATTCATCATGTTTTGGAACGTAGCTGGTGAATTTTTCAGCCCGAAAAACATGACAAGGGGTTCCCATAGTCCGTATTTTGTTTTAAATGCGGCCTTGTGTTCATCTCCTTCCTTGATACGGATGTTGTTGTATCCGTCCTTAACGTCCAGCTTCGTAAAGATCTTTGCGCCGCTAAGGTCAGTGAGGAGGTCGGTGATTAGTGGGAGGGGGTATTGATTGCTGATAGTGATGTCGTTAATACGCCGATAGTCCTGTACCGGCCGTAATTTTCCGTCCTTCTTCTGTATAAAGAAAAAGGGTGATGCGTATGGTGAAATGGAGGGACGAATATATCCCTTAGCTTCCTGTTCTTGCAGGAATTTGAGCAGCGATTTGTCCTCATCTTGTGTCATGGGGTAGATTTTGCAAGGTAATGCGTCTGGGGCGGTCGGTTTGAAATCAATAGCGTGATCCCACGGTCTTGAGGGTGGAAATCGAGATGACGCCTCATTGCTAAACAACTTGGCAAACCGTTCGTATACCTTAGGAACTTCAGCAGCGACTTGATTTTGCCCTGCCTGTATTGCTAGTTCTGTGGATACTCCTCGAATAGCAGATCGGGTAGATTGGGATTCGAGAGTGCGGACTATGTGATGCTTTTCTTCTTCTGTCATGATTGAAGCAACGACAGGCCGTTGTCGGATAATGCGGGGGTTTACGGATGAGATGACTACCGGGAGAGTTCATTCGTCGATAACGGCATGTCTCCAACTGAACTTGGGTTCGAATGATGCTAGCCAAGGATATCCGAGTAGGATATCTTCGCTTCCTATATCTGTGATGAGGAAGCGCATTTCTCTATGAATCCCTTTAGTGTATACATCTAGGTCGAGATAATGCGTGATCTTCCCTGATTTGTTGGTCGTGTTGTCAATGTTGAATATTTTCCTAGGGGACGGGAGTTCCTTCATCCCTAATCCCATTTTCGTCGCGAAATTTGGGTGCATGAAATTATCAGTGGCACCCGAGTCTACTAGCGCTCGTTTATCGGCCATGAAGTAACTGGTACGGATCGACACTGGAATTCGCATAGAACGGTAGCGTGTGATGTATGCAGAGTTACAACAAAGAGCCCTCACCCAGGCCGTTGGGTTCAGGCATTTTGAAAATCCTCCCGTCTCCACAATTGTTGCATGACGAGGTCTTTAACTTCGTCAGGTTCTTCGGCCACTCCTTCAAGCCAAGCTTGAGCCTTCTGTTGAGGGGTGCGTCCTTCAATGACGCTTCGGTCGTCTACGATGCTTCGAGCGGCATACAAGCCGTCTTCTTCTGCCTCGGCCTGTCGAACTCGTGGTGGTCCTTGATTTTGTCGATAGAACGGGTTTTGCCTCAAGGGCTGTTGACAATCTCTTTTAAAGTGACCTGGTTTGCCACAGTTGAAACATGTAAGGACTTTCCTTTGTCCTACTGGCGTGCTAGTTTCTCGTCCCGCCTCTTTTGAAGGTTGGTAGCGGTTCCTTCCTGGTTCGTAATCTTCAGCTTGTGCCAATCGTGCCCTTCCTGGTGATAGATCCATGGCATTTGGATCTGGGAGGTTTGGAATGTTGGGTCGGCGCCATCGATTAGCGTTGTTGTTGCCCTTCCAGTTGTTAAAACTGGTTGGCGCGTTTTTCCTTGGATTGAACTGCTCGAGTCGACTTTTCATGTGTACAAACACCTTCTGTTGTTGTATCGAAGCTTCCCTCCAGCCTTCGTAGTCTCGCGGTTGTATATTTTTGAAGATATACTCGTACATTGCGTGTGGCAATGCGTCTGTGAATATTCGCAGGACCAGCGGCTGGTTGACATCGTAATTGGCATGGCGTACCAATTGTTCGAACCTCGTGATTAATCCATCCAAATCTCCGTTCTGCATGCGGAGTCCTCTTCCTAGCTCGGCTTGGGCCTTTTCTTGTTCTAGTACATCGGCGTACTGCCTATTGAAGGCACCGATAACTCCGTTCCATAGGCGTTCATCTGTTGTTGCCCATCCTTGTGTCGTGACTTGAGTGCGGAGCCATGTGTTGACTCCCTTGACCCATTTGTTAACTAGATTTCCTTGTATGTATGTGAGGAAAAACATAGCTCGTTGGTATGGGTTACACATAAGCGTATTGGTGATATTGACTCCTTCGTAAAGTTGCCATTGTGTGATAAATTGCTCGGCCTTGGAGCGATCTCCTGTGAAAACGAGCGGTGGATTGCCCACTAGTTTGTCTCCGTGATGTCCTCCTGGTTGCGGAGCTTGTGGCATTGGCATTGGTATTCCTGCTGGCGGTCCTCCGCCTCCTGGTGGTCCTCCACCCCCTCCTGGTGGTCCTCCGAATGGTCCACCTCCAGGTCCTTGTCCTCCTCGTGGCCATCCGAATGGGATTCTTGGTGACAGTCGTCTTTCACGAGCTGTTGGGGGGTCTGGTTGATCTGGTCCAATGGCGCGATATAGCGCTACGTCGTCTGGATTCATGGGCATTTCCATATGCCCCGTGTGTGGGTTAATCGTGCCTGCTGCTGGTTCCATTGTCATGGTGCGACTCATGACTGGTTCTTGTATATGTAATGACTCAGCTAACTGTAATGCGATGATTTGATTGCTTCCTCTTTGCGGTGCTGGTGACCGGACTTGTATAGCGCTTGCTTCGCTGGCCGTTGATGGCGTACTTGTTCGTGTAGTGGGGGTTTCGTCTATTGTGTCTCTGGGTCGACTAGCTCGATCCAATTGGTCTTGGTCTGCTGCGTCTTGTGAAGTAATGTCGAGTCCCAAGTCTTCCCCTGCAATGCGGAATGCTTCCCAACTTCCCCCTACTTCTAGATTCTCCAGCCAGCGGATTTCTACCCAACAGAGATGTTCGAAATTGAACTCAACTGGGTACCAACGTTCCGAGCTTGATTCTTCTGGTGCGGTAGACCTAGCGTGATATCTTTCGATCCCGTTGTGTACGCGCCACTCAGCTGCCTTGATAAATCTTTCCGGTATATCCCTGTGTACCGGTCCTTGTAGTTCGTATACCTCGAAAGGCCCTTCTGCGGCCCAAAGTTCTCTGGTTGTAGTTTGCAACGCCACGATGGGATCCTGGTCTTAATGTAACGGTTTGCTAACCGTTTGTCCGACTTGGACTACTGGAGTGGCTTGCAACACGTGACTGGCGTTCTCGGACACTAGGCTGGCTAACACTAGGTCCCCTTAGAGTGAAAAGGGCGTGACAGCACCTCCACTAAGTCGATGATGAGAGAGAAGAGTTGAAAGAGAAAGAAGAAGAGGAATAGAGAGACAAAGAAAGGCAGACTGGAAGGAAAGGAAAACAAGACTAGATAGCGAATTGAAGAAGACCAGGATAGAGATCCCTGGTCCGTACTAGTTGACTTATATACATGTAAGACTCGCTTTAAAGCGGAGTCTGAACTACATATCGAGTCATAAACCCTAATACAGCTATCCTCGTATGACGTCATGTCCATGTGCATGTGGAGTAAAAGTACAATAACGCTCGGACAGCGTGTGAGTCAGCGCTACAACGATATCCCGACCTTTGTCCATGACTAATATCATCTGACGGCGTAGTCATAACCGTTACGTCAGTCCACTTCTGAAGCAGTTCGTGACAACTCGGCCTCCCCTCAGGCATCCTCATCACTCTGGCTTGTGGTGCCGCATGCAGACGGTGTGCAACGCATAAACACCCAAGGCCGCTGACACGATATGAAGCCCGCTGTAAAGGAACGAGTCGAGGTGAAAAATGTTCCCGCGGGCGCCGTTCACACCGCAGGGCAACAACGAGCGGATTGCAAGGCTCCACGCGGGTTGGTCGCGATGGGATCTAAGGCTGGGCCACGGTGACAGGTTACGTTTGTACGTCTTTCTTTCTTTTGCAACGTTCATGGGTCTGCAACGTCAACCATGATGACAGAGTGATGCTCATTTGAATCCATAGGGAATCCCATACTATCGACTGTTGAACCCCCTTCCAGAGGTAACTCATTTACTTCTAATTATCCTCGTTTGTATCCCTCGGCTTTACACTATCTCCTTCTCACAGAGAGCTCACAGAAATGCCTAAGTCTGCCTAACAGCGTCGAGGACACCAGGTGCAACATGTGTGTCTTTCCATGTCCATTTCTATGGATTGTCCCGATCTGTCCGGCATCAGCATATGTTTCCGCGAGAAGCGCGGCTGGTGCAGTCCGTGCGATCGCATCGTCACTTCTAGAAACAGAACTTGCTTGCCCACGTCTGCGGGTTAGGAGAGGCGCCAGGCCACGTCTACTCATCGACTCGTAGGCGAAGCGCACCGCGTTTATCGCCAGAAAGACATTGGACCCTGCTGCCCGCACACAGGCGATGTATCATCCGATCTCCCTGAACTGATCATGACCAAATGAGTGTCACCAATCTCCGAGATATAGGCACCGGCGTACCAACAACATGAATCGCCCCACCGACGGGACGGGACAAACAGCGAAGTGCCTTGCTCCAAGGTCGCTCTGAGTGAGTGCGATAAAGGTGATGATGCGCACACTCGCGAGAGAGCTGCGGCGGACTGCCGAGCGGTTGCACGACGGAATGGTCGAATGTTTTAAGTGAGGAACCTTGACACGTCGACAAGTAAATGCCAGGGTTGCTGTGTATACTAGTACAGCGCAGGCTACACAATATGTCCTCTAACTGTCCAAGCATCCGCGGACACGTCTGTCTACAGTATCTATCGAGCAACAACTGATTGAACTGAGTCGATTATCGTTTGATTAAGCGCTCTCAAGCGCTTATCGTCCAAATTGACACGTGGGATCGCGTGAGACCTTTGTTGTCCTTGGGCGCAACCGCCGCACTGCCCTACACGCCTTCATCGTCCGCAACATCGAAGTGTTCCTCCTTTCCTCTATCCCTTCATACTAGACAACAATGTCGAACTTTCAGTCGATTCTCGATGCTGTCGATAAATATGCCGAACAGACTGGCATAAATCTACAAGAAAATCCGTTCACTGACAAGGTCAGGGGCTGTGACTCCCCGAGCGCCGTCCTCCTCCTACTGCAGGAAAACGCGAAAGCATTCAAAGACTATCGGGACAACAATCGGAAGTTCATCGACTGTATAAGTCCAGTGGTACAATTCGTTCACGCATTCTCTGGGATTCTTGGCGAGGCGGCCGGCCTGGTATGTCGCGATCAGTCACGATTTCGCGATCGATCCGTTTAACTCATTATCCACAAGATACCTTTCCAGCCCGCTTCACTCATCTTCGCTGGGATTGATGTTCTTTTCACGGTGCGTGCCTTCGCTGGCTGAGTCGATCGATCTGATCTCCGAATGATCTTAGGCCGCTGATGGAGTAAGCGCGAGCTATGATGCCCTCCTCGAACTCTTTGAATGCCTCGGAAGCTTCCTCAAACGTCTCCATATTTATTCCGAGATCTCCCTGGACCCCCTTATGATGGATATTGTCGCGAAGATCATGGTCGAGTTGATTTCAATACTTGCCGTAGCGAAGAAACAGATCGGCAGAGGACGACTCAGTAAGCAGGGCCTTCTATAATCGAAGGCGATTACCTCTGAACACGTCACAGAGCAATTTGCGAAGAAGTTGTTGGGGGATAGCGAGATCGAGACGATACTGAAGAGACTTGACCGACTCACGCAGGAAGAGGCCCGCATGACCGTGGCGCAGACCTTGGCTATCGTCCACGGTCTTTTGAATAATATGAAGGTGGTCATAGACGGTGGGTGGCACTGAGCAGCGAACTCGAAGCATACGATCTGACTGCAGTATGTTTAGGTGGCGAGGCGTCAACGAGTGTAATCCGACAGACTCTGGGTACGTACTGCCATTTTACCGAATCAGTATTCGCTGGCCTCATAGAGAATGTTAGTCACGATGCAAGACGTCGCGTGCGAGATTAACAAAATGAAGCGTACGTCACGTCATCCTTGCTTTTCGCTGTGGAGAGTGAACCGTTCCCCAGGCAACCAGTTGCAAAAGGAGGCCAGGGGTTGGATCTCACCTCCGGACCCATCTAAAAACCATGTTATTGCACGCAGAATCCATTCTGGTGAATCTGCCGAGTGGTTCACCCAAGGCCGCACTTTTAACAACTGGGATAAGATGGGCGGCCTCCTTTGGATACATGGTAAACGTGCGTGTTTCCCAAACCTCCGCTACCTGTGTTTTTCAGCCACTGATGGTAATTCGTAACCGTAGCGGGATCGGGGAAGAGCATAATATGGTAAGTGCACGTGCCTGCTACATATATTTCAACTCACTTTAACCCATCGATCAGTTCCAGCATCATTGAACGGGCTACTACTCTAAGCAACGAGGGACTAGGCCTAGTGGCGTATTATTACTTCGACTTCAGAGATACCGCTAAGCAGGACGTCCGTGGCTTGCTATCCTCTCTCGTCGTCCAACTCTGCGCCATGTCAGACCTTTGCTATGATATCCTTTCTGACCTATATTCGAAGCACAATGTTGGATTGCGCTTACCTGATGATGAAACGCTCACCCAATGTCTGAAGGATATGCTCAAACTCCCAGGGCTTCCCCCGATCTTTCTCGTCGTCGATGCTCTCGACGAATGCCCCAATTCACCTGGGGTGCCGTCTCCACGCGAACTAGTGCTCGACCTCATAGAGGACCTTTTCGAGTCACATCTTCCAAATCTTCGTTTCTGCATCACGAGTCGTCCCGAGGTCGATATCGAAGAGGCTCTTGGGCCATTGGCGTCCGATTCCCTTTCTCTTCACGACGAAGCCGGACAGCAACAGGATATCATGGACTATGTCATTTCTGCCGTCCATTCAGATAGAAAGATGCGAAAATGGAGAGCAGGAGATAGGCAATTGGTTATTGACACACTCTCGAAAAGAGCCGATGGCATGCAAGTATTCTCCATATTATATCCCCACGATTTTCTAATTCGACAATAGGTTCCGATGGGTTTTTTGCCAAATAGAATGGTTGCGGGACTGTTTTCCACCTGACATTCGGCGTGCTCTCAAGGAATTACCTAAATCCTTGGACGAAACATACAAGCGCATTTTACTGGGGATTGGGAGTGCGAAACGAGGATATGCCTACCGCCTTTTACAATGCCTCACGGTCTCCATCCGCCCGCTTCGTGTCGAAGAGCTTGCAGGAATTCTTGCTGTTCGACTTGACGACGGAGAGGATGCAAAATATGATTCCGACTGGCGGCCCGAGGACGCCCGTCAAGCCGTGCTGTCGGCTTGTTCCAGCCTTATCACCATTGTCAATGCCGATGGTTCGCCAGTCGTGCAGTTTTCGCACTTCTCCGTGAAAGAATTCCTGATGTCATCTCGCCTCGCAAGTGCGGGAGAGCACCTTTCCCTCTACTACATCATTCCTTCTTCTGCACATGCCTTTCTTTCCCGCTCTTGCCTTAGCGTCCTTCTCAGTCTTGGTGATGAAGTTGACAAAAGCGCCATAGCACAACGACCATTCGCAATTTACGCGGCTCGGTACTGGGTTGACCATGCCAAATTCGAAGGCGTGTCATTAGGTATCCAGGATCTGATGGAACGTCTATTTGACCCAGATGCGCCATACTTCGCGACATGGGTCTGGATATATGACATCGATCGTCCTTGGAAAGGGTCCTTGGCAACGGTGCGACCTCCGCAACCAGATGCAGAATCACTGTATTACGCGTCCCTCTGTGGTTTCCGCGGCCTCATTGAACACCTCACCATGACCCACCAGGCGGATGTCAACGCTTGGGGTGGAGATCACGGCACAGCGTTAAATGCTGCACTTGCCAAGGGAGAGCTCGAGATTGCTCGTGCCTTACTTCAGGGTGGCGCAGATGTAAACGTCTTGGATAGTGCGGGCTATAGTTCGTTGTACAGAGCAGCACAAGCTGGCCATTATGCTGTAGTGGAATTGGTACTCGAACATAAAGCAGATGTTAATATTCAGACAGAGGTCGAGCGCGAGACCCCGTTGTGTGGGACGGTGCAGATTGGGGAACTCGACATTTGTCGGCTACTTCTGAAGCACGGGGCAGATGTAACGTCTAACGAAGAAAGTGGCTGGACTGCGTTGCATCTTGCGTCCCGCCATGGATATTTTGACATTGCGCGGGAATTGCTCGTCCACGGTGCCGATGCAAATGACCAGAAAGACGACCTTTGGACTCCATTGCATCTGGCATCACAGGACAACCTCGAGATTGTTCAATTGCTAGTCCGTCATGGCGCAGCACTGGACAAGACGAATGAGGGTCAACAAACCGCACTACACATAGCGTCCCGTTGCGGGGATCTCAAAATCGCTTGCTTCTTGATTGAGCAAGGCGCGAATACAATGTCGACAGATAAGGATGGTGAAGTACCATTGCACATAGCATCACGATATGGGTATCTCGAAATTGTGGAGATGTTTCTTGAGGGTGGCGTGGAGATCAACGCTCGAAATGCAGAAGAGGAGACTCCCCTGGACCTTGCATCGGGATATGGGAACTTCGAGGTTGTTCGATTCCTGATCGAGCACGGTGCGGATGTGAATTGCTGCGACAAGGGAGGCTGGACTCCTCTCCACAAGGCGGCGCGAAATGGCCATCTGGACATCTTGCGGCTGTTACTTGATTATGGTATTGGTGTCCAGGCTCGAGATGGGGATAACATCACTCCATTGATCCTGGCATCATTTGGCGGACATTTCGAAGTATCACGATTTCTTATCGAGCATCAAGCTGACGTGAATTCCTTCGGCGATGAAGGCTGGACATCGCTACATTCAGCATCTCAAAATGGTCACGCAAATGTCGTGCAACTCTTACTCAACAAAGGAGCAGATGTAAATGTTCATAAAGTGGACCTCTGGACTCCGCTCCACCTCGCTTCAGCTAATGGATATCTCAATGTTATGGAATTGCTGATCAGGCGGGGCGCGGGAGTTGATGTACGGAATGAGGATCAAAAGACTCCGTTAGACCTTGCATCGGGAAATGGGGAGCTTGAGGCTGCAAGACTGTTGATAAATTCCGACTCGAATGTCAATTCACAAGATAATATGGGCTGTACACCATCACACGCAGCTGCACAGAGCGGGCATCTGAGTCTTGTGGAACTGCTCCTTGATTCTGGTGCAGATGTCGACATTCGGGATTGCAGCAAAAAGACCCCCTTTGATCTTGCCCATGATAATGGGAAGGTTGAAATTGCTGGCTTTCTGGCGAGGCGATCTGGAAATATATATGCCCTTGACGTTGTTGGCTCTGCCCAATCGGAAGCAGGGTCACAAGATATCCTTCCAGATGATTTTGTGAGGCAGCATATGGACGGCAGCGCATCATCTGACGATGAGGGGGCCGATTCTTTGCATAGCGCATCAATAGATGGACGTGTTGACGTGGTCTGGAGACTAGTTAATCGCGGTGCAGATGTCAATGAACGAGACGAATACCTCCGGACTCCATTGATCCTAGCATCGGAGCATGGGAAGCTTGCAATTGCAACAACATTAATCAAATACGGTGCAAATCTGAACTCTCGAGACAATTGCGGTTGGACCTCGTTGCACTGCGCAGCACAAAAAGGGCACATTGACGTCGTGGAGTTGTTGCTCGACAACGGCGCTGATATACACGCCACGGAGCGGGAAGGTGGAACCGCATTGCACTTCGCATCGGGCTGGTGTCACTTCGAAATTGTGCGGTTGCTACTTGAACGGGGAGCAAATGTGCAAATACGGAGTGTGTATGGCAGGACACCTTGTCAAAACGCACTACTGTTTGGACACCAGGGTATTGCGCAGTTATTGTCAGAGCATGATGTTGGTGGATAGATATTCTACGAATCAACGGTTGATATAACTACTTGTGACTTAGCAGAGAGTTCAAGTTAGTGATATGGACTTTGTACTCCATTCTGTTAATGCCTACACAATACGATCGTACTGCGGTTAAAGAGGTAGGACAAGGCTTGACATGATGCCGACGTGTGCCAATGGTGCGGAGGTAAGATTCCAGTTTTTGAGATCTCGGACTACTAGAATTTGAAGCGAAGTTCGATTGGCGAGTCTGACCGTCACTGTGTATTTCGTGATAACAATGTCTCTTAAGATAGAGTACTCTCCTTGGCACTTTCACCAGATCAAGGATGATAATATGAAGGATCGGTTCCGTACCGACCGCATCTCGAACCTGACATTCCCTGTACTCTACCATCAGTATCATCCTTCCCATTATAAGCTTCACGGTTTCAGGCTTACTTGATCCCAATCTCTCAAGTGCTATTGCATTCCAGACTGCTATTTCGAACAAGCGCGACGAAATTCTCTCGTTATAAGGATAGCGAGTGTGCAGGTTTATCTCCGATCCTTTTTATATTAAGCATTTGTCTCAATAGAATCTCAGCAAGACGGCACTAGCTACGACGCAGGTAGCGTGGAGGCGCTCTCTTATTCACGTACAGTCCTAGGGGAGGAACATTCGAACCTCCATAATTATGCTCTCGTGGGCTAATATTTTCGGAAATCGACCTCCTAGACAAAGTAGACATCCAAACGCCCATGAATAGACACCACCCCGTATTCACACAATATCGGCGCTGTATCCCCTGACCCATATCTGCCTCTCAAGTCAATCCAAACACAGTCAGCGATAACTCAGACCACGACTAACCACGGCATTCCTTACCTGTACTCGAACATGAGCTACACTCCTACGAATAGACAGGCACAAGCACCAAGCAGGAAGCAAATTCCTGCACGCGGACTTTTCTATCAGTGGTAGTATAAATGATTCTCTAGACAAAGACGTACCCGTCCAGCTACTGATGAGCTTATGTGCAAAATAACGCACGCCGTCGACGCCGAGAACGAGGCCGACGATTTTAGCGCCCATCATCAGTAGGGCGTTGAACATCCCCGGCCGCGGATTGTACCACAACTTGCCCCCAAACTGTTTACAAAAACATAAGCTATGCCTCCGCCAGCGATGAGGGGGCAGACACGTACCAGCGACGGCGGGAGCGCCTTCCTCGCGACGACCTCCGGCAGGACGAACGGCGCCACGGGCCAGCCTCATTCCAAGAGCCACAGGCTCAGGTCATGCCAAAGCGCAACCTGAAGACCTTGGAGACGAGGACGCTGGTGGCTGCGAGGTACCGCGCGCCGCCGAGCGGAATGTATAGGTATCGTATGATCTAGAGGACGTACGATCTGAGTGTATGTTTGCCTTGCAGTGGATCATGTTCTCATGTGGAGAAGCGCCATGCTAGCAATAGCTGCTTGTGAAGCCAGTCATCAGCGCCTATTCGATGTCACGTGATCCGGAACTGACGTCAAACGACGAAGATGAGATTCCAAAAACCGATCATGGAAAGCTGGACGGGGGCTACATGAGTGCAAACATTTGATCGCGACTATGTGCATTAAGTCATCATTTTGAACAGCGTAATCAGAAACCGGACTGCGTGTCGCGCAGTTGCCCGCGGGGATATCTTTGATCAAGACAGCAACATCCGTAACAAAACTCAAGGCAGGAGTTATTGGACGCACCTGTCACATGAAATATTTGAAGGTGAGCATCGACCCTTCGACGTAGAGTAGGGCATATATGCAAGATAGTTCCAGAAGTCTACGTAGCGTGCGAGTGCGAGTGGAGAACAGATGCGCGCTCCTTGTCGCTTAGATCTCCCCCAGGCTGTGACAACTCCGCATGAGCCCATGAACCCGCAAGAAGGGAGAGTATTGTAGATCCGCGATACCGATATGGTTGCAAGCCCAATGATAGTCGATGCTGAATGACACGAGTTGCAGCATGGCGATAGGAAAGCTGATGTGCCAACGTGTATACCCCACGCCAGGTGTCCTGTAAATGATACACATCTCAGTGAGGAGAGAACAAGGGATAGCGACGGCATACCAGAAATACGAATCCCGAGTGCCTCTCGTTCGCGAGCAGCACACACCCACTGAAAATCCACGCGACCCGAACAGTAAGGCGTGTCCCAGCTGTCGCTCTGGGAAGTGCGTCGTTGACTGAACCTTCAGGACGCTCATGCCATGTAGGATGGTAAGTTTGGTTAATGAGATAAGATATAATGGGACGTGGTGCAGGTTAATTATCGGGGATAAGGTCGCATATAAGCATGATGTAGGGCGAAGAAAGCGGCCATGAGCACTACGATTGCCGGGATATTTATGTGAAAGGAGCGATGCTGGGCATCATTGTTGGCTTGTGAGCGCGAGTGAGTGTTTAAACGCATCGAAAAATGCAACCCAAAGAGCGAGACTCACAACTTCAGGGCCAGGTAACGAACCATTGGCTAACCTATGGCGATACGGTGCACATTTGGAAAACGTCTTTGAACCGAATTTCGCTTAAATTGGAAGTAAATGATAAGCAGAATTTACGCACTGGAGCTGACCTCCGCACGTGGACCATCCACGGAAAGGCGACGGCGAAGACAAAAATAAAAGAGAAAGAACTCGTATGTCCACCATCGTAGAAGTCGAGGATCGCTAGCTGCCTGTGCTGAGAACGGCTGAACGGTAAGGCGGGTGATGCCACTGTGTCACTGTGAGTAGTTGGGATCGTTTTCCCCTGGGGTTGACGGGGTTGACTTTTAGTTGAGCGGGAGAGGCAGCAGTCAACCTCACATGATGCGGCCCGGGTTCCGTTTTCCAGAGCGTGCCTGCCCAGGTTTGGTCATACGTCGTCCTTCCCTCGCCATCCTTCTCTGTGAACGAGACCTCTGCAACTACCCGTGTAGACGCGTCATTCACCGACTACTGTATGCGCTCCCACTCTGATGATGTAATCCCGACCTACCTGCTCTCCTACGCGCTGTCCGCTCCCGCTTCGCAATGGAAGTCGTCATGAAGCTCGCATACTACCCTTCGAGATATTCGGCACGACGCGCATGGTTGCCGCGTCAAGTTGATCGCGCATGCCATGCCCATGGAAGTGATGCAGCTGGCAGGCATGGGAACCACGATGCTCCCAACCTCATGTACGTTACTTTTATTCTCTCTCAAGGGGAAAAAAACAAAGTTCGCACCGAAACAAGCTTCCAGTTTGTAGATCCACACGCCATGATCCTGCCACTCACCAAGATCAACTTTGTCGCCGAGCGCATGCGCACCCTGTCAGCCCTGATAGCACTGTGTACCAACTCCGAGTCCTCAAGCCGCCTCCGACTCTATGCCAGCACCCAAGTTATCAAGGAGAACCTTACGTGGGACGAATCTTCATATCCACTGATGAGTGAATAGTCGTCCTTTGGGATTACTACGTCCCTTACTGACTATTTCGAAGTAGTCCGCAGATAGGGGATTGAATGCGACCCTTGGGTCCTCACATTTCTATCTGCACGAGCGGTCGAAGTGATCGTGAGGTTGGTATTGTCCCCCAAACAGCAGAATCGCGCCACCGTACGAGAGGTGGTACAAGACATGACATCATTCCGGCTCGTGGCGCGGAGGCTAGATCATACGATTGTAATATTCGAGATCTCTGCCTAGAACTTGAAGTAAATTTCAGATTCGTTCGTTTGGAAACCTTGTGTGTCGATATTACAAAACCGAATAAGATATTGTTTCGTGGCACCTCCAGACGATGATGATATGCGTGATTGCTTCCGTCTTGACCGCGTCTCAACGAACTTCTCCTCCCACGGCTTGTCATATCACTGCACCCTGCCTCCCTCACCGTTCCCGCGCTTGCGTCAAGGATATAACATCTTTCCATACGTTGTAAGACGGAGAGCACCCATTATCTCGCGAGTTGTCCTTCTTACACCCTAGAGACTATTCCACTCCTTATTCCTCGTTTCTAGGTCTCCGGCCTATGTCACAATGGAATGCCAGCAAGAGGGGATTGGAAATATCGAGCATAACGTGGAGGTGCTCTCTTGGTCATACAGCCATCAGGGTTTGGAATTGAAGCTATGGTCATGCTCTCGCAGGCTAATCTTCCGGGCAGTCATCCTCCTTTCGCCTCTTTTCGCAAACTTTCCTGTTAGTCCGAGACATTCATCACAAAGTTGAGAGATCAAAGTGGGTATTTAGACCATGTAAACATCCACGCCTTGAATAAAAGCTTCCTGTATGCACTCAACACCGGCGCTGTATCCCGGCATAAAATTTCCTCTCTAGCCAATCAAAGCCAGTCAGGGATAACTTACGCCACGAATGACGACATTCTCTACCTGTACATGTACTCGAACATTAGTTGTACGCCGAAAGAATGAAATGAACGAGCGCCAAGCAGGAAGTGAATCCTCGCACGAGAGTGTCAACCGATGCTGGTGAATGGCTCTCTAGAACGCGATATACAGGCCCAGCCGCTGATAAGCTCATTTGTAAAGCACCACCTAACGTCCATCAGCGGCAGTACATTCCGCACCACGCCGGGCCGTACACGCGTGATGGTACCACCGCATGCCCCAAACTGTAAGCAAAGACACAAGCGAATCAGAATTGCAAGTCTCCACAGAATCTTCCACAAGACGAAGGACGGACACGTACTAGCGACGGCGGGAATGTGTTCCTCGCAACGACCTCCGGCAAGATAAACGGCAGTCCCACATCAGGATCCGTGGGCTCATGTCACGCCAGGGTGGAACGAATGTGAAGACGAGGACGCTGGTGCCGGTGAGTTGCCACGTGCCGCCGAGCGGGAAGGAGTAGAAGTCGCACAAAATCCCGAGGTTGTACGAGCAGTTCCATGCGCGCCAGAAACAGAGCGCTGAGGACTGGTTTTCCATGCAGAGGGTCATGTTCTCGGGTGGGTCCAGCCTGTATGAGTGACCACGGACGAGAGAAACGCCATGGTGGCGACACTTACGTGAGAAATTATCAGCGCCTATTTACAATCACGTTGTTTGGGACTGACCTCGAACCAGACGAAGATGAAATTCTAAAAGCCGATCGTGGCAAGCTACGCGAGTGACATGCCGCACCACGCATATACGTCCTCGATCGTGACAACGTGCATGACGTGTATGAGTATTTCCATAGTAAGTGTGATGAAAACTTGCACTGCCTATTGAGCCGTGCCGGTGTGCGATAACTTATGGGTCTGAGAGTTCAATCGCAAGATCTGAATCAGACCCAAGCAGCGGACATGGCTGTACACACCTGCCACATTAAAAATATCGCTAAACGTGGGTATCGTTCCTGCGATATAGAGCGTATCCAAGATAGTCCGAAAGGTGTACGTAACACGTGGGTGGAACACAGCCACGTGTTTCTTGTCTCTTTGTTCGCCGCCCAACTATTCCGCGCAGGCCCAATGAAACCCACAAGGGAGGAGAAAGTCAAACATCCGCAATGTTGATATGGCTGCATGCCCAGTAGTCGACGCCAGATGCCACGAGTCGCAAAAGGTGGTGTTGAAGAGGCTGATGTGTAATGTGGGCACCCCATCATAGATTCCCTGTAAAAGTGTGTTAGTGGGGAGGTGAAATAAAGTGCGAGGCGTACCAGGTGTGGCAAAACTGCCAAAGCGTAGCGTTCATACCATCGTTCGTGAGCATCGCACATCCATTAAAGATCCACGTGACCAGAACAGCCCCCACTGGCGAGTGCATATACTGTATAATAAGAATAAGGACGATTAAGGGGAAGATAAGATAGATAAGATGTGGTGTAGATTATTGGCAGGAGATGAGTCGCGTAGGTTGGGACGTATGCAGACATGTTTAGGGCAAAGAACGGGACCACGAGCGTAGCGAAGTGCAGGAGGCTTGTGTGCGGTACATTGAATCGCAGTTGTCCTGTTAAAGCACGTCAGAGAGTTCAGACGCGTTGATGAATGAACCAAGAAGCAAGACTTACGACTTTGGTGCCAGGTAACTAGCCTTTGGCGATACAGCGCGTAATCGGGAAGTTCTGAAGTGAATGACGCCTAAAGTGGAGGTAATTATACAAGAGAAGAGATGCACGCACTTGAGCTGACCTCGATGGGTATGTAAACCACTCGCAATGAGGACAAAAAGACAGGAAGAATCGAATGTCCGTCATCGTGGAGGTCATGGATCGCGCACCGCGTGTGCCGACGGTGCGTCATGGTAGGGTAGACGATACCACCGCATTGATATTACTTGTTGCGTGGTTTTCGCCCGAGGTGACCTCGAGTTGGGCACGAGGAGCAGGTGTCGATTGAAGACGCTGACTGTAGCCGGATTATGCAGTTTCGTTGCGACAATCCAGAAGGTGCACACCTTATTTTATGAGCAAATCCAGTTTGATGTACCTCATAAATACCATACAATTGTTAGTTGTGCCTCAACCGCGGTACTTGTTACCCTCCATTTCCAGTGCCAGTTCCCTCGGCTTCATGGAAAGGACGTATTTGCTTCCGTGTGGTGAGTGACTTTACGATAGTCGTGTAAGGGTAGATGGGCTTGGCCAGCCATTTCAACGATGTCGATGCGTCGTAGGGGCCTGAGAGGAGGATATAAATGTGATATTTTGTGAACGCGGATCCTTCAGTTACGAGACAAGAGAGCCGTAAAGTGGCCACTGTGCGGTGAGAGGAGCTCGGCCTTTTCGGGATTACATAATTTCGCGGGGCTTTTCCTAAACCCTACCCGGCGCGTAGGGCGCGTAAGCAAGATAATCCAGGAAGGTATACGTAGCGCCTGGGTGGAAAATGAATGCGCGCTTCTTGTCGCTTAGCCAGGCTACGATTATTCTACATTAGCCCATGAACCTACAAGAAGGGAGAGTATCTCACATCTGCGATGCCGATATGATTTCAAGCCTAATGGTAGTCGACGCTGAATGAGTCAGAACGACACGAGTCACAACATGGCGATGTAAGAACTGACGTGCCAACGTGGATATATGCAAAAGTGCATCAGTAGGGAGGTGAAGCGAGCGTATTAATGCTTACAAGGAATGCGAATCCCGAGTGCAAATTCGCAAGGGCATAGCCTTTGTACCGCTCGTTCGCCAGCAGAACACAGCCATTGAAAGATGCACGTGACCGGAACAGGAAGCAAGGTCGCTTTGGCAAAAGCATAGTTTACTGATAATAGGACAATAACATTTAGGGAGCTCGCGCTATTCAGGATGGTTAGTACCGTTCATGAGAAGATAAGGTGAAACGGGATACGGTGTAGGTCATTCGTCGGAGATGAGCCGCGGGAGGATTGATCGCATGTATGCATGTTTTAAGGCGAAGAGGCGGCCATGAGCACAGCAAGGGCCGGGAAATTTGTGCAAAATGAACGATAGTGTACATCACTATCCTCCTGAAAAGCGTGTCAAAGTTTTTAGCCCTGTGGATAAACGCGAGTCAAGGAGGAAGACTCACAAACCCTCGGTGCCAGGTCACCAGTCTTTGGCTAAAATAGGGTGATGCTACGTGTAATTGGGAAGTATCTCTGAAGAGAATGCTGCCTTAATTGGAATCAAATGTGATAAGCATAAATTGTACGCGCTGGAGCTGGAGCTGACCTCAATGAGCACGTAGACCATCCACGGAACGGCGATGACGAAGACCAGATGATAAAGCAACGTCTGCAATCGTGGAGGATTTGGTTCGCCCGGCGTGTGCTGGGGGCGTGTCGACGGTAAGGCGGATGATACTACTACTGCGGCTTTCTGTGATACATCTTGCCTGGGGATAACGAGGATGAACGGGGACCTTTTGCTTTAGACTCAGCTTAGCTGCCCGTCATGCGGCCCGGGTTCCGTCTTGTCATCTTCAAACCCCGTTTGACGAACCTCATAGCTACTGTATCCGTTGGCGTCTTCGAGGGCCAAATCCAAATCGCGACCAAGCTGAAAAGGAACTTCGTCATCAAATTTAGCGAAGCAGACATGTATCATCTGCGACCACGAGGAGGGTAGTGTTCACGTCTGGTGGTACGTCGTCCTTCCCTCAACCATATTTCTCTATAAACACGACCACCACAACTATCCATGTAGATGCATATTCGCTAACTACCGCATACACTCCCACTCCGATGATGTGATCACGACCAACCTGCTCACCGGCGCGCTATCCGCAGCCCATCTCTCCGCGCCCACGGAGCACGCTTGCGCAAATGAAGCCGTCATGAAGCCCGCAAAGAAGAAGACTAACGTCTCCATACTATCCTTCGAGATATCCGGCACGACGCGCATGTGTTTCCGCGTGAAGTTGGCCGCATGACATGCGCATAGAGGTGATTAAGCTGGCGGACGTGGCCCTGCTCACGGTGCCACGATGCTCGGAACCTAAGGTACGTCGATTTAGTTCTCTCTCAAGGGAAGAAAGACGTTCTCATCTAAACGAGCTTCGGGATTGTAGGTCCATAGCATGCTCCCGCTGCTCACCAAGATCAACGATGTCGAGCGTATGTACAACCCTCAGGCCTGATAGCACTCACGTGCCAACTCTGAGTCATCAGGCCGAATCCCCTCCAGTACCGATGTCACCAAGGAGAACCTTATGAGGGATGAATGTTCATATCCCCCGACAAGAGAATAATCCGTCCTTTTGGGATTATTACCTCTGTTACTGATGGATGTCGAAGCAGTCCACAGACGGAGGATTGAATGCGACCCTGGGACCCTTACCTGTCACTCTGCACGAGCAGTCTAAGGGATTGTGAGGCTAGTATTTTTAACCAAAACAGAAGAATCGCGCCCCAGTACTACGAGAGGTGGTAAAAGCCATGACATCATTCCGACTCGTGGTGCGGAGGCTAGATAATACGATCCCAATTTTCTAGATCACTGTCTAGATCTTGAAGTAAATTTCGAGCTGTTCCTTTCGAGACCTGGTCTGTCGATATTTCAAAAAACCGAATAAGATATCGCGTTGTGGGTCCTTCTCCAGATGATGATGACGTACGTCCTGACCTCGTCTCGACATAATTCTACTGCCAGCACCGCACCAGGGTCTCGTAACTTTAAGTTAAGTAGGCCCACGGCTTGTCATATCACTGTGCACCGTTCCGGCGCTTGCGTCAAGTATATAACATCTTCCGAATCCCATAGTTCGCAAGACGAGAAGCACCCTATCTCTTGTCTATTATCCTCCGCAACGCTTACACTCTAGAGGCTAGTTTCTCTCCCTATCCCTCCGTTCTAGGTCTCCGGCATTGTTACAATAGAATGCCAGCAAGACGACACTAGCGATATCGAGCATAACATGGAGGCGCCCTCTAGCTCACGTACAGTCATCAGGGTTTGGCATTGAAGCTACCAAATACTTATGTTTTTGTACGGTGACCTTCTGCAAAGTCGACCTCCCTTCGCCTCTATTCACAAAATTCCTACCCGTCCAAGACACTCACCGCAAAGTTGCGTATCTAGAGACATCGGAGTGGGTATACAGACATGTAAATATCCACGCCTTTAAATAGACGCTTCCTATATGCACTCAACATCAGCGTTGTATCCCCCGGTATAATTTTGCCTCCCTAGCCAATCAAAACTTTGTCAGGATGAGTTACTGTAAATCACATCTAATGACGATTTTCATACTCGAACATGGGCTGTGCGCCGAAAGACAGAAATGCGCCTTGCACGAGAACGTCTATCAATGATAGTAAATGGCATGCTAGGTACCCACCCAGAGGCTGATAAGCTCATGTGTAAAGTATCTCTTAGCGTCCGTCATCAGTAGCACATTGAACACCCCGCAGGGCAGCGCATGCATGGGCGTACCACCGTCCGTCCTCGAACTGTGAGCGAAGACATAAGTGAATCAGATTTGCAAGTCCCTGCGGAATCCTCCACAAGGCAAGGTACGGGCACGTACCAACGACTGTGGGAACGCGTCCCTCGCAAAGACCTCCGGGCAGGATAAACGGCAGTCCTACCTCGAGGGAAATGGCTTAGGTCATTCCAGGGCGAGACGAATGTGAATATCAGGACGCTGGTGGCTGCGATCCGCCGATCCGCCGCGTGTCGCCGAGGGGATGAAGAGTAATCGCATGATCCAGAGGTCGCACGAGCGTTGCCATGCGCGCCAGAAGTCAACGTCCAAGTAGCGGGCCGCGTTCTTGGGCTGTTCTAGCCTTGTCCACGAACGTCCACAGGCGGAAGAAACGCTAAGGTAGCGACAGCTACAGGCGAAACTATCAGCGCTCATTGATGTCACGTGATTTGGGACAGACCTCGGTGCAGGCAGACGGGTTCCGAAAAAGTCGATCATGGAAAGGTGGGTGGGCGCGATGCCGCTCCACGCATACGATTCGATCTAAAGGACGCGCATGACCCATATGAGTGTTTCCATCCTAAGCAGTATGATGATAAATTGAACTGCGTACGGAGTAGTCGCCGGAGCGCTAGATCGCAACATCTGTAGCGGAACCGAGGGGCGGCGGTCATCGTGCGCACCTGCCAATGTCACCTGAAATCGAAGGCGAGTACTGATCCAGCGATGCGGCGCGGGTGCGCAAGATAGTTCCGAAAGGTACGTAATGCATGGGTGGGACACAGCCATTCGCTTCTCGTCGTTTAGCTCGCCCCGAGCTGTGATCATTTCACGTTAGTCCCATGAACTTGCAAGGAGGGAGGGTTCCGTACATTCACGAAGCCAATATAGTTGCAAGCCCAATAGTAGTCGACGATGAACGACCCAAGTCACGATGTTGGAGCTGACGCTGTGCTAACGTGGGTTTTCCACAACAGGTGTCCTGTGACACTGTGTTAGTGGGGAGGTGAAAATAAGTGCCAGGCGTACGAGGACTGCGAACCCCGAGTGCAAATCTGCAAAAGCGCGGCCTTCGCACCATTCGTTCGTGAGCAGCATACACCCATTGAAAATTCACGTGACCGGAACAGCAGGGCGTATTCCACTGGTCGCTTCGGCGATGCATATATGATAACAATAAAGAACCCTTAGGACGCTTGCAAGCATGATTACGGGAATGATAATATCAAATGGGATGCGGGATAGGTTATTGGTAGGAGTTGATCGATGAGCAATGAAGGATGGGGTGCATGCACGAATGTTTAGAGCTAAGAACGCGGCCGTGAGCGCAGTGAGGGCCGGGAGGCTTGTGCGAAGGGAGTATTACTGTGTATTGTAGTGGCCCTGTGAAAGGATGCCAGAGTGTTCAGACGCGTGGACAAATGCAAACAAAGAAGCAAGACTGACAACTTCGGTGCCAGGTAACCAGCCTTTGGCGATCCAACGCGTAATTGGGAATGGTCTGAAGCGAATGACGCCTAAATTGGAAGCAATGGTACAAGAGCAGAGATGCACGCACTGGAGCTGACCTCGATGGATATATAGACCACTCGCAGAAGGCGACAAGGCCAAAAAACGACTCGAAGAATCGAACGTCCGACAAGATGGAGGTCGTGGATCGCGCACCACGTGCGCCGCCGGTGCGTCAATGAATGGGAAGGCAGATGATACCACCACTTCGTTATTACTCGTCTGGGTGGTTTTCGCCCGTGATGACCTTGAGTCGGGTGTGAGGATCTGGTGTCATTTGAAGAAGCCGACTGCAGGCCCGTTATGCGGTTTCGTTGCTATAACACAGAACGTGCGGACCTATTTTTGTGAGCAAGCCCATTTTGATGTACATAAATACCATGCAGTTGCTATATTGTGCCTCAACAATGATATGCGCTACCCCATTTCCGGCGCCGGCTCTCTTGTCTTCAAGTCTAGGACGTGATTGCTTCCGTGGAGGAGTGAGCTGGCCGTCTTCGTGAAAGGGCAGATGGGCTTGACCCGCAATATCAACGATGGCAGTGGTTCATGGGAGAGGAGGACATTAAATGTGACATTTTGAACGTGGATCCTTTTGCGAGACCAGACCGTCGTAAGGACCGCGAACAGGCGCAATGGTCGCTTCTGGATTACATAATATTCGGAGCCTGCCACGTTCCGCGTTCCGAGTCTCTAGTCACAGTCTAGTGCTCAAGCTCATGGCATGAGTTAAAGGTAACGATGTCCACCACGCTCAGCTCACAAGGACACTGCCGCCTCCCGCACCGTCGCTGCTTTCGCGTCTTAAGCGCCACACGAGACCACTCTCACCGTCATCTCAAGCCTTCGTCCACATCCGTATCTCCAAGCACACACACCCGTATCACTCTCCAACTCTTTGGCATTCCCTCTGCAAACGCGTTCACCGCTCTCGACGGCGCCACATGCATACAGTCAGTGTACTACGCGCACGCGCCCAAGGCCGCTGACGTGATATCATGCATGTTGTGCAGGAACAAATCGAGGTGAAAAACGTGCCCACGGGCGCAGTCCGCAGGGCGGGACAACATAGAGCGGAGCGCAAGGTTACACGCAGGTTTGCCGTGAGAGGATCGAAGGCTGGGTCAGAAGGGGTGGGGTACGTTCGTAGGTCTGCCTTTTTTTTGCACGGTTCGTTGTCAACAATGTCAACCGTAATGACAGAGTGGTGCTCACCTGAATCCATAGGGAATTATATGCTATCTGGCGTTATGCCGCCTTCCTGAGGGAACTCATATAATCTAGCACAGACAGTTCGTCCTTGTCTGTATTTTCATTGGCATTACACTGTCTCTTTTGCACAGAAGGTTCACATAAAGGTCTAGGTCTGCTCAGCAGCGTCGATGACGCCAGGTGCGACATGCATATTATCACATTTCCATAGCTTAATATAATCTGTTTGTCATCAGCATCATTGCTATATTTCCACGAGATGCGCAGCTGGTGGGGCCCACACAATCTCATCGACACTCGAACACTAGAAGCAAACAAGAGCAGAATAAGGAAGCCGATAGCTACAGGTGAGTAGTACCAGGCCAGTTGTTCGAGCTGCGTCGACTGCCGCGATGGCGCAGGGGCTTGAGAGTGTGTTTATGGACGACAAGAAGAAGAGTGTTGGAGTGTCGTCGAGCCTCCGTCGGCCGTCGCTGAATCCAACAAAGAACATCACCTCATCCGTTGGCAGATATCTCCCGATGTGGAAGCCCTTGCGAGACTTTGCGTCCCTCAACAAAGTCGGCGCGCGCTGTATCGTCGCGTTAAGAGGGGTGCGTGTCCCCAGCACACTTCCCGGAGTTTTTGTGACGTTAAATGCCATTCCTTAGGTCGATGCCACAAATCATGGCCGTCTCCTCTGAGGGATACTTCTACTTGTGCAGCATTGATCTCGAAAATGGGGCATCGACACGTGCGCGAATCACACCGCACGCATCGTCAGCAAAGTTATTGGACAGCGCCGGACTGACAGCGACGTATCACCCGGTCTCCCCCGATCTGAGTGCGACCAAATGAGAGTCACACCAATCTCTGAGACAGGCACCCGCCTACCCACGACGGAGGCAATGCCCCAGCGGAGCGAGGGGAGGAACATCGAAGCGCCTGGGCTAAGGTCGTGTTCCTGTGTGCAATCAGCTGGAGAGCTGCGTGGTCTGCCGAGCGGGTGCCCGGCGGGAACGTCGAACTTTAGCGATGAGCGATGCCAGACGCCGATAAGTAAATGCCATATTTTTGTTATACTGTATATACAGCGTACGCTGCCCACCATGATCGCTGTGTATCTATTGAGCGACAACTGAATCGATTATCGTAAGATTAAGCGCTCTTCCAGCGCGGCCTATTATTCAAATTGACCCGTGGGATCGCGTGAGAGACCTTCGTCCTAGGGCGCAACCGCCGCACCGCTTTACACGTCCTCATCGATTCATCGCCCGCAACACCGAAGCCTCCTCCGTTCCTCTATCCCTCTCATTCCAGACAACGATGTCAAACTTCCAATCCATTCACGATGCCGTCGATAAATATGCAGAACAGACTGGCATAAATCTAAAGGAAAATCCGTTCGCCAACAAGGTCAAGGACTGTGACTCCCCGAGCGCCGTCCTCCTCCTACTGCAGGAAAACTTGAAAGCGTTCAAAGACTATCGGGACGACAATCGGAAGTTCATCGAATGCGTTAGCCCGGTAGTACAATTTGTTCACGCATTCTCTGGGATCCTTGGTGAGGCGGCCGGCCTGGTAAGTCGTGATCAGTTATGACATTGCGATCGATTCGTTTTTACTCATTCTCCACAAGATACCGTTCCAACCCGCTACACTTATTTTCGCAGGGATCAATGTTCTCTTCACGGTGCGTGCCTTCATCGCTGGCTGAGTCGATTGATTTGATCTTCGAATGATCTTAGGCCGCTGATGGAGTAAGCGCGAGCTATGATGCCCTCCTCGAACTCTTTGAACGTCTCGGAAGCTTCCTCAAACGTCTCCATATTTATTCTGAGATCTCCTTGGACCCCCTTATGACGGATATTGTCGCGAAGATCATGGTAGAGTTGATTTCAATACTTGCCGTAGCGAAGAAACAGATCGGCAGAGGACGACTCAGTAAGCACGGTCTTTCTATAATAGTCTGCGACTACCTCTAAACACGTTGCAGAGCAATTTGCGAAGAAGCTGTTGGGGGATAGCGAGATCGAGATGATCCTGAAGAGGCTGGACCGACTCACGCAGGAAGAGGCCCACATGACCGTGGCGCAGACCTTGGCTATCGTTCACGGTCTTTTGAATAATATGAAGGTAGTCATAGACGGTGGGTGGCGATCAGTAGCGAATTCGAAGCTAATGATCTGACTGCGATACGTCTAGGTGGCGAGGCATCAACGAGTGCAATCCGACAAACTCTGGGTACGTTCTACCATTTACGCAAATCGTCATTGGAGCTGGCCTCATGGAGAATGTTAGTCACCATGCACGAGGTCGCGAACGAGATTAACAAAATGAACCGTAAGTCGCGTCATCCCCTCTTCATACTGTGGAGGGTGAACCGTTCCCCAGGTAACCAGTTGCAAAAGGATGCCAGGGGTTGGATCTCACCTCCGGACCCGTCTAAAAACCATGTAATTGCACGCAGAATCCATTCTGGTGAATCTGCCGAGTGGTTCACCCAAGGCCGCACTTTTGCCAGCTGGGATCTGACGGGCGGCCTCCTCTGGATACATGGTAAACGTGGGTGTTTCCCAAATCGCCGCTTTGCTTTTCAGCCGCTGATGGCAATTTATGACTGTAGCGGGATCGGGGAAGAGCATCTTATGGTGGGTGTAGCATAAAATCCGCGTCTAGTTCGCTTCACCTTAACTTGTCGACTAGTTCCAGCATCATTGAACGGGCCACGACACTGTGCAATGAGGGTCTAGGCTTAGTGGCCTATTATTACTTCGACTTCAGAGATGCCGCTAAGCAGGACGTTCGTGGCTTGCTATCCTCCCTCGTCGTCCAACTTTGTGCCATGTCGGACATTTGCTGCGATATCCTCTCTGAACTATATTCCAAACACAATGTCGGATTACGCTTGCCCGATGATGACTCACTCACTCAGTGTCTGAAAGATATGCTCAAACACCCCGGGCAGCCCCCAATCTATCTCATTGTCGATGCTCTCGACGAATGCCCGAACTCACCTGGGGCACCTTCTCCACTTGAACTAGTGCTCGACCTCATAAAAGACCTTTTCGAGTCACATCTCTCCAGTCTTCGTTTCTGCATCATGAGTCGCCCCGAGGTCGATATCGAAGAGGCTCTTGGGCCGATGTCGTCCTATTCCCTTTCTCTTCACGAAGAAGCCGGACAACAACAGGATATTATGGATTACATCATTTCTGCCGTCCAGTCAGATAGAAAGATGCGAAAATGGAGAGTGGGGGATAGGCAACTGGTTATTGACACCCTCTCCCGGCAAGCTGATGGCATGTGAGTAGTCTCCATTCCTAGATCTCAACTATTTCATCGTTCAAATGCAGGTTTCGGTGGGTGTTTTGCCAAATTGAATGGTTGCGTGACTGTTTTCCCCCGGACATTCGGCGTGCTCTCAAGGAATTACCTAAATCCTTGGACGAAACATACGAGCGCATTTTGCTGGGGATTGGGCGTGCAAAACGAGAATATGCCCACCGCCTTCTACAATGCATTGCAGTTTCCATTCGCCCACTTCATGTTGAAGAGCTTGCAGGCGTTCTTGCCGTTCGACTTGACGACGGAGAGGATGCAGAATATGATTCCGACTGGTCCCCCGAGGACGCACGTCAAGCCGTGTTGTCGGCTTGTTCCAGTCTGATCACTATTGTCAATGTCGACGGATTGCCGGTCGTGCAGTTTTCGCACTTCTCCGTGAAAGAATTCTTGATGTCGCCTCGCCTTGCTAATGCGGGAGAGCACCTTTCTCCCTATCACATCCTTCCACATTCCGCTCACCTCTTTATTTCACGAGCTTCCCTCAGCGTCCTTCTCAACCACAGCAGTAACGTCGACAAAAGCATAGTAGAAAAACGACCATTCGCAATCTATGCGGCCCGGCACTGGGTCGACCATGCCAAAGTCGAAGGTGTGTCATTGGAAGTCCAGGATCTGATGGAACGTCTATTTGACCTGGATGCGCCGTACTTCGCGACATGGGTCTGGATATACGACATCGATCGTCCCTGGAAAGGAATTATGGCAACAGTGCAGCCGACACAACCAGATGCAAATCCATTATATTATGCAGCACTGTGTGGTTTCCGCAGCCTCGTAGAACTTCTCACGGTAACCCACCGGATGGATGTTAATGCTTGGGGCGGAGACCACGGCACGGCCCTAAATGCGGCGGTTGCTCAGGGAGAGCTCGAGATTGCTCGGATCTTACTTCAGAATGGCGCAAATGTAAACTTCTTGGATATTGCGCGCATTACTCCATTGTACAGAGCAGCAGAAGCTGGTCATCGTGCTGTAGTAGAATTGTTACTCGAACATCAAGCAGATATTAACATTCAGCAAGGACAAGAAGCCGAGACACCGTTGCATGTGGCGGTGTGGGTAGGGGAACTGGATATTTGTCAGTCACTCCTGAAGCATGGGGCAGATGTTGCGTCCAAAATGAAAGATGGGTGGACGCCATTGCATATTGCGTCCCACTATGGACATTTTGCCATTGTGCAGGAGTTGCTTGCTCAAGGTGCCGATGTAAATGACCACGAAGAAGACCTTTGGACTCCATTGCATCTGGCATCACAGGGCTTGTCACAGGGATACCTCGAGGTTGTTCAATTGCTAGTCCAACATGGTGCAGCACTGGACAAGACGAATGCAGATCAAGAAACGGCGCTACACATAGCGTCCCGTGTAGGGAATCTCAAGATCGCTTGCTTCTTGATGGAGCAAGGAGTGAATGTAGTGTCCAAAGATAAGGGTGGTGAAGTACCATTGCATAAAGCATCACAATATGGGAATCTCGACCTTGTGGAGATATTTGTAGAAGTTGGTGTGGACATCGACGTTCGAAACTCAAACGATGAAACCTCCCTGGCCCTTGCATCGGGCTGCGGGGACTTTGAGGTGGCTCGCTTCCTGATCGAGCACGGTGCGGATGTAAACTGCTGCGAGAAGCGAGGCTGGACTCCTCTTCACACAGCGGCACTAAATGGCCATCTTGACATCGTACGGTTGTTGCTTGATCATGGTCTTGGTGTCCATGTCCGAAATGGGAATAACGAGACTCCATTGATGCTGGCGTCATTGAACGGACATCTGGAAGTATCACGCTTTCTGCTTGAGCACCAAGCAGACATGAATTCCATCGGCATTGGAGGCTGGACATCGCTACATATTGCATCAAGAAATGGTCACGCCGACGTCATGCAACTTTTTCTCGACCATGGCGCAGGTGTAGATGTCAAGACCGCAGACCTCTGGACTCCGCTCCATCTCGCCTCAGCTAATGGACACCTCTATGCTGCAGAATTGCTGATCGTGCAGGGCGCGGGAGTTGATGTGCGGAATGAAGACCAAAAGACCCCATTAGACTTGGCATCAGGAAGTGGGGAGCTCGAGTCTGCGAGACTGTTGATCAAGTTTGGCTCGAATGTTAATTCACAAGATAATGTGGGCTGTACTCCATCCCACACAGCTGCATGGAATGGACATCTGAGTCTCGTAGAACTACTCCTTGATTCTGGTGCGGACGTCGACATACGAAATAACAGCAACAAGACCCCATTTGATCTCGCCCAGGAAAACAGGAAGCTCGACGTCGCTGGCTTCCTAGCGACGCAATCTGGGAATCTATGCGCCCAGGACATGGTTGGCTCGGCCCCATCGAAATCTGGGTCGGAGGACATTCCTCTCGACGAGGTTGTGGGGCAGGATACAGTGGACTGTGGCACGTCATTTGACAACGAGGAGAGTGATTCGTTGCACAGCGCATCAGTCCACGGACGCGTTGACGTGGTCCGGAGACTACTTGATCGCGGTGCAGATGTCAACGAACGGGACGAGCACCTCCAGACTCCATTGGACGTCGCATCGACGCACGGAAAACTCGAAATTGCAAGGACATTAATCAAATATAGTGCTGATGTGAACTCTCGAAACAACTCTGGTTGGACCCCATTGCACATTGCAGCACGATATGGGCGTACCGGTGTTGTGCAGTTGTTGCTTGACAACAGCGCTGATATAAACGCCACGGAACGGGAGGGTTATACTGCATTGCACTTGGCATCGAGCTGGGATTTCCTCGAAATTGTGGGGTTGCTCGTTGAACGGGGAGCAAATGTGCAAATACGAGATGTGTATGGCAGAACGCCTTCTCAAATTGCGCTACGGTTTGGACGCAGGGAGATTGCGCAGTTTTTGTCAGAGCATGATGTCAGTGGAGCATAGATATTCTAGGAACAAAGGATTAATGCCATGGTATCTAGTAAGTTAACATCTTGACTTGTACACGATTCTGTAACGGTTAAAGGGGTCTATATTCGCTAATATTTTATCAATACAATAGGATCGCGCTGCGGTTCATGCCTCCAAGACTCGGAGGTGGTACAAGCCATGTCAGAATCACTATAAACTCACCGCACCCGCCATCCGACCGCAATCCCTCGCCCCGCGTTCGACGCGACAGTGCCTGACACACGACGGGCCTCGAGGCTCTCTGTACATGTTTAATGACTAGCCTTGCATCTTTATGTATAGAAGGACTTCAAATGATATTTTTTACCCAGTTCCGTTCTCGTACGTACTATGTCGTCCCTCAGCCTCTAAGCCCCTCGTGTTCCGTCTTCGTCTGCGCCCCGTGTTGTGCCATACTGGCAGGCTTACCTCCTTCTCAAAACAGTTATAAGACCTCACAACTTAAGACTTCAATAAACTTGGACACGGCGTATTGTCTTGCCACACGAGGATAGCATGGTGGCACTCCCCAGCTCACGTATAAACATAGGGGAGGCATGTTGGTACCTCAAACCTATGCTGTTGAAACATAATAAGTATGTATGTATCTTATCTATAGCAGTTATGACATAAGTAGACTATGCAAGTATGATTACCATATTAGGTAGCTACATTACCCACATCTATGGGCATAACTCATATCAGAGTCATGTGAATGATTCTGAGATGTTCTAGGGTGTTCCACACATCAGGCGTCACTGAAAACATGATATAGTGGACACCTTTACTCATCATAGTTATGCAAAGGGACATGGAGGGACCACTTTTCCCTATATAAGGAGGGGCGAAAACCCTGAGACCCTCCCCAGCAGAATATCACTTGTATTCACTCGTGCTCTATACACTGCGCTTAAGACTATCAACACCTTCTACCAAAGGTGAGTCTTCTGTAGCCTGCGTGCTGTGCAACAGGTTATGTGTTACGGTTAGACAGACCGCTCGGCTCGGCTTGAGCTAGTGTACTGTGACAAAAGTTGTTCTGTTGTATCCAGATCAACTGGGTCCTCAACTTGTGAGTAACTTCCGAAGGATGCGGAAACCCGGGTCTCTGATAGGGTTTGTATGACCCTATGGTGATGGCGTGGGACTCTATACCCTCGCAGAATTGATGATGACAGAGCTAAGTCTGTGAGAGGAAAGGCTGGGAAGTCGACTGGACTTATGCAGCTCCTAGCCTAGAAGGCGTTGTAGAGTGTCTGATTGGTACAAGAACTCAGACCTAAGGTCTAAGTTCGCTAACGGTACAGTTTATATACTAATTACATGAGTCACTACTACTGAGTCATAATACTAGGATGAGTCACCTATGACGCTATGACTCCACTAATACTACTAGCCTCTGTAATAGTATGAGTCACTATGACTCGTCGTATGGAATGTGGTCGAATAGTCCGGAACTGATGATGTCATCATCACATGATAGTCCCAACTCATGTGATACATCGACTCTGCATAATCGAAACGTAACATTATGGGCCCTGCCACAATGGCTAGCTGTGCACTGAGCACACCTGCCCACTCCCCACTGTATAGTGGATGTGGTGCTGAGACTAGTTTTGTTGGCATAGCCTACAACGCCCCTAGAGGGCATGTAAGACCTTGGGATCATGGACAACACCACCTTATTGATTTAAGGTGGAGTAGAGCGTTCCTCAAGGCAGTTCTCCATAAGGAGAGTTGTTGTTGGCAGTCGAAAGGATATGTTCCTATTAGACCATTGTTTTTTCTCACTCAGTAATTGTGAATAGCCTTTGCTGACGATTCGCAAAGCTTTTTCACAGAAAACAATGTCGTCCCAACTCACAACCTTTGTCCAAGTCTTTGACGGACAAAACTATGGCACTTGGTCTAAGGCCATGCATGCCTTCCTTATGGCTCAAGGCCTCTGGGGTTTTACCAATGGTACTAACTCTGAGCCTTTTCCTCCCACCCAACCTATTCCTATTCCTCCACTTGCCGCTACTGCCACTCAGGCAGAATCCGATGCTCATGATATCTTGGAGGCTCAGTACCTAGTCGATAAGGCTGTGTACGAGAAAGACCTTCCTCTCCACCCAGCTCTCTTCACTGTTTGGCAGAAGGGAAATGATATGGCGCTGGGCAATCTAACCCTTCGTCTATCCCCTGCCATTCAGCAGTGTATTAGTCCCAACTTTAACGCTGAAGAAACCTGGGATTGGCTTAAGAGGGAGTTTGGCTCCGCTTCCCTTCCCTCTGTCTATCGCGACCTCAGAGAAGCTATCACCATACATATTAACCCCGCACATCACCCTGGTCCCCAATTTGATAAGATGGAAGCTGCTTTTGGGCGCATTTCCCATACTACTATTGGGAAAGGGTCAACTGCGAAGAAGATACACGTACCCAACATCATTCAAGCCCTCATTGTGATGGCTGCTATTCCTAACAAGTGGGAAAATCTCATTCCCATTGTTTGCCAGAATATCGAGATCAAAGATCTAGAAATCTCCGATATCAAAGACATCGTTGTTACCCAATTCGAAAATGAGACCAATCATGGTGCTCATAAGGGTAACAAGAAGGAGCAGCATGCTAACAAGCTTTCCAACATTAAGCGGAAGCGCGACGACCCTGGCTTTAAAAAGCAAAGTGGAAGTCAGCAGCAGGCCACCGACTCCCCACCTACCAACCAGCAGCAGCATAAGCAGCACGGTGCTAGGGCAGGAGCTTGTGGAGGAAAAGCTAAAGACAAGAAGAAGGCTTCTCAGGCTGGCCACTCTCATGTTGCCTCAGTCGCTGCCCTCACTCCCGCACTTCCATCCCCATCCACTACCTCCGTCGCACACATTGGACCATCATCGTCCATTGTAACGTGCACCGTCTCCATTCCCCACCCTACCTTACAGGCAAGGGTTGAGGGTTCTTACCCCACCGTCAATAGAGCACTCTCGTTACTTGAACGCATGGATGCTCCGCTGAGCATTCAAGTTGTCAAAACGATTGAGCAGCGGTTTGATGACTACGATCATACAGTCAGATTGAGGTCAGATTACAACTTTGACAAGGAGTATGACTCTGAGGTGGACGTGGACATGTCTCAGCCAGTTCCTGGGTGCGATAATACGCTGACTGGGTCTGACTTTGAAGACGATGGGGGTATGTCCCTAGTATCTGCATTTGAGGATTTGTCTGTCGACTTAAACTCACATACTTCTGGAGGTATTACCCGAGCACCTACCCCAGAGTACACAGATCCAGAGACTATTGGACCCCTCCATTCGGAGGAAGAAATTGCGGCAATGTGGGCAAATCCTGGTCACTCCAGAGCCGTACAATGCAGGGGTTCTAACGAGTTCATTGATGAACTTTACAGGAACCACCAGCAATACCTCCAGAATCTGGAGTTCGGTGCAATGGCGTCCACACCTGCATTGCCAATCACACCCACCTCGCGTTGTGCAACACCCGGTCATAATGCTAACTCCTTATTGGAGGATGAGCTACTTGATTGGGGATCTGATGATGAAGAGTATGCTCTTTCTTCACTCACTGCACATGATGCTGACTTTAACATAGTATCAGCCCGCTCCCAAAGAAAGCTAGAGGAGCGGCAATGTAATAATATGTTATCGTCTGTAGTATCTAAACTGTACAGTATAAATCTCGGCGTTCTCGATATTTTGAAATGCGAACACGATGATTTCTTTACTCAGTGTGCGCGGTGTAATAAGAGACTTGAAACCCTCTGGCTATTAGACTCAGGGGCTTCTGCGCACTTCACCAACAGAAAGAGTGACTTTATAAGTTACCAGCCTTATTTGCAATCTGACAGGCAACCTGTTAGGACTGCGGCTCATATGATCTTTGTTGAAGGATCTGGGACAGTATTGCTTTGGCATTATGTCAATAAAACTCTTGTTACGACTAGAGTTCATCCAGTTCTTTACATTCCATCTATGAGTATTCATCTTCTCTCAATGGGAGAATTTTTACAACAAGGAATGTGCATTTTGGGAAATTTGATGCATATCACCTTGTTACACCAAAAGCCGTTTGTCCAGTGTAAACCCTTAATACCTGGACATACACTATATTGGTTAGATGCGGCATCTACTAGTGTAGAAGCACAGTTCATCGAAACTCCTTATATCTACAAAGTAGATTATGATCTTATGCATCGTCGCCTCGGTCACCCATCTAAAGAGGTTTTAAGGCATGCTAAGGATCATACTAAGGGTTTTCCTGATGGGATTAAAATTCCTAATACATCTAGCGATGTATGTCCTGGATGTGCACAAGGCAAAATGCCTGCTGCCTCGCATCCTCCTTCCGTTACAAGGGCTACCAAACCCTTCAAAAGGATACACTCTGACTTAAAAAGTTTTCCTTTACTGTCATATGCCAAATACAAGTATTTTATTGTCTTTCTAGACAATTATACTTCGTATGCATGGATCACACTCTTGCGTGACAAAGCCTCAGCTATTACAGCTTTGAGACAATGGTTAGCGCTTATCAAAAATCAATTTGATACTACCATAAAAGAGTGGATGTCCGATGCTGGCAGTGAATATAAATCAGATGTATTTCTTAAAACATTGAAGGATGCTGGCATTACAGTGCTTCAAAGCACGCCCCATACGCCACAGCAAAATGGGCACACTGAACGCTTTATGCGCACTATCATGGATAAAGCCCAGGCCATGCGGTTAGAAGCTTGTCTCCCGCAGTCCTGGTGGGAATTTGCAGTTAATTATGCTGCACATTGTTATAATAGGACTCCTATGAGTCGTATAAATTAGCAAACCCCCTACCAATTATTAAACAATGAAATCCCTGATATTTCCCATCTTAGAGTTTTTGGTTGTGGTGCATATGTCCATATTCCTGAGTCTCGCAGAAAAAATAAACTTTCTCCTAAAAGCGAACTCATGATCTACTTAGGTAGACCTAGCAGAATGAAGGGAGACATGTTTATGCATACTCCAAATACTTTGTTTTATTCAGACAAAGCACTCTTTGATGAAATGTTATTCCCTCGCTGCTCTAATCAGCAGACTCCTGGGAAAACACGTGGAATAACCCAGTTAGATGAACCTCCATCTAATCAACCACCACTTGATTTCGAAGACACCACTCCTGGTGATCTTGACTTATCACCCCCTGAGCCACCAAAAGGGAGTAGCGCTCCACAACCTGACGGGGTTGAAGAGGTCCCTGTGTTATGACCTTGCGGGGTCAAACAGAGCGCGACGTGCGCGGCTGAGGTTCTGTGGTACAAGGTTAAAGGGGTCAGTGTGTCACTCGAGGTGCAATGAGGCCGTGAGGCCAAGCTAGATAGAGACGAGAGGATTCAAGAGAGGGCAATGGGATTCGCAAGTGATAAATGAAGAACAGGATGAGGCTATAGGACACATTGTCCAGCCCTTATATACATATTCGGAAGTATTGCATGAGTCACGTTGGATGAGGCAGTATACTAGGAGTGAGTCAGTACAAGGAGACGCAGCCTTAAGGCCCACCAATAGTAAGAAGGGAAGTAGAAAGAGAACAGCCTCAAGGGCCTAGTATGAGTCACAGATGAAGAGTAAGGATAGTCCGGTACGGATGGATGGGGGAATGGGGTGGGCAAGTGGGGAAGGTAAGTAACGAGGAAAAATAAGCGTCTGTATCATAGTTGCGGTGAGAGATCATGACATCACCCCCTTTCTTACGTTGAGACCTCCATGTCTCAAGACTCCCCGTCTCCCTCTTCGTCTTCATGGCCTACGTATCCCTCGTCCTCCAAGGCGGGGTTGTGTTCTACAGGTAGAGGGACTTCGACAAGGTGGAGGTGGTGGGCGTGACAACCCCCGCCATAGGTGGCATGGCGGCGTGGCACCAGGCAGCGGGTGGTGGTGTGGCATTTAGAGTGGGGGCGGGGGCAAGAGGCACTATAATGGTTAGGAGCATGACAGTAGGCGCAACAGCGACGGAGAGGGGGGTCGGGGAAGGTGTACTTGATGCCCCATCGGTCTTCGAACCAAGGCCTGAGCGACTCACTGTCTCCCGATTCTACATCGATCAGGAGGCATTGGGCCATAGAGAATGTCTGTGGTTCAGGGATGGGAGCGGTGCGGTAGGCAAAGGGGGCAGAGATACGTTCCCCGAGGTGCATGTAGGGATGGAGGCGGCTGCGGGCCTGAGCCTTTTCGAGGCGTTGGCGGAGGGGTGTGGACTTACTACGCCATTTGAAGAATTTGTCCTCCAAGACCTTGCGTTGACACAACAGGTTTTCATACTCCAGCATGTGGGCACGGTATCGGTCAACGTCAGCGAGCACTCCGTAGTCCCTGAGCTCATACAGCGCGATGTCTACTTCTATGGCACCCAGGTAACCAGCGTCAAAGATCCCTAGCGCCGAGTTGTCAGACCAAGTGGGTGAAATTTTGGGACCAATAAAGGGGGCGGCTTGGAGAGGCCAGCCATAGGCTTGGCGAGGTGGATCAGAGTCGTCTCGGAGCCCAAGAACGTAGTGTTGGTGAGACTCAAAGTCCAAGTCGAAGCGCACGTAGTGAGGGTCCTGGGGAGTCCCATAAGGGGGATCAAGGGCGATCTGTTCCACATATTTGTCGTGGTTGGGGTCTCCTGGCTCATATCGGACGTAGGAAGAGGGGGGTTGCTGACCCGGGGGTGGTGGAGTGGGAGGGGGGTCGTGGAAGACGGCTCATGGTCCGTCTCCTATCATGGCTTCGCATATCTCAATAGTCTCTTCCAATGACAGGGGCTCAGTGGGTGGCGAGATGCGGTGGTAGAGAGAGAGAGGTGGGGGTGGGTCACGGATTCGCAACAAAAGTGTGGGGGACGGGAGGGTGGAGGGAGGGACCATAGGGGTGGTTGTGAGCTCTGGGTTGGGTACCTGTAGTGGGGTTATGGGCGACCGAACAGGGAGTCCCGGCGGGCTAAGTGGGTAGATGAGTGTCTCTGTCCCTGGGGAGGATGGGGGGGAAGGGGTGAGAGGAGCGAGGGGGGAGAGAGGTTCCGACATGAGGGTTATTCTGCGAATGGTGATGGGGTTTTGCCAGAGGTCGCGGTTTGTTTTATAGACGGTGCGGATGGCAAGAGGGTGGGTTTGGTAGTAACTTTTAATGAGGAGGTCAGCGTTGAGATTGGTCAGGGGTTCCCAGCTGTCATGTGCTTCGGAGAACCCTTTCCATCTGACCAGGTATTGGAGTTGGTGGCGTCTCTTCCTTGCGCCCAGGATTTGCTCGACTTCCCATTCCGGTTGCCCGTCCACTAGGTCTGGGGCGGGCTCTTGGTATTTGTTGCCGTTTAAAGCTGTTTCCTTATAGGGCGTAAGGAGGCTGCCGTGGAATACGTTATGAATCTTCCACGACGGGGGCAACTTGATTCGGAATGATGTTCTGGATATTACGTCCGTAACTAGGAAGGGCCCGAATCTTCTGGGTGCTAATTTTGCAGAAGGGTGAGTAGTATGGAGGTTCTTCCCTTCCAGCCACACCAGGTCCCCTTTGTTGTAGGGGATAAAGCTCGACGGGAGTTCTATCGCTTGTGATCTGCGTAGAGCTTCAGCGGCGTCTTTTCTGGCTTGGGTAATAAGGCTTAGTCTGTCGTTTAGTGGCGGGGATGTGGTGGTTCGGAAAGTTTGATGGACGCGTGGTATGTGTCCCATGATGAGTTCAAAGGGCGCTTTCTTGGTAGTGGTGTTTGGCCAGGCGTTGAAGGTGAATTGGGCCAGGGGTAGCAGGTGGCGCCAGTTGGTCTGATGGAAGTTTGTAAAGATCCGGAAGTATTGTTCGAGTTTCTGATTGGAACGTTCTGATTGTCCATCTGTTTGGGGTCGATATGCCGTACTGGCGTTGTGCTGAATGGAGAGTATGCGGCATAACTCCTGAATGATGGTGGCCATAAAGCAGGGATCTCGGTTCGATATGATATGTGAAGGTAGTCCATAATGGGGTAGTACATAGGTAGCGTATAGTAGAGCAACTCCCGCTGCATCTATAGTTTCGTTGCAGGGGAGGAATATGCAGGCTTTTGAAAAAGTGTCTGTGATTGTTAGTACCGAATCGTATCCTTCTGATATAGGTAGTTTAACGATGAAGTCCATGGCAACTGATGTGAAAGGAAGGGTAAAGTTGTCTGATGTGATAGGAAACGGGGGTGGTTTGGGTTTCGAGGGGTTGTTTTTCCGCGACTGACAGACATGGCAACCCTTGACGTATTCGGTGACTGTCTGTTTTAGGTTAGGCCACCAGTAGTCACGTGCTATTGCCCACGCCGTATTGGATATGCCCGGGTGTCCTGCTGTGGGTGAGTCGTGATATAGTGAAATTACCCCCCTTCTTAAGGGTAGGTCGTCCACGACTACTAGCCGGTCTCCATACCAGTAAAGCTCGTTAATGATTTTTAGGGGGAACGTGGTGGCCCACTTCTTCAGGAGGTCCGGTTGTCGTAATTGACAGGCTCGGGTCCTGTCATCCACGGAGGAGAAGGTGGCTGCCCGAGCGAACAGGTGTTGGGGAAGGACTGTTATGTTGTCATTATCTTCTGATCCTTGTGGGTAGTCCGGTCGTCTAGATAATGCATCTGATTTGTTGGCCGTTCCTGGGAAGTGGACTAGGGTGAAGTCATAGTCCGCTAATTGAGGAATGTAACGGGCGACTCTGCGATTGATGTGGCGTGGGTGACGGTAGTATTCCAGATTTTTATGATCTGTGAATACCGTGGTGGGAAAAGGGGAGCTTAGGAGGAGGTGGCGGTGATGGGTGAGGCCCTGGAATACAGCCAGGAATTCTCGGTCGTGGATGTCGTAATTCCTTTCTGCTTCGTTAAAGGTTTGTGAATGGAATCCTACGGTGACATGTTTTCCTCTGTCGTCTTTCTGGGTAAGGATGGCCCCTGTAGCGAATGCGGAGGCGTTGACTTGTAGGAAGAATGGCCGACTGAGGTCTGGTTGGTGGAGAGCGGGGTTATTTAAAATAGTGGCAATAAGAGAATTGAGAGCTTTCATGCATTCTGTGGTCCAGAGGAACGGATGGTCTTTCTTTGTGAGCGCTATGAGGGGGCGTGCGATGTTGGCAAAATTGGGGATGAAGGGGCGCTGGTAACCTAGGACTCCCAGGATGCTTCGGACTTCTTTTACCGTATGGAGAGTGCGTGGCCAGTCTCTGAGAGCGCTTGTCTTTTTGGGGTCAGGTTTTAATTGATCACCATCGACGATAATTCCCAGGTAAGTTATAGAGCGTTGTTCGAACTCGCACTTGGCCGGACGGAGGAAGTAGGATTCTTCTTCTAGAAGGTCTAGGACTTCATGGACGATTTGTCGGTGTCTCTCAACGTCGTCTCCCGTTGCGATAAGGATGTCATCCATATAGACGAAGAGTTCCGTAGGGTATTTGTTCAGTAGGGGCCATAAAAGACGGCTCATGGCTCTGCAGAAGGTGCTGGGGGCGTTGTTCATTCCAAATGGTAAAACTCTGGGTTTGAACAATCCATAAGGAGTTTTGAACGCGGCCTTCCATTGGTCCTCTTCTTTGATTCGTATGTTGTTGAAACCCCACCGTAGATCCGCCTTAGTGAAAATCTTTTTCCCTTGGAGCTGATCAATGATGCTTCCTATTAAGGGTAAGGGGTACACATCCCGTATTGTCCACACATTGAGCACTCGGTAGTCGACGATAGGACGGAGTTTGCCATCTTTCTTGGCCCGGAAAAAGACAGGAGAGGCGTAGGGGGAATTGGTTTTGATGATATATCCTTTTGCCAGATTTTCATCGATATACGCTTTGAGGGCTTCAAGTTCCTTTTCCGTCTGCCTGTAAAGTTTGCAATCCAGTTTGACAGGGGCTCCCGGTTTGAGTTCGATAGCATGGTCGTCTAGGCGGGAGGGGGGGAACCTTTGGGCAGCTTCTTCGCTAAAAACCCTCCAGTGGCGGTGATATTGTGAGGGGATTGATTTTTGTGTTTCCTCCTGGTCAGAAGACTTTGGAGGAGTGATGACACGGATGAGGGGTTTCACTTTGGACCGATAACCAGCTGTTTCAATGTTAAAGTCGTCCCCTTTTAGACAGTTAGTGCTCCAGTCGATGGAAGGGTTGAAGGTTTTGAACCATGGGTGGCCAAATATGATACGATCGCTCCCCAGGTTTGCGACATAAAAGCCCAGCTTTACTACTTTGTCTTTTTGGCGGATCCACAGGTTGCAATATTGAGTGATGCTCCCTTCTCGGTTAAGGGAACCGTCAACGTTATTGACTTGTAGAGGGTGGGGTAGAGAGCGGGTTCCCAGACCTAAGGAGTCAACTGCCCATTTGTCGATGAAATTATGAGTGGCTCCACTGTCTAGGAGCACTTTTGTTTCGGTCTTTTTGTGCCACATGTGAACTGAAATTGGGACTGTCATTGAATCCTTCTTATTACTGTACATGTTAGCTACGAGTGGTACCGGGTTTGCGACCGTCAAAGCCTGGCAGAACAAAAATCCTCGCCCATGTTGCGGGCGTCGAGATAAAGCGATCGTTCTTTGTCGCTCATCTTTGCTTCGAGTGCTCAGATTTGCTGGGCGTACGATAGCTTGGGTGGCGGGGGTGGTGGGACGCTTGGCGTAGGTGACGAGGTTGGAGGGGCAATGGGAGTGTTAGTCGAGCTGGCTGAAGCTTCCCGAGCGTTAGCGTTTTGTCGGTTTGAGACGTTCTGCGTGTTGGTGTTTTTCGGGCAATTGCGAGCCATGTGACCTTGGGTTCGACACCTAAAACATCGTCCCTCGGCTCGGTACTGTGCTCGTTCCTCGTCGGTAAGTTTCTTAAACGGGATAGTGATATTGGTGGCATCAACGTCCATTGGGACATGCTGATTGTTTGACGAATTAGAGTTGGCACGTTGACTCGTATTCTGGTACGAGTGCCCGTCACGTGATGTTTGGTTCCGGCGAGGCCCGATCAGTCCCGAACTCTGGAGTTCCTTGACTTTGGACACTTCTTTTCGCGCGGCGACCTGCCATTCTTCCATGGTGTCGGGCATGGAATCCCGGTTGATAATACGACGCTGGATGGCTTTGCAGAGACCCGATCGGTAGCGATCGATTGTTCCTTTTGCATCAGCTTCCCAGCCAGTGGCGTTTGCGAGTCGGGCAAAGGTGGCGTTGTAAGTGTCGATGTCTAGATCTTTCATCTGAAGCTTCATTAACTGACTGTATGCGCTTTGGGTTTTCGTAGTGTCAGTCCAAGCTGCTTTAAACGCGGCTTCGAATTCGTTCCACAGGACCTCGTTGTTCTCTCGGACGCTTCCCGGTTTAGTCGAGTCCGTACATTTTTCGAGCTCTATGTCGCAGGCGTTAACCCAATCTTCGACTAGCGGGCCTTTGATGTAGGATAGTGCAGTGAGCACTCGGAAGAATGGGATGCTAATGGAGTCGTTATTTTGGTTTAGGAGCCTGTAACGGCGGAACTCATTCCAAAATGACTCGGATCGGCTTCGATTGCCGTTGAAGACTGCTGGGGCGGTGCCCTTTAGACCGTTAGTCGATGGTGCGTGGACTGGCGCTACTGTGGTGACATTGGCTGACATGTTGACGTCAGGAGTTTCGGTGGGCGTATCGATGTTGATTGGTCCGAACGCTGATGTGATCGAGCGGATAGTTGTGGAGGGGTTTTCGGTGGTTGGTGAGTGGATGCTTTGGACGCTCACGGCAGAGTGTGCTGATACGGTGTCTGATCCTTCAGAAGAATCACTGTTATCGAATGCTCCTGGTGTGAACCGAAAAGAGGTACGCGAAGGGGTACGAGACGGGGGTTGATAGTCAGGGTGCTGGGGATCTGTCTCATTCCAGAATCCGATCCCAAATACGTTTTGGATGGGAATGGATAAGTTTTCTTGGGTGTAAAAGGTACGTGCGCTAGCGTCGTATCTAAGTTCGTACCAACGATTGTTGATAAACTCGACAGGTGAGAGGGCGTTATTTGCAGTGAGGTGCTGGGGGATGTAATATCCGCGATTGGGTCTATTCCACTCGACGGTTCCTTTTACGTGGGTTGGGAGGTCGTCGTGGGTTCGGCAGGTTACTGGGGTAGCTTGGTTGTTCGGGGCAAAGGCGATTTGTAGGGACACCACGATGTACTAGGTTTTAGTTTGCTGTGGGTACTGGGTGTGGGACGTAGTGCGTCCCGGGGAGGATCCTGTTCTTATGTTATGACCTTGCGGGGTCAAACAGAGCGCAATGTGCGCGGCTGAGGTTCTGTGGTACAAGGTTAAAGGGGTCAGTGTGTCACTCGAGGTGCGATGAGGCCGTGAGGCCAAACTAGATAGAGACGAGAGGATTCAAGAGAGGGCAATGGGATTCGCAAGTGATAAACGAAGAACAGGATGAGGCTATAGGACACATTGTCCAGCCCTTATATACATATTCGGAAGTATTGCATGAGTCACGTTGGATGAGGCAGTATACTAGGAGTGAGTCAGTACAAGGAGACGCAGCCTTAAGGCCCACCAATAGTAAGAAGGGAAGTAGAAAGAGAACAGCCTCAAGGGCCTAGTATGAGTCACAGATGAAGAGTAAGGATAGTCCAGTACGGATGGATGGGGGAATGGGGTGGGCAAGTGGGGAAGGTGAGTAACGAGGAAAAATAAGTGTCCGTATCATAGTTGCGGTGAGAGATCATGACACCCTGCAGAAGCAGCTGATCCTCCAGAGCAGCAAGCTCCGCTTCATCGCCCTGACCCTGTACCTAAGCCTAAGGGTAAATCACGGTCTCGACCTGATCCTACATCATCTGTAGAACCTAGGCGGTCAACGCAATTGAGGAGAGTACCTACCGATCCTGACAATGTCTATGGTGAAAGGCACCCTGCAAAGGTTAGCCGAGACATTGAGCAAACTCGTACATGGAAACAAATGGTTGAGAACCAACCGGGTAGCTCCCAGCAACATTCATCCCATGATCAGACGGAATCAGTAAAATCTCCTGAGCAATCTGCATCTAAACTTCCAGATACATTGAGTGAAAGTTCGCATGATTCAGAGGATGAGGTAGATCAGCAGTTGCTGACCCGCCTTGCTCAGGAAGGGGGAGTCAAATTCCAAGATTATCTGCTTGCCAAAGCAGTTCCACCATATGATCTTGAGTCACCTGATACCTCCAATATTCGCGAATGGACCTTTAGGGACATTCTTAAAATGCCAAGCAAATTACAGGAGGAGTGGAAACAAGCATGTCGTGAGGAGTTGGCTTCTCTTCGCAAATGCAAAGTCTTTGAACTGGTTGACCTGCCAAAAGGCAGAAAGGTCATAAAAAACCGATGGGTATTCAACTTAAAGTTGGATGGCCGTAAAAAAGCTAGGCTTGTAGCCAAAGGCTTTTCCCAGGTTGAAGGCATTGATTATGACAAAATATTCTCACCTGTGGTACAGTTTGAGACAGTCCGGATGATGATAGCGCTTGCTGCTTTAAAAGATTGGCACATCTCCGGTCTGGACATCAAAACAGCTTTCCTGTATGGTGACCTCGATGAGGAGCTTTACATGGAACAACCTGAAGGGTTTAAAGTCCCTGGCCACAAAAATAAAAACAAAGTGATGTGCCTTAAGAAAGCCATCTATGGACTCAAACAAGCTGCTTTAGCCTGGTGGAAAGCGCTTGATGGATCCATGGCTAGAATAGGCTGCACACGACTTGTTTCTGACTCTGGTATATTTGTCAATAAAGGCAAAACCATTGTCATTATCATTTATGTCGACGATGTGCTCTTTCTTGGAGCAAATAAAAAAGACATCAGTTCTCTGAAAGAGCGTTTTATGCAGATCTGGGAATGTAGAGATCTGGGCGATACACAAGAGTTTTTACACATGCACATAGTGAAGTTGAAAGGTTGTATTCTAATCGACCAAGTAGATTATTTACACAAAGTGCTGCAGCGTTTCAAGCTCATAAATGCGAAAACTGTTCCTACTCCGTTACTGGAAGGATATCAGCCATTGCCCAATAAAAATCCTCCAAACCCAGAGCTCTGCTCTCAGTTCCAACAAGTGATAGGGTCACTCCTATACATAATGATTGGAATGCGACCAGATATAGCCTATGCTGTGACTAAACTGTCGCAATTTGCAGCAAACCCCAACAAGGATCACCTAGATAGAGCGATGTATATTTGCCGCTATCTACTAGGTACATCCGATTATGCTTTAGTCTATAATGGCAAAAGTGATGGGGGTTTACTAGCATATGCAGACTCTGATTGGGCTTCTGACCCGATCACAAGAAAGTCTACAACGGGCTACTTAGTTAAACTAGCTAATGGTGTATTCTGTTGGAATTCTAGAGCACAGAAATCTATTGTGCTCTCTTCCACTGAAGCAGAATATATGTTGCTCGCTGATACAAGCAGACAGTTGGTCTGGATACAGTCACTCTTTGAGGAGATCAGTATTATCCTAGCACCAATTCCATTATGCGGAGATAATCAAGGATCCATCTTCCTTGCATCTAATCCGGTGCAAGAAAAGCACATTAAACACATTGACATCTGTTACCACTACATATGAGAAGTCATACATGCTAAGAAGATTGAACTCTTCTTTATTGAAGGATCTGAGAATCCTGCAGATTTGTTTACTAAGAATCTGGGCCGCATAAAATTTTAGAAGTTCAGAGAAAGATTAGGATTAGAGTTTTACTCATCCTAGTCATTAAGAGTCGATGAAAAGTGTGGTGTTCAGTTTAACCACTGTTACACAGAAACATTTCCTCTGAGATGTTTGGGACAGAAAGGCAGAAACTGAGTTTTCAATTTCTTGTCTAGTCTCTAACACGTCTCATTAAAGACTGCTTAAACTGCTATGAAAACAACTAGCACATGAGAGTATTTCTCTTAACAATATCTCCTGTGCTCAGTTCAAGTTCTTGAATTGTATGTTGTTTTGTTTTGATCATTATGCTTAGATCACTACCATGTACTTAGCAAGGGGGAGTGTTGAAACATAATAAGTACGTATGTATCTTATCTATAGCAGTTACGACATAAGTAGACTATGTGTTACGTGTTGACGGCACATTCGGCTCGATGTGAGCGGATTCTGAACGATGGATACGTTGTCTATTCTGTGCCCGGTGACGAAGCCAATTGGTACACAGTCGATGAGTGAGCTCCTTGGGATGCGGGACAAGGTAAGGAGGTTCTGTGGTTGCGACAGCACAGGGGAATATCCTGTGCGGACTCGGTGGTAAGTGAACAGGGAAGCGCGCTGGCTTATGCTGTCACTGAGTGGGGTGAGACTGGGAAGTCGAACGACTTATGCAGCTCCTGGGTTTCGGGGTTTGCGAGGTCTGATGTCAAGAGTCGATGAGATTCAAGAACTCAGAACTAAGGTCTGAGTATGCTACGGGTACAGGTTATATAGTACAAGTCGCCAAGCAGATACTACTAGTACCAGTACTTGGAAAGCCACCGAGTCGAGTAACTACTATACTAGGATGATGTCATAGTCCGAATACTACTAGTATCAGTAGTAGTATGAGTCACGTAGGTAAGCAAGTATGAGTCATGGACGGGGTTAAGTAAGTAAGCAGATATGAGTGATCAAACAAGTCGTACGTAAGGGGGATGTGATGACGAAGGAAAAGACGGTCCCAATGGTAGTCCGCGTGATGGTGAAGTAAGCAAGAAAGAAGAAATGTAACACTATGCAAGTATGATTACCATATTAGGTAGCTACATTACGCACATCTATGGGCATAACTCATATCAGAGTCATGTGAATGATTCTGAGATGTTCTAGGGTGTTCCACACATCAGGCATCACTGAAAACGCGATATAGTGGACACCTTTACTCATCATAGTTATGCAAAGGGACATGGAGGGACCACTTTTCCCTATATAAGGAGGGGTGAAAACCCTGAGACCCTCCCCAGCAGAATATCACTTGTATTCACTCGTGCTCTATACACTGCGCTTAAGACTATCAACACCTTCTACCAAAGGTGAGTCTTCTGTAGCCTGTGTGCTGTGCCATGTGCTGCGCAACATATGCTCACATAGACTAATCTTCTCAACAATCGTCCTCCTTCGCGTCTTTTTGGAAAATACTTATCCAGTCATTGCAAAGTTGTACATCTACATCGAAGTGGTGTAAGGCTAGCTCACGTGCTGAGCCCGAAACTGCGTTTTCCCATCTTGATCTGTGCTGCCTCGATGCCCGACCCCTCATGCTTACCATTTCCAATCTTCCTTTCTTACTCTTTTAGGTACTTTGTTTTGTACTTAAATACGACCCTCTTGTGCCCCTTGGAAAGGGGAATATCAGAGACGTTCAGGAGTGCCATGTCGCTACCTGTTTCCCCCCAACTTTGTGTGCTCGTCCCGGAAGTCAGGCCAACGCGGCACTTGAAGGACCCTCGCATTTCTCGCATTCGACGGCTGCTGGCAACTGTCATGATCTCTCACCGCGGCTATGATACGGACGCATACTTTTCTTCTTCTCTTACCTTCCCCACTTGTCCACCCCATTCCCCATTTATCCCTTGGACTGTTTTACTCTTCACCTGTGACTCATACTCGGCCCTCAAGGCTGTTCCCTGATTGCGCCTCGTTCTCCTACTCGCGGGCCTTAAGGCTGCGCTATCTTGTATTGACTCATTCCTAGTGCATAGGCTCATTCTGCGTGACTCATGCTGTACCATTAGTATGTATATAAAGGCTGGACTATGTGTCCTATAGCCCCATCCTGTTCTTCGTATACTTCTTGCGAATCTCAGCTTCCTCATTGAATCCTCTCCACTCTGTCTAGTTTGGCTTTACAGCCTCATCGAACCCCGAGTGACAAACTAACCCTGACTCCTTGTACCACAGATTATCACCGGCACACGTCGTGCATCTGTTTGACCCCGCAAGGTCATAACATAAGAACAGGATCCTCCTCGGGACGCGCTACGTCCCACAACCTGTACCCATAGAACACCGAAACCTAGTACACTGTGGCGTCCCTACAAATCGCCTTTGCCCCAAACAACCAAGCTACACCAGTTACCCGCAGAACCCACGACGACCTCCCAGCCCACGTAAAAGGGACCATCGAGTGGAACAGACCTAACCGCGGGTACTACATTCCTCAGCACCTTACCTCGAACAACTCCCTCGAACCCGTCGAATTCATCAATAACTGCTGGTACGAGCTCCGATACGACGCAAGTGCACGCACCTTCTACACTCAAGAGAACCTAGTCCTCCCCGTCCAGAACATATTCGGAATCGGGTACTGGAACGTAACCGACCCCCAACACCCCGAATACCAACCCCCATCCCGTACTCCGTCCCGCACCTCTTTCCGGTTCACACCAGGAGCATTCGATAGTAGCGACTCATCCGAGGGATCGGATACCATATCAGTGCACTCCGCCGTCAGTGTACAAAGCACCCACTTACCAGCCACCGAGAACCCCACCATTCCCTCAATCACGTCAGCATTCGGACCAGCCAACATCGACGCTCCCACCGAAAACCCCGACGTCAACATGTCAGCTAACGTCACCACAGTAGCCCCAGTACACACACCTTCCAATGGCTTGAAAGGCACAGCACCCGCGGTATTCACCGGGGACCGGAGTCGCTCTGAGTCATTTTGGAACGAATTCCGTCGCTATCGGCTCCTAAACCGAAACAACGAATCCATTAGTATCCCCTTTTTCAGGGTCCTCACGGCTCTGTCCTATATCAAAGGACCTATGGTAGAGGACTGGGTGAATGCACAGGACGAGGAACTCGAACAACGCACCGATAACACCCGGCCGGGGAGCGTCCGCGAAAGCAACGAAATCCTCTGGCAAGAGTTCGAAGCCGCGTTCAAAGGGGCCTGGACCGACACTACGAAGGTCCAAAGCGCGTATAGTCAGCTGATGAATCTAAAGATGAAGGACCTCGATATCGACACTTACAACGCCACGTTCGCCCGGTTGGCCAACGCAGCCGGATGGGAAGCCGACGCAAAGGGGACCATCGATCGATATCGATCAGGACTCAGGGAAGCCATCCAACGCCGGGTCATAAACCGAGACAAGATGCCAGACTCGATGGACGAATGGCAGACGGCGGTGATACCCTAAGCCGGTGCTAAGCACTGAAATACCAGCTTAAGTATCGCAAGTTCGTGGGGTGTGAAGCTGGTCGATCGGGTCCGCGCAGGCCTCCGCGGGACGCTATACTTCGTAGGCGCGACCGCCGGTGCAGGCGCCGCGTCGGGTTCGCTTCGCTAAGACCGCGCACGTGTGCGGCACTGTGGGGAACGCGAGGGGTGAGCTACACGGAGCTCTGAGGAAGCAGGGACACTCGGATCCACACGGGCTTCCGCGGAATACAAGACTTTACAAGGGCGGCCGCTGGGGTCGGGGATGCGTCGGGTTCGCTTCGCTAAGGCCGCGCGCGCGTGCGGCACTGTCGGGAACGCAAGGGGTGAGCTACACGGAGCTCTGAGAGATCGGAAACGCGAGGGGAGAAGGGTACTAAATTCTCTGAGGTCTAAGGTGTAGTTACATGCATTATATACTAAAAGCGTAGCTAAGGAGTCCAGGAACGAGGGTGAGGGCAGGGAAGTATGGTAGGGATGGTACGATATGGACAGGGGGAGCCAGGGGGACACCGGGCGAGGCGCGGGAAAGCGGTCCGATGCGCAGGAACGCGGTCCGATGTGCAAGTGAAAGGCGCAGGAAAGCGCTGATGTCAAGGAAGTGTGGCAGCACATGTACTGAAGGTGCAGCGGTGTGCAGGGTGAGCGCGGAATACAGCGCGAGGTGTGTGCGGAGAGCGTGGGAAAGCGCGAGAGCGCGGCGAGGTCGGCGAGGCTCTGCAGAGCATAGAGAGCGCGGAGTGGGTCCGCTAAGCGGAAAGTGCGCGAAAGCTGTAATATAAGCTGTTTCACTGGCTAGCGCGGGAGCGGTCGTATTATCTCCTTCCCACTAAAATACTAACTGTCCTCAGTTAGCCGGACTCGCGTTGTGTCGCTTCGGGATCGCTCGGACTCGCGGTATGTGGCTGGATGCGGAGGGGGCTGCAATTGGGCTAAAGCGGCACACAGTCAGCAAGGTGATCCGGCAAGCATCCCTGCGGCGTGCAGCGGTGGCCAACTGCCATTATCTCTTTGGTGCATAGTAGGGACTTGTACCCGCTGAATGTGCCGCCACTGTATTTGACGCGCTGGACAACTCAGTTGAGCCCTTGGAAATGTTCCCATACGAAGCGGCGGATCCCCGCGTTCTCGGGTATCTGTTCTTCGCTGCTGTCGGGCAAATGGTATCGGGTGGCAGGCCTGCCGATGGGGATGTCGTTGATGTAGGGAACTGTGGTCTCGGGTATCTCGGGCGAAGGGGTCGAAGTATTGTGAGGTTCTGCGAGGTCTCTGAGTGGCCTTGGAGGTGTCCCTAGTTGTGCGCTTGCGCGCGCTGCCTATAATCGCTAGCGTTGTGGCGCAATACTGGTGCCAGCACAGAGGCGCAGTGCCGAGGTGCGCGCATATGTGGCTCACTCGTAGTTGGCTGTGAATGCCTGCCTGCCTTGTCCGATGTGCGTCCATGCTGGGGTCCAAACACGGTGTCCGCGCATGTCTTCGCCTGGTCTATAACTTCCGTCGATGGTTGCCGAGCATAAGGTGCATCGCTATTTAATCCGCGGGGTTCCGCGCGCGCGTAGCTCGCTCGCAATCGGGTTCGCACATTGAGGTATTTCCTGCTGAGGGGGTGATTGCTAAAGTCCGACTGTGGTACCCGCACATGTTTCCGCGTGGCTCGGGAGTGCGTGCATGTGTTTCCGATGATACTGTTAATGCTTTGGCGGGCTGCCGCGGTCTGCGCACATCTGGCTTGGCTGCTAAGGAGCTCGCGCTTCGCTACATCGCTTTCTGAGAGAGCGGTTGTCGGTGTCAATGCAGTGCACAAGCACACTACTGCGCGGCGTGAAAGCGCGATCGCCTGTTGCCAATGTAAAGGTAAACGCCTCGGCACAATCTTGCGGTCCGCGCGCGCATGGCCTAGATCATAATACCCCGTCTGTGCACATCTCCGCGCAAGTCGCGATCGTGCATAAGGGTTGCCAAACATTTGATATACTTCGCTGCAATCCGCGGTAGTCCGCGCTTTCCTGGAACGCTTGCGGTTGGACTTGGATGCTGGTGCTCCTTGGCCTGGGGGCGCTGTCCTCGGGATTACAACGCGGGGCTTGTGCACACTTTTGCGCGGTTTGTAAACGCGATCGCTGGTCACTACTATTGCGGGAAGCGCGTCTTGAGTCCGCCGGGGTCCGCGCTAAGGTGGCATCGCCGCTATGGTCGGAAAAGGAGGGAATGAAGTCGGAAAGTAAATGCCTATACACAGAACTTGAATATTGAAGTCAGAAATGAATGTCGCGCGTGCGGAAAGGGGTAGGGCCTAGTTCTCCTCCCCACTGAAATTTGGACTGTCCCCAGTCCTCTTCTGGCATGTCCAACTGGGGATATTGCGTTGAGCCCACGGCTTGTGCGGTTGCAAGTGGCGAGCGCGGTGCATCGCGCAGTCTTCTATGCCTGGTGCTGGTACTTCATCGAGCTTTGGAGGCCTCGCTCTTGCTCGCTCTGGGTTGGACTTTGGTTGCCGGGTTGCGCTCTGGGCTAGAAACCTTACGCGCTTTTCTGTAGTCTCCTTGGGAATGTCTGCAAAGTTGGATTCCCGCATGCGCGGTCCGCGGTCCGACCTCCTCTGCCGGAAATGCTTGCGCTGATACCGGGATGGTCGCCTAAGGTCTGTATACTCTCCGATCCATCTGGCAAATGACATGGCTACTGGCCGGGGGGATGTGCTCTGCTCGCCTGCTGTTGGCGGTATGCCTCGTGGTTGTGCTGGAGCTGCAGCACACTGTGGCTGTCGGGGTACTTCAGGAAGTGCTGGGGGCACCGCTTCTGTTCCTGGGGATGTCTCTGCTACTGCTAGGGGGGTTGCGCATGTCGCGTCTTGAGGTACCGGCCTCCGCGCTCTTGCTAGAGTCTCCGAGTATCCTTTGCCGGCCTGCCGGCCTGGGTGCTGCTCATGGTACTTGTCAAATCGCTGCCAGAGGTTCCTGCCTCTGATGCTCCGGGGTACCTCCGCTCCTGATGGAAGGGTCAGCTTCCCAAATACATTGCGCTTGCACTTTCCGGCCAGAATGTACTCGACCGCTTCCTCGCATTCATCGTCCTGATGCGCTGTGTTGCTGCAGAATCGGCATCGCTCTGCTTGCCTTCGCGCTGCCTCCGCTTGCTCCGTGCCTGACTCCGGGCCTCTTGGGTTGCCTAGGAGTATCTCTATGCCGCTTTTGAGGGCCGCAATTGTCTTGACAAGCGCGTCGAGTATCGCGTCAATCATGTTGGACTGCTGGGCTGGTGCTGTGTGTTGTGTGGTCTCTAGCGCAGTCGGAAATGCCTTATCTGGCATCGGCGGGCTCGGCGACAATGCAGGTGTGACTTGGCTTGGCGGGGAAGGCTGCGGGTCCTCGCACAGTGTGACTGCAGTGGGTGCGGTACATACTGGTATAAAGACATATACCGGCGGCCGTGTGTCTCCTTTCCTGCGCAGTAATGTGTACCGGCGCACTTCCACTGCCGTCGGCGTAGTCGGACATGGTGCGGGGGTCGCGGGTCTCAGTGTTGAAGTAGTTTTCGTATCGCGCGGGGTTGAGGTGAAGCATGCGGACTGCTTTCCTACTGGCAAAGATGTTGCAGCGGGCTGGTCGGACTGTACTGGTGAAATTGGTTGTCGAGTGGGCGGAAATGGCGCGGCTGGTCTCGGCGATAGCTCGCACGGTTTGGAACGCAACTGGTTGGATGGGGTATGCGGCGGTATTTCGCGCGGCGCGGTCCTGGACGGCGCGTGCTGCTGATATGACGGTGTATGCGCGAAGGCGGCTGAGGTTGATGATGGCGATTGTGGCGGCTGTGGAGCAGTCTGAAAAGTGGGAATTGGTGGCGGCGGCATCGGAACTGGTTGGCGCGAAAGTAAACTAAACAGCGAAGGTGGCGAAACGTGGCACGACGAATACATGGAAGGCGCAGGCTGTTGAGAAATACGTGAGTATGTTACCGAGTCGAAATCAGGCGGTGGGGATGAATGCGGCTGTAAAGCGAGCGAAAATGTGTATGGCGTCGGCGGCGGCGGCTTAACCGGTTGATGCGAGGCAAGGTCTAACTGTATGAGCGGCGAAAGTGGGCGCGCGGTGTCTGTGGGCGACGCGAGCTGTTTCCAAGTGCGAGAACCCATTGCTGGTGCAGAGTCTGGCGGCGCTGTGAAAGATGCTTGTGGCACTAGCGGAGACGCGTAGATCGGCCGCGGCAGTGTTTGTGTGCGTTGATAAGAGGCTAATGACGGCGGTGAAAGCGGAGAAAGTGCGCGCGGCGACTGTGCGGGTGGCGCGGGCTGCTGGCTTGGCAGTACCCTCTGTCTTGCTGCTATTTCTGTTGGTATGAATTGCACGGCCCCTAACTCCAGGGGAAATACAGGGATTGATGGCGGCGATCGCTGAGACGGTTCGCGCGGAGGTATTATTGACGGCAGATGTCGCGGATTGTCGCGCGGTGGGTGTATGAACGGCGCGCGTTGCTTCCAAGAGGGTGCACCCTGCACTGGTGCCGAGTTGACTGGTGTCGCTAGAACTTGCTGCTGAACCTGTGGAAATAAGCGATGGGACTGCGGCGGTGGCTGGATCGATCGGGATAAAGCCACGGTTAAAGGCGCGGGAAGCATAACTTTGCGCGGCGAGACTGTGAGCGGCGCGGACGGCTGTCCTTCCAGTGCCGCACTTGAGGCGCCTAACTTGCGTGGGGTGGATTGTGCTGCCTGTAACTTCGGCGGAAATTTGTATCTTGGCGTCGGCGGCGGCTTATACAATTGGGGCGAAGTAGAACTGGACGACGCAGGCGGCGAAACGGGGCGCGGCGCATGCAAAGGTGGCGCGGAACTCTGAGAAGTACATCCGCATGATGTATGTGCTGTCCCTACAAGTGGACGTAATGGGGACTGTGGTGCGCATGAAAATGCTTTGCTTGGCGACGGCGGGTATTGCTGTGGCTTGGGTATTACGGGGGTCGGCATATAAACCGGCGGAACGGCGCGCGGCAAATCTGTGGGCGGTGCGGACAACTGACTTGTAAAGATGTGGACACTGGGGCCAGGATTGGGTAGCGCCGATGAGACGGGTTCTGGCGATGGTGGAAATGTACGGATCGGTGGCGGCGGTCGCTGAATAGGCTGGCGCGAAGCTGAAGCAGGCGGCGGAGGCAGCGGAAACTGGCGGGAACTGTGTGCGAGCGGCGCGTGCAACTGCTGAGCGGATGTATGCTGTCTTGAATCCCATTCCGATGGCGCGATCGTAGGGGCCTGTGACACGAGTGGCGATGCGAATTCTGCTAGCGGCGAGAGCTGGTGAGACTTGTGAGGGACTATGCTGGGTGGAACGAGTGCCGGGACTGGGTGCGGAGCTTGTGCGAAGGGTGCGGCACGCTGCCATGCCAGGGTGTATAGTGCAGCATCATAAATTGCATTGATGCTGTATGGGTCCTCTGGGAAGTGGTCCGGGAAGGTCCGCTCAAGTCGGGATCGGATTGCAGTGCCTAAGCGAGGCTCAAAGCTACCTAGGAAGCCATGTGCTTGCTCTGGGACACCAAGCCGGCCTTTGGAAATGAGGATGCGCGAGGTCAGCAGGAATGCGCGGTAGAATTCTCCGAGCTCAGTCTCGGAGTGAATCACTGTGCGTGCGCGATCGGAAACCAGTTGCTCAAACCTTGCACTGGTGTATTCGTGCTCTGTGGTCGCTTCGGGGTACAGCACGATGACTTCCGCTTTGAATTCTTCATAGGTGCACGTGGGATCGCTGAATGCCGGTGCGGTCTTCCATAGCTGCTCCGGTGCCAAGCCTGGGTATCTGACTGCTGCATGCTTCTTCTCCGAGTCATCCGAAATGCGGTGCTTGAGGAACAGGAACTCTAGGTCGTCAAAGTAGCGCTCAATCTCACATGGATCTGAGCCATCAAAAATAGGTGCGCTTTCCTCGCGCCGAGACGGCAAGTCTTGAAATGGCATCGCTGGGGCTCGGGTTGCTTCCGGGTTGGGCGCTTGTGGCTGTAAAATGTCGCGCGAGGCCGCTAAAGGTCGCTAGCTGTGCGCGCTAAAGGCGAGGTGCTAAAACTGACAGGAGATGCCGCGGGTCGTAAAGGGGAAATGTGCGAAGTGTCAAGAAAAGTGTTTGAAGGAACTGCCTAAGTATGCGGTGACAGTCGGCCGAAGTGTGCCACTCGGAGATGTCGGAAAATGCAAAGGAGGGTTGGGGAAACTGAGGGAGTGAATGCTGGATGAATGTGGTGGGTCGTAAAATGTCGCGGAATGAGCGGAGTGTGCTGGTGCAACTAGCACAGAAAGCGGAAAGTGTGCAGTGGTCCGAAAACGCAGGTGAATGTCGGAAATGCACGGGACGTGTCGCAAAATGTCGGAAATGAGTGGAACCAAGTGTAAATGCAGTCGGAAAACTGAAACGTGCTCGGAAAGCTGAAAGTGTGGTCGGAAAGCTAAAAACGCGATCGGAAAATCTTCTACTTGAGGCCAAAAGACGAAAGATGCTTCCACCCCCTGCGGTGGTCACCAAAGATGATACCCTAAGCCGGTGCTAAGCACTGAAATACCAGCTTAAGTATCGCAAGTTCGTGGGGTGTGAAGCCGGTCGATCGGGTCCGCGCAGGCCTCCGCGGGACGCTATACTTCGTAGGCGCAACCGCCGGTGCAGGCGCCGCGTCGGGTTCGCTTCGCTAAGACCGCGCACGTGTGCGGCACTGTGGGGAACGCGAGGGGTGAGCTACACGGAGCTCTGAGGAAGCAGGGACACTCGGATCCACACGGGCTTCCGCGGAATACAAGACTTTACAAGGGCGGCCGCTGGGGTCGGGGATGCGTCGGGTTCGCTTCGCTAAGGCCGCGCGCGCGTGCGGCACTGTCGGGAACGCAAGGGGTGAGCTACACGGAGCTCTGAGAGATCGGAAACGCGAGGGGAGAAGGGTACTAAATTCTCTGAGGTCTAAGGTGTAGTTACATGCATTATATACTAAAAGCGTAGCTAAGGAGTCCAGGAACGAGGGTGAGGGCAGGGAAGTATGGTAGGGATGGTACGATATGGACAGGGGGAGCCAGGGGGACACCGGGCGAGGCGCGGGAAAGCGGTCCGATGCGCAGGAACGCGGTCCGATGTGCAAGTGAAAGGCGCAGGAAAGCGCTGATGTCAAGGAAGTGTGGCAGCACATGTACTGAAGGTGCAGCGGTGTGCAGGGTGAGCGCGGAATACAGCGCGAGGTGTGTGCGGAGAGCGTGGGAAAGCGCGAGAGCGCGGCGAGGTCGGCGAGGCTCTGCAGAGCATAGAGAGCGCGGAGTGGGTCCGCTAAGCGGAAAGTGCGCGAAAGCTGTAATATAAGCTGTTTCACTGGCTAGCGCGGGAGCGGTCGTATTAGCGGCTCGTAAAGAAGTCGCCAAGATCAAAGAGCTTCAGAGTTCGGGACTCATCGGAACCTGCCGGAACCAGACACCACATGACGGACATTCCTACCAGAACACGAGTCAACGCGCTCACTCAAATTCATCAAACAATCAGCACGTCCCAATGGACGTCGATGCCACCAATATTACTGTTCCTTTTAAGAAACTCACTGACGAAGAGCGAGCACAATACCGAGCCGAGGGACGGTGTTTCAGATGCCGAACCCAAGGGCACATGGCTTGTAACTGCCCGAAAAACGCTAACGCGCAGAACGTTTCGGGCCAACGAAACATCAACGCCCGAGAAGCTTCAGTCGCCCCTCCCACCAACCCAGTTACTCCGTCGACTCCATCGTCCACATCAAGCGTTCCACCACCCCCGCCGCCCAAGCTGTCCTACGCACAGCAAATTCGAGCGCTCGAAGCGAAAATGAGCGACGAAGAACGATCGCTCTACCTCGATGCCCGCGACATGGGCGAGGATTTTTGTTCTGCCGGGCTTTGACGGTCGCAAACCTGGTACCCCTCGTAGCTAACATGTACAGTAATAAGAAGGATTCAATGACAATCCAAATTTCAGTTCACATGTGGCACAAAAAGACCGAAACAAAAGTGCTCCTAGACAGTGGAGCCACTCATAACTTCATCGACAAACGGGCAGTTAACTCTTTAGGCCTGGGAACCCGCTCCCTACCCCACCCTCTACAAGTCAATAACGTTGACGGCTCCATTAACCAAGAAGGAAGCATTACCCAATATTGTAACCTGTGGATCCGTCAAAAAGACAAAGTAGTAAAACTGGGCTTTTATGTCGCAAACCTAGGGAGCGACCGTATCATATTTGGTCACCCGTGGTTCAAAACTTTCAACCCCTCCATCGATTGGAGCACCAACTGTCTGAAAGGGGACAACTTTAACATTGAAACAGCCGGCTACCGATCTAAAACAAAACCCCTCGTCCGCATCACCACTCCTTCTCAGTCTTCTGACCAAGAGGAGACACAAGCGTCAATCCCCCCCCAATATCACCATCACTGGAGGGTTTTTAGCGAAGAAGCCGCCCAGAGGTTCCCTCCCTCACGCTTAGATGACCACGCTATTGAACTTAAACCGGGAGCCCCTGCCAAACTGGATTGCAAACTCTACAGGCAGACGGAAAAGGAACTCGAAGCCCTCAAAGTCTACATTGACGAAAATTTGGCTAAAGGGTATATTGTCGAAACCAATTCCCCCTACGCCTCTCCCGTCTTCTTCAGAGCCAAGAAAGATGGCAAACTCCGTCCTATCGTCAACTACCGAGCGCTCAATGCGTGGACAGTACGGGATGTGTACCCACTACCCCTGATAGGAGGCATCATCGATCAACTCCAAGGGAAAAAGATTTTCACTAAAGCAGATCTACGATGGGGTTTCAACAATATACGGATCAAAGAAGAAGACCAGTGGAAGGCCGCGTTCAAAACTCCCTATGGCCTATTCAAACCTAGAGTTTTACCATTCGGGATGAACAACACCCCCAGTACCTTTTGTAGAGCCATGAGTCGTCTCTTATGGCCCCTACTGAACAAGTACCCTACAGAACTCTTCGTCTATATGGACGACATCCTAATCGCAACAGGAGACGACGTTGAGCGACATCGCCAAATCGTCCATGAGGTTCTAGACCTTCTAGAAGAAGAATCCTACTTCCTCCGTCCGGCCAAGTGCGAATTCGAACAGCGCTCCATAACCTACCTAGGAATCATCGTCGATGGTGACCAATTAAAACCAGACCCCAAAAAGACGAGCGCCCTTAAAGATTGGCCGCGCACTCTCCATACGGTAAAAGAAGTCCGAAGCATCCTGGGAGTCCTAGGTTACCAGCGTCCTTTCATCCCCAACTTTGCCAACATCGCATGCCCCCTCGTAGCGCTCACGAAGAAAGACCATCCGTTCCTATGGACCACGGAATGCACGAAAGCCCTCGATTCTCTTATTGCCACCATTTTAAATAATCCCGCTCTCCACCAACCCGACCTCAGCCGACCATTCTTCCTACAGGTTGACGCCTCTGCATTCGCCACTGGAGCCATTCTCACCCAGAAAGACGATAGGGGAAAACATGTCACAGTGGGATTCCATTCCCAAACCTTTAACGAAGCAGAAAGGAATTACGACATCCACGACCGAGAATTCCTAGCCGTATTCTGGGGCCTCACCCATCACCGCCACCTTCTCCTAAGCTCCCCTTTTCCCACCACGGTATTCACAGATCATAAAAATCTGGAATACTACCGTCACCCATGCCACATCAATCGCAGAGTCGCCCGTTACATACCTCAACTAGCGGACTATGACTTTACCCTAGTCCACTTCCCAGGAACAGCTAATAAATCAGACACATTATCTAGACGACCGGACTACCCGCAAGGGTCAGAAGATAATGATAACATAACAGTCCTTCCCCCACACCTGTTCGCCCGGGCAGCCACTTTCTCCTCCATGGATGATAGGACCCGTGCCTGCCAATTACGGCAACCGGAACTCCTGAAGACGTGGGCCACCACGTTTCCCCTAAAGATCATTAACGACCTCTACTGGTATGGAGACCGGCTAGTAGTCGTGGACGACCTACCCTTGAGAAGGGGGGTAATTTCACTATATCACGACTCAACCACAGCAGGACATCCGGGCATATCCAACACGGCATGGGCAATAGCACGCGACTACTGGTGGCCTAACCTAAAACAGACGGTCACCGAATACGTCAAAGGCTGCCACATCTGTCAGTCCAGGAAAAACAACCCCACAAAACCCAAACCGCCCCTGTTTCCTATTACATCGGACAACTTCACACTCCCTTTTACATCAGTTGCCATGGACTTCATCGTTAAACTACCTATGTCAGAAGGATACGATTCCGTACTAACAATTACAGACACTTTTTCAAAGGCCTGCATATTCCTCCCCTGTAACGAAACTATAGACGCAGCAGGAGTTGCCTTACTATACGCTACCTACGTACTACCCCACTATGGACTACCCTCACGTATCATATCTGACCGAGATCCCCGCTTTATGGCCACCATCATCCAGGAGTTATGCCGCATACTCTCCATCCAGCACAATGCCAGTACGGCATATCGACCCCAAACAGATGGACAATCAGAACGTTCCAACCAGAAACTCGAACAATGCTTCCGGATCTTTACGAACTTCCATCAGAACAACTGGCGCCCTCTATTGCCCCTGGCCCAATTCACCTTCAATGCCTGGCCAAATGCTACTACCAAGAAAGCGCCCTTTGAACTCATCATGGGACACATACCCCGCGTCCATCAAAACTTCCGAATCACCTCATCCCCGCCACTAAACGACAGATTGAACCTTATTACCCAAGCCAGAAAAGACGCCGCTGAAGCTCTACGCAGATCGCAAGCGATAGAACTCCCGTCGAGCTTTATCCCCTACAACAAAGGGGATCTGGTGTGGCTAGAAGGAAAGAACCTCAACACCACTCACCCCTCAGCAAAGCTAGCGCCTAGAAGGTTCGGGCCTTTCCTAGTTACGGACGCCATATCCAGAACGTCTTTCCAAATCAAATTACCCCCATCATGGAAGATCCACAACGTGTTCCACGGCACTCTCCTTACGCCCTACAAAGAGACAACCCTAAATGGTAACAAATATCAAGAGCCCGCTCCGGACCTAGTGGACGGACAACCAGAATGGGAAGTCGAACAAATCTTGGGCGCAAGGAAGAGACGCCACCAACTCCAGTACCTAGTCAGGTGGAAAGGCTTCTCAGAAGCGCACGATAGCTGGGAACCCCTAACCAACCTCCACGCTGACTCTCTCATCAGAGACTATTATCGAACCCATCCCTCCGCCATCCGTACCACTCATAAAGCAACTCAGGATCCGGGGCCAAATCCCATCACCATTCGAAGAATAACCATCATGTCTGAACCACTCTCTCCCCTGCCTCTACTCACCCCTTCTCCTCCGTCTTCCCCGGGAACTGAAACTCTCACATACCCACTCAGCCCGCCGGGACTCCCTGTCAGGTCACCCGTAACCCCATTACAGGTACCCAACCCTGAGCTTACGACGTCCCCTATGGTCCCTCCCTCTACTCTCCCGACCCCCACACTCTTGTCGCGAATCCGTGACCCCCCCCCACCTCTCTCGCTCTACCATCGCATCTCACCTCCCACCGAGCCCCTGTCCTTGGAGGAAACCATCGAGATATGCGAAGCCATGCTGGGGGATGGACCCCGTGCCGTATTCCACGACCCCCCTCCTACCCCATCACCCCCAGGTCAGCGAGCCCCCACGTCCTACGTCCGATACGAGCCAGGGGACCCCAACCACGACAAGTACGTGGAGCAGATCGCCCTTGACCCCCCTTTCGGGACTCCCCAGGACCCCCACTACATACGCTTTGACCTAGACTTCGTGTCTCACCAACACTATGTCCTGGGGCTCCGAGACGACTCTTACCCACCTCGCCAAGCCTATGGCTGGCCTCTCCAAGCCGCCCCCTTCATTGGCCCCAAGATCTCACCCGCTCGATCTGACAACTCGGCGTTAGGTATCTTCGACGCTGGCTACCCTGGGGCTATAGAAGTAGATATCGTGTTGTACGAACTCAGGGACTACGGAGTACTCGCTGACGTCGATCGGTACCGTGCCCACATGCTGGAGTACGAGAACCTCTTGTGTCAACGAAAGGCCCTGGAAGACAAGTTCTTCAAATGGCGCAGCAAGTCTACTCCCCTCCGTCAACGTCTCGAGAAGGCACAGGCCCGGAGCCGTCTCCACCCCTACATGCACCTAGGGGAACGCATCTCTGCCCCCCTCTCTCATCGCACCGCCCCTATCCCCGAACCTCAGACATTCTCTATGGCTCAGTGTGTTATGATCGACGTAGAATCAGGGGACAATGAGTCCCTCAGACCCTGGTTCGAAGACCGCTGGGGCATCAAGTATACCTTCCCCGACCCCCCACTCCGTCGTCGCTGCGCCTACTGTCATGCCCCTAACCACTACAGCGCCTCTTGCCCCTGACCTCACTCCAAGTGCCACACCACCACTCGCTGCTTGGTGCCTCGCCGCCATGCCACCTACGGAGGGGGTTGCCATGCCCATTATCTCCACCTTGTCGAAGTTCCCCTACCTGCAGAACACAACCCCGCCTTGGAAGACGAGGGATACGTAGGCCACGAAGACGAAGAGGGAGACGGCGAGTCATGAGACGCGGAGGTCTCAACATAAGAAAGGGGGTGATGTCATGATCTCTCACCGCGGCTATGATACGGACGCATACTTTTCTTCTTCTCTTACCTTCCCCACTTGTCCACCCCATTCCCCATTTATCCCTTGGACTGTTTTACTCTTCACCTGTGACTCATACTCGGCCCTCAAGGCTGTTCCCTGATTGCGCCTCGTTCTCCTACTCGCGGGCCTTAAGGCTGCGCTATCTTGTATTGACTCATTCCTAGTGCATAGGCTCATTCTGCGTGACTCATGCTGTACCATTAGTATGTATATAAAGGCTGGACTATGTGTCCTATAGCCCCATCCTGTTCTTCGTATACTTCTTGCGAATCTCAGCTTCCTCATTGAATCCTCTCCACTCTGTCTAGTTTGGCTTTACAGCCTCATCGAACCCCGAGTGACAAACTAACCCTGACTCCTTGTACCACAGATTATCACCGGCACACGTCGTGCATCTGTTTGACCCCACAAGGTCATAACAGCAACCCCCTCAACCTCTTACCTACACAATCCCCCTCTCTGCCACACAAACACATGCACGCACTTACGAGCGCATACAGCGGGTATATAAACCAAGTATATAAACCAAGTAGACATCTAACACCCTGCATATATGCTTTCCGCATGAAAACAACATCGTTGCTGGATCCTCTGTCGTAGCTATTCCTCCCTAGTTGATAAAAACACTGTCAGGGATAATTCAGATCACATTGGACAATAGAATACATTACCTGCACTAGAACATGAACTGAACACCTATGAGCAGGCAAGCACGAGCACCCAGCAAAAAGCAAATCCCTGCACGCGGACGTTTCTATCAGTGGTTACAGTAAATGGTCTCGTACCCTCCCAGCTGCAGATGAACTCGTGTGCAAAGTACAGTGCGCCGTCGGCGCTGAGGACAAACCCAACCAGATTAGCGCCCAGAATCAGGAGGACGGTGAAGACCCTGCCGGATGCGCACACGACAGTACCGCAACCTATCCCCAAACTTTGAGAGAAGACAAAAGAGATGCCTCCGCTAGCCGACGCAGAAGCAGGCACATACCAGCGATGACGGTGGGACTGCCTTCCTTGCGACAAGTTCCGGCTGGATGAACAGCGCTGTAAGCCAGCCTCATGCCAAGAGCCGCGGGCTGAAGTCATGCCAAAGCAGAACGGATGTGAAGATGAGGACACTAGTAGCCACATGGCACCGCATGCCGCCAAACAGAATGTAAAGGTACTGAACGATTTAGAGGTTGCTATGCGTGCCAGAAGCCTAGCGCCGTGTGGTTATTTGCCATGCTGTGTATCATACTTTAGGGCGTGTCCAGCCCATTTGTAAGCGCCCACGGGCGGAAAAGGCGCCATAGTAGCAATAGTGCGTGCGAGGGAGGTAAAGTCATCAGTGCTTGTCAGTGGTCGCATGATTAGGACTGACCTTGATCTAAATGAGGTTCCAAAAGCCACTAATGGAAAGTTGCAGGGGCGACAAGCCACTCCATGCGTGCACACCTTTGATAGTGATGATGTGCACGATATGGATGGCGTTTCCATAGTGAACAGTGCGATGAAGAATCGTACTGCATATCGTGAAATCGCCTACAGCACGATGCATTTTGGACGCGATAGCTAGATCGCAGCATTTAAAGCAGAACTAAAGATCGGAGATGACTGGGCGCACCTGCTACTACATGATATTGTTGAGGGGGAGTATCAGTCCTGCAATGTAGAGCGGCACGTAGAGGGCGTATGCAGGATAGTTCTGGAAGTTATATGTGCATGCAGATAGAAAACAGATGCATGCTTCTTGTCACTTAGCCAGGCCGTGATTATTCTACATTAGCACATGAACCCACAAGAGGGGGGAGTGACATACATACGCAATGCTGATATGATTGCAAGCCCACTGATTCCAACTCGTGCTGCAGAGGATAGATCACTCGTCATAGGTTACAATATTCAAAGTCCCTGACCAGAACTCGACTTTCGAGTTGTTTGTTCGGAGACTGGGTGTTTGACATTACAAAACCGAACAATCCTTTCATGGCACCTCCTCCAGACCGATGATGATAAGTGTGTCAAGATTCGCTTCATGCTTCGTGCACGTTCATGCTTTTTTTGTCTGTGTACAGCTCATATTCTGGTAAAGGAAATAAATGCAGTGGTCAGACGTGGTCTGAGGTGGGTTTGATTGACAATGTTGTGTGTATATGTGTGGTATCTACTTATGATTGTTTATGTCTAATTGGCCAATACACCGACTTCGAGGTCTCTAGATCTGCTACCTTGCGATAAGGGTCTCCAACGGGTAGGTATTATGCGAAAGAGGCGAAACAAGGGATGATTTCTGGCTGGTCTAAGGAACAAGTGTAAGCTTAAAGTGGAGTCTTTACTATAAGCGAACGTATGACGCGGCACATGTTAGGCGCCGTCCGTCCGCCCAAATCCTCGGCCACTTATGGTGCAATGCGCCTGATGGCCACCACTTTTGTACAACTAGTTTTACTTACGGAAAATAGACTCAATCTCTTATCCCTTTAACCAAAGTGCTTGTTTTGATGAGAGGAACAAAAGCCTTAAGTGGTTTGTCAAAATACTCAAAACTGAAGGAGTAATATTGTTGTGATGGGTCAATTCTGCCGCCTATGTTCAAAGCACAGTAACTATGTGTCGAAATGGGCTGGAACCTGCTCAGGGACCCTTCTATGTGATGTGTAGCATCGTGAACTGTATGACTTGACCGGGAATTGAGCCTGTTTTGCATCCAGTCTACCCCAATATGCCTCCATCCACCTCCTCATCCAATGCTTCCATTTCTGGATTGTTGCAACTGATACCAATGCAGGTGCCATGGGCATGTTTTCCTTCCAACCCTCAAAAGTGTAATTGCAGTGCTCACAAAGTGTGCTTTCTTTTTCGAAGCATAGGCTAGGGAGGTGTTTTTTTGATTGCAAATTATCGTAGAACTATCTGACACCTCATTGTACGCTACCAAACTATATCCAGAATCGATTTTTTTTTCTGGGAGATTCTGCCGCTGTCCAAATGTAGCGGTCTCTTGTCGCATTGCACCATAGCAGAATCAGAACACCTTTAATGTATTTTACCCCCCCGCCGCTCCCAGTAGTTTTGCGAAGGGATCGGTGATGATGCCCATGTCTTCGAACCCTCATTGCCTCGCTCCAGGGTTCCCACCCACCCATTGCGACCTCACCTCAGGCACATGGACCCCTCATCCACAATCGAGAAGCACTTTGTGCTTCACCCTACTCTCTATGCAGGCTGCCATTTCTTTCTTTATTCATTGCTAGCTTCTAACACACACGAGTCGATACAGAGAGCAAAGCAGTGACTTGCAAAGACGAGAAAATTTGCTACGACAGTGTAAGTGTGTGGTAGCCCCAGTTCCCCACACCATCAGCAATACACGAGCTAGAGAGTACCTCCACACTATCCTCGAAATTGCTAGTGCCATGTTGTGATTATATTGTGAGAAAGGTCGAAGACCTAGAAATGAAGCCTCGGGAATAGGCCAAGCCATTTAAGTAAGCCTTTTACAGGATCATAGACAAGGGCTAATGGGTACTTCGCGTCTTACAGCATATGGGAAGATGCTAAGTATTTGATGCAAAGTGGGAATGATAAGGGATGACACACAGTGATATGACAAGGTGTGGGCGAATTCAAGTAATGAGATGGTAGAGCAATGCTGATAGTAGAAGTATGTCAAGACACCAGGTTGTGCGTGTCACGGACTGGACAGCGCTGACTTCTCACGGCAGATTATCATTGGGACTGCACTCGTTCTTATCTTATCTCACTCCCTGTAACGGTTTGCTAACCGTTTGTCCGACTTGGACTACTTGAGTGGCTTGCAACACGTAACGGGCGTCCTTGGACACTAGGCTAGCTAGGCACTAGATCCTCTTAGAGTGAAAAGGGCGTGATAGCACCTCCACTAAGTCAATAATGAGAGAGAAGAGTTGAAAGAGGAATAAGAAGAGAAAGATAGTGACGATGAGAGGCAGACTGGAAAGGAAAGGGAAACAGGAACTTGATAGCAAATTGAAGAAGACCAGGATAGGGATCCCTGGTCTTTACTAGTCGACTTATATACACGTGAGACTCGCTTTAAAGCGGAGTCTGAACTAAGTAATGAGTCACGAACCCTAGTACAGCTATCCTAGGAATGAGTCATGTCCATGGCATGTGATACTTCAAGAACAATAGAATGCCTGACAGCATGTGAGTCTGGGTGAGTAATACTAATACACCGGTCCTAGGATTGGAACATCATGGAGAACCGAAGAACTCGGCTCATCACATGTCCTAGAGTCATCTGATATCCATGTAATGCGCAGGGGTGGGGGGAGTAAGATAAGATAGGAACGAGTGCAGTCCCAATGATAATCTGCAGTACAAGGTCAGTGCAGTTCAGTCCGTGACATTATCCCCTTTTCAGTTCCAGCGCCTACGCTGGATCGCCGAGGTAAGGTTCTTGAGGGTGTCGCCCAGTACCGCGTGTAGTGTGTCCTATTCGTCCTCTTCCCATCTGTCCCACCTGTCCAACCGCTCCCAAGTCGGTGTTGCCTTGTATTCCATTCCGTACCCCCATACCTTAGGGTGCTTCTGGGGTCTTTCTTCAATCATGGTCGCCGTGGTCCAGGTCGGCTCAGACGCAGTGTGGTCGTGATGATGAAGGGTGTAGGTTACGTCGAAACAATGTTTAGTACACCCCCTGTAGTCATGGTCAGGAAGGGGGGCAGTTGACGACTCCACGGAGGAGCTAGATGGCATGGAGGATGAGTCCTTAGGTGATGGTGGAGACGTAAGGTCATAATTGTATTCCGGCGTCCCAACCAGCGGAGATCCGGGGTTTTCACCCAACGCCACTTGTGGTATGGCGTCGATCCCCTTTTCAGGGGTGGCCTTTGGTCCATCAGGAAAGAAGGGAGATGGGTCTCGGCTTAGCGTGGAAATGGGTTCCCAGGGAGTACATCCAGTGGTTCCAAACGTCCTAGGGGGTGTGTGAGTCTCAATGTTCATATCATCGGACGGTGGCCAAGACGCTGGATGTTATGTTTCTTCCTCGTTAACTGTGCTTACTATACGGACTATCATTGGGACTGTTATCTTTACTTCGTCATCCTATCCCTCATGCACAGACTTGACATATTACTGCTTACCTACTTGACTCCGGTTATGACTCGTTCCTACTACTAGTGGTATTCGGACTATGACACAATCCTACAACAGTAGCTACTTGACTTGGTGGCTTTCCAAGTACTGGTACTGATAGTATCTGCTTGGCGACTTGTACTATATAACCTGTACTCGTAGCACCCTCAGACCTTAGTTCTGAGTTCTTGAATCTCATCGACTCTTGACAACAGACCTCGCAGAACCCAAAGACTCAGGAGCTGCATAAGTCGTTTGACTTCCCAGTCTCACTCCACTCAGTGACAGCATAAGCCAGTGTGCTTCCCTGTTCACTTATCACCGAGTCCGCACAGAGTACTCCTCTGTGCCTTCGCAACCACGGATCCTCCTTACGTTATCCCACACCCGAAGGAGCTTACTCATTGACTGCGTACCAATTGGCTTCAGCTCCGGGCGCAGAACAGACAGCGTAGCCATCGTCTAGAACCCGCTCAAGTCGAGCAGAACGTGCCATCGACACATAACACTGGAGTTTCCACCCAGTTATTAAAAGACAGTGTTGGTGGCGATGTGGGAGAAGGAGGGGTATGTGGTAATACCCTGCCATGGTCATCTACGAGAGGTCGGATGGGAATGTCAATTGGGGTGGAGCGAGGGATGATGTCAATGTTAGATGGGTTGGTAAAGATCATTCTGCTCTGCGAGTATCGAACTGCGTGGTGATGTAGTAGTTGAGATCGTGTAAAAGCTGAGTAAGGAGACTTAGCAGATGAGAGGCTCCTTATATGTGTCTCCTTGGCAGGGTTTGAAGCTTTGAAATCCCGCACCTTATCGTCCGCGAATACATCATCCTTATTGACCCACATGTTGTCCGAGTCAGGGTAACCTTCCCATTTGACCAAATATTGAAGACGCCGTCTTCTGCCGAACTTCCGGGAGTCTAGAATCTTCTCCACGGAATATTCTTCTTCCCCATCGACTAGATCCGGTAGTGGGCGCTGATAGTTGGGCCCATGTGTTATTGTCTCGCGATAAGGTGTGAGAAGATCGATGTGAAACACAGGGTGAATGCTCCACTGCGTGGGAAGAGCCAATTGATAACTGACCGGCGATAGTACCTTGATGACCTTAAATGGGCCATGCCTTCTGGGCGCAAGCTTGGCAGTTGGCTGACTGACACGGAGATTCTTGCCTTCTAACCATACTTGGTCACCTTCCTTGTACTTGGGTGTATCACGGTGTTTGACCCATGATTGTTGGGCCTTGATCATGAGTTGTTGCGCCGTGTCCCGTGCCTGTTTTAGTTGTTCAAGGTGCAATGTGACCTGTGGTAAGGGGGATGATGACATTATCCAATCAGCACGTGGATGATAGCCCATCAGAAGGAAGAATGGTGACTTCCTTGTGGTTTCACTTGGCCAATTGTTGTGTGCAAATTGGGCGATTGGAAGGTAAGGGGCCCAATTTGTCTGGTGATGGTCGGAGATAAACCGAATGGCAGTCTCGACCCACTGATTTGAGCGCTCTGATTGTCCGTCCGTCCTTGGGTGATAAGCAGTAGATGGATTCCGCTCTATTCCCGTAATATGGCATACTTCCTGCATGAACTTTGATATGAATCGAGGGTCTCGGTCGCTGATGACTTTGCGGGGTAGTCCGAAGTGTGCGAACACGTGTTTGATGTAAAGCGCCGCTGTCCCTTCTGCGTTTATTTCTTCTCGACATGGTATGAATATGGCTGCCTTGGTGCAGTCGTGATCGGTGACTGTGAGGATAGAGTCATATCCCTGCGATTCAGGGAGTTTAGTGATGAAGTCTAATGCAATAGTTTCGAATGGCATAGCTTCGGGTTTGGGATATATCGGCCTCAGAGGTGCCTTTGTCGGTCGATTGTTGACCTTGTGGCGTTGACAGTCTGCGCATCCTTGTACATAATCCTTAACATCTTGACGTAGTTGCGGCCACCAGTAATTGCGCTCGACGAGTTGCGTCGTCCTATTGATGCCCGGGTGGCCATGCACTGGGGGGTCGTGATGTGCCTGTATGATCTCGCGTTTGCCTCGTAATTCTTCTGTCACGACCACACGTCCTTCCTTGTACCAGATGCCGTCTAGGTATTTGAGTTGGTGTGGGTCGACCCATTGCTTAAGACGCTCTTTGTCTTGACGGTGTTGTGGTTCGATAGTTGCCGTGGTTCTCGCGAAAAGGTGTTCTGGCAGTACTGTTACATTGCTATTATCTTCGATCCCTTGGTCATAATCGGGTCTCCTTGACAGTGCGTCCGCTCGCCCGTTGGCCGTTCCCTTAATGTGACGAATTTCAATGTTGTATTCGGATAGGCGAAGTACTTCCCGGGCTACACGCCTGCTAATCTTGTGCGGCTCCTTCCAATACAACAGGTTTTGATGGTCCGAGTAAACAATAACCTTGTGTGGAGAGCCAGCTAAGAAAGACCTCCAGTTGTCCAACGACATTACTACCGCCAATAGTTCCAAATCGGCTATGTCGTAGTTGCGTTGCACCTCATTGAGGGTTTTTGAGAAGTAAGCAATGGGGTGTCGTTTGCCGTCTTCCTTCTTTTGCAGGAGTACTGCTCCTACTGCAAATCCTGATGCGTCAACCTCCAGTTCGAACTGTTTGTCTAGTTCGGGATGTGCCAACACTGGTTCGCTTGTGACCCTGTTCCGTAGTTCATCGAACGCCTTCTGACATCATTCTGTCCACAACCATTCGGCGTCTTTCCGTGTTAGTTTGTTTAATGGCCGTGCTATATGTGCAAATCCTCGGATGAATGGTCGGTAAAAATTACAGAAGCCCAAAAAAGATCTGATGTCCTTAACTTTGGTGGGCGTAGGCCAATTTTTGATACCCGCAATTTTGACGGGGTCCATGTGCGTTATCCCCTTTTCAAGGATTACCCCCAGGTAATCCATACATGGGGCGTGGAATGTGCATTTCTCTGGTTTGAAGTAAAGGTCCAGCTGTTCTGCGACTTCAAATACTGCCGATACTGCCTTGATATGATCGTCTAGGTTGGTGCTAGTCGCAATGGCGATGTCGTCCATGTAAATGCGAATCACGGTACCCCTAGTGTTCCAAAAGTCAATGACATCCCTATATTCATAGTTCATCATGTTTTGGAACGTAGCTGGTGAATTTTTTAGTCCAAAAAACATGACAAGTGGCTCCCATAGACCATACTTGGTCTTGAATGCTGCTTTGTGTTCGTCCCCTTCCTTGATACGGATATTATTGTATCCATCTTTGACATCTAACTTTGTGAATATTTTTGCCCCGCTAAGGTCCATCAGTAGGTCGGTAATAAGCGGAAGGGGATATTGGTTGCTAATGGTGATGTCATTGATTCGTCGATAGTCTTGTACTGGTCTAAGCTTTCCGTCTTTTTTCTGTATGAAGAAAAAGGGTGACGCGTAAGGGGAGATAGAAGGGCGAATATATCCCTTGGCTTCTTGTTCTTGCAGGAATTTGAGCAGCGACCTGTCTTCATCTTGTGTCATGGGGTAAATTTTGCAGGAGTGTTATGGTTAGACGGACCGCTCAGCTCGGCTTGAGCTAAGGTACTGTGACGAAAGTTGTTCTGTTGAATCCGAATCAACTGGGTCCGCAACTTGTGAGTAACTTCTGACGGATGCGGATAACCAGGTCGCTGATAAGGTTTGTATGACCCTATGATGACGGCGTGGGACTCAATACCCTCGCGGAATCAATGATGACAGAGCAAAGTCTGTGATAGGAACGGTTGGGGAAAGTCGTCGGGACTTTATGCAACTCCTAGCCTAGAAGGCGTCGTATGTCTGGTTGATACAAGAACTCAGACCTAAGGTCTAAGTTCGCTAATGGTACAGTTTATATACTTAGTACATGAGTCATTACTACTGAGTCATAATACTAGGATGAGTCACTTATGACACTATGACTCCACTAATACTACTAGCCTCTGTAATAGTATGAGTCACTATGACTCGTCGTATGGAATGTGGTCGAATAGTCCGGAACTAATGATGTCATCATCACATGATAGTCCCAACTCATGTGATACATCGACTCTGCATAATCGAAACGTAACATTATGGGCCCTGTCTCTGTAATAGTATGAGTCACTATGACTCGTCGTATGGAAGGTGGTAGAATAGTCCGGAACTAATGACATCATAACCACATGATAGTCCCAACTCATGTGATACACCGATGCTGCGTAATCAGAACGTAACATTACTCCCTTTTCAGGTGGAACACCCACGTTTCATATCCTGCAGGAGTTCAACGACTCGTCCCCTCGCTTCTGCTATATTCCGTCCGTTAGCTTCTGCCATCCTTTCGAGTGTGTTAGCCTGTTCTAGTCGCCTTACACACTGATCCTTCTCCATCTGCTTCAGCCCTAAGCGTTCCTCCAACTGTTGGAGGTCATAGAGGAGGTTAGAGATTTGCGCATCCAAACCTCTGTATCGTCGTACTTCTGCTTTGACGGTTTGATCTTTGAGGGCAAGGAAACCCAAGTCCACTTCATCACGGTATGGGTAGCGTTGACTCAAGAACCAAAGATCCGTCTTTGAATAACGAGGACGGTGGTACAAGTCGAAGTAGGGCTCAGCGTATAAATGATCGGAGTAGGGAGTGGGACTTCCAGCACGATAGCCGCAAACTCGAGGGTCGTCCGTGTATACGACCTTAGTAAACTTGGCTGGCCATATACGTCCATCAGGCCCTTTGATGTGCATTGGCACGTACTGATCGCCTAGATTGTATTGGTAACCCTCAGGGGGTGGTGTCCATGCTTCTCGAACCGGCCTAGCATCCCCCTCGTCAACCTCTGTCCTCCCGTTGGTATCTGTGTTAGTAAATTGATGTCCTCTCTGAATCTCTGCTCCGGCGTGAGACGGAACCGACGCGGCTTCTTGACCTTCCGAGTTGGATCTAGTGATTTGAGATCCTTGGCGTAACCTCCGTGTTTGATCAAGTATGGCCCCCAGATAGTCGAGCTGCGGAGGGATCGGCAATGGGGAATTGGAACGTGTGGGGGAGGAGATGGGAGCGGGGTCAGTGGTGATAGCGTCTGTCGGGGAGGAAGGTGTGGAGATGAGTTCTTCAAGTAGTCGTACGTGGGGAGTACTTCCTGCTCGTCCAATGAGTGTTTGGGAAATGGAGAACTCTGTGTATCTGGGAGCAGTGGGGTCGACGGAGTCGGGTGTACTGGTTGCGGAACGATGAGGGGATTCAGTGGGGGTGCGCCAGCTAGATGGCTCAAAGAGTTGATTGCGTGCCAAGCTTCGTACCAGCCCCTTTCTGGATGAGTGTTGGGGGGCGAGTACTGAGATCCAGCATAGTTAATCGTTGTCTGGGGTAGTGGACTCGGGACTCCGGCCGCGGGGACGGGACTCTTGCACTGAGCATAAGGTAAGGCGGTGCAGAGAGCATCTTGAGACATCGACTTGTTGCTGTAGATCCAGGAATATAATGCAGGGACTGGTTCTTCTTCTGTATCTCGAACCCGTCTTATATGTGTGATTGCCCTGGGATTTTGTTTCCTAAAGTCCTCCAGAGCTTCGTCTGCATTCATGTCGTCCCAGTTTACCCATTCATTGTCCGAGTCCGGATATCCTTTCCACTTGACCAAATATTGTACCTCGCGTCTTCTCCCGTGACGTCTTGATGACAACACTTGCTCCACTTCATATTCTTCTTCATCGTTGATAAGGTCAGGTGGTGGCCTCGTGTAGTTAGGACCGTGGAAGTCCGTTTCGATATAAGGAGTTAGAAGGTCCACATGAAACACATCATGGATCCTCCATGTCGGAGGTAACGTCAGCTGATATGTGATGGGCAATAAGACTTTCTTTATGGGAAAAGGTCCGTGTCGCTTTGGCGCCAACTTGGCAGTTGGTTGTTCTGTTTTAAGATTCCGCCCTTCTAGCCACACCTTCTCTCCTATCTTGAAAGTCTGTCCTAAGTATTTGGAGTGCGCCCATCATTTTTGAGCAATAAGGATTGCTTCTCGTACTTGTTGTCTTGCTTGTGTCCATTCTTCAATACGCGTCTCCACTCCTGGTAATGAATTGGGGAATGGGTAACGTTAGCTCTAGGGTGATATCCCATGAGTACTTGGAAAGGGGATCGTTTCGTAGTTTCGTTACGCCATGAGTTGTGAGCAAATTCAGCGAAAGGTAGATGTTTGCACCAATTGTTTTGGGGAAAGTTAGTCCATGGTCGCAGCCACTGTTCTAACCACTGGTTGGACCTTTCTGATTGCCCATCTGTTCGAGGGTGATATGCTGTAGACGCGTTGACTTTGATCCCCATTCGTTTACAAAGGGTTTGCATAAATTGGGAAATGAAGCGGGGATCTCTATCACAGATGACCTTTGAGGGTAATCCATAGCACACAAAGATGTTCCTAAGATAAAGATCAGCTACTCCATCCGCATCAATGGTTTCGTTGCAAGGGATGAATATCGCCGCTTTAGAGCAGTCATGATCTGTTATGGTTAGGATGGAATCATAGCCTTCTGATTTAGGAAGTTTGACAATAAAATCCATCGCTATTGTTTGAAATGGAAGGGCATCGAGTTCCGGTGTAATAGGGTTCAGGGGTGCCTTCCTTGTTTGTGTATTGACCTTGTGCCTTTGACAGTCGGCGCATCCCTTGACGTAATCATGTATGTCTCTTGCTATTTGCGGCCACCAGTAGTACCTTGTGACTAGTTGTGTTGTTTGTGAAATTCCAGGATGTCCATAAGCAGGTAGATCATGATGATCATGTATGATCTGGCGCTTGATCTCTGTTCCTGAAGTGATTACTTGTCCTGTTCCCTTCCACCAGCGTCCATTAACCCTTTTTAGGTTATGTGGGTTTACCCATGGTCTCAGGGTATTGAGATCTTGATCATATATCAGTGGTGTGGTCAGGGTGGTCAGGGCTCGTGCAAAAAGGTGATTTGGTAATACTGTAATGTCCTCGTTGTCTCGTTCTCCTTGATCATAATCTGGACGTCTAGATAACATGTCTGCACGGCTGTTAGTGTTTCCAGGTATATGGCGGAGTTCGATGTCATATTCCGATAGTTCTAGAACTTCTCTGGCAATTCTTCGGCTAATTTTCTGGGGTTGTCGCCAGTATAGCAGGTTAGCGTGATCTGTGTACACAATGACTTTATGGGGTGATCCTGCCAAGTAGGCTTGCCAGTGCCTTAGTCCTTTTACGACTGCCAATAGCTCCAGATCCCAGATATCATAGTTTCGTTCTGCTTCGTTTAAGGTTGTGGAGTAGTAGCTTATGGGATGTTTCTTCCCATCTTCTCCTCTTTGTGTTAGTACTGCTCCTAACGCAAATCCGGATGTGTCAACTTCGAGTTCGAATGGTTTAGTCAGATTTGGTTGTATTAGGACTGGTTCTGATGTTATCCTTTGACGAAGAGTTTCAAAAGCGTCTTGGCATCTTGGTGTCCAGTCCCATGGAACATCCTTCCTTGTAAGTTCGTTCAATGGTTTTGCAGTGTGTGAAAATTGACGAATGAAGGATCTGTAGAAATTGCAAAAACCAAGAAAAGATCGGACTTGTTTGACCGTCGTGGGAATAGGCCAAGATCTGACCCCTGCAACTTTGGTCGGGTCCATGCGAGTTACTCCCTTTTCAAGGATTAGCCCCAGATAATCGACCCGTGGTGATTCCCACACGCATTTCTCCAGTTTTAGGTAAAGGTCTAGTTCTTCTAGTCGATCTAGGATTGCATGTACCGCTTCTCGATGATCCCGGAGTTTGGTTGTTGTTGCGATTAATATATCATCCATGTAGATGATAATCTCGGTGCCTTTTAGCCTGAATCGTTCTGTAATTTCCTCAAACTCGTAGTCCATCATTGCTTGGAATGTGGCCGGCGCATTAGTTGGTCCAAAGGGCATAACTGTTGGCTCCCATAGCCCAAACTTGGTTTTGAAGGCTGCCTTGTGAACATCTTCATCTTTGATGCGGATATTGTTATATCCCCATCTGATATCGAATTTGGTAAAGATCCAAGCGTCTTTGACTCGAGTAATGAGTTCAGGAATGAGTGGTAGCGGGTATTTGTTCTTTATGGTATAATCGTTGAGTTTCCGATAGTTGATTACCGGACGAAGTTTTCCATCTTTCTTCTTGATAAAGAAGAATGATGAAGCATAGGGTGATTTTGACTGTCGAATGTACCCTTTGGCCTTTTCCTCTTTGATCCATTTGAGAAGTGCTTCGTCTTCTGCCTGTGTCATAGGATAAATTTTGCAGTCCAGCGCTTTTGGCGCTCCCTCCTTGAGTTCGATTGCATGGTCCCATGGTCTAGATGGTGGGAATCGATGAGATTCTTCTTCGCTAAAGACCTTCTGGTGGTGTTGGTATTCCAGTGGAACCGGTACTTCTTTGACATATTGTTGGATGTCTTGCGCCAACTGAGTGGAAATATTGGCGCTTCTGTGTCCTTGTTCTGTTAGTTCCTGGACGATTTGATCTCTCTCCATATCAGATAAGAATTCGGTGGCTATTCTGTTTAGAGATGTCTCCAGATGGGAAATGATTGGTTTGATCCGGAGTGATTGCCAATCTAGAGATCGGATAACAATTGGAAGGTATTTGGTATCAATAACCGCATCCTTCCATTGGAATTGGGGTTCGAATGCTGCTAGCCAGGGATATCCTAGTATCAGATCTTCAAGTCCTAGGTCCGTGATAAGGAATCGCATTTGCTTTTCCTTTTCCCCTGTTCGGATCTCTAAATCAACGTATTCTTGGATAAGGCCAGCCCTATTGTTAGTTCCATCGATGTTCCAGATCTTTTTGGGTCGTTCCAGTCTTTGGGTACCCAATCCTAGTCGTTTGATAAGCCTAGGATCTATAAAATTATCAGTGGCTCCTGAGTCCACTAGTATGCTTTTGTCGGCCATTGCTTGTGACGTGCGGAATGAAACAGGGATTTTCATACTTCGATAGCGAGTAAGATACACAGAGTTACATTGCAGTCTACGGATTGCTCGCCCCCAGGCCGATGGGTTGGAGCTTAGGAAAAATCCTGACGGTTCTTCATGAAGACTTCTTGGATAACCACGTCCTTGTCTTCATCATTGAGTTCCTTGATCTGTTCAATAAGCCCTTTGGCATCGAACTTCTTTGCCGCCGTATTGGTGGCCTGAATCTGTACTCTTTCTTCTTCCTGATTTCCTCGAGCTTGCGATTGACGAGGCCTATCAGGGCAGTTTCGGCTCATTGTCCTTGCTTCCTACAACGGAAACAGCCTCCTGTAGCCATTAGTTTGGCGCGATCTTCTTCTGATAAAGCACCCCTTGCACGGATATGTCCAGGGGTAAGATCCATGGCATTGGAGTTCTTTGCAGAACCAGACCCTTGCCCCTGGCGCCAGTTTTGATTTGGACCTTGCTTCTGTTGGGGTACCTTGCCATTGAAAAAAGTTTGGAGATATAGCCACTTTTGCTGTTGTTCGACCGCTCCTTCGGTCCATTCTTGCCACGAGTTTGGGCGTCGTCCTCCTTGGCTAATCATATTGTAATGGAGCATTTTTGGGAGTCCTTCGGCGAACATAGTCCAGGTCCCTTTTGTGTTAAGATCATGTCCAGCGATCCGGGCTAGCTGTTCGAATTTGGCTATATAGCCATCTAGATCCCCATCTTTCATGCGGATCTCCTTGATAGCTCGTTCGGCTTTCTCCACGCTCATGGTATCGGTGAAAGCATCCTTGAATCGATCAATAATAGTACGCCACAAGTATTCATTGTGGACTTGTGCTCCTCCGGCCATTTGATCTCCTAGCCATTCGATTTGCGCTGCTACCCATTCTTGGATGTTTGGACCCTTGATAAATGATAGGAACAGCATAGCCCGAGTGAAAGGGGTGGTAATGACATCAGCTCCCCAATTCAGGCCATAGTAGATGTTCCATTCTTGGAGGAATCCTTCGGTTTTGCTTCTAGTTCCATCGAAGACTTCTGGTTCACGTCCTACAAGCTTGCCTCCTCCAGGATTTCCCCCTCCTCCATGTCCTCCGGGATTTCCCCCTCCTCCAGGAGGTCCTGGGGGTCCTGGGGGTCCTCCTCCCATAGGAGGTCCTCGACTTGACCAATGTCCTCCTCCTCCTCCGCCAGGGGGTCCTGATGGAGGTGGTCCGCTTCCGAAGGGATTGGAGGGTACTGTAAATCTAGTAGTTCGGCCCAATATAGTTGCTGGAGGTACTGTGGTAGTTGCTGTGATTGGGGCCATTGTGCTAGCAGGCGTTGATGTTTTATAGACAATGGTTGGTGTGAATTTGGTAGAGACGTCGGTGGGAATGTTGCTAGCCAATTGTTCAAGTTGTTCTTCAGCTTTTTCTGCTGCGTCAGTGACAGGAATGTTGATGTTTTCGTCTGGGGTGTCTGCGTGGTCACTACCGAACTTGAATTCGGTTCGAGGTTGTTCTTCTTCGTCGTCTTCTTCTCCGTCCAGTGGTCCCCAGCAGCTTCGATCGACTCTTTCTTCGTCGTAGATGCGGAGTCCCAGTTTGATTGGTGCTGGGCGCTCAATTGCAAAGCCTCTGTTATCAGGAAGTTTTCTAGTAATTCCCCACTGAAGAGATCCAAAGTCAAAGTCCACTGCGAGGAGGGTATCGTCGTCAGCGGAGTCGTTGCTGGTAGTATAGTATCCCCAGCCGTATTCCTTGTCAAGCCACTCGGCTTCTTTGAGGTATCATTTAGGGACGTTCTGCTCCCCCCTACGTGAAACGTAGGTGGTGATCGTGTTTGCTCGTGGAGTCGCCACAGTGGTACAGAGGTCTGAGTTAATGTTACAGTTAGACGGACCGCTCAGCTCGGCTTGAGCTAAGGTACTGTGACGAAAGTTGTTCTGTTGAATCTGAATCAACTGGGTCCGCAACTTGTGAGTAACTTCTGACGGATGCGGATAACCAGGTCGCTGATAAGGTTTGTATGACCCTATGATGACGGCGTGGGACTCAATACCCTCGCGGAATCAATGATGACAGAGCAAAGTCTGTGATAGGAATGGTTGGGGAAAGTCGTCGGGACTTTATGCAACTCCTAGCCTAGAAGGCGTCATATGTCTGGTTGATACAAGAACTCAGACCTAAGGTCTAAGTTCGCTAATGGTACAGTTTATATACTTAGTACATGAGTCATTACTACTGAGTCATAATACTAGGATGAGTCACTTATGACGCTATGACTCCACTAATACTACTAGTCTCTGTAATAGTATGAGTCACTATGACTCGTCGTATGGAAGGTGGTAGAATAGTCCGGAACTAATGACATCATAACCACATGATAGTCCCAACTCATGTGATACACCGATGCTGCATAATCAGAACGTAACAAGGAGAGTGCGTCTGGTGCAGTTGTTTTGAAGTCAATTGCGTGATCCCATGGTCTTGACGGTGGGAATCGTGATGATGCTTCGCTGCTGAACAGTTTGGCAAATCGGTCATATACCTTCGGGACCTCCGCCGCTACCTGATTTTGTCCTGGATTGCTAATTCAGTAGATACTCCACGAATGGAGGACTGCGACTCAAGTGTGCGAACTATGTGATGCTTTTCCTCTTCTGATAGTATTGTGGCAATTACCGGTCGTCGCTGGATAATGCGAGGGTTGATGGAAGAGATGATGACTGGGAGAGCTCGCTCATCAATGACAGCGTGTCTCCAACTGAATCTGGGTTCGAATGATGCCAGCCATGGATATCCTAAAAGGATGTCTTCGCTTCCAATGTCGGTGATAAGGAATCGCATTTCCTTGTGTATTCCTTTAGTGCATACGTCTAGGTCGAGGTAATGCGTGATCTTTCCTGATTTGTTAGTGGTATTGTCAATGTTGAATATTTTCCTTGGGCTTGGGAGCTCTTTCATCCCTAGTTTCATTTTCGTCGCGAAATTTGGGTGCATGAAGTTATCAGTGGCCCCCGAATCTACTAGCGCTCTTTTATTGGCCATGAAGTAACTGGTACGAATCGACACTGGAATTCTCATAGAACGGTAGTGTGTGATGTATACAGAGTTACAACAAAGAGCCCTTACCCAGGCCGTTGGGTTCAGGCATTTTGAAAATCCTCTCGCCTCCACAATTGTTGCATGACGAGGTCTTTAACCTCGTCCGGTTCCTCGGCTACTCCTTCTAGCCAAGCTTGGGCTTTTTGTTGGGGGGTGCGTCCTTTAATGACACTACGGTCATCAACGATGCTTCAAGCGGCGTAAAGACCGTCTTCTTCTGTGTCCGCTTGTCGAACACGTGGCGGACCTTGATTTTGTCGATAGGGGTTTTGCCTCAGCGGCTGTCGACAATCTCTTTTAAAGTGACCCGGTTTGTCGCAGTTGAAGCATTTAAGGACTTTCCTTTGTTCTACCGGCGTATTAGTTCCTTGTCTCCCTCCTTCCTGAGGTTGGTATCGGTTCCTTCCTGGCTCATAGTCCTCTGCTTGGGCCAATCAAGCTCTTCCTGGGGATAAATCCATTGTGTTTGGATCTGGGAGGTTTGGGATGTTGGGTCTGTGCCATCGGTTGGCGTTGTTGTTGTAGTTGTTGCCCTTCCAGTTGTTAACCCCTGTTGGCACATTTCTTTTGGGATTGAACTGCTCGAGTCGACTTTTCATGTGTACGAACACTTTTTGTTGTTGAATCGATGCTTCGCGCCATCCTTCGTAGTCCCTTGGTTGGATATTCTTGAATATATATTCATGCATTGCATGCGGCAATGCGTCTGTGAAAATGTGCAGGACCAGTGGTTGGTTGACATCGTAGTTGGCGTGGCGTACCAGTTGTTCGAATCTTGTGATTAGTCCATCTAAATCTCCGTTCTGCATGCGGAGCCCTCGTCCTAATTCGGCTTGTGCCTTTTCTTGTTCTAATACATCGGCGTACTGCCTATTGAAGGCGCCGATTACTCCGTTCCATAGACGTTCGTCCGTCGTTGCCCATCCTTGGGTAGTGACTTGAGTGCGGAGCCACGCATTGACTCCCTTTACCCATTCGTTAACTAGATTTCCCTGAATGTATGTGAGGAAAAACATAGCTCGTTGGTATGGGTTATGCATAAGCGTATTGGTGATGTTGACTCCTTCATATAGTTGCCATTGTGTAATGAATTGTTCGGCCTTGGAGCGATCTCCGGTGAAGATGATAGGCGGATTGCCTACTAGTTTGTCTCCGTGATGTCCTCCTGGCTGAGGGGCTTGTGGCATGGGCATTGGAATGCCTCCTGGCGGTCCCCCACCTCTGGGTGGTCCTCCGCCTCCTCCTGGTGGTCCTCCGAATGGTCCACCTCCAGGTCCTTGTCCTCCTCTGGGCCATCCAAATGGGATTCGTGGTGACGCTCGTCTTTCCCTACCTGTAGGAGGATCGGGTTGGTCAGGTCCTATGGCGCGATATAGTGCTACGTCGTCTGGGTTCATGGGCATCTCCATATGCCCCGTGTGTGGGTTAATTGTGCCTGCTGCTGGTTCCATAGTCATTGTACGACTCATGACGGGTTCTTGTATGTGTAGCAACTCAGCTAGTTGTAATGCGATAATCTGATCGCTTCCTCTTTGTGGTGCCGGTGATTGTATTTGTATAGCGCTTGCTTCGCTAACCATTGATGGCGTACTTGTTCGTGTCGTGGGGGTTTCGTCGTTTGTGCTTCGGATTCTCCTAGACCGATCCAATCGATCTTGATTTTCCCCGTCCTGTGGGTAAATATCGAGCCCTAGATCTTCTCCGGCTATACGGAAAGCTTCCCAATGTCCCCCGATTTCTAGGTTTTCAATCCAATGGATTTCTACCCAACAAAGATGTTCAAAGTTGAACTCAACTGGGTACCAGCATTCTGAGCTGGATTCTTCTGGTGCGTTTGACTTGGCGTGATATCGCTCGATACCGTTATGTACACGCCACTCTGCTGCTTTGATAAAGCACTCCAGTATCTCCCTTTGTACCAGTCCTTGTAAGTCGTATGCTTCAAAGGGCCCTTCTGATGCCCAACGTTCTCTTGTAGTTTGCAACGCCACGATGGGATCCTGGTCTTAATGTAACGGTTCGCTAACCGTTTGTCCGACTTGGACTACTTGAGTGGCTTGCAACACGTAACGGGCGTCCTTGGACACTAGGCTGGCTGGGCACTAGATCCTCTTAGAGTGAAAAGGGCGTGATAGCACCTCCACTAAGTCAATAATGAGAGAGAAGAGTTGAAAGAGGAATAAGAAGAGAAAGATAGTGACGATGAGAGGCAGACTGGAAAGGAAAGGGAAACAGGAACTTGATAGCAAATTGAAGAAGACCAGGATAGGGATCCCTGGTCTTTACTAGTCTTTAAAGCGGAGTCTGAACTAAGTAATGAGTCACGAACCCTAGTACAGCTATCCTAGGAATGAGTCATGTCCATGGCATGTGATACTTCAAGAACAATAGAACGCCTGACAGCTTGTGAGTCTGGGTGAGTAATACTAATACACCGGTCCTAGGATTGGAACATCATGGAGAACCGAAGAACTTGGCTCATCACATGTCCTAGAGTCATCTGATATCCATGTAATGCGCAGGGGTGGGGGGAGTAAGATAAGATAGGAACGAGTGCAGTCCCAATGATAATCTGCAGTACAAGGTCAGCGCAGTTCAGTCCGTGACACTCCCCATCATTGCACTTTCTGTTGTTATCAGATGACTCTAGGGCATGTGACAGGCTGGGTTCCATGGCCTTCCATGACATTCCATTCCTAGGACAGGTGTATTAGTATGACTCATTCAGACTCACACGCTGTCAAGCGTTCTATTGTTCTTTAGTATCACATGCCATGGACATGACTCATTCCTAGGATAGCTGTACTAGGGTTTGTGACTCATTACTTAGTTCAGACTCCGCTTTAAAGCGAGTCTTACGTGTATATAAGTCGACTAGTGAAGACCAGGGATCCCTGTCCTGGTCTTCTTCAATTCGCTATCAAGTCTTGTTTCCTTTTCCCTTCCAGTCTGCCTCTCTTTGTCATCATCTTTCTCTATCTCTTTCTCTTTCAACTCTTCTCTCTCATCATCGACTTAGTGGAGGTGCTGTCACGCCCTTTTCACTCTAAGGGGACCTAGTGTTAGCCAGCCTAGTGTCCGAGAATGCCATTCACGTGTTGCAAGCCACATCAGTAGTCCAAGTCGGACAAACGGTTAGCGAACCGTTACAGTGCATGTCTATCAGAGATTGCAGAAACGGCTCTCTGGAGCACGACTTATCTTGCCAGCTGCTAATGAGCTTGTTTGTGAAGTTCCCGCACATTGTCGATGCCGAGGACAAATCCGATCAGATTAGCACCCATCGTCAGCAGGACGTTGAACACACCACCAGCCGTGCAGGCACGACGGTACCACCACTTGTCACCAAACTGTGAGCAAAGACATAAGTGAGTCAGAATTGCAACTCCCTGCAAAATGGTCCACAAGGAGACACACGGGCATGTGCAAGCGACGGCAGGAGCGCCTTCCTCAGGACCATATCTGGTAGCATCAACAGTGCAGTGAGTCAGTCGCAAGGTCCATGGGCCCAGGTCATTCCATATCGCGATGAATGCGAAGATGACGACACTGGTGGCTACGGGGCGTTGTGTGCCGCCAAGCTGGATGTGGAGATACTGTAACTTACAATCCAGAGGTTGTATGAGCTGTGCCATTTGCACCAGAAACATAGCATCGAATAGCAATTTTCCATCCAGCGGATCATGGTGTCCAGCCACAGGTAAGAGAAACGCCATGGCAACAGAAGCTTCACGTGAAGACATCAGCGCCTGTTCGAGATCACGTGATTTGAGTCCAACCTGGAAGATGATATTACCTTGCTTTGCAAGGTCTTTACCACCTGGGAATTCTGCAGATTGTAAATATAACCAAACAAGATCTGTATTATATCATTGTATACTCTTTCGAGTATTGGTGCAAACTGTGCTATTGTGCCTGTACCTATGCAAAGAAAGCTCCTTTTATTTCTTGTAGCCTCAACAACATATTATCAGCTCTTAAAAATGTGCATAATTACAGAGTAGCAAACAGGCCATCAGTTGGTATTTTTTTCTTATTTTATTTTTCCTCCCTTAGAGCTCTGTGGTTTTTGCCCCCTTCTGCAAATCTTGTCACATGTTGTCACATTGTGGCAACACTCGGCAGCTGGGGAGATGCGCATGACTTCGGCATTTTGCAGATCCAGATGCCTTATTTTGGAGTGGCTGAGCCCGAATTCGTCACGCCCTTATCCCTGGCAGTTCAAAATACAAGATTGCCTTTCTCAACTCAATTGCATCCATCAAACCCTCCAAAAATTTCCATGAGAGACCTGAGTGATATATTTTAATACCATAGGTTAACAGAAGTAGATGATTATAATGACATCACTCAGATCTGGGGGTCGGAAACTGCACTTTTCACCACTGCTAGACTTTCTCCATCATGCTATACCTGTATTTTTTTATATATCTTCATTTCTTTTTGTGATCTACGATCTATGGATCCTACCATATTTATTTATTTTGGGGCTGAAACGATAGGGGGAATGAGGAGAAATATTGCAATCTTTAAAATTTGCATGTGATAGGTACGGGCTCGACACCAAAACCTCGCATGCCAGTGTCATTACCAAGCAAGGTTATAGTCGGCAAAGTCGACACCTAGTTCCAAAAGCCGATCCTGGAAAGCTGGGCGGGCTCCGCACGTGCGCGTCCTTGATCGTGCGTGCAAGACGTGCATAAAGATTTCCGTCGCCAGCAGTGTGATGATAAATCGAACTGCATATTACGCGTTCGCCCCAGGCGCGATATATTTTGGACGCGAGAACTAGACCGGAACATTTAAAGCAGAACCGAGGAGCGGAGATTGCTGTAACCACCTGCCGCGTAAAATCATCGAAAGTGAGTGTTGATCTTGCGATGTAGAGTAGCGCGTAGACCGCGTATGGAATATAGATCCGGAAGGTGAACACGCGCACGTGCGAAAACAGCCTTGCTTAGCTCGGCCCTGGGCTACACTCACTTCGTGTGTCTGCCCATGAACGCGCAAGAATCGAGAGTACGGTATCGGACATCCGCGATACCGATGTGGTTGCATGCCTAATGGTAGTCGATGCTGAATGACACGTGTCGCAGCATGGCGATGTCGAAGCTGACCTGCCTACATGGGTACCCCACATCAGGTGTCCTGTGAGAAAAGTTCTCAGTGAGGGGAGAACGAGCAATAGGGACGGCATACCAGGAACACGAATCCTAATGCAAACTCGCAAAAGCGTAAACATCGTACGTACCACTCGTTGCCTCTTGACAGGAACAGCAAACCAAATCCCACTTATCGGTTTGGAAAGTGCCTAGTTTAAAGAACCTTTAGGAGGCTCGTGCCGTGTATGACAGTATGCATGATTGGTGACAGAACAATATAAAACGGGACGAGGCGTGGGTTATTTTTTGGGGGTGGTCCGTGGAGGATGTGTCACATTCGGGCATGTTTTAGAGCAAAGAAGGCGGCCATGAGCGCAGCAAGGGCTGGGAGGCTTGTGCGAAAAGAGCGGTACCGCGCATCCGAGTCGCTGTTAAGCGCGTAATTGGGAAGTGTCTCTGAAACGAATGCCGGCTAAATTAGAACCAATCCAGTGTCAATAGAAACGTACGCACTGGAGCCTGAGCCTACCTCGGTTGGTGTGTCGACTGTCCGGAAGAGTCGACGGCGCGCACAAAATCTGAACTGACGCGTCGGGCGTCTTCCGGCCCGGGTTCCGGGAGATAACCCCGTAGGCGCCCACGTTTTATGGAGAACAATCCAGCTTGACCGTGACCGTGACGTACCTCATAAATATTCGTTGATCTGTTCGTAGGCCGAATCCAAACGGTACTGTAGAGAAGCCACAGAAGAAATGTATCATCAAATTTAGCGGGGCGGACACGCGTATCATCGGCAAGCTAGAGGACTCCGAACGTTTAAGTCTGGTTGTACGTCGTGGTTCCCTCGTTCCCACTTTTTCCTGTGAACGAGAAATATCCACGTATATGCGTTATTCACCCACCACCGCATCTTCTCCCTCTTTCATGACTGTTCACGTCCAATCAGCTCATCGGCACGCCAAGAGGTGCGTTACTCTCTACGCCCGCAGAGCATATAAGCGAAAAACGAAGTCGTCATGAAGTCCGTGAAAACAAGTAACGTCCATGTGCCATCATTCGAGATATTCGGCATGGCGCATAGGCTGTCTCGTCAAGCTGGACTACGACGTGTGCATAGATGCCATGAAGCCCACGAATGTGGCCCGACTCACGTACGTCACTTTCTAATTTTTTAAAGGGAGAAAAAGTGCACGCCAATGCAGATGGTCCAGTTCATGATCCCACCGCCCACAAAGATGCGCGCCGTCGTTGCAGAGCATCTACAGACACGTTAGCAGCGCGAGCCAACTCGTCGGGTTTTCCCGCCAGCACCGATGTTGTCAAGGCGGACATCACCTGGAATGATTGCTCACATTCCTCAATGAGTGAAAGCCCTCCTTCCGGATTACTACCACTTGTATTTCACACCTTTTGTTCATTATTCTGATTATGATGTAGCTAAAGATGACATCTCGCAGGATAGCACGCCGCGCGGAGGGCGAGAGATAAAGAGGACGTAGGACGCAAAGACTTGAACCCACACAGTTGTTCAGCGTCACGGCGCTCCCAATGCGAGTACTACCCTCTTAAACGTAAACTTCCTAAATGCTCATGCTGAATCCAGGACTATCGAATGGGGGCAGAGCTTCTCTCTCATTTCGATTGCCTAATCCTGGACTGTTAATTCTATGTCAAGGACACCGTCTCATCCTCTTTGTGTATATTGGGGACTTTGTTGACACCCGAATACGAGTCAGCCGGAGCGAGGTGTAATGATTAAGTTAGATTGAACGCTCGCCTCTCACGGAGGAACCTCGGATGGTTCCCTAGTAATTACTGAAGGCCACTCACAGTTCCGACTTAGTGACTCAACGGACCACTATACACGTTGCCCTCCTTTTCAGGTCAGTTCTCTTGGCTCCGAGTCTAGGACACAGTTGCCACTGTGCAGGGAGTGATCGCATTTGTGTAGTACTTAATGGGCTTGGTCCACATTAAAACGACGCCAATGCCATTACGCAGAAGTAAGGGTGAAGGGCATTAAAAAAAAGCCCATGGGGACCCTGCACAATGCGAATGGGGCGTAAGGTGGCCAGGCTGATCCTCTTACGAGGGAGGAATCGCCACTGGCAATTCTATAATCATTGCGTTCGATCTGCTCACGTTCTCAAGCTCGCATCGACGTCTGTTCATTCGACGGATTGACGCGATCTGTCCACCATCATCATTGCCATGTTTTCACGAGAAGCGCAGCTGGTGCAGCCCGAACGACTGCATTGTCACTGAATCCTAGAAACAGAATACCCAAGAAGCCGATGTCTGTAGGTGAAGAGAAGCACAAGTACAGCTGCTCATCGACTCATGTACGAAGCACGCAGCACTCGTCGTCAGAAAGACGTAGGACAACGCTGGGATAAGCACCATATCACTCCGAACAGGGCAAGACCAAAGAGGAGAAGATTGGTCTTATCCGAAATATAGCCACTCGCGTACCACCGACGGAGGCAACGCCCAGCCTATGAGACGGGACTAACAGCGTGGGGAGCCTACCTCACGCCAAGAGCGTTGGCACAAGGTTGTCCCATCCAAACGCGATTCATGTGACGACGAGGTCACTTGCGGAAGCGGAAGAGCTATGGCGGCCGAAGAACTTGAACGGGATCACAATCGAATGATCGAATGTTAACTGACTCACAATGACACGCGACCTAGAATTAAAAGCCGATGTAGTTACAGTGACATTTACCATGAGCGACGCAAACCATCTTGAGGTCCAATTTATCTGCTGACGCCCATAGGCGGGACGCCTGATGTCATCAATTCCAGTGGACGGGTTGCTCAGATGAGCATGACATGGGACATAACTTGGGCAATGTAACGACACAATTGGCGCATGCGACGGCCTGCAAAGATGATGATCCGGTCGTTGGTGGGTGCGGGAGTTTCCGAAACGAACCGTCTCACGCATCCTCACTTCAATTGCAGACTCGTACGGCCATCATGATGCCAGTCAGAGTCCAGGATAGTAACTCCGTCATGATAGTAGCTAAATACTCCAATATTTGTGGATGGCCTCAGCGTAGCGAACCCGTCTTTGGTGACCCCGTCTACTATCTATCGAGTAACGACTAATCGAGTTATCGCATTTGATCAAGCGCCGTACAAGCGTCTATCGTCCAGATTAGATGGACATGTTGCAACGCGTGGGAGTTGGCTCGACCGTTCCCTGGATGCGGTGACTATCCTTGGGCGCAACTGCCAGCCTACTCTAGCTCTGCACGCCGTGACCACCCGCGACATCAAAGCTTTCCCCTGGAGAATACTCTGCCCCTCTCATTCCGACCGACAATGTCGAACTTTCCGTCAATTCTCGATGCCGTCGATAAATATGCCGAACAGACTGGCATAAATCTAAAGGAAAATCCGTTCGCCGACAAGGTCAAGGGCTGTGACTCCCCTAGCGCCGTCCTCCTCTTACTTCAAGAAAACTTGAAAGTGTTCAAAGAATATCGGGACAACAATCGGAAGTTCATCGACTGTATTAGTCCAGTAGTGCAGTTTGTTCACGCATTCTCTGGGATTCTGGGCGAGGCAGCTGGCCTGGAAAGTCGCGATCAGTCATGATCTCGCTATCGATTTGTTCTTACTCTGTTTCTTCTAGATACCATTCCAACCCGCTACACTCATCTTCTCGGGGATCGATGTTCTCTTCACAGTACGTGCCTCTTCGCCGGCTGAGTCGATCTGATCTAATCTTCAAATGATTTCAGGCCGCTGACGGAGTAAGCGCGAGCTATGACGCTCTCCTTGAACTCTTTGAATGCCTCGGAAGCTTCCTCAAACGACTCCATATTTATTCAGAGATCTCCTTGGGCCCTCTTATGACGGATGTCGTTGCGAAGATAATGGTAGAGTTGATTTCAATACTTGCCGTAGCGAAGAAACAGATCAGCAGAGGACGACTCAGTGAGCAGTGTCTTGCTATCATAGTCTGCAACTACCTCTGAACGTGTTGTAGAGCAATTCGCGAAGAAACTGTTGGGGGATAGTGAGATCGAGACGATCCTGAAGAGACTGGACCGACTCACGCAGGAAGAGGCCCGCATGACCGTGGCGCAGACCTTGGCTATCGTTCATGGTCTTTTGAATAATATGAAGGTGGTTATGGACGGTGGGTGTTACGGAGTAGCAAAATCAAAGCATCTGATCTGACTACTGTACGTATAGGTGGCGAGGCGTCAACGAGTGCTATTCGACAGACTCTAGGTAAGTTCTCCCATGTAGCCTCTGCATTGCCTGGTCTCATAGAGAATGCTAGTCACCATGCAAGAGGTCGCGAACGAGATTAACAAAATGAAGCGTACGTCTCGCCGTCCACTCTTCGCACTGTGGAGAGTGAACTATTCCTCAGGTAACCAGTTGCAAAAGGACGCCAGAGGTTGGATATCACCTCCGGACCCGTCTAAAAACCATGTAATTGCACGCAGAATCCATTCTGGTGAATCTGCCGAGTGGTTCACCCAAGGCCGCACTTTTGCCAGCTGGGATCTTATGGGCGGCCTACTCTGGATACATGGTAAACGTGCGTGTTTCCCAAGCCTTCGCTGCATTTGTTTTTTTAGCCTCTGATGGCAATCTGTGACCGCAGCGGGGTCGGGGAAGAGCATATTATGGTATGTGCAGCATACACGCTCCGTATAGTTCGATCCATCTTAACCTGTCGATCAGTTCCAGCATCATCGAACGGGCGACTACGCTTCGCGATGAGGGACTAGGTTTGGTGGCTTATTATTACTTCGACTTCAGAGATGCCGCGAAGCAGGACGTCCGTGGCTTGCTCTCCTCCCTCGTAATACAACTCTGCGCCAAGTCGGATCTTTGCTATGGCATTCTTTCTGACCTGTATTCCAAGCACGACGTCGGATTACGTTTACCCGATGATGACTCACTCACCCAGTGTCTGAAGGATATGCTCGAACACCCAGGGTTGCCCCCAATCTATCTCATCATCGATGCTCTCGACGAGTGCCCCGACACGTCTGGGGCGCCATCTCCACGCGAACTTGTGCTTGATCTCGTCGAGGATCTTGTTGATTCGCATATTCCAAATCTTCGGATCTGCGTCTTGAGCCGTCCTGAGGCCGATATCGAAGAAGTTCTTGGGTCGTTGGCATCCTATTCAGTATCTCTACACGACGAAGATGGACAAAGGCAAGATATCGCAGACTATATCGATTCTACTGTCCAGTCAGATAGAAAGATGCGCAAGTGGAGAGTGGAAGACCGACAGTTGGTTATAAATGCGCTCACTCAGAGAGCCGATGGGATGTAGGCAATTGTTAATGTGAACCACAACTATTTTTTGATTGCCATCACAGGTTCCGATGGGTGTTCTGCCAAATTGAGGTGTTGCGTGGATGTTTTCCTCCAGCATTACGGCGCGCTCTCGAGGAATTACCTAAATCGTTAGACGCCACATACGAGCGGATATTGCTAGGCATAGAGACTGCGAAACGAGGATATGCCTACCGCCTTTTACAATGCCTCGCAGTCTCCATTCGCCCACTTCGTGTCGAAGAGCTCGCAGAAGTTCTCGCCCTTCGAATTGACGACGGAGAAGATGCAGAATATGATTCTGACTGGCGACCCGAGGATGCCCGTCAAGCCGTGTTGTCTGCTTGTTCCAGTCTTATCACTATCGTCAATGTCGACGGATCGCCAGTCGTGCAGTTTTCACACTTCTCTGTGAAAGAATTCCTAATGTCGTCTCGCCTTGCTAATGCCGGAGAGCACCTTTCTCTCTACCACATCATTCCTTCTTCCGCCCACGCATTTCTGTCCCGTTCTTGCCTCAGCGTCCTTTTCAGTCTTGGAGAGGAGGTCGACAAAAGCATTGTAGCACAACGACCATTTTCAATCTATGCGGCCCGATACTGGGTTGACCATGCAAAGGTCGAGGGGATTTTGTTGGGTATCCAGGATCTGATGGAACGTCTGTTTGACCCAAATGCGCCATACATCACGATATGGGTCTGGATATACGACATCGATCGTCCCTGGAAAGGGTCCATGCCAACTTTTCGACCGACGCAATCAGAGGCAAAGTCATTGTATTATGCGGCACTGTGTGGCTTCCGCAGCCTTACGGAACACCTCATCGTGACCCACCATGTGGATGTCAATGCTAGGGGTGGAGACCACGGCACTGCTTTAAATGCTGCACTTGGCAGGGGAGAGCTTGTGATTGCTCGGGCCTTACTTCAGAATGGCGCAAATGTTAACTCCATGGACAGTGCGGGCTTTAGTTCGTTGTACAGAGCAGCAGAAGCCCGTCAGCGTGATGTAGTGGAATTGTTGCTCGAACATCAGGCAGATGTTAACATTCAGACAAACGTCGGGCGCGAGACCCCGTTACATAACGCGGCGTGGGCTGGCGAGCTCGATATTTGTCGGCTACTACTGAAGCATGGGGCAGATGTGGCGTCGAAAGAAAGAGATGGGTGGACGGCATTACATCTTGCGTCACGCCATGGACATTTAAGCATTGTACAGGAATTGCTTGTCCACGGCGCCGATGTAAATGACCAGAAAGAAGACCTTGTAACCTCATTGCATCTGGCATCAGCAGAACACCTCGAGACTGTTCAGTTACTAGTCCGTCATGGTGCGGCGCTGGACAAGACGAATGCGGATCAAGAAACGGCACTACACAAAGCGTCCATTTTCGGGAGGCTCAAAATCGTTTGCTTCTTGATTGAGCACGGCGCAAATACGATGTCAAAAGACAAGGATGGTCATATACCGCTGCACAAAGCATCACAATATGGGCACCTCGAAATTGTCGAGATACTTGTCGAAGTTGGCATGGACATCAACAATCGAAACACAGACGAGGAGACACCTCTATTCCTCGCGTCTGGATGCGGATACTTCGAGATTGCCCGCTTCCTGATCGAGCATGGTGCGGATGCAAACTGCCGTGGCAAGGGAGGCTGGACTCCTCTCCACGTAGCGGCATACAATGGCCGTCTTGACATCGTACGGTTGCTGCTTGAGCATGGTCTTGATGTCCAGGTCCAAAATGGGTATTGCGAGACTCCAATGATGCTGGCATCACTTGGCGGACATTTAGAAATATCACAACTTCTGATTGAGCATCAAGCCGACGTAAATTCCATCAGAGATGGAGGCTGGACATCGCTACATTGTGCATCACGAAATGGTCACGCCGACATCATCCAACTCCTATTCGACAATGGGGCGAGTGTAAATGCCCAGGACGTAGAATTACGGACTCCGCTCCATCTCGCCTCGGCTAATGGACATCTTGAAGCTGCGGAATTGCTGATCAGGCGGGGCGCAGGAGTTGATGTGCGGAATGAGGACCAACAGACTCCGTTAGACCTTGCATCAGAAGATGGGGAGCTTGAGGTTGCAAGACTCTTGATAAAGTCTGGCTCGAATGTCAATTCCCAAGACAATATGGGCTGTACTCCATCACACACAGCTGCGCAGAGCGGAAATCTGAGTCTTGTGGAGCTGCTTGTTGATTCTGGTGCAGACATCGACATGCGGGATTGCAGGGATAAGACGCCCTTTGATCTTGCCCAAGAAAACGGGAAGCTTGACGTTGCTGGCTTTCTGGCAAGGCAATCTGGGAATCTATATGCCCCGGACATTGTTGACCCGGCCACATTTGCGGCCACGTCGAAAGCAGGGTCGCAAGATATCCTTCTCGATGAGGTTGTGGGGCAGCCTGTGGACGGTACCCCGTATTCTGACACCGAGGACTCGGAGAGTGGTTTCTTACATTTCGCATCATTTAAGGGACACAGTGACAGGGTTCTGAAGCAACTTGATCGCGGTGCAGATGTCAACGAACGGGACGAATACTTCCGGACTCCATTGGCAGTAGCATCGGAGCATGGGAAAGTCTCAGTTGCGAAGACATTGATCAAATACAACGCAGATGTGAACTCTCGAGACAACCTTGGTTACACCCCGTTGCACAGAGGAGCACAAAAAGGGCACATTGACGTTGTGGAGCTGTTGCTTGACAACGGTGCCGATATACACGCCACGGAGCGGGAGGGTTCTACTGCATTGCACTTGGGATCGAGATGGGGTCGCCTCGAAATTGTTCGCTTTCTCGTTGAACGGGGAGGAAATGTGCAAATACGGGATGTGTATGGCAGAACGCCTTCTCAACACGCAATACTGTTTGGACACCGGGAGGTTGTGCAGTTATTGTCAGAGCATGATGTCGGCGGAGGATACTAGGTGTTTTAGAAAAAAGCGATTGATGCTATGGTGTATACTTAGTTATATAGACTTTATACTTCATTCTGTTTACCGGCGTGACAGAATCGCGCTCCTGTTCAAGAGGTGGTACAAGGCCTGAGGTGCGGAAGTTAGATCTTGCGATCACCTTGGCGATCACGGTTTTTGAGATCTTACTACTTAGACTACCAGAACTTGAAGCCAAGTTCGATTCGTGAGTCAGACCATGTACCTGTTTCTAAATAACAAAGGTTTCTTACTGACCACGTCACGACATACTTCTGTTCTTCTACCGTCAGCATCGTTTTCAAAGTTTTGCGCATATCCGTTCCCAATCTCTCAAGTAACTATTTATTACATTCCAGACTGCAATTTCGACACAAGCGTGACAAAACCCTCTCGTCAGCAGTACAGCAAGTTTGCGCGCTTATCTCTGATCCTTTTTTATTCGGCCTTAGTCTCAATATAATACCAACAAGACGGCACTAGCTATGTCGACGACAGCGTAGAGGCGCCCTCTAGCAACCGTATAGCCACAGGGGAGGCAGACTAGTACCTTTTGCTTGTACTCTCGTAGGCTAATCTCCTCGATAATCGTCCACCATTCGCCTCGTTTCGCAAATTACCTATCTGTTTGAGACAGTCATCGCAAAGTTGTGCATCTACTGTACATCGAAGTGGGTATATAGACCAACTGGACAACTAGACGCCCATACATGACACCACCGCTGTATCCCCCGTCGTAATTCTGCCTCCTTAGTTAATCAAAACACAGTCAGTGATAGCTTCTAAAGACAGCATTTATCACGCCGATAAACAGGCATGCACAAACACCAAGTAGGAAACGAACCCCTAAACGCGGAGGTTTCTATCAGTGGTGACATCAAAGTGTCGAAAGAACACGACGTACCCGCCCAGCCATTGATGAGCTCATGTGCAAAGTACCGTGCGCCGTCGACGCCGAGAACGAACCCGACGAGATTAACGCCCATAATCAGTAAGACGTTGAACACCCCAACAGCCGCGCAGCATGATGGTACCACCACTTGTCCCCAAACTGAGTACAAAAACATACGTGATGCCTCCGCGAGGAGGCAGGCACGTACCAGCGACGGCAGGACTGCCTCGCGACGACCTCTGGCAAGATAAACAGCCCCACGCCAAGAGATGCGGCCTCGGGTCGTGCGAAAGTGCAAAGAACGTGGAGGTGAGGAAGCTGGTGGCTGCGAGGCGCCGGGCGCCCCGGAGCGGAATGTGCAGGTACCGTACGATCCAGAGATTGTTCAAGCCGAGTATTTGATTGCCGTGCAGCGGATCGTGTTCTCAGGTGGTTCCAGCCCACAGGCGGAAGAAGCGCCACGGTAGCAATAGCTTTGAGGAGCGCCTATTTGATGTCACGTGATCTAGGACTGACCCCAGACGACGAAGATGAGATTCTAAAATCAAAGCTGCACAGGGGCTCCATGCATGTGCACCTTTGATCCGACGATTTCCATTTTGAACAGGGTGATCAGAAACCGAACTGCGTATCGCGCAGTCGCCCGTGGGATACCTTTGAACGAGACAGCTAGATCGCAACATCTGTAACAGAACTAAAGGCAGGAGATAATTGGACGCACCCGCCACATGAATTATTCAAAGGTGAGTATCGACCCTGCTATGTAGAGCGGCACGTAGAGCGTGTGTGCAAGAGAGTTCCGAGAGTTTACGTAGCACACGTACGATAAGAATAAGGACCTTTAGGACGTTTTCAAGCACGACTAAGGGGAAGATAAGATGGAATGGGACGTGGTGTAGGTTATTGGTAGGAGGATGGGATGGATGCAGGTATGTTCAAAGCGAAGAACGCGACCACGAGCACTGGAGGGCCGGGAGGCTTGCGCGAAAGGAGCGGAACAGTGCAACACCGTTGTCCTATAAATGCACGTCAGAGTGTTCAGACGCGTAGATAAATGTAAACCAGGAAGTAAGGCTTACAACTTCGGTGCCAAGTAACCAACCTTGGGCTTTACAATGCATAATTGGGAAGCGTCTCTGGAACGAATGGCGCGTAAAGTGAAAGGAATTATAGAGAAGCAGATATGCACGCACTAGAGCTGACCTCGATGGGAACAAAGACCGCTCGCAAAAAAAAAAAGGCGACGACGAGGATGAAACAAGACAGGAAGAATCGAACTTCCGCCATCGCAGAGGTCGCTGATCGCCTATTGCATGTGCCAGGGGTGTGTTGATGGTAAGGTAAGAGATACCACAGCATCGCTATTACTTGCTGAATGGGTTTTGCTCATGATGGCCTCGAGTTGGGTGCGAGGGTCTGGTATTATTTAAAGAAGCTGACGGTAGGCCTGTCATGTGGTTTCGCTGCGATAATTCAGAATGTGCGCACTTTATTATTGAGCAAGCCCAAAGTCCCTCATGAACAGAAACAGCCGCTATCTTGTTCCACAACCATGATATTCGTTACCCTCCATTTCCAGTGCCAGCTCCCTTGGCTGGCAAGTCTAAGGCGTATTTTGCTTCCTACAGGGAGCGGCCTTGCCTTGGGCCTTACAGTAGTTGTGTACGGGTAGATGGCGCCATTTCAACCATGTCGATGCGCCGTGGGAGAGGAGGATATTAAATGTAACATTTTTGAACGCGGACCCTTCGGTTATGAGACAAGAGAGCAGTACAGTAAGGTGGCGACTGTGCTCTGAGCCTATGGACGGAACTGGCATTTCGGGATTAGATAATGTTCCGGGCCGGTTGAGCCCCGCCACCCAACAGTTTTCCGAAACTCCCCCGCTCTCCCCACTATTTACTACATCGCTTAGCTCACAACGGCACTACTGCCTCCGGCACCGTTGCTGCATTTGCGTCTTTTGCGCCACCCACGATCACTCTCACACCCTCGACCACATCCGTGTTTATCCTTGTCTCCAAGCACGCGCTTCTGTGTCACTCTCTGACCCTTCAGCATCTCCCTCTTTGAACGCATTCAAGGCATGCTCACCCTCTCGGCTTGGTTTTCCACATGCAGACTGTATCCCACGAGTCCACGCCCAAGGCCACTGGCACGATATGACGCCCGCTGTGAAGGAACAAGTCGAGGTGAAAAACATTCCCGTGCGCGCGGTTCGCACCGTAGGGCAACAAAGAGCGAAGCGCAAGGCTCCGCGTGTGTTTTCCGTGATAGGACCGAAAGCTGGGTCATGGTGACGGGTTACGTTCGTAGGTCTACCTTTCCTTTGCAACGTTCATGTGTCTCCAACATCAATCATGATGACAGAGTGACGCTCATTTGAATCCATAGGGAATCCCATGCTATCAACTATTCTACCCCCTTCCCGAGGGAACTCATATACTCTGATCATCCTCGTTTGTATTCCTTGGCCTTACATTATCTTGTTCTCATAGAAAGTTCACAGAAAGGCCGAGGCAGCGTCGAGGACGCCATGTGCGAGGTGTGTGTCTTTCTATTCTATTTCTATGGATTAACTTGATCTTTCCGACATCAGCATCATTACTAGGTTTCCACGATATGCGCAACTGGTGCCGCCCGCACGACCGCATCGTCACACGAATACTGGAAACAGAACACCCGAGCAGAATCAAGAAGCCCCTGTCTGCAGGTCACCAAGCCGCGCCTGCTCATCGACCCGCAGGCGAAGCACATCGCACTTATCGTCAGCAAGTCATTAGACACCGCCGGCGGCACACAGGCGACGTATCACCCGGCCTCCCCTGAACTGCGTGCGACCGGACGAGAGTTACTGTTCTCCGAGACATGGTCACCTGCGTACCAACAACAGGAAGCGCCCCACCGACGGGACGAGACGAACAGCGAAGCGTAATGGCATAAGGTCGTGCTACCTGAGTGCGATAAATCTAGTGGAAGTACCCTTACGGGAGGGCTGCGGTGGGTGCCGAGCGGGTGCTCGATGGAGAGGTCGAATGCGATGCCACGCATGCCGACAGGTAGATGCCCCGGTTGTTATATGTACAGCATACGCTGCACACCATGTTTTCTGTTGGTCTAAGCAATCCGCAGGGGCGTCCGTCCAACCTATCTATCGAATGACCACTGAACCGAGTGGCTTTTGATTAAGCGCTCTTCAAGCGTCTATCGCCCTTGCACGTGAGATCGCGCCGTGACTGTCCTTGGGCGCAACTTGCCTGCCTGCCTGCTCTACACGCCTTGATCACTCAAAGCAAACTCGAAAACTCGTTCTAACCAACAATGTCGAGTTTTCAATCAATTCTCAATGCCGTCGATAAATATGCCGAACAGACTGGGATAAATCAAAGGACAATCCGTTCACCGACATCAAGGACTGTGACTGCCCTAGCACCGTCCTCCCCCTTCAGGAAAACATGAAAGCGTTCAAAGACTATCGGGACAACAATCTGAAGTTCATCGATTGTAATTGTTCACGTCCAATCAGCCCCGAGGCGCGCCAAGAGTCGCGCTACTCTACGCCCGCAGACCATATAAGCGAAAACGAAGTCGTCATGAAGTCCATGAAAAGTTGAAAACAAATAACGTCCATGTGCCCTCATTCGAGGTATTCGGCATGGCTCATAGGTTGTCTCTTCAAGCTGGACTACGACGTGTGCATAGAAGCCATGAAGCCCACGAATGTGGTCCGACTCACGTACGTCACTTTCTATTTTTCTTAAAGGGAGGAAAAGTGCACGCTGATGCAGTTGGTCCAGTTCATGATCCCGCCGCCCACAAAGATGCGCGCCGTCGTTGCGGAGCATCTACAGACACGTTAGCGGTGCGAGCCAACTCGTCGGGTTTTCTCGCCAGCACCGACGTTGTCAAGGCGGACATCACCTGGAACGATTGCTCACATTCCTCAATGAGTGAAAAGCCCTCCTCCAGGATTACTACCACTTGTATTTTACACCTTTTGTTCATTATTCTGATTATGATGTAGCTAAAGATGACATCTCGTGGGATAGCACGGTGCGTGGAGGGCGAGAGAGATGAAGATGACGGATGACGCAACGACTTGATCCCACACAGTTGTTCAGCGTCACGGCGCTCTCAATGCGCGTACTACCCTCTTATACTTAAACTTCCTAAATGCTCATGCTGAATCCATAACGACTATCGAATGGGGGCACAGCTTCTCTCTCGTTTCGATTGCCTAATCCCGGACTGTTTGTTCTATGTCAGGGACACCGTCTCATCCTCTTTGTGTATATACAGTGACATTTACCATGAGCGACGCAAACTTGAACCATCTTGAGGTTTAATCCATCTGCTGACGCCCATAGGCGGGACGCCTGATGTCATCAACTCCAGTGGACGGGTTGCTCGGATGAGCATGATATGGGACATAGCTTGGGCAATGTAACGACACAATTGGCGCATGCGACGGCCTGCAAAGATGATGATCCGGTCGTTGGTGGGTGCGGGAGTTTCCGAAAAGAACCGTCTCACGCATCCTCACTTCAATTGCAGACTCGTACGGCCATCATGAGTCCAGGATAGTAACTCCGTCATGATAGTAGCTAAATAATCCAATATTTATGGGATAGCCTCAGCGTAGCGAACCCGTCTTTGGTGACCCCGTCTACTATCTATCGAGTAACGACTAATTGAGTTATCGCCTTTGATCAAGCGCCCTAAAAGCGTCTATCGTCCAGATTTGATAGACACGTTGGGACGCGTGGGAGTTGGCTCGACCGTTCCCTGGATGCAGTGACTGTCCTTGGGCGCAACTGCCAGCCTGCTCTAGCTCTGCACGCCGTGACCACCCGCGACATCAAAGCTTTCCCCTTGAGAATACTCTGTCCCTCTTATTCCGGCCGACAATGTCGAACTTTCAGTCGATTCTCGATGCCGTCGATAAATATGCCGAACAGACTGGCATAAATCTAAACGAAAATCCGTTCGCCGACAAGGTCAAGGGCTGTGACTCACCTAGTGCCGTCCTCCTCCTACTTCAGGAGAACATGAAAGCGTTCAAAGACTATCGGGAAAACAATCGCAAGTTCATCGAATGCGTTGGCCCAGTAGTGCAATTCGTTCACGCCTTCTCTGGGATTCTTGGTGAGGCGGCTGGCCTGGTAAGTCGTGATCCGTCATGTCGCTATCGATTTGTTTTTACTCTTTCTCTACAAGATACCGTTCCAACCCGCGACACTCATATTCGCAGGGATCGATGTTCTCTTCACCGTGCGCACCTTCCTTCTTCAAATTCGTTCGCTGAGTCGATCCGATCTTCGAATGATCTTAGGCCGCTGATGGAGTCAGCGCGAGCTATGACGCCCTCCTAGAACTCTTTGAATGCCTCGGAAACTTCCTCAAACGCCTCCATATTTATTCCGAGATCTCCTTGGACCCACTGATGACGGATATTGTCGCGAAGATAATGGTAGAGTTGATTTCAATACTTGCCGTAGCGAAGAAACAGATCGGCAGAGGACGACTCAGTGAGCGGCGCTTTCTATAATAGTATGCAACTACTCTGAACACGTCGCAGAGCAATTCGCGAAGAAGTTGTTGGGGGACAGCGAGATCGAGACGATACTGAAAAGACTGGGTCGGCTCACGCAGGAAGAGGCTCGCATGACTGTAGCCCAGACCCTGGCTATCGTTCACGGTCTTCTGAGTAATATGAAGGTGGTTATGGACGGTGGGTGACGCTGAGAAGCGAAATCAAGGCATCTGATCTGACTGCGGTGCGTCTAGGTGGCGAGGCGTCATCGAGTGCAATCCGACAGACTCTGGGTACGTTCTTTCACTTTCCCTCGGTGTTACCTCGCCTCATGGAGAATGCTAGTCGCGATGCAAGAAGTCGCAAGCGAGATTAACAAAATGAAGCGTACGTCGCATCGTCGCTCTTCGCACTGTCGAGGGTGAACCGTTCCCCAGGTAACCAGTTGCAAAAGGATGCCAGGGGATGGATCTCACCTCCAGATCCGTCGAAAAACCACGTTATTGCTCGGATAATCCACTCCGGTGAATCCGCCGTGTGGTTTACCCAAGGCCGCACTTTCAAGGAGTGGGATCAGACGGGCGGTCTCCTCTGGATACATGGTAAACGTGAGTATCTCCCAAGCTACCGCTTCCTTTGTTTTTCAAGCCATTGAGGGCAATTTGCGACTGTAGCGGGATCAGGGAAGAGCATCTTATGGTAGGTAGCATAAATAATTGCATCTAGTTCGATTCATCTTAGCTTTCCGATCAGCTCCAGCATCATTGAACGGGCCACTACACTGTGCAACGAGGGACTAGGCTTGGTGGCTTATTATTACTTCGACTTCAGAGATACCGCCAAGCAGGATATTCGTGGCTTGCTATCCTCCCTCGTCATCCAACTCTGCGCCATGTCAGACCTTTGCCACGATATCCTCTCTGATCTATACTCCAAACACAATGTCGGATTGCGCTTGCCCGACAAGGACTCGCTCACCCAATGTCTAAAGGATATGCTCAAACTCCCAGGGCTGCCCCCAATCTATCTCGTCGTCGATGCTCTCGACGAATGCCCCAACTCACCCGGGGCCCCGTCTCCACGTGAACTAGTTCTCGACCTCATAGAGAACCTTTTCGAGTCGCATCTCGCAAATCTTCGTTTCTGCATCACGAGCCGCCCCGAGGTCGATATCCAAGAGGCTCTTGAGCCTTTGGCGTCCTATTCCCTTTCTCTTCACGACGAAGCCGGACAACAACAGGATATCGTGGATTACATCGTTTCTGCCGTTCAGTCGGATAGAAAGATGCGAAAATGGAGAGCGGGGGATAGAAAATTGGTTATTGACACACTCTCGCGGCGAGCTGATGGCATGTAAGTAGTCTCCATTACTAAACCCCAATAGTTGTCTCATTCAACAACAGGTTCCGATGGGTGTTTTGCCAAATTGAATGGTTGCGTGACTGTTTTCCGCCCGACATTCGACGAGCTCTTAAGGAATTACCTAAATCCTTGGATGAAACATACAAGCGCATGTTGCTGGAGATTGGGAGCGCGAAACGAGAGTATGCCCACCGCCTTTTACAATGCCTCGCTATCTCCATTCGCCCGCTTCGTGTCGAAGAGCTTGTAGAAGTTCTCGCTGTTCGATTTGACGACGGAGAAGATGCAGAATATGATTCTGACTGGCGCCCCGAGGATGCACGTCAAGCCGTGTTGTCAGCTTGTTCCAGTCTTATCACCATCGTCAATGTCGACGGACTGCCGGTCGTCCAGTTTTCCCACTTCTCTGTGAAAGAATACCTGATGTCATCTCGCCTTGCCAATGCGGGAGAGCATCTTTCCCTTTACCACGTCATTCCTTCTTCTGCCCACGCATTTCTTTCCCGTTCTTGCCTCAGTGTCCTTCTCAGTCTTGGTGGTGACGTCGACAAAAGCGCTGTAGTTCAACGACCATTTTCAATCTACGCGGCTCGTTACTGGGTTGACCATACTAAATTCGGAGGCGTGTCATTGGGTATCCAGGATCTAATGGAACGTCTATTTGACCCAGATGCACCATACTTCGCGACATGGGTCTGGATATACGACATTGATCGTCCCTGGAAAGGACTCATGCCAACTGACCGACCGACGCAACCAGAGGCAAAGCCCTTATACTATACGGCACTGTGTGGTTTCCGCGGCCCCATGGAATACCTCACCATAACCCACCAAACGGATGTTAATGCTAGGGGCGGAGATCTCGGCACGGCTCTAAATGCTGCACTTGCCAGGGGAGAGCTTGAGATTGCTCGGGCCCTACTTCAGAATGGCGCAGATGTAAACGCCGTGGATAGTAAAGGCAATATTTCGCTGAACAGGGCAGCAGAAGCCGGTCATCGTGCTGTAGTGGAATTGTTACTCGAACACCAAGCAGATGTTAACTTCCAGACAGACTTTGGGACCCCTTTGCATCAGACGGCGCAGGCTGGAGAACTTGATATTTGTAGGCTACTCTTGAAGCACGGGGCAGATACTGCATCTAAAACAAGTGATGGGTGGACGGCGTTGCACTGGGCGTCCTCCACTGGACAATTCGGCAGCGTGCAGGAATTGCTTTCTGTTGGCGCGGATGTAAATGATAGGACGACAAAGCTTTCGACTTCATTGCATCTGGCTTCAGTCTCAAGACACCTCGACATTGTTCAATCGCTGGTCCAACATGGTGCAGCACTTGACATGGAAAATGTAGACCAAGACACGCCGCTTCACATGGCATCTAGCGTTGGGGACCTCCAAATTGCCCACTTCTTGATCGAGAAAGGTGCAAATACGATGTCCAGCGATAAGCATGGCGATATACCGTTGCACGACGCATCACGAAATGGCTATGTCGACCTTGTGGAGATGTTCTTAGAAGTAGGCGTGGACATCAACACACGAAACGCAAATGAGGAAACACCCTTAGACCTCGCATCTAGCCGCGGGAACATCAAGGTTGTTCGCTTCCTTATCAAGAATGGAGCGAATGTAAATTGCTGTGACAAGCAAGGCTGGACTCCTCTCCACAGTGCAGCACGAAATGGTCATTTTGACATTGTGCAGTTGTTGCTTGATCATGGTCTTGGTGTCCAGGTCCGAAATGGTGATAAAGAGACGCCATTGATGTTGGCATCACTTGGCGGACATTTAGAAGTATCACGCTTTCTAATTGACTGTCAAGCCGACGTGAATTCCATGAGTGATGGGGGCTGGACATCGCTACATTCAGCATCTCAAAACGGTCATGCCAATGTCGTGCAACTCTTACTCGATAACGGGGCGGATATAAATGTCCAGAAAGCGGATCTCTGGGCTCCGCTCCATCTCGCCTCAGCTAATGGGCACCTTAAAGCTGCGGAGTTTCTGATCGGCCGAGGCGCAGGAGTTGATGTGCGGAATGAGGACCAAAAGACTCCGTTAGACCTTGCATCAGGAAATGGGGAGCTCGAGGCTGCAAGACTGTTGATCAAGTCCGGCTCGGATGTCAATTCACGAGATAATATGGGCTGTACACCATCACACACAGCCGCACGGAACGGACACCTGAGTCTCGTGGAACTACTTCTTGATTCTGGTGCGGACATCGACATGCAGAACAACAGCGAGAAGACACCCTTTGATCTCGCTCAGGAAAATGGGAAGCTTGACGTTGCTGGCTTTCTGGCGAGGCGATCTGGGAATCTATGTGCCCTGGAAATTGTTAGCTCAGCCCCATCGAAAGCAAGGTCGCAAGACATCCTTCCCGACGAGATTTTGGGGCAGCAAATGGATGATGCCACGTCATCTAACAATGAAGAGAGCGATTCGTTACATAACGCAACATTAAACGGACGCATTGAGGTGGTCCGGAGACTACTTGATCGCGGCGCAGATGTCAACGAACGGGACGGAACCCTCCAGACTCCATTGGACGTCGCATCGTATCACGGGAAACTGGAAATAGTAAAGACATTAATCGAATACGGTGCTGCTGTGAACTCTCGAGACAATATTGGCTGGACCCCATTGCACACGGCAGCAAAAAATAACCACATTGACATTGTACAGCTGTTGCTCGACAACGGTGCTGATATAAATGCCACAGAGCGGGAGGGTGCTACTGCATTGCACATCGCATCGGGCTGGGGTTTCCTCGAACTTGTGCGGTTTCTCCTTGAACGAGGTGCAAATGCGCAAATACGGAATGTGTATGGCAGAACACCTTCTCAACATGCACTACTATTTGGACGCCGGAATACCGCGCAGTTTTTGTCAGAGCATGATGTCGGTGGAGTGCCAGTGTAATGACCAGGTCCTTGCTAAGCTCGTAACTACGTACTTTACTTTACGTTACCTATTGTAACATCTCGATTACCAAGCTTTCGTGTATACAGTATAGTCTACGTCCCACCACCGAAAACGAACATGTCTCTTTCGCGTTAACAGTCTCCGTCCGTCCGTCTGCATTTCCGTCTCATCTTGTGTTTCCTAATCTATATCCCCTCACGTCTACCCTTCCCCTTGGGACGACACCTATCCAATACTCGCAATCATCTACAGGAGGATACTAGATATTTTACAAACAAACGATTGATGCTACGGTTTAGACTAGCCTGTTATATGGACTTTGTACTTCATGTGGCATTCTGTTTACCAACGCAACAGGATTGCGCTGCTGCTCAAGCCTGAGGTGGTACAAGATATGAGGTGCGGAGGTTAGATCATGCGATTACGGTTTTTGAGATCATGGACTACCAGACCTTGAAGCCAAGTTCGATTCGCGAGTCAGACCATGTGTTTCTAGATAAAAAATGCTATTGAGATATAGTACTCTTCGTGGTGCCTTCTCCAGATCAAGCCTGAGGCTGTCGGTATGAGCGATCGGTTCCGTACCGACCGCGTCTCGACGTACTTTTGTACTTCTACCGTCAGCATCATCTTCGTGGTTTTTCTGCAATCCCGATCCCAATCTCTCAAGTGGCTATTTATTACATTCCAGACTGCTAGTTTGACACAAGTGCGACAAAATCCTCTCGTCAGCAGCACAGCAAGTTAGCCTACTTAACTCCGATCCTTTTTACATTCAGCCTTTGTCTCAATAGACAGCAAGACGGCACTAGCTATGTCGAGGACGTGGATGCGCCGTATAGCCAAAGGGGAGGCACGTTGGTACCTCATACATATGCTCTCGTAAGCCAATTTTCTCGTCCTCCCTTCGCCTCTTCACAAAATGCCCATCTGTCCGAGACGATTATCGCAAAGTTGTGCATCTACATCGAAGTGGGTATATAGACTAAGTAGACATCTAAACGCCCATACAGATTCCCTCAACATCGGCGCTGTATCCCTCGTCGTAGTTCTTCCTCCCTAGTCAATCAAAACCCAGTCAGTGATAACTCAGACCACGTCAGACGAGAGCATTCATTACCTGTACTCGAACATGAGTTGTACGCCAACGAACAAGCACGCACAAGCCCCAATCAGGAAGCGAATCCCTGCACGCAGAGGTTTCCGTCAGCGGCGGTAGCAATGACTTTCCAGAACACGACGTACCCGCCCAGCTGCTGATAAGCTCGTGTGCAAAGTACCGCGCCCCGTCGACGCCGAGAACGAACCCGACGAGATTAGCGCCCATCATCAGGAGGACATTGAACACCCCGCCAGCCGCGCACGCATGACGGTACCACCACTTGTCCCCAAACTGTGAGAAAAGATATCAGCGAATCAGAATTGCAAGTCCCCGAGGAAGGTTCCACAAGGCGAGGCACGGGCACGTACCAGCGATGGCGGGACTGCCTTCCTCGCGGCGACCTCCGGCAGGATAAACAGCGCCGCAAGCCAGCCCCACGCCAAGAGCCGCGGGCTCAAGTCATGCCAAAGCGCAACAAACGTGAAGACGAGGACGCTGGTGGCTGCGAGGCGCCGCGTGCCGCCAAGTGGGATGTAGAGGTACCGTACGATCCAGAGGTTGTAAGAGCGGTGCCATGCGCGCCAGAAACCGAGCGCCGAGTAGTTATTCGCCATGCAGCGGACCATGTTCTCGGGTGGGTCCAGCCCGTCCGTGAGTGCCCATAGGCGGAAGAAACGCCATGGTAGCAGCAGCTACGTGACTTCAGTGCCTGTAAGTGGTCACGTGATTTGAGACTGACCTTGAGCCAGACGAAAATGAGATTCCAGAAGCCGATCATGGAAAGCTGCGCGGGCGACAATCCGCCCCACGCGTGCGCATCTTTGATAGCGACGACGTGCATGACATGGATAAGGGTTTCCATAGTGAGCAGTGTGATGAAAAACCGGACGGCATAGCGTGCTGTTGCCTTAGGCTCGATAACTTTCGGACGGGACAGCTAGATCACACATCTATAGCAGGACTAAAGGCAGGAGAGAACTGGGCGCACCTGCCACATGAAATCGTTGAAGGTGAGTATCGGCCCTGCGATGTAGAGCGGCGCATAGAGCGCGTATGCGAGGTAATTCAAGAAGGTATATGTCGATCGCGGGTGAAAAACGGACGCGCGCTTCTTGTCGCTTAGCTCGCCTCCAGGCTGTGATCACTCGGCATTAGCCCATGAATCCACAAAAAGGGAGAGTATCGCACGTCCGCAATGCCGATATGGTTGCAAGCCCAATGGTAGTCGATGCTGAAAGACACGAGTCGCAGCATGGTGATGTTGAAGTTCACATGCCAACGTGGGTATACCCCACGCCAGGTGTCCTAAAAACTGTATCAGTAGGGAGGTGAGAACTGCCGTAAGGCTTACAAGGAATGCGAATCCCGAGTGCAAATTTGCAAAAGCGTAGCCCTCGTACCACTGGTTCGCGAGCAACACACCACCATTGAAAATCCACGTGACTGGAACAGCAAAGCGTGTCCCACTAGTCGCTTTGGCAAGTGCGTAGTTTAGTGATAATAGGATAAGAACCTTTAGGACGCTCGCGCCATGTAGGACGGTAAGCATAATTAATGAGAAGATAAGGTAAAATGGGACGCGGTGCAGGTTATTGGTCGGAGGGGATGAGCCACGGAGGATGGGTCGCATGTAAGCGTATTTGAAGGCGAAAAAGGCGGCCATGAGCGCAGCAAGGGCTGGGAGATTTGTGCGAAAGGAACGGTACTGTGCATCACTGTTGTCCTGTGAATGCGAGTCAGAGTGTTTAGACGTGGAAAAACAACCCAGAAGTAAGACTCACAACTTCGGTGCCAGGTAACCAGCCTTTGGCTAACCTATGACGATACAATGCGTAATTGGGAAGCGTCTCTGAAGCAAATATCGCCTAAATTGGAAGCAAATTGTACTAAGTAGAAACGTACGCACTTGAGCTGATCTCGATGGGCGCGTATACCATCCACGAAAAGGCGACAGCGAAGACGAAATAATAGAGAAAGAACTCGTACGTCCACCATCGTGGGGGACGAGTATCGCCCGCTGCGCGTGTTGACGGTGCGTCAACGGTAAGGCGGATGATACCACCGCGTCGCTGTGACTTGTCTGGGTCGTTTTCGCCCGTGATGACCTCGAGTTGGGAGCGTGTTTCTGGCGGCATTTGGAGAGTAAAGTCACCAGGGGATGTCATCTACGGCGCTGCTGCCACATACGTCGCAACTTATTAGTACGGCGGGCGCGATGATTACGGGATTGGCCTTGTTGGGTGATGTGACACTGATCTGGTAAGACTTGTCACGGAACACTTCAAATCCTCTGCCAGCGATAAGGCCAGCGAGTGAGTGAGCGCACCAGAACACCCGCCGCCCGCTCTTGTCTCATGCTTCGACGCACAGTGGAGGACGCATCGACAGGCTCAGACTCGGATTACTCCAAGTAAGCCCGTGCACCCGCCTCATCGTCATTTTCGGAGCTCACACCCGGCTAACCGCAGCTCCTGGATATCCTGGTTCCTCTCATCCAAGGGGAACGAGTATTTCTGCGAAGTGGAGGAGGATTACATCCTCGATCGCTTCAACCTCACTGGCCTCAATACCGAAGTCCAAAACTACACCCAGGCCCTAGACCTGATTACCGATAATCTCGGTGCGTATACACGTGTTCGCCCTGCGCCCTCTAGCCACCTCAAAACCGAGTACAGATGACGACTTTCAGGAGGAGCTTCGAGGGTCATTAGATATCCAGGCGCGGTTACTTTACGGGCTCATCCATGCTCGCTGGATAGTAACCGCACGGGGACTAGCGAAGATGGTTCGTCCTTCCATCTCCCTTCTGCCCATCCCTCACGCTTTCCCAAACAGCTTGACAAGTACAAGAAGGCCGATTTCGGACGCTGCCCGCGGGTGCTGTGCCAGGGCCAACCGCTACTGCCGATCGGGCTGACGGACGTGCCATACGAAAAGTCCGTCAAGCTATACTGCGGGCGATGCGAGGACATCTACTCTCCCAAGTCATCACGACACGGCTCGATCGACGGCGCGTACTTCGGCACGTCCTTCCCACATCTCCTCTTCCTCGTCTATCCCTCCCTCCTCCCGCCTAAAAGCGGCCCTACGGACCCCGCACGTGCCACAGGCGCCGTCAACCTCGTGCCGGGCGCTGGAGCGACGGTGGACGATCCGCGCCGGCGCGGACGGGCGCGCGAGGAATTGGTGGAGGGATCGGATGCCCTTGGGGATGCGATTAACACGGCTGCGGTCGCGCTGCGCGCGGAGCGGTACCGCCCGCGCATCTTTGGGTTCCAGGTGAACGAGGTCGCGAAGCTGCAGAGATGGCAGGAGGCTGTGCGAGACAAGTACGTTGTTCCCTTGCATTACAATGCAAATCGCCTCTGATTTCGCCCAAAGACAAGTCGCACGGCTCGAAGCGCTCGAGGGCCAGTAGCACTTGTTCCCACTGCTCACCAACCTTTACGTCATTGTGTATACTCTCTTGTTCCCGTTCTGTGTTGCGTACACCCCCAGTTTCTCGTATATTGCATGCATCATTCATCTCTCATCGTTAATTTGCTGGCCATCAGCATGATCGACAAGCGATCTCGTATCTCTCGTCTAAGTGATACGTTTGGCCCGGCCCAACTTATTTCCGCTAGCCGGTGGCGACATAGTCGATGCATCCCTGCCTGGGGAAACCGTGCTGGGTCTGCGCAACCTGATGTACTGTAAGTAGATCTACTTGGCGCTGAAGGCACATCTGCCGGCGGCTGATTGATCGCCCTGTAATCGAATGCCCAAGGCTTCCCACGAAGAAAACCCAAGCTAGTCGAACAGAATCTTCCTCAGGCAGTCAATTGAATGGGTCCTGGAGACTACTGACTCCGCAAGGGGCGGCGCAAGGAAGGTCGAGACGAGCCTTGTCCCATGATCCATCCGAGCTTCTTAGTGACATATACCACGCGGAGGCCGCTGATAACTCCCAGGCGACTATCATCACCTCAAAGCACGTTATCGCCGATAGATAGCCTTCTATCATAGCCTCTATTACTCTCGTAGTGAACAAGGCGTGATTTATTACCTTGAAAATAGCCCGCGGCTGGCCCACTAGAGACGTAGACTCCGATAACGCGATACACACGACGAGGTTCGAGCCCTTTAGCAGAGATATCCCTTATTAAAATTGTTATCAAATTTTTTTTTATTGTAGAATATTCCATTCGGTACGTGCATCCCCATTGTGGAAATCAGACACCTTGCTGTAACTTTAACCCCCGGGCGCTCCGGGGCCTTCTCCCATTCCCTTCTTTTCCCCACCGTAGTCAAACTTCCAAGTTTGAAACTAAAAAGAACAATTTTCTCACCTCCAATTTTTTTTTCCTCACAAAAAAAAAGAGTGTTTCAAGAGCCATACACGCCAGATGATTGACAGCGTCAAAGCTAATAGGCACTGTACCACGGACGCAGATGGGGGAGAGAGACCAAAGGTGCGTCGCGACCGCATGCTCAAGATCATGATGCATGATCACCCGTCATCGTCATCACTTTATCATCGCGCGCCTCATGCACCCGGTCCAGTCCAGGTAGCAACGCCCTTTACATCATGGCACCATCGAGCAGCTCCGAAACCGCGGCACAATCTCAGCAGGGCTGGGCCTCGAGACACGTTGTGTTGCACGGAAAAAATATATTACATATAACGCTAACTTTAAACCCGTAAAACTCGTGCCCTCCGCATTCTTTTTTGCCCCCAGAGTAAGTTAGGATGTGCAGTGATCCGTGCCACCATGCCAGCGCCTAAGTTACTCCGTGCGTGCTGCGTGCGTCGGCTTTCTTGAGAGGGAGATCTGAGAGACACTCGGAAGTGATTGAGAGACCGAGACCGGTTGCGCAGTTTTTTTTTTTGTGGCCTGTTTTTCCGCACTGCGGCGCGGCCGCAGGGTTACGCCGCTCCGGCATTTGTGCATTCTGATGGGTTCCCCGTCCTTGTGCCCGGAGCCGGAGCATACTGGAACAGCCACGTCGAAGTGAGGGCAGGTAAAAGTGTCCTGTTGTACGCAATTTTTTTGCATGTGGCAGTACACACGTACAGTACATATATATAGTCGTTGTTGCTGTACAGCGATGGGACCGACAGGAACGAATGCCGAACCCGGGCGGTGCTGCCCACTATAACCTAAACAAGAAAAACACACCTCGACCGTGAGCTAATTGCAACAGAAGACGTCAGCAGCAACCGATATGCGTAAAAGGGGGCGTTACGGGGACGTGAAAGATCGTGGCGCAGGAATAGGGGCTTGGTTACAACAGGGTACTAAATACATACAGTAGGACGTGCGTGGTGGGTATGCATCCGTCACCATCTATGTCCGAGTGGATTAGATCTCGTGTTGCCATGGGGTCCCAAGGGGGAGCGCGGCAGGGGGGTATTGGGTATGATGATGCGAGGCGGGCACAGGGAGTAGAGCGGTAGTCGATAGATCGATAAGTGGGGCAGGCCTGCAAACGTACGTACGCATGCGCACGAAGCGTGAGTGCCGTCTCACGATATGCGCACATTTACGTCGAGCGCAAACACATCCAGCTGTATATCGTCGTCATCCCGATGCGCTGCCTTTGCTCGTTCCTGGAGGAGGCCCCACTGGACCCACCAATTATCCGCCTCGTCCTCGGCGTCGTACCCGAACAGCTCGCGGTTGCGATCCCATTGTGCGACCGACTCGTCCTCGTTGTCGCCCGAGAGCACATTCTGGCATGCGTCGTGTCGCTGACGCATCGTCCGGTCGCGCAGCTCGGTCTCCTCACACGTCGGCGCCATCATGAATTGGATGTTGCCGATGTCGAGCGCACGATTCGACTGACATCGCTCCTCGCGCAGGTTTTGGAATGCGTACAGGAACGACGGTATCTGTTCTTCGTCGCGTAAGTGCGAGAACAGCTTGGCAAGTACCGAAGCGTCTTCTAAGCTCATACTCGGGCCGTACAAAATGCCGGGCTGAGAGCGGACGTTGGTGAGTGATTGCCGCCCGGATGTAGTACGCGCATATCGTACCGGGAATGGATGTGCTGCGGAGCCAACGAGAACTAAGCGCCCTGTGTCATGCACCCAGTCCTCTGGGAAGTTGCGTTGCATCATCCGGACTCGAGTGGGATGCGCTAGTCGCGCCAATTTTTGCAATCTAAGGAAGAGCAAATTGGTGGACGCGAAGGATTGTGACGCATTAGACTGACCGTGGCTCAGCTCCAGATACGTAAGGTGCGAACTGCTCGGGAGATACGACATCGTTCCATCCTTCGTTCGCGCCTTCATCTCGGGCGAAAAAGTGCCATGCGAGGTCTTGGGATTGAACCGGTCCCTAGAAATAGATTAGAATTCAGGAGCACTATCATCACGTCACCAGTACTTACAATAGGGAAGCAGACAGACGCTCGCTCATGACCAAACCACGCCCACATCGAGACCTTGCGGATTGAGTCTAGACCACCTCTTGGCGTAAGGGGAGAAAGCTCACTTGGTCTTGTTTCAACAGGGAAGAGAGCTCAGGGTCGGCGCGAATGGCATCACCCGGAATAACCGAACTGATAGACAATTTAAGGAGACATCAAAAGAGGCATTGCGTCACACTTACTCAAATATCATAGCGCCAGTGCCTATTGGGGGGTCATCTGGACAAACCAGTTTGCGACACAAGCCGAGAGCACCATCTGCCCCAACGATGACGTCTGTCTGTATGAGCTCGCCTGAGGCTAGGCGCAGTGAACGGCAATCTGCAGCGATCTCCACTACCTCTGCATTTGTTCGTATCACTGCACCGAGCTCGAGAGCGGTTTCTAGTAGAAGTTTGCGGAGGCGATAGTGCTAGATCGAAGAGGAAGCGCAGATCAGGGAGGTTTTGCGCAGGTGTGGGAATAAGGGACACACCGATATAGCCACAAATTCGCCACCCGCCTCCTGAAGCATCTCATATTCCCAACAGTGGATACCTAGTAGGTACGCCGACTCGACTGATTCGGGGGGGATTCGGGGGAGTAGACGGGATGGGTGATAAGAAGAACGGAGATGCGGCGATCAAAAGGGAACAACGCGTACACCTAGACATGATTATGCGGTCTGCGACGATTCCAATGTCGGCCACCTTGCTACTCATTCCCCAGTAATTGAAGATTTTGGTCATATTTGGTGGCATACGGACTCCACGACGTATGCTCGCCTGGGAGAGACTAGGGTAGCAAGCAGGATGGGAAGCGTGGCGTAACAATACTCACGCCAACGAAATTTGAATCCTTTTCGAGTAAAATGACATGGTGGCCGACGCGTCGTAACGCGACCGCACACGCAAGGCCGGCGGCCCCACCTCCCACAATGACAAATCGGATCGGGAGGGCAGCTTTCTTTGCGGCTGCATGGCTCGTCTGGGAACGATAGGGGATAAGATAAGCACGATGATTGATCAGAGAAAGTGGGAAAGAGAGATATCTACGGGATGTGGTATTTGAACTTTTGCCATGGACGAAGCGTGAAGGAGGAGGAGAAGGAAGGCGGGAGCAGTGCGGGATGAGGGACAGTTGAGTTGAGCACGGATATCTCACATACAAAAGGGATTTTCACTGCAAGCTCCAGCAATCTGGCGCAGCCTCTGTGGAAAAAAAAAAATGGGGGTAAAAGAGGAAGATTACTATTCCTTTATGCAATTGGGTCCCCAAAAAGGGTCAATCCGATCTCAAAATCAGCGATCTCTCTTCCCTTGTCTTAGATTTGTTTCCGTCAACCGCACATCCTGCCTTGGCACTGGCACGACAGCATTGTGCTCTGGTCGTCATCGAATCGCCACGTCGCCACCTTCCACATCGCAACTCGGTTCTCGTCGAAGTTTGGGAGATCGCTCGATCTCACGCGTTCCAGGAGTTTGTCTCAATTACGGAAACCGACCACGCGTGCCCGCCCCTGGCTTCGATTCCTACTTCTGGAATTGCGCTCGGAGACGTCGCCACCCCATCCCCATCTCCACGGTCGGCCTTACTGAAAACAAAGTTACATCTCTCCTCGTCCGTAGCGTCGCACCGGCCCAGCATCCCAGAATAGTACCTCCTGACGGATCATTCAACAACTGGCGACTCGTTCCTCGATAAAGAGCCTTCGAAACAAGAAGCCTTTCCTTCAAACGCACACCACCCACCACCTTCGGACATCCTCTGATTCTGATTGCATTAGCCTTACCTGCTAAAAAGCTTGACTGCCACATGTTTTACACCAGAGTCGCAAATTGCGGACAACATCCCTTTCCGATAATCGGTCGTCGGCCAACAACCACCGTGACACGGATCCGGTGAGTTCAGATGTCTATCGATCTTCTACGGTGCCGATCCTATGCTGAACGCGAACAGGAATATCCAGCACCTTCGTACGGCATCTTGTTCCATTTAAGTTAGTCACAGTATATGTGCCCTTCCTGGCGTGCCATGGCTCGACATTTCGGCATCTGCTGTCACAACGGAAGCCGCAAGGCCCGCAACACGAGCCCAGTCTGAGGGACCCTGACGGGGATCACGAAGACTTCAGGATGATTCTTGCGCCTAATGACAAGGAACAGCTCCATTGCTTACATATCACGCCAGAAGACACTCGTTCCACGATGGGATAATGGAATGCGCCATGATATTCCTAAAAAGAACATGATGCTGATATGTGGTTCACAGGTTGGCCGATAGACCCTAATACGGTAACAAACGAAGGGCGTGGCAAGGAAATCTCTTGACCTCATTAGATGATCCAGGTACATCGGGGTGCCTGATGCCAGCAGCGCTTTCAACACAACAAACACGTCAGCGGCAGCAGGGCATTCCTATCCTCATGGGAAACCAGCAAATGAACGATGCGGCACGGGACCTACGGAAATGTCAACCTTTCAGGGCCTCAAGAGCTATATCCGCCAGCCCCTCTTAGGGTCGGCAACACTGGCGTTCTGTAGAGAGCGTATTAGTGTCTTTGGAGAAAGTGAGACGATGCTATGCCCATGGGCGTGTACACTGGGCGACATTCTGACAGACATGTATATGTAGATCGTCCCCTGGCCTGACGCCTCTCGACGCAAGCTTACATGACGTGCCAGCCAATAACGGGAAGCGCAGCCTTTCCTGGACATAGCCTTGCTGCGCACCAGGCTTCTTCAATTAATAGACAAACCCTTAAACGTCTCCTCCCCGTCGGCTTAAGTGGTGGCTGGCGCGGCGGATTGGGGCTGTTAATAAGGCGCTCCGGTATCCAATTTATTCTCCGAGTATGAGACGCTGATATACGGTCCGGCGGTCCGGACGTTTATGACCCTTCCTCGCCGTTGGTCTGCATATTGCGCAGTGAAACAGTCTTCCCGAGAACAGGAAAATAAGATGTCCTGCACGTCTAGGCTTTACGTTCAGCGAAGGACGCCCATCATTCTATTCGTAGACTTGGATGTCATCTCGGACACGCCCCTTCGCTTTTACGAGATATATTGCGCTGCTACCCAATCACGGCATCGACGTGGAGTGAGGCATGTGCTGCTAGTGGCGTGCTCTATGTCCCTCACCAATAAATCACTTTGTAATTTCTCCTTAACTGTAGAAGAATGAACGGCACACGTCGCACTTGATTGCCCCTATTGTACTCGCTCTTCATTTTCTGTCTCGTGTTTCCGTCTCGTGATCCGGCAACATCCCCAGTTGATCCAACTCCGGCTTTGTGCCGCGCCTATTGGAAATCGTAATTGTGTGTTTTAACCTTTGCACACAAGTCGAAACAACTGGGTGACTTCCCGCAGCATCTGGAGTCGCCAGACCAGTTCCAGACCGGTTATACCCGACGTTTGTAATCAGGAAAATAAGTTCTGGAGAGACCATGTCTCCCGTTGACAAGATAAAAAAACTATGTGCCAGAAATGACAAAGCAAGATCAAGAATGCTAATATGGTGAGCGAGTCATCTCCGACTTCCCCTCCAAGCATAATCGCCTTCCCACTAGGTCCGGCATCCCGGCATTTCTGGTCTAGTGCTTACAAATACTCTGGCGAGGGGGGGGGACCCCCCCCACCAGATTTAAGCTCTGGTGAGCACAGACAGACCATGATGTGTATTATGTGAGCAGCGGGCCTGACCGGCACCACGGCCGTCTGGTGAAAATTCTGGTCTGGAAGCCTCCAGAGTGCTGCGGGAAGTCATCCACTTTATATCTTATACCGGTTGGCCAGCCTCTACAATAGAGTAGCAGAATGGCGACGCGACCCGTCGCGTTGGTAACATAGAGAATGACTGGGTGACTTCCCGCAGCATCTGGAGTCGCCAGACCAGTTCCAGACCGGTTATACCCGACGTTTGTAATCAGGAAAATAAGTTCTGGAGAGACCATGTCTCCCGTTGACAAGATAAAAAACTATGTGCCAGAAATGACAAAGCAAGATCAAGAATGCTGATATGGTGAGCGAGTCATCTCCGACTTCCCCTCCAAGCATAATCGCCTTCCCACTGGGTCTGGCATCCCGGCATTTCTGGTCTAGTGCTTACAAATACTCTGGCGAGGGGGGGGGACCCCCCCCACCAGATTTAGGCTCTGGTGAGCACAGACAGACCATGATGTGTATTATGTGAGCAGCGGGCCTGACCGGCACCACGGCCGTCTGGTGAAAATTCTGGTCTGGAAGCCTCCAGAGTGCTGCGGGAAGTCACCCAGTGACAACATCCGAGTCATGAACAACTACCGAAAATAAATTTCGAGACGGACGACTAGTGGGCAAAAGAACACCAGCCGTATTCTCAAGATCATCCAAGAAATTGAAAAAACGTTTTCGAGTCTTCCCACCAATGACATGATGACAGGTAAGTAAGTACACTTACCATGCTTCGACATCGACCTCACCCCCTATGCTGCACCAGTGTCATGCTCTGACAACAACTGCGCAATCTCCCGTTGTCCAAACCTTAATGCATGTTGAGAAGGGGTCTTGTCGTAGATGTCCCGTGCCTGCACATCTGCTCCTCGTTCGAGTAGCGACCGTACCATCTCGAAGTTACCGTTGGCCGAGGCCGTGTGCAGCGGAGTGAAACCTCGCCGCTCAGCGACATTTACATTGGCGCCGTTGTCGACCAACAACCTTACAACGTCGATGTGCCCATATCGTGTTGCCCAGTGCAGCGGGGTCCAGCCGGTGTTGTCCCGTGAATTCACATCCGCGCCGTTTTCGATTAATATCCTCGCAATCTCGAATTTCCCGTCCTTTGATGCTACGTCCAATGGCGTCCGAAATAGTTCGTCGAGTTTATTGACATCCGCACCGCGATCGAGTAATCTGGGAACTTCGTCAAAGCGCCCACACCGCAATGCGCTATGCAACGATTTACTCTCCCCGTCGTTGGATGGATCAGCATTGCGCTCCATAAACTCGGGAAGACTGTTCTGTGACCTTGGGTTCGAGCTCGTGACGTTCAGGATAGATTTGCTCCCAGAATATTTCTCCAAGAAGCTCGTAACGTCGCGCTTGCTGTAGTCATGTGCAAGGTCTAACGGCGTTTTCCCGCTGTTATTCCGTATCTCAACGTCCGCACCAGAGTCTACGAGCAGCTCCACAACACTGAGATGGCCATTACGTGCCGCCGAGTGTGATGGAGTCCAGCCCTGCCGATCCTGTGAATTGACGCTTGAGCCGCTGCTGACTAAGAGGCTCGCAACTTCAAGTTCGCCATTTCCCGATGCCAGGCCCAGTGGTGTCTCCTGGTGTTCATTCCGCACGTCGACGTCTGCACCGCGGTAGATTAGCAGCTCTACAACTTTGAGATGTCCGTGAGCTGATGCGAGATGGAGCGGGGCAGAGAGATCCGCTTTTTTGACATTTAAGTCCGCTCCAGAGTCATGTAACAGCTGCACGATATCGGCGTGACCATACCGCGATGCGAAATGTAGTGACGTCCAGCCTCCATCCCTGACGGAATTCACATCTGCTTGATGCTCGATCAGAAAGCGTGATACCTCTACGTGTCCGCCGACCGACGCCAGGATCAACGGAGTCTCGCGAACCCCATTTCGGACTTGGATACCAACACCATGGTCGAGCAAGAGCCGCGCGACGTCGAGGTGGCCATTCCGTGCCGCTGCGTGGAGAGGAGTCCAGCCTCGCTTGTCGCAGTCGTTCACATCTGCTCCGCGCTTGATGAGAAAATGAGAAACCTCGACGTTCCCACGGCCGGACGTGATGTGTAAGGGAGTCGCTTCCTCTGCGTTTCGCACGTTGACATCCACACCGACTTCAAGCAACATCTCCACGAGACCGAGATGTCCGAGTCGTGAAGCATTGTGCAACGGAGTTTCACCGGCGTTATCTTTGGACATTGGATTCGCGCCTTTCTCGATTAAGAAGCGGGCAATTTTGAGGCTCCCGAGACGAGACGACACGTGTAGTGGGGTTTCTTGAACCACAGTCGTATTGTCAAGCTCCGCACCATGCCGGACTAGCGACTGAACAACCTCGAGGGGTCCTGATGATGCCCAATGCAACGGAGTCCAAAGGCGGACGTCCTGAGCATTTGCATCGGCTCCTCGGCTAAGGAACTCTTCAACGATATTGAGATGTCCACGGCCGGATGCCACGTGCAGCGGAACAAAGCCATCACTATTTTGGGACGCCAAATCCGCCCCATGCTCGAGCAGCAGCCGGCAAATGTCCAGTTCCCCAACTTGCGCCGCAAAATGTAACGGGGTGAGCAATCGCCCGTTGCCTGTGTGAACGTTGACGTCTGCTTGATGGTCAAGCAACAATTTCACTAGAGCATGATCGCCGTCTCTTGTCGCTCTGTACAGTGAACTCTCGCCAAATATATCCAGGGCGTTTATATCCGCGCCGTGCTGAAGTAAGGCCAGAGAAATCTCAACCTCTCCTTTGTCGAGAGCGGCATTCAACGCAGTCCCAAAGCTCCCTCCTTGGGCATTGACATCCGTTGGGTGGGTAATTATGAGGAGATCCACGGAGCTGCGGAAACCACACAGTGCCGCGTAGTATAATGGCTTGGCCTCAGGTGGCGTCGGGTGCGCTGTCGACATGGATTCTTTCCACGGATGGTCAACATCGTATATCCAGACCCATGTAGCAAAATAGTGCCTGTCTGGGTCAAACAGACGGTTCACAAGATCCTGAATCTCTGACGACACGCTTTCGAATTTGGCATGGTCAACCCAATACCGGGCTGCGTACATTGCCATTGGGCGTTTTTCGACTGCGCCTTTGTCGATTGGGTGACCGAGATTGAGCAGGACGTTAAGGCAAGCCCGGGAAAGAACGGCATGGGAAGAATGAGGGATGATGTGATAAATAGAAAGATGCTCTCCCGCGTTGACAAGGCGAGATGACATCAGGAATTCTCTCACAGAAAAGTGTGAAAACTGAACGACGGGGGATCCGTCGACATTTACGATGGTGATTAGACTGGAACATGCAGACAGGACAGCTTGACGTGCATCTTCGGGCCGCCAATCGGAATCATATTCGGAATCCTCTCCGTCATCAAGTCGAACGACAAGTACTTCTGCGAGCTCTTCGACGCGAAGCGGGCGAAGGGAGACTGCGAGGCACTGGAAAAGGCGGTGGGCGTATTCTCGTTTTGCATTCCCAATGCCTAGCAACGTGCGCTTGTATGTTTCGTCCAAGGATTTAGGCAACTCCTTGAGAGCACGTCGAATGTCAGGTGGAAAACAGTCACGCAACCATTCTATTTGGCAAAAAACCCATCGGAACCTGTTATAAAATGAGTAAATCGTCGAGATACAGTAATTATGAGTACTTACATGCCATCAGCTCGCCACGAGAGTGTGTCAATAACCAATTTCCTATCTCCCGTTCTCCATTTTCGCATCTTTCTATCCGACTGGACGGTAGAAGCAATGTAGTCCATGATATCCTGTTGTTGGCCGGCTTCGTCGTGAAGAGAAACGGAGTGAGATACCAGCGACCCAAGAACCTCTTGGATATCGACCTCGGGACGACTCGTGATGCAGAGGCGAAGATTCGGAGGTTGTAACGCGACAAGGTCCTCAATGAGGTCAAGGACAAGTTCACGTGGAGATGGTGCCCCAGGCGAGTTTGGGCACTCGTCGAGAGCATCGACGATGATATAGATTGGGGGTTGGCCCGGAAGTTCGAGCATTTCTTTTAGGCAGTGCGTGAGCGCTTCATCATCGGGCAACAGCGATCCGGAATCATGATTGGAATATAGGTCAGAAAGGATATTGTAGCAAAGATCAGACTTGGCGGAGAGCTGAGCAATGAGGGACGATAGTAGGCCACGGATGTCCTGCTTCGAGGTATTTATGAAGTCGAAGTAGTAATAAGCAACCAAGCCGAATCCCGTTTTGTGTAGCATCTTGGCCTCTTCGATGATGCTGGAACTGATTGACAAGCGTCAATAGGAATCAAGTTATGTGCTTTGGACTTACCATAGAATGCTCTTCCCCGATCCCGCTGCGGTCACGAAACGTAATCGGCGACTGAAAAGAAGTCATGGGTGGACCAGGAATCACGTACGTTTACCATGTATCCACAGAAGACCACCTATCATGTTCCATTTATTGAAGGTGGGGCCTCGGGTAAACCAGACCGCAGATTCACCAGAGTGGATTCTGCGTGCAATGACGTGATTTTTAGAGGGGTCCGGGGGCGAGATCCAGCCTCTAGCGTCCTTTTGCAGTTGGTCCCCTATGCCAAAGATATGCCCTCCATGATGCAAAGAGCGGATAAGATGACTCACGCTTCATTTTGTTAATCTCGCTCGCAGCCTCTTGCATGATAACTAGCAGTGGCCATGAGACGGATTCGCGTGTGTAAAGGCGAGACATACCTAGAGTCCGTCGGATTGCACTCGTTGAAGCCTCACCGCCTACACAGAAAGTAGTCTGTCAGATTTTTGAATTTGTAGGCAGTTTGACTTACCGTCCATGACTACCTTCACATTATTCAAAAGAGCGTGAACGACAGCCAAGGTTTGCGTCATGGTCATGCGGGCCTCTTCCTGGGTGAGTCTGTCCATTCTCTTCAGTATCGTCTCGATCTCGCTATCCCCTAACAACTTCTTTGCGAATTGCTCTAAAACACATTCAGACGGTCGCCGATCATTATATCAAGACTGCTTACTGAGTCGTCCTCGGTTGATCTGCTTTTTCGCTAGGGCAAGTATGGAGATCAACTCAACCATTATATTCGCAACTATATCCATCATTAGAGGGTCCAAGGAAATCTCGGCATAAATATGGAGGCGTTTGAGGAAGCTTCCGATACAGTCAAAGAGTTCGAGGAGGGCGTCATAGCTCGCGCTCACTCCATCAGCCGCCTAATATTACCTGGATATTGGACTTGCTTAATGAATAACGAAGGACACGCACGGTGAGGAGAATACCAATTCCGACGAAGATTAGCTTTGCAGGTTGGAACGGCACCTTGTGGAGTAAATAGTATTAAGAAGCTAGCGATATGATTGCTCAAGCGCCCACGACTTACGGGACTAGCTGCCTCACTAAGAATCCCAGAGAAGGCGTGAACAAATTGTACTACTGGATTGAGGCAATCGATGAACTTCCGGTTTTGCTCCCGATAGTCTTTGAACGCTTTTAGATTCTCCTCAAGTAGGATGAGGACAGCACTAGGCGAGTCACAGTTCTTGACCTTGTCTGCGAACGGATGTTCCTGTAGATTTATGCCAGTCCTCTCCGAGTATTTGTCCAATGCATCGAGAATCAACTGAAAGTTGGACATGCTGGTTGATTTGAATAGTTGACGAGTGGCTTGACGATAGGGAAGCTTGGAATGGCAACTTGCTTACGTACGCGTCTGGCGACTCGCGACTCGCGAGCAGCTGCTCTTCGACCTTGTCCGAGTCCTTCCATTGTTTACTTGCACCTTGCATCCCTGCTCCATGGATATGATGCCGCATCTCCTAGACAAAAATATCGTTTTCAGAGCACCGGATGCTCTCACTTTCCTTTCGGGTCCACAAACAACGAGCCTACTTCTTTAGCTAAGTGGTCGCCTGCAGTGCTAGCACCGATGTGCTATCTATAGCACCAATCCCTTCACCTCAATCGCCTATTTCCTCACCCCACTCATGGCCACCTTTTCCCTCCAATATGTGTCAGGCCCTGGCGTCTGGGTGCGTTACGGGCTTGCGCACCGTAGAGTTGACGTTCTGCTTGGCGCCTCCCGGTAGCTCGATTAGGAACAATTTTTCGTCTAGGGGGGAACGAGTGGAAGCTTAAGGCGGGGTATTTTTCTTTGAGCAAACAAATGAGATCTAGACACGTGTTAGAGACGTGCTTAGTCCTCTTTTTCCGTACCGCCATCCGTCTGCTCAAATCTTCTTTGATTCCATTTCAATTTTATTTTTATTGAGACCGCTGATATGTCTCTTTCGTCCGACTACCACGCCCAGTAATTGTCATATCACGAGTGCTAGGAGATTGATTGCAATATAGTAATGATATCATGTCGGAACACCAAACGTAGTACGTTTGAACAGCACCGAGATCGTCCGAGTCATCCCGCGCTCACTAAACCCCTACTCGCCATACTCTGACAACGACCTCACAATCTCCCGAAATCCTCTGCTTGATGCTTCTTGAGATGGTGTCCTGCCGTACACGTTCCGGACTTGTACATTTGCTCCCCGTTCAAGTAGCAACAGTACAACCTCAAGGCGTCCATTTACTGATGCGAGGTGCAAGGGGGTTTGGTAGTTCCGTTGCGTGGCGTTCACGTCGGCGCCATTGTCGAGCAGCACCCGTACGAGCTCTGTGCGCCCATATTGTGCTGCCGTGTGCAAGGGAGTCCATCCAAAGGTATCTCGACAGTTTACATCCGCACCATAGTTGATCAATGTTCTAGCGACTTTGGGTGTCCGAGTCCTCGAGGCCACGTATAACGGAGTCTGGAGGTGTTTGTTCCGTTCGTTAGCATCTGCACCGCGATCAAGTAGTCTCTTGAGCACGAAAATGCTCCTATTTTTCACCGCACTGTGTAACGAAATGCTCTGCTCGTCGTCAGACTCTTCCTCCGAGTCTTCCGTGTCGGTACAGGACCGCTGCGGCTCTACGATCGAGGTGGTGGAAAAAATGTTTTGCGGCTCCGCTTCTAATGACGTTGAGCGCACGGACTCTTCGACTTCACTGCCTAGACCCCCATCGTACTTGGCTAGGAACCTCACAACTTCGCGCTTCTCGTTATCAAGAGCAATATCAAAGGCAGTTTTGTCGTTACCTTCCCGCATGCCGATATACGCGCCGGAATCAAGTAGCAGCTTCACAACGTCGAGGTGTCCGTTTCGTGCTGCTGAATGTAACGGTGTACAGCCCCGAGCATCTTGTGAATCGACAATTGATCCGCGCTTGATTAACAAGCGTGCAACCTCGTGCTTCCCATTGCCCGAAGCTAAGCCCAACGGCGTCCCCTGGTCCTGATTCCGTACGTCCACGTCTGCGCCGCGTTCGAGTAGAAATTCCGCAACTTTGAGATGTCCACGAACTGAAGCGAGATGAAGTGGAGTCCAAAGATTCACTCCGTAGGCATTCACTTCCGCACCATGGTCAAGCAAGAGCTGCACGACATTAGCGTGACCGTGTTGTGATGCTGCGTGTAGCGATGTCCAGCCGCTATCGTTGGCGGAAGTAACATCGGCTTGATGCTCGATCAAAAGGCGTGATATCTGTACGTGACCACCGTTTGACGCTAGCATTAATGGGGTCTCTTGACGCGGACCCCGGACCTCAACACCAATATCGAGGTTGAGTAAAAGGCGCACGATGTCAAGGTGGCCGTATCGTGCCGCTGTGTGGAGAGGAGTCCAGCCTATCTCATTGCGGCAATGTACATCCGCTCCGCTCTCGATTAGGAAGTGTGCAACGTCGATGTTCCCGCGAAATAACGCGACTCCTAAGGGTGTCTCGTCCTCAAGATTTAAGTTGACGTCCACACCACACTTGAGTAATATCTCTACGAGGTCGAGATGCCCGCGTCGTGATGCATTGTGCAAAGGACTTTCACCCACGCCGTCAGGTCCATATTTGTCAGCGCCGTCTTGAAGTAATCCCAGAACAGTGTCAACCTCTCTTTTGGCAATCGCGGCATGCAGCGCGGTACCGTAACACCCGCCCCTAGCGTCGACGTGCCCCGGATGCGCCGTAGCAAGGTAGTTTGCGAGGTTCTGGAAACCGCACAGGGAGGCGTAGTACAATGGCGCTGCTTTTGGTTTCATTGGGTGCGCCGTCGCCATGTGTCCTTCCCAAGGGCGGTCTACATCGTAGAGCCAGAGCCAGGTTGCAAAATGTGGTTCGCCTGGATCGAAGAGTCGTTCCATCAGACCCTGGATAGTTGATGACACGCCCTCAAATTTGGCATGGTCAACCCAGTACCGAGAAGCGTATAGTGCGAGTGGATGATTTTCTACAGTGCTTTTGTTGACTTTGTTACCGAGATTTAGCAGAACGCTGAGGGAAGCTCGGGCGATAACGGAGTGAGAGGAGCAGGGGAGGATGTGATTGCGAGAGAGATGTTCTCCCGCGTTGGCAAGGCGAGAGGACAGCAGGAATTCTTTCACGGAGAAGTGCGAAAATTGGACGACCGATGATCCGTCGACATTTGCGATGGTGATTAGGCTAGAACATGTTGACAGCACGGATTGTTGTGAGTCTTCGGGGCGCCAGTCGGCGTGATATTCTGAGTCCACTTCCGTGTCGAGTAGAACGGCGAGAACCTCGGCTAGCTCTTCGACGCGAAGGGGGCGGATGGAGACCACAAGGCACTGAAAGAGGCGGTAGGCATATTCCCGTTTCGTCTTCTCGATGCCCAGCAACGTGCGCTCGTATGTCGCGTCCAAGGTTTCAGGCAACTTGTCCAAGGAACGCCGAAGCACCTGGGGATAACATTCACGCAAAGTTTCGAGTTGACAGAAAACCCAGCGGAACCTAGTGAAATGAGGACCATTAACAAATTTAGATATTGGCGATTACATACATCCCGTCAGCCCTCCGCGAGAGTGTGTCGATTACCAACTTTTTATCCTCCGCTCTCCATTTTCGCATCTTTCGGTCTGACTGGACAACAGAGGTGATATAGTTGTTGATGTCCTGCTTTTGGCCGTATTCGTCATGAAGGGAAACAGTGTGAGATGCCAAAGGGAGAAGAGCGTCCAGGATATCGGCCTCAGGGCGGCTGGTGACGCAGATACGAAGATTGTCGATCTCAAGCTCGACAAGGTCCTCGATGAGGGTGAGGACCCGCTCGCGTGGTGACACTACGCCAGAGGTATTGGGACACTCGTCTAGAGCATCTACGATGAGATAAATCACCGGTTGGTCTGGGAGCGCCAACATGTCCTTCAGGCACTTGAGAAGCGCTTGATCATCAGGCAATCGTGATCCGTTATCGTAGGCAGAATAGAGGCGGGAAAGGATTTCGCAGCAAGGATTTGACCTAGCGCAGAGCTGCACAAGAAGGGACGATAGTAAACCACGGACGTCTTGCTTTGCGGTATTTCTAAAGTCGAAGTAGTAGAATGCGGTCAGGCCCAATCCTGCGTCACGTAGGGCCATGGCCTCTTCGATGATGGTGGAACTGGTCGAGGAATGATGTTAGTCGAGCTAGACAAGATAAGCGGGTGCAGCACCCACCACAGAATGCTCTTCCCCGATCCCGCTACAGTGACGAGCTGCTTTCAGTTTCCGGGAACGTGAGTGAGACTTCGAATCACGTACGTTTTCCGTGGATCCACAGAAGGCAACCATTTGCGTTCCACTTCTTGAAGGTATCGCCTCTGGTTAACCACATCGCGGATCCACCGTGATTATATCTGCGCGCGATCACTTGATTTTCCGACGGGTCTGGCGGTGAAAGCCAACTCCTGGAATTCTCGTGCAAACGTTCACCTGAAGCAACTAAGTTCACGTTTCAGATTCACGCATAGTGGAGGAGACGACACACGGTTCATTTTGTTCATTTCATTTACCGCGTCCTGAATTGTAACTAGCATTTTCCAATAAGCGAGGGATACGATTAACCCGCAACAATTGACCATACTCAGCGTTTTCCGGATCCCGCTGGTCGATGCCTCGCCGCCTACATACATTCGATCAGAGGCCCGGACTTGATTGAAGTGCTCTACTTACCTTCCATCATCACTTTCATATTATTCATAAGACCGTGGACAACCTCTAAGATGTGTACCTCCGTCATGTGGGCCTCGTCCTGTGTGAGCCGTTCCAACCTCCGCACTATTTTTTCGATCTCGCTGTTCCCCAACAGTTTCTTTGCGAATTGCTCTGCGACGAATTCAGTGATAATATACTAGTTTAAACACGCTTGGGCAACGCTTACTGAATCTTCCTTGCTTGAGCAGTTTCTTAGCCTGGGAAAGGATTGAAAGCATTTCGGCCATTATCTTTACGATTATCTCCGTCATTAAAGGGCTCAATGAGATCTTGGTATAGATTTCGAGACGTTTCAGGAAGCTTCCGACGCTTTCGAAGAGTTCAAGCAGAGCATCGTAGCTTGCGCTAACGCCTTCGGCCGCCTAATATGAATGGATCTCAGAGGGCGCGGTTAGTTAATACCAAGGCCAGGAAAACACGCACGGTGAAGAGGACATTGATGCAGACGAAGATCAATTTTGCAGGTTGGAATGGAACCTGAAAGATAAAGAGTAAACGAATAGAGGACAGAAGGGTTGGTCGCTGCTCACCAGACCAGCTGCCTCGCCAAGGATGTCAGAGAAGGTGTGGACGAATTGTACTACCGGGCTAAGGCAATGGATGAACTTGCGATTATTGTCGCGATACTCTTTGAACACTTTCACGTTCTCTTGAAGTAGTAGAAGGACGGATGCAGGGGAGTTACAGCCAAGGACCTTAACGGCGAACGGATGTTCTTTTAGATCTATCCCCGTCTGCTCCACATATTTATCCAATGCATCGAGAACCACTTGGAAGTTGGACATTATTGACCGTGACAGGAATGAAAGTATTTCTCTGATTCGAGATTGGAGAGAGTGGTGGCCCGCCAATGTCACAGTCGCAATTGGTCCAAGTCACAGCCTGCGCGGCACGCACAGCCTTCCGAGTTTGAGCATCCATATTGTAGTAGGGCGCTTGCTTGGGCGCTAGATTTTCCAAACAATTGATTCTTGAGATCCAATGAAGTCACCACGCTGAGATTATTCGAACTGCCAGTGTCATTGACCAGTGTACTCGAGTACTGTAACTCTGAGGGAGGTCTTGAACGAACATACTTTTATTCTTGACCACACAGCCGAAATGGCCGAGCCAAAAATTTCCCACTAGGTGTCGACTTCGCCGGCTGTAACCTTGCTTGGTAATGATGCGAGGTTTTGGCTTGGGTTTTGCCGTCGACTTCGCCGATCGTAGGTAGGGCTTTCTACGCTTGTCCGGTAAACTCCGTCAGTCACGGGACTGACACGATGATTAGTAATTCAGAATCTGGGCCATGACCTTTTTTTTTTTTGGCTTCCATTAAAGTGCGCCTTGGGGTGCATGACCCTATGTGGCACTTATACAAACTAATTCTACCCATATCCTTTCCCTGCTCGCGTTGACTGCTTTTACTTCACATTAGAACACCTCCCCGTGCCCAAAGGGCAGTGCTGACCTGTTACATGTTACTAACCGACCGCAACCTGGAGAGACCAATGGCAAAAGGCAACAGGGATTGCGCAATGTCACCATAGAACATGAGCGAGCAAGCTCCCGAGTCAGAGCCTGGTACATCCCACCCACTTCGTCACATTAACAACTACATTCCATAAGTCACCACCCCGTTTCTGGTGACAATTACAGTGGTCGCTAGCGGACCCGAGCCAAACCCTTTCACAACATCGTTGTACAAATAGGACCAATTAATTTCAGAACGAACACAGATATAATGAGGACTAAGTTTCTTTCCCCCCTTCCGATCTGTCAGTAAAAGGGGTAGTGAACCCGAAGAATGGGATATTCACCAATCTGAGCAATCTTTCCACGAAATGTCCGCCTTGACGACTTCGGTATTGGCAGAGAGCCTGAGGCAGCCTGACGAGTTGGCACGCACAGCTATCACGTCTAAGAGGTTGGGCAGCACTCGGCGACGGCGCGCATCTCGGTGAGCGGCAGGAGCGTGATCGGGACCTACAATCGGGAAGCTGAAAGCTTGCTTTAGTGTGCACAATTTTCTTCCCTTTGAGAAAAAACGAAAGCGACGTACGTCAGGTTCCGGACATCGTGGTTCTGGCTTGATCACCTTTATGCACCGTCATACGCCACCTTGACGTGGCGACCCATGTGCGTCATGCCGAATATTTCGAAGGATAACACGGGACGTTATTTTTCTTCGCGGGTTTGATGATGACTTTGTTTGCGGCGCCGATGTGCTCCCCGGACGCGGAGTGCAACACGGCAGATAGTGTGCCCGTGGGCAGTTTCAAGATGATCTCGTTGTTGGGAAAGGATGCGGTAGTCGAGCGTCGACGCCGATCTTTCTAGGGTTTGATTTACAGGAAAGAATGGTAAGGAGGGAGTGACGACGTACGACCAGGCATGAACGCTGCCTTCCCCTTGGTTGTAGTGTAGATGACAGGCATGTCTGCCTCACTAAACTTGATGACACGTTCCCTTTGTAGCTTCTCCATGGTTTGGATTAGACCTACGAAAACGTCATGGCGTTCATATGCTATGTTAGACTGGCTTGTTCACGATAGATTTTCGCACGAAAGCGCATGGGTGAGCACGGTAAGCGGAGTACTGTAAGAGGGAACAGGAAAAAAGTAGTTCATTCCCCGAGCCACCGATATCTGATCGTCGCTTAATTCTCTTCCTTGGGGATCGCCGAAATTTGCTACGGTATACAAGTACTGTAGCCTCCAACTTAGAAATGGGAAATGACATTAATCACAACGAAGTCTCGTCCCCTTCACATCTCCAGCAACTCTGAGTCCTCTCCGCAGACCTCCAAGGCGTGTCTCTCCTGTACTTTTGGGCGGATTGGGCAGTGCCATGCGAATAGACGACAACGGTTGTCAAAGAGTTGGCCCAGAAGGACCAACGCTACTCGTGCTCCACATAGAAGTCGAGGTCCAAGCAGACATCACCAGCTCATTCGACGTTGAGAGCGTTCCCCACTTTATCCTGCTCCGAGTATATCCGCCCCTGCTGCATATTCGCCCCCCCTCCTGCGTGCGGGTCCCAGTCTGACCCTCTCCCCTTCCACCCTGAAAACGGGCTACACACACTTCTCCACCGCGTCCAGGGTGCAGACGTCGCGGCCCTCACTGCCGCCATCGAGAAAGATGTGAAGCCGGCTGGCAGTATTGCTGGTGCCATCAGCACGACGACAGAGTCGAGACCACGTGAGGATCTCGAACAACGCATGACTCGGCTCATGAACAGTCCAAAGTCGTCCTTTTCATGAAGGGCTCGCACACATCTCGAGCTAGCCCAGGCGCGGCTTCAGCCCACAGAGGACGGCCACGTGCATGGCAAGGTTAACCATCTCGTGCCGGCCTCTTTCGGGCTCAAGCAGAAGGCAATAGAGAAAACGAGGGACCTGATACCTGTTCAGCGTGTCCTGCACGCACGCAGTAGCCTCTGGTAGCTCCCATATGCCTCCGCGTTGTCGAAAAGGACTATTTATTGTAAGCAGACTCTTCTTCGTATCCCTTGGTGACTAACCTCGGACTCGTGGGCATATGTTGGGACCCTGTCATATCCTCTCCACCGATACCGGAGGGGTGCTCACGTTCTACATACCGTCTGCGCTCGACTGCGAATTCCCACACGAGGCAGCCCGAGCGAGGTGTTATTGGAACGGAACAAAACGCGTGTTGAGCTAACCTTACGCCAAGAGCCTTGGCCCAAGGTCGTGCCGCCCGAGTGCAAATGGAGGATGGTGGGATGTCTTATCTGCTATCATGATGTAATGTATTCTCGAGTCACGTCGTCGGATTCGATCCTAGCTCGATCTCAGCTGTCAGTAAAACAACGTATTGCGTGAACATTCGACAACAATCCGCTCTAATATTTAGCCTATATCGTAACGCCTATCCTACGTTCAATAAACGCCTATTCTCCCAGATCGTACTCTGACAACAGTTGCACAATCGTCTGACGTCCATAAATTGATGCGTAATGAGACGCTGTCTTTCCGTAAGCGTCCCGTGGGTGTACATTTGCTCCCTGATCAAGTAGCAACTGTACAACCTCGAAGCGACCATTGACCGATGCGAGGTGCAGCGCAGTAAGACCCTCCCATTGTGTAGCGTTGATGTCAGCACCATCGTCGAGCAACAACTGCACAACATCGGTGTGCCCATATCGGGCTGCCGCGTGCAACGGGGTCCAGCCAAAGGAGTCTCGAGAGTTCACATCCGCGCCATACTTGATCAATGTCTTCGCAATTTCAAGTCCCCCATCCATCGAGGACACAATCTCCAGCGGTGTCTCGAGGAGCCCGTTCCGTTCGTTGACGTCTGCACCACGGTCGAGTAACCTCTGGATCTTGTTCTGGATGTCGTCAATGTGGCCGTTGGCTAATGCGTTATGCAACGATTGGCTATCTTCATCACAAGATGAGTCTCGAGCGTCCAGTCGCAGATCCGTCGCCTCGGAAGAACCGCTTCCTAACCCTCCTTCCGAGCTCGCGAGATTTAGGGCACCGTGGCACACATTTCCCGATCGCCTCTGTAGGAAGCTCGTAACGTCGTGCTTCATATGTTCATGAGCAAGGTCCAGGGGTGTTTGGCCGCTGCTATCCCGTATTCCAACGTCCGCGCCGGAATCAAGGAGCAGCTCCACGAGACTGAGATGTCCATGCTGTGCCGCCGAGTGTGATGGAGTACGGCCCTTATTGTCCTGTGAATTGACATCAGAGCCGCAATCGAGCAACAAGCGAGCAACCTCGAGTTTCCCCTTTGCCGATGCGAGGTTCAATGGAGACTCCTGGTGTTCATTCCGCACATTGGCTTCCGCACCGTGGTTGAGTAGCAACTCCGCAACTTTGAGATGTCCATGAGTTGATGCGAGAGAAAGTGGAGTCCAGAGATCCGCTTTCCGGACATTCACTTCCGCCCCATGGTTCAGTAGGAGCCGCACGACATCGGTATGGCCAAGTCGTGATGCTGAGTGTAGCGGAGTCCAGCCTTCATCGTCGGAAGAATTCACATCGGCTTGATGCTCTATCAGAAACCTTGCTACCTCTACATGTCCGCCCACTGATGCCAGGATCAATGGAGTCTCGCGAATCCCATTTTGAACCTGGACGCCAATACCATGCTCGATCAAAAGCTGCACGGTGTCGAGATGCCCATTCCGTGCCGCTTTGTGAAGAGGGGTCCAGCCTAGTTTGTTGCAGCCATTCACCTCCGCTCCTTGCTTGATCAAGAAGCGAGCAACTTCGAGATTTCCGCGGCCCGACGCGAGATCTAAGGGAGTCTCCTCATCCGCGTTTTGCGCGTTGACGTCCACGCCACCCTCGAGAAACATCTCTACGAGGTCGACTCGGGGATGCTGTGATGCGTTGTGCAAGGGTAGATTACCATTCTTATCGTTAGACATCGTATTCGCGCCTTGGTCGATTAAGAAGCGCCCGATCGTGTGGTCTCCAAGACGAGACGCCAGATGTAGCGGGGTTTCTTGATCCACATCCATTTGATCAAGTGCTGCACCATGGCGAGCTAGGGATTGAAAGATCTCGAGGAAACCCGATAATAATGCCCAATGCAATGGAGTCTGAAGGTGGTCATCCTGCACATTCGGATCGGCGCCGTGGATAAGCAAATCCTCCAAGATACCGAGATGACCACGTTGGCTCGCAAAATGCAACGGAACCCGCCCGTAATTATCTCTGCTTTCTATATCTGCCCCATGCTTCAGCAGCAGCCGACAAGAATCCAGTTGCCCAGTCTGCACCGCCAGGTGCAATGGGGTTCGACCGTCGTGGATCCGGACGTTGACATCTGCTTGATGGTCGAGCAACAATTTCATTACGGTACAATGGCCGTATTTAGCTGCTCTGTGCATTGAGCTCTCGCCTGCGCCATCTGGAGCGTTTACATTTGCGCCGTTCTGAAGCAATGCCAGAGCTATCTCGTCCTCTCCCTTGGAAAACGCGGCATTCAACGGCGTCCCGTGGACCCCGCCCCTTGCGTTGATGTCCGTCGAGTATGTGAGGGTGAGGTGTTCCACTAGGGTACGGAAACCACAAAGTGCCGCGTAGTATACTGGTTCTGCCGCCGGCTGCGTCGGGTGCACCATCGCCATGAATCCCTTCCAGGGACGGTCAACGTCATAAATCCGGACCCATGTCGCAAAGTAGGGCCTGTCTGGGTCAAACAGACGTTTCATGAGGTCCTGGATGCTTGGCGATACGCCCTCGATCTTGGCGTGGTCAACCCAATGCTGAGCGGCGTAGAGAGAAAGTGGACGTTTCTCTACTGCGCTCTTGTCGACGTGGGCATCTAGGCTGAGTAAGACGCTTAGGGAGGCTCGCGCAAGGACGATGTGTGCAGAGAGCAGGCGGACATGATAGCGAGAGAGACTTTCTCCTGCCGCAGAAATGCGAAGGCGATCGGAAGTCAAGAATTCTCGAACGGAAAAATGCGCAAATTGGACGACTGGCGAACCATCGACATTGACAATGGTAATTAGACTAGAACAGGCTGACAGCACGGCTTGCTGTGCGTTCCCAGGGCGCCACTCTGTGCTATATTCTGAATCCCGTCCGGCGTCAAATTGAACGGCAAGAACCTCGGCAAGTTCTTCAACGCGGAGAGGGCGAATGGAGACCGTGAGACATTGAAACAAGCGGTGGGCATATATTTGTTTCTCCTTGTCAATTCCCAGCAACGTGCGTTCGTATGTTTCGTCTAACGATTGAGGCAACTTATCCAGAGTGCTCCGAATCGCCATCGGGAAGCAGCGGCGCAACGTTTCCAATTGGCAGAAAACCCATCTGAACCTGCGATGAAATGAGAAGATAGACGTGTTTCGGTAATAACTTCACATACATCCCGTCAGCCCTCTGAGTGAGCGCATTAATAACCAACTGCCTATCCTCCGCCCGCCAATTTCGCATCTTTCGGTCGGACTGGACGACAGAATTAATGTAGCTGATAATATCCTGTTTTTGACCTTCTTCGTCGTGAAGACAAATAATGTAAGACGCAAGAGGCTGTAGAATATCTAGGATATCCGCCTCGGAACGGCTTGCGACGCATATGCGAAGGTTTGGAAGGTGGAGCTCGACAAGGTCTTCGATGAAGTTAAGGACCTTTTCGCGTGGAGATACTACCCCAAAGTCATTAGGACACTCGTCGAGAGCATCTATAACGAAGTAAATTGCGGGTTGCCCTGAGAGCTCCAGCATGTCCTTCATGCATTGCACAAGCGATTTCGTGTCAGGCTGCTGCGATCCAGCGCCGTGCGTGGAATATAGATCCGAGAGGACCTGGTAGCAAGGATCCGACTTTGTACAGAGTTGAGTTAGGAGGGATGATAACAAGCCGCGGATGCCCTGCTTTGTGGTATCTCTAAAGTCGAAGTAAAAGTATGCCAACAAGCCCAACCCTGCATCACGTCGCGCCTTGACTTCTTCGATGATGGAGGAGCTATTTGATGTAAATAAATACTTGAATACCAACAGGAGATGTTGCACGTACCATAGGATACTCTTCCCTGATCCAGCTATGGTGACAGGTTAACATGCGTAGCCGGAATGACAGGAAGTAGGACATACGTTTACCATGTACCCACAGGAGGCAGCCTGTCGCATTCCACTTCTCAAAAGTGTCGCCTTGGAAAAACCACGTCACAGATCCATCGTGGTGGTCCCCACGAGCGATGATGTGATTCTTAGATGGATCTGGGGGGGAAAGCCAACTCATAGATTTCTCGTGCAAACGGTCGCCTGAGAGACCAGTCAGCGCCAGCGGCTACTAGTATCATTGATGGGCGGGACGACGCACGCTTCATCTTGTTTATTTCGTTTACCACATCTTGCATTGTAACTAGCGTCCTACATGAGCACGGAATACGGCTCACGCGCATAGTTGAACCGAACATACCGAGAGTCTTCCGGATCGCCTTGGTCGATCCCTCACCGCCTATGGATAACAATTTGCTCAGGTTTTGGGAACCAGCTGCGCCTTACTCACCGTCCATAACGATTTTCATATTGTTCATGAGACCATGGACGACCTCCAAGATCTGCGCCTCTGTCATACGGGCCTCTTCCATCGTGAGCCGGTCCAATCTCCGGAGTATACTTTCGATCTCGCTGTTCCCTAGCAACTTCTTCGCGAATTGCTCTGCAACTAGATCAGAAATAGTAACGCATACATACGGCGAGGAAGAGCTAACTGAGTCGTCCTTGCCTGATCTGCTTCTTTGCCAGGGCGAGGACATAAATCAACTCGGCCATTATCTTCGCGATTATCTCCGTCATCAAAGGGTTCAGAGATATATTCGTGTAAATTTCGAGGCGTTTGAGGAAGTTTCCAATGCATTCGAAGAGTTCAAGGAGTGCGTCATAACTCGCGCTGACACCTTCGGCCGCCTGAGGCAACGGAATATTGGGGATGTCGTCGAGGCCGAAGGTAATGAAAACACGCACAGTGAAAAGAACGTCAATTCCGACGAAAATTAGACTTGCAGGTTGGAAAGGGACCTATTAGCGAATGGAATTTTCGTTAAAAAAGGCCCCAGCTACTAGTATGATATGGGTAATCGCGACTCACCAGACTAGCTGCTCCGCCGAGAACTCCAGAAAATGCATGAACGAATTGTACTACTGGACTAAGGCAATCGATGAACCTCCGATTTTTGTCACGATACTCTTTGAAGGTCTTCAAGTTTTCTAGAAGCAACAGCACGACGGCATTGGGAGAGTCACAACTTTTGACCTTGTCCGCGAACGAATTTTCCTTGAGATTTATCCCGGTCTGCTCAGCGTATTTATCCAATGCATCAAGTATTGATCTAAAGCTAGACATTTGAATTTGGAAGAAATGCTTGAAAGTCACAGCGTATGCCTTGGCGTATGCGGAAGTCGAGTACTAGGACAGCCTCATCGGGGTCCAATAACGGTTGGCCTCTGCCGTGATAGACGCCAGTAGAGCGCCTGATCATTAATCATTATTGCATTATCAACTAATCTACCAATATATTAATAAAAAGTGCTTATCCCGGGGCGATCTTGCGGTTGACGGAGTTTTCTCTTTTCTCTCTTAACTTTCTTGCACTTGTCGACGGGGCCGAAGGGGCCATCCAAACACTATCCACTCGGTACGCAGTATGGATCACGTGGGCGTGGTAACCGGTAACCCCTTGTCAAATTAATTCACCTCGATTTGGGCGGCGAGGCTACTAGCGCCTGGTTCAAGTTTCCATTACTAACTTCAATTAACAATCTTCCGCTTCTCGTTTTGACTCCATCTCCTAGCCATGTCATATAACAGTACGATTACTCGAGGTGTGTCTCCAATCACCTGTGGAGACTGTAGCCTGTGCTGAGTACTGAGTTTGCGTGAACAGGCGTGCGTTGGAGAAATTCAACAACAATTGGCGCTCTCCCTGACAATGTCTTACTTGATATATTTGTTCTCTATCGAAACGATCATAACGATACCGAAACTAATCAGAACCATACCTACGACGTCAAGAGCGTTAAGGCTCGAGCACTGGTGCACGTTTGTCAAAGATGGCGACAAATAATATTTGAATCACCACGCCGTCTCCATCTCAAAATTCGCTGCACACATGGGACTCCTGTCAAGAAATGCCTTAGTATCTGGCCAAAAATTCCTATACATGTGGCTTATTACCTTTCTTCGACCAAGGTTTGTCCAATCGATGAAGAAAACATCAGTATTGCGCTTCAGCACCCCGATCGAGTGAGCCATCTCGCGCTCGATGTCGACAGCACAGGAACGTTGGAAAAGCTGGCTACGTTGATACAGAAGCCATTTCCTGTGCTCACACATCTTTCCATTACCTCGGGGGCTAAACTTGCACCACTCCTTCCAGTTGAATTCGCTGAAATCTTGAGAGGATCTGCATCATCTTTCCAAAGATTCTCCTTATTCTTCATTTCCTTTCCCGCATGGCCAACACTTCTTTCGTCGGCCAGAGACCTTGTCACCCTTGATCTCGACAAAATACCACCCTCTGATTACATTTCACCGGAGGCGTTAGTTGCATGCTTGGCCGCGTTGCCAAGGCTTAAAACTTTTGACATTCGATTCCATTCACCTACACCCCGCCTCAATCACATACACCCACATCACATCACACGGATCCTCCTTCCTGCACTCAACGACTTTCGATTGCACGGTGCTGGCGAGTATCTGGAAGACTTTACCGCCCGAATCGACTGTCCTCGACTAAACTCATTCAACCTCGTTTACTTCGGCCAGCTTGTTGACCTTCGAGTTACGCAAATCCTCAAGTTCTTTGAGCGCCTATTGGGCCCCGGGATATCTCCATTCACGAAGGCAAAAGTTCGCCTTGACTCTCGCGGTGTCACTTTCCACACGTATCGTCCAACAAACCACCCAGGATGGGATTGGCACCTTGCTAGGACTATCGTCTCAAGCCTGGGCACTGACTGGGAAGCTTCTCCCTTGACTCACATGCTCCACCACTTTTCTCCAATGCTCTCCACTGTCGTCTACCTCAAGCTCGTGACCAATTTCTGGCCCATCCGAGTCAGTGAAACAGACATTTTTGATTGGCAACGCTTGCTCCGCCAACTTTCCACCGTGCGCGCGCTATGTGTATCTCGGCCGCTTGCAGGGCGCATCGCTCAAGCATTAAAATCCTTTACAGAGGAGATGGTTGCCGAAGCATTCTCGTCCCTTGACTTGATTTACTTAGAGAACCAGGAAGCGCCACCTGTCTTGGAGTCCCTTGAGAATTTCGCTGCTATCCGTCAGCTCTCTGGCCGCCCTATAACCATGGTCGACACAGTTGCGGAGTTTGATCAACGACTCGAGTGTTATCTCAAAAAATAAAGGCAAGGAAAGTCCTATACCCGTTCCGTTCCATAGCCTAGGTTCCACTGATTGTAATGGCCCCTCTGTTACATTTGGGATACGACTATTAATTGCACGCGGATGGATACCATATCAAGTACCATATTTCTTTTTCATCACAATACATTGCACACCATTGCTTGCTACTCGACTTTGAGCTTTGACTTTGGCGTGCGGCACCAACCCAAGTGATAATGATAATCAACTCACTGCTCCCTCGATAGATATTATACGTCTCGTGCACGGTAGACTAGCATTGTTCGATTATACACCTGCAAGCGGATGCCTCACAGCTCAAGAGAACTTAAAGGCATTCAAAGACTTTTTTTTTGATCGGTTTATATTCCGGCATACTACATGCCCGTGACAAAGCCTGGTAATAACTAGGAACCGCTATATTTGGGGGAGAATAGTATACTAGGGTGCCCCCGCATAGTCCGAGGGCATTCAAAGACAATTGGGACCAAAGTCGGAGGTTCACCAACTGAAACAGCTTGAAGTCTTAGAGTAGCCGCAAACATAACACCTATATAATTAGTAATATGGAGCGCCAGCAACCACTCCGAAAGGTCAGAGCCTGAGTGTGTGTGAGGGCTCCGACATACAGAAGAAACGACTTGAGAATGGACTTGACTTTCGCCTCTACTGAAAATTAACGTCGGGCTCGAATCAGAGGTAACTCAGACCACGACGGATTTGTGCTTGGATCGGTGCTTATTTCGTTTTAAGTAATTAACCTTGCATTTTTGCGAGGAAAACGTCGGAAGAATGCATAGTAAGCGATGATCGATGATTCCTCGGTGCAGCAGGCAAGGCAGCAGGCTCGCGTCGTCAGATCTCGTTGACACTTGCGATCAGCTCCAATGACACTGGTTCGGCTGTCTTTCATGCGACCAGATCTTGGCTTAGAGCAGGTGAAGTGCAAGAAACGTATTATAGCATTATTGTCAGCCAATTCGTCAGTGTGATACAACGTACAATGCGCCAGTATGAATAAAATCTGGGTAGCTCAAGCAACTACGGCACTAAACTCGCCGTTCTCCACCATCTCTTGGACGATGTCTAAAACACCGACGAATTCGCCATTGATGATGAGCTGAGGATATGTCGGCCAGTCATTCCGCCTCTTAAGCTTAAGACCTGTCGACATGAGACAAATTTAGTTCCACAACAGGCCTAAACCCCAGGAGAGGAACAGATACGCGACACGGCTCACTATCCCCGACAGACTCATCGGTGAGGACGTCAAAGTGACGAAACTCGACGCGCTGCTCCTTCAACAGGTTGCAGAACTTCCGCGAAAAGTCGCACTTTGGTACCTCGGTGTCAAGTTACAGTACTAGAATAAAAATGTATAAGACATCGTCAGTAAAAGAGATAATTCTGATAGACAGATAGCTTACTCACCAAGATGTGTGAAAAAAGCTCAGTAAAAAGTCGGAGGTCCATTTCGTTGTGCATGTTTTTTTCCCCCCAAGTAAAAAAGAACGCGACATACGTCGTGTTCCAGGCCTTCAATGCTGCCTTGACGCGGCGTCCCATTGCGTCGTATCGAATAAAAGCAGGGGGCTGTTCGTAAGCTTTGTGGTGACTTCATTCGCGCGGAGAGCAGCGCGGTGAATGGCATAGCGCGTCGGCGGGCGGGTTGGAGTGTTATATCGTCATTGAAGTGGGAGAGTCGGTGAATAACGCATCTACGCGGGTCTTTTTGCTGTTGGGAAATTTTTCACAGGAAAGAATGGTGAAGGAAGAATGACGTACGACTGTCCCTTGTACGGCTTGACCTGAACGCCGCCCTCCTTTTGCAGATATGGATACGCATGTCTACCTCGATAAACTCGAATATGCGACTGGGCTTGTCCACGAAAGGAGACGAACACGTTCTGGATCGTCGCGCGAAACCGGATGACAAGCGCCTACAGTGTAAACTGATTTATCCAAGGATTTATCACACGAGCGACTCGGATTGCTAAAGACACCAAAAATGTTGCTTGTTCGCTTCCCTCACGACGACCACTCACCTCCTCGGGGCTCCTGAGGGCTCCCTAAAACCCATCATGGCCGCCCCACCAACCCCAAACTCCTACCAAATCACATCCACGCACCAATTCCAGTCCCTCCTCTCCCAAGACCTCACCCGCGTCTCCATACTGTACTTCTGGGCGCCCTGGGCCTCACCATGCAAGCAAATGAGCTCACTCGTCAACGCACTTGCTGGGAAGTACCCGTCGCTGCTCTTGCTGCAAATAGAAGCCGAGGCACTCGAGGAGATCACCGAGTCGTTCGAGATTGAGAACGTTCCTTCCTTTATCGTCCTCCGCGTAAGTTACGTACCCGTCGATCCGCCGCCCCCAACGCTCATTCTTCATTCTCCGCGGACGTACTACTGCAGGGCCATACACTTCTGGCGCGCATCACGGGCGCAGATGCCGTCGCTCTCACCGACGCCATCACGAAACATGTAGGCGCGCCGCCGCCGCTTTCTGAAAAAACCCCGACGACGGACTCGGAAGCACCCGAGGAGCACCTGCATGGGCTCATGAACCAGTCCACCGTCGTGCTATTCATGAAAGGCTCGCCGGACGCTCCACGTTGTGGTTTTTCGCGGAAGATCTGTGGGCTGCTGCAGGATAACAAGATCGAGTTTTCGCATTTTGATATACTCACTGACGAGTCAGTACGCCAGGGTGAGCTGAGCTCCCGTCTCCGTAGGTTGAAGTGCTGATTTATTATTTTATTGTCGTGTTGATAGGTCTTAAGAAGCTCAACGACTGGCCTACGTACCCGCAGCTCATCGTCAAGGGAGAGTTTGTTGGTGGCCTGGACATCGTGCAAGAGATGGTAAATAACGGCGAGCTTCGCGAGTTAGTCGTTTGATCTGCCGAGGTGTTACTGCCAAATTGCGGATTGTTGTACGTTGTATTACACTAACTTATCGGCTGACGATAAATGCTATACAATACATCCTTGGTTCAACACTTGCCCCAACTCCTTGATGCGAAATGGATCTTCCCTCTCACGGATGGGGTGAATCCCGTTTCAAGGATCAATGGCATGTCGACGCGTCAACACGGGAAACGCTTTGGTGAAATGGAAGCCAACGGAGCACCTCGAGTTCCTACGATTGTCCATCAAGAAAATAGCAAGAAGGTGGCCAGGACAAGCAAGAATCCTGTCACGACGGGACTTCCCGGCTCGTTCTTCCTGGCTGGTCCTACAGTACAGTACAGCCTGAGCTCCTCGTGCCTGGGGAAGGTACGTTCGTGGTAACTAGACAGCTTCGACGAGGGCTGGCAACAAACTAACGGCCTAAAAGAAGGGGGGGCAAGTGGCCCTTGGGGCGACTTTTATAAATCAATTTCCGGGGCTGTCATTTACTCGAGTGCCACATCAAGCACTCGAAGGAATGAGAAACTCCACTGGCACATGAAACCCTGTCTTCTTGCACCCGGCACTTCGTTCTCCGGACAAAAGAGCATTTTCCCCGCCCCCCATCCAATCAACATCAGCCAAACCCATCGATATCTTCCGGCAACTCGTGTCCGTTTTCGTGTAACTTACTGTATTCAACCAGCCTTCTGAACGGGCGGGCGATATATATTTTCGTCGTCAATTGACCGGAGTTGGTTCGCGAGCGTGGGTGTCTTTCTTCCTAGAATAAGCCGTCAGATACCCCATTGGGGCGAGTACGCGTGCGTTGCGTTGCTTCGGGCTCGGGCAGCTCGGTGTCGAAGGTCGATCGAGAATCCCGTGGCGGCGCAGCAGCAGCAGCAGCAGGGCTACGACTTCTTTTCTTTTGTTCGCCGCGGCCGGGGTACTGTATTGAGCCAACACACATTGGCAGAACCAAAGACCCGCCCCGATCGAAGAAAAACAGTAACACTCTCGGGCTTTGGATCCCGAGAGTTTTGTAAGTTATATCTCTGATTCGGTAAATTGTACAGATTCAAATGCGTGGGGTACGTAGCAACAAGCAACAAGGGGGGATATTGGGTTTTGCAGGGTAATCAGTCGAGCATACAGAACAGAAAGGGAGGGATTGTTAGAAGGAAAAAAGAGCGACGGAAACAATAACAAACACACAGCAGCCAGCACCAAGAATATCACCAAAAAAACAACAAAACACGACGACTGCTCCCAGTTGAAAAAGGGATGGGGGTAATGTATAACTTGAGACGAAAGATAAATAGCGCAAGAGATAGATCGGCGGCGGCGTGCGAGAATGCAGGAGGAGATGCGGACGCGGACGCCCTTTTCATGGCTTTGGTGGCGGTTGATCGCGCGAGTACGGCAGCACGTCGATACGCACCACGCCGGGCTTCTCTTCCCGCCTCGGATCGACCGCCTTGGTCCCATTTGCAAACACATCTTCCGCATCGACCGAGCCAAGCGAATACGCGCCCATACCGACCGACACCGAGCCTTTGGACTGTTCCAGCGCCGAGCTCGTCAGCTCCGTCGCCGTTCCCATGTCCGGGTCAACAGCGACGCTCCGACTACGACTGCCGGCGCCGAGACCAGTAGTGAAGTACGTCGCGCTGTTGCCTTCGTTGGTGGTCATCGGCAGAGTGCGCGTCTTGAACTTCCACGTGGACCAGCGCTGGCCGTCGCCGTCGTTGTTCGACTCGCTGTCGAGACGGCGGAAGGAGGCTGTCGCAACGACGGGGAGGTTGGCGACTGTGAGGGACATGCAGTCCTCGACGAGCGCGGAGATGACCACGGGGATGCCCCCGCGGCTGATGATGTACGCTGCATGTACGAGGGATACGATCGTCGTCACAACTAGAAAAAAAAATCTCGGTTGTTTGTTCGTCGAGAAAGAAGAGTACTACTTACTGGAGGTGGAGAAGATGAAGATGAGACGCCAGCGCAGACGCTTGTCCTTGATTCCGCGGATGAGACGGATGGGCAGAATGATGAGGGCCAGATCAGCGAGAATGTCGGCTGCGGAGGCCCAGTGAGTAAAGGCGGGTCCCAGAAAAAGAACCGGCGTACGCACAGATGAGCTGGAATATGGCGACCTGTTTCGGGAGAGGGCACTGCGGACTAGCCTTATTCTTCCATCCATGGATATGCTCGCACGTCCAAAAGAGCTGGAAGAACAAGCCCAGGACAGCAGCGACGAACGCAGCAGCGAGCCACTTTAGCCGATAGCGCATTACAGGGTCTGGGTCGATGCGGATGATGGAGTATAGGATGGATATCCGTGCGGACCATATGACGGTGTAGAATGTGACTGCCATGAGGTAGTACGCTGCGATGCGGTCGAGGCGTGAAAGGTCGGCGGGATGTTCGACGTGCATGAACACGGCGCCGAACTGGACGATCAAGCTGGCATTGCGATAAGGCAGAGAGCGTGGGAGCGCAATGTAGGGACGTACTTGAGGAGGGAGAAGAAAGCCCAGGCATCATCCCACCAGTAGCGACCCCTCCGGAGCCACAGACGAAGGAGCGTCATGCATATCGCCACAAAGCCACAGACGGATTCAGTGACTGTAGATCAACATGTGAGCGCACGGGAGGCGTGAGAAAGAGGGAGGAGGGTACCTTTGATCTCGACGAGAGGGTCGTGAATGTTGATACCCATGATGAGGGAGGATGGTGGCTGGTGAGAAGGGAATGTGGGGTGTGGAGCTTGGGCGCGTTTTTGAAGGGAAGAGGGGGGGGAAGGTGGATATTAGGGATGGGGGGGCAGTGGAGGCACCAAGCGTCCATCATCTAAACGCTGCCTTTTGACGCTGGGTGCTCGCCCCTCCGCTTCCCCGTGCCAATGACAATTCCCACCTCCCGTTTCCCAGCCCCTTCTCCCATTTAGTTTCCTCTTGACGACCCTCGCCAAAGAGCTCAGAGCTCACGTCCAGAAATACGCTATTCACAGAAGCACATGATACGAATACGCTACACAAAATCCGATCCCCGGGACTCCGGCCTTACCTCGTTCCCCGTGCGAAATTCCCGTAACGGGCTCGATCGTGTCTCCCAAAACATTCGCAGAATATTCGATCGTGCGCAACCGACACAGCCAGCAGTACAAGGCGACTGCTCGACCTTCCGACTTGCACGGATTCAAGGCGAAGGCGAAGGGTCAACGCGCTGAGGCGCACCTCCGCTGGTTCTTCATCACGCTTAGCACGTGTACGTACTCTCGCGTGGGTGTTTTCGCATCCGAATCTAGCTACATTGCAGGCCCATTCCTATATCGACGAGGACGAGCGGTATTGTGCTGTATGTGTGATGATGGTCTAGGCCACTGCTCTGGCAACCGACACAAATTTACCAAACAAGGCCTCCCCATAGGGATATTTAAGTTGCTGATCGAGCCACTCGAAACGCAGTACACTCCCACGCTTGTACCCCTCGACTTTATTGAATGCGCTACTATAAGGGGATAAACAACGCACTGCTTTGATAGAGGACCTGTCCACTGCAAAAAGACCAAGAAAAGCCGCGGAACAGTAACCTACAACAGATCCTCTCTAACAGCGCAGCGTCCATCAGCAGACGAAGACTCAGGCAATACTCAACTTCCGAGGTCTTGTGCTTTTTTTCATTAATGCCCAGATAAGAATAGTCCATGGGACGGACCGGATTCCAGCTTAGGCAGACGGAATGCGCCACATGGGGCTCGCTACTCCTTGTCATTGCGCGGCGTAACGGCGACGGCGCTCGGACGAAGCGAGGCGAGTGGAAGTTGAATTAACACTACAATACGGCATCTACTACGCCGCCCTCCACAGTAAAACACCGTGTTCATTTCCTCGAACGTTGCTGCCGACCTCAGGCTCACATTTTTGGTGTCTCAGTACAGCAGGGACGAATGCGTTCGCCGTTCGACAAAGCCTTACTGAAAGTAGTTGGTCTGACGTTCTGATAAGCCTAGCTATCTATGATCAAATCATAAGATAGGCGATTTTTGGCAGATGTGCACCGTCCATCGTGCATCATATGCACTGCATCGTGCACCGCATCGTACGCATCACGATCCTGCCATCTCTGCATTATCCACAATCTATCTTACAGCTCGATGCTCTCTTTATGCTTGAACTTCCGTCCTGCGCGATCTGCAGCCCTAAAGCAGAACTGGTTCCCATACAGCTCAAACTCGACATGCGGGCCATCGTGCACCGTCATCCCATCGCCAGTCGTACCAGCCGGAACGGCAAAAACGAACACAGATCCCTGCTTCGGCAAAACTACCAACCCCATCAGCGAGCCGCTCCAGATCTACTGTACCCTGAAAGCGCGCACCTTTCAATTTATCCACCCGCGTCACGATCTTGAACGTATTCTCCGTCTCCTGCACCACAATCCCCGACAGACCCACCAAAGCGGCATTCTTACTCCTACGCACTTTCGCATGCATTCGATTAAATTTGCCTTGCCGTCGGTAATACATATGCACACGGGCACGTACCCGTCACGATCGACCCATGAAAATCAGCCTTGACAAGCTTAGCATGCATCCCCGCCGCCGCCGCCGCCGCCGCCGGCGTCAACGTTGGCGTCTTCGTGCCCGTGCCCGTGCCCGTGCCAAGTCCAAGCAGCTCAGTCATGTACCCGCACCACAGCCGATGTAGCGGCACGAACAGCTCCCATCTACAGTAGCTCGCTCAGTTCCTGTACACGTGGAAAGACGATGCGTTGCCGCACTTCGCTTCGGACGCACGTAAGCGCCACAGACCCTTCTCGGCCGCCTCTCGCCTGCCCATGCACTTGTCATCCGAGTCTCCGTGCCGCGCTCGTCGGTCCTTTTTTTCGCGATTTGGAGGCTTGGGAGCTAGCACGAGTTGACGTCGGCGGACACGCTCGTCGTATAGTGCCCGCGCTTGTGCTTTCGATTTTGGTTTCGGGGGGAGCTGCAGTTGACGCTGGACGAATTCGGGTGTGTATGGGTGGGCAGACGTCAGTCTCACGTGGGTACTGGCGGTCTAGCGCGGGTTCAGCAGAACGGCGTGAGTGAGTGCGTTGCGGTACGTTGGGGTGCAAGTGTTACTTGCCGTGGTGTTCTTGTCGCCTGTGGTGGCATCATCTGGGAGTATCGCGCCTTGGTAGAGCGACGAGCTCATGGTGTGCGAACGAGCGTCGTCGATTCCTTATTTAAGCAACTGTGCAACTAAGGACAAACATTGATAATACTGATTGCGGGGGTAGAGAAAAAAAGAGAAACAAAGGTGAGTTGTGAAATGAAGAGAAAAAATTTCAAATCAAATCAAATCAAAAGAAAGGTGTGGGGGAGAAAACGCAAGGAGGGTGTAGAAACTGGCCGCGGGCAAAAGGGCAAGTAACAGAAAAAAAAGTAGAAAGAAGGAAAAAATTGCTGCGCGATTGTATTGACTGAATGAGAGAGAGGGCGAGGTGAAGCGAGATGGGAAAGGTAAAAGACATGATACAGATATAACGTGAATGATGGGGGAAACACTTTGAAGGTGGGGGAGCCCTAGTCAAGATCCATAGCAATCTCATCCCCCGTCGCGAATCCAAACACCGCGTCGTCGTCCTCATCATTCCTCACGACGCGCGAAGGCCCCGCAATAGCCGCCAAGTCGACACGCGCCCCCGCCCCCGCAGAATTACTCCCACTCCCACTCCCACTCCCACTGCCGTTATCGTTGCCATCGTGATCAAAGAAGATCCGTCCATGTTCCGGGACATGAATCACAGGTCCCAGTACAGGCGGTCTTGCAGGCGCCGACCCCGACGGTGCAGTATTGACGGTCGGTGGGTCAACGACAGGGATCATGCCACCCGGCATAGTCTCCGCGCGCCGTCTACCAATCACAGGTGCAGGCGAGCCGCCCATCGAGGCTGTGGCAGCGGCGGCCTCCTGCCCAACATGCACGACAGGTCGCCGCGCGGGTCCAGGTGTGATGTCGAACGGCGACGGCTCGTAAAACGCACGTCCCCATCCGGGGCCCTCGGGTGGTCGGGCCCCCTCGATCGGGCGGAATGCCATTGCGGTCGCGGTCGCGGTAGCAGTTGCGCGGATTGCGGCGTCTGTGATTTCCGTCGTCGTGGTCGCCAAAAGGCGTTCCCGGCGTCGTACACCGCTCCCGCCGCCAGTGGTATTGTTCGTGTTGCCGCCACGTGTGCCGCCGTCAGGTACGTTCTCCCCGTCTTCGTCGCCGTCTTTGGCGCTGCACCAGAATCTGTGTCCTTCGCTCCATGCGGAGCTCTGACATTCTTTCCCGCAATACTTCGCCTTGCGACAGCGTCTGCACTTGGCAAATTGCCGTGGATACTGTTCCCAGCGTCCGCATAACACTGCAGCAGAGAACAATCAGAAAAAATCGCAGTCCGGTAAACCATGTTACGCACTGTTGGCACATTGTCGTATCCCGCCTCTGCTATCGTCCTTTCGGCACGCATTGCGCATGATGACGCCAGCCCAGTACTGGATCTCTGGCGGCAAAGTCGGTGGTGGGTTTGGCAGGTCATATTCGTGCGAGCTTGGTCGGAACGTAAACCGCTCCACCAATGAAAACACGTTCGTCTGGCGCGGTGTTGAAGCAGCAGGAGTAGCAAGGGTAGACTGCGCCGTAGGGCTCGCCTTCTCCTTCCCACTCCTGCTCGCGAAAGCCTTGAAAAAGCCCGTGCTCGACGTCGCAGCAACCGCATCTCTCAAACGCGACGACGGTCCCGCATTCGGAGTAGCAGGTTGCTGCGGCCTTAGCGTGGCGGTAGCAGGGTGGAAGCTGGTCCGCGGCTGGTAGAATGCCTGGCGGACGTGTGGGTACTTGCTGAGATAGGCGAGGAGTTGGAGCGCAGAAAGCACGTCTTCGTCGCGGTGGGGGCATCCCGATTCGTGGTGATGGTGGTGGTGGTGGTGGCGAGAAGGTGGTGGCGCAATCTCAGTCGTCACGGGGAGCGGAAGCGTGTGTGGGACAGGGGCATTCGGTCGGACTGGCGTGTCCTGCGCGTCGTCACTATCCCGGCCGCCGCGAGGAAGACCCACGTTTACCGCACGAGGAGTCACGTCCGTACCTCCCAGTACGCGACGCACGGCGGCATCCGGAGGTCGAAGCGTCATGGTCGTCTCGATTGCGCCCGGCGCACCAGGTGGGGCTCCCATGGCGAAATCGTCGTTGGGTGCCAAGGCAACGATACCGTCTTCGACACCGTCGCCCTGGACATCGGCCTCGCTATTGATGATGATATGCGCATCCGAGTTCAGTTCCAGCGACTGGCCGTTACCAGTATCAGTCGTCACGTCCGAGACGATGGCAACGGCACGTCGGGCCAGCGGGGACGTCTGAGGGCGCTCTAGCGAATCGTCGGCGCCTTCCTGGGCAGAATCCATGTCGAGGTCGCCGTCGCCATCGTCCTCCGTTTCGGTCTCAGGACGTGATGTTCCGCGGGAGGTAGACGCGGAGATAGTGCCCTGACGATCACGTGCACGATGTGTTCGGCGTGGGGCAAGGGCGGTAGGATCCCAGATGGGGCGTGCGATAATGGTCCCGCTTCGGTTGCGCCCTGGAACTTCAACGGTGCCTGTAGGTGTGTTCGAGCCTGCTGGCGTCTGATGCCTCGATGTCTCGGTGGAAGTCGATGTGTCTGGGTCGCTGCCAGCAGCAGCCGACGCGGCGTCGGATGCAGGGGTAGGGGAGTCAATGCCCGATACGTCAGCCTGCGTGGCGCTAGAGTCGTCCGATAAGGTAGCGGAATCCGCAGATGTGTCCATTCTGTCCTCATCCTAATAAAAAATAAATATTTTTGATGGAAACGAGTCAGGGCGATACCGACACATACCTCTGCGGCTGGGACGATTGTACGGATTGTGTGATCGCTTGGGCGACTCCGTCCACGGATAGTTTGCATGGAAATATCGTGTGATATATCCTGCCTCCGTTCAAGGGCACGCGCAAGCTCCGCGGCCTGTTGACGGGCACGCATCTCTGCCTGGACTTGTTTACGTGCAGCGCGTTGCTCGCGAGTTTCTCTGGGCATTCCCGTGGCACTCGAGCTCGGTCCGACGGCGAAACCCTTGCTCGCGAGCCATGACTCGAGGATACAGCCGACGACATCTAAAGTGCCCGCCTGCACAACTCGGCTGCGGATAAGCTCGCTGCCGCGGACGCCGATGTTGACGATGCACTGGAAGGCGAGAGAAAAGCGATAGGCGGCATGTTTATCGAATGCCTTTGGGATCAGGGTCGGAACGGGCTTAGGGGGATGGTAGTTCGGAGGCAAAAGGCCGTAGAGGAGTGCTGGGTTCTCTGGAGGGGGTGGAGAGAGGCAAAAGTCGTGCAGCATGCGTACTAGACGTTCAAGCCCCCCGTCCATGACCATGATCTCCCGTATTCGAGGGGAAGTTGACGTGAGGTATGTGAGGTGTGTGAGCGAGTTGAAGAGTGGTAGGGGCGAGTTGGTGTCGAGCGCTAGTTTGGTTAAGTCAAGCGGAGCATAAAAGAACCGAAACAGACGCACCACGACGGTCATAGAGCTGGGACGAGATGCATACCGCAGCCCTGTTCTGAGCCGGGAAGGCAAAGTTGGATTCCCGCATGCGTGGGCGGCTGTGTAAATAAGAAAAAAAAGGTGTGCGGAGGATAGAGAACTCTTGCTCTACAGAAGAGAGAGATGTCGAGATTGAGAAGAGAAAGAATTTACGGCGGAGAGGAGAGTCGCCTTGGCTGAGTGTGTCCGACTGGGACCGACCGCGCTTGATCATCCATCAAGTGGGCCACCTCTGTTTGTCTCTGTTTGTCTGTGGCGGCCTTTGTTCCGTCAACCACAAGTCCTCAATACAATCCATCCTTTTATTCTCACATCCTACTGCAAACAACCAAGACACCGTATACCATGGTGATGTATGTGGCACCATCCCGCCCATCTGTTTTCGGGCTGTGCGCTCCGTTCATATCATAATGCCGACTGCACGCCGGTGAACCTCTTAAACGTGAATCTGTGTCACTGCTCAGTCAGCAATTCGTGGAGGCGCATGGACACCTTACCCGAGGAACGCCAGGTCCTTGTCTGCATCCAGCTTCTCGACCCCAGCTGGCAGCTCTGGCACGTCGGCATACTCTTCTGTCGGAAAGTACGACGTGTCGGTGACAGACTTGAGCGTTGGCGGTCGAGGTGCCGGCTGCATCCGCAACGAGTTCCAATCAACGCCTTGAAACAACGAGTGCGCCCGTAACTCTTCCACTCCCGCGCGGTCCTCGCTCCAAGTCATCAGCCTACACGATCGTCAGCCATCAGCGCCTAAAATCTGTTTTGAACTAGAGTCACCGTCGCATGAGATCGAGCGCCTCCGTGCTCAGATGCACCTGCTCCGGAAAGTGTAGATGGTGTGGCCAATCGATGATCTTTTTGTACGTATCGCTCGCGTTCTCGGCGCAGAACGGCGGATATCCAATAAGGCACTCGAACATGATCGCACCCAGCGACCACCAATCGCACTCCTTGCCATACCCACGCATCATGAACACCTCAGGCGCGATATAGTCTGGCGTCCCCACAGTCGAGAATGCCTGCTCAGTATCGGCCATCCCATATTACTCGAAAGGCGTAGCGGGTCACGCACCAGTCTCCGCCGATTCTTCTTCCATGTCGCGATCGTCTCTGCTCGTGTCATCGTGAGGTGTATAGGCGTGACCTCCACGCTGTTCCGCGAAGCGTGCCGCGGACTGAGCTGTTGCTCGATCATTCGCGCGTAGTAAGCTCCGTCCGTACGAGCGTGCACGCCTGTCGACAGCCCAAAGTCAGAAAGCTTGAGATGGCCGTTCTTGTCTACCAAAACATTATCCGGTTTGATGTCCCTACAATCGCACAATGTCAGTTAGCACCTCGATCAAGTGCATCCAACGCACCGATGGATAAAGCCGAGATTATGCACGGCCTCAATAGCGAGCGTACACTCGGCCATGTAAAACCTCGTCACGTCTTCAGAGAAAACATCATATTTCATCAGCATCGTCATTAGGTCCCCGCCCGGTAGGAACTCCATGATCAGGTACAGATATAGAGGATCTTGAAACGAATAGTACAACTGCACGACCCAAGGCGACGTTGACTCTGCAAGGATGTCGCGCTCTGCGCGGACGTGTGCGAGCTACACGCGATAAGCACGCATAATCGCAAACCCACGCAGCACACACGCACCTGGTCGCGCTTGAGCATCTCGACTTTTTGTAGCGTCTTCATCGCATACACACGTCCCGTATCCATTTTCTGCACCAAGCGAACCTACACAACGTCATATCAACCGCGGAAGCAAGATCGCGGGGCAGAACGCAAAACACACACCTCGCCAAACGCACCCTTTCCAATCACCTTGACCGTCCTGAAATCCCGCAGGCCGATCTTCGTCCGACGCAGCCTCAGAAACTGACTCTGCGTGCGCGTATGTCTCCTAATTTCGCGCGTCCGACGGTCCTCCTGTACGCCCGCCAGCGATCGCTCGAGCTCCGCACCTCTAACCACACCACACGATCAGCCAAAAACACGCACGGCGCGATTATGATGCACTGGCACGCACCGGACGTTCAAGTCGATCGCAGTCTCGAGCGCAAGACGGTAATGCGACTGCAGTTTTACCTTAGCGGCTGTGGCTCGCGCGCGGGCGTCCGAAGATAGGTCGTCAGGGCGCCGTTCGTAATAGACGTAATCTGCGGGCTTCTTCTCCGCTGGTGGTGGTGGTGGTGGTGGTGGATGCACGAGCAGCTGCGGTGGCGGCGGTGCGGGGGCATGATGAGGGTTGGACGAGGCACCGGGGAGCGGGGTGCTGTATATCACATCCATGTCGTCGTCCATGGCGGCGGGAGGGAGAGGTGGTGGGTTGAGGGCCGAATGTCGGGGGTGTGAGGGAAGATTCCCTCAAAGAGAGAATCGATTTCTTCTTTTGGGAAAGAACGTGTTATCGGCAGAACAGCCACGCTGTTGCTGCAACTCACAGGCACGACTGCAGCACCTTGAATAATTCTATGTCTATGGTTATGGTTCCAAGATAAAGTATGGATACATGTTGCTGTGTTCTACTGTTTGGCCCTGCCACTGCACCAACACTGGCTTTAGCAAAACAATAATTAATTAATAGCTGATTATAAAAATGGGAATTCACAACCTAAAAGGTTCAACGTACTGGGAACAGAAGAACAACCCATCATTACAGCTGTTTTCATATCAAGGGGCCACCCCAACTTTGTTAGCACACAGGCAGGGTTTTGGGATCCCCCATCAGCAAACTTGCTGTGACTTATGATAATATTTTGTAAAAAAAAATACGAAAAAAGAAGAAAAAACAAACAAACAAATGACTTTGAGCTATCACACATTCAGTGGGGGCATGAGAAATTGCTAAAGTATGTGCTAGATGACACATTCTGCTTCACACAGCACCAAGCACAGCACAGATTATAGAAAATACATGGGCTGAAAATAAAGTGGCCAGCAGCTAGTGATGGGAAAGTTCAGTTCAGTTCAGTTCAGAGCCCATATTGCCTGAACCCTGAACTGAACCAATGGTTCAGTTTAGCCTAATTCCCTGAACCTGAACTGAACCTTTGTTCAGGTTCAAAAGGGTCCATGTCACAGACTGCCTCAGAAGTGGACTGACATAACAGTTATGACTATGTTGTCAGATTACATTAGTCATGGACAGGGGCCGGAGTATTGTTGTAGCACTGACTCACACGCTGTCAAGTGTCTTGTTGTCTTGTAGTATCATGTGCTGATGGACACTATGTCATACTAAGATAGTGGTACTAGGGTTTGTGACTCATACTATAGTATAGACTCCACTTTAAAGCGAGTCCTATCTGTATATAAGTTGACTAGTCAAGACCAGGGATCCTTATCCTGGTCTTCTTCAATTCGCTATTGTGTTTCCTTCTCCTTTCTAATTCTGCCTCTTCTCATCATCATCTTTCTCTTCTTCTTTCTATTTCACCTCTTCTCTCTCCTCATTGACTTAGTGGAGGTGCTGTCATGCCCTTTTCACTCTAAGGGGACCTAGTGTTAGTCAACCTAGTGTCCAAGAACGCCGATTATGTGTTGCAAGCCACCTCCATCATCCAAGTCGGACTTACAGTTAGCAAACCGTAACATTAAGACCAGGATCCCATCATGGCATTGCAAACTACAACAAGAGAACTTTGGGCAAGTGAAGGGCCTTTTGAGGCATACAAACTACAAGGACCAGTACAAAGGGAAATACCAGAACAATTTATCAAAGCAGCTGAGTGGCGTGTATACAACGGTATCGAAAGATATCACGCTAGGTTGACTGCACCAGAAGAATCAAGCTCGGAATGTTGGTATGCAGTTGAGTTCAATTTCAAACATCTCTGTTGGGTGGAAATCTGTTGGATTAAAAATCTAGAAATCGGAGGACATTGGCAAGCTTTTTGCATTGCCGGAGAAGACTTGGGACTTGACATCACATCACAAGATGCAGCTGATCAAGTTCAGTTGGATAGGGCTAGTAGACCCTGAAACACTATCGACAAAACCCCCACTACATGAACAAGCACCCCATCAACACAAAGTGAAGCAAGTGCCATTCAAGTTCGGTCACCAGCACCGCAGAGGAATAGCGATCAAGTTATTGCACTACAGTTAGCTGAGTCATTACACATCCAAGATCCAGTTATGAGTCGTACAATGACTATGGAAGCACCAACAGGAACCATTAATCCACACACCAGGCATATGGAAATGCCAATTAACCCAGATGATGTTGCTCTATATAGAGCCATAGGACCTGATCAACCAGATCCACCTACACGACAAGAAAGAAGATCATCTCCAAAATACCATTCGGATGGCCACGAGGAGGACAAGGACCGGGAGGCAGACCATTTGGAGGACCTCCAGGAGGAGGCAGAGGACTGCCTGGAGGTGGAGGACCACCAGGGGGACCCCCGATGCCCATGCCCCAAGCACCACAACCAGGAGGACACCACAGAGATAAGTTAGTGGGAAATCCACCCATTATTTTCACAGGAGACTGCTCCAAGGCCGAGCAATTCATTACTCAGTGGCAACTATACAAAGGAGTCAACATCACCAACATGCTTATGCATAACCCATACCAACAAGCTATGTTCTTCCTCACTTACATCCAAGGAAACCTTGTTAATGAATGGGTCAAAGGAGTTAATGCATGGCTCTGCACTCAAGTTATCACACAAGGATGGGCCACGACAGATGAATGTCTATGGAATGGTGTTATCGGTGCCTTCAATAGGCAGTATGCTGATGTATTAGAGCAAGAAAAGGCTCAAGCAGAGTTAGGAAGAGGCCTCTGTATGCAGAATGGAGATTTGGATGGCCTTATCACCAGATTTGAACAATTGGTATGCCATGCCAATTATGACGTCAACCAGCCACTGGTTCTGCGAATATTCACAGATGCATTGCCCCACGCAATGTATGAATACATATTCAAGAACATACAACCCAGGGATTATGAAGGCTGGTGGGAAGCATCCATCCAACAGCAGAAAGTGTTCATACACATGAAAAGTCGACTGGAACAATTCAACCCAAGAAGAACGGCGACAACTGGGTCCAACATTTGGAAGGGCAACAACTACAACAACAATGCTAATCGATGGCGTTGACCCAATATCCCAAACCTTCCAGATCCGAATGCTATGGAACTATCGCCAGGAAGAGCTCGATTAGCTCAAGCAGAAGATTATGAACCAGGGAAGAATCATTACCAACCAACAGGGGAAGCAAGACAAGGATCTGCTATGCCAGTGGGACAAAGGAAAGTCCTCAAATGTTTCAATTGTGATAAACTGGGTCACTTTAAAAGAGATTGTCAACAGCCCTTGAGGCCAAACCCCTATTATTGACAAAATCAAGGTCCTCTGTGTGTTCGACAGGCAGATACTAGCAAAGATGGCTTTTATGCAGCCTGCAGCATTGTTGATGATCACAGTGTAGTTGAAGGATGCACTCCACAACAAAAGGCTCAAGGTTGGCTTGAAGGAGTCGCAGAAGAACCCAATGAGGTGAAGGACCTTGTCATGCAACAACTGTGGAAGCGAGAGGATTTTCAAAATGCCTGAACCCAACAGCCTGGGTAAGGGCTCTTTTTTGTAACTCTGTATATATCACACGCTACCGTTCTATGCGAATTCCAGTGTCGATCTGTACCAGTTACTTCATGGCCGATAAAAGAGCACTAGTAGATTCAGGGGCCACTGACAACTTCATGCACCCTAAATTTGCAATGAAGATGGGTTTAGGGATGAAAGAACTCCCAACACCCAGGAAGATATTCAATATTGACAATACCACAAACAAATCAGGGAAGATCACACATTACCTCGATTTGGATGTATACACTAAAGGAATTCACAAGGAGATGTGCTTCCTCATTACAGATATAGGAAGTGAAGACATACTGCTAGGATACCCATGGCTGGCGTCATTCGAACCAAAGTTTAGCTGGAGACATGCCATCATTGACAAACAAGCACTTCCAGTTGTTATTTCATCCATCAACCCTTGCATTATCAAACAACAACTGGTAATTGCAACAACCTTAACAAACGAGGAGAAACATCATATAGTTCGAACACTTGAGTCCCAGTCAACTATTTGAGGAGTCTCCACTGAACTAGTGATTCAAGCTGGTCAAAATAAGGTGGCAGCCGAAGTCCCGAAGGTGTACGATCGATTTGCCAAGCTGTTTAGTAGCGAGGCATTGTCGTGATTTCCACCATCGAGACCTTGGGATCATGTGATAGACTTCAAGCCCATGGCTCCAGATGCACTTCCCTGCAAAATTTACCCAATGACACAAGACAAAGACAAGTTGCTGCTCAAATTCCTGCAGGAACAGGAAGCTAAGGGATATATTTGTCCTTCCATTTCCCCCTACACATCACCCTTTTTCTTTATACAGAAAAAAGACGGCAAGTTGAGGCCAGTACAAGACTATAGGCATATCAACGACATCACAATCAGCAATCAGTATCCCCTCCCACTGATCACTGATCTTCTGACAGATCTCAGTGGTGCCAAAATTTTCACCAAACTAGATGTTAAGGATGGATACAATAACATCCGTATCAAAGAAGGAGACGAGCACAAAGCCGTGTTCAAAACAAAATACAGCTTATGGGAACCCCTTGTCATGTTTTTCGGACTCAAAAACTCACCAACTACGTTCCAAAACATGATGAACTACAAATATCGAGATACTATTGACTATTGGAATGTTAGGGGAACTGCAATCTGTATTTATATGGATGACATTGCCATTGCAACCAGCACCAATTTGGACGATCACATCAAAGCAGTATCAGCAGTATTTGAAGTAGCAGAATGCTTAGACCTCTATTTCAAACCAGAAAAATGTACTTTCCATGCCCCACATATGGATTACCTGGGGGTAATCCTTGAAAAGGGGATAATGTGCATGGACCCAGTCAAAATCACAGGCATAAAAAATTGGCCTATGCCTTCCAAAGTTAAGGACATCAGATCTTTTTTGGGCTTTTGCAACTTTTACTGACCATTCATCTGAGGATTTGCACACATTGCAAGGCCACTAAACGAACTAATGCAGAAAGACGCCGAATGGTTATGGACAGAGCGATGTCAGAAGGCGTTTGACGAGTTATGAAACTGGGTCACGAGCGAACCAGTACTGGCACACCCCAAATTAGACAAGCAGTTTGAACTGGAGGTTGATGCATCAGGTTTTGCAGTAGGAGCAGTACTCCTACAGAAGAAAGAAGATGGCAAAAGACACCCCATTGCCTACTTTTCAAAAACCCTCAACAAAGCACAGCGGAATTATGACATAGCAGATCTGGAACTACTGGCAGTTGTAATGTCATTGGATAACTGGAGGTCGTTCTTAGCAGGCTCCCCACACAAAGTCATTGTCTATTCGGACCACCAAAACCTGTTATACTGGAAGGAACCACACAAAATTAGTAGGCATGTAGCCAGGGAAGTACTCCGTCTATCCGAGTATAACATTGAAATTCGTCACATCAAAGGAACAGCCAATGGACAAGCAGATGCATTATCAAGGAGACCTGATTACAATCAAGGCATTGAAGACAACACAAACATAACAGTGCTACTGGAACACTTATTTGCAAGAACTGTTGTGACTATCGAACTGCAACACTGTCAAGATGAAGAACATCTCAAACTGTGGATCGACCCACATCAACTCAAACAGTTGAATGGTGTCTGGTACAAAGAAGGGTAAACAGTCGTCACAAAAGATCTGGCAGGCAAGTGCAACCTCATTAAGGAGCACCACGATCCACCAGTGCATGGACACCCAGGCATCAATAGGACAATACAAATTGTGGAGCGTAACTACTGGTGGCCTCAACTACGAGGTGATGTCAAGGATTATGTACAAGGATGTGCAGATTGCCAACAACACAAGGTCAACAATCGGCCGACCAAAGCACCTTTGAGGCCCATCTACCCAAAACCTGAAGCTATGCTGTTTGAAACTATTACATTAGACTTCATCACTAAACTCCCAGAGTCACAGGGATACGATTCCATTCTTACCATCACTGACCACAATTGCACCAAGGCAGCAATTTTCATACCTTGTAGGGAGGAAATCAATGCGGAAGGCACAGCAGCACTATACATCCAACATGTGTTTACACACTTTGGACTACCACGAAAAGTCATCGGCGATCAGGACCCCAGATTTGTATCCAAATTCATGCAAGAGGTATGTCAGATCACAGGAATAGAGTGCAATCTGTCCACAGCATATCACCCAAGAACTGATGGACAATCAGAGCACTCAAACCAATGGGTCGAGACTGCCATCAGGTTTATTTCCGATCACCATCAGACAAATTGGGCCCCTTATCTCCCTATCATGCAATTCACTCATAATAATTGGCCCGGCAATACCACGAGGAAGTCCCCATTCTTCCTATTAATGGGCTATAACCCACACACTGATTGGGCAACAATGCCCTCACCACTCCCCCAGGTCATGTTGCACCTTGAACAATTGAAACAGGCACAGGAAGTGGTGCAACAATTAATGATCAAGGCACAATGGTCATGGGTCAAACACCGTGACACACCCAAGTACAAGGAAGGAGACCAAGTATGGCTAGGAGGCAAGAATCTCTGTATCAATCAGCTGACTGCCAAGCTTGCACCAAGGAGACATGGCCCATTCAAGGTCATTAAAGTGTTATCACTGGTCAGTTATCAGTTGCAACTTCCCATGCAGTGGAGCATTCACCCCGTGTTTCATATTGATCTTCTCACCCCTTACCGCGAGACAATAATGCATGGGCCTAACTATCAGTGCCCACTACTGGATCTGGTCGATGGGGAAGAAGAATATTCTGTGGAAAGGATTCTAGACTCTCAGAAGTTCGGCAGAAGATGGCATCTTCAATATTTGGTCAAATGGGAAGGATACCTGGACTCGGACAACATGTGGGTCGATAAGGATGATGTATTCATGGATGATAAGGTGCTGGAGTTCAAAGCTTCGAATCCTGCCAAGGAAATGCATATAAGGAGCCTCTCATCCGCTAAGTCCCCTTACCCCTCAGCTCCTGCCCACTCTCATCTACTTTGACAACATGCCTGTTGATACATGTCATCAAATGGAGGATCAGACCTTGCCCAAGAACATACTGCTGGAGTGTATGCTGACTCTGCCTCTGGGGACGAGATACCCATCATCTGACACCTCCATAACTTGCTTATTGACACTGCCAATACTTGCACTCAGGCCATTGCTGCTGCCCTTAGAGCAGAAGCCACTGTGTTTAGTCCTAGACCTAATGACTTGTCCCTGGAAGCTGCAGAAGTTGCCGAGGCCTTCAGAACCTTATCCATACACACCCCCGCTCCACTCTCACCAACCCTCACTACCGACAATACCAACAACATTGCAGAAGCAGGTCACTATGAAGTTTCAGTGCCCGAACAAAACATTGTTGGGTATGAGGACGGCTCTAGCATGGCATCAGGAGCAGCTGCTCCTTGCCAGGAAGCACTGGGACCTGAAGAACCGACGGCAACACGCTGTCAGTCACATTCTGTCGACTCCTCCCACACTGATCTCACACCTTGTCCACAATGCAGAGAACCCCGAAAGTACTGTCATGAGCACAACCCACCAGTCCCCATCCCTGAACCCATCATCCCGCTCCCCATCCCCGAACCCGTTCACCCTGTCTGTGTGGTGACACTTAGCCTCAACCGTGAAGAAGCCGAGGCATTGGCAGGTCGACTCGCCACTGCCCTCAGACAAGGTGGTCAAGATCCCGCTGCAGTTCTGCTGCCCTATTCAGTCGAAGAGCACGCTGCCCAAGGGGTGGGTATACAAGGTTGAGGACGTCGTAGGAGAGGTCAAGCAAGAACTGACTGACCTGTCGCTCTACAACAGCGTTGACTGGACCCTCACCCGTGCACAACGATCCGATCCTTATCACCGCCATCACAGGGCTACAAGTATAACCACGGGGCCGCCTATGTCCCCTTCCACATCCTCAATGAGCAAGGGGTGGAAACACCAGCACAATACATCAAGGTGCATCTTGAAGTCCCCAACCCTTTTGCAGAAGCCCGAATGAGCATGCGGGGACCAGTCTACTGTGGTGAGATTCACGCTGCCCCAGTTAACGACACCGAGGTACCAGCTGTGGAGCTGACTGCCGAGAGGATCTGCATCCTCAGTGACAATTACCAGTATTGTGGGGTTGTTGATGAAGCTGTAGACAGGATGGGGGATCGATCACTGAAGGTGGAGGTGAGGTGGTATTGAGGACTGAAGGTAAAAGAGGCGGGTTTCCAGGAACAGATCAGGCACATCGAGGACCAGTTTGCAGTACAGATGGACCAGTGTGCTAATTGGGAACGATTGCAGGATGCTCGAGTTTACGAGCAAGTGAATGAGGAGGTATGCCAAGATCAGAGGATCCATCCTCTCACTGTGTGGTCGGTAGAACGTGGGCGTTTACCCTGAAAAGGGGATAATGTCACGGACTGCCTTGGAAGTGGACTGACATAACAGTTATGACTATGTTGTCAGATTACATTAGTCATGGACAGGGGCCGGAGTATTGTTGTAGCACTGACTCACACACTGTAAGCATCTTGTTGTCTTGTAGTATCATGTGCTGATGGACACTACATCATACTAAGATAGTGGTACTAGGGTTTGTGACTCATACTATAGTATAGACTCTGCTTTAAAGCGAGTCCTATCTGTATATAAGTTGACTAGTCAAGACCAGGGATCCTTATCCTGGTCTTCTTCAATTCACTATCGAGTTTCCTTCTCCTTTCTAAGTCTGCCTCTTCTCATCATCATCTTTCTCTTCTTCTTTCTATTTCACCTCTTCTCTCTCCTCATCGACTTAGTGGAGGTGCTGTCACACCCTTTTCACTCTAAGGGGACCTAGTGTTAGTCAACCTAGTGTCCAAGAACGCTGATTATGTGTTGCAAGCCACCTCCATTGTCCAAGTTGGACTTACGGTTAGCAAACTGTAACAGTCCAGTTCAGGTTTGAACCAAATTGAACCCAAACCTGTGTGCCTGATTACGTGATCATAAATTTGAGCATAGTTTGGAGGCAAAGTACCACAAAAAACTTGCTTTTGCAGAGAAACTAATTCATTACACTGTCTCTTGCTAGTACAAGTGGTAACTAATCATTAGATAAAACATACAAGTGGATCAAAATGGATAGGAAGCAAGACACTTGAATCTGCACCTACCAATGTGCAATGGATGGTGGTGGCTATTGGACCCCATTCAGTTGACAGGTTGGGGTAAGGGTTTTTGGGGGGTAGCATAAGGGTAGGAGGTGTTTTACCCTGGGGTTACCCCTGTCAATCACTAGTCCAGTCTGGTCTTTTGGGCTAATGGTTGTGCAAATGGACCAGAACCAGTTGCACCAAGAGTTGCACTAAATGTAAAATTCACAAAGACTGGGCCAGAACCACAATGGACTGTTCCACATCAGTCCAGTTCATGAAAAGACCAGTCTTGGACTCTTGGCCAGTCTTTTCTGAGACCAGTTCACAACTAGTCTTAACTGGTTTTCTTTGTGGTTGCAACCAGTCTTAGTACTAGTGGGTTAGTTCATTGCTAGTCATTTCCAGAACTTCACCCTCACCCTTTCCCCCTTCACCCCTTGGTCTCTTGTTCTCATGCCCTTGCCCAGCTTGTTGACTCTCACTGGTCTCATCTTTTCCACCCTTGCCTTACCCAGTCTCATTCTCACCCACTCCTGACCTCATCACCTGCACCCACATGGCAGGAAAGATAAACACTTTAGGGTTTCTGAGAGTTGTAATATTAAAGTACCTACAAGTAAACCAATGTGAAGAAGAAGAACTGACTGAGTATGGGAGGGAGGGTGAGGGTGAGGGTGAGAAAAGGAAGGTAGTCACACAAGCAATGACCCACCACCACTTGAGATTGAACAGTTCAGGGTTCAGTTCAGGTTCAGACCATTCAGGAATTGCCTGAACCCTGAACTGAACCATCAGTCCAGTTCAGGTCAACACCTGAACCTGAACCTAAATTAGAGTTCAGTTCAGTTCAGTTCAGGTTCAGACCACAGCTCAGAACTGAACTTTCCCATCACTACCAGCAGCATGCCAGCATCAAGTGCCAGGTTTGACATGTTCCTCCTTGTCCTTGAGGTACATGTCAGATTGGCACTGTATGCAGCCCTCAAGAAGCTACTATGGAGACTAGTTAGTGGGACAATGTAAAAATAAAAAGGAGTGACATACTTGTGCATCAAGAGCAAGCATCACAGCCAGGAATTTGGACCATGTCACCAGTTGCATGGTGTGTCGCCCTCGACTATCCCATAGCCTGCTCACTGATACCACTTCTTCATCTGACAGCCCTTCCTAAGGCACCTTCAATGCTCCTCCTTGATTGCTTGAGGGGTGTGGCAAGGGGCAATGAAAGCAGAGCAAAAGGAAGTGAGGGTGTGACCTGTGAGACTCACGATCCTGTCACAGGCACATGCTGTGACAACCCCCGTTCGAAAGTCACTCGGCACTGACAGGAGGTGGCAGCTGGTGGCATGCACTGGCTGTGGCATCCTCCCAAGGCAAGGGCAGGAGGGAATGCCATGTTGGCTGGGCCTGGCACACCCGTGCTGCATTCCCATCTCAGGCCCCGGTCCTGACCGAGCACATGGTCTTGCATGTGTGCCTAGATCTCTCTCCTCCTTGACGCTGCCTGCCCGCCCACCTGCGCCCCCGCACACCCTCAATGACTGCCTCGCCCCTTGTGCACGACTCCCCTAACTGCAGGTCTGCCCTTTGTCGACACATGTGCCTGCAAGCAGGCCACACTCATGCTCATGCTTGTGCTTGTCCCATCATTGTCACCATCTGGGACGAAGGCCCTGCATGTGCAGACCCTCTGCACTCTGGTATCTGCACCCTCGACATGCATGCCCACAATGCAGGTGGCTCTTCTCGGCTTGTGTTATTTTGGAACTGGGACAAAGAAGGCAAGCACACACACATGTGCATGTGCGACTCTCTTCTCAGGTGCTGTCTCTCTCTGCTATCTGGGACCCTGACTTGCACGCCCACAATGCAGGCAGCAATTGTCTCATCTTGCTGCCACAGTCATCGGTCATCAAGGGCATGCAACCACACGCACACCCCTGTTTTCCTTGATGCATGAGCCCCAGCTCTCAGCTCCTGGCTGGTCCTATCTTTTGCCGCTGCGATCTGGGATCTGGGGTGAAGGCAAAGGTATCCAATGAGGTGTCCATTCCATGTACTCACCCACAGTGTGACTGCCCTCCCTCCCCTTGACATGTGTGTGCACACTTGCAACCTTTGCCTCGTCCACATCCCTGTCATGTGTGACGACACCCAGTGCCCCACACCTGTGGGGGAGAAAAAATGGATGTTCGGGCCAATGTGTGCGAGAAGGAAGGTAGGAAGAACCTCTCACCATAGGACTTCCAGCAGGTGGATAAGTGCATTCTTCGGCGAGAACCACATGCTCAGCAATGGTCGTGAATCACTAGGTTGGGCAGGGGAGGTGATGGGGAAGGAGAGGGTTGAACTTCAGTTGGGCAGCAAGGTAAGCACACAATACATCTGGTGCCGTGATTAACTTATGGTACAGTACTGATTACAGGAACCAAACCAAACCATGTCAATGGATTGGGATCAACCACATCACACAGTTGGGGGAAAATTAAGGCTTGTCAGTGGGACTGGGACCTGTCAGCAGGACTGGGGACCTGCCAGTGGGATTGGGACTCGTGAGGCTCAATCCCAGCTGTTCCTTACTATGCACACCCTCATTTCCCCACCAAATTCTGCACGAAAGTGAGGCAACGGGGGAAATTCATGGTCCCATATGTTCCCACACCCTAGTCCCTCCAGATTGGGACTTTTCGACCTCAATCCCCACCTTTTCTTGCCCAATCCACCATTCCTTAGTTGTTCCTTGCCCACACCCCCATTTTCACACACCCTCCAATTTGCCCACGCCCCCAGTCCACTCCCCTGTGTGCAACTGAGAGTGGGCGACAAGCCAGCTCCAGCCACCACATGCATAGCATAACCTTTGGCTTCCATCAATCCATCTGCCTGCATTCCTCTGCTTGCATCCAACTGATGACAATATGACTTCGACAAAGCTTGACCTTTCGCCTGTCAATGCTCAGCAACTGTTTCACCCTACTTTCGCTGTTGTATGCCAACAATGACTTCTGACACCCCTGCAACAGATTCCAATGACACGGTGAGCTCACCTGGTGGGCCTGTGCAGCTGGGCAAGTCAGACAAAAAGACTATCCGATTGTGGCTACTGTATACCATGGCACAGAGAGTGGGAGAAAGACACGTGCAGAAAGGCAGCTGCAGGAGTTGCTGTGCCTTCAGCTTGGCAACAATCTAGACACAACAGGTCCTAACTGCTATTGTGAGCATGCTGCAGCTTGTGCCGCACATGATCATGAAGCATTGCAATACATCCTGGCCGTTCTCGCCATAGGTCTGCTCCCCACTATCCAAATTCATGGTGAATGACTATGTTATGCAGGAGTGAGCAGATGCTTATGGTGTGTTGGTTGTATATACACTCATATTCGTTCTCTTTGACTGTCTATTTGTTTTATTCCCATGTTGCTGACAGTATTATGTGCTCAAGCATTACCTGTCATGGACAGCCTTGCTGGTCTTGCCAAGATTGTGTCGATCTCAGTGCCATTAATATGTGCTTCTTACGGGAGGGGCAGTCTTCCAAATCATCTGCTGGTGCTTCTGGATGGTAACAATTATATGTTAACCTTAATGATATTGTGCACGAGGTGTGCCTTGTAAGTTTCATAAGTTTTGTTCACCACATCTCGATGGATCACTTAATCAACATGTTTAGGTCTTATATCAGTCAGAAATGGTGTTGGGCTGGACAGTTGGCTGGACAGTTGCAATATTTCGGAGTCACACCAGCTTGCATGCCAACTTGGGTTTTGTTCTGCTTGCACTCTGGCCAACTTCTGCCTGCCTGTTCTCTCAATTTCACTGGACCAATGACTTAATATCATGCTGATTGATGTTCTTAATCTCACACCAGCACCTCACTTCCACTTGAAGTCACATTGCAAGTTCTGAGCACTTAATGGCTTCTCTTTCACTACAGTATGCCTTGTATATCTGCACAGATGGTGGGGTGAATTAAAATCCAGCTGGTGCTGTGGACATATGAGATTCTCCTGTGTTTTGGCAATAACAATGACTTATGATTGTGTCTACAGAGAATACATCTGATGGTACAGTACCTACAGCAATCAAATATGTTGTGTGACTTGAGGAGTGTTGTCAAGTTCCTGTGGGAACTGGGTGATGCATGACATGTGCCAGTGTAAAACTGTGGGGGCAATGCCTAAGTGGTTCAAGGGTTCAAGGTTATGAAGAGGCTTTGACAGCCAAGTGAGACAGAGGTAGAGTGGGAACAATGGATCTTGGATTCACAGAGGTAAGACAAAGTACAAGATGGGGACTTTGGGGCACATTACCCAGTCCTTATATACATACATGGGTACTAGAATGAGTCAAGAGGACTCTGCATATACTAGGACAAGGGTCCTAGTGATGAGTCAGTAGTAGTACAGGGAGGACAGCCTTAAGGGATGAATGAGTCAGAGTGAACAATAGAGAGTATAGCCTCCAGGAACAATAGATGACAATAGTCCATGATAAGTAAGGTAGAAGGGGGGATAAGTGTGGGAGGAGTGAAAAAAGAAAAGTATGCATCTGTATCATAGCTGCATGATGTAATCATGACAAGTGTCCAATGATCCCAATCTGACAGCACAAGTGCTCCTTACTACTAGGATTCCAAGCACTGTGTTGCATACAAGGCTTCAATGTCAGGCTCCCTCCTGTCCTTAACTTTAGCTCTACCATGGAGCTTACACAGGACCTTCAGTTTGAATGGCACAACTGTTCTGGTGGCACTAACAAGTGGGCTACATCTGTAAGATGGGAGGTGTTCAGAGTGGTCAAGGACTGGTCCTTGAACACTTTTCACTCTGAACACCAGGCCTGTTCTTGAACATTTCTGAACACCCAATTTGGGTTTACCTGTCAGCCCAATCCATATTGGGTGACAGGTATTTTGACAGCTACTTCTGTATATAGATAAAAAATTTGAAATATATCCTATTTTTATAAATATCCCCTGATCTGGCAATGTGGCATTGACACTAATATGGTCTAAAGTGTTTGAAAGCATTCAGAGTGTTCAGGCTTGCTTAACCCTCAGAGCAGGTTTACAGATGTAACATTCACAAGCCATACCTTCTATGGTACCAACACAACAAACTCTATGGATGGCCCCTCTGAAATGTGTTTGCTAATGATCTTCACAGTACCAAGGAAACTCTGGAAAGGAGTGTGATCATGTAGATGTGTGCATTTTTCTCTTGCTTGACAATGTACTATTGTGTGTCATCTCAAGAAAAGTGGTGCTTCCAACTCATGTCCACTGTAACTGTGCATCCCTTCCTTGGCCTCACCCCTTGCACCCCACTTGTCCCACCACTCCCCTTTCTAGTCACAGGCTCCAATTGCCAGCCACAGGATGCCACTTTCACATTCACACAGTTCACTCACCCTACTGGCCACTACAACAATGGACCACAAGACAGACCTTGAGACAGACCAACATTGCTCAATGTTGATTGACCCCATTGTGGAGACCTTCAGCATTACATTACAACTAGATACAATTTACATAGCCTTGTATTGTAGCCACAGAACATGAAACAATATATGTATTTCTCAACTCTACCACAAAGTGTTACCAATGCTTATTTGCGGTACACTGCAAGGTAAATATGCAAGTTCAACTTGATTACATAATCAAGACCTTCCTATTATGGCTGAAATTTGCAGTTTGGGGTCCAGTCCAGGTCCAGAGCAAAAATAACCCTGAACCGCACCTGAACCAGACCAGACCCCAAAGAAGTTCAGGGTTCAGCCTGAGTGCCTGAACCAGACCACACTGGACCCCAGCATCACTAGGTGTTGCAACCTTGCCTCAGGCACATGAAACCCTCATCCCTGATCAAGAAGCCCTTTGTGCCTCAGTCCATTCTCTATGCAGTTTCTACTATACATTCCTCTCTTTGCTAACACTAGCTGCCTAAACATCTGTGAACTGAGTTGGCACTTAAATGCCTCTAAATGTTGATACCCTAAACCTCCTACAAGTGGTGCAAGAGGCAGAAAGTGCTTGGGTTCGGGAAGGTCTGGGAATATAGCACTGGTTGGCACCGCTAATGTGCTGAGGGTAATGTCCAAAGAGGGTCAGTAAAGACCTGTGAAGTCTGTTTATGAGTATTCTGGGTATAAGCTGGAATGAAAGATACAAGGAGAGTCCACCAAAGTGGACAGAGTAGAATTGAACTTCTGAGTGTAAGGGTATAGGAAACTATGATATAGCTGGTGCTCTAAGGGATGAGAACTGTGCTGTCTAAACTCAACTATCCAAGGCACTTAAATACTGGAGGACCTGTAGGGTGACTGAAGCTTCTGGAACATCTCCAGTCATCAAACCCGCTCCTAAGTCCTCAACCTGACAAGTACCAAAGGGTCCATGTGTAATTACCTAGCTGGCTGATGCAGTTAAGCTAAAGAAGATCAAATGCTGGCTAAACCCTGTCGCAATCTAAACAGGGACTATCCATTGACTGGGTTGACCATCGCCCTTGCTATTGTTATCACTCCACTGGTTATGATAATCACTGACCATCCTATCTGGGCCATCAATCAGGGATTGAGTGAGCACTTCACTATAGTGCCCTCAACCACATGAGTCAATGCTACTCATCCAGAGCCAGGGTCATGTGACTGGGTTTGATCCGGTTCTGGGCCATTGCCATAGTTTGTGCTGTTAAGTCTATCTTGAAGGGTTGGAAGGATTTTGATGATGGTATCAGGTCTGGTTCATGTCCGGACAGGTCACTTTAAGTGTGATAGAATGCAAAAACACCAGGTTACAGGGCCAGCAGGGCACTGGGCATATCAACAAACCTCAGCTAAATGGCCCTAAATGCCTCTAATGACCTCCTCATTTTGCAGATGAATCAGGTCTTGTGCCCAGTTTTCCCTTCCCTCTGGGCACCACCCAGAACCTAACACAGAGAGTGAAGTAGTGACTCATAAAGATGGTCATTTCTACCCATGGTGACTAGAGTGTTTGGTCTGTTTTACCTTGGCCTCTCCATCCTCTGCCACTCTGTGGCATGCAATCATGGTCTGCATAAAATTGACACAAGCTATATACAGTCTGCAACCTCAAGTCAGAAGGCATGTCACAGCTGTATGCATGGCAGCCATCTAATGCAGGTATCATAATGGATGACTATGACAAGGAAGAGGAGGACAGTGATGACATGGAGGAGGTCATGGAGTAGGACTTGCATGTTTGTCACATCTGTCATGCCCATATCACTGTTACTGCAATACTGTATTGTATATTTTATTTTCTGACATGTCACTGTGATCTATTTGCTACCATCATTCCCCATTAAGTCCACCTATTTCACCCATTAAATATCACAAGCACTGCCCCTCATCTTAAGGTAGCTCATTTGCTGTCAATTGGGGTTGAAGGATGGGTCAATGTCCATTGCTAGTACCACCCAACAGTAAAGGGTATGAACAAAAGTTTGTCTTTGCAAGTGACAAAAAGGATACTGAAAGTCTGAGTGATGCAAAGGCTACTCATATGACACAGCTTGAGGAAGAGTTTGAAGTCAGTTTGGCATATTGGGTAAACCCTGTCTTTGCTTATTTTTCATAGCCAAGGCACTGGGTTCAATTCCCTACTCTGCAATTTTTTTTGTGCCTCTAATCCATGCTATTGTGTAATCTGTTCTGACTTCCAAATCTGCCTCTCCACCCATTCCCTCTGCCCTCTGCTGTGACAACCTCAACATGGTTATGCACGACCAAGTGTATGAGCAAACATGACATAGGTAAAAGTGATGAGGGTTGTGGCAACAACACGACCACCACTACAATGCGACCACGACCACCACTCTCATGGCCACCATGATGACCACAACCACAAGAATAGCCACAATGATCACAATGATCACAATCACAACACCTCAGCAAATGACTATGGCAATGATAACTGCTGGACAATGACAACCTTGGGGAGTGCAAAAGGGTGCAGCAGTGGTGGGTAAGGCAGGCAGGAGGAGCATTACAAGTAGCACATTTATTATTCACACCATATACTATACATTTGAATGGTAGTAATGGATGTTGCTGTAGATATGAGGTCTGAGGTTCAGTTTGGTTTGGACCAGGTTCACAGCATACCCAGCATAGGCCAAACCCCGAACTGGACCCACATGTGAAATTGAGAATCCTGAGAACCGGACCCCGAACCAGACTGGACCTAAGGTGTGGTTCAGTGTGGTTCAGGTCTGAACCCCAATCTGGACCGGACCTCAGCATCCCTAGCAACACCCAACCTGGTAGGAAGTCATGATGCAGCAAGCAAGACCTGGCACCCCCTGTTTAGGAATAATGATACCAGGGCCCAATCTGTACCCATGCATGCAGGTATCTATCCCTGCAGCAAACAAAAACTTTGTCAAGAAGTATACTTGAGATGCTACTGGGTGACAATGCAGCTTGAGTCACAGTGCCTCACAGGCTAGCTATTTGCACATGTTCACTTTCTTCTTGTGATTGTTTGTGATTGTCATCCTGGAGAGTATGGGCATGCTGCAGCAGAATGAGTTTGAGGTTGCAGTTGAGGAGGACTGGCCAGCAGTGCAGCACTGAAGGCCTGACAGTGGGATGTGCACAGAAAATGGTCTCCAGCAGATAACACTGGCATTTGGTGGATGGCAGACTGGCATTATGGCAATACAGCAAATGGCAAATGGCAAACAGTTATGGCAAATGGCAACAGCAAATGGCAACAGCTTGGGGAATGGCAAATGGCTAGTGATTGGCTCAGGTAACCCTTGGGTTTTTTGAGGGCTACCCATATCCAGATGAAGGGTAGGGTTTTATCAGGCACAGGTATGGGTTTTGTCAAACCTGCACAGGTTAGCATTACAGGTGGTATGAATGAAAAAAAATTTGATTCTAAATTTGAGTTTGCCACTGAAACTCTGGCATTGCAGCATTGTCAGTAAGTAATCTTATTGTGTTGTCTTTTACTGCAAGCTCACCTGTAACATTTTAGCTATCAGTCTATCAGTGCTGACAAGCACATTCTTCACATCATGCAAGACAGTTTCAGCAGTTGGTATGTAAGATTCTGGTCTGCCCATTTTCATGAGTGAGCACTGTGAGCAGTGTTAGAACTTGGGCTTCAATATTAGCTATTGCATATTTGTAATCAGATTTTCACCTGCATACATGTGGGCTTGTCTTTGCTGTAGTAATCTAGTTTGTCTTTTCCCAAACCACAAGGTGGCACCCCCTCCAAAACTTTACAGGTTATGGGCCCACACTAATGCTACATCACTGAAGGCTTCCCATTTACCCCATCCATCCTCAAAGCTCATTGAATTTGCTTCTTGTTGTGTATTTTTGACCATCATCCAAACACTCCTATCAATTCTGTTGACCATCTATCCAGCTGCCCACTGTTCTGTGTTGTAGACCATTGTCTGAACAGGTGGTGACCATTTTTCAACCATTGAAATGTTCTGTGTTGTGGACCATCATCTGAACAGCTGTTAAACCTTTTTTTTTTTTACCATCTAGTATCCACCCGTTCTGTGTCATGGACCATTGTCTGACTAGTGGGTGACTGTTTTTCAACCATCTGGGCTATACATTCTGTGTTGTAGACCATTGTCCAAACAGTTGTTGGCCATTTGCTAAGCTATTAACCATTGTCCAGTTTTTTTTGCAGTAGACCATTGTCTCACACATAGCCACCACATCTATCCCATTGCCAATTCACTACCACATATATCCCATCCTAGATCCCATCCCTCCCACCATGTCATGACTCACAAGTCTGTACCACTGGCAGCACTAACTCTTACCATGCCTCCAGTTTGGTGTGTGCATGGTGACTGTAAGTGACTTCACTGTTCCCAACCTATTCGAATGCTGCAGTGATTGACCCATTCAGACCTTTTTTCTTTGACAGAGCCTCACACACTGTCTGGATATTCCCTGTCATATCTGTGGCAGCAATGATGTCATCACCCCAGCAAATCTTAGCATGCTGGCACAGATTACTGGCTGAGCTGGCATTGCTGGTGTATAGAAACTATCAGATGTATCTTGACTTGCAGTGGCAGTGTGAAACAATTATATTTAAAGACATATGCTTTGCAACCCTCAACATACTCAATGCATGTGGACAGTTTGAAGAAGACATAAATTGGTGCATCCTACTTCTTCAACATGATCTATTGTCATATCATTAAGCTAACAGCTCACAAAAAGCAGAACACCAAACATACTGAGCTCATCTTCCTCCTCAGGCTCTTTGTCCTGATCTGAGCTCTCACTTAGGATAGTTTCAGCATTGGCAAGTTTGGGTGTGACATAATGACTGCATGTATCACTGCTAGATCCAAGACTTTGATTGGTGAGAGTCAGTGTAGGGTGAGGACAAGGCATGTTGGATGTTTTTTCAACATAGTATTGTCATCTGTTTATGGATGTTATCTCATATTTACCCCACAGGTCCATATGAGTCAATTCTCCAGATTGTGTTTGCCTTTCCCTGTGTTAGCAATAAGGCTCTTCCATCTGTTTGGCCTTCAAACAGCAAGCCATACAGACTACACAATCTGGGATCAGCAATTTTTATTTACTTTAAATTCACCCACTAAATTGTTATCATAGATCTTGCATAGCCTGCTGTGTAATATGTGGCTGTAATGCTTATGCAACATTTCCCATGCCCCAATTCTCATATCAGGAAACTTTCTGTCATAGTAAAAGTATGCTTTTTGCTTGGTTTTTTGTTCATGGACTTTCCTTCCTAATACAGCCAAAAATTAGGGTTTGGGGTCTAGTCCAGGTATGCACCTGAACTTCACCAAACTCTGGCATTCCTGGCCACTCCAGAAGAATGCAATGCCTTTTATTATACCAATATACACAGTGAACAGCATGCCAGAGTTTGAGAGAAGTCACTTCAATTGCTGGCATCTGCTTCCTCCTCCTCCTCCTCCTCCACCTCTTCCTTATCAAACTCTTGCTTCATCAAGTGTGTATATTCATGCTCTGCTGCCTTGCACATGCTGTACAACACCTGGTCTGTGTGCTCAAGGCTTGGTTGACTTGCTGCAACCTTCTGCACAACATCAATTTGGAACTTGTGATTCTCTGCCATGTGCTTGTACACCTCTTCTAGTCCCAATGCTAGCACAAGCCCCTTGTCTGACTCTGAGAGACTAGTTGGCATTGACAATCTTGGTGCCCTTGCCTTTGCCCTTGCTTGATGAGGCTGTATTTTTTTGAGAGTATGAGAGAGCTGCAGTGGGGCAAGTGTGGCAATCATGGATTTGGGCACAAAACTTGAGGCTTTGGAGGCAGGTTGGGTTGCAGGATGGGTAGCTGTGGTGGAATGTTCAGAGAAGTGCCACTGGTGAGAGGAAGTTTCTAGCAGCTGAGATGACTCTTTAGGATCCATTAAAACTCCCACACACTGGCAACTAGGGATTCAAGGAATAAGCATGACAATGAATCATGCTAACTATGGAGAAACAAACATACTGAAAACTTTGGGTTGAATGTGGGTACAAACTCTGTCACACTTGGGAGGAACCTGAATGAGCCCCTTTACCAAGCCCCTTTACTGAACCCATGTTCACTGACAAGTGATCTCATGTAATCTCTAAAGGTTATACAGTGTGTAAGGATGGTATTGTATTATGCACAGCGGCACAAATGCTCCAGTGCAATGACAATTGCAGAAGGTCCTCAATCAGAACCATGACTGCCCCCTCCCATGCGACAGACTAGCCATTGCCCATTGCAATACAGCAGTCCGCCACACACAGCAAGAGTGCATCTCTGACACCATTACCTGTAACCGCAAAGAAAACACTGTGGGCCTGCATTGAGCAGATGATACTGAGCTTCTGCTTGGACATGATGCACGCAAAAACAATCTCCTGGGACACATAGAAGACCTTGTCTTTCTCCAGCAAGAGTGCCTCGAGCTCCATGCTGGGTATGACAATGCTCTGCAGCAGGTTGCTCAGGTAGCACCACACTGATAACCTCAAGTTCTCCTTATCCTTGAACGAGCTCGGTTCCAACAGGTCCGAATCATGGTGGACTGCAGCTGGATTTGTGATGATTCCTGCTTGTCAGGCAATGGTGACTGTAGCGGGGTGGTCGCCAGTGATTTCGAAAAAGTGGATTCCGGCACCATGACATGGTATCCTGAAGGGGTAAAAGTCAACATGGCTCATTTCAAGGACTAAAACATGGGCAATTACTCACCGGTGTCTGGAATATCGGGCTTGCCACAGTCAATGCATCAAAGGCATGTACATTGAGAAAATCCAGAACACGAGTGCCCACTCTGTCTGAGTATAGCATGGCATGTCCGATAAAGAAGGCAACAACACATGTGCATGTGTAGTGGGCGCAACGACAAAATCCCCTTGCCCGTGTGAGTGCCACAGAATAAAATTTCATGCTAATAACACCAGTGCCAGGGGCCCTGCATGCCTGCATAAGGCATGACATGGTTTGGCTTCGAGGACAAGGCGGTTGTGCTTGTCGAGGCATGACACAGCATCAGAATCCTGAGGCAGTTCATCAAGCACTGCAGTGATTGCAGACTGATGTGTGGTAAACACACCCGAGGTGGTAGTTGGAGTCGTTGTGCCCGTCGATGTGTCTGCTGAAGTATCTAAATTGGGAAAATCAGTTCAATATTTTTGCACCCACACAATAGATATCGCTTACCAGAGGACGGAAGAGAACTTGAACTGGGTGTAAGTCATGCATTTTAATCACTGCATGATGGTGGAGGACAACAAATGAACACACCACTGCAGAGAAACAAGAAATAGGCTTCAGCCATTGCAAGATCAGTCGACAAGCACGAGGTAGAGACATGTCATGATTCTACCAAGCGACTACGATTCGGACGCTATCTCTTCTCCTCCTTCCCTCCCTACTTGCCCGGCCCCTTTCCAATCACCACAGACTATTGTTACCTATCCCCTTCTTCCCCTTCCATCTACTAGTTCCTTAAGGCTGCGTCGTCCCTTGTTCTCCATCCGTGTCCTTGTCCCTTGGGGCTGTCCCCTGTACTATACATGACTCATTCCTAAGACTGTTCTCCTAGTATGCGAGGCTATGTACGACTCATGCTGTGAAGATATCTAAGTATATAAGGACTGGGTGATGTACCCTGAAGTCCCATCTTGTCCTTCGTCTTTTACCTGCGAATTAACAAGTTCCATTGTCTACTCCTCTCTTCTCTTTCTAAGTTGGCTGCAAAGCCTCATCGAACCTCGAACCCTCTGTATCACTGAACCATTGCCCACACAGGAACCTTGACGCACGTCGCATACCCTCAGGATCCCGCAGGATCTTGACATAAGGACAAGATCTACACTTGTCTACTACATCCCGTACCACTGAACTCATCACCTCTGAAACACCGTGGCTTCCATCACAGTATCTCTCGACCCTGCTGATCGCTTCACTCCCATCCAACGCCGTCTAGTCGACGATCTCCCTGCTCACGTAAAAAGTTCTGCTCAGTGGCTGACCCAACCCGGAAGAGCCCCTGGATACTACGCTACCTCTGAATCAAATAAACTCGAACCCGTCGAATTCATAAATAACGAGTGGTATCTTCTCGCTTACTCACGAAACACTTTCGGCACCAGAACCGGTCTAATCCTTGAAAGAGGACATTGGGACCTCGGATACTGGCACCTCACCGACCCACAGCACCCTGATTACGCTAACCCCGCACGCACCGCCTCCCGCACCGGATATCGTTACGATCCCAGCGGATTCACGTCAGACTCATCTGGATCTAGCACCGCATCTGCCCACTCCGCAGTTAGCATTCAGAACATCCACGATCCAAACTCACCTGCAGTCCCAAACCCAACCCCGTCCCTCAGCATAGCAGCTGCCTCTTTTGGCCCCACAGTCCCACCAACCCTCGCCCCCATCCGTCCCCCCAGCCCCGTCGACGTCACCATATCCGTGAACGCAACCACCACAACGGGAGCCACCCCTTCGAATGGCATGAAAGGCGTCGCGCCTGCCATCTTCAACGGCGACCGATCCAAGTCGGACTCGTTTTGGAACGAGTTCCGAAGGTATCGCCTCCTAAATAGGAAAAACAAATCAGTTAACATACCGTTTTATCGAGTGCTCACCGTCCTATCATACATCCGTGGCCCCCTCGTCGAAGACTGGGTAAATGCCCAGGCAGGACTGCTCGAGCGCCGCATCGATACCACCCAGACTCCCCACGTCGCCGAAACAGACGAAATCCTTTGGGACGAGTTTGAGGCCGCATTCCAGTCAGCTTGGAAGGACACCGCTAGAACGCAGAGCGCATATGATCAGCTCATGAAGCTGCAAATGAGGGAGTTAGAAATTGACACTTACAATGCAACCTTCGAACGGCTCGCCGCAGCCGCCGAATGGGAACCCGACGCGAAAGGAACCATCGCTCGCTATCGAGCCGGTCTCAGAGAAAATGTCCACCGACGCGTCGTGAACAGAGAGAATCTCCCCACCACCATGGCCGAGTGGAAAGAGGCCGCGCGAAAAGAAGTCGGCCGGATCAAAGAACTACAAAGCGCTGGACTTATCGGTCCACGCCGAAACCAACCACGTGACCAGCACGCGTACCAGACGGGGAGCCAGCGCGCGTCCCACTCCTCGTCAAACAATCAGCATGTCCCAATGGACGTTGATTCCACAAATATGACTATACCTTTCCGCAAGCTGACTGATGAGGAACGTACCAGGTATCGGGCCGAGGGGCACTGTTTCAGGTGTCGCACCCAAGGCCACATGGCGCGAAACTGTCCGAAAAACAACAACACCTACGTCCCGAACCGCCCAAACTCAAACACATGCGAGTCTACCACCACTCCACCCGTCCCTACAGTCGCTACCACCACAACGACTCCTGCTATAAGCGCACCACCGCCCGTTCCCCCGAAACCCTCCCTCGCTCAGCAAATCCGCGCGCTCGAGGAGAAGATGACTGAGGAAGAACGCGGGAATTACCTCGACGCTCGCGATATGGGTGAGGATTTTTGCTCTGCCGGGTATTGAAGGTCGCAAGCCCGGCAACCGTAGCTACCATGTACAGTAAGAAGAAAGACTCAATGACAATCCCCCTTTCTGTTTACATGTGGCACAAAAAGACCGAAACAACTGCTTTACTGGACAGTGGAGCAACACATAACTTCATTGACAAACGAGCCGTCACCTCCCTCGGCCTAGGAACCAGAACTCTCCCACATCCCCTCCAAGTTAACAACGTTGATGGTACTATCAACAGTGAAGGAAGCATTACCCGCTTCTGTAACCTCTGGATCCGCCAAGGGGACAAGACTGTCAAACTAGGATTCTACGTTGCCAACCTGGGAAGCGACCGGATCATTCTTGGGCATCCTTGGTTTAAATCGTTCAACCCCTCCATCAATTGGAGTTCCAATCGGCTAGAAGGAGAAGACATCGTTATTGAAACTGCTGGGTACCAAGCTAAGCCTAAAGCACGAGCTACAACCATTCACTTTACCCCTTCTGACCAAGCTGCAACCTTACAACTGATCCCGGCGCAATACAGTCAACATTGGAGGGTATTCAGCGAAGAGGCTGCTCAACGTTTCCCCCCCTCTCGACTGGACGACCATGCCATCGAGCTCAAACCAGGGGCCCCTGCTAAGCTGGACTGCAAAATCTACAGACAAACCGAAGCCGAGTTAAAAGCACTCAAAGAATATATTGACGAAAACTTGGCCAAAGGATACATTGTCGAAACCAACTCCCCCTACGCCTCTCCGGTATTCTTCCGAGCTAAAAAGGATGGCAAACTCCGCCCCATCGTCGATTACCGAGCACTCAACACGTGGACAGTGCGAGACGTCTACCCCCTACCTTTAATAGGAAGTATCATTGACCAGCTCCAAGGGAAAAGAATTTTCACTAAAGCAGACCTACGGTGGGGATTCAACAACATACGCATCAAAGAAGAAGACCAGTGGAAAGCTGCTTTCAAAACCCCCTACGGCCTGTTCAAACCTAGAGCTATGCCCTTCGGAATGAACAACGCCCCCAGCACCTTCTGTAGAGCCATGAACCGACTTTTGAAGCGCTTACTGGACAAATACCCCACGGAACTCTTTGTCTACATGGACGACATCCTCATTGCTACAGGAGAGGACATAGAAAGACATCGACAAATTGTCCACGAAGTCTTAGATCTCCTAGAAGAAGAGTCGTATTTCCTTTGCCCCGCTAAGTGCGAATTCGAGCAACGGTCTATAACCTACCTAGGGATTATAGTTGACGGTAACCAGCTCAAACCCGATCCTAAGAAAACTAGCGCTCTCAAAGACTGGCCGCGCACCCTCCACACAGTCAAAGAAGTCCGGAGCATCTTGGGAGTTTTGGGTTACCAGCGCCCCTTCATTCCCAACTATGCAAACATAGCACGCCCTCTAGTCACTCTGACAAAAAAGGACCAGCCATTCCTATGGACCCCAGAATGTACGAAGGCACTCAACTCTCTCATCTCCATCATACTAGACAATCCCGCTCTCCACCAACCTGACCTTAGTCGTCCTTTCTTTCTCCAAGTAGACGCCTCAGCATTTGCTACAGGGGCCATCCTCACCCAAAAGGACGAAAGAGGAAAGCACATAGCAGTGGGCTTCCATTCCCAGACCTTCAACGAGGCAGAGCGAAATTACGATATCCACGACCGTGAATTCCTCGCCGTGTATCGGGGTCTCACCCACCATCGCCACCTCCTGCTCAGTTCCCCATTCCCTACCACAGTCTTCACCGATCACAAAAACCTTGAATACTACCGTCACCCACGTCACATCAACAGAAGAGTAGCACGCTACATTCCCCAACTAGCGGACTACAACTTCACCCTGGTACACTTCCCAGGAACGGCAAACAAGGCAGACACCCTATCAAGAAGGCCTGACTACCCCCAAGGGGGAGAAGATAACGACAATATCACAGTTTTACCCCCACACCTATTCGCACGTGCCACCTCTTTCTATTCCATCGACGATAGAACACGTGCCTGCCAATTACAACAGAACTCCCTACTCAAACAATGGGCAACCACGTTTCCCCTCAAAATAATTAACGACCTATACTGGTATGGAGACAGACTGGTAGTCGTGGATGATCTACCCTTGAGAAGAGGGGTAATTTCCCTTTACCACGATTCTCCCACGGCTGGCCACCCAGGGATTTCAAATACAACATGGACCATCGCGCGTGACTATTGGTGGCCCAACATGAAACAAACCATTACCGACTACATCAAGGGATGCCACCTGTGCCAATCACGAAAGAACAACCCTACCAAACTAAAACCCCCTTTATTCCCCATCCCATCAGACAATTTCACCCTCCCTTTCACCTCAGTAGCCATGGACTTCATAGTCAAACTACCTATCTCAGAAGGATATGATTCAATACTTACGATCACTGACACTTTCTCCAAAGCATGCATTTTCATCCCCTGTCGCGAGACCATAGACGCTGCGGAAACCGCACTACTATACGCTACTTATGTTCTACCCCATTACGGACTACCATCACGTATTATATCAGATCGAGACCCCCGTTTCATGGCAGCCATCATCCAGGAACTCTGCCGTATCCTGTCCATCCAACACAATGCCAGTACAGCATACCGGCCCCAGACTGATGGACAATCAGAACGTTCTAATCAGAAGCTCGAACAATATACCCGCATCTTCACAAACTTCCATCAGAATAACTGGCGCCGCCTTCTTCCCCTCGCACAATTCGCTTTCAATGCATGGCCAAATGCCACCACGAAAAAAGCACCTTTCGAACTCATCATGGGGCACATCCCGCGCGTCCACCAAACATTTAGAATCACCACTTCGCCCCCCCTGAACGACCGACTGGCTCTCATCGCTCAGGCCAGAAAAGATGCAGCAGACGCCCTCCGCAAGTCACAAGCACTGGAGCTTCCATCAAACTTTGTCCCCTATTGTGTTGGCGACCGTGTATGGTTAGAAGGTAAAAACCTGAACACCACACACCCATCAGCAAAACTTGCGCCTAGGAGATATGGGCCCTTCTTGGTCACATCCGCCGTGTCTAGAACATCCTTTCGCCTCAAATTACCAGCCGCCTGGAAAATACATAACGTCTTCCACGGCACTCTCCTTACGCCCTACAAGGAAACTGCCACAAACGGAAACCAATACCAGGAACCCGCTCCTGACCTTGTGAACGGTCAACCCGAATGGGAAGTTGAACAGATCTTGGGCGCAAGGAAGAGACACCAGCAACTCCAATACCTGGTCAGGTGGAAAGGGTTCTCAGAAGCTCATGACAGCTGGGAACCCCTTTCAAACATCAACGCCGACCAGCTCATCCAGAAGTTTTACCGCGACCACCCATCCTCCATCCGCACATCCTATAAAAACCCTTCCCCCATTATCGTCATCCGTAGCATAAACATGTCCGATTCACTCCCCCTCCTCACCCCCTCCCCAACCTCATCTCCGGAGCCAGAGGCCCTCACCTATCCCATCAGTCCCCCAGGACTCCCTCCCCACTCCCCAAGGACGCCAACGCGAGACCCCCCCCTCACCTTCACCACTTCGCCTATGGTCCCCCCATCCACTCTCCCTTCTCCTACTCTCGTGTCCCGAATTCGGGACCCACCCCCCCCTCTTTCACTCTATCACCGCATCTCGCCTCCCACTGTCCCACTCACCCTCGAAGAGACCATCGAGGTGTGCGAAGCAGCGTTAGGGGACGGGCCCAGAGTCATATACCATGACCCGCCTCCCCCACCACCCGCTTTGGGACAATTGGCCCCTTCGTCCTACGTCAAGTACGAACCTGGGGACCCCAATCATGACCGCTACGTCAGAAACATCGCACTCAACCCCCCTTTCGGGGAAACACAACCCCCCCACTATGTTCGCTTCGATCTTGACTTCGGCACCCACCAACACTACGTGCTGGGACTCCGCGATGACTCCACCCCCCCTCTATCACCATACGGGTGGCCCCTAGAGGCAGCCCCCTTCATCGGCCCTCGCCTCTCCACCAACCGCTCCGACAACGAAGCCCTGGGGATCTTCGATGCAGGCTACCCAGGAGCAGCAGAAGTTGATATAGCCCTCTATGAGCTCAGAGACTACGGGGTCACCGCTGACATCGACAGGTACAGAGGCCACATGCTAGAGTACGAGGCGTTACTAGAGGAGAAGAGACTCCTAGACAAGAAACTCGCTAGCTGGAGGACTAGGTCACTGGGTCCCCGTGTCCGTCTCATTAAAGCTCAGGCCCGAAACCGTCTCCACCCCTACCTGTATCTGGGCGAACCCATCACCTGTCCCTCCCAGTATCGCTCCCTGGGGACGCCCATAACCACTCCCCAGACTTTCACCATGTCGTCATGCTTGTCAATCGATGCTCAGGCTGGAGAACTGGAGTCCCAGCGCCCGTGGTATGAAGCACGCTGGGGAGTCAAGTACAGGTTCCCGGACGCCGAATTTAGATGTCGGTGCACCTACTGCCACGGACGCGAACATACCCCTCAAGAATGCGACCGGCCCCATTCCAAATGCCACACCTTGCCCCGCTGCCTCATCCCCCGCCGTCACCCCTACCACGGAGACGTCTGCCCCTACTACCACCAGGATCCTATTGCCTCCAACCCTGCGTTAGAGGAAGAAGGATACGTGGGTCACGAAGATGAGGAGGGAGACGGAGAATCTTGAGATGTGGAAGTCTCAATCTAGCAATGGGGCGGTGTCATGATTCTACCAAGCGACTACGATTCGGACGCTATCTCTTCTCCTCCTTCCCTCCCTACTTGCCCGGCCCCTTTCCAATCACCACAGACTATTGTTACCTATCCCCTTCTTCCCCTTCCATCTACTAGTTCCTTAAGGCTGCGTCGTCCCTTGTTCTCCATCCGTGTCCTTGTCCCTTGGGGCTGTCCCCTGTACTATACATGACTCATTCCTAAGACTGTTCTCCTAGTATGCGAGGCTATGTACGACTCATGCTGTGAAGATATCTAAGTATATAAGGACTGGGTGATGTACCCTGAAGTCCCATCTTGTCCTTCGTCTTTTACCTGCGAATTAACAAGTTCCATTGCCTACTCCTCTCTTCTCTTTCTAAGTTGGCTGCAAAGCCTCATCGAACCTCGAACCCTCTGTATCACTGAACCATTGCCCACACAGGAACCTTGACGCACGTCGCGTACCCTCAGGATCCCGCAGGATCTTGACAAGACACATTGACTGGCATCAGCAGCAAACATCTGTTCACAGGAGCACGTTGAACACCGAAACATGAAACATGGGCAAGTGAGGAGTGTGGTAATGGAGGACATACATTTCATTGACGTGTATGTGGTGCTGAGAACGGCAAAAGTGTGTGTTGTGGGTGATCGCCATTAGAGCACCTTATGAAAGAAAGGAAAGAGAGAACATATCAAAGCTGTGCAGACACAATAAAATGGCGACACTTACCTGAACATTCCAAGGAGAGAGGGACTTGTCATTGATAACATCTTTGACACTTGTGATGCTTGAGCTCTTGGACGCCAAGCACTGGCAAAGGCTGGAGACCTTGTGGAAAAAGCTCTTGTTGCTGCTGGAGACAGGATCTTGGCTGCAGGAAGAGTTGAGGGTAGACAGAGGTAGGGACTGCTAGGAGTGGAGCTGGTCTGAGTGGCACTGTGGATGAATTTGTCTGGAAATGTCATTAGTGGCACTGTGGTACTGTCGAAGGCAAACTCAAGTCAACATACCTTGGAGTTGAAAGCCATTTTGTAGACACATTGCCAGAGCCTGCACACTGTGCCGACAGATGGAAGGAGGTAAAAATTTCCGTAAACGAATCAGAAGCGGGATGCATGGAAAGTAACTACACAATGATCATTTGTCCAGCCTGCACTGTCCTTCAGCCTAAACCTTAACTCCATACACTGCATTGGTTTTGTACACATGATGCATTATGACAGGTGTTTTTGTGTTCATGGGGGCCAAGAAGTCGACGGTTATGTGGCCGCTGTTGGACACCAACCCACTCTTGCCATGCCAGTGTTATGACCTTGCAGGGTCAAACAATGCATGACATGTGGCAGTGAGTTTCTGTGGTACTAGGTGAGGTTGTTAGTAAGTCACTTGAGGTGTGAGGAGGCTGTGAAGCCAAGCTAGACAGAGTAGAGAGGATTCAATGGAGCAAGTATGATTCGCAAGTGGTAAACAAAGAACAAGCTGGGGTTATAGGACACATTGTCCAACCCTTATATACTAGTACATGCATAGCCTGAGTCATGTATCCTAGGAGAACGATATATGGAATGAGTCAGAGACAAGAGACACAGCCCCCAGGAACACCATTAAAAGTACAGGGAGCATGCGACAGACAGCCTTAAGGGCACAGTATGAGTCACCAGAGGTTAGTAAGTATCAATAGTCCAGTGGATGGGGAGTGGGGCAACAAATGGGATAGGTAAAAGAGAAAGAAAAATGTGTCTGTATCTTAGCTGCAGGTGTTATCATGACACATCCCCTTTTTTTAACCTGAGACTCCCACATATCAAGACTCGCCATTTCCTTCTTTGTCTTCATGACCAATGTACCCTTCTTCCTCAAGGGCAGGGTTGCCTTCCTCTGCGGGGTGATAGGCTTCTTTGTCATTGTTGTCAGTCATGTGACGGTTAGCAGCAGGGCAGTTCTCTCCAAAATGAGAGTGGTAGGAGGGGATGATGCAACTGATGGTGGTATGTCAGAGGATATGAGGGGTAGTACACTGCATGTTAGTGTGACCACTCTTTCGGCAGTAAGGACAGCAGTGATAAGTACTCTCTCGAAATCTGAAGGCAACTCCAAACCGTCCATGGAACCAAGGACATTCTTCTTCATCACTCCCCACAGCAGTGTCTATGGTAAGAGCTTTGTCCATGGACAGGGTAGGAGGGTTAGAAGATGCGGTGTGCCAAGAACCTAGATATCCAGGGGGAGCTGGGAGACGTTCTTGCCCACTAAGGTAAGGGTGGAGTCTGCTCCTGGCTTGTGCTGCATGAAGGCATTTACAAATTGTATGGGACTTAGACCTCCAGACATAGAAATCGTGGTCCAGTATGCTTTGCCTAGCAAGTAGAGTTTCATACTTGGTCATGGAGCCCCTGTATTGATCAACATCAGCAGTGACCCCATAGTTGTCCAGAGCATAAAGGGCAGCATCTACACTCCTGGCATCTAAGTGACGTGCATCGAAAATGTTTAACTGTTTGTTGTTAGCTGTGGGTGTGGGGAGAGGAGGTCCTATGAAGGGAGCTGCTTCCAGTGGCCAACTGTAAGCAGTTTGAGGAGGTACAGCATCGTCTTGCATGCTGTGGACATAGTGTTGGTGAGTACAGAAGTCGTGATAGAATTGAACGTAGTGTGGGAATACTGGTGGGTCTACGAAGGGGTTAAGGGCAATCTTTCTGACATATTTGGAGTGGTTTGGGTCCTCAGGATCGTATCTAAAGTACCCAGTGGGGGCTAGAGTGCCCATGGTGGGGGGGGTCAGAGGAGGGTCGTGACACATAGGTGTCCTCCAAGGGTCGTTGTAGTGAGCCCGGGGTCCATCACCCAACTCTTTCTCACAAGCCTCAATAGACTCTTCAAGGGTTGTGGTAGAGATATGCTGTGTGAGAGTAAGGGGGGCAGGGGGGTTTGCATTTCTCTCAAGGAGAGGGGGAGGTATGGGTAGAGCAGGAGGGCTATCAGGATAAGTAGGGGTAGCCGGTTCTGGTGAGTGGGTGAGGGAGAAGGAGGGAGGGGTTGAGGTGTTTGACATGATAGAAATGTTTTGGATAATGATGGGGAGAATTTGTGAGGGATCTTTATAGGTTGTGCAGACAGCGAGAGGGTTTTCTTGGTAATATTTCCTTATGAGATCATCGGCATTGATGTTTGTGAGGGGTTCCCAGCTGTCATGTGCTTTGGAGAAACCTTTCCACTTGACTAGGAATTGGAGCTGGTGGTGTCTCTTCCTTGCCCCTAAGATCTCTTCGACTTCCCACTCTGGTTGGCCATTGATAAGGTCTGGGATGGGTTCCTGGTATTGATTACCGTTCATGGTAGTTTCTTTGTAGGGAGTGAGGAGGGATCCGTGGAAGACATTGTGGATTTTACATGTAGAAGGGAGTTTGAGTCTGAAAGAAGTTCGTGAGATGGCCTTAGTGACTCGGAATGGGCCGTATCTCTGGGGTGCAAGTTTAGCAGAGGGGTGTGTGGTGTTTAGGTTCTTGGCTTCGAGCCAAACACAGTCACCGATGTTGTAAGGAATAAAGTTTGATGGAACTTCTAGGGCTTGTGATCGCCTCATGGCTTCTGCAGCATCTTTCCTTGCTTGGCTTATCAGGGTCAGGCGATCATTCAAAGGGGGAGAAGAAGTGATTCTGAACAATTGGTGGACACGAGGGATGTGACCCATGATGAGCTCGAAAGGAGCTTTCTTGGTAGTGGCATTTGGCCAGGTGTTGAAGGTAAATTGGGCCAATGGTAATAAATGGTGCCAATTGTTCTGATGGAAGTTGGTAAAGATTTGGGTATATTGTTCCAGTTTTTGGTTAGACCGTTCTGATTGTCCATCAGTCTGGGGTCGATATGCTGTACTGGCATTATGATGGATGGACAAGATGCAACAGAGTTCTTGTATGATGGTGGCCATGAAGCGGGGATCTCTGTCGGATATGAAACGTGATGGTAATCTGTAATGGGGGAGTATGTAAGTGGCATATAGTAAAGCGACTCCTGCTGTGTCTATGGTTTCTTTGCAGGGGAGGAATATGCAGGCTTTTGAGAAAGTGTCCGTGATGGTTAGTATGGAATCATATCCTTCTGACATGGGTAGTTTAACAATGAAGTCCATCGCTACTGATGCAAAGGGAAGAGTGAAATTATCTGATGGAATGGGGAATAGGGGTGGTTTGGGTTTTGTGGGGTTGTTTTTGTGTGATTGACAGAGGTGACAGCCCTTGATGTATTCTGTGACTGTCTGTTTTAGGTTAGGCCACCAGTAGTCATTCGCTATTGCCCACACTGTGTTAGATATCCCCGGATGTCCTGCTGTAGGAGAGTCATGATATAGTGAAATTACCCCCCTTCTCAAGGGTAGATCGTCCATGACTACCAGTCGGTCTCCATACCAGTAAAGGTCGTTGATGACTTTGAGGGGGAACATAATAGCCCATTGTTTTAGGAGGCTTGGTTGTTGTAATTGGCAGGTGCGGGTTCTATTGTCTATGGAGGAAAAGGTAGTCGCTCGAGTGAATAAATGTGGGGGAAGGGCTGTAATGTTGTCATTATCTTCTGACCCCTGTGGGTAATCGGGGCGTCTAGATAATGCATCTGATTTGTTGGTTGTTCCTGGGAAGTGTACTAGGGTCAAATTGTAGTCTGCCAATTGTGGTATATAACGAGTGACTCGGCGGTTAATGTGATGTGGGTGGCGGTAATATTCTAGATTTTTGTGGTCTGTGAATACCATGGTGGGAAAAGGGGAACTAAGGAGGAGGTGATGGTGATGGGTAAGACCCCGGAATACAGCTAGGAATTCACAGTCATGAATGTCATAATTCCTCTCGGCTTCATTGAAAGTCTGAGAATGGAATCCTACAGCAACATGTTTTCCTCTGTTGTCTTTCTGTGTGAGAATAGCCCCGGTAGCGAATGCAGAGGTGTCTACTTGTAGGAAGAATGGACATTTAAGGTTTGGTTGGTGGAGAGCCAGATTATTCAGGATGACTGCAATAAGGGAGTCAAGGGCTTTGGTACATTCTTGGGTCCAAAGGAACGGGTGGTCCTTTTTTGTGAGTGCAACTAGAGGGCATGCAAGGTTGGCAAAATTGGGAATGAAGGGATGTTGATAACCCAGGACTCCTAAGATGCTTCAGACTTCTTTTACTGTGTGGAGAGAGTGCAGCCAGTCTCGAAGAGCACTAGTCTTTTTAGGATCGGGTTTCAGTTGGTTGCCGTCGACAATGATTCCTAAATATGTCATGGAGCACTGTTCAAATTCACACTTAGCAGGACAGAGGAAATAGGACTCTTTTTCTAAGAGGTCCAAGACTTTGTGAACAATTTTCCAGTGTCTTTCTATGTCATCTCCTGTGGCAATGAGGATGTCATCCATGTAGACGAAGAGTTCCGTGGGGTATTTGTCCAGGTGAGGTTTCAGGAGTCGACTCATAGCTCTACAGAAAGTGCTGGGGGCATTATTCATTCCAAATGGCATAGCTGCAGGTTTAAACAGACCAAAAGGAGTTTTGAAAGTGGCTTTCCATTGATCCTCCTCTTTGATATGTATGTTGTTGAAGCCCCATCACAGATTGGCTTTGGTGAAGATCCTTTTCCCTTGGAGTTGGTCGATGATACTTCCTATCAGCAGTAATGGATAGATGTCTCGTACTGTCCACACATTGAGCACTCGGTAATCAATGATGGGACAGAGTTTGCTGTCCTTCTTGGCACGGAAAAAGACAGGGGATGCATAGGGGGAATTAGTTTCGATGATGTATCCCTTGGCTAAGTTTTCATCGATATAGGTTTTGAGAGCTTTGAGTTCTGCTTCTGTCTGTCTGTAGAGTTTACAGTCTAGTTTTGCAGGAGCTCCAGGTTTGAGTTCGATGGCATGGTCGTCTAGATGGGAGGGGGGGAACCTCTGGGCAGCTTCTTCACTAAACACCCTCCAATGGCGGTGATATTGTACAGGAATTAATCCTTGTGTTTGCATTTGGTCAGAGGGATTGGAAGGAGTAATAGTGCGGGAGAGGGGTTTTATCTTAGAACAAAAACCAGCTGTTTCAATACTGAAATCTTCTCCTTTTAGACAGTTGGAGTTCCAGTCAATGGAGGGGTTGAAGGTTTTGAACCATGGGTGGCCCAGTATAATGTGATCACTTCCTAGGTTTGCAATATAGAAACCCAGTTTTACTACTTTGCTCCCCTGACAGATCCATAGGTTACAGTATTGAGTGATGCTTCCTCCCTGGTTGAGAGAGCCGTCAACATTATTGACTTGGAGAGGGTGGGGTAGTGAATGTGTTCCCAATCCCAAAGAGTTTATTGCCCGTTTGTCGATGAAGTTATGAGTAGCCCCACTGTCTAGTAGAGCTTTTGTTTTGGTCTTCTTGTGCCACATGAGAACAGAAATTTGAATTGTCATTGAATCCTTCTTTTTACTGTACATGTTAGCTACGATAGGTACTGGGTTTGCAACTGTCAAAGCCCAGCAGAACAAAAATCCTCGCCCATGTCGCAGGCATCAAGGTAGAGGGAGTGCTCTTCGTTGCTCATTTTTGCTTCGAGCACTTGTATTTGCTGTGCATAGGACAGCTTGGGTGGTGGGGGTGGTGGAACACTTGGTGCTGGTGGAGTGATTGGTGGTGGAATGGGGGCAGTAGTGGTAGTTTTGCAGACATTTGAATTTTGACGATTCAAAGTGTTCTGGGTGTTTGTGTTTTTCGGGCAGTTGCGAGCCATGTGGCCTTGGGTGCGACACCAGAAGCATCGTCCTTTGGCCTGGTATTGTGCTCGCTCCTTGTCTGTAAGTTTCTTAAAGGATGTAGTTATATTAGTGGCATCAACATCCATGGGGACATGTTTGTTGTTGCAATTGGAGCTGGTGTGTTGACCGGTGTTTTGGTATGTGTGACTGTCACATGAGGTTTGGTTGTGTTGTGGCCCAATAAGTCCCGAACTCTGGAGTTCTTTGACTTTCACAACTTCCTTTCGAGCCACATTTTGCCATTCATCCATGGAGTCAGGCAAGTTATCACAGTTTATAATTCAACGTTGGATGGCTTCCCACAGACCTGATCGGTATCGATTGATGGTCCCTTTGGCATCGGCCTCCCATCTGGCTGTGTTGGCTAGCCTTGCAAAGGTGGCATTGTAGGTATCAATGTCCAGATCTTTCATCTGGAGCCTCATAAGCTGACTGTATGCACTTTGGACTTTAGTGGTATCGGTCCATGCAGCTTTGAACGAAGTTTCGAACTTGTGCCAGAGGATTTCATTGTCCTCACAGACACTCCCCGGTTTGGTTGTGTTGGTGTGTTGTTCCAACTCTTCATCTTGGGCATTAACCCAGTCTTCGACCAGGGGACCCTTGATGTATGATAGTGCTGTAAGCATGCAGAAGAAGGGATTGTTTATAGAGTTGTTGTTTCAGTTCAGCAGGCAGTAACAACGGAATTTGTTCCAGAATGACTCGGAACAACTACAATCACCAGTGAATACTGCGGGTGCTGTACCCTTGAGTCTGTTGGATGACAGTGCGTGGGTTGGTGCTACAGTGGTCACATTAGCTGACATGTTTATATCAGAGGTTTTGGCGGGCAGGTCGATGTTTATTGGTCCAAATGATGTGGTGATTGAGTCGATCGAGGCTGCAGGGTTTTTGATGGCTGGTGAGTTAGGTTTGTGTATGCTCTGGATGCTTACTGCGGAATGTGCTGACATGGTGTCTGATCCTTCAGAAGAATCGCTGGTGTCAAACGATCCCAGAGTGTATCGGAAAGAGGTTCGTGAGGTGGTACGAGAGATGGGCTGGTATTTGGGATGTTGGGGATCAGCCGCATTCCAGTAACCTATTCCAAATATGTTTTGGATGGGGATGATGAGGTTTTCTTGGGTATAGAAGGTGTGTGCACTATGATTGTATCTCAGTTTGTACCAATGGTTGTTGATGAACTCGACAGGTTCAAGGGCGTTGTTTGAAGTGAGGTGTTGGGGAATATAGTATCTGCAATTGTGTCTGCTCCACTCAACGGTTCCTTTTATGTGGGTAGGAAGATCGTCTTGGGTTCTGCAGGTGACCGGGGTGGCTTGGTTGTTCGGGGCGAGGGTGACCTGTAGAGAAGCCACAATGTTTTGATGTGGGGTTTGCTTGGGGTACAGGGAGGAGACATAGTATGCTCAGGAGAAGAGCTTGTTCTTATGTTATGACCTTGTGGGGTCAAACAATGCACGACATGTGGCAGTGAGTTTCTGTGGTACTAGGTGAGGTTGTTAGTAAGTCACTCGAGGTGCGAGGAGGCCATGAAGCCAAGCTAGACAGAGTAGAGAGGATTCAATGGAGCAAGTATGATTCGCAAGTGGTAAACAAAGAACAAGCTGGGGTTATAGGACACATTGTCCAACCCTTATATACTAGTACATGCATAGCCTGAGTCATGTATCCTAGGAGAACGATATATGGAATGAGTCAGAGACAAGAGACACAGCCCCCAGGAACACCAGTAAAAGTACAGGGAGCATGCAACAGACAGCCTTAAGGGCACAGTATGAGTCACCAGAGGTTAGTAAGTATCAATAGTCCAGTGGATGGGGAGTGGGGCAACAAATGGGATAGGTAAAAGAGAAAGAAAAATGTGTCCATATCTTAGCTGCGGGTGTTATCATGACACCAATGACCCATGTTCCATTCACCTTTGCACAAGTGATACTGGGCCTGTATCTGCAGCCCCACAGGTATTGTAAGCACTTGTTTACAGGGTACAGTTATGGGCTTATTCCCATGCATGACAGTCTCATACTGCTCAGAGGAACACTCAGGGCACATCAGAAGCCCAGAGAATGGTCCAGTGAACACAAAGGACTTATAGCACATGTCTGTCATCACAGGAAACACCCCAGTTAGGTTGGCTAGCCTTTGCCACAGCTGATCATAAGTCAATGTTTGTATTTCAGGGGAACACCATGTTATCGCCTGACAAACACCATCATAAGTCACCTGAGAGCTGTTCATAGTCTGTAAGAAGATCTTAAGGCACATTCACAAATTCACATCAATATCTGGAGGTGCAGTGATTGGGGATTCCAGTCTAAGATGAGCTTCAGGAGGGATAGGGTCATTATCCAATGATGCAAGACAAATTCAGTTGATAAATTCTCTGGAATTACAGAGTGCCTCGAGAGGGGGCACCAGGTTGTCCCAAAACCAGTTGTTGGGTCCTCCAGGGAGGTCATTGGGTTGTGCCTCACAACCTGGGATTCTGTCATCATCTTGTTGGCCATCTTCCTCACTAGATTCAGGGTCAGGTGTATTCTGAGAACCCTGATCGTCTTCAGGATGCTGCCATGTGGGTGAGGGAGACTTATTGTGTTCAGGAGGAGGGGTATCAGCTCTCCAGTCAAAGTCCCTCATATCCACTTGCATTGACCCAGAAGGTTCCTGTTCTGGCAGATCTAGAACCATGTCTTCATCCCCCACAGGACCAGCATTGTCAGCAATATCTATATATAGTTCATCCAAGTGCACACCAGCATCAGGAGTGTTCCCCCTCAGGGGACTGTGATCTGAGTCCAACTGTGTGCACTTCCCATTTATCAGTGTATGTGATTGTGCCTTGGCCCTCCTGCAATGTCAGAGGCCAATATGAGGTCGTCCCAGTACTTGAGATCCACTAGCAGACAGCAGAGACCCCACTGAGGTGCACAAGGACTGGTGAGTCCCATGGAGATGGTTCAGAGGACATGCTTGACTCACAACAGTTGAGCTCCCTATACTTTGCATGGCTGTAGAACATTGTCTTCAAGATGGGTCTAGATCTTTTGCAGTACCTGGAGCACCTGCATGTATGCATACAAGACTGTGGGTCATGGTTCAGCAGCATCAGAGAGGAACAGGGAGAGCAAGACCCAGAAATATAGGCAGCACAAGAGTCTCAGGGGAGCCAAGAAGGAGCACAATACACAGAGGATTAGTGACTTGTTGTCAGACATGTGTCAGACATGTTGCAGCACACAAATTAGAGCAACTTAGAAATTTCTGGACAAATTCAAATCTGCATGATATTTGAGACAGAGGCAATGAGAAACAACAAGTTACATTTAATCCACATTCATTGCAGATGACTACACATGCATTCACATGATCTCTCACAATTTGATTCCATGAAAAGTGACAAAGTCCATTTTCCAGTTGCCAATTTCATTTTCAGACATTCTTATTCAACTTGCTCCACCCAGATACACCAGGATTCTCACTGGGGTTGAAGCCTCACCAAAATAGCAGCTCCATGCTGACAACCACCATGAACTCTTCCTGCTGACTTTTCCTTTCCTTTTTCTGGGCTTTTCTTCTGGCCAGTCATCTTCTTGTCTGTGTCCTTCACCACTGCACCAGTAGTAACTGGTCCTCTATCATAGATGTTAACATTAGAATATGGATCTAGTTGTGTGTGTGGTGGAAGGAACTTCCTGTGCTGACAAAGCCTGGTCCAAGAGAGGAGAATTGCATAGATGCTATGTGTTGCTAGGCAGCATGAGCTGGAAATTGGGGAGAGTTCTGCTGATTTTGGGCAAAACTTTTGTGAAATGGTAGCTGTAAGGGAATAGATATTATATCTATCTCAGATTGTAACAGAGGTTCTGGTTACCTTTGGAAGAGTTGGCTGAGACAGGCCCAGATGCTGCTCAAAGCCTAGGCAAAGCAGATGATGAGGATACAATTTAAGTGAAATATAATTGAGAACCCCATCCATCTTCACATGGTTTCCAAACTGATCCATTGTACAGAAATATGTGAGAACCAACAGGATCTGACAGGGAAGTCCTTGGAGAACTCATCAAAGATGGGAAGTGTGTGAACTTCCCCAATAGATGCTATGTGGGCTCAATTATGTTGGGCCATTCATGGCCTGCTCAGCTACTAATTTTATCAAGATCTATTTCTTACAAAAATGGATATGTTTTAACCCCTGCAGTGCCAGATTGGGGTTTGTAGGCCTAAGCAAGGTTTAGCAAGGGGTAGGGACCCCAGGAGAAAGGTTTCACAGAAGAGTGGGCCATAATTGAGATCAGCAAATTGAAGGTTGACCCAACAAACTTCATCAGAAATGCCATTGACCTCAGTACCACAATCCCTGTTGATGAATTAAGCAGCACATTGCTTTCTTTGCATTCATACTCTGTTGCATGGAAAGAAATCTTTCCAAGTACAGTCTGATGGCAACCATGATTAATGGGGCATTTATACTTGATGTGGGTATGTTACTTGAATCAGCATGAATTACAGCCCAGATGTTCTCCCACCTTGCAAACCCACCAGTGTTCAAGGTTTAGAGGGGGTGCTTATATGTTTCCTGTGATTACTCATCCCAACTAAGATTAATAGACATGAAATTTAGAATCTAGAGATGACTTGGAGTTCCAAATCATTACAGGAGGCCATCCAATGTGTATGTTTGTGGCAATGTGGCAAGAGGGTACTATAGTATTTGTTTACAATGTGTGCTAATCCAAGGGATGCCCTATGCCCATATACTATCATTAAACTAAATTTTGTAAATGCAATTAAGCTAACATCAACTTTGTATAAAAACTCAAAGAGAAAAATATGCACCACTAAGTCCTCTGTCTAAACCACTCATTGCTTTGAAGGTTGGAAAAACTGTTGAAGATCTACCATTCAAATAACATTTAGTGAATGAGCTTTTAGAAAAAGTGATTTTTCATTCATATTTTACTGACTAGGTTTGTAAGATAAAGTTAAAATTTATTAGTTTTATATTATTTTATTATATTTTAGTGTCTTTTTATCCAAGTTGTGAGAAAATGATCAGATTCTTTGAACAATAAAAACATAAAAAAATTTCAGTTAGAAATTGTCATTTAGGCTTTTATAAATACAAACTATTTGTATTTGCTTACTCTCAGTTAATTGCATCAAAAATTTATCAAATTTTTTGAAGATAGAGCAGTGATGATTGCATTTAATTTGGCTGACAGCAGCAGACAGACTTGTTTGCCTTTAAGGAAATCATCTAATTGAATAGTTCTTACAATATTTGTTTATGTTTTGTAAGCATTTTTCTAGTAAAAATATCAAGACTGTAATATATTGTATATGGTGCAGTGTGCTTAACAGCTGCTACTTTTGGACAGCGGCAGAATCGGCCAGGAAAAAATATATTCGGATTTGTCATGTCAGACTAGAGGGTGTGTGAGTGCAACAAGGAGTTGGGTAGCTTTGTACTAGTTTGTACCCACCAAATATCGACTTTTTTACATGCCTTACCCCATGCCATCAACAAAAGCACAGAAGGCTGCTGCAGCAAGAGCCCAGGCAGCAAAATCCCAGAAGAAATCTATTGAAATCATTGAATGCTCTTCAGACCTGGGCATTGAAGAATCGGAACCAGAACATGTCAACCACAACTCAGAGATTGAGTGCACTGGTTGGAATGGAGGAGTAAACTATGTTGCATCAGACACAGAGACAGATGATGAGGACTGGAAGGATACTGACTCAGATAGTGGAGGTGCTGAGAGTGGTGAAGACGACAACAAGGATATTGAAGGCCTCGAAGGAGAGGACCTTTTGGACAGCCTTCGGAACAAGTGGGAGCTCCTGCAACAGGAGTTCAAAGACCTTGGAAAGGCCACACCATACAAGCACATCTTAAAGACGATGATGGCCAAGGAGTGGAAAACAGTGGAAGCCAATTGTGGGCTTGGATACAATGGGCAGTTGGCTCGGCAGAAGCGAGAAATTGCTCAGCAGCTGCAGGAGAAAGAGGTGCAGGATAAGGTGGTGTGAAAAAGGTGAGCATTGCCCTTCCCATGCACAATAACATGGAGCTCACTTTCAGTCTGCAGTGATCAGGCAGAACAATTCCAATGATTTTTTACAGTCAAAGCCAAGGTCCCCACATCACTTCCTGTCCCGCCTGTCCCAGTGTTGTCAAATGAAGACAAGATGGTTGACCACAACACAAATGAAATCTGCCAGGGATATTTTTTGGATGTATTGTCAGAGGGCAAGGACATCAACTGGGCTGATGATGAAGGTGACTCACTTGATCTTGATGTGGCCTCCAAGCCCATAAATCACCCTTCATCCACCCAAAACATTGTTGCACCCCCCCAGTCTAAGCTGCACAAATTAGACATCCCAGCACACACAATGCAAGCACAGGCCAAGCAGGCTCATTTGCACAAATTGAACAATGCACTGCTTGACATTTGAAAGCTCATCTCCTTGAAAAAGACCCAGTTTGCAGCTGGTGCCAATGGCTTGCAGTCAAAATGTGCACATTCAATTGAAAACTGCCTGCACATGGTTGTCAACAATAAACAGCACTTAATCAATTCATCTGAACATGCCACCGAATGCCAGGGTTTTGCTGCGAAGTGGGGTGGATGGATGGTGAGACAGTGGGTTCAGATCTGGATCAAGTCTTGAGAACTGCCAAAATCCGAAGCAGGCTGTCACAAGAAAGTCTTCTCATTGCTGGATGATCCAGAGGTTCAAACTGAGCTGTGTTCTTACATCCGAACAAATAAATGGTCAACAAATCCACAGAAGCTGTCTGACTTCACGAAAAACAAGCTCCTTCCAGATGAAGCAAAGAAGTATCTGCACAATATTGTCAAGACTGAGATGCCCACCGGTTTAAAGAGATACTTGGAGCTGGAGCTGTTCCCACACATACAGATGAAGGTTTCAACAGGGATTTCTCTCTGAACTGCATGTTGCTGGCTTCACAAGGAGGGGTTCAAATATACAGTGTTGAAATGTAATAAGTATGTATGTATCTTATCTATAGCAGTTACGACATAAGTAGACTATGCAAAGTATGATTACCATATTAAGTAGCTACATTATGCACATCCATGGGCATAACTCATATCAGAGTCATGTGAATGATTCTGAGATGTTCTAGGGTGTTCCACACATCAGGCATCACTGAAAACACGATATAGTGGACACCTTTACTCATCACATATGAGCAAATGGACATGGTGGGACCATAGAGGTCACTTTTCCCTATATAAGGAGGGGTGAAAAGAGACCTACCCTCCCCAGCAGAATATCACTTGTATTCACTTGTGCTCTATACACTGTGCTTAAGACTATCAACACCTTACTACAAAGGTGAGTCTTCTGTAGCCTGCGTGCTGTGCCATGTGCTGTGCAACAGGTTATGGGCCCTGCCACAACGGCTAGCTGTGCGCTGAGTGTACCTGCCAACTACCCACTGTAAAGTGGATGTGGTGCTGAGACTAGTGTCATTGGCATAGCCTACAATGCCCTTGATGGGCATGTAAGACCTTGGGGTCATGAACAACACCATCTCATTGATTTGAGGTGGAGTAGATCATTCCTCAAGGCAATTCTCCAAAAGGAGAGTTGTTGTTGGCGGTTGAAAGGACACATTCCTATTAGACCATTGTTTTTCTCACTCAGTAATTGTGAATAGCCTTTGCTGACGATTCTCAAAGCATTCACAGAAAACAATGTCGTCCCAACTAACAACATTTGTCCAAGTCTTTGACAGACAAAACTATGTCACCTGGTGTAAGGCCATGCATGCCTTCCTCATGGCTCAAGGTCTCTGGGGATACACTGATGGCAGCCTCCCAGAACCCTTGATTCCTATCCTTCCCATTGTGCCTCTACCTCTCGACCCTAGTGCTTCCCAGGCTGATCAAAATGCTCATGCTGCTATGGAAGCCCAGTACAAGGTCAATAAAGCGGATTATGACCGCAATTCTCCCCTTCACCCAGCTCTGTGGACAGCCTGGCATAAGGGAAATGACATGGCATTGGGTAATATCACCCTTTGCCTTTCCCCTGCCATCCAGCAGCATATGAGTCCCAACTTTAACGCTGAACAGTCCTGGGATTGGCTGAAGACTGAGTTCGGCGGTGCATCATTCCCATCCATCTATTGTGACTTCAGAGAAGCGATTACCATGCATATTAATCCTAGCCATCACCCTGGTCCCCAGTTTGACAAAGTAGAAGCTGCTTTTACACATATTGCAAACACGACCATTGGTAATGTCATGGACTGCCTCGGAAGTGGACTGACATAATGGTTATGACTACATTTGTCAGACTACATTAGTCATGGACAGTGTTATGACCTTGCGGGGTCAAACAGTGCGCGACATGCACTGGTGAGGTTCGGTGGTACTAGGGGACAAGGTCAGTTTGTCACTCGGGATATGATGAGGCCGCAAGGCCAAGCTAGACAGAGAAGAGTGGATTCAATGAAGGCAATGGGATTCGCAAGTAATAAACGAAGAACAAGATGAGGCTATAGGACACATTGTCCAGCCCTTATATACGTACTAGGGGTACAGCATGAGTCACACAGAATGAGCCAACGTCCTAGGAATGAGTCAACACAAGAAAGTGCAGCCTTAAGGCCCACAAGTAAGAAGAAGAGAAGTAATCATCAGACAGCCTTAAGGGCCTAGTATGAGTCACAAGAGAGGAGTAAGAACAGTCCAAACGGATGGATGGGGGAATGGGGTGGGCAAGTGGGGAAAGGTAGGGGAGGAAGGAAAAGTAAGCATCTGTATCATAGTCGCTGTGGTAAATCATGACATCACCCCCTTTCTTACGTTGAGACCTCCATGTCTCATGACTCCCCGTCTCCCTCCTCATCTTCATGGCCTACGTACCCTTCATCCTCCAGGGCGGGGTTGTGATCTGCAGGCAGGGGAACCTCGACAAGGTGAAGGTGATGGGCATGGCAACCACTGCTGTAGTTGGCGTGGCAGCAGGGCACCAGGCAGCGGATGGTGGTGTGGCATTTAGAGTGAGGGCAAGGGCAAGAGCCGCTATAGTGGTTAGGAGTGTGACAGTAGGCGCAACGGCGACAGAGAGGGGGGTCGGGGAAGGTGTACTTGATGCCCCATCGTTCTTCGAACCAAGGTCTAAGTGACTCACTGTCTCCTGATTCTACGTCGATCAGGAGGCACTGGGCCATAGAAAATGTCTGGGGTTCGGGGATGGGAGCGGTGCGATAAGAAAAGGGGCAAGAGATACATTCCCCTAGATGCATGTAGGGATGGAGGCGGCTCCTGGCCTGAGACTTCTCGAGACATTGGCAGATAGGCGTGGACTTACTATGCCATTTGAAGAACTTGTCTTCTAAGACCTTGCACTGACACAAGAGGTTCTCGTACTCCAGCATGTGGGCGTGGTATCGGTCAATGTCAGCAAGCACTCCGTAGTCCCTGAGCTCGTACAGCGCAATGTCTACTTCTATAGCACCTGGGTAGCCAGTGTCGAAGATCCCTAGCGCAGAGTTGTGAGAACGAGCAGGTGAAATCTTGGGGCCAATGAAGGGGGCGGCTTGAAGGGGCCAGCCATAGGCTTGGCGAGGGGGGTCAGAGTTGTCTCGGATCCCAAGGACATAATGTTGGTGAGACTCAAAGTCCAGGTCAAAACGCACATAGTGAGGGTCCTGGGGAGTTCTGTAAGGGGGGTCAAGTGCGATCTGCTCCACATACTTGTCGTGGTTGGGGTCTCCTGGCTCGTACCGAACATAGGAAGTGGGGGGTCGTTGGCCGGGGGGTGACAGAGTGGGAGGGGGGTCGTGGAAGACGGCTCGTGGTCCGTCTCCTAGGGTTGCTTTGCATATCTCGATGGTTTCCTCCAAGGACAAGGGCTCTGTGGGCAGCGAGATACGGTGGTAGAGCGAGAGAGGTGGGGGTGGGTCACGGATTCGCGATAAGAGTGTGGGGGACGGGAGAGTAGAGGGCGGGACCATAGGAGAGGTTGTAAGCTCAGGGTTAGGCACCTGTAATGGGGTTATGGGCGACCGGACAGGGAGTCCTGGCGGGCTGAGTGGGTAGGTAAGGGTTTCAGTCCCTGGGGAGGACGGGGAAGAAGGGGTGAGTGGAGAGAGGGGGGAAAGTGGTTCAGACATGACGGCTATTCTGCGAATGATGATGGGGTTTTGCCGGAGGTCACAGTTTGCTTTATAGGTGGTACGGATGGCAGAGGGGTGGGTTTGGTAGTAGCTTTTGATGAGTAGGTCGGCGTTGAGGTTGGTCAGGGGTTCCCAGCTGTCATGTGCTTCGGAGAAACCTTTCCACCTGACTAAGTATTGGAGTTGGTGGTGCCTCTTCCTTGCGCCCAGGATTTGTTCGACTTCCCATTCTGGTTGCCCGTCCACTAGGTCTGGGGCAGGTTCTTGGTATTTGCTGCCGTTTAAGGTTGTTTCCTTATAAGGCATAAGGAGGGTGCCGTGGAATATGTTATGAATCTTCCATGATGGGGGTAACTTGATCCGGAACGATGTTCTGGATATTATGTCTGTAACTAGGAATGGCCCGAACCTTCTAGGTGCTAGCTTTGCAGAGGGATGCATAGTATGAAGGTTCTTCCCTTCTAGCCACACCAGATCTCCTTTGTTGTAGGGGACAAAGCTTGACGGGAGTTCTATCGCTTGTGACCTGCGTAGAGCTTCGACAGCATCTTTTCTGGCTTGGGTAATAAGGGCCAACCTGTTGTTTAGTGGTGGGGATGAGGTGGTTTGGAAAGTTTGATGGACATGTGGTATATGCCCCATGATGAGTTCAAAGGGCGCTTTCTTGGTAGTGGTGTTTGGCCAGGTGTTGAAGGTGAATTGGGCCAGGGGTAACAGATAGCGCCAGTTGGTCTGATGAAAGTCTGTAAAGATCCAAAAGTATTGCTCGAGTTTCTGATTGGAATGCTCTGATTGTCCATCTGTTTGGGGTCGATATGCTGTACTGGCATTGTGTTGAATGGAGAGTATGTGGCATAGTTCCTGAATGATGGTGGCCATAAAGCGGGGATCTCAGTCAGATATGATACATGAAGGTAGTCCATAGTGAGGTAGTACATAAGTGGCGTATAGTAGAGCAACTCCTGCCATGTCTATGGTTTCATTGCAGGGAAGGAATATGCATGCTTTTGAAAAAGTGTCTGTGACTGTTAGTATAGAATCATATCCTTCTGATATAGGTAATTTAACAATGAAGTCCATGGCGACTGATGTGAAAGGGAGGGTGAAGTTATCTGATGGGATAGGAAACAGAGGCGGTTTGGGTTTCGATGGGTTATTTTTCTGTGACTGACAAATGTGGCAGCCCTTGACGTATTCGGTGACTGTCTGTTTTAGGTTAGGCCACCAGTAGTCACGTGCTATTGCCCACGCCGTGTTGGATATACCCGGGTGTCCTGCTGTAGGTGAGTCATGATATAGTGAAATTACCCCCCTTCTCAAGGGTAGATCGTCCACGACTACTAGCCGGTCTCCATACCAGTAAAGATCGTTGATGACCTTCAGGGGGAATGTAATAGCCCACTTTTTCAAGAGGTTTGGTTGTTGTAATTGGCAGGCTCGGGTTCTGTCATCTATGGAGGAGAAGGTAGTTGCCTGAGCGAACAGGTGTTGAGGGAGGACTGTTATGTTGTCATTATCTTCTGATCCTTGCAGATAGTCCGGGCGTCTAGATAACGCATCTGATTTGTTGGCCGTCCCTGGGAAGTGGACTAGGGTGAAGTTGTAATCTGCCAATTGTGGTATGTAACGAGCGACTCGGCGGTTGATGTGGCGTGGGTGACGGTAGTATTCTAGATTTTTGTGGTCTGTGAATACCGTAATGGGAAAAGGGGAGCTTAGGAGGAGGTGGCAGTGATGGGTGAGACCCCAGAATACAGCCAGGAATTCGCGGTCGTGAATGTTGTAATTCCTTTCTGCTTCGTTAAATGTCTGTGAATGGAATCCCACGGTGACATGTTTTCCCCTGTCGTCTTTCTGTGTGAGAATGGCTCCTGTAGCAAATGCGGAGGCGTCTACTTGTAGGAAGAATGGCCGACTGAGGTCTGGTTGGTGGAGAGCGGGGTTGTTTAGAATGATTGAAATAAGAGAGTCGAGAGCTTCCGTGCATTTTGTGGTCCACAGGAATGGATGATCTTTCTTTGTGAGTGCAACGAGGGGGCGTGCGATGTTGGCGAAATTAGGGATGAAGGGGTGCTGGTAGCCGAGGACTCCCAGGATGCTTCGGACTTCTTTTACCGTATGGAGAGTGCGTGGCCAGTCCCTGAGAGTGCTCGTCTTTTTGGGGTCAGGTTTTAATTGGTCCCCGTCGACGATGATTCCCAGGTAAGTCATAGAGCACTGCTCGAACTCGCACTTGGCCGGACAGAGGAAGTAGGATTCTTCTTCTAGAAGGTCTAGAACTTCATGGACGATTTGTCGGTGTCTCTCTATGTCGTCTCCTGTTGCGATAAGGATGTCATCCATGTAGACAAAGAGTTCCGTGGGGTATTTGTCCAATAGGTGTTTCAGGAGACGGCTCATGGCTCTACAGAATGTACTGGGGGCATTATTCATTCCGAATGGCATAACTCTGGGTTTGAATAGACCATAAGGAGTTTTGAACGCGGCTTTCCATTGGTCCTCTTCTTTGATGCGTATGTTGTTGAAACCCCATCGTAGATCTGCCTTAGTGAAAATCTTTTTCCCTTGGAGTTGATTGATGATACTCCCTATTAGGGGCAAGGGATAGACATCCCGTACTGTCCACACGTTGAGCACTCGGTAGTCGACGATAGGGCAGAGTTTGCCATCCTTCTTGGCCCGGAAAAAGACAGGAGATGCATAGGGGGAATTGGTTTCGACGATATATCCTTTAGCCAAGTTTTCATCTACATACATTTTGAGGGCTTCAAGCTCCTTTTCCATCTGTCTGTAGAGTTTGCAGTCCAGTTTAGTAGGGGCTCCTGGTTTAAGTTCGATAGTGTGGTCGTCTAGGCAAGGGGGAGGGAACCTCTGGGCAGCTTCTTCACTAAAAACCCTCCAGTGGCAGTGATACTGTGCAGGAATTAACTCTTGTGTTTCCCTTTGGTCAGAGGGATTTGAAGGGGTGATGACACGGGCGAGAGGTTTCGTCTTGGACCGGTAACCGGCTGTTTCAATACTAAAGTCATCCCCTTTTAGACAGTTGGTATGCCAATCGATGGAGGGGTTGAAGGTTTTGAACCATGGGTGACCAAATATGATGCGATCGCTTCCTAGGTTCGCGACATAAAAACCCAGTTTTACTACCTTGTCACTTTGGCGGATCCACAGGTTACAATATTGAGTGATGCTTCCTTCTTGGTTAAGGGAGCCGTCGACATTATTGACTTGTAAAGGCTGGGGTAGAGAGCGGGTTCCCAGGCCTAAGGAGTTAACTGCACGTTTGTTGATGAAGTTATGAGTGGCTCCACTGTCTAGGAGCACTTTTGTTTCGGTCTTTTTGTGCCACATGAGAACAGAAATTTGGACTGTCATTGAATCCTTCTTTTTACTGTACATGTTAGCTACGAGTGGTACCGGGTTTGCGACCGTCAAAGCCCAGCAGAACAAAAATCCTCGCCCATGTTGCAGGCGTCGAGGTAGAGGGAACGTTCTTCGTCGCTCATTTTTGCTTCGAGCGCCTGGATTTGCTGTGCGTATGACAGCTTGGGTGGCAGGGGTGGTGGGATGTTTGTCGTGGGCGAAGAGGTTGGTGGGGTAACGGGGGCAGTAGCGGGGACGATGGAAGCTTCCCGAACGTTGGTGTTTTGTCGGTTCGAAATGTTTTGAGTGTTAGCGTTTTTCAGGCAGTTGCAAGCCATATGGCCTTGGGTTTGACATCTGAAACATCACCCCTCTGCTCAGTACTGTGCTCGCTCCTCATCAGTGAGTTTCTTAAAAGGGGTAGTAATATTGGTGGCATCAACGTCCATTGGGACATGTTGACTGTTCGACAAGTTAGAGTGAGCATGTTGACCCGTGTTTTGGTACAAATGCCTGTCACGTGATGTTTGGTTCTGGCGGGGCCCGACAAGTCCCGAGCTCTGGAGCTCTTTGACTTTGGATACTTCTTTTCGCGCTGCAGTTTGCCACTCCTCCATGGTGTCGGGCATGGTGTCCCGATTGATAATACAACACTGGATGGCTTCTCGGAGGCCCGATCGGTAACGATCGATCGTGCCCTTCGCATCTTCTTCCCAGCCTGCAGCATTGGCAAGACAGGCAAAGGTAGTGTTGTAAGTGTCAATGTCCAGATCTTTCATCTGGAGTTTCATCAGCTGACTGTATGTGCTTTGGACTTTTGTAGTATCGGTCCAGGCCGCTTTGAACGAGGCTTCGAACTCCCTCCACAGGATCTTGTCACTTTCTTGGACGCTTCCCGGTTTGGTTGAATCTGTGCGTTTTTCGAGCTCCACGTCACAGGTGTTAACCCAATCTTCAACCAGCGGGCCTTTGATATATGACAATGCGGTGAGTACACAGAAGAACGGGATGCTAATCAAGTCGTTGTTTCGGTTTAGGAGTTGGTAGCGACGAAATTCGTTCCAAAAAGATTCAGAACGACTGCGATCCCCGGTGAACACTGCAGGAGCTGTGCCCTTTAGTCCATTGGAGGAAGGTGCGTGCGTTGGTGCTACTGTGGTGACATTGGCTGACATATCGATGTCAGGAGTTTCGGCAGGCGTGTTGATTGGTCCGAACGCCAAGGTGATCGAGTGGATAGATGCAGTGGGGTTTTCGGTGGCTGGTGAGTGGATGCTCTGAACGCTTACGGCGGAATGTGCTGATACAGTGTCTGATCCTTCAGAAGAGTCGCTGTTATCGAACACTCCCGGCGTGAATCGGAAAGCGGTGTGAGAAGGGGTTCGAGATGGGGGCTGATATTCAGGATGCTGAGGATCTGTTATGTTCCAGAATCCGATCCCAAATATGTTTTGGATGGGGATGGCTAAGTTCTCTTGGGTGTAGAAAGTACGTGCACTAGCGTTGTATCTGAGTTTGTACCAGCGATTGTTGATGAACTCGACAGGTTCGAGGGCATTGTTCGAGGAGAGGTGTTGGGGGATATAATATCTGCAGTTAGGTCTGTTCCACTCGACAGTTCCTTTCATGTGGGGCGGGAGGTTGTTGTGGGTTTGGTGGGTAACTGGGGTAGCTTGGTTATTCGGGGCAAAGGCGATTTGTAGGGACGCCACGGTGTACTGGGTTCTGGTTTATTGTGGGTGCAGGGTGTGGGGACGTAGCGTGTCCTGTGGAAGATCTTGTTCTTATGTTATGACCTTGCAGGGTCAAACAGTGCACGACGTGCACCGGTGAGGTTCGGTGGTACTAGGGGACAAGGTCAGTTTGTCACTGGGGATATGATGAGGCCGCAAGGCCAAGCTAGACAGAGAAGAGTGGATTCAATGAAGGCAATGGGATTCGCAAGTAATAAACGAAGAACAAGATGAGGCTATAGGACACATTGTCCAGCCCTTATATACGTACTAGGGGTACAGCATGAGTCACACAGAATGAGCCAACGTCCTAGGAATGAGTCAACACAAGAAAGTGCAGCCTTAAGGCCCACAAGTAAGAAGAAGAGAAGTAATCATCAGACAGCCTTAAGGGCCTAGTATGAGTCACAAGAGAGGAGTAAGAACAGTCCAAACGGATGGATGGGGGAATGGGGTGGGCAAGTGGGGAAAGGTAGGGGAGGAAGGAAAAGTAAGCGTCTGTATCATAGTCGCAGTGGTAAATCATGACAGACAGGGGTCAGAGTATCATTGTAGCACAGACTCACACACTGTGGAGCGTCTTATTGTCTTGTAGTATCATGTGCTGATGGACACTACATCATACTAGGATAGCCATACTAGGGTTCATGACTCATAGCATAGTTCAAACTCCGCTTCAAAGCGAGTTCTACGTGTATATAAGTCGACTAGTAAAGACCAGGGATCTCTATCCTGGTCTTCTTCAATTCGCTATCTAGTCTTGGTTTCCCTTCCTTTCCAGTCTGCCTCTCTTTGTCATTGTTTTCCTTTACCTCTTTCTCTTTCAACTCTTCTCTCTCATCATCGACTTAGTGGAGGTGCTGTCACACCCTTTTCACTCTAAGGGGACCTAGTGTTAGCCAGCCTAGTGTCCGAGAACACCAGTCACGTGTTGCAAGCCACTTCAGTAGTCCAAGTCGGACAAACAGTTAGCAAACTGTTACATTAAGACCAGGATCCCATTGTGGTGTTGCAAACTACAACAAGAGAACTTTGGGCCACCAAAGGGCCTTTCGAGGTATACAAATTACAAGGACCGATAAAAAGAGAAATACCGGAACGATTCATCAAAGCAGCTGAGTGGCGGGTACATAATGGCATCGAACGATACCATGCCAGGTCGACAGCACCAGAAGAATCCAGCTCAGAATGCTGGTATGCAGTTGAGTTTAACTTCAAACACCTTTGCTGGGTGGAAATCCGCTGGATCGAGAATCTAGAAATCGGGGGACATTGGGAAGCATTCCGAATTGCCGGAGAAGATTTGGGGCTCGATATCACATCACAAGATGCAGCCAATCAAGATCAGTTGGATCGTGCTAGAAGACCCCAGGACACAACAGACAAAACCCCCACAACGCGAACAAGTACACCATCGACAGCTAGTGAAGCAAGTGCTATCCAAGTACGATCACCGGCACCACAAAGAGGGAGCGATCAGATTATCACATTACAATTAGCTGAGTCCTTACACATACAAGAACCAGTCATGAGTCGCACAATGACCATGGAGCCACTAGCAGGAACAATCAATCCACACACGGGGCATATGGAAATGCCTATGAACCCAGACAACATAGCACTATACCGTGCAATAGGGCCAGATCAGCCAGACCCCCCTACAAATCAAGAACAACATACATCACCAAGAATCCCGTTCGGATGGCCACAAGGAGGACAAGGGCCCGGGGGAGGACCATTTGGAGGACCACCAGGAGGAGGCGGAGGACCGCCTGGGGGTGGAGGACCGCCAGGAGGGATCCCCATGCCCATGCCACAAGCACCCCAACCAGGAGGGCATCACGGAGACAAACTAGTGGGTAATCCACCCATTATCTTCACAGGGGATCGATCCAAGGCCGAACAATTCATCACACAATGGCAACTATACAAAGGAGTCAATATCACCAACATGCTTATGCGTAACCCATACCAACGAGCTATGTTCTTCCTCACTTACATACAGGGCAACCTCGTTAATGAATGGGTTAAAGGAGTCAACGCCTGGCTTCGCACACAGGTTACGACTCAAGGATGGGCTACAACAGACGAATGACTATGGAACGGTATTATCGGTGCCTTCAATAGGCAGTATGCCGATGTTTTGGAACAAGAGAAGGCACAAGCCGAATTAGGAAGAGGCCTTTGCATGCAGAATGGAGATCTGGATGGTCTCATCATGAGATTTGAACAGCTGGTATGCCATGCCAATTACAATGTGAACCAGCCACTGGTCCTGCGGATATTCACAGATGCCTTGCTGCACACGATGTATGAATACATCTTCAAAAATATACAACCACAAGATTACAAAGGCTGGCGAGAGGCATCCATACAGCAGCAAAAGGTGTTTGTCCATATGAAGAGTTGATTGGAACAATTCAACCCAAAGAAGAACGTGTCCACCAGTTTCAATAACTGGAAGGTCAACAACTACAACAATAACACCAATCAATGGCGTCGACCCAACATCCCAAACCTCTCAGATCCAAATGCAATGGATCTATCCCCAGGAAGAGCACGTTTGGCTCAGGCAGAAGATTACAAACTGGAGAGGAACCGCTACCAACCTCCGGAAGGAGTGGGACGAAGAACTGGCACGCCAGTAGGGCAAAGGAAAGTCCTTAAATGTTTCAATTGTGACAAACCAGGTCACTTTAAAAGAGATTGTCGACAGCCCTTGAGGCAAAACCCTTTCTATCAACAAAATCATGGTCCACCACATGTTCGACAAGTGGACACCGAAGAAAATGGCTTTTATGCCGCTCGAAGCATCGTCAATGACCAAAGCGTCATTGAAGGACGCACCCCTCAACAAAAAGCCCAAGCTTGGCTGGAAGGGGTGGCCGAAGAACCCAACAAGGTTAAAGACCTTGTCATGCAACAACTGTGGAGGCGAGAGGATTTTCAAAATGCCTGAACCCAACGGCCTGGGTGAGGGCTCTTCGTTGTAACTCTGTATACATCACACGCTACCGTTCTATGAGAATTCCAGTGTCGATTTGTACCAGTTACTTCATGACCGACAAACGAGTGCTAGTAGATTCAGGGGCCACTGACAACTTCATGCACCCGAATTTTGCAACAAAGATGGGGTTGGGAATGAAAGAACTTCCAACGCCCAGAAAAATATTCAATATTGACAATACCACGAACAAATCAGGGAAGATCACACATTACCTTGATTTAGATGTATGCACTAAAGGAATCCACAAAGAGATGTGCTTCCTCATTACCGACATTGGAAGCGAAGACATCCTTTTAGGATATCCATGGCTAGCATCGTTCGAACCAAGATTCAGTTGGAGACACGCTGTCATTGACGAACGAGCTCTCCCAGTCATTATTTCATCCATCAACCCTCGCATCATCCAACACCAGCTGGTGATTGCTGCAACACTGACAGAAGATGAAAAGCACCACATAGTCCGCACCCTCAACTCTCAAGTTCGAGGAGTGTCCACCGAATTAGCGATTCAGGCCGGGCAAAATCAAGTAGCTGCTGAAGTTCCAAGGGAATACGAGTGATTTGCAAAACTATTCAGCAACAAAGCGTCGTCTCGATTTCCACCTTCAAGATCATGGGACCACGCCATTGACTTTAAACCGAATGCCCCAGACACACTCCCCTGTAAAATCTATCCCATGACACAAGAAGAAGACAAGTTGCTGCTCAAATTCCTACAAGAGCAAGAAGCAAAAGGATACATTCGCCCCTCCATTTCCCCTTATGTGTCACCCTTCTTTTTCATACAGAAAAAAGATGGCAAGTTGCGACCAGTGCAAGATTATAGGCACATCAACGATATCACAATCAGCAACCAATACCCACTCCCACTGATCACAGACCTTTTAACAGATCTCAGCAGTGCTAAAATCTTCACCAAACTAGATGTCAAGGATGGATATAACAACATCCGTATCAAGGAGGGAGACGAGCACAAGGCTGCTTTCAAAACAAAATATGGCCTATGGGAACCTCTGGTCATGTTTTTCAGTCTCAAAAACTCACCAGCTACATTCCAAAATATGATGAACTACAAGTATAGAGACACGATTGATTTTTGGAACGCTAGGGGGACAGCAATATGCATATACATGGACAACATTGCCATTGCCACTAGTACCAATCTAGAGGATCACATACAGGCAGTATCAGCAGTCTTCGAGGTAGCAGAGCACCGAGACCTCTATTTCAAACCAGAAAAGTGCATGTTCCATGCCCCACGTATGGATTACCTGGGGGTAATCCTTGAAAAGGGGATAACGCGCATGGACCCCATCAAAATTGCAGGTATCAAAAACTGGCCTACACCCACCAAAGTTAAGGACATCGGATCTTTTTTGGGCTTCTGCAACTTTTACCGACCATTCATTTGAGGATTTGCACACATTGCACGACCACTAAACAAACTAACACAAAAAGATGCAGAATGGTTATGGATGGAACAATGTCAGAAGGCATTCGATGAGCTACAAAACAGAGTCACAAGCAAACCAGTGCTAGCACACCCGGAACTAGACAAGCAATTCGAACTGGAGGTTGATGCATCAGGTTTTGCAGTAGGAGCAGTACTTCTGCAAAAGAAAGAAGATGGCAAAAAACATCCCATTGCTTACTTCTCGAAAACCCTTAACGAGGCACAGCGAAACTATGACATAGCAGATCTAGAACTACTCGCAGTTGTAATGTCTCTGGACAACTGGAGATCGTTCTTAGCCAGCTCCCCACACAAAGTCATTGTCTATTCGGACCACCAAAATCTGTTGTACTGGAAAGAGCCACATAAGATCAGTAGGCATGTAGCCAGGGAAGTACTATGCCTATCTGAGTACAACATTGAAATTTGTCACATTAAAGGAACGGCCAATGGGCGAGCAGATGCACTATCAAGAAGACCCGACTACGACCAAGGTATCGAAGATAATGCCAATGTCACAGTGCTACCAGAACACCTATTCGCGAGAGTCACGGCAACTATCGAACCACAACACCACCAAGACGAAGGAAAGCTCAAGCTGTGGATAGACCCCCATCAACTCAAATGTCTAAATGGCACTTGGTACAAAGAAGGGCGGACAGTAGTCATGGAGGAACTATTGGGCAAGCGTAATATCATCAAAGCTCACCATGACCCGCCAGTACACGGGCACCCAGGCATCAATAGAACCATACAAATAGTGGAACGCAATTACTGGTGGCTGCAATTACATCAAGATGTCAAGGACTACGTGCAAGGATGCACTGATTGTCAGTGCCACAAAGTCAACAATCGACCAACCAAGGCGCCTCTAAGGCCCATATATCCCAAACCAGAAGCTATGCCATTCGAGACAATTGCATTAGACTTCATCACTAAACTCCCTGAATCGCAGGGTTATGACTCCATACTCACCGTCACTGACCATGACTGCACAAAGGCCGCTATTTTCATACCATGTCGAGAAGAAATCAACACAGAAGGCACGGCAGCACTCTACATCCAACATGTGTTCGCACATTTTGGACTACTGCGGAAGGTCATCAGTGATCAGGATCCTTGATTTATATCGAAATTCATGAAAGAAGTATGCCGTATTACGGGAATAGAGCGGAATCCATCAACAGTGTATCATCCAAGAACCGACGGACAATCAGAGCGCTTGAATCAATGGGTCGAGACCGCCATCAGGTTTATCTCTGACCATCATCAGACAAATTGGGCCCCTTATCTTCCTATTGCCCAATTCGCACATAACAATTGGCCAAGCAAAACCACGAGGAAGTTGCCATTTTTCCTTCTGATGGGCTATCACCCACGCACTGATTGGGTTTTGACATCATCCCCATTACCACAGGTTACATTGCGCCTCGAGCAGCTGAAACAGGCACGAGATACGGTGCAACAACTCATGATCAAGGCACAACAGTCATGGGTTAAAAACTGTGATACGCCCAAATACAAGGAAGGAGACCAAGTATGGCTAGAAGGCAAGAATCTCTGTATCAGTCAGCCGACTGCCAAGCTTGCGCCCAGGAGACATGGCCCATTTAAGGTCATCAAGGTACTATCACCGGTCAGTTATCAATTGCAACTTCCCACACAGTGGAGCATTCACCCTGTGTTTCACATCGATCTTCTCACACCTTATCGCGAGACAATAACACATGGGCCGAACTATCAGCGCCCACTACCGGATCTGGTCGATGGGGAAGAAGAATACTCCGTAGAGAAGATTCTAGACTCTCGGAAGTTCGGCAGGAGACGGCGTCTTCAGTATTTGATCAAATGGGAAGGTTACCCAGACTCAGACAACATGTGGGTCGACAAGGATGACGTATTTGTGGATGACAAGGTGCGGGAATTCAAAACTTCAAATCCCGCCAAGGAGACACATATAAGGAACCTATCATCTGCTAAGTCTCCCTACCCCTCAGCTCTACAATGTTCTTATCTCTTGTCACAACACACCTATCGATATATGTCATCTAATGGACGCTCAGACCTTGCCGAAGAAGTTACTGCTGGAGCATATGCTGACTCCGCCTCTGGACACGAGGATTCTGTGGTCGACGCCTTCTACAATGACATCAGATGGATGGCAACAGCACAGACTGCATCCATTCTCAGAGCTCGGGCAACTCCATTCGAACCCAGAACCTCCTCATCACCAACCTACACCATCGCCAATGCATTCCGACAACTCACCCTTGCAGATGCTGCCGAAACTCGAGCAACAGCTGACGCCAAACACGTCCTTATGCTTCACGTCCCCAAAGCCGCCGTCGTTGGGGATGCTGACGGCACGAGAGTGGCATTGGGAACAGTTGTTGGAAGCGAGGAAGCAGTACGATCTGAAGAACCGCCGGTGACGACAGGCCGGCATGCTTCCGCTAGCCCAGTGTCACCCTCTGATATCGGATACTGCACTCAATGCCATGGACCAAGAGAATACTGCCATGGCCATGAATCTCCAAATCCCACTCCAGTCCCAGCTCCAGTCACCCCTGTCCCTGTCCCCACACCAACCCCTAGCACCGGTGCAATGGCACACTTTTGCCTCACTTGTGAAGAGGCCATGTCTCTGGCGGACAACATTGCCAACGCCCTCGAAATCCGTCATCAAGATTCCCCTGAAATACTGCCTCCCTACCCCGAAGACCGACAAGCTGCCGAAGGGATGGGTCTACAACATGGCAGAGGTCAAAGAGGAAGACCACGCCAGCCCGTCGCTGTACACTACGCCGTGCTGCCCGCTCACCCATGCCATGCAAACAGAGGTGCTCAATCATCGTGCCGACCCCTATTGCCAGCTGTGCAGGGGTACGAAAACAACCAAGGGACAAGCTACGTCCCTTTCACCATCTTAGATGCGACAGGTTGTTCAGTCCCTGCCAGATACATCAAGGTCCACATGACAGACAACCCCTATGTCGAGGCGCCGATGACCATGGATGGACCCATTCATCGGGGGGAGATCCACGCAGCCGCAGTCCATGACCGGGTCGGATGAACACCGGATATCGGACCGGATGAGCTGCACTTACTAGATCGCAGTTATCAGGACTGGATTATGGTCGATGAGGCCATTGCCCACGTTGGGGACCGTTCGTTGATGGCAGAGGTAATGAGGTGGCACAGACTACAGAAGCGGATGAAGGCGGTGCAGGAATCCATTCAGCAAGTAGAGGATCGCCTGTTTGCGATGGCAGTGGATCAACAGGCATGCTGTACGCGATTGGAGGAGGCATGGGCTGTTCATCGAATCGAAGAAGAGATGAGGCAGGATAGGCGAGTTACTGCCCTCACTGCTTGGTCAGTAGAACATGGGCGTTTACCCTGAAAAGGGGATAATGTCATGGACTGCCTCGGAAGTGGACTGACATAATGGTTATGACTATGTTTGTCAGACTACATTAGTCATGGACAGGGGTCGGAGTATCGTTGTAGCGCAGACTCACACACTGTGAAGCATCTTATTGTCTTGTAGTATCATGTGCTGATGGACACTACATCATACTAGGATAGCCGTACTAGGGTTCATGACTCATAGCATAGTTCAAACTCCGCTTCAAAGCGAGTTCTACATGTATATAAGTCGACTAGTAAAGACCAGGGATCTCTATCCTGGTCTTCTTCAATTCGCTATCTAGTCTTGGTTTCCCTTCCTTTCCAGTCTGCCTCTCTTTGTCATTGTTTTTCTTTACCTCTTTCTCTTTCAACTCTTCTCTCTCATCATCGACTTAGTGGAGGTGCTGTCACACCCTTTTCACTCTAAGGGGACCTAGTGTTAGCCAGCCTAGTGTCCGAGAACGCCAGTCATGTGTTGCAAGCCACTTCAGTAGTCCAAGTCGGACAAACGGTTAGCGAACCATTACAGGTAAAGGCTCAAAGATTAAGAGGCTCTCACTCCCTTCCCATTTCCAAGCCCTCATTGCGATGGCTGCTATTCCTCTCAAGTGGGAAAACCTCATTCCCATTATTCAGAATGGCTACGAAATCGAGGACCTTACTTTCTCTGATATCTGTGATATAGTCATCACTCAGTTTGAGAATGAAACCAATCATGGTGCTCATTCGAAGAACAAGAAGGAGCAGCATGCCAACAAACTCGCTGCCGATAATCTTTCTGCCATTAAGCATAAGTGTGACAACCCTCACTTTAAAAAGCAGAGTGGAAGTCAGCAGCAGGACGCAGACACCTCACCTCCCAACCAGCAGCAGCATAAGCAGCGCGGTGCGAGAGCAGGTGGTCGTGGCAAAGCTAAAGGAAAAGGCAAGGCTCAGACTGGCCACTCACACATCGCTTCAGTCGCTGCCCTCACTCCCGCACTTCCCTCCCCATCCACTACCTCTGTTGCACACATTGGACCATCATCATCCATTGTAAAGTGCACTGTCTCCATTCCCCACCCTACCTTACAGGCAAGGGTTGAGGGTCCTTACCCTACCGTCAATAGAGTGCTCTCATTACTTGAACACATGGATGCTCTGCTGAGCATTCAAGTTGTCAAAATGATTGAGCAGCGGTTTGATGACTATGATCATTCAGTACGATCGAGGTCCAATTACAACTATGACAAGGAGTATGACTCCGAGGTGGACGTGGACATGTCTCAGCCAGTTCCCGGGTGTGATAATACGCTGACCGAGTCTGACTTTGAAGATGATGGGGGTACATCTCTTGTATCTGCATTTGAGTCTTTGTCTGTCGACTTAAACTCACAAATCTCTGGAGGTATTACCCGAGCACCTACCCCAGAGTATGTCAATCCAGAGACTGTAGGACCCCTCCATTCGGAGGATGAGATTGCAGCAATGTGGGCAAATCCTGGTCACTCCAGAGCTGTACAATGCAGGAGTTCTAATGAGTTCATTGATGAACTTTATAGGAACCACCAGCAATACCTCCAGAATCTGGAGTTTGGTGCAATGGCATCCACACCCGCCTTGCCTATCACAACTACCTCGTGTTGTGCGACGCCCGGTCATATTGCTAACTCCTTATTGGAGGATGAGCTACTTGATTGGGGATCTGATGATGAAGAGTATGCTCTTTATTCACTCACTGCACATGATGCTGACTTTGACATAGTATCAGCCCGCTCCCGAAAAAAGCAAGAGGAGCAGCAATGTAATAATATGTTATTGTCTGTAGTATCTAAACTGTACAGTATTAATCTCGGCGTTCTTGATATCTTGAAATGCAAACACAATGATTTCTTTACTCAGTGTGCACGGTGTAATAAGAGACTTGAAACCCTCTGGTTATTAGACTCAGGGGCTTTTGCACACTTCACCAACAGAAAGAGTGACTTCATAAGTTACCAGCCTTATCCAAAATCTGACAGGCAACCTGTTAGAACTGCGGCTCATACGATCTTTGTTGAAGGATCTGGGACAGTATTGCTTCGGCATTATGTCAATAAGACTCTTTTTACAACCAGAGTTCATCCAGTCCTTTACATTCCATCTATGAGTATTTGCCTTCACTCAATGGGAGAATTTTTGCAACAAGGAATGCATGTTTTGGGAAATTCGCTTCATATAACCTTGTTACACCAAAATCCGTTTGTCCAGTGTAAGCCTTTAATACCTGGTCATATGTTATATTGGTTAGATGCAACATCTACTAGTGTAGAAGCACAGTTCATCAAAACACCTTATATCTACAAAGTAGATTATGATCTAATGCATCGTTGCCTCGGACACCCATCTAAAGAGGTTTTAAGGCATGCTAAGGATCCTACTAAGGGTTTTCCTGATGGGATTAAAATTCCTAATACATCTGATGATGTATGTCCTGGATGTGTGCAAGGCAAAATGCCTTCTGCATTGCATCCTCCTTCCATTACAAGGGCTACCACACCCTTTAAAAGGATACACTCTGACTTAAAAAGTTTTCCTTTACTGTCATATGCAAAATACAAGTATTTTAATGTCTTCCTAGATGATTATACTTCGTATGCTTGGATCACACTCTTGTGTGACAAAGGCTCAGCCATTACGGCTTTGAGACAATGGTTAGCGCTTATCAAAAATCAATTTGATACTACCAAAAAGAGTGGATGTCCAATGCCAGTGGTGAATATAAATCAGATGTGTTCCTTAAAACATTGAAGGATGCCGGCATTACAGTGCTTCAAAGCACGCCCCATATGCCACAGCAAAATGGGCGTGCTAAACGCTTTATGCGCACAATCATGGATAAAGCCCAGGCCATGTGGTTAGAAGCTTGTCTCCTGCAGTCCTGGTGGGAATTTGCAGTTAATCATACTGCACATTGTTACAATAGGACTCCTATGAGTTGTATAAATTGGAAGACCCCCTACCAATTATTAAACAATGAAATCCCTGACATTTCTCATCTTAGAGTTTTTGGTTGTGGTGCATATGTCCATATTCCTGAGTCTCGCAGAAAAAATAAACTCTCTCCTAAAAGCAAACTCATGATCTACTTAGGTAGACCTAGCAGAATGAAGGGTGACATGTTTATGCATACTCCAAATACTTTGTTTTATTCAGACAAAGCACTCTTTGATGAAATGTTATACCCTTGCTGCTCTAATCAGCAGACTCCTGGGAAAATACGTGGGACAACCCAGTTAGATGAACCTCCATCTAATCAACCACCACTTGATTTCGAAGACACCACTCCTGGTGATCTTGACTTATCACCCCCTGAGCCACCAAAAGGGAGTAGCGCTCCACAACCCGACAGGGTTGAAGAGGTTCCTGCGAAAGCAGATGATCCTCCAGAGCAGCAAGCTCCGCCTCCTCGCCCTGACCCTGTACCTAAGCCCAAGGGTAAATCACGGTCTTGACCTGAAACTACATCTGATGTAGCACCCAGGCGGTCAGAGCAATTGAGGAAAGTACCTACCAATCCTGATAATATCTACAGCAAAAGGCACCCTTCTAAGGTCAGCCAAGATATTGAGCAGACTCATACTTGGAAACAAATGGTTGAGAACCAACCGGGTAGCTCCTGGCAATGTTCATCCCATGGTCAGACGGAATCAGGAAAATCTCCTGAGCAATCTGCATCTAAACTTCCAACTACACTGAGTGAAAGTTTGCATGATTCAGAGGATGAGGTAGATCAGCAGTTGCTGACCTGCCTTGCTCAGGAAGGAGGAGTCAAATTCCAAGATTATCTGCTTGCCAAAGCAGTTCCACCGTATGATCTTGGGTCACCTGATACCTCCAATATTCGTGAATGGACCTTTAGGGACATTCTTAGAATGCCAAAAGAATTGCAGGAGGAGTGGAAACAAGCGTGTCGCAAGGAGTAGGCTTCCCTTTGCAAATGCAAAGTCTTTGAACAAGTAGACCCACCGAAAGGCAGAAAGGTCATAAAAAACCGATGGGTATTCAACTTAAAGTCAGATGGCCGTAAAAAAGCTAGGCTTGTTGCCAAAGGCTTTTCTCAGGTTGAAGGCATTGATTATGACAAAATATTCTCACCTGTGGTATGGTTTGAGACAGTCCAGATGATGATAGCACTTGCCACTTTAAAAGATTGGCACATCTCCGGTCTAGACGTCAAAACAGCCTTCCTATATGGCGACCTCGATGAGGAGCTTTATATGGAACAACCTGAAGGGTTTAAAGTCCCTGGCCACAAAAATAAAAACAAAGTGATGTGCCTTAAGAAAGCCATCTATGGACTCAAACAAGCTGCTTTAGCCTGGTGGAAAGCACTTGATGGATCCATGGCTAAGATAGGCTGCACACGACTTGTTTCTGACTCTGGTATATTTGTCAATAAAGGCAAAACCATTGTCATTATCGTTTATGTCAACGATGTGCTCTTTCTTGGAGCAAATAAAAAAGACATTAGTTCTCTGAAAGAGTGTTTTATGCAGATCTGGGAATGTAGAGATCTGGGTGATACACAAGAGTTTTTACACATGCACATAGTGAAATCGAAAGGTCGAATCCTAATCAATCAAGTAGATTACTTACACAAAGTGCTGCAGCGTTTCAAACTCGTTAATGCGAAAACTGTACCTACTCTGTTACCGGAAGGGTATCAGCCATTGCCTAATAAAGATCCTCCAAACCCAGAGCTCTGCTCTCAGTTCCAACAAGTAATAGGGTCACTCCTATATATTATGATTGGAACGCGACCAGATATAGCCTATGCTGTGACTAAACTGTCGCAATTTGCAGCAAACCCCAATAAGGATCACCTAGATAGAGCAATGTATATTTGCCGCTATCTACTAGGTACATCCGATTATGCTTTAGTCTATGATGGCAAAAGCGATGGGGGTTTACTAGCATATGCTGACTCTGATTGGGCTTCCGACCCGATCACTAGAAAGTCTACAACGGGCTATTTAGTTAAACTAGCTAATGGTGTATTCTGCTGGAATTCTAGAGTGCAAAAATCTATCATGCTCTCTTCCACTGAAGCAGAATATATGTTGCTTGCTGATACAAGCCGACAGTTGGTCTGGATATGGTCACTCTTTGAGGAGATCAATATTATCCTAGCACCAATTCCATTATGCGGTGATAATCAAGGATCCATATTCCTTGCATCTAATCCGGTGCAGGAAAAGTGTATAAAACATATTGACATCTGTTACCACTATATATGTGAAGTCATACGCGCTAAGAAGATTGAACTCTTCTTTATTGAAGGATCTGAGAATCCTGCAGATTTGTTTACTAAGAATCTGGGCCGCATAAAATTTCAGAAGTTCAGAGAGCAATTAGGATTGGAGTTTTACTCATCCTAATCATTAAGAGTCGATGAGAAGCGTGGTGTTCAGTTTAACCACTGTTACACGGAAACATTTCCTCAGAGATGTTTAGGACAGAAAGATGGATACTGCGTTTTCAATTTCTTGTCTAGTCTCTAACACGTCTCATCAGAGACTTCTTAAACTGCTATGAAACAACTAGCATAGGTTGTCAATGAGTGTTTCTCATAACAATATCTCCTGTGCTCAGTTCAAGTTCTTGAATTGAATGTTGTCTCGTTTCGTTCATTATGCTTAGACCACTACTGTGTACTTAGCAAGGGGGAGTGTTTGAAACATAATAAGTATGTATGTATCTTATCTATAGCAGTTACGACATAAGTAGACTACACAAAGTATGATTACCATATTAAGTAGCTACATTATGCACATCCATGGGCATAACTCATATCAGAGTCATGTGAATGATTCTGAGATGTTCTAGGGTGTTCCACACATCAGGCATCACTGAAAACACGATATAGTGGACACCTTTACTCATCACATATGAGCAAATGGACATGGTGGGACCATAGAGGTCACTTTTCCCTATATAAGGAGGGGTGAAAAGAGACCTACCCTCCCCAGCAGAATATCACTTGTATTCACTTGTGCTCTATACACTGTGCTTAAGACTATCAACACCTTACTACACAGGTGAGTCTTCTGTAGCCTGTGTGCTGCGCCATGTGCTGTGCAACATACAGCACACAAAAAGGGACTATATTTTGATGGCCACAAGCATGACAATGTAATCAAGTACTGTCAGAATGTTTTCCTTCCTCTAATGTGAGAATACACAAAGTGACTGGTATTCTTTGAGGTGGGGAATATGGGGAAGGAGGGAGAGTTGAACCTTCCACAAGATCTTGCAAAATTGGTCCTTGTTGCTCACAACAAAATGACAGCACAGTCAAATGATGGTGAAAAGATGTCATGGGTCTTGGATGGAGAGCAGCCACTGAAGAAGAAGGGTGTCAGACAAGGATTGCATCAATCTGATGTGATCTGTTCAACAAAGGGCTGGCTGCCAGAAGCAAGCCAGACCTTGGAGTATGGCAAGAATTATGATGGATATTGGAATGGGGAACTCTTTGTGAAACAGGTTTGCGATCTTATCACACAATTCTTAATGGCAATATTGATTTGGCCTTATCTTCTGCAGCTTGTTGAGAAGATCATTCCTGCCTTTGAATGTGCTCATGGTCCATCATATCAAGCACTTATTATGGTCAACAATTCTCAAGGCCATTCAGCTTATTCAGTTGATGCACTCCTCACATCCCGGATGAACATGAAACCCAGTGGCAAGCAGGCAAAGATGTGGAATGGGTGGTACATGCAGAATGGCATGCAGGTGGCTCAGAAAATGTCCTATCCATCTGACCACACTGAACTTCCTGGTGAGCCAAAGGGGATGCAACAGGTGCTTGTGGAATGAGGCCTATGGAAAGACAAACTTGTGATGAAGTGTGGGTTGCAGTCTAAGAAACAAGATGACAGATCTGTGGCACTGGTGGCTAAGTGTCAAAGTGGAGCAACTGACTGCTGTGCAAAGTGCATCCTTGATCTTCAGCCTGATTTTATTGAGCAGAAGTCTCTCATCCAGGAGGTCATTGAAAATGCAGGTCACCTTTGCATCTTCCTTCCCAAATTTCACTGTGAACTCAACTTTATTGAGTACTTTTGGGGTGCAGTGAAATGGTATCTTCGAGAGCACTGTGATTACACATTCGAGACACTGAAAGAAAACATGCCAAATGCACTCACATCAGTCTCAGTTGAGACCATCTGGAAATGGGAACATCAGATGAAGAGGTGGATGGAAGCATATCAGGGTGGCCTTGATGCAAAACAAGCTCAATTCCAGGTTAAAAAATTCAATTCACAGTGCTACAAATCACATAGACAGATCCCTGAGCAGGTTGCAGCCCATCTTGACATGTAGTTATCTTATTTGGTTGGAGGTGGCAGATTTGACCCATCAAAAAAATAAAACTCACTCAGTTTTAACTTTTACAACAAACTACTTTAGGATATTGTCCCTCTCATTGAAACAAACACTTTGGCTAAAGAGATAAGAAATCCGACTTGTTTTCAGGGTGTGATCATAGTTGTACAAAACTAGTGGCTGTAAGGTGCACTGCACCATAGATTAACTGTACTTCCTTTTGTAGATATACTTTTGTAGTGTACTACTTGTTTTTTGTGTTTGCTAAGCACTGTATCAGGTACAGTGAATGGGATGTCTTTTTTTAATTTACTCAATTTACTAAAAAGCTCTAAAAAGCTTGGAAAAGTAACAGAACATTTTCCTAATGCTAATGTATGTAGTACTGCATACTGAAATAGGCAGAGTGTCAATCCACTTTGCTCATACTATCATTCCTGGACTTGAGCACAGAAATCAATAATTTTGTCTGTAGCTTCAACAACACAACATAGCTACTTCAAATTGTACATGGTCACAGAAAAATCTATATTCAATGTCATTGTATTTTTTTTGCTTTTATTTTAGAGGTCTTTCAAAAGGCAGTTGTAGCAGATGACTATTGGCTACGTCAAGCAAGCTAAAAGTGGAAACAGGCTCGTCAAGGACCACTCAAGCTTGACGCAGAGATAAATCACGTGCCGAAACTAACCAGTGTGGAGTGTGCTAAACTTGACACCTTTATGCAAGGTGATAATAGTGATGTCACACAAAAGATCAGTCTGAGTGAGAACCAAGAGGACAAGTTAGATTGGTGGTAAGGAAGACAAGTAGGAATGCGAACCTGAGTGAGAACCAAGAGGACAAGTTGGTTCTACTCAGGACGCTACAGGGTGTCTTATATACTACTAGGGATGAGTCACTTACTAATCTACTGTGTAAGTGTATGACTACAAGCTGATGTGTTGTGTATCTATATTTAGCACTTCTATTGTGATTACTGATCACTGTGTCATAAGTGCTTACTTGCGCTGACACATTGCCCTAATAATAGAACAATGCTGACTGAAACCTAATACAGCATGTAATCTACATTACCCTATTGTTCTACGACATTCCATGACATTCCAACCAATCATAACATACACATGTCTGATAGATGATAAGGCAGGTCCTTCCCAGGATCACATGCCTTTATGACATATACAAAATGCACATGTTGGCATCATGTGACTAACCATCTTATCATATCTAATGATAAGGACTTTAACACAAAAAACAGAAAAAGATATATGTGTCTGTGACAGCAGTAGACATTCAAATAAGCAGGTTGTGGATACAAAAGCAAGGAAGAAATCAAAGCCTGTTTTTATTAAGAAAGAAAATGCTACACTTCAACAATGAATCAAGGCCCACAACTGGCATAATGCCAATGGTAGAAACCAGTCTGAGACTGCAAGACACTTTGATTCCATTTACCCAAATCTTCAGATCAAGCAGCCACTCATATCAGCATGGGTGAAGGACAAATCAAAGTGGTGAAGAGAATGGGAAAACAGCCAGAATGGGGCACACACTGCAAAGCATGCAGCACAGACACAACACCCCAAAGTCACAGAGATGTTGGAGACTTGGGTATTGATGGTGCTCAAAAATGGTCTCATTCTTACTGGTGAGGTCTTACAGCAAAAGTGGACCCAATTTGCAGAGTTATGCAGTGTTCCAAAGGATGAATATCTTGCCTTAAGTGAGGGCTGGTTGTCCCAATTCAAAGAACAGATGGGATTAAAGGAAAGAAAACACCATGGAGAGGCTGTCTCATTAGACAAATAAACAGTAGAGGACAAGAGGCAACACATTCAAGCCATCATTAGGGACAGTCATTACAGCTTGAAGGACATTTTTAATATGGACAAGATGGGGTTGCACTATGTGTATGTCTTTTACATCCCTTATCATCCCTTATCTTTCAAGTTGAGGCTGATTGCACACAGGCTGGCACCTGATTGAGGTCTTTCAGAGAATAAATGCAGTGGGATAAAGGGCAAGAAGGTCAGATTAACTTATGCCTTCACATTGAATGCCGACAGGTCCAAAAAACTGCCACCATTTATCATCAGAAAGGCAGAAAAGCCTTCAGTGTTCAATAAGAAGTTGGGCACACAGCTAGGATTCTATTACAGGAACAATGCAAAGGCATGGATGACAGGATCCCTGTACAAGGAGTGGATACATGCCTGGGACAGGGAGCCACAGGCAAAGCAATGGAAAGTCCTCCTCCTTCAAGATAATTTCTCTGGTCACATTGTTCCCAATGACCTTCAGAACATCAAAGTCTGAAACTTTGCACCAAACCTCACTGCACATGTCCAGCCCATGGACCAGGGCATTATTCAATGTTTCAAGGCTTGTTACCATTCTAAATACATTCATCATGCTGTTGACTGCTATAAAGCCAATGTCACCCCTTCTCAAATTTATGAGCTTGATCAGCTCGATGCAATGCGACTTGCCCACACTGTGTGGAAGGATGTTGACACCACAACCATTTGGAATTGCTGGCATAAAGCTGGCATTCTTCCTGATGCATTGTTTTCATCATCATCTTCCCTTCCTCCCACAATTCTGATATCATCTCTCATCAGTGTTGAAATGTTGAAGACTGTGTTGAAGACCCTGTTTCTGAGGCTGAAAGGGAGCTGGCCAATGCTCTGGACAATCTCAAAGCAACTGGGGCACTCCAGCCATCAAATCAGATGAGCATCAAGACACTTCTTAATCCACCAGATAAGTCCCGCACCATGGATGAGACAACTGACTTTGATATTTTTCAGGCTGTTATGGAGGAATGGCGAGAGCACAAGTCAGATGGTGGTGATGAAGAGTTGGACATCACCATGGATATTGTGGTCAAACCTCATCAAATGCACAAGGAAGCCCTTCAAGCTGGGCTAGTCATGCAAGAATATCTTCAAGAACTCAATATTCCATATGCTGATACCCTAAACCCCCTATAAGCCACACAAAGGGGTACTAGAGTGCTTGAGTCTGTGAGGATGAGGGATATAGTCACAGGTTGCATGCTGTGTTGCTGAGTGACAAGCCAAGACTGGCCAGAGGTTCTGGGTATGATATGATAGAAGCAAGGGAACTAGACCCAGAGTGGGCCAGGTAGAGGACGGGGTGACATGCACAAGCATCTGGGAAAGGCCCAGAGTGCAAGCAGGTATAGACAAAGTTTGCTTTTACAGCAAACCAGAATATGATTCAAAGGGTAGAGAGGGCTAATCAAGGAATCTGAGATGTTGAAACTAGGAACTATGGGCACTATGCTGCTGGTACTCTACTAACACAAGCATTTAAATATCCCAAAGGCCCAAGGCTCACCCAAGTGCTCCCAGGCATTCCTGGCCTACTTCACCACTCGCTATGTCCTCTAATCTTACTAATACTGCAGAAGTCCATGCATTGTGGTTGGTCCTATGATGACACCACTCTGCCTAAACATCCTCCTGAGTACAACCAATTGTTGTTGGTGTGGTTATATGTTCTTGTGCAATGCTGACCATTGTGCATGACTACTTTGGGCAGTGCAACCTGTCAGGGATCATACTGTGTTGGCATTGCCTGTCTGCCCAAGCATTGTACTACATTGACCTCATTTGGCCATCTAGGTTACCAGAGTGGGCTGATCAGGGACTGTGCAGGCACCTTGCTATCACGCCCCATAATCACATGTCTTGGTCGCTTGTCTCTGGGTCCTTGGTCACATGACCAGTTCTAGCCCTACAGCAGTCCAGTCGGTCCAGTCATAGTGTTGAAATGTTCTAAGTTGAAGGTTACTATGTGTGTTGTCCAGGCCACCAGGTGAGGGTCTGGGTCTCATCTAAAACTGCAAAATCACCAGGTTTCACAGGTCAGCAACGGGCAGGGCATATCAGTGCATGCAATCTGGAAGCTGAATTATTCTCATTTGGATACCAAACCTGCCACCTTGAGTTTCAGTCTATGCAATCCACCCATATTACTGACTATTTTGTTCAGAAATAATCCCACTTGTATTCTAAAAGATACCTATAATAATACATAGTTCAAGTTGGAATAAAGTTGCCTGAGTTGCCTCAACCATCTGTTCCAAGTTTCCATCATGTGACACAGGCCTCCCTCTCATCCCATACTCCCACATAACCCATAGCTTGAGGTGTCCACAGAACAGTATGGGTTAGGAGGGAGTTGACTGTATGAGTCAATGTCCGTGAGCATGTGATATAACAGAACAATAAGATGCTTGACAGTGTGTGAGTCAGAGTGAGTTATACTAGTACATCAGTCCTAGGAATAGAACATCAGAGAAGGCTGTGGAACCTTGCCCATCTCACATTCCTAGGGTCATCTGATAACTATGATTCATAAGAAGGGGAGTGGAGATAAGATAAGAATGACAGCAGTCCCAATGATAATCTGCTAAGGTGCTTTTTTAGTTCAGGCAAGGTTAGTCTGTGACAGATATACTCAAATCTTTAAATGTGTGCACAAGCCCAGGAATGATAGTATATCCTATTCCCTCTATATTCTATAAGACACAGTTACTTCAAGTTGCAGTCAGGTTGAACTTTTTTTTTTGACTCCATTTTTGTGCACCTGCATCTGTAAGCTGGCAGGTGTTCTAGGAGTTTGGGGAACGCTCCTCAAACACCTTTGAACCCGAACACCTGCCCCATTCTTGAATGTCTCCAAACACCCAATTTGGGTGTGCCTTCCATATTGGGTGACAGGCTCTTTCAAATATATATTTCAAATTTACTATGTTAGTAGTATCTATTGGCCCAGCAATGCAGCATTGAGACTAATATGGAAAGAATCTTGATTTAGCACAAGTTCAATTTCAAAATCACTCAGAAAGTGTTCAAAGTGTTTGGACTCACTTATGCAAAATGCTCAACTTACAGATGTGAGGGTACAGAACCCTATGTAGCATGTACACCAATATAGCTCTTTCTACTACTGCTTGTCACACATGTGAATTCTCCTCTGCAAAAGCATCTCCTTCAGCCATGTGGCCAACATTGTGTGGTGCCAAGCATTGAGTAAGTAACAATCCAGTGGGGGGTTGCTGTTAGGAAGCATGGGTGATTGGTATAATGATTATGGATGTGATGTGGTTTGGGTAAGGTATTATGTGAGGGTAACTAATGTGTGCATGCAGAGTCTATGAGAAAAGACAATGCTCGGCTTTGCACACAGTAAGAGGGCAACAGCTGAGGTCTACAGTATGAGAATATGAAGGTTTTTATAGATGGAAAATGAGGAACTGTATAGTAGGAACATTTTGGTACTCTGAGCCCATTCCCACAGGGGGATATAACACAAGGCTGCAGACAGTATGAGTGGGTGAGTGTCCAGGGCAAACAGCCCAGAATGTCAAGACAAGATATAAGGTAAACCAGAATAACATCATGCAGGTTTGCACAACCATGCAGAGCATAAGAAATATAGTAGACATAATAGGGAATCACATACTCATAACAGACATATTTCTACAATTGGCTGTAGGAAGGGGGGCATGGGGGGAGAGAGAGGGGGTGATCATGGTGTGTTGCATGTTGTATGTAGAGTTGTATGAAATAATGTGGTTCCTGACCTCCTCTTCCTCCTTCCACTCTCCTCAACCACTCTTCATTGTCTTGAGGGGTGTCCCTTCACTGCAAGGAGTGTTGAGGTTTGGTGCATGTTGGTACATGTGTGTGTTGAAACATAATAAGTATGTATGTATCTTATCTATAGCAGTTACAACATAAGTAGACTATGCAAAGTATGATTACCATATTAAGTAGCTACATTACGCACATCCATGGGCATAACGCATATCAGGGTCATGTGAATGGTCCTGAGATGTTCTAGGGTGTTCCACACATCAGGCATCACTGAAAACGCGATATAGTGGACACCTTTACTCATCATAGTTATGCAAAGGGACATGGTGGGACCATAGAGGTCACTTTTCCCTATATAAGGAGGGGTGAAAAGAGTCCTACCCTCCCCAGCAGAATATCACTTGTATTCACTCATGCTCTATACACTGTGCTTAAGACTATCAAACACCTTCTACCAAAGGTGAGTCTTCTGTAGCCTGTGTGCTGCGCCATGTGCTGTGCAACAGGTTATGGGCCCTGCCACAACGGCTAGCTGTGCACTGAGCGCACCTGCCCACTACCCACTGTAAAGTGGATGTGGTGCTGAGACTAGTGTCGTTGGCATAGCCTACAACACCCTTGATGGGCATGTAAGACCTTGGGGTCATGAACGACACCATCTCATTGATTTGAGGTGGAGTAGATTGTTCCTCAAGGCAATTCTCCGTAAGGAGAGTTGTTGTTGGCAGTCGAAAGGACACGTTCCTATTAGACCATTGTTTTTCTCACTCAGTAATTGTGAATAGCCTTTGCTGACGATTCTCAAAGCATTCACAGAAAACAATGTCGTCCCAACTTACAACATTTGTCCAAGTCTTTGACGGACAAAACTATGGCATCTGGTCTAAGGCCATGTGTGCCTTCCTTATGGCTCAAGGCCTCTGGGGTTTTACCGATGGTACTAACACCGAGCCTTTTCCCCCCATTGATCCATCTCCCATTCCTCCACTTCCTTCCACTGCCACTCAGGCAGAGTCCGATGCACATGATGTCCTTGAGGCGCAGTACAAACTTGATAAAGCTGCGTACAACAAGGAATCTCCTCTCCACCCAGCCCTCTTCGCTGTCTGGCAGAAGGGAAATGATATGGCCTTGGGCAACCTCACCCTTCGCCTATCCCCAGCCATTCAGCAGTGTCTTAGTCCCAACTTTAATGCTCAAGAAACCTGGGAGTGGATCATGCGAGAGTTTGGTTCTGCCACCCTTCCCTCCGTCTATCACGACCTTTGAGAAGCGATCACTATACATGTTAACCCTGCACATCACCCTGCACCCCAATTTGAAAAAATGGAAGCTGCCTTTGGGCGCATGTCCAGTACCCAAATTGGAAAAGGGTCATCTACTAGGAAGTTACACATGCCCGACGTCATCCAAGCCCTCATAGCAATGGCAGCTATTCTGAACAAGTGGGAATATCTTATCCCCATTCTTTGTCAGAATATCGAGATCGATGATCTTGAGATTGCTGATATCAAGGACATCCTCGTTACCCAGTTCGAAAATGAGACCAATCGTGGCGCTCATAAGGGCAACAAGAAGGAGCAGCATGCCAACAAGCTTTCCAACGTAAAGCGGAAGCACGACAACGACCCTCACTTTAAAAAGCAGAGTGGTAGTCAGCAGCAGGCCGCCGACTCCCCACCTCCCAACCAGCAGCAGCATAAGCAGCGCGGTGCTAGGGCGGGAGCTCGCAGAGGAAAAGCTAAAGGCAAGGGCAAGGCTTCTCAGGCTGGCCACTCTCATGTCGCCTCAGTCGCTGCCCTCACTCCCGCACTTCCCTCCCCATCTACTACCTCTGTTGCACACATTGGACCATCATTGTCCATTGTAATGTGCACCGTCTCCATTCCCCACCCTACCTTACAGGCAAGGGTTGAGGGTCCCTACCCTACCGTCAATAGAGCGCTCTCATTACTTGAACGCATGGATGCTCCACTAAGCATTCAAGTTGTCAAAACAATTGAGCAGCGGTTTGACGACTACGATCATACAGTCAGATCAAGGTCGAATTACAACTATGACGAGGAGTATGACTCCGAGGTGGATGTAGATATGTCTCAGCCAGTACCTGGGCGCGATAATACGCTGACCGGGTCTGACTTTGAAGACAATGGGGGTACATCTCTTGTATCTGCTTTTGAGTCTTTGTCTGTCGACTTAAACTCACAAATCTCTGGAGGTATTACCCGAGCACCTACCCCAGAATATGTGGATCCAGAGACTGTAGGAACCCTCCATTCGGAGGAAGAAATAGCGGCAATGTGGGCAAATCCTGGTCATTCCAGAGCCGTACAACACAGGGGTTCTAACGAGTTCATTAATGAACTTTACAGGAACCACCAGCAATACCTCCAGAATCTGGAGTTTGGTGCGATGGCATCTACACCCACCTCACCCATCACACCTACCTCGCATTGTGCAACGCCTGGTCATATTGCTAACTCCTTATTGGAGGATGAGCTACTTGATTGGGGATCTGATGATGAAGAGTATGCTCTTTTTTCACTCGCTGCACATGATGCTGACTTTGACATAGTATCAGCCCGCTCCCAAAGAAAGCAAGAGGAGCGGCAATGTAATAATATGTTATTGTCTGTAGTATCTAAACTGTACAGTATCAATCTCGGTGTTCTTGATATTTTAAAATGTGAACACGATGATTTCTTTACTCAGTGTGCACGGTGTAATAAGAGACTTGAAACCCTCTGGTTATTAGACTCAGGGGCTTCTGCACACTTCACCAACAGAAAGAGTGACTTTATAAGTTACCAGCCTTATTCGCAATCTGACAGGCAACCTGTAAGGACTGCAGCTCATACGATCTTTGTAGAAGGATCTGGGACAGTATTGCTTCGGCATTATGTCAATAAGACTCTTGTTACAACTAGAGTTCATCCAGTCCTTTACATTCCATCTATGAGTATTTGTCTTCTCTCAATGGGAGAATTTTTACAACAAGGAATGCATGTTTTGGGAAATTCACTGCATATAACCTTGTTACACCAAAAGCCGTTTGTCCAGTGTAAACCACTAATACCTGGACATACACTATATTGGTTAGATGCGGCATCTACTACTGTAGAAGCACAGTTCATCAAAACACCTTATATCTACAAAGTAGATTATGATCTTATGCATCGTTGCCTCGGACACCCATCTAAAGAGGTTTTAAGGCATGCTAAGGATCCTACTAAGGGTTTTCCTGATGGGATTAAAATTCCTAATACATCTGATGATGTATGTCCTGGATGTGTGCAAGGCAAAATGCCTTCTGCATTGCATCCTCCTTCCATTACAAGGGCTACCATACCCTTTAAACGGATACATTCTGATTTAAAAAGTTTTCCTTTACCGTTGTATGCCAAATACAAGTATTTTATTGTCTTTTTAGACGATTATACTTTGTATGCTTGGATCACACTCTTGCACGACAAAGCCTCAGCAATTACAGCTTTGAGACAATGGTTAGCGCTTATCAAAAATCAATTTGATATTACCATAAAAGAGTGGATGTCCGATGCCGGCGGTGAATATAAATCAGAGGTGTTCCTTAAAACATTGAAGGATGCTGGCATTACAGTGCTTCAAAGCACGCCCCATATGCCACAGCAAAATGGGCGTGCTGAACGCTTTATGCGCACTATCATGGATAAAGCCCAGGCCATGCAGTTAGAAGCTTGTCTCCCGCAGTCCTGGTGGGAATTTGCAGTAAATCATGCTGCACATTGTTATAATAGAACTCCTATGAGTCGTATAAATTGGCAGACCCCCTACCAATTATTAAACAATGAAATCCCTGACATTTCTCATCTTAGAGTTTTTGGTTGTGGCACATATGTCCATATTCCTGAGTCTTGCAGAAAAAATAAACTTTATCCTAAAAGCAAACTCATGATCTACTTAGGTAGACCTAGCGGAATGAAGGGTGACATGTTTATGTGTACTCCAAATACTTTGTTTTATTCAGACAAAGCACTCTTTGATGAAATGTTATTCCCTCGCTGCTCTAATCAGCAGACTCCTGGGAAAACACGTGGAATAACCCAATTAGATGAACCGCCATCTAATCAACCACCACTTGATTTCGAAGACACCACTCCTGGTGATCTTGACTTATCACCCCCTGAGCCACCAAAAGGGAGTAGCGCTCCACATCCCGACGGGGATGAAGAGGTTCCTGCAGTTGCAGATGATCCTCCAGAGCAGCAAGCTCCGCCTCATCGCCCTGACCCTGTACCTAAGCCTAAGGGTAAATCACGGTCCCGACCTGATCCTACATCATCTGTAGAACCTAGGTGGTCAGCACGATTGAGGAAAGTACCTACTGATCCTGACAATGTCTATGGTGAAAGGCACCCTGCAAAGGTTAGCCGAGACATTGAGCGAACTCGTACATGGAAACAAATGGTTGAGAACCAACCGGGTAGCTCCCGGCGACATTCATCCCATGATCAGACAGAATCAGGAGAACTTCCTGAGCAATCTGCATCTAAACTTCCTACTACATTGAGTGAAAGTTCGCATGATTCAGAGGATGAGGTAGATCAGCAGTTGCTGACCCGCCTTGCTCAGGAAGGGGGAGTCAAATTCCAAGATTATCTGCTTGCCAAAGCAGTTCCACCATATGATCTTGAGTCACCTGATACCTCCAATATTTGCGAATGGACCTTTAGGGACATTCTTAAAATGCCAAGCGAATTACAGGAGGAGTGGAAACAAGCATGTCGTGAGGAGTTGGCTTCTCTTCGCAAATGCAAAGTCTTTGAACTAGTTGACCCACCGAAAGGCAGAAAGGTCATTAAAAACCAATGGGTATTCGACCTAAATTCGGATGGCCGTAAAAAAGCTAGGCTTGTAGCCAAAGGCTTTTCCCAGGTTGAAGGCATAGACTATGACGAAATATTCTCACCTGTGGTATGGTTTGAGACAGTCCGGATGATGATAGCGCTTGCCACTTTAAAAGATTGGCACATCTCCGGTCTGGATGTCAAAACAGCCTTCCTGTATGGTGACCTTGATGAGGAGCTTTACATGGAACAACCTGAAGGGTTTAAAGTCCCTGGCCACAAAAATAAAAACAAAGTGATGCGCCTTAAGAAAGCCATCTATGGACTCAAACAAGCTGCTTTAGCCTGGTGGAAAGTGCTTGATGCATCCATGGCTAGAATAGGCTGCACACGTCTTGTTTCTGACTCTGGTATATTTGTCAATAAAGGCAAAACCATTGTCATTATCGTCTAGGTCAACGATGTGCTCTTTCTTGGAGCAAATAAAAAAGACATCAGTTCTCTGAAAGAGTGTTTTATGCAGATCTGGGAATGCAGAGATCTGGGCGATACACAAGAGTTTTTACACATGTGCATAGTAAAATCAAAAGGTCGTATTCTCATCGACCAAGTAGATTATTTACACAAAGTGCTGCAACGTTTTAAACTCGTAAATGCGAAAACTGTACCTACTCTGTTACCGGAAGGGTATCAGCCATTGCCTAATAAAGATCCTCCAAACCCAGAGCTCCACTCTCAGTTCCAACAAGTAATAGGGTCACTCCTATATATTATGATTGGAACGCGACCAGACATAGCCTATGCTGTGACTAAACTGTCGCAATTTGCAGCAAACCCTAATAAGGATCACCTAGATAGAGCAATGTATATTTGCCGCTATCTATTAGGTACATCCGATTATGCTTTAGTCTATAATGGCAAAAGCGATGGGGGTTTACTTGCATATGCAGACTCTGATTGAGCTTCCGACCCGATCACTAGAAAGTCTACAACGGGCTATTTAGTTAAACTAGCTAATGGTGTATTCTGCTGGAATTCTAGAGCACAAAAATCTATTGTGCTCTCTTCCACTGAAGCAGAATATATGTCGCTTACTGATACAAGCAGACAGTTGGTCTGGATACGGTCACTCTTTGAAGAGATCGGTATAATCCTAGCACCAATTCCATTATGCGGTGATAATCAAGGATCCATCTTCCTTGCATCTAATCCGGTGCAGGAAAAGCGCATAAAACACATTGACATCCGTTACCACTATATATGTGAAGTCATACACGCTAAGAAGATTGAACTCTTCTTTATTGAAGGATCTGAGAATCCCGCAGATTTGTTTACTAAAAATCTGGGTCGCATAAAATTTCAGAAGTTCAGAGAACGATTAGGATTAGAGTTTTCCTCATCCTAGTCATTAAGAGTCGATGAGAAGCGTGGTGTTCAGTCTAACCACTGTTACACGGAAACATTTCCTCAGAGATGTTTAGGACAGAAAGATGGAAACTGTGTTTTCAATTTCTTGTCTAGTCTCTAACATGTCTCATCAGAGACTTCTTAAAACTGCTATGAAACAACTAGCATAAGTCATCAATGAGTATTTCTCATAACGACATGTCCCGTGCTCAGTTCAAGTTCTTGGATTGAATGTTGTTTCGTTTCATTTATTATGCTTAGATCACTACTGTGTACTTAGCAAGGGGGAGTGTTGAAACATAATAAGTACATATGTATCTTATCTATAGCAGTTACGACATAAGTAGACTATGCAAAGTATGATTACCATATTAAGTAGCTACATTATGCACATTCATGGGCGTAACGCATATCAGGGTCATGTGAATGGTCCTGAGATGTTCTAGGGTGTTCCACACATCAGGCATCACTGAAAACGCGATATAGTGGACACCTTTACTCATCATAGTTATGCAAATGGACATGGTGGGACCATAGAGGTCACTTTTCCCTATATAAGGAGGGGTGAAAAGAGACCTACCCTCCCCAGCAGAATATCACTTGTATTCACTCGTGCTCTATACACTGCGCTTAAGACTATCAAACACCTTCTACCAAAGGTGAGTCTTCTGTAGCCTGCATGCTGCGCCATGTGCTGTGCAACAGTGTGTATGTATCTGAGGAAGGAACCTAGCATAGAGTGTCTTGTATTTCTATGTACCACTTACCATATTGTCACTTGGTTCAATTTTGAATCTTCTGGTTGCTTCTATATAGTTTGCAAGTGGTGTGATGAGCTTGTGGCTTGATAGGACCCTCTTGAACTTGGGTAGCCTGCCTCCTGAGCTTCTGATTAACAGCCATCTTTCATGTGCATATTTAGAGCATTGCAATAGGAAGTGTTCTGCTGTTTCTTTGGGGTGCCTACACACTGGGCAGTGCTCAGGTTGAACTTAATACCCCACTCTTATAAGACTAGAATAAACAACCTTCAATAACAGTGTCAGACAATGGTGGTAAGCCGGCAACTGGGTTCTTTGCCAAGGATGGAAGCACTTCTGGACCCCCACACAGAGTCAGGTACGTTTGGCAGTGTACTTGAAGTCCAAGGTCTGTGCAACCCAGTTTCCGGCTGAATTGAGTGCTGGCCAAGAGTGTCACGGACTGGACTGCGCTAACTTCTTACTGCAGATTATCATTGGGACTGCACTCGTTCTTATCTTATCTCATCCCCCATCATTGCACATTATGTTGATATCAGATGACTCTAGGGCATGTGATGAGCCAAGTTCTACGGCTTTCCATGATGTTCCATTCCTAGGACAGGTGTATTAGTATTACTCACCCAGACTCACATGCTGTCAGGCGTTCTATTGTTCTTTAGTATCACATGCCATGAACATGACTCATTCCTAGGATAGCTATACTAGGGTTCGTGACTCATTACTTAGTTCAGACTCCGCTTTAAAGCGAGTCTCACATGTATATAAGTCGACTAGTTTAGACCAGGGATCCTCATCCTGGTCTTCTTCAATTCGCTATCTTGTCTTGGTTTCCCTTCCTTTCCAGTCTGCCTCTCTTCGTCATCATCTTCCTCTATCTCTTTCTCTTTCAACTCTTCTCTCTCATCATCGACTTAGTGGAGGTGCTGTCACGCCCTTTTCACTCTAAGGGGACCTAGTGTTAGCCAGCCTAGTGTCTGAGAACGCCAGTCACATGTTGCAAGCCACTTCAGTAGTCCAAGTCGGACAGACAGTTAGCAAACCGTTACAAAGAGGATGTCAGATCAGTGCTGAGTCCTGGACCCTGTGTCAACCCTGGCATGAGCCTGAGTCTACAAATGGTCTCCCTGAATTTCCTTTTTTGGCTCCAGGCAAATCAACATTATTCACGACATTTGGGACAGCAAAACAGTTGTATTTTGTGTGATTCTAGATTCTACTAGCATAGACCAAATACTACCTCTGACCCACTCAATGTGTTATGTCCTTGTTACAAAGTGTCGGAGTCTCACATGAGTTGGGACTATCATGTGGGTATGACATCATTAGTTCCAGACTATTCCAACACATTCCATACAACGAGTCATAGTGACTCATACTATTACAGAGACTAGTAGTATTAGTGGAGTCATTGCATCATACATGACTCATCCTAGTATTATGACTCAGTATTAGTGACTCATGTAGTTAGTATATAAACTGTACTACTAGCAAACTTAGACCTTAGGTCTGAGTTCTTGTATCAATCAGACAAATGTCGCCTTCTAGGCTAGGAGTTGCATAAAGTCCAGTTGACTTTCCCAACCGTTCCTATCACAGACTTAGCTCTGTCATCACCGAGTCCGCGAGGGTATTGAGCCCCATGCCGTCACAATAGGGTCCTACAAACCTTATCATCGACCTGGTTATCTGCATCCTTCTGAAGTTACCCACAAGTTGCAGACCCAGCTGATCCAGATCCAACAGAACAACTTTCGTCACAGTACCTTAGCTCAAGCAGAGCAGAGCGGTCCATCTAACCATAACATTAACTCAGACCTCTGTACCACTGTGGCGACTCCAAGAGCAAACACAATCACCACCTACGTTTCACATAGGGGGGAGCAGAACGTACCTAAACAGTACATCAAAGAAGCCTAGTGGCTCGACAAAGAATACAGCTGGGGATACTACACTACCAGCAATGACTCCACTGACGACGACACCTTCTTTGCAGTGGACTTCGACTTTGGAGCTCTCCAGTGGGGAGTTACTAGAAAACTTCCTGATAACGGAGGATTTGCAATTGAGCGACCAGCACCAGTCAAATTGGGTCTCCATATCTACAATGAAGAAAGGGTTGACAGAAGCCGGTGGGGACCCTTGGACAGACAAGACAATATGGAGGAAGAACCACCCCGAGACACGTTTAAGTTCGGAAGTGACAGAGAAGATACTCCAGACGAAAACATCAAAATCCCTGTCACCGACACAGCAGCAGCAGCTGAAGAACAACTTGCACAATTGGCTAGCCACATTCCCATCGATGTCTCCCCTACCAAATTCATATCTACCATTGACCACAAAGCATCGACACCGGCTAGCACAATGGCCTCAATCGCAGCAACTACCACTATCCCTCCAGCAACTATATTGGGCAGAACTACTAGATTTACAGTACCTGCCAACCCCTTCGGAAGTGGACCACCTCCATCAGGACCTCCTGGAGGAGGAGGAGGAGGACATTGGTCGAGTCGAGGCCCTCTGTCACGGACGCATATACCTTTTTCTGTTTTCTGCGTTAAAGTCCTTATCATTAGATATGATAAGATGGTTAGTCACATGATGCCAACATGTGCATTATATTTGTCATCAAAGGCATGTGATCCTGGGAAGGACCTGCCTTATCATTCATCAGACATGTGTACATTATGATTGGTTAGAAGGACACAGAATGTCGTAGAACAATAGGGTAATGTAGATGACGTGCTGTATTAGGTTTCAGTCAGCATTGTTCTATTATTAGGGCAACGTGTCAGCGCAAGTAAGCACTTATGACACAGTGATCAGTAATCACAATAGAAGTGCTAAATATAGATACACGACGCGTTAGCTTGTAGTCATTCGTACTTACTCAGTAGATTAGTAAGTGACTCATCCCTAGTAGTATATAAGACACCCTGTAGCATCCTGAGTAGAACCAACTTGTCCTCTTGGTTTCTACTCAGGTGTGCATTTACTCTTGTCTTCCATAGTAACCAATCTAACTTGTCCTCTTGGTTTCTACTCAGACTGATCGCTAGTGTGACACCGCTATTATTACCTTGCATAAAGGTATCAAGTCTAGCACGCTCCACACGGTTAGTTTCGGCGCGTGATTTATCTCCGCGTCAGGCTTGAGTTGTCCTTGACGAGCCCGTTCAATTTTCAGCTTGCTTGACGTAGCCGATAGTCATCCGCTACATTAGGACAAGTTCTTATACTTCGCTCTTGACACATCTTCGCTCACCAGCGACACGTATCCCTTATTCCCTAGGTGGCTAGTGCACACAAAGTCCTAGTACATACACCTTACCTGTGCGCCTGAGGACCAGAGCAGAACAGCCGCTGCAGTGAAAGACCTGCAGACGTGACAGCTACCCTCTGTAATCAGAACACTTGTAAGAGCGCTTTGGCGTGAGAGGCAGCCAACAGGTCGAGGAGACTGCGGCAGACAGCCTTGTGTTCCTGTGCTTTTCATTTCAACCCTATTCCTGCTCTTGTCTTTATCGCCGCAGCCTCGCGCCCTGTGTCATCGATCAGGGTGTATTGGTCTTGCTTGATAGACATTTGCTCTTCACCTTTCGGTTAGCGTTGCGCGCCGATCGTACCCTTGCACTACAGTCCACCCCAGTTTCGTCAAACTGGTTTCTATCATTTCCCGCCTAATACAGGCATATCGCATTATCCGTAGGAGGAGAAGTCCTCCCTTATCTACACACGCATCACTCGAAGTTCACGTTCCTACCCGCACGCCATCACCTATCCCTCGTACACCCTCACCACCAGCACCAAGTCATTTACCGATCTCTCCTCTACCATCACTCTCCACCTTAAACGATCACACACCCAACGTTTCGCAGCAATCGTTGGTTAGCACTCTTATAGAAGAAGAGTACATCTTTGAGGAGGACGAAGGAGAGGAACTGTCACCGGCTGCTGTACAATTCGCTGAGCACATCAACAGCGAAATTAGAGCAAACCGGTTTTTATATCACTTATTAGAACGAGACTTCGGTGGACCCGGCGGATACATAGGAACATCCCCATTTCGAGTACAAGACTTCTACCTTACACATTTCCTCACGCACGAGTGGACTGGTGAAGGAAACGTCAATATTAGACCGGCTCTTTATTCAGAAAGAGACCTACTTCATCCTCACGAAACTCGAGAGCACGAGTACGAACACTCTGCTCATTCTTCTTCATCTTCATCATCCCTCGCAGGTCCAGACGACCCCAATCTTGTCACCACTCCTTCCCAATCTTCATATTTTACCGCAGTTGTAGTAGAACCCACACTTTCGTCTACCGAAGTAAACAGTGGCGAAAACCAGGCGGAAAACTCAGCTTCGCGGCCAGAATCTCCCAGCCAAATCGAAGAACAATAAAGCAAAAGCTCGAGATCTCTCGGCTTATATTGTTGATTGGGCAGATTTATCAGCAGAACAAAGGAAGGAGTTAGACAGCACATCTTGGGGGCCACGAGCACCTGACTCAGACGAGGACGAGGATATCAACGAACCAGATTCAGACGAAAGTATGTCTGGAAACCCAGCAGCAGGAGGAAGCGGAGGAGTGCACCAGGAGGTGGAGGCGGACCACCAGGAGGAGGTGGAGGTGGAGGAGGAGGTGGAGGCGGTGGATTACCACCCGCTCCTTTGCCCACTCTAGACGACCTCACAAGATTAGTCGCGGACATCGGCAATGCCATCAGACTCTTAGCGCAGCAGGTTACACTATTAGCTGCAAGGCCGGGAGGACGAAGTGGCAATCGGGATGTCATTCCCAAACCAAAGGCATGGGACGGCAAAGGAGGAAGTGTCGAAGCTAGACATTTCCTCGCTGCATTTAACAATTATGCGCAAGCGCAGGGGGACCCACTAAATACATTCAATCAACCCACAAACGCGTGGATTATAAACCAGACCAGTTGGATTCAATCAGTATTGAATCTAATGGAAGGTGACGCACGAACATGGGCTCTCCCCCATTTGGAAGAATTGCAGCACGGACGGGACCCCTTTGGTGGGATTTGGCAGACATTCGTCGACCAATTTTCAAGAAGGTTTGCCCCTCTTGATACAGCAGAATCAGCGCGGGAGGCGCTGAAGAAAATACGACAAGGAAAAGGTTCTGTGCCAGAGTATATGGCGCAGTTCGATCAGCACACAGGTCAGACAGGATGGTCAGATGCCGACCACCGCCAGCGTTTTTACGATGGACTCTCTGAGTTCGTAAAAGATGGATTGGCACTCACGGACCGACCCATAGGCACCTTCGACGAAGTAAGGGCTGCAGCACAGGTCATAGACCAGCGATACAGGCAGCGCCAAGCTGAGAAGAAGGGCCACAACACTTCCCATACGCCCTTTGGGGCATCATCAGATCCGAACGCAATGCAGGTAGATGCCACTCGCACTGGCGGCACCGGCAACAACAACAGCAACGGCCCTAAGAAGGATAGGGCCTCTTATATGAAACATATGCAAGGGAAGTGTTATGGGTGCGGTTCGACACAACACACGAAGAAGGACGGGGGACATGAACGAGATGTATGCAACCACTGTGGCAAAGTTGGTCACAGATCTACGGTTTGCTTCGCCAAGTACGTCGGAAAGCCGGGCAAGTCTGCCTCAGCAAAGGCTACCACTGACGGAACGGTCTCAACCCCGTCTACATCATCACCAGCGGCCACAGCAGCCGCCTCATCATCCTCAAAACCATCGCCGGCCAAAGATAACAAGACGCAAGCAGACTTGTTGGCCCAGCTTATGGCGAAAATCCAAGAACAAGACGAACAGATCAAAGCTCTGAAAGCGTCTTTTTAGTGTCGGAACTGTCAATAGCTGCGGACAGTTCCCTAGTAGTACCATATGACTTAGTTTCGGACTTAAGTACTCATAGTTTTTCAGTTTCTGCTTGTAAGTTAGATAGTAGTAGCGTTTCTTCTGTCGTATCAACCCTATCTACATCTGCCTCGGAGATGAACAATGTATATACTGTTCCTATTGCTCCAGTTGAAGCAGTGCAGCAAATGAAGTCTTCTGATGCCGCACTCAATTCTGTAATTATACCCGAAACAAAACATGCTAAATCCCATTTTCATATTTCATGTATATTAAAAGGACGTCATCGTACTACCAAAGTAGCAGCTATGGTCGACTCAGGAGCAACTGCGCTCTTCATCGACAAAAAGTACGCCGACAGCCAGAAGATGTGGCAGGTTCCTCTTACTCAGCAGATCCGTCTTCATAACATCGATGGAACTCTGAACGAAGCAGGTAGCATAACCCATAAAGTTTCACTTATTCTACAAGTTGGTCAAGATGAAGAAAAATTCGATTTCTTCGTAACCAGCTTAGGACCAGAAAAGGTTATTTTGGGTCTACCATGGCTTCGACATCGGAATCCTACCATAGATTGGCAAGCAGGCACAATGAGCCTCAATGCAGACCAGGGATTGGGCCCTGAACCAATTGAGGTGGAGGTGACGCGCATTATGGCAAATCGGATGGAACGCCGCCGTCTCCTCGCGGAGAAAGTATTGGAAACTTCTCAAGACGACGTATTCTGTTTAGCAGGCTTTACTTATTCGCAAGCAATTGCGGAAAAAGCTATAGCAGCTAAAGGAAAGAAAACGTTCAATGAGATGATACCTATTCACTATCGTGACTTCGCAAAAGTATTTTCAGAAGAAGAATCTCATCGACTCCCTAAGCATCAGCCTTGGGATCATGCCATTGACTTAGAACCAGACGCAGTAACACATTGGAAAGTCAAAACATATCCCATGTCGGTAATAGAACAGGAAGCACTGGATAAATTCCTGGAAGAAAATCTCGCAAAAGGATATTTGAGACCATCAAAGTCACCTATGGCCTCACCCGTATTCTTTATCAAAAAGAAAGACAGAAGTTTGCGACTCATCCAGGATTATAGGCGTCTTAACAAAATCACTATTAAGAACCGATATCCATTACCGCTCGCCTCAGATATTATCAATAGGCTTACAGGAGCACAATACTTCACTAAGTTTGACGTTCGATGGGGGTATCACAACATTCGAATCCGTAAAGGAGACGAATGGAAAGCAGCTATAGTGACAAATAGGGGACTTGTCGAACCCACAGTTATGGGTTTCGGATTCCACAATGCCCCAGCTACTTTCCAAGCCCTCATGAATTCGATCCTAGTTGATCTAATCGCACAGGCTGAAGTTGCAGTTTATATGGATGATATCCTCATCTATAGCCGTAATCTCGAACACCATCGCAAGATTGTACGCGAGGTGCTAAAAAGACTGCAAGAATATGACCTCTATCTGAAGCCTGAGAAGTGCGAGTTTGAGAAACAGGAAATGGAGTATTTAGGGATGATTATTCGACCTGGAGAAGTTCGGATGGACCCTGGCAAGGTCGCCGCAGTAAAAGATTGGCCTACACCCACGACGCTGAAAGAAGTAAGAGCGTTTATAGGATTCGCCAATTTTTATAGGAGGTTTATCAAGGACTTTGCTACGGTAGCACGTCCTCTCCATGACCTCACCAAAAAGGACATGCCTTGGCAATGGCATGCAGAACAGCAAAAAGCATTCGACTGGCTCAAGGAGAAGTTCTGTTGCGAACCTATTCTCAAGGTTTACGATCCAGAACTGCCCACGCGAGTTGAAGTCGATGCTTCAGGATTTGCAACAGGAGGCATATTGTCTCAGAAACATGCAGATGGTCTTTGGCACCCAGTAGCTTATCGCTCTGACTCTATGAGTAAAGAAGAGCGTAACTACGAAATCTACGATAGAGAAATGCTAGGCTGCATTAGAGCTTTCGAGGATTGGAGGCATTTCCTCGAAGGGATCCCTTTTGAACTTGTCACCGACCACAAGAACATAGAGTGGTGGGCAACAATGCGAGACCTAAATCGACGACAAGCACGGTGGTCACTTTACCTAAGTCGTTTCGATTTTAAAGTAATCTATCGCAAAGGGGAATCGATGCAAGCAGACGCATTAAGTCGGTTTTCAAAAGACCATGTTTCTGATAGAGACGACAATCGCCAAGTCCAGGTCTTAGGACCACAGCATTTCCTAAACGCTGCACAAAGTCACTTCCGTCCTGAAGTAGACTCCCTTGGAGATCGCATACGTTGGGCAAGTCTGCGAGAAGCAGAAGTTATAGAGGGTCTTAAAAGCATAGATAAGACCGCTCCAAAAGCTCTCACAGACGGCGTTGCGATGTGGGAAGAAGACGACGGTTTCGTTTATTACAAGGGACGACTTTATGTGCCAAATGATAGGCCATTACGCAAAGATGTGGTACAGTCATGTCATGACTCGTTAACCACAGGTCACCCTGGTAAAAACGGAACCATAGAACTAGTTAGTCGCTATTATTGGTGGCCATGCATGGCAGGATTTATTTCTGCATACGTAGAAGGTTGCGACAAATGTCAGCGCTATAGGAAAGATATACACCCTAAAGCGCAGGTTCAGCCTCAAGAAGTACCGGAGGGTCCATGGCAAATCATCGGCATAGACATGATTGGACCTCTTCCAGTGTCACGAGGGAAGGACGCTATCCTTAACATAGTGGATCATTATACGAAACAGATCCATCTATTCCCTGTGACAACGCAACTTACGGCTGATGGAGTCGCATCCATCTACTTCAAACAAGTCTTTCCGCTTCATGGAATCCCAAAGAAAATCATTAGTGATAGGGGACCCCAATTTGCGGCAAGAAGCATGCGTGCCCTTTACAAGCGACTAGGGATAGACTCAGGTCTCACTACAGCCTATCACCCACAAGCAAATGGCCAAGTAGAGCGTAAAAACCAAGAAGTTGAAGGTTATATACGTCTCTTTATTGGCAAGCGTCAGGATGATTGGGCAGACCTGTTACCTACGGCGGAATTTGTTATCAATAGCAGGCTCAACTCAGCTACAGGGCATACACCTTTTGAGATGCTATATGGCTATACGCCTGATTTTACAATTCCCATAGGCCGTATTACAGGAATTCCAGTTCTAGACAAGCATCTTCAGCACCTACAATCTGTAAGGAAAGATGCAGAGGCAGCCCTTCGCTTAAGTAAGAAGCGAATGCAGACAGATGTCGAACAACATATGAAGTCATACAAGTTTAACGTTGGGGATAAAGTCTGGTTGCAAGCAAAGCAAATAAAGGTTCACCAACAGTCGTCCAAACTTGGACCAAAACAGTTGGGCCCTTTCGAAGTCACTGAAGTTAGAAGTGACGTCGATTATAAGCTTGCACTTCCCCCTGCACTTAGGGTACATGATGTATTTCATGTAGACCGCCTCAGCCCTTACAAAGGGAACGAAGTCAATGGGCAAGTGCCACCCCCGCCAGAACCAATCACAGTAGAAGGCGAAGAAGAATATGAGGTCGACCATATCAGAGATTCAAAGCTCTTCGGTCGTACTCTCAAGTATCTTGTTCGTTGGAAAGGTTATGGGGAAGGCGAGGACACATGGGAGCCAGCTAAGAATCTAGCACATGCACCGGAAAAAGTCACGGAGTTCCACTCCAGAAACCCGGGGGCACCTAGAAAAATAGCAGCACTCCTATATGCGTCCTTGCCTTGGCAGTCGCCAAACCAGTTTACAGAAGTTAACGCAGACGTTAATCCCTAAGGAGGGGGGTAATGTCACGGACGCATATACCTTTTTCTGTTTTCTGCGTTAAAGTCCTTATCATTAGATATGATAAGATGGTTAGTCACATGATGCCAACATGTGCATTATATTTGTCATCAAAGGCATGTGATCCTGGGAAGGACCTGCCTTATCATTCATCAGACATGTGTACATTATGATTGGTTAGAAGGACACAGAATGTCGTAGAACAATAGGGTAATGTAGATGACGTGCTGTATTAGGTTTCAGTCAGCATTGTTCTATTATTAGGGCAACGCGTCAGCGCAAGTAAGCACTTATGACACAGTGATCAGTAATCACAATAGAAGTGCTAAATATAGATACACGATGCGTTAGCTTGTAGTCATTCGTACTTACTCAGTAGATTAGTAAGTGACTCATCCCTAGTAGTATATAAGACACCCTGTAGCATCCTGAGTAGAACCAACTTGTCCTCTTGGTTTCTACTCAGGTGCGCATTTACTCTTGTCTTCCATAGTAACCAATCTAACTTGTCCTCTTGGTTTCTACTCAGACTGATCGCTAGTGTGACACCGCTATTATTACCTTGCATAAAGGTATCAAGTCTAGCACGCTCCACACGGTTAGTTTCGGCGCGTGATTTATCTCCGCGTCAGGCTTGAGTTGTCCTTGATGAGCCCGTTCAATTTTCAGCTTGCTTGACGTAGCCGATAGTCATCCGCTACACCCTCCTATGGGAGGAGGACCACCAGGACCACCCGGACCCCCAGGACCTCCTGGAGGAGGGGGAAATCCCAGAGGACATGGAGGAGGGGGAAATCCTGGAGGAGGCAAGCTCGTAGGACGCGAACCAGAAGTCTTTGATGGAACTCAAAGCAAAACCAAAGGATTCCTCCAAGAATGGAATATCTACTATGGACTCAATTGGGGAGCTGATGTTATCACAACTCCTTTCACTCGCACCATGCTATTCCTGTCCTTTATCAAAGGCCCAAATATCCAAGAATGGGTGGCAGTGCAAATCGAATGGCTAGGAGACCAACTAGCTGGCGGGGCACAAGTCCACAACGAGTACCTATGGCGTACCATTATTGATCGATTCAGAGATGCTTTCACGGATACCATGAGCGTGGAGAAAGCCGAGCAAGCAATCAAGGAGATCTGCATGAAAGATGGGGATCTAGATGGCTATATAGCCAAATTTGAACAACTTGCTCGTATCTCCAGACACGATCTTAATGCCAAAGGTACCTGGACCATGTTTGCCGAAGGACTCCCCAAGATGCTTCATTACAATATGATCAGTCAAGGGGGAAGATGTCCAAACTCGTGGCAAGAATGGACCAAAGGAGTGGTCGAACAACAGCAAAAGTGGCTATATCTCCAAACTTTTTTCAATGGCAAAGTACCCCAGGGCAAGGTACCTCAGAACAAACAAGGCCCAAACCAAAACTGGCGCCAAGGGCAAGGATCCGGTTCTGTGAAAAACTCAAATGCCATGGATCTTACCCCTGGACATATCCATGTCAGGGGTGTGCTCACCGAAGACGAACGTGCCAAACTAATGGCAACAGGAGGATGTTTCTGTTGCCGAAAGCAAGGGCACATGAGCTGAAATTGTCCTGACAAACCTCGCCAATCACAGGCTCGAGGAACTCAAGAGGACGAAGTCCAAATCCAAGCAGCTAACACTAAGAAGCAGTTCAATGCCAAAGGGCTTATTGAACAGATTAAAGAACTCAATGACAATGACAAGGATATAGTTATCCAAGAAGTCTTCATGAAGAACCACCAGGATTTTTCCTAAGCTCTAACCCATCGGTCTGGGGGCGAGCAATTCGTAGACTGCAATGTAACTCTGTGTATCTTACTCGGCATCGAAGTATGAAAATCCCTGTTTCATTCCGCACATCACGAGCAATGGCCGACAAAAGTATATTAGTGGACTCTGGAGCCACTGACAATTTCATCGACCCAAGACTTATCAAGCGACTAGGATTGGGTACCCAAGCACTGGAACGACCAAAGAAGATCTGGAATATCGATGGGACTAACAATAAGGCGGGCCTTATCCAGGACTATGTGGATCTAGAAGTCCGTACTGGAAACCAGGAGAAACAAATGTGATTCCTTGTCACAGATCTAGGACTCGAAGATCTGATACTAGGATATCCCTGGCTAGCTGCTTTTGAACCCCATTTCCAATGGAAAGATGCTGTCATTGATACCAAATATCTTCCAATTGTTATCCGATCTCTAGATTGGAAATCGCTGCGGATCAAACCAATCATTTCCTATACAGACACTTCCCTTAATAGGATAGCCACCGAACTGTTATCTGATGTGGAAAAGGATCAAATCGTCCAGGAACTAACAAACCAAGGACACAGAAGCGCTAATATCTCTACACAGTTAGCGCAGAATGTCCAACAATATGTCAAAGAAGTTCCTGTTCCACCAGAATATCAACGCCACAAGAAGGTCTTTAGTGAAGAAGAATCCCATCGATTTCCACCATCTAGACCCTGGGACCATCCAATCGAACTCAAGGAAGGAGCACCAAAAGCATTAGACTGCAAAATATATCCAATGACACAAATCGAAGATGAAGCACTCCTCAAATGGATCAAAGAGGAGAAGGCAAAAGGATATATTCGGCAGTCAAAATCACCATATGTGTCATCATTTTTCTTTATCAAAAAGAAAGATGGGAAGCTCTGCCCAGTCATAGACTATTGCAAACTCAATGACTATACTGTCAAAAACAAGTACCCGTTACCACTCATTCCAGAACTTATTGCTCGAGTCAAAGATGCCTGGATCTTTAGCAAATTTGACATCAGATGGGGGTATAACAATATCCATATCAAAGACGGAGATACTCATAAAGCAGCGTTTAAGACCAAGTATGGGCTATGGGAACCAACAGTCATGCCCTTTGGACCAACTAACGCACCAGCCACATTTCAAGCAATGATGGACTATGAATTCGAAGAAGTAACTGAACTATTTAGGCAAAAGGGCACTGAAATCATTATCTATATGGACGATATTCTAATCGCAACAACAGCCAAACCCCGGGACCATCGAGAAGCTGTACATGCAATCTTGGATCGATTAGAAGAACTGGACCTTTACCTAAAACTGGAGAAATGCGTGTGGGAATCACCACAAGTCGATTATCTGGGGCTAATCCTTGAAAAGGGAGTAACTTGCATGGACCCTGCCAAGGTTGCAGGGGTCAGATCTTGGCCCATCCCTATGACAGTAAAGCAAGTCCGATCCTTTCTGGGTTTTTGCAATTTCTACAGACCCTTTATTCGTCAATTTTCACACACTGCAAAACCTTTGAATGAACTCACGAGAAAAAATACCCCATGGAACTGGACTCCAAGATGTCAAGATGCATTTGAGACCCTTTGTCAAAGGATAACATCAGAACCAGTCCTAATCCAACCAAATCTGACCAAACCATTCAAACTCGAAGTAGACGCATCTGGATTCGCGCTAGGGGCAGTACTAACACAAAGAGGAGACGATGGGAAGAAACATCCCATAGCTTACTACTCCACGACCCTGACTGAAGCAGAACAAAACTATGATATCTGGGACCTAGAACTCTTGGCAGTCGTAAAAGGACTAAGGCATTGGCAAGCTTATCTAGCAGGATCACCTCACAAGGTTATTGTATACACGGATCATGCTAATTTGCTATACTGGCGACAACCCCAGAAGATTAGCCAAAGAATTGCCAGAGAAGTTCTAGAATTATCAGAATATGATATCAAACTCCGCCATATACCTGGGAATACTAATAGTCGGGCAGACATGTTATCTAGATGCCCAGATTATGATCAAGGAGAATGAGATAACGAGAACATCACAGTATTACCAGATCACCTTTTTGCACATGCCCTAACCACCCTTACTACACCCCTGACATACGATCAAGATCTCAATACCCTAAGGCCCTGGGTAAATCCACATAACCTCAAAAGGATAGATGGGCGTTGGTGGAAGGGTACAGGACAAGTGATCACTCTAGGAAAGGACACAAAGCGGCAAATCATTCACGATCATCATGATCTACCCGCTTATGGACACCCTGGAATTTCACGAACAACACAGTTGGTCACAAGGTACTACTGGTGGCCACAGATAGCAAGAGATGTATATGATTATGTCAAGGGATGTGCCGAATGCCAGAGGCACAAAGTTAACACACAAACAAGGAAGGCGCCCTTGAACCCTATCACACCAGAGCTCGACACTTTACCCTTTCAAACGATAGCCATGGATTTTATTGTCAAGCTTCCACAATCAGAAGGATATGATTCCATTCTAACTATCACAGACCATGATTGCTCCAAAGCGGCGATCTTTATCCCATGCAATGAAACCATAGACACCGATGGAGTTGCTGATCTGTATCTCAGGAACATCTTTGTGCGATATGGATTACCATCCAAAGTAATCTGTGATAGAGATCCCCGGTTTATTTCCTGATTCATGCAAACCTTGTGCAAACGAATGGGGATCAAAGTCAATGCATCCACAGCCTATCACCCTCGAACTGACGGGCAATCGGAAAGGTCTAATCAGTGGCTAGAACAATGGCTACGACCCTGGACCAATTTTGCTCAAAACAACTGGCACAAGTATCTACCTTTTGCTGAATTTGCTCACAATTTGTGGCACAACGAAACTACAAAGAAATCCCCTTTCCAAGTGTTAATGAGATATCATCCAAGAGCTAACATTACTCTGTTCCCTAACACATTACCAGGGGTCGAGGCAAGGATCGAGGAATGGACTCAGGCAAGACAGCAAGTACGGGAAGCTATCCTTATTGCTCAAAAACAATGGACGCATTCCAAATACCTAGGGTGGACGTTTAAAATAGGAGATAAGGTTTGGCTGGAAGGACGTAATCTTCGAGCAGAACAACCAACTGCCAAGTTAGCACCAAAACGACATGGACCTTTCCCTATCAAGAAAGTTCTATCTCCTATCACCTATCAGCTAACGTTACCTTCGACATGGAAGATCCATGATGTGTTTCATGTGGACCTTCTAACTCCATATATCAAAACAGACTTCCACGGTCCCAACTACACGAGGCCACCACCTGACCTTATCAATGATGAAGAGGAGTACGAAGTGGAGCAAGTACTGTCATCAAGACGTCATGGGAAGGGACATAAGATACAATACCTGGTCAAGTGGAAGGGATACCCAGACTCGGATAATGAGTGGGTCAACTGGGATGACATGCATGCTGAGGACGCCCTGGAAGACTTTAGGACACAAAATCCCAGGGCAATAACACATATAAGAAGGGTTCAAAGCATTGTAGAAAGACCAACCCCCACATTACACTCGTGGATCTACAGTAACAAGTCAATGTCTCAAGATGCTATCTGTGCCGCCTTACCTTATGCTCAGTGCGAGAGTCCCGTCCCTGACACAGGAGTTGCGAGTCCCTTACCCACAACAACAGTTAGCTATGCTGGATCTCAGGACATGCCCCCCAACACTCATCCGGACAGGGGATGGTACAAGGCTTGGCACACAATCAACTGTTTTGAACCCTCGAGCTGGAGGACTCCCACTGAATCCCCTCATCGCTCCACAGCCAGTACACCCGAAAGTACGGATCCCACCATTCCATGATACATGGAATTCTCCATTCCCCAGACACTCATCGGCCGAGCCGGAAGCACCCCTCATGTATGACTCCTTGAGGAACTTTTCTCTGAACATTCCTCCCCGACAGACGACATCACCACTAACCCCACTTCCATCCCCTCCTCCCAATGTTCCACTTCCCCATTACCGATCCCTCCACAGCTCGACTATCTGGGGGCCATACTTGATCAAACATGGGGGCTACACGAAGGACCTCAAGTCGTTGAATCCAACTCACAAAGTCAAGAAGCCGTGTCGGTTTCGGTTAACCCCGGAGCAGAGGTTCGAGGAAGATATCAACCTGCTGACACAGATACCGACAGGAGGGCGGAGATTGACGAGGAAGATGTTTCAGAAGTTCGAGAAGCATGGACACCACCCCCTGAAGGCTACAGCTACAATCTAGGCGACCATTATGTACCCATGCACATCAAGGGGCCTGATGGTCGTCTCTGGCCTGCTAAGTTCACCAAAGTCGAGTACACTGACAATCCACAGGTCTGTGGATACTGCGCCAGAAGTCCCACTCCCTACTCCGATTATCTTTATGCCGAACCCCACTTTGACCTATATCATCGTCCTCGTTACTCGAAGGCCGACCTCTGGTTCTTGAGCCATCATTACCCATACCGGGACAAAGTGGACTTAGGTTTTCTGGCCCTTAAAGATCAAACTATCAAAGCAGAAGTACGACAATATCAGGGATTGGATGCTAAACTGTCCAATTTGCTTTATGACCTACAGCAGCTGGAGGAGCAACTGGGACAGACACAGATGGAGAAGGATCAGTGTGTAAGACGACTAGAACAGGCTAACACACTCGAAAGGATGGCTGAGGCCAATAGCAGAGGTATAACTGAAGCAAGGGGAAGAGTTGCTGAACTCCTACAGGATATGGAACGTGGGTGTTCCACCTGAAAAGGGAGTATTGTTACATCCTTGTTACAAAGTGTCAGAGTCTCACATGAGTTGGGACTATCATGTGGGTATGACATCATTAGTTCCGGACTATTCCAACACATTCCATACAACAAGTCATAGTGACTCATACTATTACAGAGACTAGTAGTATTAGTGGAGTCATTGTGTCATACATGACTCATCCTAGTATTATGACTCAGTATTAGTGACTCATGTAGTTAGTATATAAACTGTACTACTAGCAAACTTAGACCTTAGGTCTGAGTTCTTGTATCAATCAGACAAACATTGCCTTCTAGGCTAGGAGTTGCATAAAGTCCAGTTGACTTTCCCAACCGTTCCTATCACAGACTTAGCTCTGTCATCACCGAGTCCGTGAGGGTATTGAGCCCCATGCCGTCACAATAGGGTCCTACAAACCTTATCATCAACCTGGTTATCCGCATCCTTCTGAAGTTACCCACAAGTTGCGGACCCAGCTGATCCAGATCCAACAGAACAACTTTTGTCACAGTACCTTAGCTCAAGCCAAGCAGAGTGGTCCATCTAACCGTAACACAATGCATGTACATGCACTGGATCCAGACAGCCATTGTCATGTACCTTACAATGCCTGTCAACATGCTTGTTGACATTGCTCTTGGTGACTGGTGACCCTTGAGCATCTTCATGGAGTTTGTGCTACCTGGTTCAAAGTGTGTGGATCGAGGTTTGGTGCAGGTGGAAGTCTGTCAGGGTATATGGTGCCGGAGCACATCCTTGATGTGGCAAATGGGGTGGTTGTCAAGGGGGTATTGTGTTGGAATGTTGCATAATGGGAGGGTGTTGGTGATAGTGGTGGTGACAGTGAGGAGAGAGTACAGTGGTGTAGTGAGAAGTCAAAGTCAAAGGGTGGTGCGGGGTGGACAGGAAAACTTGAAGTTGAAGTTGAAGTTGAAAGCCGTTGTGAAGATGGTGTTTTGTTTTAGTAATCAGCTCACATGATTGCAAGGAGACACTGCCCATGGACCACCTCGGCCCAGCCCTGAAGCAGGGTCCGGAGAGTGCTGCACTGCTGTCACACGCTAGAACCCTCAGGCAGGATTTACTCAAGTGTTGCCTCAGCACTATACTTTCAGCATTCAATTGACCCGGCAATTACCCCCAAACAAGGCTGACATGTGGCTAGCTTAGTGTAAGCCATGCAAACCCTGTCATAGGGTCCGCACAGAACTGGCAGTGTAGAACTTGAAGTCACCCTCGGCGAGCCATCGGAATTACGATCTATATCGGCGGATCACGCCCCCGGCTCAGAGAACAGAAATAGCGGATCAGATGACAGGTATCTGGAGCTTGCATATAGCGCCGAATCAAAGTACAGGCCTTTGGTACGAGGGCGCCAACTTGAAGTCGGGTGCATTGCTACGCGGCCTCCTGAGATGGCGTGCGCCCAAGTGCGGGCGTAGAAGCGCACAGCAGAGGCACACTCTTGGCGTAAATCACGTACACGGATTACACTGAGAGAAACGGGCAAGCCAAAAAAGACAAGGGTAGAAATGAGAAGGGCGAATACGATTGGGAATAGAGCCGCTTCTTTTACATACGTAGGGTATTGTATGTGAGGTATACCGTAACTGACCTAACGAAAACAAAAAAAATCACATAAACGCGGAAAGTAAGGAGTCGATAACATTAAAATCCGTGTGCGTGTGGTGCAAAAGCCTATGTATGATCTAAGTAGTACCATAAGCACACGCGATCCACGGGCGAATTCCAAGAAACATCGAGACATACCATGGTCGCCGACGAAATGAACCAATCAAATTATCTACTCCAAGTCATCAAGTCCGCGTCCCAACAGCTCTTTTCCACAGCAGGGACCACTGTACAGCACAGTATGCGAGGGGATGCTGCCACCGGTAGGGATCTGGATCGCGCGGGTCTCCTCCCTCGAAGGGTAGTTCGTCGAGTGGCCTAGTGTGCTCACGTCGGATGTGTCAGCAGCGAAGAGGAGCCCGTTTTTGCCACCGTTAACATATGCCTCGTCGGTCGAGTTGGGGAGTGTGATGTGTGCAAGACCACTGAGGAAGATAACCCATCTGTGTTTGATTTATGAGCGTCGGTGAGGAGAGAAAAGGAGCAAGCCTAGAACGTACTGGTTGGCTGGCGCATTATGGAGGCCAGCATTGAACCCCGGAGGAAGGACTGCGTAGCTCGCGTTGGCGACGTTGCCAAGCTGCAAGCTGCTCGCACCGACGGTGCCCGATTGCGACGAGGTGGCGAAACCAGGCAGGAGCTGCCAGCACTCGAGTGCGGACACGCCGTTATGCGCTGTTAGCGCAGTGATGTTGAGGAAGGGTGGGGCGGTGAAGGCTGACATGGACGAGGTTGAGGCCATTGACTTGCGAGGTGGGATTCAGTTGTGCTGAGCGGGCTTACCTGTCGAGTGGTGAGCTCCGTGATTCATTTCGGGAGGGGTGGACATCATATAAATACGAAAAGAGTGTGACGTTTAGGGAAGGAAAGGAAAGGTACGAAGGTCACGGAACTCGTCCAACAGACCAACGTAAGAAGGTTACCTCGCACTCAAAATTTATCTACTCTTGTTTGTTTGCCTATCGCCGCCTAGCCAGGGCGAGGGCGATCCTTACCCGCGGCAATCCTGTTCCTGACCGGAAATCGGCAACGCTCCTCGGAATCCAGCCGAGCCTGACAGAAGACATGGTTTGTCAGACAGTACTAGCAAGGTGATAACCACTACGGGTACTGCCTACCACAGTACGAATCAAACGCCTGCCTCATTGCGCATATCGGACTGCGCAACAGAGCCCGTGATACCGTGTATGGCGTTATGTTGTGATTTGGCTGCCAATCTCACTCATCACCAGGGGCAATATACTCATATCTGCGGCTAATCTCCTTCTCCGAAGGCACGGGAGAACTGGAGCGGACGGGCCTTGGGAGGGGCAGCGATACCGTGACAAGTGCACGCAGAATAGGCAACGAATTCCCACGCCCCGGGCCGGTCAACACTCCCTTGAGTTCGCCGTGAAGGCTTTCTGTAATCTCAGTCAAGTTGCTACCTCGACGACCCGTGTGGCCGTCCCCCTATTCGACCTCAGGCAGCCTTTCGCGAGAAAATTTGTCCCATTCAATCGGCAGTGGGGCCATTTGTGTTCAATATTTGTTGGTGCGTACCTGCAAACGGACAGGTACACCATGTGGTCATCTCCATCTGGGTGGGCAAGGTAAGTTAGGGGACATGACGCCAACGGCTGAACCGGGGGCCGTGGCGCATCTCACGTCGAATCTTTCATCTGCCCAATTCTGGACGTGACAACTTGGCAAGTGACCACGACGGACCAAAACGCGTTTGGGTCCTTTCCACGCCCCGGCGGCATTCTCATCACACCACTGCGCCATATTCGAATTTGGCCACTTGTCACACACAGGAGTCTGTCATCGTCCGGACCAACGCCGCACAGTAGTGCCACCGTATGCATGGTGATGCAAGCCCATCACCATATTTGCCTATGATAAGTTACTTTGCTTCACATCACACCGCATCGCGAAGGCTTGCCAGATCTCGGTTACCGTGTGGGTGTCCCTTGACCTCGAGAACGGGGTTCTTCTCGTCACCCCTGCGCGCCTTGAAGCATTTGGGTCTGATGGCTGCGTGGGGAAATGATTGTTCCTGCCGTAGGATCAAGATAGTCTGTTCCGTGTGCTTCCTCCCCCCTTTTTTCTGCGACGCCACGCAGCTTGTTTGAATCACGACGCTCAACTGTTGCAAAATTTGTTCATGTTCTAGGCTTGGCATATTTTTTGGCTGATGACGCCGTGATGACGGAGTCCGAGCCTATTTTGTATTGCTTAGTGATTCTCCCAGTTCGCTTCAGCAAAAGCAATATTATGATTTGATTTATTCCTTGAAAACAGAGTGTGGGATGGAATCGCCGCAATTTAGTGTGGGTCAGACTGTCAGAGTTACGTGAGACCCTCGTTGTTATGCACAGTTACAAGTACGGCAATTTCTAAACCCTCAAGTGGCTATGCGAGAACCCTATGGCCCCAACCCCTTCTTTTGGTGATCTCCTGAAAATCCGTTTAACTAAACCACTGCGAGCTGCAGCCCTCGGCCTCTGAAAGCGGTAAAAGTGTCCTCGGGATCATTTGCATGACTGATGCACTTTGCTGACAACCTGAATGTTCAGAACCCATGTGCTCCTGTCATTGTAAAGTGTCCTCGATACGGAGGTTTCACGCCTCCGAGTTCGACATTTCATATGTGATCATAGTGTGATGCACTCTAACACCCTCTGTCAAGCGTGGTACAGTACGGGTCTTGTGACGCTGCCGAGATCTCGTACATAGACGCTCCTGATCATTTCCTTCCAGTAAACATTCAGCTGTTGCAAATGGGTCCCGATCTTGTCGGATGATCTTATCACGCTTATCTACGCGCCTAACCAGCGCTAGTATTCATATCACCTGTCGAGAGTTCAACGTTCAACGTTCAACTTTAGAAGTCACAATGTTCAAGTTATCACATCCTTCCCTTGACCCTTCCTAATGCAGAGGTTGCGTCAAAGATGTGCCAGGGAGCTTAGGGATCAATCATGTCAAAGGGATCTCAATGTCTTCGTACCTCTACCTGACCTGCTCACGGTACGACAGATCAAGGCTGGCAAAAGGTGTCGTACGAGCCAAGGCATCAAACGAGTCTTCTCTCAGCCATATTCGAATTCTAGTCGTTTATTCTTCCTGGGAGACATTGACTAGCTATGCGTGTGCATGCGTGTATAAAGTGCGGGCTCGCGTGATATCAAATGGTGATGGTACAGGTGGTAGGAATAAATAAAGGAATATAGGTTGTGTTGTGGGAACGCAAGTCTGGGAGAGGGGGGGAAAGGGGGGGATGGGCGCGGGTGCGCGTGCGTGTATAGATGCGTGTGTGCGTGGATATGTGACATGATAGGGACGCAGTATAAAGATAAAGCACAGTTAAGGGCAAGGGCAGGGAAGGAGGGGGGGAAGAGCGGTGAGAAATGTGAGAAAAACAAATAGACAACATAAAGATAGCAAAGACGGCTACAAGAATGAAAACAACAAGTGTGAGTGATCCGGGTCACAGATTCGAGTCAGTTAGATCCACATGGTAGGTGTCCTGGAGGCACGGGGGGAAAAGTTGGGGTCGTTTGGAACCAGCAGCCAATGCTCATTACCCTCCGCCGTCCGCGTTGACCTTAACAAACCGCCCAAGCCAATCCACGGTATACTCGCCGTACCGCCCCGACGGTCGGCGAGCCGTGACGAGCCCGCCGCCTTCGCGCTGCACGTACTCGATCCCAGCACGCGGCGGGGGAGGCACAAAACGCCGTTTGCCGCCGCCTTCGCCTTCAGCAGCCGTGGGTGCCGTTCCTACAGAGGACGACGACGACGACGAAGATGACGAGTACGCGTGTGTTGCGAGCGGACGTATAGGCGTAGACGGCGAGGCTGACTGAAGTGGGCCGCCGAACGCCAGCGTAGGGGCGAACCTGGTCGGAGCACGCGCGAAACGCTCGAACCCGGTCGTGGGTCGCGGCGGAGAGGTTGGTGGTCCAGATGTCGAGGGCGGAGGTGATGTAGGCGGAGGCGATGTATGACTCGGTTCGGAAGATGTGGGATCAGGAGACTGGCTGAGCGTGCGCATAGGTGGGAGGCGTGGAGTTCGGGTTTGTGCCTGAGCTGCAGGGGTGTGTACGGGAGGTTGAGCGGCCTGTTGCTGTGGCGATTGCTGCGATTGCTGTCGCTGCGGGTTCATTTGGTCGTGAGGGTGACTCGACATTGACACTCGGGCGTGCGGAATATGCGAGGGGGGCGCTGCTGTCCGGGACCGTTGTTGGCCTGCTCCCTGAGCCTGGGATTGCTGGTGAGGCAGAAACGGGCGGTGGTACGGCGAGTGGTGAAGTGGACGTGGTAACAGCATTTTCTCCTGCACCGGGGAGCTAGGGGGGAGGTGCGATAGATGCGGCACCTTAGATGACCTCGATGTGGGAGCGGCATCGGGGACGCGCAGCGCAGGGTCGATGTTGGCGTCTAGATTGGGGAGTTCGCGCGCGCGCAGTGATGACGTCGACGGCGACAAATGCGTGGTGGCGGCGCCACGAGGCGGGAGTAGAGTGGGAGGGTGTTGAGGTTGGAGTTGGGGTTGTTCGGTGGTCTTCGTAGTAAAGTTCGTCTGCATGGGGGGAGCTTCAGGCTGGTAGTCATCGTCGCAGTCCATGGCCTGAGTGTCCTCCTTGAAGATTGGCTGAGGCGGCGTATGCGAGGGTTGCGGGTATGGCGGGGGGCGCAGGGAGTCGCCCCCTTGCCCTGGAAGGCGGTAGGCCTGGGCGGCGAGTTGGCTCTTGGTGGGTTTTTTGTTTCGCTTGCGTACGCGTTTGTTACCCTCGCCCTGGGTGAGGTCGATCATCCAGTAGCTACCCTTGCCTGGCTCAGTGATCGGTCGCTGGACTTTGAGGAAACACTTTCGCAAAGATAAATTATGCCGGATGGAGTTCTGTCGCGGCGTTATCAGCCCAGCCGGCCCGGTTATCCATAGGGCCTCTACGGCCCGGGACTTACCTTCCAAGAGAGCTCGTCGGTCCGCTGGCGGAACCACTCAAAGCGGTCCTCGAGCGCCTGATATATCTCTTGAAGTGTGAGGCGGCCCCGCGGACTGTCGTATATCGCAAGCTTAATGAGCGTGGGCAGTGGATAGTTTGGCTTTTCACCCGGAGGCGGATCGGCGAGAGCGCGGAGCCCAACGGGCGCGCCTGGTGGGCACCCGAGCTGTGCGCGCAGGTGTTCCGTCTCGTCGGCCATCTCACTATCACTCAGCATAACCGCGCCGCTCGTGTCGGGCATGGGAGCTAATGCAGATGCAGATGCCTGTGCAGAGCCGGGAAACACTGTTGTCTGCTGGACGGACCGAGGTGCAGGGGGTTCAGGCCACTCCGTGATGGACTCAACACTCGGGCTGCGCACTTTGATCGGTTTCGGGGGTACCAGTGGAGAGTGCCTCTCTAAGCGAGTGGATTGTGACTGCTGCTGGACAGTCTCGTCAGACACAGCGGGGTGGCGCCTGGGATTCGGGATGGTGGGAAGGTGAAGGCTTAGGCTGTTGGGCAGTGGGCTCTGTGGGAATGGCGGTGAAAGGGGGCCGCGGCGAGGAGTATGTTTGGGTGCGGGGTCAGGGAGGGAGAGCTTGAGGGAGATGCCACGCTCTGAGCCAGAGCTGCTGCAACGCCTGCGCATGCGCGGACGGTATCGCAAGCGCTCCTCCGCCGATTGCACATCGTCACCGTCCTCCCCATGTTCCTCCTCGCTATCCTCGTCTTCAGATCGTCCGCGTCGACGGGCCATGCGAGTAGTCGCGGTGTTGGCGCGAGTGCCACTGCGATCGGAGTTGACGCGATTGATCTGACGCGTGGAAGAGTCAAACAAAGACAAAGACACACGTGTGGGTTCATTGTATTTTCGTTGATGGATGTTAATGATACGGGGGCAGGGTGGCATGAGTACCCTGGGCAGACGGGGAGCGCAAAAAGTGGAAACTGACGTACCGATTGCGCCGAGATGCGCGTGGTGTTTACGCCCGATGGGTGGGCACGTAAATTGTGTGAATGAGAGAATCGAGGCGCAGCCTCGCGCGCGCTTCGAGGATAAGGATCTGGAACAAAGCCGGGACGGCCACCCACGACCTCATACTCGTCATACTCGTCATCCGTGCCATCCTCGCCGTCGCCTTCGTCGACATCTGTGTCTCCGCCCTCTGAGAACGAAGCACGGAACGACTCTGGAGGTTGGCGGTGTTTGTGCTGTGTGCGAGCGTCCCCAGCAGTAGGGCTAGGCGGCGAGGGTGACAGTGGTGGTAGGGTAAGGGGCACGGCGCTGTTGGTTCGGCGCTGGCGGTGGGAGTGACGGACGCCGGGATCCCAGGCTAATGGGGCTGCGGCGTTGCCTACTGTGGTCAACGGCGCGGTCGGTGTCGCTGTTGTATCGGGAATGATGAGATGATGGAGTTGGTCAGCATTACGTTGTCGTGGGCGAGGATGGGGGGAGTCGCGGGGAGGAGTGAAAGCGGAGAAGCGCATGTGAAGAAGTTGAAACGGGAAAGAGAAATTGAGAAAGGAAAACTCGGAGGCGGAGGCGGAGAGTCGTGATAGGGCAACAGAGTAACAAGCGCAGATATCGGCGTCAGGTGTCAGAGAACAAGGCGACAGGAAACATGGACGCAGTCACGCTAATGGCGGCGTGGACCCACAAGGGGAAGATAATGATCATCATTCAATGGGGAGAACATCATACTGGACCCACAAGTGTAAACAACTTACCCGATGCCGCCTGTGACTGCAATCGTCCCCCGTCGAGGTTGGTGATCGCCCGGAGGTCCATTGAAATGAGCTGAACCGCGGTGGTGGGAAGCAGACTCGGACTCAGGATGGACGTGGCAAGATGGGATCACTGAAATAGAATAGAATTCTTGCGATTACCATTACACGTGGATTGGGCTACTGCACTACAGTACACAAGCAAGTGTCCTTATTCTTCCAACAGATACGGCCTCCTTTTCCAGAACCCATCCCCGATAATGTCATAATGAAGTAATCGCTGCCGCGTCTTTGCACGCGCTTGACGTTTCTCGGCCGATGTCTTTTCTGGCGCGGGTGCCCCTTCTCCATCGATATCGGAGACATGGTCATTCTTACAAAACCCTTAGGAATTGCATTGATAATGGGGCAGAATGAACGCACCGGCACGGAATCCTTGATCTTAATATCGGCTTCACCTTCGTCATCATCAGTCTCTACGATCGGGAGCTGCTGGGATTCAGTACAGAAGATAAGATTAAATGAAGACGCAGCAGCGTGCCACCTTGTCCCTGACGATAATGCTCCCTTTGCGGAACTGGCGGGGAAGATCGTTGTAATTGATCCCAAATCGCGAATACAAGATCTCCTGCTTCTGGCCGGACATCGTACCCTAAGGCAGAAAATACTATTCAGAAAACGAAAATAAGATGTTGTTGGGAGGCATACACGCAACGTCTCATGTGCTTCCTTCGTTGTTTGTCCGCCTTGTTGCACGAGTGCCCAAAATACGGTGTTGTATAGATTGTTGATGTGTGCTGATCTCATATTGTCAACGACTGGCCGGCTCGTCAGGGTTTACTACACACTGTCTGCTTGGCGCCATGAAAAGTAATCGCGGACTTCCTGAGTCCCCGGGTAAAGCACGATGCGCGCGTCGAACGAGGGGGGATAGCACAAGCGGGTGTCTGGGAAGCACTGGGGCCATAGCATGACGTATGCCGACGTAAACAGCGAGCACAATAGAGACGTGATTTTTGATCGCCGTCGATTATACAACTTCGTAGATTTGCGGAGCAAGAAGCTGTCGTGTGATAGTGTGACTCGAACCGGCTCTCGGCTCTGAAGAGAATGAATACCTGTACTCGTCGGATTCCCCAAATGCAAGGACGACGTCTGGATACTCGAGCATCACGCTCCAAGCTGCGAGGTCCATGAGCTCGAGCGCGCGAATGTCGTTAGGCTTGACAAAAGCATGATCGTCCGCGAATCTGTTGTTTCCGGTGGCGTTGGGAATTGGTGTGCGTTGAAAGGGGCAGAATAAGCGCACCGATGGAATGAATGGCCATCAATTCTCAGTAAGATAAAGGTATTCGGGAGGAGAGTATCTGGGAGTTCAAAGCTACGCACGTAGGCGAAGCGGGAACCAGCCATGTCGAAAGGGCTAATTAGTGTGGGAAAGTGCTCACGAGCTCTTTGTGGTTCTCGACCTTGACAAGCAAAAATTAAAGCGAGTCCCCACGACCATCCCATCCACCCCACGCCAAATTACCACGAACAAAGCCAACGAGCGGAAGAGACGAGACAGCGACGAGACAGAGACAATAGAGAGACAAAAATAAGCTAGAGTTAACGATGAGCGAATCACAATCACTGGCACAAGCACTACCACCACCACAGCCGCAACCGCAACACGAGCAGTGCCAACCACCCTCCCTTTTCCCCTACTCCTCTGACACCACCACTGCCACTGCGCGACCCGCATCACCCTTCTTCCGTCATCGGCCCCTAGGCCGTGCGCCGAGCCCGCCGACGTGGGCCTGCTACGAGCAAATACCCGCTCGGAGCGAGCTCCTCGGTTCTTCCGACGACTCGGACTCAGAGTCAGGCGACGATGCCGCCGACGAAGATTCGCTCTCGGACGCCGACGCCGACGCCGATCCGGACGACCCTGACGACGCCGATGCCGACGACAACTCTTCCCTCTCCGACGACGCCGAGGCTGCGGGGCTCATGGACGTCGAAGATGACGAGCAGGACGGCCGCGACCCGGAGAAGCGAGACAAGGGCAAGCAGCGCGCCGAGGTGCCGCAGACCGGTGCCGACATCGCTGTAGCAGCGACGAACGGGAACGCGGACGGAAAGTCGTCCCCCGTCATCCCGCATCCTCCTGCTGCGCGCCATCGCCGTCCGCGCCACCGCCGTCCGCCTGTGAGTTCGCTGCGCCCGATTCTGACGATTCAGAGGAGCCAGGGGTTCGTGTGGAATCAGGTACGTGCGCTTTCTCCGCTTCGTTCCCATCTGCGGGTCGTGTGCGCAGTACCCCAAAACCTATTTGCGTATCACTTACTCTCGCTGCCGTAGGACCTCTTCGTCCCGCCCTACATAAAGGATCGCTGTGTGTATTCATCATATCTTCCCCGTACCCCCGCGTTGCTGACTTTCGCCCTTCGGCAGATGTTGCATCTACATCACCACCTACATCTATGGGCGTCTTCTCCTCGTGCAGGTCCACATCCACGTCCCTGAGTGCCCAGGATTACGAAATAGAAGTCGTCGAGATCCGAGTGCGCGATGGCGAGCTGGACGACATCATTCCATGAAGGCTAGGCTTGACATGATCTAACCCTTCGCTTTTCTTCTCTTTCTCTTTCTCAATATTTTGCCTTTTGCAGTGTCCAGCCAGCCCTGAGCTGCTTCGTGCACGTGACCACTTCCCGAATAATTACCGACTGTTGCACTTTTCTTATTTACCAAAGCCAACAAGGATGTTATCTTCTCTGTTTTCTTTCCGACGACATATTGGTTCACAACTTAGCTACCTCTCTTCTTGTGTGTGGTTTTTAAACAAACCTTTCTCGTGCTCCATCACAGTTCAACATCAACTTCACTCGGGCTTGTATATTATGCAGAATAAGCTTCGCTTGGCTTCGAATCGATGCATCTTTGTTTAAATACTTATCGCGCCTGTGTTCCTACTCTTCACCGGTCAGCAGTTTCAGAGTGGTCTCTCTCCTTCCAATTCCGCTTTATATGTGCGACAATGATACTATCCGTATGAGATCTCCCGACATAATCACAGCGTGGCTTTGAGTGCCTTTTCTTTTTCCCACTTCTCTAGCCACTTGACGATATCCTCCGTGGAGCGCTATTAGAGGAGAGATATCAGTTAGCGTACGACAACATACGTCTGATGCGCACCTCGATCAATGCCGCTTTGGTAGCGATTCCTTCCATTGACTGCGCCAAAGCTTGGTTGTACTTGTTGATGTCTTTGTCCTATTGAACTTTCAGTGAGCTGCTGGAATGAGCGCGAAACGGGGGAGCGGACCTTGAAGAACGCTTCGGCCCTAACCCGATCCTCCGTCGCTACGAAGTTGGAATATACGGCCTATGTTTGGATTTTCGTGAGAAAAGGGATACATATGGAAAGAGAAGGGCGAAACCCCACCTGGACAATATATTTCATTGCGAACGTTGTCTCGAGGCGCTTGTTAATCTATCACCCGTCGTCCAGCTCATTAGTCAATCGAGGCACATAAACCTAGAAGGCGTGGCTCTTACCGTGTCGTAATTGACCTCGAAGAACTCGCGCAGGGCGTAGATCGCGTCCGTGTTCGTACCGAAGCCGCGGAAGAAGTAGATGAGGTCTTGGTTCCGTACGCTCGACAGTATCATCTCGAACGTTCGTGCTTGAAGAGCCGGGTCGGCGGAGTTCGTGAGACCACGGCTAGTGACGTGTCGTAGTCAGCTAGACGCCACTAGAATAAAGGGGGTAGAAAGGGCGTACATGGCCGCGACCTTGATCGATGGAGTGCTGGGGTTCTCGAATAACCTGAGCATCGCGTCGTACGCCTGCTTACCGGTGTGCTTCACGGCCTAGATTAGTGACATGGTTAGGGTTGGAAAAATTCTCATTCAAGGTGTAGGTTGATAACCACTGACCGTGCAGAACGTGATGTTGAGGAGGTCTGCCGGAATGGCAGAGTCATCGCCGTCGATGTACTTGGTGAAGCGGTCCAGGAGCGCTTTGACGGTGCTGTAGGGACAGTGTCGACACGCGAACATGAGCACATCCATGTCGAAAATGACTTACACTGGGTCCCCGGCAGTTGCCGCACCAGTGGCGGCGAGTGTACGCAGTTGCGTTATGTCGGCGCTGTCGTTCTTCGAGTATTCCAGACCGAGTTTCTCAACGAGGGGCGAGCACATGGACTACGTGGTAGGCGCGATATGAGCGATGGGGAAGAGCCAGACCTTCGACAGATGCCGACATACCCGACGGAAGGCCTTGAGCTGCTCCACGACCGTTTTGCGCTCCCACCATGTAAGGCACATCCTGTCCAAATTTATATCGATGCTGTCCCAGACCAAGACTTTGGTACGTGCGCATTAGCTTCGGAGTGACCTGCGAACGGGACACGCACATTTTTCCTCGCCACGGAGCTCGTGGACAAGGTTGAGCGCAGCGCTCAGTTGAAGGTGGCCCGCATTACCAAGGGCGAACGCATCCTGCACTAGCCCGATGCGGTCGCTCAGCGAGAAAATGGAGTCGGGCTTCGCGGCCTCGCTCGCGATGGCCTCAAGGCGCTTCGGCGTATACAACACGCGGTCTATGGCCAGGGTCGGGGGTAGTCAGTGACGGTGGAAGGCAAATGCAGAGGGAGAGGGAGTGACAACTCACAGACTCCGTTAGTGTCCGCGTTAAGCTTGAAAGGTTTGGTCGTATCAAGCGCAAACTCAGCTTCGCGTGTCTCGAGCAGGGCACGGTTGTCGACGCGGGCCTGTCCCGGCGCAGCAGCAATCACTAAACCCAATGGTACAGACCTTTTCAAGGCCCATGATCACTTAAGGGTCAATAAGAATTAGAATGAGCACGTACCATAAAGTTTGGTTATCTTCCGGCTTCGCCGGGCCTTCCTCGAGGAAGCGGTCCTGGCGTACCTTGATGCCAGTTGAAGTCTCTGTGACAATGATCACCGGGAATCCCATCTGTGTGAGGGATTTTGGTGGTTCATAACATAGCCAAGCAGGCGCAGCCCCGTACCTTCGAAACCCAGTTTTTCATGATTCTAGGAATGTTAAGCCCTTTGGTGCGTCCGTCATCAACATAGAAACGGCGCAAATCCGAACATGCGTACCAGTCGCTTCGCCGATGCCCTCCCAAAGGTCGTCAGAGACGGTGTTCGAATATAAATGCTTCTTGAGGTACAACGAAACGCCTTTCAGGAACTTGTCCTCGCCGACATACTTCGACAGCATGCGAAGCACTATCGGAGTCCATCAGCTGCACTACTCGAAGTGACGAAACGTAAATAGACGTACCGGAAGCAGCCTTAGAGTACGACAACGAGTCGAAAATCTGTCCGATCTGACTTGCATCAGGAACCGCGACCTCGATCGGATGTGAGGATTGCTTTGAATCTAGATGAAGAGCAGCCGTAAGGTGAGTGTTGATAAAGTCTGCGTCGACGTTCCATTCGGGGTGAATCCTATCAAACCGCTCGTCAGTCTCTAAAAATATGCGAAGGTAGCATTACCGACTGGCCCAGGATGATCTTTTCTCCCATCTGCAAAAACGTATGAGCTGGGGGTTCAAAACCCGTTCACAAGCAATAGAACGTGCCAAAGTTGCGAAACCTGGTCACGAATAAAGGTCAGAATCCGTCTCTCACGCTGAAGCACAGATTCCGCTGGCACCTTCGTTGAGATAGAGATTGTCCCACCACTTCATTGTTGTGATATTTCCAAACCTATACCACACCGATCAGACAGACAGACATTTACTCCTAGACAGGATTTCACGCACCACATATGTGCGACTTCGTGGCACTGAGTTCCAGCAATGCGTTTCTTCGCCGCAAAGTCGGCATTTTCGGGATCGACAAGGTAAGCAGTGGTCCGACCGGTAATCAAACCCTATTCGTGGGGCGCAGTAGCCTATCAGTCAAGTTTATCCCAGCGCGAGGCGATAGCGATTACCCAGTTCTCCATCGCACCAGCGTCAAAGTCGTTGGCGACAAGAGTGTCGAGCTTTGGCAGCGGGTACTCGATATCGAATGCTTTCTCGTAAAGCGGAAGGGCAAATTGCTTGATATCGAGCGCATACTGCGCCTGGCCGATCACGTCCGGGGTAGCTGATGGACATGAGAAAAGATATGAGCACTGAGATAGTAAACGACATACCGTAGATTCGCAGCGGACGGGTCTTCCCACTGAGTGGACTCTTGTACGAACTTTCGAGGTGCACAAACTCGCCATTTGCGAAAGCGAGTAGGTAAGTTGACATCTGCTCTTTCGTCAGCCGGTTCCCTTCCGCTACTGCTATGAGCACCTTACCAGGGGTGTCGTCTCAAACTTAGTTGCATACCAGCTGCCGTCCTCGACACCTTCGAAGAGGGCTTCGGTGTGAGTATCAGCAACTGGGGCTTCTGAGAGAGCCGGCATGTTTGAAAGGCTGACGGTGCCCTTGCGGGATATCAGCGTTACAGAGAACGCCGCTTTAAGGGAGGGTTCATCCCAGCAAGGCAGAGAACGACGAGCGTCCGTAGGCTAAGAGAAAGGTACTCGTCAGCTCTAAAGAATGTCACGAGGGCGGGGAACAGAGGGAAGGATCGCGTCCGTAAACTTTGTTAGTTGCCCAAATGTAGGACGTATCGTCAAGGATGGTAAGGAAACCGGGCTCGCTGAGAAGCCGTAGATTAAGAAGACCAGTGAAGCATGGTCGGTCACTGATACGGAAGAGGGTCCTGTTTCACCGCTTGGACGCAGTCATGGACAGTATCAGATACATTGTCCAAGTTCCATTTCACATCCTGCCGTCTATTGGTATCAATGCGAATAGGCAACGCACGCACCTCGAACTGCGTCAATGCGTAGCTGCCCTTGTCCCACGTGCTTTTGTAATACCCAGTCATACTATCTGTCAGCTTGGATTCGAAACCTAGATAAAGCGTCGCATCGGCCCCCGCGGGTATCTCCTCAGCGAACGTCAACGATACGCGCTGTGTGGTGACATCGAAGTTGGTGTCGACGGGTGCAAGGCGCGTGTCCAAGGACGAGAGGACAAGGGTCGCTGCTGGGCTTAACGAAAGCTCGGCTACAGCATTGAAGGTGAGAACCTTGGTCGCCTTCAGGATTTCGAGGCTGCGGTGCCAGGCTAGAACACAGCGATCCACGACACGAGAAAGACGCTGCACGCACTCTATTTTCACGAATCCATTGAATTTCTCCTTCTCGAGATCCGTCCTGATTGTGAGGTCGTAGTGTCTCGGACGCGCATTGGTTGGGAGGCGATAGTGATCGGCTGCGTTGTCGGAGGAGGATGCCATGAGGGATGCTGAGACGTCGAGTGGACTATGATGAAGAGAGCAATGGCGACGCAGAAGGGAGGAATTGGGGGTTGCAAGGACACGAGAGCGAAATGCGTCACGGTCTCGAGCCCCAGCCTGAGTCAGAACTTGAGAGAATGAGGGCAGCAGATTGCGCCCTTTTGACTGGGATATCGATGGCGACCATGTGGGCTTGAGAATACGGCTCACAGCTGGGGCACCTCGCACAGTCATGCGGTCTCTGTAAAACCTTACGAACTTACGAAACCGCGCACGTAAAATAAGCGCCGGCCGACTCGGGTGTCCGCAGCAGGCGCATACAGTTCAACTTTATTTCTGTCGTATCGGCCACCTCACGCCAAGCCTCACGCTACAGCCAATGCTATATGCTTCACTAGAGCTTAGTCTGACTCGACTTTCTAGTTCACGTCGGAAGTCATCATACGGCCTTGGTCAGGTTTTTCCCCTCAGCCTGGGGCTCACGGAAGGCAAAGTGGAGTAGATCCTCCTTTCAACAGTCCCTCTGGCCAGTCGACGACCGATTGACAAAGAGGTCGAAAATCATCCTTGCAATTACCAATGACAACTTGAACACCTCCGTTGCCAAATGCATTCCTCACTCCCAGCCTCAGGCTCGAGCAACAACTTTGACATCATCCACTGAATTCTCACAGCGACAAACTCTTGAAAGTATTCTCTCCATTGGGTGCATACCCTAAAGGAGATCGACCTCAATCTGTGGATCACACCCTGCCTCTGTGGTGCCGCAACTCAACCTCAAGCACAGCTCCCCCCACCATGCCGGTGTGATCTACAGGATACCAAAGCAGAGTGGAGATTCTGTTTCGTCGCACCACCATCTGATGATCATCCAGTCATGCCAGGAAAGGTAGTTAGTGCTTCCGGTTTGCATGATCCTTATTGATCAAATAGAGAGCATTCTATATGAGACAGCTTCACTGTTCCCTTTATCTGTTTCAAGACAGCTGGATTATCTGTTGCGGGTAGCAACAGACGGTCACATCACAATACAAACACTTCTATTACAGTACAGGTTGTTGTAACAGCTAAATTGTCACATTGAGCCGCTTATCACTGGGTCTTTGCATCCAATTCAGTCATTGCTTTTCGAGATCGGCTGAGTTCGCTGCACTCTTGTAGTGAAAGAATCAATACACCTCAAGATAGGACCCAATTACTCATGTAACATTTCCTTCCATATACAGAGTCCTGCCTCGGCTAGAATCAGGCGTGATGGAATGCCCTCCCCACCCTCGTGTTATGACCTTGCGGGGTCAAACGTTACGCGACGTGCGTTAGAGGGTTTCTGTGGATCAAGGTTGTCAAGGTCAGTGGTTCACTCGAGGTTCGATGAGGCCGTGAGGCCAAGTTAGACAGAGGAGAGAGGATTCCAAGAGGGAAACTGGGATTCGCAAGAAGTATACGAAGAACAGGATGGGGCTTTAGGACACATCGTCCAGCCCTTATATACACGTTAGATGTACAGCATGAGTCACGTAGTATGAGGCAATGTCCTAGGATTGAGTCAACACAAGGGAGCGCAGCCTTAAGGCCCACGAGTAGGAGTATGAGAAGTAATCAGAGAACAGCCTTAAGGGCCGAGTATGAGTCACGAATGAAGAGTGAGATCAGTCCAATGGGTGGGTAGGGGGATGGGGTGGGCAAATGGGGAAGGTAGGAAGAGAAGAAAAGTAAGCGTCCGTATCATAGCCGCGGTGAGAGATCATGACATCACCCCCTTTCTTACGCTGAGACCTCCACGTCTCATGACTCCCCGTCTCCCTCTTCGTCTTCATGGCCTACGTAGCCCTCGTCCTCCAAGGCGGGGTTATGTTCAGCAGGTAGAGGGACTTCGACAAGGTGGAGGTGGTGGGCATGACATCCCCCTCCGTAGGTGGCATGGCGGCGTGGCACTAGGCAGCGGATGGTGGTGTGGCATTTGGAGTGGGGGCGGGGGCAGGAAGCACTATAGTGGTTAGGGGCGTGACAGTAGGCACAACGGAGACGGAGAGGGGGATCGGGGAAGGTGTACTTGACGCCCCATCGGTCTTCGAACCACGGTCTGAGCGACTCGTTATCTCCTGATTCTACGTCGATCAGGAGACACTGGGCCATAGAAAATGTCTGTGGTTCGGGGAGGGGGGCGGTACGGTAGGCAAAGGGAGTGGAGATACGTTCCCCAAGGTGCATGTAGGGGTGGAGGCGGCTGCGGGCCTGGGCCCTCTCGAGACGTTGGCGGAGGGGCGTGGACTTACTGCGCCATTTGAAGAATTTGTCCTCCAAGACCTTGCGCTGGCACAAGAGGTTCTCGTATTCCAACATGTGGGCGCGATAGCGATCGACGTCAGCAAGCACTCCGTAGTCTCGAAGTTCGTACAGCGCGATGTCTACTTCTATAGCACCCGGATAACCAGCGTCGAAGATCCCTAGTGCCGAGTTATCTGAACGAGCGGGTGAGATCTTGGGACCAATGAAGGGGGCCGCCTGAAGGGGCCAACCATAAGCTTGGCGAGGTGGGTCAGAGTCGTCTCGGAGCCCCAGGACATAGTGTTGGTGAGACTCGAAGTCTAGGTCAAAGCGTACGTAATGGGGGTCCTGGGGGACCCCGTAAGGGGGGTCAAGGGCGATCTGCTCCACGTACTTGTCGTGGTTAGGGTCTCCTGGCTCATATCGAACGTAAGATGTGGGGGCTCGTTGACCCGGGGGCGACGGAGTAGGAGGGGGGTCATGGAATATGGCGCGGGGTCCATCTCCCAGCATGGCTTCGCATACCTCGATGGTTTCCTCCAAGGACAGGGGCTCAGTGGGAGGTGAGATGCGATGGTAAAGCGAGAGAGGCGGGGGAGGGTCACTAATTCGCGACAAGAGTGTGGGGGACGGGAGAGTAGTGGGTGGGACCATAGGGGACGTCGTAAGCTCAGGGTTGGGTACCTGTAGTGGGGTTATTGGTGACCTGACAGGGAGTCCCGGCGGGCTAAGCGGGTATGTGAGAGTCTCAGTTCTCGGAGAAGACAGAGTAGAAGGGGTGAGGAGAGGAAGGGGAGAGAGTGGTTCAGACATAGCGATTATTCTTCGGATGGTGATGGGATTTGGTTCCGGATCCTGGGTTACTTTATGAGCAGTGCGGATGGCAGAGGGATGGGTTCGGTAATAGTCTCTGATGAGTGAGTCAGCGTGGAGGTTGGTTAGGGGTTCCCAGCTATCATGCGCTTCTGAGAAGCCTTTCCACCTGACTAGGTATTGGAGTTGGTGGCGTCTCTTCCTTGCGCCCAAGATTTGTTCGACTTCCCATTCTGGTTGCCCGTCCACTAGGTCCGGAGCGGGCTCTTGATATTTGTTACCATTTAGGGTTGTTTCTTTGTAGGGCGTAAGGAGGGTGCCGTGGAACACGTTGTGGATTTTCCATGACGGAGGTAATTTGATTCGGAAAGACGTTCTGGATATGGCGTCTGTGACCAGGAAAGGCCCGAACCTTCTAGGCGCTAGCTTTGCTGAGGGATGAGTGGTGTTGAGGTTCTTTCCTTCTAGCCATACTAGATCCCCTTTGTTGTAGGGGATGAAGCTCGACGGGAGTTCTATCGCTTGCGATCTGCGTAGAGCTTCAGCGGCGTCTTTTCTGGCTTGGGTAATAAGGCTTAGTCTGTCGTTTAGTGGCGGGGATGAGGTGATCCGGAAGTTTTGATGGACGCGGGGTATGTGTCCCATGATGAGTTCGAAGGGCGCTTTCTTGGTGGTGGCGTTTGGCCATGCATTGAAGGTGAATTGGGCCAGGGGCAATAGAGAGCGCCAGTTGTTCTGATGGAAGTTTGTAAAGATCCGGAAGTATTGTTCGAGTTTCTGATTGGAACGTTCTGATTGTCCATCTGTTTGGGGTCGATATGCCGTACTGGCGTTATGTTGGATGGAGAGTATGCGGCATAATTCTTGGATGATGGTAGCCATAAAGCGGGGATCTCGGTCAGATATGATACGTGAGGGTAGTCCGTAGTGGGGTAGTACGTAGGTAGCGTATAGTAGGGCAACTCCTGCTGCGTCTATAGTTTCGTTGCAGGGGAGGAATATGCAGGCTTTTGAGAAGGTGTCTGTGATTGTTAGTATGGAATCATATCCTTCTGACATAGGTAGTTTAACGATGAAGTCCATGGCAACTGATGTAAAAGGAAGTGTGAAGTTGTCCGATGTAATAGGAAACAGGGGCGGTTTGGGTTTTGTGGGGTTGTTTTTCCGGGACTGACAGATGTGGCAGCCTTTGACGTATTCGGTGACCGTCTGTTTTAGGTTAGGCCACCAGTAGTCGCGTGCTATTGCCCATGCCGTGTTGGATATGCCCGGATGTCCAGCTGTGGTTGAGTCGTGATAGAGTGAAATTACCCCCCTTCTCAAGGGTAGGTCGTCCACGACTACTAGTCGGTCTCCATACCAGTAGAGGTCGTTAATGATTTTTAGGGGGAACGTGGTGGCCCACTTCTTCAGGAGGTCCCGTTGCCGTAATTGACAGGCACGGGTCCTATCATCCATGGAGGAGAAAGTGGCTGCCCGGGCGAACAGGTGTGGGGGAAGGACTGTTATGTTATCGTTATCTTCTGACCCTTGCGGATAGTCTGGTCGTCTAGAAAATGCATCTGATTTGTTAGCCGTTCCTGGGAAGTGGACTAGGGTAAAGTCATAGTCCGCTAGTTGAGGTATGTAACGGGCGACTCGGCGGTTGATGTGGCGTGGGTGGCGGTAGTATTCCAGATTTTTATGATCTGTGAATACCGTGGTGGGGAAAGGGGAGCTTAGGAGGAGATGTCGGTGGTGGGTGAGGCCCCGGAATACGGCTAGGAATTCTCGGTCGTGGATGTCGTAATTCCTTTCTGCTTCGTTAAAGGTTTGGGAATGGAATCCCACGGTGACATGTTTTCCCCTATCGTCTTTCTGGGTGAGAATGGCTCCAGTGGCGAACGCAGAGGCGTCAACTTGTAGGAAGAATGGTCGACCAAGGTCGGGTTGATGGAGAGCGGGATTATCTAGAATAGTGGTAATAAGAGAGTCGAGGGCGTTCGTGCATTCCGTGGTCCATAGGAACGGATGGTCTTTCTTCGTGAGCGCCACGAGTGGACGTGCGATGTTGGCAAAGTTAGGGATGAAAGGGCGCTGGTAACCTAGGACCCCCAGGATGCTTCGGACTTCTTTTACTGTATGGAGAGTGCGCGGCCAGTCTTTAAGAGCGCTCGTCTTTTTGGGGTCTGGTTTCAATTGGTCACCATCGACAATGATCCCTAGATAGGTTATGGAGCGCTGTTCGAATTCGCATTTGGCCGGGCGGAGGAAGTACGATTCTTCTTCTAGAAGGTCCAGAACTTCATGGACGATTTGGCGATGTCGCTCGATATCGTTTCCTGTTGCGATTAGGATGTCGTCCATATAGACGAAGAGTTCTGTGGGGTACTTGTTCAACAGGGGCCATAAGAGACGGCTCATGGCTCTACAGAAAGTACTGGGGGCGTTGTTCATCCCGAATGGTAAAACTCTAGGTTTGAATAGGCCATAGGGAGTTTTGAACGCAGCCTTCCACTGGTCCTCTTCTTTGATCCGTATATTGTTGAATCCCCATCGTAGATCCGCTTTAGTGAAAATCTTTTTCCCTTGGAGCTGATCGATGATGCCTCCTATCAAGGGTAAAGGGTATACGTCTCGCACTGTCCACACATTGAGCGCTCGATAGTCGACGATAGGGCGGAGTTTGCCATCTTTCTTGGCTCGGAAGAAGACAGGGGAGGCGTAGGGGGAATTGGTTTCTTCGATATACCCTTTAGCCAGATTTTCGTCGATATAGACTTTGAGGGCTTCGAGTTCCTTCTCCGTCTGTCTGTAGAGTTTGCAATCCAGTTTGGCAGGGGCTCCCGGTTTGAGCTCAATAGCGTGGTCGTCTGGACGGGATGGGGGGAACCTTTGAGCGGCTTCTTCACTGAAAACTCTCCAGTGGCGATGGTATTGTGTAGGGATCAGCTTTTGTGTTTCCTCTTGATCAGAGGGGTTTGAAGGGGTGATGATGGTGCGAGCGAGGGGTTTCGTCTTGGATCGGTAGCCGGCGGTTTCAATACTGAAGTCGTCTCCTTTCAGGCAGTTCGTACTCCAGTTAATGGCAGGGTTGAAAGTTTTGAACCAGGGGTGACCAAATATGATGCGATCGCTCCCTAAGTTTGCTACATAGAAGCCCAGCTTTATTATTTTGTTCCCTTGTCGGATCCATAGGTTGCAATATTGAGTGATGCTCCCTTCTTGGTTAAGTGATCTGTCGACGTTGTTTACTTGTAAGGGTTGTGGTAGTGAACGGGTCCCCAAGCCTAAGGAGTTAACTGCTCGTTTGTCGATGAAGTTATGGGTGGCTCCACTGTCTAGGAGTACTTTGGTTTCGGTCTTTTTGTGCCACATGAGAACAGAAATTTGGATTGTCATTGAATCTTTCTTTTTACTGTACATGTTAGCTACGAGTGGTACCGGGTTTGCGACCGTCAAAGCCCGGCAGAACAAAAATCCTCGCCCATGTCGCGGGCATCGAGGTAGAGCGATCGCTCTTCGTCGCTCATCTTCGCTTCGAGCGCTCGGATTTGCTGGGCGTAAGACAGCTTAGGTGGCGGGGGTGGTGGGACGCTTGACGTGGATGATGAAGTTGTCGGGGTAACTGGGTTGGTAGGAGGGGCGACTGAGGCTTCTCGGGCGTTGGCGTTTCGTTGGCCCGAAACGTTCTGTGCGTTAGCGTTTTTCGGGCAATTGCGAGCCATGTGCCCTTGGGTGCGGCACCTGAAGCACCGTCCCTCAGCTCGGTATTGTGCTCGCTCCTCGTCGGTAAGTTTCTTAAACGGGGTGGTAATATTAGCAGCGTCGACGTCCATTGGGACGTGTTGACTGTTCGATGAATTCGAATGAGCGCGTTGACTCGTGTTCTGATAGGTGTGCCCGTCATGTGGTGTCTGGTTCCGGCGAGTTCCGACGAGTCCCGAACTTTGGAGCTCTTTGATCTTGGCGACTTCCTTACGAGCCGCCGTCTGCCATTCGTCCATCGAGTTCGGCATCTGGTCTCGGTTTATAACCCGTCGCTGGATGGCTTCCCTGAGTCCCGATCGATATCGATCGATGGTCCCCTTTGCGTCGGCTTCCCATCCGGCTGCGTTGGCCAACCGGGCGAACGTGGCGTTGTAAGTATCGATATCGAGGTCCTTCATTTTGAGATTCATTAGCTGACTATACGCGCTTTGGACTTTCGTAGTATCGGTCCAGGCCCCTTTGAACGCGACTTCGAACTCTCGCCAGAGGATTTCGTCGCTTTCGCGGACGCTTCCTGGTTTGGTGTTATCGGTGCGTCGCTCGAGCTCTTCGTCCTGTGCATTTACCCAGTCTTCTACCATAGGTCCCTTGATGTAGGACAGAGCCGTGAGGACCCTGAAGAAGGGGATACTAATGGATTCGTTGTTTCGATTTAGGAGCCGGTAGCGACGGAATTCGTTCCAAAATGATTCAGAGCGACTTCGATCTCCAGCGAATACGGCGGGTGCCGTGCCTTTCAAGCCATTGGAAGGTGTGTGTACTGGGGCTACTGTGGTGACGTTAGCTGACATGTCGACGTCGGGGGTTTCGGTGGGAGTATTAACGTTGATTGGTCCGAATGCTGATGTGATCGAGCGGACGGTTGGGATTTCGGTGACGGGTGAGTGGGTGCTTTGGACGCTTACAGCGGAGTGGGCTGATACTGTGTCAGATCCTTCGGAAGAATCGCTGCTGTCGAATGCTCCTGGTGTAAACCGGAAAGAGGTGCGTGAAGGGGTACGAGACGGGGGCTGATAGTCAGGGTGCTGAGGATCTGTTATGTCCCAGAATCCGATCCCGTATACATTTTGGATGGGGATGGATAAGTTTTCCTGGGTATAGAAGGTTCGTGCGCTCGCGTCGTATTTGAGTTCGTGCCAACGGTTGTTAATGAACTCGACGGGCGAGAGGGCGTTGTTTAGGGTAAGATGTTGGGGAATATAGTATCCTCGGTTTGGTTTGTTCCACTCGACAGTTCCCTTCACGTGGGTGGGTAGATCGTCGTGGGTTCGGCGGGTGACTGGGGTGGCCTGGTTGTTGGGAGCAAATGCGATTTGTAGGGCTGCCAGGGTGTACTATGTCTCGGTGTTCGATGGGTACAGGGTGGTGGGACGGAGCGCGTCTCTTGGATGATCCTGTTCTTATGTTATGACCTTGCGGGGTCAAACGTTACGCGACGTGCGTTAGAGGGTTTCTGTGGATCAAGGTTGTCAAGGTCAGTGGTTCACTCGAGGTTCGATGAGGCCGTGAGGCCAAGTTAGACAGAGGAGAGAGGATTCCAAGAGGGAAACTGGGATTCGCAAGAAGTATACGAAGAACAGGATGGGGCTTTAGGACACATCGTCCAGCCCTTATATACACGTTAGATGTACAGCATGAGTCACGTAGTATGAGGCAATGTCCTAGGATTGAGTCAACACAAGGGAGCGCAGCCTTAAGGCCCACGAGTAGGAGTATGAGAAGTAATCAGAGAACAGCCTTAAGGGCCGAGTATGAGTCACGAATGAAGAGTGAGATCAGTCCAATGGGTGGGTAGGGGGATGGGGTGGGCAAATGGGGAAGGTAGGAAGAGAAGAAAAGTAAGTGTCCGTATCATAGCCGCGGTGAGAGATCATGACACCTCGGGCACAAACTCGGGGTGCTATCTAGCCTGTACATGATGCAGACTCCGACTTGCATGTGTGCCACTTGCTCCAAGTCGGTACAAGACTCCATACTTTAACTTGGACACACCACAGGTCAAGTCGCAGGTACATTTGTAAATCTTTCAATTCAACTGGTACAGTACCTAAAGTGTTGTGGCGAAGTTTTAAGTAAGATCAACCTGCAACCCATACTATATCAAGCAGGTAAAGGGTATAATGCCAGTCTCAATCTGTCCTGTTCCTGAAGCCAGCACCTTCAAGATGAATGTCATCAGGGTTTCAGTATTCATGGCTTACAGTACCATGGAAGAGAAGAACAACAAGCGACAAAACTGGACTCCTCAAGGACACTTGCCGACACTGTGCTGCAAGTTCATCCTTGTTATCCATGTGTTCATGGGCGCCCGTCGGTGACATCTGACCGTCAGGGTTCGAACAGTAAGTACAATGGGCACACAAACTTACCATTATGGCGGCCAATGAAAGTAACCCCTTGACTAACCCCACATCGTCAATTGTCAGGAGCTGATCATCCTTGTGCACACTTCTTTGACTTCTTACTGTCAGGTAACTGGCAGTTCAAGTTACACGGAGTACTCACAGGTCCGCATATTTCTTCAAACTCACTGCAGGTGCTCTAATCTAAGAAAAAGAATGTTGCTCTTGTCTACTGTAGACCAGCAGACTTTCATCACAATGGGATATCCTCCTCCTTGTTGGCTCCTATGGAAGGATTAGCACTCTTCCAGATCTGTTGTTCCCTTTCTTTGCAAGACAATCTGGCATGTTGGGTGCCTCATGGTACACCAATCCTTTTGCCTTGGGGCATGTTAAAACAACATGTGCTTGTCTTGGCAGCAGCAGCGGTTGTGGGGCAGTGCTCTCTGAAGCGACGTGTGTATACTTCACACAGGTGCGCTGGTTATGAGGTACAATCATTTTTGTAGGTTCTTCCATCAAATTAGACTAGCGGTGGTAGTGTTTAGACAATGACCAACAGCCAAATGACTGAAAGGTATTCCCATTTGGTTAAATGACACATGATTTAGTTGTGAACATTGTCGTGATGGTTTCAAAGTGAGGTGGGAATGCAGGGATGAGTCGGGAATCCCACACAGTATTCTTTTGCCAAGGACAAGCTTGCCTTGCATGAAGGTATTTGGAATTTGAAGATTGGTGTCCAAGTTCCGGTTCCACGCTGTGTCACTATCATGCCCAAGAAGAGGGTCAATAGCTATCGGATTCGTTGTGTTTTTTCTCTCGAGATGTTTTGCTTCTGCCATTTTGGGGTGAACAGAAGGGGTCCACGACCAACTTTCCAACAAATCTGCGTACTATCTGCACTCGGACTCAGCCAGCCGACCACTGGCATAGCGGAGTGAACGAGAGAGGAAGCCGTAAGTGCAGTACGTACAGTCTGAATATGTGAAAAGTAAAAATTATCGAGAAATGTTGCTCGTTACGGCACCAACAGAACCGAATGAATTGGCGCAACCGGCGGTGAACCGAACAAATCCCAGACGAGCCTGGACGAGATGACGGCACGCTAAGTGCACCCTTTCGATAAAATGAACACCTGTCCCACCTAATTTCTCCATTTGGTCGATTTCACTGACAGACGACAACCGTGAACTCAAACTGCAATTGGCGGCTTGAAATGAAGGTGGGTACAGAACCAGACTCGCTTGGAGTGCAGGGTATTGTATTTCAAATAGTCACATTGACTTTCTAACTCCTTCAGGTGTAGACTGATTTACAGAGTAATCCATTTGATACTGTACATACCCCGCACGGTCAGGGTGCTCAAAGCTGAGAAAAATCAGCTAGAGTGATCGACGGGCAATGCGATCGGTAGTGTGACCGGCAGGTGTGCGCCTCAAGCTATATGCAGCCCGCACCGTCGTCGTCCTCATACTTCGAGGAAGTCGTCGTCCTCCTCCACGAGAATGTCCAAGAACCGGAAGAAGGACGAGGCTGGGAAGCCGACCACGTTGTGGTAGTCACCTTCGATTTTTCGTATGAGTAGCCCACCGAGACCCTAAATAAATCCTCAGTCATGGAGTCGAGCGGTTTGGAGCGTGGATACATGGGTACGTACTTGTATTGCAAAGCCACCAGCACGGTCGAGCCCTTCGCCCGAGTCGATGTAGGCGTTAAGGAGGCTCAGCGGGTTGTCGAAAAAGTAGACAAGCGAACGTTCTTCGAGCGAACTAGGCCACCATCAGGCGTGATTACGTTGGAGATTCAACTTGAGAGAGGTGGTCAGCCTACCGTATGTCATACCCGGGAGATGTCAGAATCGGAAACACTGTGAGAATGCTACCGATCAGTTTCGGCCTCCTGCCTGCAGAGTCACTCGTCCAGCTGGAGCTCACCGAGGCTCACCCCTGTGACGACCTCGCACACTGAACCATTCAGGTCCTGCAGCATGCGGAGGTTGTCTTCCTTACTCTCAGGCTTCTCAAGCAGCTCCTGGCGCACGCTTGGCAGCTCGGAGTATGCGACGTCGGAACTGAGCGGCTGGGCATGCGTCAGCACAACCGTGTCGGCACCAATCACGAGATCGGGGCCATTTTCTGGGTCCGCACGCTGTGATCTGGTTATCAGCCCATGGGTAGAACTGCGGAGGCGGCGCCTGTGAGAGAACTCACGACGAGCCGTTCGTAGACTTCGACGGCTTTGTCCGTCGCTGTCGCGACGGGATATTCGTGGATGTTCTCAAAGGATAAAGGGTTGAGATCCTCTGCGAAGGTCGAAGGTACTATTTCGGGTGCGAGACCCTGTGAGGAGAAGTAAATGGGTCAAGAAAACAGCTCCATGGGGGTACAGCGTACAAAGACTTGGAGGATCTCTTTGCGCCTTGGGCTATTCGAGGCTAGAATAACACGCTTCCCGGCGAGTTTGTTGATCCCGGGGATATGTAGTGCGTGAGGAAGGACAGCGGGAGGGTGTCTCGAAGTCATGTCGAAATCATAATGTCGCCAAAATGAACTCTCTCCCTCACGAAAGTCACCGGCTACCGGCCCGGAATCCGACCATTGGGACACCTGCCAGCACTCTGCCAGCCCAGTGCGTCACGGTCTGACGGCTACACAGGCCTAGCACCAGACCCCGCTCAGCATTTATCAGAGGCCTACTCGAACCCACCATTGTCAAAGAACTCGACGAATCTAAATCCGACCCGCTCACACTCCATTCATCTCACTTGGGTGCACCTCCCTGGGCTAGACTCGTGCATGCTTGCGGTCTCCACTGGCAAGGATCTGATTTCCACGGGCCTTGTACCTGCCGTTTATCATTCTGCTCCACCCACAAGACGTGGATAGGTTCCAGGAAAGGCTGATCGCTGCAGCTCTAACGCGAACAGTCCCCTGTAGGCCTTGCCTCGTTTTTCTCGCCAAATTACAGCACGCCGCGCGGCTCGCCCCTGACCTAGAAACGCGTACTGCTTCGCCGTACATACCCGCCCTAATGGTACTGCGGCCTTGTCGCATCCCGAGCCTTCGGCTCTCACGAGTGTCACAAGCAGTACCAGCCCATGAGGAACGTAAGAGGTCCTAACACGACCATGCCTTTCCAGTGCCTTTCCTTGCTCTACTTGCGCGCCGTTTTTCACCGCGACAGCAATGTTTTTTTTGAACCGATCAGTCGCCAGCTGGCAAACGAGAACTAACAAGTCAGGGCCTGCTTAATTTTACCTACTGCCCAAATTACCTCCCTCTTCATGTCACATAGCCCCAAAGGCTGGCCACCTCTTCAGTTCGGTTGTTCGTAGGTCTTCTCATTTTGAATTATTTTTTTTCAGTTCAACACCGCGTACCAACATTTACGCGAGGGCGCTAGGACTGCACCGACTTTTTTGCGATCTCTCGGCCTTACTTATACAGTATGGCTGTGGTCAGAAGGCGTGCCTCGGAACATCTTTCTTGCGATGGGTTTGATACGTTCCAAAACTATGTGTATACTTCCCGCGGTAGAATGCTATGGCTGCAGCCGTTGCATCACATATCACGGTTTTGCAGTAGGTAAACTATTCTTCCTCTTTACTTCTCAATCTTCCTGGCTTATCGGCTGATGTGACGGCATTGAGCCTCCGTCCATAACTGGAAACGGGCACAGACTGACGGAATATAGAGTTGTGCATGCACATGCTTTCGCCTCCCGTAGACGCCAATGTCGGCAGCCGAAACGGGGTCCCTGCTACGCCAGCCTGTGCGTTTATCACTATCCTAGATTTGCTCAATATGTATAAAGTGAAAAAGCCCGGGCCGATTGGATCAGTTTAATCTCGTCAGAGTTGCATCTTTCTAATCTTGTCCACGACGACCATGTGAACGATGAGCTGAAACGTGAAATGTCATCTAAGCAATGAAAAACGCCGAGAGTGGGAGCGACTGCGCAGTAGCCTGCTCGAAACGGACCGTCCCGAAGTTTGTTGACTCTAACCAGACGAAACCACGATCAGGCTCCAGCCAGGATGCTTGCCCCTCTTATTTCTGTTCGTATGGGGCCGTATGGTATGTTGATCGAACAATAACACTGGGCTCCATCCTGGACTATATCTAGAATCCGGGGGTAACTCGAATCCGACATCGCACTCGCCCAAATCCACATAGTTCCGTATTAGGTTTCGAGGGCAGATCGGGGGTGATATCGCTCGGATTCCGTCCCCATGAAATGAGTTGACTCCTTTTGAAGCATGGAAATAAGGCCTGTACATTTGTGTTTACGTACATAGCAGAACTCGATCATAGTCGTGATCCAACATAACATATCGGCCTGATCGGGACGTTTCACTTCCCACCTCGACCCGAATACTGGTGTTCGTGCAGAGACATCACATCTTCCAAGTACCACAGTACGTTGATAGGGAAAAAAATTCCCTCAAAGAACAGAACTGCATTCCTAGTTTCCAAGCTTGGGTATCGAGGTCGACGCTTGATAGGGAACGAAGAGGGTGCAGCCAAATCAAGTCGATCCCGGAAGCTTCTCAAAACCCCGCAAACACATCTTCCTTGCGAGCTGGCGCTCACTATGACGAGTCTCGAGCGAGCTCCGATCTGAGCCCTGGAACCTGGCCCTGGATCATCATCAATTTCAAGTTGCCCTGTGCACGTGATTATCGGTGTTGCATTTGCTAAACACGGCTCGGCGCGGCGCGGACTCCATTCACGCTTGCGTTGATGCGCCACATCGGTTCTTGTCTGCACTAGGTCTGTGGCTTACGACGAGGTCACTTGTTCCGCGCCAGACGGGACAATGGCGTCCATACCTGTACCTTCACTAAGATACATCTCCCCTGAGAATCTCGCAGGGTTGCACGACCTTCCAACGCCTAAAATCCGGACCGATGCCGATGTCGAGACATGGAAGCACACAAACGGCTATGCTGACTACTCAATTTTCCTGCGCTGGCTCAGTGAGGCGGTCGTGGGTTGCTCATTGCCATGGGCGAATAATAATCAAAGCGAGGTATGGTGAATGTCAAATAGACTACTCAGAATGACACGTGCGCATGTGCGCACGCATATCTTAAGTCTTGTCTCGGCAGGGCATACGCGGAGTGCTCGGCTTATTGGACGAATTAGATCGGTGGATCGACGAGGTTCCGCCGTTGCCCACTGCACATCGGTTTGGGAACCTCGCTTTCCGCACATGGGGGAAGCGCCTCGAGGATGTGAGTTCTCTGTAACCCACTTTCACCTCCAGGGTCTTGGCCCTGATCATGAATTATGAGAACAGCGCGCAGATGAGCTACTCAAACCGATGATGTCAAACTTGAGCGCTGCTGTCCCACACGTCCGACCGTACTTTCTCACAGCTTTCGGGTCCTTCCTACGTATGGACTACGGTACTGGACATGAGACGTCGTTCGCCATGTTTCTTCTCTGCCTCACGCTCGTGCGGTTCCTCCGGTTCGATCCCGAGGAGGCGCGAGATATGGTCTTGAACGTCTTTGTTCGGTATATTCGTCTCTGCTGGCGATTACAGGACGTCTACCGTCTCGAGCCTGCTGGCAGCCATGGAGTCTGGGGGCTCGACGACTCGCACTTTCTGGGATACATCTTCGGGAGTGCACAGCTGAGAGGTCCGTCTGCACCCTTTTATTGATTTATTTCTACTCATGGGGTGACCAATCCACTGACTCGGGTTACTTCTCGTAGACCAGAGCGTGGTACCTGTTCCAGTGATACTGCATCCACCTTTACCCCTGACGAACCTGTACTTCCTGTCAATCATGCGAATCCACGAAGTCAAACACGGACCGTTCCACGAGCATTCCTCACAGCTGTATTCTATTGCTACTGGAGTGGCCACTTGGCGTAAGGTCAACTCCGGACTTTTCAAAATGTATGAGGTAAGGTGTATCGCCTCTCGCGCCTCGACACAAGGTGTCTAACCCAATGGGATTGCATCAGGCGGAAGTCCTCGGAAAGCGTGTGGTAGTCCAGCACCTGCCATTGGGTGGGATTATAGAGTGGAACGACATCAGCGCTCCGCCCCCTTTCATATCTTCGAACAACATCTACAGTGCATCGCCGACGCCTTGGACCTCCGTGACCGAAGCAGCCGCGAGCGTAAGGAGTAATGACACCCTGATGACAGCAGGCCCTCGGGGACATCCGAGTGCATCTCTCAGAGGAGGTGGCTCCGGGCTTCCCAACCCCCGTCTTGATTCACCCCAGAACGGGCCGTGAGTTCCTCGGCTTTTGGATTCAGTTACTTTTGTTCTGTGTAAGAGTTCACATGTATTCTGTTGATGAACATTTCATACAACGAAACCCGTTGTGCCCAAGAGTTATCCGCAGTACTCTCGCCTGCGCGGTGTAATGATATGTTTCACAAATTATCATCTCTAAGTAACATAATCCTCGAATGTTATGTCGTTTCCTCGGGGCACCTTCCCGTCACCTGTCGAAAGATGTTTTGTTTGCGGGAGCGTACCAGGATGAGATCCGAGGTATGCACACAGATAACAGACCAAAGTCATGCACCCCCGAATTTGGGTATGTACTTCTATTTTCATTCCGACAAATGAGCAAAAGCCCTATAGATGTCGAAGAGGGGTTGTGAGGATGCTGGGTGAAGTCGGAGAGCGAAGATGTACATTAGATTAGGGACGGGCCGAAGATGCTATTATCGATGGTAATTTTCCGACGCGTCGTTCTCCTCCCACTGCTTCGCCACGCTACGTCGTGACAATCTCGCGCTCCACTTCATTAGTATCCAGCTACGTTTCCTCGCGCAAAAGGAAGAAAGAAAAAACAACAGGGCTTTCGTCTTAGTCTGTACGGCACAGACTGCAAAAAACGCCATCATTTCTCTCGACGCTCGAAACGACGATCTTCGTCTGTTGACCCTTGCGTATGTTTTTTCTTTTTCAACGCGCAGCCCCTTCTCAATTGCTTACCCTTACCCAGGTGGTCGTCCGTAAGAGGTGGTGTTGCATTTTCATTTTTTGTTCAACGTTGATACTGAACCCCGACGTCTTCTCTGGCTGTCAGGCGAACCTCCCTAGCATCGACTAGTTTTAGACATCTTTTCACGCGTCATATTCCCACTTAGTCCTGCGTCTATCGGCATTTCTCCGCCCCACCTTTGATACGGTTTCCATCGCCCATTGTCTTGTGTGGGCTTCTACTATTAAGTGAAATCACATTCGTCGTTCTCCCTATCGACAAATCCAACTAACCCGCTGCTCTGCCTCTTAATCAGGTTTGACTCGACTCTCCAACTTGTATTCAAGTGCTCTCTCTACACTTGATAACACGATCTCAATCATCTGGACCTCGACGTGGCGAAGGTTCGATATCCTCGAGTTTGCACCGAAATGCCTGAACTCGTCATTTTGCCTACACCTCGTGATGTTGATGTGGTCTCTCCTTCCCATCTATTCCGTCATTCTTCTCAAACATCCCGCACACAACACAAAACTCTGTTCTCCGGAATGCCGTCATCTGGTCAAATGGACAGCTCCCATGGCCATGGCACTGATGACGACGGTGACATCATCATCCCTGGTCTCCCACCTTTGCTCCGCGGCCACCCGGATGTGCATCTTCGTAATGGCGTAATACGCTCAGCACGCCTCACAGCTGCTAGCGAGCCGGACGCCGAGAGAGCCTATTTTGTTGCCGATCTGAGCCAAGTATACAGGCAACACGATCGATGGAAACGCCTCTTACCAGAAATTGAGCCCTTCTATGGTGCAGGTTTCATCATGTACAACTGTAGTATCCCCGCTGACGTGCATGGTCGTAGCGGTGAAATGTAACCCAGATCCCTACGTACTCCGCTTGCTAGCAGCACTAGGCACAGGCTTTGACTGTGCATCTCATGGCGAGATTTCACAGGTCCTTCGTACTGACGTTTGTCCTGACAGGATTATCTTCGCTAACCCGTGCAAGGCGGTGTCTTTCATCAAAAACGCTGCAAGGTCCGGTGTTAACACGATGACCTTCGATAACGCAGACGAGCTGTACAAGATCGCGCGGGCCAATCCTTCCGCTCAGCTGGTCCTTCGAATCCTCACGGATGACTCAAAGAGCCTGTGTCGTCTAGGACTCAAGTTCGGGGCGCCACTCATTACTGTACCTGCACTTCTCGCCAAAGCGAGAGAGCTCAGACTGAACGTCATCGGAATCAGCTTCCACGTAGGGAGCGGGTGCTACGATTCATCTGCCTTCGCAGACGCCATCGGGTGTGCACGCACAGCCTTCGATATGGGGCTGGCTGCAGGTTACGAGTTTACACTATTGGACGTAGGAGGTGGCTTTGAGGACGCCACCTTCGAAGAAACGGCTGACGTCCTCCGCAATGCCATCGACTTGCATTTTCCCGATCGCGCGAGGCTCCGAATCATCGCCGAGCCCGGGAGGTTCTTTGTTGCCCGAGCCTTCAGTCTTGCCACGAACATCATTGCGCGCCGGGCCCCACGCTCCGATGGTGCAACGGCAGCAGCCCAGGACGAGGGAGACGATCAGCCCTCTGTAATGTGTATGATGGCCGCGCCATTCCCACGAGATACGAGCTGACCTTTTCCCTCTCAGACTACATCAATGAGGGAGTATATGGATCGTTTAACTGCATCCTGTTCGACCATCAAGAGGTTCACCCCTACGTCTTATCCATGAATGGGTCATTCCACTTGGTGGGAACGGAGGACCTCCGCGCATGCAGTATATGGGGTCCAACTTGCGATTCGATCGATTGCGTCTGTCCGTTGACGAAGCTTCCTGCGGAATTGCGCGTTGGGGACTGGCTAGTATTCCATAACATGGGCGCGTACACGATTTGCGCGGCGAGCCAGTTTAATGGTTTCGCAGTCAGTCAAATCACCTATACGACGGGTGATGGGTTCGGCTCTCAGGAGACACGGCATGTACTGAAGTCCGCGGTGAACGAGGCGAGCGCGTAGTTGCAGTGGGGCAGCGAGGCGTCCAAGGCACGTCTGTACATATAGAACAGTCAGGGCATGCATGCCTCATGCCGCAATCTCCCATACACTCGTAATTTTTTTCTTCGCTCTGATGCAACCTTATGAGCACATGCTCGAGGAATACCCACGGGGCCGAACGGGCGGACGAGCGCCTCCAAAGCCCCGGAACCAGTGAACACGCGTTCGATCGGGCGTTCGTTCGCAGAGTCATTTCTCCTCGTGACGTGTGCATACCCCAAAAGTCGATCCAGGCACCACCCTTGTTGCAGTTCATAACAAACACCTGTCCCGGTTTGCTCCCTTTCCTTCTTCGTGAAGTGTGGCGAGACGACCCGGTTTCTATACAGAAAACAGAACAACCACGAGGGCCGGGAGATGGTGACGGCGACAACGATGGTGACCGTAACGACGACGGTGACGGCGGGGGCGGGAGAATACATTCTCGGTTGGCTGTCACACAAGACGAGGGCTGCGAACTCGCTTCCTGGTGTTGCAATTAGTTGCCACCGACAACCCGATGAGTAGACGCTCTGGTTTCGTTATCATCGGAGAGTGAAGTTATCAGTTTTACAAACTGTCATGGGCCCCGTCTAGGGTGGGAAGAATGAGGCGAGTTTTGCCCTTGCTTCTGCCCCACGCCGTTCAACATCATGCAGCATCTCTACCAACCGCTTGTACGAAAGGGTACGAGGGTAACTTCTCGAAACAGAACTTTGTTTTTGTGAATCGGAAATGGGCCGTACCGGAAGTGCTCGCCGGTAGCGCTCTCGGGAGGAACTTGCGGTGAGGTGACAGGATCCCACGTTGGTCAATACAACGACCACGGGAATTTTTGGAGAAGGACCTGCTGACAGCATATGACAATGCGTGTCAGGATTCATATTTTCATATCCCAATTGGTGCAGGTCTGAAAGGTATATGGTTATCTCCTTGCCCTTTCCCCTTCCCTGCGTGCCCGATTGCCCCGTCCTCCCTACAGCTACTGTACTCCCTCCGGAAAGCAGGGAAGCTTAGAAGAAAAGAAGCATATCGGCTTCCGGATTTTATGTATGAAAACTCGATTTGATCTCGTGCCCTGCAGAGATGGACCACTAGGCCGGAACCAAATCACAACCATAGAACGGGCCCGCCCGGGAATCTGCATATTTTAAGTATGTATCCGTGTGTGGCGACCGATCGTTCCTAATTGCCGCGGCAAGTCCGTCGGTCGCGAGGAGCAATAGAGATCTTTTGTAAAGGGAGAACAGGCGCCCTGATGGGCGGGACTTGGTGTGGGTAGATTGAGGAGGGACGGCGGCCGGGGAGTTTTGGGTATAGCGTTTATTCTATTCTATTCTATTCCAATCCATCTTAAAGTAATTTCTCTTCATTGTTTATGTACAGTATAAAGTTTTTCTTCGGAATGTAGTTTTCTAGGTTCATTCTGGGATGGAGCAGATTCTGGTGTGTTCTGGGTTCGTCAGGGCATCGCATGTTATGAAATTGAAAAGTTAAAAACGGTGGTGGCGCCAAGAGTGGGCGGCGCGGCGAGTACGGCATCCTCGCACCCGCCGAAGCGGGCCGACGTTCTCCGCTTCGGTGCCTTGCTGTATTTCTCGCCGGGTGCCGTTTTGGAGCCTAACCGAGGGTGAGCATCAAAAGAAACGCTGATTTTCTCTGACCTTGTCCTATTTCTGACCGGCAGAACCCTATTTCGTATCCCCCTTATGTGGTCCGCCAACTGCGCAGAATCTCGCGATCGACCCCTGCCCCATAGGCTGCTCCTTCCACTTCGCCTTCTGGCCAACTCGGACAATACTTACCAACTAAGTGATCGGGTATCACATTCCGGGCCCCGCGCGTGTTGCGATCTTGTGTCCCAAGTTTCTGTTTCCCTCCTTCCTTCTCCCCCCGCTTTTGTATCCAATCTGCCCCCCGCTTCGGGAAATCAAATAGTCCAGAAACGTGATCTGGGATAGACCTTCCTCCGTATTACTATTTGAGCTGCTGGGGCATCTTACGCAGGCTTTCTTTCCTCCCCCGCATCGCACTTCCACTCCCGACAAATGACATCGGGTATCCTCCAAGTGAGCTCATCACCTCCCGTGTGTTGACCTATAGTTGTGACCTACTGTTGTTCAGGACTCGCTCCCCGTCGCTGGAGCTCCTCCCACCTCGTCCCCCCGTTTCAGACCGTATGCCAGTCCAAACCACCATGTGATCAAGAGTCGATACATAACCAGCAACGACCCTCGTGGTTACATGTCAGTCAGGAGATAGTCACCTCTCCTTCTCGCTAAATATCTCTCAGCCCCGTTTACGAATATCCATTGAACGGCCAGTGGATTATGATGGACGTCGACGACGGGTACATCCTGTGGACCGGTATTTGGAAAGGTAAACCCGTTCATTTTGTTCCGCAAATATTGGTTGCATAACGGGTGATTTCTTCGCTTTGTCTCACAGCCCTAGGGAACTCAAAAGGTTGGCCGTCTCCAACTATCATCGCGGAACATGGCTTACACGTGTGTGGTATGCCCCAGCCGACATAGTCAAGATGATAGAGTCGCAGCCTGATCTGGCCTCCCAGATACGGAGAGTCCGCGGTGGTTATCTAAAGATACAAGGGACTTGGATGCCCTATGAGGTATTTCAATTGCATTATTCCCGCTTCCCCTCAACCGGCTGACGGGAGTACCCACCCATAGGTCGCTCTTCGTCTTTCTCGCCGGTGCGCATGATCGATGCTTTAATTTCCAGCCATAGCGTTCTGACGCATTGTTACAGCGTGGCATGGCCTATTCGCCACGACCTCGTGCCTTTATTTGGGTACGCGATCTTTAAACAGCATTCCGTCTGTCCTTCTGAGCCATTCGACAAACTCTTAGTCCCACATTTCCCACTACCTGCCTGTCTCCAGAACAACCCGGTTATGGGCAGGTCATTGCCAACGGTAGCGGTCGCCGTCGAACCAGGCGGAACAACCATGTGCAAAGCTCAGGTATAGGTCCCACGGGCTCGTCTGGTCCCCAGGCCGGATGGACGATAATTTCCGTCAATGGCTACCCACACGATGTTGGACCTCAATTTTCGCACCAACCATTCGCCAACCCATCCACATCGCCAACCCAGCACCCAAAGATCGAACCCACACCATCCCCAACGGACACGCTGTCTATCGGTGGGGGCGTCGGCCGGCTTTCCCTGACTCGCGAACGGAGCCACAATGCTCGCTACTCTCCCTATCCTGGCGCAGCAGAACTGACCAATGCATCTTTCACGTCAAATTTATCGTCTCCAGTCAGGCCCTCTAGAAGCTCGTTCTCCGACGCCTCAGGTTTTGCCAGCTCACGCCGAGTTTCAGCTCAGGAAGAACGCATTAAACTTCCCCCACTCCAGCCACCCGCCACTACGCGTGCTTCGGGGCAGGCCCCCATATCGCTTCCCCCAATCTCATCTTGGGAAACATCGACGCAGTTCAATGACTCAAGAGCCGTTCTCGAGCGACTGCGAGCAAGTGACACCACTGAGCTGTCTAAGCCACTTCCCTCCTCACCAGAAGAACATCACCGCCGGCGTTCTTCTTCAGCGCCCTCGAATGCTCAGTAAGCTTATCATTACTCAAAGTATCCGCCCAATGTCACCTCTGATGGTGGTGCTGTGTTGGTTATCTGACAGGCAATTCGGTTTTGAGGCGCCCAGATCGCTCGACACGAGTATGGGGGGTGAAACACATCATTGGCCCTCGGAGCGCTCGCGCTCTCAAGATAGCTCCCGATTGAGCTCACTCGCCCACCGCAGGCCTTCCGATTCGAGTTCGGCAGTTACCTCTCCTTCGACCTCGTTTTTGCTGTCCACCCCCGATGGCGTCTCTCCAAGCGATCCATCCCCGGTTTTACCGCTCACCCCTCACACGTCCGCGCCTTTGCCGCGAGAACCGCACGAGTCGTTCCCGTCTTCAATGAAGGAACGGTCAGGTAATCATCGAACGGCCATCTCTTCACACACGTACACAGACGCACCAGGACCAGGATTCGGTTACGACCGAGACAGGCCCCAATCGTACGGGCGCCGCGGCGGTGCCGATGCCTTTCCTCTTCCACCATACAAGACGGAAATTTCCCCTACATTCCATGAACCGGCCAGGCTGTGGGAACCATATGGCGTGAATCATGCGAGCTCGCGGCCAGTCCGCCCTTGGTAGAGAGGGCCGGTTTCTTCCATATTTTTAAGACCGCTGGGATTTTTTTCATAACAATATCCACTGCGTTAAAGCGCTTGTAAGCAACATTCAATCTCTCCTTAGAGTCATCTCTCTCGCTCCCACTCTGTTATCGGATTTGCTTTCGTACTTTTACTGTAATCTTTTTCTGTTACAATTAGGACCCCTCCTGCGACATTGCTTCCATTGGCAGCGATGCGAACACGACCGAAATTCATGTCGGAGACTCGGCGGGGTTTTCTCAGTGTTTAGACGCTCAATAATCCGACCTCTTGGTAGCACCCCTTCGACTTCGTGATCGGTGCTTGTTCCTTCTCTGTCAAAACTCGTGGTGTACTCGAGGTCGACGAACCTAATTATCGCCCCACGACTATCTCAATGTGAAACTCTAGCCTTGGTCTCAACGTCAACGTCATGCTACAGATTAGGCTCGTTATCTGCTGTTCCAAAACCGCCATGGAACTTCCCACACTCGTTCACATTCTCTCCTATGATCATAGGAGGCCCGTGAGCAAACGAGCAACGACGGCTGGGTTTTCGCCACTTGCTGAAATGCCCTCGCCCCTGTCTCGTCATTATTCTGCCCAGGAACCCAAAATTAAAAATGTAAGGCCAGAAACCCACTCTGTTTAAGCTCACTCCGACGAGTCTTCTAGATAGTTTTTATTTTCCACATCCGGAGCTTTGCCTTGGGCGTCACAGTAGGCACCACCACCCGAACAGACAAAGTTCTCGGCAGCGCCAAACCCGCATGCCCGGAACGCAAAAACCTCAATGGTGCTGTATTAAAAACTTGCTTTTGGCAGGAAGCGTCGTCTTGGAGGGGCCCGTGTTTTTTTTTTCTTCCCGTCACCAAATTTGGGTGTTGTGTGTAAGGTAAGAGGCGCCTGAGAAAAGGAAGGTGGTGGAGGGGTGTGTGGGTGCAAAAAATGGCGGAGATGGCAAGTGCGCTCCCACTTTCTCTCCCAAAGCGTCCCCTCGGCTGTCCTCCCCCGGCTGATCCTCCCCGCCACCTGGCAGGCAGGCTCCTTACAGGCGTCGTGCGTCGCGCACGTGGCGACAGAATAAATTTCTTGAAAAAACAAACGGACTTTGGCAGCTGCGCGGAGGAGGAGCGGGACCTAACACGACCAGAGGGTTTACTCGGTGGTGGTCCCTTCCCAGTCCTCTTGACACATCATACACGTTCGCCCTCAGAACGCTACGTGAAACAGTTTCGCCGGCTGGGGTCCTGGGAAAGGATAGATTACGTCCGTGATGTGAAGGCCCAGCCCCCAGCGCGCACGCGGCTCCCGCGCGCATTTGCGTTACTTCTTCTAGGGGGTCAGCAGACCTCGCCGTATCACGGTTGGAGAGAGCGGTGAGAGAGCACGCCGCCTCGGGCACACCGAATGACATAATTTGTGGCCCCGGGGACGCGACCAACCCGCCTGGGAGAGGGGCTGCCAATCGTGTGTCCCCAAGTTTCCTTATCTCGACGGGCGAGCATGAAGCCCCGTCGTCCTCGGACGACACCTGATGACACCCGGGAGAAGAAAAGCCGTATTCCCTCCGCAGACGTATACGTACAGCGGAAGCACAGAATCTCGGCACGGCCGCAACTCATGAAGAGGGTCGGGGTCGGGGCTTACGCGTGTAATGGAAGAAAATGAATCGAGTATTAGATGGTGATCAGATGATGATCGATGAGAAAAGGCGATCGGCCATTCGTTGAGTACATTGCTCGCACTTTCTGGCGCCGCTTGCCCCACCTCCTTTTCCACCAACGTGGCCGACTTAATAATTCACTGAACGTATCGTTGAACCCAGCTAATGCCATGTGTCGTCTTCAAGACAGTTGATCGGAACCAACCTCTGCGTCAGGGAGCAAAGTCAAGCGGAGCGATTTTCACACACTGATCCATAAGTCAAGAACTCAACCCACTCTAAACATTCGAGGGAATTTGACTCAGGGGATCCTGCCATCCCATTTCCACCTTCCATGCAAACGATTGTATTGTTTTTAGACGTCAGTTGCCCCTAATCGCATGCCTTTCGCAGGTAAATAGGACATAAGCTGGCGGCTTCCAGGCAGAGCTGCACCACCCGCCGCTCGCATTAGGAATGCTTGGACATGATCGTTCCTCAAAATTATTGAAGCAAAATTAAGCAAGAGAGAGTGAAAAACGAGTGAGAAAGTTCGAAAGGAGTCGGCGTCGGCGCCCCGCCATTCCAGCGTCCCACGCGGATTGGGGTGCTCGCCTATCATACCAGAGCCCGCTCGTAAAAGAAAGAATGGCCCGAGGCACGATTCTTGCGGACGCGTTCCGACTTGGAAAAGAGGAGCAGCGCCGGCCTGGTAATGGTACCAGGCCAACGCCAAAGCTAAGTCACGCCGTAAGCTACTAACTCCCAGCGCCATGGAGAAAAAATTGATCCAATTGCTCTGGCGAAGTACAGACTGTGTGTCTGGATTCTGCGCATCCAAAAAGCGGCTAGTTTAGGTACAAACCGAAGTCAGAACACGAGAACACATTCCGAATTCTTTCAAGAAACGGGGTTCAAGGTAGATGGATCACAACAGCAGTGACGGCGTTCGTTATATGAAGGGAGTTCCCAGGAGGGTCGGTTCTGAATTCCAAAGTCTGAGATCGAGGGCCTGACCTATTCGCCTAGGGGGAGAACTATATAGGCAAAATGACAGCTGCGTGTGATGGGTAAGTCAGATGCAGCGACGACCGGAAAGTCGCGTTCGGTTAGACAAACGGGCGAACACCATACTATGATGACATCTTCGCGCTGGCTTGCTACATTTTGGGGACTAGAATCGTATCTCTTGAATGGGTCAAAATGTTTCAATGTTGGGTCCGCAGTGATAATTTGACTGGCTGGCCTGTTCAGAACTAATTGTGGCGATGGTGGATGGATTGATTTGAGCTGACTGCTACAGGCGGGTTCTGTTGACGCATCGAGATGACGTTGACACGCCCCAGCGCTCAGCGGCGCACTCTTCTAGTGTGAATTACGGTAGGAGCCAAAGCAGCACACGGCGGGACTCGTACGAAAAAGTAATTGGAATCGCATATGATTTGCGTTGTAGGCTCGGCGGTCGGCCGACAAATAAAATCACAATTATTACGAGACATCCATTTAGTTCAGGGTAGTGGGAGTACTGTGGGAGCCATAGAAACGAAACGAAACGAAACGAAACGTACACGAACCTGAGACTGAGATGATTTGGTGGGCTGGTCTGGAGGTGGAGGGGTCTGTCGAGCCCTTCGACTTAGAGCGGCTCGGAGGATGTTCGGAGGAGTGTTTACCCCTAACCCTGTTGGTCGCGCGGTGCGGCCGAGAGGAAAACAGTCTTAACCCTCGTTAACGGACACCCCCACGTCCAAGCCTCGTCGACTCTGATTTCCTTTCTTTCTACTTTTTTCGGTTCGACCACCAGCACTGGAGCGCGGCGAGACGTCGAGGAGGACCGTATACCCTTAACGCAACTCCGCAACCGGGTCGCACAGCCGAGTCTCGATATCGAGAAATTTGCCATGAAATTCGGGTATGTGTCTGTTAACGTTACGCGCTGGACTTGGACTATATCATATTTTCCTTTCAGTTCCTCTCTCAAATTCAATGCTCAGGTGGAATGGTTGGACGAATACATTGCGTGCGTGACCATGATGGAGCGGTGCGAGAGCTTGCCTTAACTGTATCTGTAAATCCCTCCGACCAGATATGACGCACTCAAGAAATACATTTACCACCTGGAAAAGCAAAAGCACGAAGCTCTTATCCACTCTCACGATATCGAGTCCGCGACAGAGCAAACGTCCTTGGTTGGCCATGTGACACAGCTTCAAGACACCAATACAATTTTCGAGCCCCTCCTGGACGCCGAGCTGCGCAAGATCTCGTCTTTTTATGCGCTTCAGGAAGGCCAACTGCTTGAAGAGCTCTCCGAACTTGAGGGACTTGTAAAGGAACAGGATGAGATTGGGATGTTGGCCGGTCGGTTCTATGGGGAAAGCCAGTGGGATGAAGATGATGACGATGACGATGACGACTGGCAAAGCACGGAACGAAGCCAGGACCCTACTACTTCGAAGCGCAGGAGACGGGCGTCCACCTCTGTGGTCCGTGCCATTTCTCAGGGAGGTGGGTAAACAATGTTTACTACGAATTGGTGGAGGCAAGGGGATATTCGCCGCTCGTTTGATGCGACATGACGTGCATCATGGGTTGGATCCCCTCCTTGGCCCTCGGCCTTAGTTCTTCACCTGTCACAGTGGGGATGGGGATTATTCCTACGTCGTGTCGATGACGTGCAACGTCGGAGTATACGGTGGCCAACTTGGGTGCCAGCTGTACATTTGTGGATGTGCACATTCACCTTGCCTCTCCAAGTTTCACGCCATTATAGTTACCTTTTCCGTCCGTTCTCCGGCTGACTATCGGACAGCCAGTCACTCCAGGGAAGTAAACACATCGAGAACGCGCCGCGTCAGCATCTCTTCCACGGAGGATAACCTTGATCTCGAGGCCTCGCTCCCTTCCTTCCGTGTGCCTCTGAGCCATATGTTCCCCGCGCCTGTTCCAGAGGGGGAGGAACCCAGCTCAGAACCAGACGTTAGGAGAGCTGGTACAGGAAATGGGAGAAGCCTGGGCCGTAGCAGATCGCCCACGGGTCGAGTGCGCGTGCTCGCGAATAAGCTCCGTAGTAGTATCGCCTCATTGGGCTCCCCTCATACGCCTGTAGCGGGTGAAACAATTTGGACTTCGAAGAAAAATTTCGCGACAGATACGCAACTACTATTCAAGCGTCGAATCACGAACTTGTACGTTCAAGTGAGCGCCCTACGCTCTTACGTCGAGTTGAACTATTCGGGATTCCGCAAAGTCCTGAAGAAGTAGGTTATATCCAGTGCCCCGGTGTTCTCCATCACTAACTACGTTTGGTAGATACGACAAAGTTACAGAGAGCTCGGTACGCATATTGCCTCCGCCGCACATTGATCACATCATCTGATCGATTGCCTTAGCTTCAAGCCCATTACCTGCACGACATCCTCGAGCCTACGCCTCCCTTTGACCAGGCGTCCCGCGCAAGGATCGCCGATGCACAGTCCCAGCTGTTGCAATTGTATGCCAAGTGCGTTACGGATGGAGACACCGCAGCGGCGCAACGGTACCTTAAACTTCATGTTCGGGAACACATTGCGTGGGAGCGCGACACTGTATGGAGACAGATGATTGGACGGGAACGCCGTGGCGAAAACGGGATCCCGCTTGGCGCGCCCTTGGACACTACGATAGAGAAAGCTTTTGAGGTACGCACGCGCGTCGGGCGCGTTCGTCTCAGCAGACGCAAGGCTTGGGTCATCGTTTCTGCGGTTGTCTTCGCCACCCTATTGAATGTGCAGACTGTCAAAGGGGAGGAAGCGAATCGATGTTTTGCTGTGCTTGTATTTGCCACCCTCTTGTGGGCCACAGAGGTCCGTCAGACTTTTCTCTCTCTTCCTCTTTCCTGAGCTGATGCGGGCAACCTGACAGGCAATACCACTGTTTGTGACTTCGACAATGATTCCGGCGTTGTTGGTCTGGTTGCGGGTGATCCGAGACGCAGACACGGATGCGCGCCTGAGCCCCGCCGCAGCAACTCGGCAAGTATATTCCCCTTATGACCAAGGGTCCCCGCACTCATCAACGTCGTAGTTGGATCTTCTCCGTGATGTTCTCACCAACGATCATGCTTCTCATTGGGGGTTTCACAATTGCCGCCGCGCTTTCCAAGACGAATATCGACCGTGTGTTGATCACGCGCGTGCTTAGTTTGGCCGGTACACGCCCCAGTGTCGTGCTGCTCGCCGTCATGGGTGTCGCATGTTTCGCCAGCATGTGGATCAGGTGCGTTACATTACAGGTTCGGCGCTTTCCCATTAGCCCCGCGTTCTAACCTTGTTCTCGTTCCCAAGTAATGTTGCCGCCCCAACACTCTGCTTCACGCTCATCCGGGTGCGTTCGAAGCCCCCTAGGTTTCATTCCCTTTTCGCACGCTGACAACCCCCGCTTATCGTAGCCAATCTTGCGGACTCTTCCTCCAAAAGCGTCTTTTGGACCCTGCCTCGTCGTAAGCACTTCCTTCCTGCCTTATTCTTTTTATTCTTTTTCTCAAGTCTCAATCCCCCGCGCCACACAGCTTGCGATCGCGCTGGCAGCCAACATTGGCGGGCAGTCGTCCCCTATCTCGTCACCGCAGAACCTGATCGCGCTGCAAGCAATGGAGCCCCCGCTTGATTGGGGCCGCTGGTTCATGGTCGCACTTCCAGTCTCGGGCGTGTCGATCGTGTTCGTCTGGTTACTCCTGCTAATATCCTATCGCCCATCGCGCTTGCCCACGGGAGACGGCAGCCTTGAGATTAAGAACATCCGTCCGACGCGCGATCACTTCACCTGGAAGCAATGGTGGGTGACTTGCGTATGTATCACCACGATCGCCCTCTGGGTCGTCGAACACGCCATCGAGGAATGGATAGGTGATATGGGTGTTATTGCCATCATTCCTATCGTCGCATTTTTCGGAACGGGCGTACTCAAGAAGGTGGGGGGGAACGTTAGCTTGCGTTCCTATATATTGACTTTATTTTATTTTATTGTGTGTGCGTAGGATGACTTTGAGCAGTTCTTGTGGTCGGTCGTTTTTCTTGCAATGGGTGGCATTGCACTCGGCAAAGGGGTCACGTCGAGCGGGTTGCTAGACAAGATGGACATTCTCATACGTGGGCTGATCGACGGCCAATCCGAGTTCGGAGTCGTGGTGGTGCTCACAGCTGTTGTCCTCGTAAGTTATGCCCCCACCCCGTCCCCTACCCGCTGTCATGTTATCTGTAGGTCGTCTCGACGTTCATCAGCCATACAATAGCGAGCGTGCTTCTGGTCCCGATCGCCAAGGCTGTTGGGAGTAGCCTCCCGGGTAACCAGGCGAACCTACTCATTTTCATCACTGGGCTCGTTTGTTCCACTGGGATGGGTATGCCAGTCTCTGGATTCCCTAACCAGACCGCGTAAGTATTCTTTGCTTTGCTTTTCCTCGCTCGACGCTGGTGCTAACATTTGTTGGATACTAGAGCAACTCAGGAGGATGAGATGGGGCAGCTGTACCTGACGAACGTCGATTTCTTGAAGAACGGCGTGCCAGCAAGTGTCGTCGCCGCTCTGGTACGGCTACCCTAACTGTCGCCGTCGATATGTAGCACACTAACGAGATCGTACTATGCTAGGTGGTCGCGTCACTTGGCTATGCGCTGATGAAGCTTGTCGGGTGTGTATTTTTTTCTTCCCCTTGTATCTTCTTTATCTTTGCTTACGCTCGTGTTTTTCCAGTGTAAACTGACTCAGGTCTACGAGGGATACGTGCCCCCAAATATCGCAGGTTGTGGGCTCCTCCCATGCTCCTGGAACTATTGGGGACCTTGTTGAAAAGGAACACCCCTGGCGCCTTTCTTTTATTTTCTCTATCGGCTCATTAAACTATCCCAAGCATGACGCGCTCAGGGTAATAGTGTGTAGAAGTGAAAGAGGCCGAGCGAGTTTTAATCTTCAAATAAGACATCAAATAGAGTCACTAAGTTGTTAAATTGACTGGGGTGGTGAACTTAGATTCTTTATTAACAGCACTCGTATCTATTGCAATACACTACGCCCATCCACTGAGCTCGCCCGAAATACGTTGCGCATAGCAGGGCTTTCAAGTCCCGCATCAAATCTCGTATCTCCCGAAATAAAGTTACCACCCCCGAAGAGGGAGACTGATAGAGCTTGTTTGTATTGTTGTTTTTGCTACCTCGCTGCCGTACAGTGACATAAGATATCCAACATCCCGGCACTATGGTTGGTCGGAACCGTATTGGTCAAAGGGGTGCGTATGTCATATTTATACGCATACAGCATGATTCTGTCCCATTCTCGCGGTGATAGGGCAAGCAAATGGGCGTTTACTGTTCTAATGATCACAGAACGAGATTGTGATGTGTGATGATCCTACTGTAACGGAACTCGAGTGGCACTCGAGTGCCAGTTTGGGGAGAAGAGCGCTCCGAGTCTGGCTGCTATATCCAACAGTTTCAGGCGCGGAAACGATTGCGCTTGCGCCCAATGGCATCGCACTAAAATTGGGAGGTAACTAATCCTCTTTAGACCCTCTGCATACCCGCCCATAAATGTGAGCGTTGTCCATGCGTGATTTGCACGGGTACATACCGCGTGCAATCCCCAGCTCCAGTTTGACTCTGAGGTTAAGCAGCTCTGAATCTCAACTTCTGCGAGAGGCCCCATCGGTCACTTCGCGCGTCTTCATGCCGTACATACCCATGTACATGGGCTAGCAGCTGGCTTCCTTCGTGCGATGCGACTAAGGAGCCTGTCTGACAGAAGTAAAGGGCAGGAGGGGGCTTGGTCGGTAGCGGGCCAAGTTCAGGCTATCCCTTCGTGGGTCTCCACCCAATGCCATTGTACGGCAGCGGACGGCACGGCCACGCGTAAAAGGCGAGCACCCGGGGTACAACTGGAGATGTTAAAGAAGGAAAGGTGAAGGGAGCGAGGGAGGGGATCGAGGGGCAGAAGGAGCATGCAGGGGTCCGGCGATGTCTTCCCTCCGGAATGGTCCTGCAACGAAATAACGAGATAAGACGTTGTATCATCGGTTCCCCAGAAGTTGGAGAAGCGAGGATGTGTTAATATATTTTCAGGATTTCTTTGCATTCTGATCACGCCAGACTGGCATATGCGCGTAAGAAGCCGTCGAAGAAACAACGATTCAGATGCAAAGGAAAAAAAAGGAAAGAAAAAAAGAAGCCTACCCTATGAATCCTGGCCTGGGTTCTTTCGGTCCCTATCACCTTTGCCGAGGGGACCTTGATTCAATATGCTGCACGCAGCACGCGCATGAGGGCTAGCCAAAGATCCAATAGAAAAAAAGCAGTGGGTCGGGCGGAATCTTAGGTTGAATACCGATTTGGTGGGACCGCACTTCCCCTGAAGAAGAGAGGTTAGTTCGGGGACGGAGAGCCTGAGAACGCGCACACTCACGATGAGGACAAGTCAGGAGGACCATGCTGCACCCGTAACGCGTAACTCTTCACGAGCTTCACTCGTACCTTTCCGAGTTTCTCTTCGACAGCGCGCCGCTTACGTTACGATATCGCTGAGCGCTGAGTTTTGGGGCTTCGAGAAACCCGAAATGCTGGCGATGAGGTGATGCACAGCCTCGTGGGTTCTCGTCAGCTCCCTACTCCCACTAAGTTATCATCGCACGACAGTACCCGGCTCGGACCAAAAAAGGATTGAGCTGGAGGGGGGCGTCGGCGTCGGGAACGTGTAGAATTTATTCACAAGGATACTCCACCCACCGGTATGGCTCAGCAAGCCGTGCCACGGTTGATTCGTTTCGTCTTGGTGTTTGACTCTTTATAGTATTAGTGGCGTCCAAGGACTCCAATGTTGCCCTGCTCTGGGCTTGGACTCGTCTAGCGACTCCGAGTCCCGGTCACTCCATCACTGACCCGGACCACTGGGTGGCTTCGGCTACGGCGTGTAAAAAAAGGGCCTCGAGAGTGGTTAGGCTGTAACTGACGGTATGCCCCTTTCCTGAAAGCGTTTCAAGTAGGGCGATTTGCGGTCGGTCGGGTCAAGGTTCAAGGGGGTGGCGGAGTTATTTTCGCAAGATGTTATCATGTCAAGTTGGAGCACAGCACTTACGGGATATCGATCAAGCCCATCTGAAACTGAAAAGCAGGGTGGCGCCCGTTTGGGTGAAAAAGTCATCTTATCATCGTCATCTTAAAGTAGAAACTGGACAGAAGGGAGGAGGACACCGTATCGAGACTCTGAATCTAAAGTATGACGACATCTCTTTGGCCACGCAGGATCCTTTGTCTGTCGGCTGTTGTGACTTCCGTCAAGGATGACCATCCAGCCACTCGGCGATACGCCCAGCGAGGTCAGCCTTTTTTCCGGACAGTGACAGGCTTTTGCTTTTTAGGAAGTCCTACGTGCCACGCGTTACCTAAATCACGTAGTAGGGACTGAAAGTGGCGGCGGCGCACCTTCATCTGATCAACTCGCAGCTGATCCCAGTACACAGTTGTGGGAATCGTCAGCTCAATCAAGCGCTGAAGGTCCGGCACATATACTCCACACGCACCTGCATCAGGCCACCGGTTTCGTAACGACTGCGAACCTCCGCTTCAGGCAAACTGACATCCTGCGTATTGTGAGTCAATCTCGGAACAGCAAGTATCCTTGCCGTTTGTCCAAAAAAAGAGCCAGCGCAGACTCACTGGCTTGCGTTTCGAACCAGCCTCAACAATGACGGCATTGGCGCTCTCGTCGCTCTGTAAAAGCTTCGCCCATTCCTTGATCAACGGACCTGCCTTCTTGTGAATCGTGTTATTCTTTGGCAGTGTATGGTCCTGGAACGAAGCGGCATCGAACTCCTCACGGAATGCAGTTGCTTCGAGTTGCGCGTAGTGAAAGGCCAATGCTGACATCGCAGTGTGAGTCAGGCGGGACCTGGCAGTGGCGGCAAGGAACCTACCAGGGTTGGGATAGGAATCGGGTGGGTAAGTGCCGTTCCTGAGCGCAAGCTTGGAAATAAATGCTCTCGCTGCATCAACGAGCTCCTTGCCAGCTATGAGCGCACACGCCGTTGCTTAGCCAAGAAATATCGAGAGGGACAGGATGGTGTAACCTACCTTGAAAGCCCTCCTCTATGGGTGCAGCGCGAATGTCATCCGCAAAAGGCAGGGGAATTAGATGGAAACCACTCGGCTCGGCCCACATTTCTCCTTGAGTCTCCTCCTGGGGCAGCAGAGCGCAGAAGGCCGGGGCGGCGTTTCTCCTTGTCAGGGCGCGAACGATTCCAATTTTGCCTTTTTTCGCCATCGAAGACAGTAAGGCAACGAACGTACGCCGACTCCCAGCATACGTGTCTTCGTCGGGGTAAATGAAGATTGAGTGTCGGACGTTATCCTCAAAGGCAAGCTCGGAGCGATCTTTGAAACCGAGGAGCTTGAGGCCAGGCTCGACGTCTAGAGTGCGGAACGAGCGCACTTCGTCTGTCGTGTAGAAGACCTGAGGGTAAGGTAAGCCTCATCGGCGCTTTCGACACTCATCAAGAAACGGAAAGAAGGATGTAAAGCGAAAAGGATGGTACTCACCCGCCGACCAACACCCACGGAACGTGTTCCAAAGCCGTGCTCCTCGGAGTCCTCGTTTTCTCCTGTCGCACCCAATGTCATACCAAACTGTACGCCGCTTTTTTCGACCTCCGCTTCTTGCTCCTGCGTGTCATGATCGGGGTGAGAAAGACTCAACGAGGTTGAGGCGTACGGACCTCATCGACATAGCTCGTTCGACTCTCTACGACTTCCATTCTGTCCCCTAGATCCACAAAATATTTGTACGCGCCCTTCTTTTGTTCAGTCACTAAGCCATAGCCTTTGATCCCGATGACGAGATCCCCTCCAAGTTCGAATGGGATGCTGAAGAGGGCCCGTTTTGGGCTCTCGTAAAATCGCATCTGCTCGAGCAGTTCGTCGATGCGGTTGATGGAGAGGGATTGTGGGAGCAGGTCAAAGTCATCTTCGGACGAGGTATCCGTGACGAGAACGTTCTACCGACCCACTTTCAGAGGCTTTGTTTCTCTAAAATTAAAAAGTGCGCACAGTCCAGAATTTATGTTGGTTGAAGGATTTCTCGTCCGAAGTAATAAAGAACGGTTCAACCGTCACACCTGCCTGCAACAAATCCTACACAAATACCCTCAGTACTACGTAGAGGTGGTTCCGTGTATGGGAAGAAAGGGATCCACTCACCGTGAACGTTGTTCGTGCGGATGTTATTAGTCGAGGGTTATGTAGGCCTGCAAGTGGGTCGTCGTTGTCTGTGATGAGGAAGACGCGCTTCGTTGCTGATTTCGGGGCTCTGAGGTCATTGTTGCTCAACGCAGCGCAACAAGAGGATTTGAAGCCGACATACCCATCACGTAAGATCCAATTGCAGCTGGTGAATAAGTCTCCAACTGGGATGTGCTTGTCTGTTGGTGGATACTCTTTGCTCAGGAGATCTGGATTTTCGCGTGCCTCTGAGGGTGGGAGATCAGGGAGCAATCATGAGCGGAAGCGGGCAAAGGCAAACCGTTGATGAGTTGATTGAGGTCAAGAATCTTGGGAGCATTGATGACAGTGGTCGGTTGGTACACGTATGTCCCCTTCTTAATCTCAGAGCCAGGTCCGCTCTCGTTTCTACGAGCCTACAAAGCTCATATTGATGAAGCCACACGATTGACACGAAAGAGACAAGCGCACCGTGTTGTAGTACATGATCCCAACGGAATCATAAGGTCCCACAATAACCTTTCTCTTCTGTATCTGAACTGCAGCGTTAAGAGCGCCGAGAAGGTGAGACGTTTTTGTATCTTCAAAATTTGGGTCGTCGCGAAGGGCAAGCATTGATCGCGAGCAGTCTATGGCAAATAAGATGACATCGTGATTTCTCTCGAAAAGCTGTGATTGGTGAGATTAGGTCAGGTGCCACTGGAGGATAAGAGAGTGAACTCACCGAGTTATCTTGTAGCTCATCCTCTTCCTCTTCGTCAAGTTTATTCCAGTCGTCGTAGGGGGCCATTAGAAATATTCAGGGGTCAAATAAGTTGATGAAATTCTTGCAATGGAATAAAGGTTGATATGAGACTTCAAGTTGGCCGTGCTTAACGACGCGACGTACTAGTATATGACGCACAAGTATGACGCGCAATCGCGCATGCGCATGACCATACATAACAGTCATGTGACCAAGACCTAACAACTCGCACGGATCCCGCGGTCCGGTCGAACTGTGTGACCTAGTTGGAACTCCGCCCTCGTGAATCCGACCGGATTCACGTTTCTCTGGCGCAGTGTCACGCTCCTCGATTCACACTTGGATTCACAGTTCTCCCCCTTTCCTGGCATGTGGGCTCCCTTGACTTTGGTTTGCCCTGCAAGACTTCGGGTTGGCACGCCTCGACTTTGCAAGTGCCCGACATCACGAATGTGACTGGCTCATTCCACTGGCTCCTCCCTCCCCCACTCGCTTAGTGCGCTGCGGCCAAAACCCAACGCCCCCATGCAAACCCAAGCCAATGCCAACGTGGGAATCATTCCTGTTCCCGTTCCCAACACCCTGCTCGTGCTGGCATGCGTCAACTTTGCAAGCGCCTCACATCACGAACTTGACTGGCTTGTTTTTCTGCCCCCTCTACCCCGCATTTTTGAGCCCTGTGAGACACCAAAACAACCGCTGCAAGCTGTTGGGAGATCGCACACGCTTAACGGGCACTGAACCGAGGTCAACAACCATTTTTTGTACCCCCCCACCCTGTCCTTTTCTGTGCGCGCTCTCAACTGTTGCCCTTTTTTTTTTGTGACCTGGCCCTTGCCGGTCCTCGACCCGACCACCCCTGTGCCCACTAGCGTCCGCTTGAGAGTGCCAGCGCTCTCGGGCACTTTTTTCGCGTTTTTGTTGGGCCACTCTCTGCCCTCCCTTGCGACCGTGAGTGGTCGTGTGTTCTGCCTCGTGCCTCGTATGCTGGCCCAAATTCGTCCCATCCCAGCAGCTAACCACTCCACCATCCCTCTCTCGGTGCATGCCACCACTCTTATATTCACGCGGCCCTCTCGTATTCGGGTTCATATTCGTGCAGCACTTTCGGTGGTCGTGCACTCAAGTCCTGTTGTTTGCTTATCCCATGCCCCTTCCTACTGGCTCGTTTCTCCTGCCGCTTTGCACCCGTGGCCGTTGCTCAGAGCGACTGGTAGGCGATCTGATTTTGAGTTGAGGTGAGTGGTGATGATCAGCACAGCGGCACGGCGGCACGTTTCACTTATTTCAGCATTTATCTCAGCCCCAGATCTACGAGCCCACGAGCCCACCATGATGACAGACATGTACAAGAACGGCTCCCTGTGTTTCGTCGCCGGTCCAGATATGTTTGTGTGTGGCAAATTTGTTGGTCTGGGGTCTGACAATTGCACTGCCGTAAGCCATGGCCCGTTCAGTTCATGCACTCCCGTCTCTGTCTTCCTTTCGAACGACATTGCCCTCCCACGTTTACCCTCGATGATGGCCACCAACCTCACAAGTGCCGTCGGTGTCACCCCTAGTGCCTCTGCCCATTGCGCCCCCACCTTTCTGAGTGTGCACGCTCTCAAGGCCTCAGTTTGCCCTGCAAAGTCTTTGTATGCTCCCGCAGTCACAGGCATGGCTGGCTCACCTAAACTCAATGCCCCAACGGAAACCCAATGCCAAGACCAATGCTGCAACCATTCCCGCTCCCAACACTTGCTCTGCAGTATACTGGTGTGCGGTAGTGTGGCTCGACTGGCCATTCGCTGTCGCTGTCACACTCATCCAACCTTTCCTGCTCGCGCTGTCTCAGCCACTCACTTGCTGTTGTTGTTGCACTGCCTCATATCTGTTGTGCTAACCGTTCCTCGTGCTCCAGTACAGTAGGTCAATGCTGCTCACTCGCCATTGTTGTCGTGCTGCCTTTGGGAGATTTGATGTGTGCAGGGTTGAGGTGGGTGGCAATTAAGTCGTGCCACATGCACAGTATACATTCATCTTCAGCATTTCTGTCGCTCCCTCCCCCTCTGTATTGCTATCCTGCTAGGTACTAGATACGGGTGTCTTCTGTATTCAAACCCCTTGTTCCTTGCTGAATAGACCGGTGCTCAGTCGTTGTTCCCCCTTAAGTGTGCACTCATTTGTGTCAGTGTGTGTGTCATGATTCCACCTGCGGCTACAATATGGATGCATTTTCGTTTTCTCCCCTTCCTCCCATTTGTTTACCCCCCTTACTCCTTTCATCGGACTACACCATCTTTCTTACCTACTCGGTTCCTTAAGGCTGCGTACACCATTGTTCCCTTTCTTTCTCCTTGTCCCTGGAGGCTGTCCTCCTGTACTGTGCGTGACTCATCCCTAGGACTGTCATACTAGGATATGAGGCTATACATGTCTCAGGCTGTGATGATACATATGTATATAAGGGCTAGGTGATGTACCCTGTAGTCCCATCTTGTCCTTTGTCTATATTCTGCGAATCCCAAGTTCCCTTGATCATTCCACTCTACCTCTGTCTAAGTTGCTGCAAGGCCTCATCGAACCTCGAACCACTGAACCACTGATTCCTTGCTCACACAGAAACCTTGATACACATTGTGTATCATCAAGATCCCGCAGGATCTTGACATAAGGACAAGATCCCTACTTGTCTACTATAACACCGCATCAACTGAACCCTGTAACCCTGCAACACCGTGGCTTCTATCCAAACACTTCTCCTTCCCGACAAGCGCATCACTCCCATACAATGCCGCCTTGTCGACGACCTCCCCACACACGTAAAAGGCTCTGCAACTTGGTTAACCCAACCAGGAAGAGCACCAGGCTACTACACTACCGCTGAAAACAACAAGTTAGAACCAGTCGAATTCTTAAACAACAAGTGGTACCATCTTGGATACATCCAACGATCATTTGGCACCCGAACCGGACTATGCCTTGAACGCGGAACCTGGGGGCTCGGTTACTGGCACCTCACCGACCCACAACATCCTGACTTCACAGCCCCTTCTCGCACCGCCTCCCGCACCGGTAATACGACCGCTAGCGCGCTGACCCCGGAAATCACGAGTTGAGCACGCGGCCGGCACCTTACGAAGGCGCGCCCGGCCCGCGCCACGAGCGACAGGCCCGGTCGCGCCCGAGGACCAAAGAAACAAACCCTTATCGGATACTCAGCGGACGGCAGCCCGTAGTGCCGCCCGACTTAGCGGAATCAAGACGATTCAACACAGCGACCCAGCAATACCGCGCGGGCGCCGCAGTGCGCGGTGCCCTACTCCTGAAGACGTCCAAGACTACATGGACGTGGGACATCACGAGCATGTCCGCACGCCCCTTAGTCTGCGGGACCGGTCAGCGGAGACCACAGGAAATGTACTATCAAATGCGTAGAACTAACGACCGATCGACCGGTCAGGCCCGGCGTGCGCGGGCCCCGCCCCTAGCTACAAGGTGACCGACACTAGTGCGACATACCTCGCCGCATTTTAGCACGCGCCCGCCGCCAAGGGCGCGTGGGCCCTGTTTCGAGTTGACAGAGTATTCAAACGCTTCGGCACCCCTCGCGACCAGCGGCGACCTCGGTCGGTGAGAAAGGCATGCGCGCGACTCGTACGATGCGAGCGCGACTTAGAATATTTCGCGCTCTGCCCTACTGGCACTTAGGCGGAGCGTGCCCGTGTATTTAAGCAGACTACTCTGTACCAGAAAAGAACAATTCAAGTTATTCCCTCGCTCCTCTCTTCGACTTCCATTCTCATCTCTCTACCTTGCGGCGACGTAGCGAACGTCTCCAAACCCTTCCGCGACCGTACCGACTGTAGGACACGCCCGTGTGTGTGTCTGCGCTCGCTCCGCTCCCGGCCCGACAAGTCAGCACAACTCGTACCTTTCGTTCCTGGATAGCACCCGCAACCCGCCACTCCGACCGCGTCGAACGCCTGTGAATCCGAAAGCCCCTCGAACCTGCTCGCTCTTAGCCGGCATTTTAGTGTTTAACACCGGTTTAGGGTATCACCAGTTTTAGTTACAACCCTAGTGGATTCTCGTCTGGATCCTCAGGCTCTAGCACCGCATCAGCACATACCGCCGAAAGTGTGGATAGTGTCCACGATCCAAACTCACCCGCCGTACCCACACCAATTCTCTCCCTTGCTGCTGTGTCAGTCTCCTTTGGACCTATCACAGTTGACCCACCAGAAAACCCACTGACCACTATGTCAGTAAATGCTACTACAACCACGGGAAGCACACCTACGAATGGCTTGAAGGGAATCGCCCTGGCCATCTTCAATGGTGATCCAGCCCGATCAGACGTGTTCTGGAACGAGTTCAGACGTTACCGCCTTCTAAATCAAAACAACGAGTCCATTAGCATCCCATTTTATCGCATACTCACTGCCCTCTCATACATCAAGGGACCTCTCGTAGAAGATTGGGTCAATGCCCAAGCTAGCACCCTCGAAGAGCAGATCGATACCATGCAAGTACCTCATGTTGCCGAGACAGATGAAGTTCTCTGGACAGAATTCGAATCGGACTTCAAATCAGCCTGGAAGGATACAGCACGCACCCAGAGTGCCTACGACCAGCTCATGAAACTCCAAATGAAGGAGCTTGACATTGATACCTACAATGCCACCTTCGAACGTTTGGCAAACACTGCCGAATGGGAACCGGATGCAAAAGGCACCATTGCCCGCTATCGAGCTGGGCTCCGTGAGAACGTCCATTGATGAGTCGTAAACCGGGAGAACCTTCCTACTACCATGGCAGAATGGAAGAGCGCAGCGCGGAAAGAAGTGGGCCAAATCAAGGAACTGCAGAGTGCAGGACTCATCGGCCCACGCCGAACCCCAGCACGTGACCAACATGCATATCAATCAAATCAACGTGCACACTCTTCAAACAACCAGCACGTCCCCATGGATGTTGATTCTACAAATATATCTGTTCCCTTCTGTAAGCTAACCGACAAAGAACGTGCCAAATACCGTGCCGAAGGGAGGTGCTTCCATTGTTGCATACAAGGTCACATGGCTCAAAACTGCCTGAAAAACGCGAACTCCCAGAACACCACCTGTTCGAATGCAAACACTCGCAAATCTACAACACCCACAGTAGCAACCACTTCCACCACCATCCCCACACCTGCTTCAAGCGTGCCGCCTCCCGTTCCCCCGAAGCAATCCCTTGCGCAACAAATTTGCACGCTTGAAGAGAAAATGACCGAGGAGGAACGCGGCAACTACCTTGACGCCTGCAACATGGGCGAGGATTTTTGCTCTGCCGGGTACTGAAGGTCGCAGCCCTGGCAACCGTAGCTACCATGTACAGTAAGAAGAAAGACTCAATGACAATCCCCCTTTCTGTTTACATGTGGCACAAAAAGACCGAAACAACTGCTCTGCTGGACAGTGGAGCCACTCACAATTTCATCGACAAACAGGCCATTTCCTCTCTAGGCCTAGGTACCAGACCCCTCCCTCACCCCCTCCAGGTTAACAATGTCAACAGGACCATTAACAGCGAAGGAAGCATAACCCAATACTGTAATCTATGGATCCGACAAGGAACCAAAACAGTCAAACTAGGTTTCTACATTGCCAACCTGGGGAGTGATCGTATTATTTTGGGTCACCCCTGGTTCAAGTCATTTAACCCCACCATTAACTGGAGCTCAAATCAACTAGAAGGAGAAGACATCATTATCGAAACAGCAGGCTACCGCAACAAATCTAAACCCCAAGTTTCTGCTGTCCATTTTAAACCCCCTTCTGACCAACTCGAGACACAAAACCTGATCCCTGAACAACACCATCAGCACTGGAGAGTATTCAGTGAGGAAGCTGCCCAGTGTTTTCCCCCATCACGGCTCAATGACCACGCCATCGAACTCAAACCAGGAGCCCCCGCCAAACTCGACTGTAAAATCTACAGGCAAACAGCAGCAGAGTTAAAGGCCCTGAAAGAATATATTGATGAAAACCTGGCTAAGGGGTACATCGTGGAAACAAACTCCCCCTATGCATCCCCTGTCTTCTTCCGCGAAAAAAGATGGAAAGCTCTGTCCCATCGTTGACTATCGAGCGCTCAATGCCTGGACCGTAAGGGATGTCTACCCTTTACCCCTGATCGGTAGTATTATTGACCAGCTTCAAGGGAAGAAAATTTTCACCAAAGCAGACTTGAGATGGGGCTTCAACAATATCTGTATCAAAGAAGAGGACCAATGGAAGGCAGCTTTCAAAACCCCTTTTGGACTGTTCAAACCTGCAGCCATGCCATTCGGAATGAACAATGCCCCCAGCACCTTCTGCCGAGCAATGAGCCATCTCCTGAAGCCCCTCCTTGATAAATACCCCACCAAACTCTTTGTGTATATGGATGATATCCTCATCGCCACAGGAGACGACATAGAAAGACATCGACAGATCACTCATGAAGTCTTAGATCTCCTCGAGGCAGAATCTTATTTCCTCCGCCCGGCCAAATGCGAATTCGAACAATGTTTGATAACCTACCTAGGAATCATTGTAGACAGAGACCAACTCAAACCCGACCCAAAGAAAACAAGTGCCCTCAGAGACTGGCCCCGGACTCTCCACACAGTCAAAGAAGTCCGAAGTATCTTAGGAGTCTTGGGTTACCAACGCCCCTTCATTCCGGACTATGCTAACATTGCACGCCCTTTGGTCACCCTGACCAAGAAAGACCACCCCTTCCTGTGGACTCCGGAATGCACCAAAGCACTCGACTCCCTCATCTCGATCATTCTTGATAACCCTGTGCTCCACCAACCTGACCTTAGCCGCCCCTTCTTCCTTCAAGTAGATGCCTCGGCATTTGCCATGGGAGCCATCCTTACCCAAAAGGACGAGAGAGGAAAACATGTGGCAGTGGGTTTCCACTCCCAAACCTTCAATGAGGCAGAACAAAACTACGACATTCATGATTGTGAATTCCTCGCTGTATATCGGGGCCTCACTCACCATCGCCACCTCCTTCTCAGCTCCCCATTCCCCATCACAGTTTTTACCGACCACAAAAACCTTGAATACTACCGCCACCCATGCCATATCAATAGAAGAGTGGCATGTTATATTCCCCAATTGGCCAACTACAACTTCACCCTGGTACATTTCCCAGGAACGGCAAACAAAGCAGATGCCCTATCTAGAAGGCCTGACTACCCCCAAGGAGAAGAAGACAACGACAACATCACAGTCTTACCCCCCCATCCATTTGCACGTGCCATCACCTTCTCCTCCATCGATGATAGAACCTGTGCTTGCCAATTACAACAGATCCCCCTCCTCAAACAGTGGGCAACCACATTCCCACTCAAAATCACTAACGATCTATATTGGTATGGAGACAGACTGGTAGTTGTGGACGACTTACCCTTAAGAAGGGGGGTAATTTCCCTTTATCACGACTCTCCCACAGCCGGTCACCCAGGAATTTCAAATACAACGTGGACCATTGCACGTGACTACTGGTGGCCCAACATGAAACAAACCATCACTGACTACATCAAAGGATGCCACCTGTGCCAATCATGGAAGAATAACCCCACCAAACCAAAACCCCCCTTATTTCCGATCCCATCAGACAATTTTACCCTCCCCTTCACCTCTGTAGCTATGGACTTCATAGTCAAACTACCTACTTCAGAAGGATACAATTCAATACTTACGATCACTGACACTTTCTCCAAAGCATGCATCTTCATCCCCTGCAATGAGACCATAGACGCTGCAGGAACTGCATTACTATATGCTACTTATGTTCTACCCCACTACAGACTACCATCATGTATTATATCGGACCGAGACCCTTGTTTCATGGCCGCCATCATCCAGGAACTCTGCAGTATCCTGTCCATCCAACACAATGCCAGCACAGTGTATCGGCCCCAAACTGACGGTCAATCAGAATGCTCTAATCAGAAGCTCGAACAATATACCTGCATCTTTACAAACTTCCATCAGAACAACTGGTGCCACCTCCTCCCCCTCGCACAATTCACTTTCAATGCGTGGCCAAATGCCACCACCAAAAAAGCACCCTTTGAACTCATCATGGGACACATTCCACACGTCCACCAAATGTTTAGAATCACCACCTCACCACCCTTAAACGACCGACTGGCTCTTATCGCTCAAGCCAGGAAGGATGCAGCAGATGCCCTCCGCAAGTCACAAGTGCTAGAACTCCCATCAAACTTTGTCCCTTATTGTGTTGGCAACCGTGTGTGGTTAGAAGGTAAAAACCTGAACACCACGCACCCATCAGCAAAGCTTGCACCCAGAAGATATGGGCCTTTCCTGGTCACGTCTGTTGTGTCTAGAACGTCCTTCCGCCTCAAACTGCCAGCCACCTGGCAAATCCATAACGTCTTTCATGGCACCCTCCTTACACCCTATAAAGAAACTACCACAAATGGGAACCATTACCAGGAACCCGCTCCTGACCTTGTGAACGGACAACCGGAATGGGAAGTCAAACAGATCCTGGGCGCAAGAAAGAGACATCAACAACTCCAATACCTGGTCAGGTGGAAAGGGTTCTCTGAAGCTCACGACAGTTGGGAACCCCTTTCAAACATCAATGCCGACCAACTTATTCAGAAGTTTTACCACGATCACCCGTCCTCCATCCACACATCCTATAAAAACCCTTCCCCTCCCCCCACTATCATCATCTGAACCGTAAACATGTCTGATCTGCTCTCCCTGCTCCCCCTTCTCACCCCCTCTCCTCCCTCTTCTCCGGAAACAGAACCCCTCATCTACCCCATCAGTCCCCCGGGACTCCCTCCCCGCTCCCCAAGATCGCCAGTGCGAGACCCTCCCCTCACCTTTACCACTTCACCTATGATCCCTCCCTCTGCTCTCCCCTCGCCCACTCTCCTATCCTGGATCCGGGACCCACCTCCCCCTCTTTCCCTCTACCATTGCATTTCGCCTCCCACTGCCCCACTTACCCTCAAGGAAGTCATTGAGGTATGTGAAGCAACGCTGGGAGACGGACCCCGAGTCATATACCATGACCCGCCTCCCCCTCCACCCGCCTTAGGGCAGCTGGCACCTACATCTTATGTCAAGTACAAACCTGGGGATTCTAACCATGACCGCTATGTCCATAAGATCGCACTCAACCCTCCTTTTGGGGAGCCCTTACTCCCCCACTATGTCTGCTTTGACCTTGACTTCGGCGCCCACCAACACTACATGCTCAGACTCCGAGATGACTCTACCCCTCCTCCCCTGACGCCATACAGGTGGCCCCTAGAGGCAGCCCCGTTCATCGGCCCTCGTCTCTCCACTAACCACTCCGACAATGAAGCACTGGGAATCTTTGACACGAGCTACCCAGGAGCGGTGGAGGTCGACATAGCCCTATATGAACTTAGAGATTATGGAGTTACCACAGATGTTGACAGATACAGGGGCCACATGCTAGAATACGAAGCCCCACTGGAGGAAAAGAGACTCCTGGACAAGAAGCTCTCTAGCTGGAGGTCCAGGTCACTTAGTCCCCGTGTCCATCTCATTAAAGCTCACGCCAGAAACCATCTCCACCCTTACCTGTATCAAGGAGAACCCATCACCCGCCCCGCCCAGTACCGCACCCTAGGGCCACTCACAGCCACCCCCCAGACCTTCACCATGTCCTCTTGCCTGTCAATCGACGCTCAAGCAGGAGAACTGGAGTCTCATCATCCATGGTATGAAGAACACTGGGGAGTCAAGTACAGGTTCCCGGATGGTGAGTTTCGACACAGGTGCACTTATTGCCATGGTCGTGAGCATGCCCCGTCTGAATGTGACTGCCCTCATTCCAAATGCCATACCCTCCCCCGCTGCCTCATCCCTTGTCGCCACCCTTACCATGGGGACGTCTGTCTTAGGGTTTAGGGAGGGTGTAATACGACACCGAAGGTGTCGTGAACGCACTGGTGGTAAGCGGGAAAGGACTTTAGGGAGGGTGTAATACGACACCGAAGGTGTTGTGAATGCACTGGTGGTAAGCGGGAAAGGACCAAGGGCTGGTTGACATACCAAGCCGGAATCCCTTTCGCTTATAAGCTCATCAGGGTCCTTTTCGAGCGGAGATTCATTACTTCATCATCGGCCAGTGATTGGACCGGGGGAAGCTAAGTTACCGTTGTCAGCGCACGGACCATCAGAATTACTATACCGGTGAACAAGCTAATGAGCGAGCTATCGGCCGATGGAACAGTCATGTGTTTCTAAGAGGTGGAGAGTTGCGTTAGCTAAGGTCATTTTCTATAACCGCCTCACAATGCTTTCATGCGCAGGGACTGGTCAGTCCATGTAAAGGAAGCCACCAACGGCCCCTTATTGGATGGTCACGGGATTTTATTTCAATCCCAACATGAACCCCCGCTTGTATGGGTTATCACATATTTGCGCCTTGTTGTCCCATCAAAGGGTTACTGGTCACGTGGTACCGACGTCCAAATTGCATGAAATGTAGAAACATTAAATGTGACATACCTAGAACCTTCGAGAAACCGTCACATGATGTGATGTAATCGAGATAATAAGCCTCAATAATAATGGCTTTGATTACATACTCATGGCACGTGACCGGCTTACTCAGCAAGTGAGCGCTTAAGTCACGTGACCCTAATCTTGGGCCCATTCTTCGCTTGGGTCGTCTTTAGGGTTATGAGCACTTTATGTCGAGCGTAGGGGTGACCCCTACGGCCATATATGGAAGGAGGGAGTCAGCCCTTTGTACTGAGACAGACACATTGAGTGACTGTGTGAGGTGTTATGAGCACTTTATGTCGAGTGTAGGGGTGACCCCTACGGCCATATATGGAAGGAGGGAGTCAGCCCTTTGTACTGAGACAGACACATTGAGTGACTGTGTGAGGTGTTAGGGGTAGCACTACAGCTAGGGACTAGGGTCACACCCACAGCACATACAGTCAGCACACAAATCGAAAATAATGTCTATCATTTGATTATGTACACATCACACATGCAACACCAGCAAAAGAGCATCCTGGACGCCTCCACACACACAGGCTAGCATCGGCCCGCCAGATCACAGCAGGCTGCCGTGTCACAGGCGTCCTGGACGCCTCCCACTGCACAAGGGTGCTATCTAGATGTGCAAAGCACATGCATGCATGTACTATATAGTGTGTGTGTGCATGCAGAGTGCTTCTCACATCACTAAAATTAAGGTGTGCACTATACTGAAGGTGTCCTGGACACCTCCACATGAACAAGGCTCAAGCCAGCCCGCTCAGCCCGCATCATCTCACTCTTGATGATGTGCATACTGTATATTGTGAATACTTCTGGTCCACTGCACTGTGCATGTGTGAGGCATCCTGGATGCCTCTTGCACAGCCGCAACTCAAGTTTAGTAGCATTTCAAGCAACCTCCATGCATGCATACACTAAATACTGTTTCTCAGTATATAATGTGTGCGTGCATGTAGAATGCTTTGCACTGCACAAGAATCAAGGTGTGCACTACACTAAAGGCATCCTGGATGCCTCCACGTGCACAGAGGTCAAACCGGCCCGCTCAGCCCGTTATGTGTGACTCTTGCTGTTGTGCATATATTGTGAATTCCACCGGCCTGCGCCTGCCAGAGTGGGCTGTGCATGTGAGAGGCGTCCAGGACGCCTTTCACACAGCTGTACCTCGATTTTTGTAGCACTTCAAGCGACTTCCATGCACGCGCACACTAAATACTTTTTCTCAGTATATAGTGCACATGTGCATGCAGACTGCTTTGCACCACACAAGAATTGAGGTGTGCACTACACCAAAGGCTTCCAGGACGCCTCCACGTGCACGAGGCTCAAACCGGCCCGCTCAGCCCGTTATGTGTCACTCTTGCTGTTCGGCATATATTGTGAATTCCGCCGGCCCGCGCCCGCCAGAGTGGGCTGTGCATGTGAGAGGCGTCCAGGACGCCTTTCACACAGCTGTACCTCAATTTTTGTAGCACTTCGAGCGACTTCCATGCACGCACACACTAAATACTGTTTCTCAGTATATAGTGCACGTGTTACGTGTCGATGGCACGTTCTGCTCGACTTGAGCGGGTTCCGAACGATGGCTACGCTGTCGGTTCTGCGCCCGGAGTTGTAACCAATTGGTACGCAGTCTGTGGGTAAGCTCCCTAGGATGCGGGACAACGTAAGGAGGATCCGTGTTTGCAAAGGCACAGAGGAGAACTCTGTGCGGACTCGGTGGTAAGTGAACAGGGAAGCGTCTGGGCTTATGCTGTCACTGAGTGGGGTGAGACTGGGAAGTCGAACGACTTATGCAGCTCCTTCGGGTTCTGTGAGGTCTGCTGAACAAGAGTCGATATGATTCAAGAACTCAGAACTAAGGTCTGAGAGTGCTACGAGTACAGGTTATATAGTACGATTCGCCAAGCAGATACTATCAGTACCAGTACTTGGAAAGCCACCAAGTCAAGTAACCGTCGTAGTAGGATGGAGTCATAGTCCGAATACTAATAGTATCGGTAGTAGGAACGAGTCGGAATGAGTCATAGTCGGAGTCGAGTAGGTAAGCAGTAATAGGTCAAGTCTGTGTATGAGGGATAAGATGACGAAGTAAAGATGACGGTCCCAATGATAGTCCGTAAGGTAAGCATAGTAAGCAAGAAAGAAACGTAACATTACCCCCTCTTTAGGAGGCAAGTCCACATGCCTTAGACGGCAGAGGAGGCCCAACCCTCCCTCATCTTCGATCGCTCTTTATACCGCTCTAGTCCGTCCCTGATCAACGTACCATTAATGTTCATGATACGCTCTAGAGCGTCTGCTCCCTACTCATATGGAACCGCCAGCTGGGCCCCCTGCTAGCGGGCGGATGAAATCCCCCGAGTTCGGGGCGGGGGCCGGTCGGGGGGCCCCCGGCGGGTTGAAATCCGCGCGTGCGTCGCCCGATTTCGTCCAGCTCCACCCTGGATCGGGCCATCTCTGCCTGCCCGGCCCCTTTTCCTTTTTTGGCAGGTCTGGGTACGGCGATCGCTCGGCGGGGGTGGGGCCCCACCGAGCCCCCCTCTCCCACAGTCCTGGCGGAACCTCGAACGTCGCCCTCCTCGGGGCCAGATCGGACGATCTCTCTTGCAGGGTGGAAACGGGGCCGCAGGGCTGGGGGCCAGTGGTGGCCAAGCACCACCGCGCCTGACGTTCCCCGACGTGGTGGCGTGGGCAGGTGCAGACCGACCTCCCACGTTGAAATCTGGCTGAAACATGGCCCAACATCCCAGGGGGGAAGGCTAGATCGGGCCATCTCTCTCAGCGAAACCTGAGAGGGAAGGAGTGGAGTAGGGGCCCCAGCCTGGGCCACCACCCACCCACTGACATTGGCCAATATAAGCACATGGGCAGATGGGGATTGACCATTCAGGAAGAAATCTGACCATGTTGTGTTGAACATCGACCTGGATCAGGCTGGATCGGGCAATCTGATGCAGCGAATGAGACTTGAGATGTGGCTTTTGCAGCACGATTGGCATGGCCCAACATTTGCTGACATAAGCACATGAGCAGATCAGGTTCGATCAGACAGGCTGAAATTGGGCCACATCTTGTCAAACATTGGCCTGGTTCAAGCCAGATCAGAGGATCTTGGGAACACCAGGTGCAAAGAATGAGCAGTCACCACACTGCCATGATCAGCACTCACAACTGGGTGGGTGAATGCAGATCTGATGAGACAGGTCAGTCCAAACTGAGCCACTGTCTCTCTTGGTGCTCAAGGAACCTCCCTCATTGCTTTATATTGGATCCTTTTCTCTCAGTGAAGCCTGAGGAATGAAGCAGGATGTGGGGCCACCTGAGAAAGGATGCAGGGCCCAGGGCCCACCTATGCCATGTATGCTGACATAATCTTGTGGCCCAAACACATTGCCTGTTCTCCACAGTCATTGAATCCAGAAAGAGTCTTTCATCAGGTCACATGATCTTTCCATCCATGGAATGGTCATGTGACCTCTCCACCCATGGAATGGTCATGTGATCAGTCACTTTTGAATTGGACCAGAATGCCCTGTATTCACATGGGCAGATCCAGCTTAGCTGGACAGATTGATATCTGTTCAAATCTTGCCCCAATCAACCTGGTTCAAGCCAGATCAGAGGATCTTGGAAACACCAGGCATAAGCAATGAGCAGCCAAGAGATTGGCAATCACAAGTGTGTGAGTGGATGCAGATCTGATCTGAGATGCTCGATTTAATCTGAGACAACCTCTCATCAAGTCTTATCTTATCATCAACCTGGTTCAAACCAGACCAGAGGATCTTACACATAAGGCATGGTAAGAATGAACTGTCAATTTTGTCAATCATGATCAGTGTTCCAATCACCTCTTGAATGGTTGAACCATCCAAATTCTTAGTAATTTCTTACAGATATCTGGCTACATAGTTGTCCATGTAGTAGACCCCTACTACTACTTTTCTTGAATTCTGCTAACTAAACCCACACAGGTGGCCACATCAAGCTGCATCAAGGGTCACCTGGTCACATATGATCCGTGCAGTAGGCCCCCCTACTAGCTTCACGTGACCTTTCCATGGCTGGAATGGTCACATGATTATCTCAGCGTTTCCGTTCACCCACATTTGTCTCATCGAATCGACATAATGACTTTCATGAACCTCCCTTTCAACTTCGCGTCCTGACTCTCCATCCATTGCAAATTCTCTTCTGATGCCACCCCAATTCCACCAACGTGACAAGTGCTTGCACGCTGAAGGAGCACCAACTGCGTGAGGAAGAAGTGAGCAGGGTTTACAGCATTCAACGTCAGCGCCTTCCGTTTTCATGCCTTGGTACTAGTAGGCTTGCTTATGTGCCCCTGTTGCCCCTGGATTGACTTATTTTCTTCACCTCTGCAGTTGCACTGCACACGACGCGGAGACTCGGGTGACACGGGTTGGGCCCCTTACCGCGTGGTCAAGCGCGTGGTTCATGGTTCTGTGGCGGTATGTGTATCCGAAGTCTTAGTTGTGGTCCGTGTTCAACCGTGCCTTTTTCCTTGGCTCGTAACGACAGAAAATTGCGTGCACGATTGCATTGCCACTTCGATGTCGCATTCTTCCTCCCCCTTCTCGTGCAACCCGTTGGCGCTGACCCAGGCGGGATGAGCAAGTTTCTCTTCAACGTCTCCAACGCGTTGCTCTTCTGCGCAATGGACTCACGTCGACCAGTCTTGCCAGTAAGTTTCTTTTTATTTTTTTCTTAGCTTTTGCGACTTGTGCCTCATTCGTGATAATCTACAGTCCAGCCCAACCACGTACAGCACGCACTTAGTTGCACTGCATCGCGGAACTCTAGACTTAGCTCGTGCAGGGCGTGCGGGAGCTCGAGGGGCGAAACGAAACCGCGCCGACGTCCCCTCCCCCACCCAGCTACTCTCGCACGACGGGACCTCACACGTAACGAGGTGCTGACTCATGAGGTAGCTAGCCTCGTACAGAAGGTACGTGCTCGTGGCCCGTACATCGATCGAATGTCCTGACCGTATCAGTTTGAGTTGGAAAATAGTCCACCACCGGACCCCAGTGTGATGACGCCGACACTGGCAACTCCTCTCCCATTTCCCACCGACTCTGCTGCACAATCGCGCGTCGACACCAGAGCCACGTACACGGCAGCATGGCCCAGCGCTAGTGCTTTCTCCCCCACACTAGTTCACTCTCCAGCCTCTGATAGACCTTGCGCGAGAGACCACAGCGGTGTCAGAAGATATCACGGGCTTGCGCGTCGAAGAGCAGCTGCTCTCCCAGATACAGCACGAACAGGTGCGTCGCGTCACCCACTAGTGCAGCATGACTGACATTTTCTCAACGTTGTCCGGCCCTGGTAACAGGATGCGCAACCACGCTAACCCATGCCCCCACGGGCCACGTTTCGGCACATATTAAGCGGGGCGGAAACGTATGACCATCTGCGACAGCGGCGCTCTGTCAACCTTGGTCAGTCGGTACGTCTTTCTTTCAACATCTACACGATCTGAACAAGGCTTTTAAATGATTTCTTTTCCCTGACCCTCAGCGACGATGCTGCAGTGGCAACCCGCACATCAACTCCCCGCATGTTGTCCCAGAAGTCGCCGACAATAGAGCTCGACAGGTGACTCGCTCCAAGAGTTCGAGTACACAAGCGATGCACCGCTCGCATCGTCTTCCTACATCGGGCAGCAATCGCTCTTGAACAATGGCATGTAGATATCTCACTCATCGAAATACCTCGACTCAACCACGACAGTGATATGACAACGGCACCATTCGCGCGGCACAAGGAGATAAGTGCCGTGGTCTTCTCTAGTGTGGGTTTATGACCTTACAGAACCGGCATGGAATCTCCGTAAAAGCGCGAGCAACAAGAAGGCCTCCCTTGTCATCGTCAGCAAGTTTGATCATTTCATGAACAATTTCTCCTGCCCCTTCACGTTTCTCCCGCCTTTCTCTCCACCCACCGCGCTCGCGCCTGTCTTCCCTCGCCTTGCATGCCTTTCTTAGTTCTCTCCCGCCCTCCTGTTACCCGCCGCCTACAATCTCTGGCCTCGCCCACCCCGTTTGTTCCGTTGTTTGCCATTCCCAACCCTCATCCCCGCCCGCAGTCCTTCGCCCTCTCCCATTTTGCGCATGGTTGTCTTGCCGCCTCGTCCTTCTCACGCCTCCCCCACCCTTCTCTTGCCTTTCCCGCCTCTCACTGACGTCCTCTCACCCACCATCCTTCATCCAGCTGCCCCTCCCAGTCAGTCCTCTCACGCCCACCTCCTTGGCTGATTCTCACTGACTTCGCAATTGGGCTCAGAGTTGTTTACACACACATCCCTGGTGTTCCTATCATCCTCACGCGCATGAAATCTGTCGATGATCCTTTCGACTTAGTTAGAACGGGCGCATCTTTGCTGGGTTGGCGTGATGAAGTGCAAGTGAGATGAACGAGAGGAGACTGGCAGGACCATGTAAAATGTACGCGTCACTTCCTATTCTCCTGGTTCGTTTTCTCATTCTTGTGGCAGACGGGCCAAGCTTTTTTTGACACGACACCGCAACCGACGACACTCAACGTACTGCGCCTCCACATACACGCTCCGTGTTCTATTTATTTCACTGCCCTCTACGGTGCGCTCAACGGCACTGCACCGCCAGTGCCTAACCCATTCACATTCGTTCTCAGATCGAATAGGCTCGACCGCGACCGCAGCACTACCCGCAGGCTGGGACAGTTGGGGAAAGAACGTGATTCTGTGTGGGTGGCTTCGATGCAATAGCATGGGGCGAGGGATATGAGCGTGATCGGGCGTCCAACACCTAAATCGACTTGGTGCACGAAAGCTGGTTGTGAGTTGTTCTCGTCCATGCAGCCCCTTTGCACCCACTAACCAACGCTTGCACTTGGTGAGAGAAAGATCCGTTCGCACTAAGCTATTCCAGCCAAGCCTCACCGGCTCTAGCACGAAGAGTAAATCGAGTCCCGTTTCGTCCCCAGTCCGTACCTCCCTCGTTTACTCTTGTTCCGTAGTCAAACCCAAACTTCATTGTGCACAGCTCTAGGGGGGGCTCTTTTTAATTGCATCTTTTTGGGCGGAACTATGTCCGACTACGCTTGTTTGATTAATTCACGTGACCATTCCATGGATGGAAAGGTCACGTGGTTCTCTGAGCGTTCAACTCCAGTCCTACCACAAACGCCGAAAGTGGCCTCTTCCTTGTAAGTTTCCCTTTTATCATTCGTTTCACATTCCGCAATTAGCTTTTGTTTTCAATGCAGTTCCTTTGCTTTCCACCACGCGTTGCACCTCATGACGGGCTCAGAAGGTTCAGACAATGAGATATCATGTAAGCGTACTCCTATCGCCTGATTCCCATTTCGCATCTCACACGATTGTCCTTTGTAGATGCTACAGCACTGCAGGCTCCGGCAACGTTTCCGCATTCCTTGCAGCCTGATCATTGATCACCCTTTCTTCCTCAAGCTGTCAACCGCCTGACCGCTGCCAGCAGCGCGTATTCCGCTGCACTGCTCACCACACCGTGCGAAGAGTGCAATTGCGTGCAGCGTGCCCTGAGGCCCTGCAGCGCATCACGGAACTTGAGGCTCAGCTCGCCTGGAGCTCGAGGGGCGATACGATATTGCGCCGACGTCCTCCATCCAGCCACTCTCATGCGACGGCGCCATCCGAGCCTTGCAATAGTGTGCCGCGCATATCGAGGTGCTGACGCCTGAGGTGGCTATCCTTACAGAAGGTACGCCATTACCACCCGTACATTGATCGAATGGCCTGACCATATCTGCTCGAGGAGAGGTGCGCCACGACGAAGCTGGGTGATAGCCCACGACCGGACTCCAGCCTGCTGATGCTGGCGCTGAGATCTCTTCTCCCACTTCCACAGACTCCGCTGTGCGATGGCGCATCGACACCAGAGTCGCCTACACCCCAGCGTGGCTCAGAGCCAGCGTTCACTCCCCACGGCCCTCGACCCCGACACCCACGGCGCCTCATCCTCTGCGCGTTGCAATGCCCCCGATGGACCTCTCAGGCTTGCGCGTCGAAGAGCAGGCCTCGCCCAGAACAACCATTGTGCACAGGTTGAGGTGGTGTCAAAGCCAGGATCGCGGTTCGATTCTCTTCCGTACTCAGAGTATCCGTCCGAACGACGCGCGCTCCGAGTCGGTTGTTCACGCCCATTGGGTAACTGCAGCTACCGACTGCCTGTCATCCCTATGATTATCAAAACGGAGTGAAGGCGGAGTTAAAGTCGAGGTTTGGACTGCATCTATAGAATTAACCCACGCCTTGCTGAGCCCTCTCCAGACTGACGACTTCATCTCCACATGCGCATTCAACACCTGGTAAACGGACAAAGCTACTTGAGAAAAGCGGGTTGTTCATCAGCGTTGGTGGGTCGCGTTTACACTCACGCGAATATTCTGATCGTCGGATTGATGTGACCATAAGTAGGAGCTGGTGAGGCCTAATTTGCACGGTCGTTCGTCTCAATACCTGCAGAAACCAACACCAGTGCTTTGTGGTGGACTACCCTAAGCCTATCCCTCAGCCGTTCACCAGGAGCTAGAACATACTAACAAAGTCCTTAGTGCTCACAATTTGTCGCAACTTTTTCGACTTGGCGTCTTCCCGAACTCAACTTCAAGCGTTACACCGATGTCCCCGGCAGAAAGACCCTTTGTGCACGACACAATGATGGCTGCGTAGTGTTATGCTCTACCGCTACCAACAGCTCTATAGGGCTGTTAAGGAACTTCTTCTCTGTCGGTTTGTCAAGTACGAGTCTCATGGAGTTTAACTAGCTGAAGGAGATGAGGAGGACACATTTTGCAAGTTTGTAACTCTGTAGTTTGTCGATATAATATATATATCTAGTTTGAATGACCAAGTATGAATGGACGGACACTCGACGCAAATTAACTGCACCATAACGTGACCTTTCCATCCATGGAAAGGTCACGTGACCGATTTAAGCGCCGAAATACGGTAATCTCCGCCATTTCCCGGGCTTCTTTTACCTCATACTCTTACTACCATCACTGTTCGTGCCTGTCACGATCCTTCTGGACAACTCTTGGTAATATATCACTTGACAGGCCATTGACACTTATTCAAGTGTTTTTTAACATCCAGCTATCCTCAATACTTCACAAAAGGTGTGCAGTTTCCCTTATAAAAAATTTCGGAAAATTTACAGTTCACCCAAATATGGCAGGTTGCTTATATAAGCCACATCGGCCCACACAATACAGTGAGTTTCATCAAATTTAGCAACAACAGGCAAATTAATTGCATTTAAATTGCGAAAAAATTAGAAAAAAAATCTACCTACCATTTCTGTTCAAGTAAGTGTTTTTCCAATATCAAGGACACAAAAAATGCTGAATGCTCCACCCACACATAGCAATGTCATCCTCAGAGGACAGCATTACATCTTATGCTCTCCAAAGGCAGCAACAATTTTATGTTGGGAATGTCCTCATCCCTATCACTTGTTTGCAGGTCATTCCTGCCCTCCAACGTGCTTATACACCAAAGCATGCCACCAGCCTCCAGGACATGTATAATATGGGTGCTGACAATCGTGGCATTGACCCACTGGAGTGTGTTGTGCCACTGGGTGAAAGGGAGCTGGTGGAAAACTGGGTTAAAGAACAAGATGCAACAAAGCTCACACTAGTTTGCCCACAAGACCTGCTTAGATTAGACATTTCTGTCTCCTTTCCCATCATCAAGGGCCAGCATCGTTACAGGGCTTACTGTATGGTCAAGGAGAAAGGTGGTCTCCCACAGGATGCTCCTCATTCAGACTGTCTTTGTGTGAAACTGTATTATTCAGGTGTGTTGCAGTGGCCACATGACCCTATTCTTGTGCTCATAAGTGTGGATAGACCCTTCAGATCCACATTTTCATCGTCTTTTTGCTTTGGGGGCATATGACAACATTCCCAAGGCTCAAATGTTTGCTGATAACCATTGCCTCACACGCCTGGTTTTGCGCTACTCATGTGACCTGATTGAAAGATCACTGGCAAGCTTTGACAATGAAGACAGTCACACCAAGTTACGCAATACAATTAAAGCAAGCATCAATACAATCTTTCAGATTGACCAGTTGAGAGAAGCTAAAGGCAGCTTGGAAAGAAAGGATGAGCGACAATTTTTTGGTTGGGTTAGGAGCAGGATCTTCTTGGACCACAACCTGATGAATGCCTACATCAATGTCTCTCAATGTCACTATGGTTATTACTTTGCTGCAACAACCTCACACCTTGAAGGTATTTTTCACAAGACTGAATGGCTGCCTGTGAGTGCTCCTTTTGTCTATAATATTTTGCTAATGTTAGAGTTTAGTTTCTCACAGTACTTTTTCAAGACATATATGATCTAATCAAGGGCTTCAACCATCCTGATGGCACCCTGTCTTCAAATGGCAATTTGGCAAAGACACTCAATTCAGCACTTGAAAAGCAACCAAGTGGTCATTCCCCTGCTGATCTTGAAAAGTGGCGCAGGGATGCAAAAGACTTTCAAACCTGTTGGGTTCCATTTGATGTGAGTGACCAGTAGCATTGCTTCTCATCAACACTAAGATATAATTAGGATTTAAGCTGTAAAGGCCTTCGCAAACTCAATGAAGGTCTTGCAAGAGCAGCTGTCATCTTTAGAGTGGTGCGTCTTGGATGCTTTATCTCATCATAAATGACTGAGCCTTCCTCATCCATCCAGCTTGGCATTCTTCTGCACAACACAGCTGTCTGGAACAAAGCTCAGAGTCTTGATAAGAGTCTAGCAAATGTCAACCAATCAAGGGGTGGTACTGAGTGTCATACCTTCCTTGCATGGGATTCCTGCCCTGAGGGAGCTCTGCGCAATTTTATATATAACAAATCTGTGGCACCAAAGACCTTTGAAAGCTCCACACACTACTGTCTCATCAAAGATGATCAAGGGGTGGTACAAGCCAAGGTTAACAAGGTGAGCCAACATTACATCCTCTCCTCTCAGCCCTTAACTTATTTTCAGGTTGTCCAATTCATTTGGACCCATCACTCTCAGCTCATTCTCCCTCCCCAATGCTTCAAACAACCTACTACTGAGATGGCACACTTTGTTTTTCCATCCAAGCAGTTTGTCTCAGGGACTGTTATAAAGCCTGCAGATTTTTTCAAGTCTGTTCAAGACATTGTCTCATCTTGTTCTGAGTGGCGTGAGCTGCTTAGAGATGTCTTGGACTTGGAGTCTGCCACAGATACACTGTTGCCTTGTGGTGTCACTGTCAATTTGGTGGAGCCCTCACGTCAATCTTCTCCTTTGAGTCCAGTTCCAACAAGGCCATCCACCCCTGATCATTTGCGTCGCCAAACTTCCCCCTTCCCAAGGTCTGCAGGTCTTGCAGCTCGCTTAGCTCCACTGTCACCCTCAAGCCCAACCAAGAGGAGAGAATATGTTGGTGCAGCCCCTCCACAGGGAAGTTCTAAGAAGGCCACTCTCTCTTTAAGAAATAGAAAGCACCCTCAGGACAGCAATGAAGAAGAGGATGAACTTGAATGTGAGCACATGTCTTGTTCCTTTATGAACAAACTCAGCTTTTGTATAGCTCAGCCAGATGATCCACAAGAGCAGCAGGCCCAGGAGAAATCCCAGGAGCAGACCCAGGAGCAGGAGAAGACCCAGGAGCAGGAGAAGGAGCAGGAGAGGGAGAAGACCCAGGAGCAGGAGAAGACCCAGGAGCAGGAGAAGACCCAGGAGCAGGAGAAGACCCAGGAGCAGGAGAAGACCCAGGAGCAGGAGAAGGCCCAAGAGCAGGAGCAGGAGCAGGAGAAGGCCCAGGAGCAGGAGAATGAGCAGGAGAAGGCCCAGGAGCAGGAGAAGGCCCAGGAGCAGGAGCAGACCCAGGAGCAGGAGAAGGAGCAGGAGCAGGAGCAGGAGCAGGAGCAGGAGCAGGAGCAGGAGCAGGAGCAGGAGCAGGAGCAGGAGCAGGAGAAGGAGAAGGAGAAAACCCAGGAGCAGGAGAAGACCCAGGAGCAGGAGAAGACCCAGGAGCAGGAGCAGGAGCAGGAGCAGGAGAAGACCCAAGAGCAGGAGCAGGAGCAGGAGAAGACCCAGGAGCAGGAGCAGGAGCAGGAGAAGACCCAAGAGCAGGAGCAGGAGCAGCAAACACAAGAGCAATTACATGCAGAGAATGAAAGAGGTAAGTGTTTGTTACTCCATTTCTCTATAAATGGGTGAATTCAGCTTTTATGTAGCTCAACAGCAAAAGGATGTGGCTGCACCTGAGAATGAGGAAGACAATAACCCTGAGAATGGTGAGAGAAAGCTTTTGATCTTGAAGCTAAGATTGATCTTTTTTTAGAAAACAAATCTCAGAGTTCTACTATTTCATCTAAAGGAGTGGGTAAGAAGGGCAAAGGTAAGGATTGATAAGCTCTTTCATCCATATTAAGATCTTATTGGACCTCTCTCAGATGTTTCCAATAAGCGCCCAGCTCTAGCAGAGGAAGCTGATGCAGGCTCCAGAAAACACCCAAGGCTCCCTTCTCATGTATCAAGAGAGGAGCAAGGTGACAAAGACTTTACCATGACTGATACTCAAGGTATGGTCTCATTGCATCAGTTTTGGCATCACTCACAGACTCTTTACAGCCACCCTGCCCTCCATTGATGACCTCCTTCTGGCTAGATCTAGCTGCTGCATCCCATATATGGATCCATCAATGTCTGAGGAGGAGGTCAGGAAATATATCCACTCCTTTGCTAATGATGGAAGAAACCCCCCTAGCACTGTCTTCAATGTCTTTCAAACTGCCCTGAAATTGTTCAATGGTGGTGGAGGTTCTGCTCTCAATAGTCACTGGAATTATCCTATTGCACAGGATAAAGAAGTTCAAGTTGACATGCCTAAGATATTCATGGATGATGTGGATATAGTATGCCCTAGTCACCCTCCATAACTGTCCCTGCTTACATGTCACAGTCTCCAGGTCCCATGGAAAAGGAGGCCAGAATTTCTAGGACTTATCCTTCTCAAGGACAAGATGTAGAGATGAAAGACCAAAGTCGTAAGGACTGTGACAGTGACAGTGATCAATACTGGAATGAGTGGTTGGTGTGATGAGAATTGCCTTTATCTTTACTTTATTGTTCACAGCAAGATAGCTTCATTGTACTCATTAGTCCTTGTTGAACTATTACCTTCTCTCCTATCTCAGTGTGATCTCTTCTGTGCTGGCCACCATTGTGTTGACACTCTCAATGTACTGACCTTGCCAATTGTTGGCTGTCACAAGGCCATGTGGAGCACACTCAGCAGAACAAACAAGTCAGCTTATTGTTTATCATGAGATTCAGCTTGCACCAGACTCTGCAGATAATGTTGTTCGTTCTGGCAGTTATTCATGTGACCTTTCCATCACTGGAATGGTCATGTGGTTTACGAATTCTTGCACCAGAGCCTGCTGCATCATCCCATTTCTCTTATTTTTCTTAATCACCCTCCCTTTTTGAAGCCTCAACCTGTTCTTGCATGCTGTGCCATCTCACATCTGCACGCCAAATTTTTTGGCCTCCAAAGCACCAAGCCATTCAGCATTATGTTTTTCTGCCAATGGTAGCATGCTTGTTGTTGTCCCTTGTGTTGTCCCATGCAATGGACAAAATGTCTCAAGTGCTGCCTTCGACCCACCCATTATGCTCTGGGATTAGTGAAGCAGGGAAGTTAGATGGGGTAGAACATGCTCCTGCTGTTCCAGTATGTTCTGTTGGTTTGTGTAATGGATGCACTGACTCCCACCCCCAAGAGGATAGTATATATAGGACTGATGAAGGGGAAGGTTGCTGGGCATTGTCAAGGGTCTCAGATGGTCATTTGCTGAGGTGCACAGTGCATGAATTACTGCAGCTTGGCACCCTTGCATAGATCTGCCAGATGGGCAAAGTCATATCAAGGGAGGTACACCGTGAGCCATTCCTGTTGAGCATGGATCTGCCACTGCATACCTGATATGGGTTGTGGACGGCGAGCAGTGTGAACAGACTGGGCCACACATATTAAGCAAGCTGTGAATGCTCAACAAGTACACATGAGTGAGGTCATATGCCTTGCTCATATTAGCTCGGTGTTCTATGTAGATACCAAAGTAAATATTGTAGGTACAGTAGAATATCAGATAGGAGGATCCAGGCAAGGGGCCGTCATTCAATCTGTATGCATTTGTGAAAGCAGTTTACGTGGCACTAAATAAGGAGCATTCCCAGTATTGCCGACCGGCATGAGCTGAAAAAGTTATATTGTAAGAGGTGTACAAGTATAGTCAGTTAATACACACAGAAATGATGTCCCCCCACAATTTGAAAGGAGGGTTATCTTTGCATTTGCATATGCCCATTGCCTTTGCAGGGAAAGATGACACAGTGTATACAAGGGATTTGCTCAGACATACTCACCCTTGCTAGGATGGCATAGGTCCCCACAGGGACGAACTCACAGGTGTCTTCTCAAAAGTAGTGGAAAATGCAAGCAATTGTGTGCTTATCTCGTGAATTGTTGGTTATTGTTATGATACCATTCATGGAGAGCATGATCCATGCTCGCACATATGAGCATTGGGTATGCAAGTCAGTATTGCTCACAAATTCATCAAGCCTCAGCAGCACCCAGGGCCGGAACTGCCCACACAATGTGTAATGATACAGGCTTGCAATGTCTGCAGACACGGCCATCTGCTCATTGTCAGGCAGTGCATCTGCAGCGACCTTGCCCTTGTCGACAAAGTCACTAGAATGTCAGAATGTGTTGCCGAACGGAGAACAATGCGCACATCACAGACGCACATGATGGCTCGCATAACAAAAAAACAAAGGAGAGTGCAGCATTCTCACGTGAACAATCACATGTTCTCTGAAGTCCGAATGAAGAGCCGACTGTGCTGAGGCAAATTCAAACAATGCAAAGCACGAAAAAGTGCGAAGAAAAAAATGCAAGGAGCAAGGAAATGTTCACAAATCACAATGTAAAATAGGACCAGCCTGCATGTAAATGTGCAATAAGATTGCCACATCATTGCAGACAGGAGCAGCGCAAGCACATGCCAAAAAATGTTCAAAGACCACCAACTCCAGAGACAATGCATTCTGTAATAAAGTATAGTATAGATAGGATGTTTGTGGTCACAGTGCTGCATTTGTTAGACCAAGCACTGTACTGTGCTGTGAGTTGTTACGCGTTACGCGTTACTTATGTGAACGACAACGCGGCTTTGTATCCCTGGTGTCGCGAGCGTGTTGACCTTCTTCCTGAATCACAATTCGATATTTACACGATGGCGATTGCTAGAACCCAATATCTGCTTGCTTGTCTTTTCCGTTCTCGCATCCTATGCGCCGCCGTCCGGATTCAACGACTCCAAGAGTAAAGCCGTAAATTTTGTCAACCGTGTGTACAATCACTCTTTCCCATGTCCACTCTTTTTATAACACGTACAATAAGGGCTCATTGGATAGGTGGGGACTCGCTAAACGGATCTAGCGGTATGATCCCGTCGACTGCACTGCCGTTGGCTCTGACGTGCCGGGTTACTCGGACGTGTGAGGAGTATGTGTCGGTCACACTGTATAACACCAGGGGACCCACCAACCCGCATATGGATGTGCGAGAGCGCACAGATCGTCGTCATCCCCGGCACAGGCGCAGGCTAGAGCTCCATCGCACGCCGCGAGATGCTCTTCGACCACGGCGACGAGCTCACGGCGCCGAGCTATTATTGCGTACTACTCATGGATGCGACTGAAGGAAGCTCTATTCTCTCAGAGCAGAGCGCCAGTGCGTAGTACATAACTTCCTTCTTGCTACCTGCCTGACCATCTCCGTTGCTCCCTACAAATACCGCAGTCTGAGGCGTTGCATCTTTGCGACATTCAATCCACGGCGCTCACTGATACTGCTTATTCCCGCCCTCATCGCTCTTCGCGATAGTTACCCATTGAAGTCGTCCTCTCCACCTACCTTTTCGCCCCCTCTCTCGTCTCGGATGTGTCTTACCTATCCCGGGAGAAAGCGACTCGCTCGTGATGCCTCCAGTAATGAGGCTTTCACGCCCGTTCACGATCAATACCACGCTACCGTGTGTCATGGAGTTCAGACGTGTGAGGCGTCAGACGTTCCGCAGGTCCGAGTCTGCGTCATCTGCGTCACCCTCCTAACTCTACACACCTACAACCCAACATCTCCCTCTCAAAAACTCTCATTGCACCTGACAGGCGCAACGGCTGCCGCACCTTACCAAGACAATTTCGACTCCGCCCCAGACGTCTATGAGCACGGCGACGATCCAGCACGCAAACCCACTCCTCACTCAGACGACAACTACAGGCTTCTTAACCAGCTTGTGAGCGATACCTCCGAAGCTCTGGGAAAGATAGTCCGCATAATGACCTGGTTCCGTGCTGCGGATGGAAACGTCGCACCACCGCCGATGAAACAGGAAGAGGTACGTGCGCGCGACTTTCTATTGCGCTGCTCACACCCCTCACAGATGCGCGAAATCGGCTTTGATGGCTACGCGATCGACTTTGTCGACTGTGCACCAGCAATGCGCTCCTTTTTCACACGGGACTGCCAGTTCCATCGAACGGTCAGTGCCCATATCCCTTTGAATTCTACAACCCACATTCCAAACAACCCAACCGAACCGCGTAGACCTCGCACGCGCAATGGAAGCTGTCTTCCGCACCGGCGGCGGCAGCTTCATCCTCGGCAATATACTGAACATGGTCACGCGCTCACAGTACGGTCGACGTCTCCCACAGAATCTCACGCACGACCTGCGTCCAGCACGAACCCCGTCGGTTCGTTCCGTCCCGTCTTTGCTTCTGCATACCTCACGCTGATTGTTCGATCTCCTTGATCTGCACAGTTGACCCTGCTGCGCGGCAAATTGTCGAACTCAGACTTTTGCCAAGGGTCGCGACCAGCTTGCGATGTGCGCTGACGAAGGGCGGCGACTTTCCGAACTTGATCGCGAGATCAAAAAGGAACAGAGTGCACACAAAGAGGCCACTGTGAGTCTCATGCACGCTCACCTCCTCCGAGACTCACGAGACCTAGGACAAAGTGAAACCACGTCAGAAGGCTGTGGCTGAAGAAAAGAGTCGTGTGCAAAAGGTCGAGTATAACTTCAAGTTCGTGAGTTCAATTCACTAGCACCTTGACAAATAAACTCCTTGGTGACTGGGCATGAAGACTCGTTGCAGGACAAGCTCGCTCAGCTGCGAAAGGAAAAGTCGGCCGATAATGAGCATGCGGACCTCATATAGAGCCTGCTCAAAGTCACTCGCCAGCGTGTGGACATCGCGCAACAGTATGCAGTGCGTGTCCTTCTGCGTCCAGGTCATCTGCCTTCATTAATTATTCTGACCGCATTGTAGAAGCTCGTTCGCGATACGATCAACGATCAGGCCGAGGCAACGGTGCGTGGCCTCGAGCACTTGCAGCAGAGTAGCCGCAAGCACGCCCTCGAGGTCCTGCTCGATGAACTCGACAGCGAGTACCAAATGGCGCTCGCTGACTTCAACACTGGTGTGTGGTCGCGCATCCTTGGAGCATATGTTCCCTTTACTTACCGTCCTTCATAGCCAACGGGGTTTACGTCATGGAAAAGGAACACTGTAAGGAGCTGCTGGACACCAGCAAGGCGAAGCTCGACGAGGTCGACGAAGAGCTTCGTAACACCTTCAAAGGCATGGAAGGTCCGTCGCTATCGAATCTTCCACGAGCTGGTCTCGCATGCTAAGTTTTTGTTTTACGATTTGACAGTCAGGGACGGCGCACGAGCGAACCGCGGACGAGCTGAAGGACGAGCTGGGGGCACTGCGAGAGAGATTGCAGATGCTTCTCAACACTGACCCAGGTGTCATCAAACAGTATGAACGTCGAAAAGAGGCGGTGTGTTTACTTTATGATGTTCGATTGTCCTGGTTGTGAGGTCATTGACCAAGAAAATAGAAGACCGTGAGCGCGCTGCGGCCAAGGTCGATAAATCAATGAAGGTTGCTAGGGTGCGTTCCATCGATACGATACGCGGGGGCGAACTGGCCATTAACGGCAACTATTGTCTCGTTTCAGGATAATTGGCAACCTGCCTCGTCACGTCTATCGGAAAGCGGTTCTCAGAGGCTTTCGACCGTGAGTCGTCTCTTCCTCGTGCGAAACCCAGTCCCCGGAACTGTTTTCAGGCACCGGATGTGCAGGCGAACTGCAGCTGACCCCACACTGGCATGACGACTACGAAAAATGGGCAATCACAGTATACAGTCGGTTCCTACTCTTAAGTCAACTTTCTGTCCTGCCTCGCCTTGTCTCAGACGGTGGCTACGACGGACTCTCGGGGCCTGTGAGTACTAGTATGTGTCCCTCTCAATCAGCGGAAATCGTTATTCATTCAAGTGGGTAGCAATTCACGTGACCATTCCACGGCTGGAATGGTCACGTGTGTTGGGAAATTTGCTCGCCCCAAACTTGCTCTGGGCCTTCCGCATTCAACCATTTCTTCCCTTTCCCTCACTCTCTGTCTTGGTCCCACAAACGTCGGTATCGTGCCCCTTTCTCAGCGTTGCCTACTGCAGTGCACTACCTGCGCAGGATCAAGATCAGTCGAGTGCCCAACTGCTGGCACCACATGATAGCAGTTGGAGGGATCTGCGGATGAGAAGTAAGGTAAAAATTCAGCGTAAGCAAGCATTTTCTTAACCTCCAAGTTAATAATCTGATGGGTAAGGTAGTGCGTGGGCTTACATCGTAGTTCGGACACCTTCGCCGGGGGCTCAGGGTTGATATCACGTCATGATACACTGGTCCTCGTTTGCTGCGCCGTCTCCTCGTGCGGACCTTCGTTTTGTCGTGTCAGTGTGCCGTAACCTGCGCCTGCAACGTCCTCGCATTCCGGAGCGGCGCCGGCGCCAGACGGTGAGGCATGAAGCGAGCAGCAATGTGGAACCTTAGGAGGGGTCGAGATTGGCCCATGGAGCAGGCTCCTGGACGATTGGTCATTTCTTTCAGCTCGTCATTCGTGGAACTGCAAACGAGCTCCCGTTCGCCCGTCCTCCTGCTACCATTCATTGGTTCTCTCATTCAGCGCTCACGCCCTCGGCGACGATTACCACGGCGGACTTCCCCGACTCCAGCATGACGTCCTTGGGCGCCAGATTGCAGTTCGGAAGGAGGTCGAAATCGGCGCATATGCAACCGGCGCTCGCAAGGCTTTCGTACATGTATTGCACGACATGAGGCGCCCTTCGCCCTCTTTCAACGAAACACTTCATTCTCACAGAGCAGAGCACCTGTGCGTAGTACCCAACTTCTCCTTCTCGCTGACTTACGCCCGCAACGCAGTCTCCCGCGTCGCCTCCGCTTCACTTTCTCAAGTGCCTAACGTGTTCCTCGAGCCCACACGTGCGTCTGTGATAGGCTCATCTGACTCGTCTAACATCATGTGCCTATCCAGCACCATCGCCTCCCAACCCGCCACGAGATCGTCGGCTGGAATCCCAAGCACCGGGGCTTTATTATCGGGCCCAGCTGTGCAGAGGGCTTCAGCGCGCCTCGATGCACCATTTGTCGCGTTTAGAACGATACTGAACGGCATAATGCGATCAGGCGAGACAGCCTGTGGTAGCAGAACTGGGCTGTTTGTTTCGTCGTGTGTACGTTATATATCCTTTGACCGTTGTTCGATTTATCTCAATATGCGTCGTCCTGGCTCCTCGGCAGCTCCTGGAGCCCAGCTCTCACAACTTGAAATCTTTGCCCTCGTGTGGCGTCATCCAATTGATCAGCAACATTGCTTCACGGTGTTCTGCAAAGTACAAGACATTTCGGCGAACAACAATGTGCACATTATCGACGCCGTGGCTACAACATCAGGGATGAGGCAACGTACAAGTGGACTGATCTTGGCGTTCGTACCCATGGGATGGCTTCGAAGCGAAAGGTGAGGTGAGGCATGGGTGTACGATCTAGCATTTGAAGTTTGGAAGCTGTAGATTGGCATATCTGACGGCGCGGGAATTGTTAACATGCCTGTCCAATCCTTTTCGATCCAATATTCGATAACTAGTGACTATACAAAAAGTGAATTATGAGATGCGTGCAGAGGAAGTGTATTTGTGAAATTTCCACGTGACCTCTCCATGCATGGAAAGGTCACGTGATCGATTTAAGCGCCGAAAGCCGTTAATCTCAGCCACTTCTGGCTTCTTTTACCTCATCCTCATACTCCCATCACTGTTCGTGCCTGTCACCATCAATCCAGCCTATCCCTTGTGACTTATCTCTTTACAGGGCCATTTTACACTGATCTAAGTGTCTTTTAACATCCAGTTATCCCCTTTACTGCACCAAAGGTGTGTAGTTTCCCCCTATACATTATTTTGAAAAATTTACAGTTTACCCAAATATGGCAGGTTGCTTATATAAGCCACATCGGCCCACACAACACAGTGAGTCCCATCAAATTTAGCAACAACAGGCTAATTAATTACATTTAAATTGCGAAAAAATTAGAAAAAATATTCTTGCTGCCATTCTTGTTCAAGTAAGTGTGTCTCCAATACTAACAACTTGAGATATACTCATGAGGACTCCACCCACACTTAGCAATGTCATCCCTGGAAGCCAGCCTCTCTGCTTATGGTCTCCAAAGGGTGCAACACTATTACATTGGGACAGTTCTCATCCCCATCCCTTCCTTGCAGATTGTCCCTGCACTCCAACGTCCCTTTGACCCAGATCATGCAGACAGCATCAAGCACATGTATGCTGCTGTTGACAATCGTGGTGTTGACCCACTGGAGTGCATTGTGCCACTGGATAAAAGGGAGCAGGTGGAAAGCTGGGTCAAAGAACAAGAGGCTCACAAGCTCACACTGTCCACCCCAGCAGACCTTCTCAGGATAGGCATTTCTGACTGCTCTTTTCCCATAATCAAGGGCCTGCATCGATACAAGGCTTACTGCATGGCCAAGGAGCTGGGCAAACTTCCAAAAGATGCTCCTCATTTGGACTGTCTTGCTGTGAAACTGTTTTATTCAGGTGTGTTCAGTGACCACGCACCCTTTCCTGGTGCTCATACATGTGGATAGACCCCTCAGACCCTCACTATCATCGACTTTTTGCTTTGGGAGCATGCGACAACATTCGCAAGGCGCAAAAGCCTATTGATAACCATGGCATCACACGCCTGGTTTTGCGCTACTCCTCTGACTTGATTGAAAGATCGCTGGCAAGTTTCCATGATGAGGACTGTCATGCCATGCTACGCAAGTCCATCAAATCAAGTATTTTTGCAGTCTTTCAGAGGGAGGATTTGTCTGCGTCTATAGAAGAGAGGGCCCCAGAGAACAAAGGAAGAAAGAACAATCGATTTTCTGATGACTGGGTCAAGACCAGGATCTTCTTGGATCACCACTTTCTGGAGATCCTCATCAATGTCACTCAATGTCACTTGGGAGGCCACCTTGCCATAACTCAGTCAGCCCTTGAGAATATCTTTCACAAGACTGAATGGCTGCCTGTGAGCTCTGTCTATTTTCTGTGATAGATCATTCACTAATCTTGGAGCTTAGTTCCTCAGAGCACTTTATCAAGACATCTATGATTTAATCAAGGGCTTCAACCATCCTGATGGTACCCTGGCTTCAAAAGGCAGTTTGTCAAAGACCCTCAAATCGGCACTTGCAAAACAACAAAGTGATCATCACCCTGCTGATCTTGAAAAGTGGGGTGAGGATGCTCAAGGCTTTCAAAGCCGCTGGGTTCCATTTGGGGTGAGTGTCCACTTGTACTTCTTAGCCACATGTCCACACTAACTATTTTAATTTAGAGCTTGACCCATTCAGGGCTCACCAACCTCAAGGATGATTTTGTAAGGGCAGCTGTTGTCTTTAGAGTGGTGCGCCTCAAAGGGCTCTTGTACATAAGTGGCTAACCTTACTCACCCCTTTTAGCTTGGTGTTCTCCTGCACCACACATCTCTCTGGGACAAAGCCCTGGGTCTTGATGACTGTTTGAACCGAATTAATCAATCAAGGCAAGAACCTCTGTGCCATACCTTGCTTGGGTGGGAATCCTTCCCTGAAGGAGCTCTGCGCAATTTCATATATAACAAATTGGTGGAGCAAAAGACCTTTCAAAGTACGACACACTACTGCCTCATCAAAGATGATCAGGGGGTGGTACAAGCCAAGGTCAATGAGGTAAGCCCAGCCATCTTATTTGCTCTTCACAGCTTCTATATAATTTCTCAGGTGGTCAAGTTCATCTGGGACCATCTCTCCCAGCTTGATCTTCCTTCCCATTGCATGACAGGGTTTGCTGGTGATGGCCCAACACACCGTTTCATTTTACACCCTGAACTTGCTTCACTCCCATCCACAGAAACTGTTCTAACACCTCAAGTGTTCCTTCACTCTCTTTGCAATGTGGTCTCCTCAAATTCTCAGTGGCGTATGCTGCTTCGGGATGTCCTGGACCTGGGCTCTGGTTCAGATACTCAGTTGCCTTGTGGTGTCACTGTCAATTTGTTGGAGCCCTCACATCAATCTACTCCCTTGAGTTCACCTCCAGCCACCCCTCCTGGATCACCTCATCCCACTATCCCCCCTTCAAGATCTGCAGGTCTTGCAGCTCGCTTACAGTCACCTTCACCCTCAAACCTGACAACAAGGAGGGCATATGTTGGTGCAGCTCCTCCACAGGGAAGTTCTAAGAAGGTCTCCTCAGGACATAGAAGGCCTGGCAATGGCAATGAGCTTGCTCAAGGTGGGTGTTGGCATTCTCCCTTTGGCCTTACTTAAGGTTTCTCAGCTGTAGCAGCCAATAAACTGCTGCAAGGAGGTTGGTTGAGGGTGAAGCAAAAGGATAAGAGGGACAAAAATAAGAAAGGTGAGTGCTTTTCTTTTATAATCTCTTAAATACTCAGCATTTTCTATAGCTCAGCACAAGGTCAGTGGAGATGAGGAAGAGGAAGAGGAAGAGGAAGAGGAAGAAGAGGAAGAAGAGGAAAAGGAAGATGAAGAAGAGGAAGATGAAGGTGAGGGGCATAAAGGCAAGTGTTTATCATCTTATTCTCTCATCAATGGATTAATTCATCATTTATGTAGCTCAACAGGAAAAGGATGTGAGTGTGCATGGAAATGAGGAAAATGATGGTGAGAACTTTACTATCTCCATTTTGATGGTAAATGACCTTTTTTTTAGAACACAAGTCTCAGAGTCCTGAGCCAGCTAGAGAAGGCAGCAGTGAGCATCTCTTTGTTCTTTTTAAGTGGTTATCAGACTTCTTTTAGATGTTTCCAAAAAGCGCCAAGCTGTGTCAGAGGATGCTGCAGGTGCCAGAAAACGTCCAAGGCCCACCTCCACTTTAAGAGACAATGAGGAAGATAAGCAAAGTAAAGAGGACTTTGGCATGGCAGGCACTCAAGGTATTCTATCTTTGCCTCAGCTAAGGCATTGCTAACATCTTTACAGCTGACTTGCCTTCTATGGACAGGCTTCTTGATGCCAGCTTTAGCTTTTCTGTCCCATACATGGATGTGTCAATGTCTCATGAAGATGTCAAGGATTATATTGTCTCCTTTGCCAATGACAAAAGAATCCCCCCTACCACTGTCTTCAACGTCTTTCAAACCACCCTAAAACTGTTCAATGGTGGTGGAGGAAGGGCTCCCTTGAGTCGTTGGAACACTGAAGGAGAAGCCAGTATGCCTAAGGTTCTCATGGATGATGTGGACATAGTATGTTTCAATTATTGGCTCCCAGTGTCTCTGCTTATATGTTATAGTCTCTGGATCCCATGGAATGGAATACTGAGCCCAACTTTTCTTCTACTTATCCCTCTCAGGGACAAGCCAAGGGACAGGATGTAGATATGAAAGATAAGAGTGATGATGAGGAGCCTGAGAGTGATGGTGGCAGTGACTGATGGATATGCAGAGTTGGGGTCAGAATAAAATGTAGCAATCACTTTCACATGTGAATCAAATGGCCCTCAGTGAAGCTATGACCCTTGTGTGCTCCCCTGACAGATGACAATGACACAGAATTCTGGTGCAGATTCCACCCTGACAATGGCATCAGGCTCATCTCATACTCACCTGATACTCCTCCAACAAAGGCAACAAAGGTTTTCTCATACAATCCCAACCTCACATACATGCCCATTCCTGTCCCTGCTTCCCCACTGCCTACATCCCTTCTTCCTTTGCTGCCCACCTGTGAACCCTATCCCTCCCTTGAATGCCCTCCTGAAATTCACTGCCCTGCATCTGCACCCCCAATAGCATAAGGTTTCAATGACCGGGGACCTGTGTCCACAAGTCAACCTTGGCAACCTCACTAGAATGTGTCATGGCTCTGATGCCTGTCCCCTCCTCCATCACCCATATCCTTTTCAACCTTTGCCTTTGCTCACCCATTTGCTGTCATCACCTTGTTCTCTGTCATTCTCACTGCCACTGCTTGAACCCTTTCCCTTCCCTCAGTTGCCCATCCATCTATTGTCACCACTGTGCAACTTATTGCATACCTGTTGCCTTTGCATTTATTGCCCATTCTCACCACATCATTGCTCCTACAGCCTGTCCCTCCTCATCCTTATGCCCTTGCCTTTTCCTCAATTGCCCACCTGTTTGTTTCTGCAACTGTGTAACCTGTTCCCTACCTACCTGGTGTTGCCTCTACCAGCCATTATTGCCATGTTGCTCCCCCCACTTTCCAGACTTGATAACTTGCTAATCATGCCCTTGTGTCTGTGTCCTTTGCCCACCCATCCACCACTATTGTTGCTCATGCTGTCAGATTCACCGTTGCTCACTTGTGCTATGGCCACTTCCCCACTTGTGCATCCCTCCCTCCTGCTTATGCTGCTGTTGCAGCTTCTTGTCAGCCTGCATTCAGCACCCCAGCACCCCCCTCTTCATCTTGCATTTCCTCCTTCATTGCCACCTCAACTGCCTGACCCCATTCTAATATGCTTAGTTAAAACCCAGTCACCATCATCAACTCCCTGCCTCTTGTCACTATTCCCTTCCTAGCCCTTCAACTGCATGCCTATGCAACCTCTCAACCATTCCCCTCCCTCCCTTCCATCTCCCTCTTCACATAACAGTCCTATTCCCCCACTTTTGCCACCACCCTGACTACCTAATTCCACACCAGCTAGCTCAGCCAAGCCACTTATCACCTGCATGCACCAACTTCAAAGTTGTGGCACAACAAAGATCAGTTGGGTCTGGCAGGTATGAAAACCTGCAGAGATTGAACTGACAGGTGGACTGTTACAATATCAATCACAGCTATGATATGGACACATTTTCTTTTCTCTTCCTGATGAACAGCACAGGGGTAGATATACTCACATAGAGAAGAGGTGAGTGTTAGAGCACAGTAAGTGAGTCAAGCAAGAGCATATGTGTGAATGTCTAGGGTGGAACTTGAAGCAGGTGGTGGTGGTGGCAGCTGTGATTTTGCTGAGATGACAGGTGCAGGATTGGGAGGTTGAGGTGGTGGTGATGGTGAAAAGACAAGAAGAGGAGGGAGGTCACAAGGTGATGTACACTACTTGCTGAGAGGCTGCAACAGCAATATGAGTGAGTGGGATGGAGGCAAAGGTGGGGGAGGAATGTGCCATGGTGACTGTGACAGTGTGGGCAACAAGTTGGGTGGGCACAGGATCAAGAGGCGAGAGGATGATTGTTACGTTTCTTCTTTCTAACTGTGCTTACCATACGGACTATCACTGGGACCGTCATCTTTACTTCGTCATCTTATCCCTCATGCACAGACTTGACCCATTACTGCTTACCGACTTGACTCCGATTATGACTCGTTCCCATTACTGATACTAGTGGTATTCGGACTATGACACAATCCTACGACAGTAGCTACTTGACTTGGTGACTTTCCAAGTACTGGTATTGATAGTAGCTGCTTGGCGACTTGTACTATAAAACTTGTACTCGTAGTATCCTCAGACCTTAGTTCTGAGATCTTGAATCACATCGACTCTTGACAAGCAGACCTCACAGAACCCAAAGACCAGGAGCTGCATAAGTCGTTCGACTTCCAGTCTCACTCCACTCAGTGACAGCATAAGCTAGCACGCTTCCCTGTTCACTTACCACCGAGTCCGCACAGAGTACTCCTCTGTGCCTTCGCAACCACGGATCCTCCTTACGTTGTTCCGCATCCGAAGGAGCTTACCCATAGACTGCGTACCAATTGGCTACAACTCCGGGCGCAGAACAGACAACGTAGCCATCGTTCAGAACCCGCTCAAGTCGAGCAGAACGTGCCATCGACACGTAACAATGATGGGAAGATCATTGGGCACAGAAAGAGAGTGATGGGACACAAATGGACAGCAGTGGCGAGGGTGACAGGATGGGAATTGGGTGATGTGGTGACAACAGATGGGTGGGAAGCGCAAGCAATGGCAAGGGCATAGGCTGGGAGGAGGTCTTGTTGTCAAAGAGGGAAGGTAGGGGCAACATTGTGGTGAGAATGGTTAATGGAGGCAATGGTGACAGGGTATGCAATAAGCTGCATGGTGGTGACAACAGATGGACAGATGACTGAGGGAAGGGTGAGGGTTCAAGCAGCAGTGGCAACGGTGGCAGAGAACAAGGTGAAAACAGTGAATGGGTTAGCAAAGGTGAAGGAAAAAAGGATATGTGTGATGGAGGAGGGGATGGGCATGCTGTTTCACCAAAAGTGAGGTGTGTAACCTGGGTACACTGCTGAGTAGGTCAAAAATGTTCCTGTAGGTTCCTGAGATTGTGGGAACACTTTCTAAGGGCTACCAAAGTGAAGGGGGAACGGGTGAAGTTGGAAAGAATAGTGACATGCAAGAAATTGTTCAAAAAAAGTAAAGGATGATCCTGGGTTGCTCAAATTCTCAGAACTGCAGTATAAGGGTGTAATCCAGAATAACTTCCCAAACTGGGAAGCCCTTAAGCCCTGACAACATAATTTATTACCCACAGATGTGATTGAAAGCAAGCAAGGTAATTAAGCCCATAAAATGTCACATGATCTTTGCACCCATGGAACGGTCAGGTGACCTCTCCATCCATGGAAAGGTCATGTGATCTTTCCATCCATGGAATAATCATGTGACCTCTCCATCCATGGAAGGGTCATGTGAACACTACAGGATAGACTCATCATTGATCATCTATGACAGATACTCCTTGCCAGATGAATAACTATAATATAAACCTGAGGATTATAGTGCTATCAAACTAAGCATCTGAAGAGTTAAAGTTGGCTAAATACAATATGCTGTGAACTTAGTGCTGCTGCCAGCTTGAGCCAATGTTTCAGTGGTGCTAGGTTCAATTTGCTATGGTTGTACACATGTGTCATGGTGTCAGAAATGTGTGAGTTGGGCTACACTGAACTCTTAAACAGTATAGAAAGGTCACATGACTCTTCCATGGATGGAGTGATCACATGACCTTTCCATGGATGGAACAATCATGTGACTTAGTGGCCATTTCTGATTTACTACAAGAAAGTTTGAAGCAGCACAACCTGTGCATGCTTTTGCACAGTGTAAAAATTTGTAAATATGTTCAGTATCTTTATAAATAGGTTGTGGTCAAGTATTTAAAGCTGCGTGTAGATGCAGCATGTTTTGAGGATGTGGTATGTGTGAGGCTGTTTACATTAGAGTATACAGTGCCATATAGCACCACAAACACCTTTGCACATCTCCAATCATATCATGCAATCACCTTAATCACAAAAGGTGTTTTGTCTTGGCTTGCATAAGTGTGTGGATGCAGCACACTTGAGAAGGCAGACAGAGGTGTATTGAATTAAAAGGAATGCCTTTTGTCATTTGTAGCCTGAAGCAGAGTAGGTCACGTGACCCCTTATGTAAACAAGTATAAAAGGTGACATATGGTGTGACAGGTGTGACATTCTACTCTTGTCTTTATACCACCATCATCTCAGCAACTTCTCTTCTCATCTCAACAAAGAAATACCACAATCTGTACCAAGTAAGTTGCTTTTTATGACTGTTTTATTCAAGGTTGATCCTTCTTCTGATAATAGCAGGCAAAATGCCTATCTGTGATCAGTGTGGTAAAAATTTCTCTGATCTTAAAAGACATCAAAGGTCACATGAAATGTCATGCATTGAGAAAACCTTTGCAAAAGGTAAAGTGTTACAATCAGCACTGAAACTTGCTTATGGCATTCAAAAGGTTACACTTTGAAGTTCCAGAGGCAGGAAGACAACCTGTTTCATTGTTTATTTTGCTTCAAAACAGTTGGCCTTGCAACTGATTTGCATAACCATTTGAGAGTTCATCAGCATGATCCCTTGCCTAAAAGGTAAATTTTCTCTTTAAGACTGCAATTTACTTGATATTTAACACATAATTAGCATTCACTCATCTTTAGTAACATACCATGGCTCATCTAGGCACTCTCCTTACCCTTCACACTCTGCCACACCTGTTGGTCCTCTCTCAAGATCATCTCCTGATCAATCAACTTCTATTCCAGAAAAAACTTCTGAAACACTATCTGTCCAAAACCTTGAATCATTCTCAGCTCCACCAGCCTCTTCTAGGGTCAATTTTGCTGGGGATGCTGCTCATGAAATGGACATAGACACTAACAATCCCATTTCAGAGACACTGGGTGTTAAAGCTTCTGAGGGACTAACTGGTAACTCTGCCCACCCTAAATCAGGTACAGTCCATAAATTTCTTCCTCTATCATCTTTTGACATTATTCTCTGTAGCACTTCAAAGCAATGACCTTTTACAGTCATCCAACATCATATATCATTCAAAGCTACACATCCTCATTTGTTTGACTTGTCAACTGGCCTATCCCCCATCTCATACAGTTTCCCACCAGCATTCCCAACATCAGGTGATTATCCAACCTCAAGATATGAGATTGATCACAGAAACCTTTAATATTTGTCCTGATACCAATGTTACCCCTCCTGCACATCCATGTGCTCCTGTGGAAGGAATCAAGATTGAAAAGGGTGCTCTAGAATGTACAGAGTGTCAATACATATGCACCACAAAGGCTGCCATGAATACTCATTGGTCTAACAATCACCCTGACAAGGCAGATCAATGTCCAAACATAAATCTGCGCCTTGTATCTGTTGAAGCTCAAAAACTATTTGATAGCTCTAGTGGACATAGAAAATACTTCAAAGTGGACTCTAGGCTTATTGGAACTGCTCCAGAGGATACCTTTTCTATATTTTTACAAAACTATGTCAAAAAAGAAACCCTTCTCCCATCTGTGGCACCTCCTTCTAATGATCGTGATCTTCCACTCCTAGTAAAGCTCAGAGGATGGTATACTCACCTTCACGAATTCTGCAATGACTCATCAAAGAGGGCACTCTTACTAGCCATGGCTTCTCTACCACAAATGGGAAAGGAAAAGTCCAAGGCACTGCCACCAGGCATTGAAAAGGTCTTATCTGGATTACCTGAAGTTGTGGCTTCCTATATGGAGACAATTCGCAAAGAGCAACCCACTGCATCAAGGCTGACACTGCGTAGCCTTATAAATTATCCACCGTAAGATGCAAAGTTATGGGGTTGGGTTTCATGCTGATACTTTAATTCATTTCTCCAGGGAGAACTCTGGAGACTCATTTTCCATCTATGCCATCTCTAGAACTTTCAACAATGCCAATCGCCAGCTGGTTCAATTTATTGCAATGTGTCTACGCCAAATTAAAGGAGATTCCAGTGGCTACAAACTTCGGCTACTTGCAAGGCATCTTTCCATAGGCCATAAACTTTGGGAGGCTTTAGAGAATGAAGACCTTCAAGAGTCCATCACCTTTTTGCACCAGTTCTTTTGGCAGCTTTGTGGAACCCCTTCTGCAGAGCTTAAAGAGGAGTGGGGGGACACCTTGCAAGCCTTCATAGCTGTTTCATCTTTGACAAGCTTGGGAACCTTCAAGCATGCAAGAGATGTCACTCCTGACCTGGCTAGATGGAAATACCTTCTTAGAGCACTGGTTTTACATGAAGTCATCATATCAAAAGATTCCTTTCCAGGTGGAGAAGAAGGGTAAGAAGCCTTTCCTTTTGCAAAGATGGTGCTAATTTATTTCTAGAGCCTGTGCTAAATACTGTTCACAGCTACTCTCAGAAAAGACCTACTCTTCTTTCTGGAATGTTGCTGATCTACAACACTTGGCTTCAGCAATAGCCTACAGTGATCCACTTCCTCCCAACATAATTTGGAAAGAAGATATGACAGAGCTAACATACAAAAGTACTCGTGTCAACCTGGCTCAGCTGAGAAAGGGACTTCATGGTATCAGTGATGAGGTTATTCGCCTCTTGACCAAACTCTCTGGTGGCCAGCTCCTTCCTTGCACAATACCAACAGACCTAGATGATGACTTGACCAAGGATGAAGCTGGACACTCCTTTTTAAACCATCCTTCTATATCTCAGCACCACCTATCAATTGTTAACCACTTGATCAAGGATCCCTCTCTCAATTTCATCTCACAAGACCATTCAAACCAGCTACACTTTTCTCATGCCACAATGACTCTGATATTGACAACCTGTGCCAAAATCAACCAGATGCTGATGGTCCTTCTTCACACTGTCTCTTCCCAGCCACCACGTGGAACTGAAGAGATAGATGTCAGGCTATGGAATGGGCATCGTCACAGAAATGTGTTTTTGCAATTTGGTCAAATGTGGAAAATCATTGAAGCAACCAAGACAGAAAATACCACAGGTCATTCCACCTTCATCCCTGCAGTCCTTCCTTCAGAAATTGCTCAGCACCTCTTCTATTACCTTGTTCATTTACGGCCATTGGAGATCTTTCTGTCAGAGAAGGTCTACAGTCCAAGTGCCAAGGTTTTATATCAAGAGTTTCTCTATGTACAGCTGGGCAAACAAGTGACATCTGATCAGTTCTCACACTCAATGTCACAACTCATGGCCACTCATTGTGGTGCTGCAATTGGCATACGGGCTTGGCGACACTTGGCAATAGCACTCAAGCGAGAATTTATTCCACCCTCAATGGTTGATCCATCTCATTTACACCAAGATGTCAGCGATCTTGCTGCTTCTCACAGCACATGGACAGCAAGAAAAACTTATGCCATTGATCAAAACAGCTTACCATTATTAAGCACTGATGCAATGCTAGAGCATGAAGCATTTTGCAAGCATTGGCACTCTGTCCTACACTTTGGAACTCATCCTCATCCTGTACCACTAAGGCAACTTCAAGGTGGTCAATACCTGAGATCTCATCAAGACCATCCTGTACCTGAGGCTTCTCTAGGAGCCATGATGGATGTTGCCTCAGAGATCCAGAAAACCATGATGGGACAGTCTCAGACTTTGGTTTCTCTGATCAATGGTTTAAAAGAGGAAGTTCAATCTCTAAAGACAATGCTGGGTGAAGCTCTTCATCCACAGCACAAAAAGCCAGGACCCATTCAGCAAGCAAGTCTAGCAGCACAGTCTACCAATGAAGCCCGTCACCAAGTTGTGGCAAGTGGTTTGATGGATGATGATGAACTGGAATATATAGATTTGGGGGCAGTGAGTCCTTGAGTATATTATCTAACAAATGACTGTACTAACATCATGTTGAGGCCAATGTAAACCAAGGAGCAGCTAGTGTTCTTCAAGGGGAAATGTCTGCTTCAATTCCTCAGCCAGATAATGAGATTGAAATGGCAGATGATGAAGAGCTATGGGCTGAGGTTGATCCTGTATGATCTTGACTTTGGTGGGCATGAATGTTGATATTAATATTTTTTTATAGGACATATTTAATGCTCAAAAGGCAATCACACTTTTACAGCAGGTTTTTTCAAACCCCCTTGCAACATTTAAATCTAAAGAGCAACTAAACCTGGCATCTTGGGTCACTCAGCCTGAAAAGGACATGCTAGCAATAATGGGTACTGGAGAAGGAAAAAGTATTGCTTGGGAGATATCTGGCCTTCTCTGCCAAGGAACTTCAAAGGTCACAGTTGTGGTTTTACCATTCAAGGCAGTCATTATAGATGCAATAAGGAGAGCACAATCACATGGGATAACATGCAAAAGGTTCAAATCAGAAGACCATCCAGGACATAAATATGACTCTATCAAAGATCTGGATATCCTGTTTGCAGTAACAGAGAACCTTGAGACAACCACATGGTATCAGTAAGTGATTTTGTTAAGATATTGCCATGAATAAATATTAATAAAGTGCAGGATGATTGCAGCTATGAGAGACAACATTAACATGATCATTGTGGATGAATGCCATCAAGTCCTAGCCTCAAGCCATTTTCGCTCAGCTTTTCGTGCTGTTGACCGACTTTATGAAGTTGGAGCCCCAAGGCTTTTTTTAACAGCCACATTGCCCTTAGCCTTGCAGACAAAGTTCTTAGAGGCTGTAAAAGTGGATCAATCTTCATATCAACTTATACGATCCAAGAGAACACAAAGGGCAAACCTTGGCTGGTGTCTCTTGACCAAGGAAGATGGCAAGAGAGCAAGCTATGGAGACCTGTTTTCACTGGCACACAAGATGGAGAAGGAGCTGAAGAAGAAAACAAGTGATCGTGGCATCATCTTTGTTCGCAACAAACTGGATGTTGAACAGATCTGTAGTCTGCACTTGTTAAAATATAATGCCACCTGGCTAGGTATGTGAAAATTCCTTTGACTATCCTGTTGCTGACTCTAACTTACAAGGCTATCACTCTGGAATGTTAAATATTGGAGAAATTGATCGACAATGGCGCAGTGGCCCTTCCTTTTGGATTGTTGCAACATCAGGCCTGATGAATGGTGTTGACTATGGAGATGTGGTTAACGTCATCTTCTTTGAGCCCCCATTTGGCCTCTTAGATTTGGTGCAGGGAGGTGGGCGTGCTGGGAGAAGAGATCAGAAAAGCTATGTGATGGTACTACAATCAGACAAGCTGATTGAACCACAGCAAGACAAAGGCGACTATCAGCAACTTGAAGCACTCAATGAGTGGCTAACAAATGGAAGATGTCGTCGTGAAGTCTTTGGAACTGTGCTTGATGGAGAAGAACTATCCTGCAATATGGACAATCGACTGATCAAATGCGATGTCTGCTCTAAAGATGACAATGTTTACAAGGTGGCAAGAGCAGCAATGGGGATACATATGGTAAAAACTAAGACCTTCTAAAGAGTTAAAAGCTAATGTAGGCTCTAGGGTCTTTCATCCACACGCACTTTTCTTTCTCATGCCCAAAGAAAGGAGCAAATTGAAGCTTTCAAGAAGAAGAAACTGGCCAAAACTCAGAGACTAAATGAGCTAATGATTGCACTTGAAGGTCACTGTGGAGGATGTTGGGCAAGAGATGGCAGAATGGAGAAAAGCCATGAGAAACCTGTGTCAAATTGCATAGGTGCAGGTAAAGGCTCAAGTCAATGGGAGGAGGTATCCATTCAAGGACAATTCTGGGCCAACTTTTTCAAAAACCATATGCGATTGGAGGAAAAGTTCAGGTACTGCTATTGGTGCCGACTTCCTCAAGATCGTGAGTACAAGCCAGCATGCCACTCAGAAATACCATCAAAGGATAGCCCCTGCAAGTACAAGTGGAAGATTGAACATGCCTTGGGTTGGATATTGGGAGGTGCTTTGAACTTTGACAAGATGTGTACAAAGTTTGAATTGGACAAGTCAATCTCTGCAGAGAGTTTGGGAAGTTGGCTAAAAAGGGAAAATACACCTGATAATTTTAATAACACCATTGAGGTGTTGTTATGGTTTGCAGAAGAAGAGAGGAAGTTTATTTTTACTGATACCTTTTAAAGAAAGGTTTAGTATCAGTTGCCCTATGCATGCTCTCTTCCACAGACACTTACTTATCAGTAATGACTATGATAGCAAGTGGTGGTAATTAGTCATGGACAATAGTATCTACTTGTTTGAGATGGGTTGGTCTAAAACTGAGCTACTCATCCTTTGACTGATGTTTGCTAGCTTGAGCATCTGGTTCCAACCACCAGTTATCCACGATCATCAAATTCTGGAATGAGTGTTTCCATCAACTCTAAAGGTCACATGATTGTTCCATCCATGGAATGGTCATGTGACCTCTCCATCTATGGAATGGTTATGAGTACTTTTGTTACGATAACCTTACTTTAATTTCCTCCTGATAACTCACCAGTCACATGACTGATAGATCACACTTCATTTCTTATTGTCCTTCGTGACCCATTGTTCTCGTGACTCTATTGTTCTTGTGACCATTGTTCTTGTGACGTCCATTGTTGTCGTGACGTCTATTGTTGTCGTGACTCTATTGTTCTCCATTTACTATATAGTCTGGTACTAAGTAGCATGTAGCCTTAGACTTGACTTCTTGTATCCTACGGTACTAGAGATAACAAGCAGAACCATCCCCACTCTTTCACTTGTGTGATAAGAACTTCCCTCTCATAACTCTTCTCAAAGTCCTTGATTGACTTAGGCTGCGTTCGGATACGATAATACCGTATTCTAGTTCCATATTATTGCCATTTTGGGCAGCACGTGTGACATCCATTGTTAGGGGGTCTAATCTAATTCAGTACATGGTTCAGGGTGGGTTAAGTGTGAAAAAAGCTCAAGATATACCCCAAACCCCCTCCGGACCTGCATTTACACCGCGCATTGTAACCATTCCCATGCGCGGTAAGTTTAGAGCTTAAAACTTGCCGCGCCTGGGAATGGTTACAATGCGCGGGAAGTAGTGATATCACGGCCACAAACTTGCCGCGCCTGGGAGCAGTTCCCAGGCGCGGCAAGTTTTAAGCTCTAAACTTACCGCGCATGGGAATGGTTACAATGTGCGGGCGGTTGTGATATTACAGCTGCCAACTTGCCGCGCCTGGGAGCAGTTCCCAGGCGCGGCAAGTTTTAAGCTCTAAACTTCCCGCGCATGGGAATGGTTACAATGCGCGGTGTAAATGCAGGTCCAGTCAGATCGTGGCTTTCAAACAAGCCCAAGAACATCAAAATCGGTAAAGAAATGGGGGAGATATTGTCCAAACATGTTGGATGGCTTGTTTTGACCTAAACTTGCTTCGATGGGAACATACTTAGGGCGCAGGGTTAGGGGAACACTCAGGAAGTGTCTCACAGGCACAGTACCAACAGTCATTTATGACCCTTCTTGGGTTAGGGTTAGTTAGGCGCCCATGACACTTACTTCTAGAGGCTATACATCATGAGGGCACACAATGGGTATGAGAAAGTGTAGTTTTGATAATGAATGCCTTCAAATCCATTTTTCAACCACATATATTCAAGGAATACCTTTCAGTGCATATAATCTGTTGATTTTTCAGACATTTTAAGAGTTCTAGATGTCTCATTTACTATTTTTCTGCACATATGCTAAGATATTGTTTTTGATGTATGCTCTGAGGACTGTGCTGCTTGCCGGTGAGCGAGCAAGGCAAGCAAACCGTGCAGCCCAGCACAGTCCTCAGAGCATACATCAAAAACAATATCTTAGCATATGTGCAGAAAAATAGTAAATGAGACATCTAGAACTCTTAAAATGTCTGAAAAATCAACAGATTATATGCACTGAAAGGTATTCCTTGAATATATGTGGTTGAAAAATGGATTTGAAGGCATTCATTATCAAAACTACACTTTCTCATACCCATTGTGTGCCCTCATGATGTATAGCCTCTAGAAGTATTTGATGCATCAAATCCATTACTTCTGCATGGCTTATGTGGATGCTAACTCGCTTCACCCTACACCTGCCCATCCCCCCTTTTACCCCTGACACACTGTAGATTGAACCCCCCCCCCATGCACTCCTGAAGAAAGTTGGAGGAATAGGTACCTTTGGGTTTAAAGCTGCTGAGGGGTGCTAACATGAAGGAAATCAGTGGGTTTTGGTGTGGGAAGTAGTGCCGTCCCGAACAGAGTGAAAGGGTCCCATGTAGTGTCTAGTTGGTACAGCATGGTTTTGTACTTAGTTGCTGCCCCACATTAAAGAATCCTTTAAAAAAAAAAACTTCTGCATGGCTATTTTGAACTCCCAAAAGGTGCTGTGCTTGTTGAGACACTTCTAAAGTGTTCCCTAAACCTAAGTGTCACAACTGTGCTGAAGAAGATGCTTACTCATTGGTAATGACTATGATGTAAGCAGTAATTAGTCATGGACACTGATCAGTTGGTTGTTGTGCTGGAGGTTCACACAACAAGGATACAGAACAACAGAGTGTGCTACAATAAGTAGAGAGTACAAAAGGAGTGACCATAGTTAGAACAATAACAGGTCAAGACAAAGGAATGTATGGAATGACAATAAGGCGTTTAGACAATAGGACAATAAAGATAGAGAAAACAATGAAAGGTAGATACAATAGAAGAACAAGACAATAGTTTGTTATTGTACTACTGCTATAGATAAGATGTCCAAGATCATACAAAGATCTACAGATGAGTCCATGACTATCTAATCTAATCTAAAAGGTCCATAGTCCCTAAGTCCATAGAGCCACTATATGTGCTCAATACTTATCAACAGGACCAGGATCTTGTCTTCATTGTTATGACATGTATACCTTTTCTTTTCTTGTGATGTGTCTTTCTTATGACATGGCTATGAGGACATTACTTACAACTCACCCTGACACAAGTACTGGTTACTCACTATGACTCATATCTTGATGTGGCATGACTCTTACTGTACACAACTCCTTTCTTGACTCATTACTAGGATACTATTGTGACTCAGTCCTAGTAACTATGACTCATACTAGTACACCTAGAGTACTATAAAGTCAGGCATACTGGGTAGCTTGTAGCCCCAGACTTGACTTCCTGTTATCCTATGATACATTGAATCTTGAGACTTGAACCCCTTCACTCTCTCTTTGTGTGCAGTTCATCCCTCTCAAAGTATTCATTCTAATCAAGTGACTTAGAGGATTACTACTTCTCATCAGAAACTATCTAAGTGCTCATTGCACTTAGAATTTGAACCCAGAATAGACTTATTGTCTTTGCCACATTAATGGACCCTTTAAGCCATGTTAGTGTTGTTATGACTCCAGCTCAAAGTCAGCTCTGAGCCAGAGCTAGTCTCAGCTCAAGCTGAGTCCATACTGTAGCACATCAATGTCAAGTATGGCAGAAGGTATTCATACTGGTCAAATGCATGCCAACACCATCAAGGTCAACTCACATGCTGGTGCAAAATTTGTTCCTCCATCACACATACACACCAGAGCAGAGGGAGCTGAGGAGGGTGGGTGTTTGGTGGTGTGGTCCTCACCACCACTGCTCTGTGTGGGATACTGACTGGGAACATTCCACAATGTGCTGGGATCCATGGGCTGAGCTTGAGTTAAAGGGGACGCTGTATACCTTTGGCTCAATGGATGCCCTTTGGTAGGGGAGGACTCTTGTGTGTAATGTGTTTCTACTCTCCCTTTCTGCTCTAAGCCCTCAACCCTAGATCACAGAGCATGAAAGTCATCTGGGGCTCGTGACTTCCCCTGATTACACCGAACAATTTAGGGAATCATTGCCATTTATTTCCTACCTGACCCTTCTTCGTGTGCTTAACAGAGCACCACTGTATCAGCCCACAAAAGTTGTACCTCTTGGCAGCATGTATGGTTCCTGGACAGTTGATTGACAAGTAAAGCAAAGGTTCATCTACGCCTTATTTTCAACAAACAAAACTTATTTAAGTACCAACTAGGATGGTTTAAGAATGCATGAAGTTGCAGGGTCTTCAATTGAGATACAGGGTCAAGTATTGATTGAGGCGAATGTCATTGACATGTCACACCTTGTCAAGCAAGGTGACCCAGTGCTTCGGTGCTCACACATTCACATGCTTTCAGGACAAGGCATCTGTAGTCTCCTGGTCCCTCTCTATACTGTCATGCATAGTCACTGATCACTCGATCACCGGTCACCGGTGCTGGGTCACCAACAAAAGCAACACAATTCTCATTCATGGCATTCTCTCCAGCTCGAAACGCCTCTACATTCTCTCTACAAAAACTCCATATGTCCAGCACCATAAGCAATCCAAAGTTCCTGTCACCGCGACTGCCCTCTATACAAGAGTTCCCGACATCGAAACCTGGCACCGCCGGCTTGGCCATTGTACTATGCGATCCATCATCGACATGGCTAAAAAAGGGGTGACCGAAGGTATGCCAATCGATTTGTTGTTGCTTCCTGCCAACTGTCATCACTGCGCGATCGGGAAACAGTTGCACTCCCAAATACCGAAGATACAGGAAGGAGTTAAAGCGGACAAGCGTTTAGGAAGGGTGTATGCGGACGTATGCAGACCAATGGCTGTTACTTCTCGTGCCAGAAACGTGTATGCATTAAACATGATCGATGATTTCTCTGGTTATGTTTGGTCTGTTCCCCTTTGCTCTAAGGCCAACGCGTGTGTCGCACTCCAAACTTGGCACAAGGCTGTCACAGTCCAATCCGGCGATATCCTCCGAATTCTCGTCACTGATAATGACGAACTCGTTTCCAATTCCATGAAAGAATTCTGTGCCCTCCATGGTATCGATCACCAACTCACAGCCCCCTATACGTCAGCGCAGAATGGTCGTGCCGAGCGACTTCACAGAACCCTCGCCAATAAGGCCCGCACCATGCGCCTATCCTGTAACGCTCCTGCATTTCTCTGGGACGATTTTTTTGCCACAGCCATGTACCTTACAACTCTGACAGCAGCTACTGCCAATAACGGCCGGACACTGTATGAGCTTTGGTTTGGTCGGCCCCCTTCCTTATCACATCTTCGAGAAATCGGCTGTCATGCTTTCTCTCTCCAAATGCCTGCACCTTCAAAGATCTACGCCTGTTCGACTCCATGCGTCCTTATCGGATATGCCCCTCATTCCAAAGCTTACCGTTTATGGGAACCCTCCTCATCCTGAGTATTCAACTTGTAGTCACTTTCACTGAGCATCTCAACTCGGAGCCCTCCCCATTTCTACCCGGTAAAACACTTGGAACTGACCAAGCTGCATCTCCACCGTCATGGGAATCTCCCAGCGCTCCTTTACCCCCTGATCCTCCCATCCCTTCTAATCATTTATCGTCCCATCCCGATCTCGACACATACTTCCCTTCTTCCCAATGACTCGAAACTTCAATCCCTCTCTCTTCCATTTTACCTTCTTCTCATTCTTCCTCCGACACCACTCCCCATTCAAATTCAACTACTTCACATTCCCCTCATGAATCACGCGCATCACAGAACAACGAAACACAACGAAATGAAACACAAAGTAATGCCAATCCCCCCTCTCGAATACCTCGCCTCACAATCACAATTCCACATTGTGCTCGTCCTCCCCTTCCGCCTCCGCCTCCACCTCCCCTCCGCTGTTCCCACAGATTACAAGGACTTGCACCTCCTCCTGACCATGCCGCCGCCTTTCTATCTGAATTTGCCCCTGTACAAGACACTCATGACCTTATACCCGCCGACCTATGTCTCGACGGTTTCTCCCATTCCATTGATGATGTCCTCGCCGCTCTCACCGATGGCTCCATAGAACCTTCCATCGACAGCGATGACAACCCCACCTGGGCACAGGCCATGGCATCCGATGACCGAGAATACTGGATCGCCGGTGGACACAACAAGCTAAAAGGCCTTGCAGATCTCCAAGTATTCGTCCTTGTCCCTCGTTCCAAAATCCCTCGTGGTCAACGTCCTCTCAAAGGAAAACTTGTATGCAAGCGGAAGCGCGATGACACTGGACGAATCGTGCGCTACAAAGTCAGATATGTAGCAAAAGGTTATGCCCAACAATACGGCGTCGATTTCGACAAGACCACCGTGCCCACAGTCCGTCTTGAATCCTTCTGCGCTCTCCTCCACCTCGCCGCCTCCCGTGATTGGGATTTGAAACAATTTGACATTAAGACCGCTTTTCTGCACGGAGTTCTACCTGAGGAGGAGACTATGTTCATGGAACAACCTCCCGGATTTGAAGCTCCGGGCAAGGAGGAGTGGGTTATGCGGCTTATGAAGAGCATCTACAGTATGCGTCAGGCGAGCCGTATCTGGAATCAAACTTTCCACAAAGCTGTCTCGCAATGGGGATTCGAACGACTCCAATGTGAGTGGTGCGTTTACCACCGCAATACACCCTCCGGTACCGTTATATTTGTGGTACACGTCGACGACATCATCTCCGCCGCCTCATCAGAAAAAGAAAATACACTTTTCAGCAACCTACTCAAATCCAAATGGGAGATATCAGAGCTCGGCGAACCCAAATACGTGCTTGGCATAGCAATATCTCGCGACCTCTCTGCCCGTTCCATCTCACTCTCACAGACCGCCAAAATCGATAAGAGTGTTGAAGAATACAGTCAAAGAGACTCTCGCACCGTCGATACCCCTATGGTGGCTGGACTCCATCTACGCAGACCAGATAAATCCATTCCAATATCCTCAGAGATTGCCGAATGGGCCAATAGGACACCATATAGATCTCTTGTCGGCAGCCTAATGTATATCGCCGTTGCCATGCGTCCGGACATTTCTTATGTCGTCGGTTGACTGTCGTCATTTCTGTTGAAACATAATAAGTATGTATGTATCTTATCTATAGCAGTTACGACATAAGTAGACTATGCAAGGTATGATTACCATATTAAGTAGCTACATTATGCACATCCATGGGCGTAACTCATATCAGAGTCATGTGAATGATTCTGGTATGTTCTAGGGTGTTCCACACATCAGGTGTCACTGAAAACACGATATAGTGGACACCTTTACTCATCATAGTTATGTAAAGGGACATGGTGGGACCATAGAGGTCACTTTTCCCTATATAAGGAGGGGTGAAAAGAGACCTACCCTCCCCAGCAGAATATCACTTGTATTCACTTGTGCTCTATACACTGCGCTTAAGACTAGCAACACCTTCTACCAAAGGTGAGTCTTCTGTAGTCTGCGTGCTGCGCCATGTGCTGCGCAACAGGTTATGGGCCCTGCCACAACGGCTAGCTGTGCGCTGAGCGCACCTGCCTACTACCCACTGTAAAGTGGATGTGGTGCTGAGACTAGTATCGTTGGCATAGCCTACAACGCCCTCAATGGGCATGTAAGACCTTGGGGTCATGAACGACACCATCTCATTGATTTGAGGTGGAGTAGATCGTTCCTCAAGGCAATTCTCCGTAAGGAGAGTTGTTGTTGGCGGTCGAAAGGACACGTTCCTATTAGACCATTGTTTTTCTCACTCAGTAATTGTGAATAGCCTTTGCTGACGATTCTCAAAGCATTCACAGAAAACAATGTCGTCCCAACTAACAACATTTGTCCAAGTCTTTGACGGACAAAACTACATTACCTGGTGTAAGGCCATGCGTGCCTTCCTCATGGCTCAAGGCCTTTGGGGATACTGCGATGGCAACCTCCCGGAACCCCAGATTCCTATCCCTCCCATTGTGCCTCTACCTCTCGATCCTAGTGCTTCCCAGGCTGATCAAAATGCTCATGCCGCTATGGAAGCCCAGTACAAGGTCGATAAAGCGGATTTTGGCCGCGATTCTCCCCTTCACCCAGCTCTATGGACGGCCTGGCATAAGGGAAATGACATGGCATTGGGTAATATTACCCTTCGCCTTTCCCCTGCCATTCAGCAGCATATGAGTCCCAACTTTAATGCTGAACAGTCCTGGGATTGGCTGAAAGCTGAGTTCGGCAGTGCATCATTCCCATCCATCTATCGCGACTTCCGAGAAGCGATCACCATGCGTATTAATCCTAGCCATCACCCTGGTCCCCAGTTTGACAAAGTAGAAGCTGCTTCTACTCGTATTGCAAACACGACCATCGGTAAAGGCTCAAAGATTAAGAGGCTCTCCCTTCCTTCCCATTTCCAAGCCCTCATTGTGATGGCTGCTATTCCTCTCAAATGGGAAAACCTCATTCCCATCATTCAGAACGGCTATGAAATCGAGGATCTCACCTTTGGAGATATTCGTGATATAGTCGTTACTCAGTTCGAGAATGAAACCAATCGTGGTGCTCATTTGAAGAACAAGAAGGAGCAGCATGCTAACAAACTCGCTGCCGATAAGCTTTCTGCCGTTAAGCGTAAGTGCGACAACCCTCACTTTAAAAAGCAGAGTGGAAGTCAGCAGCAGGACGCGGACTCCTCACCTCCCAACCAGCAGCAGCATAAGCAGCGCGGTGCGAGAGCAGGTGGTCGCAGCAAAGCTAAAGGCAAAGGAAAGGCTCAGACTGGCCACTCTCACGTCGCTTCAGTCACTGCCCTCACTCCCGCACTTCCCTCCCCATCCACTACCTCTGTCGCACACATTGGACCATCATCGTCCATTGTAACGTGCACTATCTCAATTCCCCACCCTACCTTACAGGCAAGGGTTGAGGGTACGTACCCTACCGTCAATAGAGCACTCTCGTTACTTGAACGCATGGATGCTCCGCTGAGCATTCAAGTAGTCAAAACGATTGAGCAGTGGTTTGATGACTACGATCAGTCAGTATGATCGAGGTCAAATTACAACTATGACGAGGAGTATGACTCTGAGGTGGACGTGGATATGTCTCAGCCAGTTCCCGGGCGCGATAATACGCTGACCAAGTCTGACTTTGAAGACGATGGGGGTACGTCTCTTGTATCTGCATTTGAGTCTTTGTCTGTTGACTTAAACTCACAAATCTCTGGAGGTATTACCCGAGCACCTACCCCAGAGTATGTTGATCCAGAGACAGTAGGACCCCTCCATTCAGAGGATGAGATTGCGGCAATGTGGGCAAATCCTGGTCACTCCAGAGCTGTACAACGCAGGAGTTCTAACGAGTTCATTGATGAACTTTATAGGAACCACCAGCAATACCTCCAGAATCTGGAGTCTGGTGTGATGGCATCCACACCCGCCTCGCCTATCACACCTACCTCGCGTTGTGCGACACCCGGTCATATTGCTAACTCCTTATTGGAGGATGAGCTACTTGATTGGGGATCTGATGATGAAGAGTACGCTCTTTATTCACTCACTGCACATGATGCTGACTTTGACATAGTATCAGCCTGCTCCCGAAAAAAGCAAGAGGAGCGGCAATGTAATAATATGTTATCGTCTGTAGTATCTAAACTGTACAGTATTAATCTCGGTGTTCTTGATATCTTGAAATGCGAACACAATGATTTCTTTACTCAGTGTGCACGGTGTAATAAGAGACTTGAAACCCTCTGGTTATTAGACTCAGGGGCTTCTGCACACTTCACCAACAGAAAGAGTGACTTTATAAGTTACCAGCCTTATCCAAAATCTGACAGGCAACCTGTTAGAACCGCGGCTCATACGATCTTTGTTGAAGGATCTGGGACAGTATTGCTTCGACATTATGTCAATAAAACTCTTGTTACGACCAGAGTTCATCCAGTCCTTTACATTCCATCTATGAGTATTCGCCTTCTCTCAATGGGAGAATTTTTACAACAAGGAATGCGCGTTTTGGGAAATTTGCTGCATATAACCTTGTTACACCAAAAACCGTTTGTCCAGTGTAAGCCTTAATACCTGGTCATACGTTATATTGGTTAGATGCGACATCTACTAGTGTAGAAGCGCAGTTCATCGAAACACCTTATATCTACAAAGTAGATTATGATCTAATGCATCGTCGCCTCGGACACCCATCTAAAGAGGTTTTAAGGCATGCTAAAGATCATACTAAGGGTTTTCCTGATGGGATTAAAATTCCTAATACATCTGATGATGTATGTCCTGGATGTGCGCAAGGCAAAATGCCTTCTGCATCGCATCCTCCTTCCATTACAAGGGCTACCACACCCTTTAAAAGGATACACTCTGACTTAAAAAGTTTTCCTTTACCATCATATGCCAAATACAAGTATTTTATTGTCTTTCTAGATGATTATACTTCGTATGCTTGGATCACACTCTTGCGTGACAAAGCCTCAGCCATTACGGCTTTGAGACAATGGTTAGCGCTTATCAAAAATCAATTTGATACTACCATAAAAGAGTGGATGTCCGATGCCGGCAGTGAATATAAATCAGATGTGTTCCTTAAAACATTGAAGGATGCCGGCATTACAGTGCTTCAAAGCACGCCCCATACGCCACAGCAAAATGGGCGCGCTGAACGCTTTATGCGCACTATCATGGATAAAGCCCAGGCCATGCGGTTAGAAGCTTGTCTCCCGCAGTCCTGGTGGGAATTTGCAGTAAATCATGCTGCACATTGTTATAATAGGACTCCTATGAGTCGTATAAATTGGAAGACCCCCTACCAATTATTAAACAATGAAATCCCAGACATTTCTCATCTTAGAGTTTTTGGGTGTGGTGCATATGTCCATATTCCTGAGTCTCGCAGAAAAAATAAACTCTCTCCTAAAAGCGAACTCATGATCTACTTAGGTAGACCTAGTGGAATGAAGGGTGACATGTTTATGCGTACTCCAAATACTTTGTTTTATTCAGACAAAGCACTCTTTGATGAAATGTTATTCCCTCGCTGCTCTAATCAGCAGACTCCTGGGAAAACATGTGGAATAACCCAGTTAGATGAACCTCCATCTAATCAACCACCACTTGATTTCGAAGACACCACTCCTGGTGATCTTGACTTATCACCCCCTGAGCCACCAAAAGGGAGTAGCGCTCCACAACCCGATGGGGTTGAAGAGGTTCCTGCGAAAGCAGATGATCCTCCAGAGCAGCAAGCTTCGCCTCCTCGCCCTGACCCTGTACCTAAGCCCAAGGGTAAATCACGGTCTCGACCTGAAACTAGATCTGATGTAGCACCCAGGCGGTCAGAGCAATTGAGGAAAGTACCTACCAATCCTGATAATATCTATGGTGATAGGCACCCTTCTAAGGTCAGCCGAGATATTGAGCGGACTCGTACTTGGAAACAAATGGTTGAGAACCAACCGGGTAGCTCCCGGCGACGTTCATCCCATGATCAGACGGAATCAGGAAAATCTCCTGAGCAATCTGCATCTAAACTTCCAACTACATTGAGTGAAAGTTCGCATGATTCAGAGGATGAGGTAGATCAGCAGTTGCTGACCCGCCTAGCTCAGGAAGGGGGAGTCAAATTCCAAGATTATCTGCTTGCCAAAGCAGTTCCACCGTATGATCTTGGGTCACCTGATACCTCCAATATTCGTGAATGGACCTTTAGGGACATTCTTAGAATGCCAAAAGAATCGCAGGAGGAGTGGAAACAAGCGTGTCGCGAGGAGTTGGCTTCTCTTTGCAAACGCAAAGTCTTTGAACTTGTAGACCCGCCGAAAGGCAGAAAGGTCATAAAAAACCGATGGGTATTTGACTTAAAGTCGGATGGCCGTAAAAAAGCCAGGCTTGTAGCCAAAGGCTTTTCTCAGGTTGAAGGCATTGATTATGACGAAATATTCTCACCTGTGGTACAGTTTGAGACAGTCCAGATGATGATAGCGCTTGCTGCTTTAAAAGATTGGCACATCTCCGGTATAGACGTCAAAACAGCCTTCCTATATGGCGACCTCGATGAGGAGCTTTATATGGAACAACCTGAAGGGTTTAAAGTCCCTGGCCACAAAAATAAAAACAAAGTGATGCGCCTTAAAAAAGCCATCTATGGACTCAAACAAGCTGCTTTAGCCTGGTGGAAAGTGCTTGATGGATCCATGGCTAAGATAGGCTGCACACGACTTGTTTCAGACTCTGGTATATTTGTCAATAAAGGCAAAACCATTGTCATTATCGTTTATGTCGACGATGTGCTCTTTCTTGGAGCAAATAAAAAAGACATAAGTTCTCTGAAAGAGCATTTTATGCAGATCTGGGAATGCAGAGATCTGGGCGATACGCAAGAGTTTTTACGCATGCGCATAGTAAAATCGAAAGGTCGTATTCTAATCGACCAAGTAGATTATTTATACAAAGTGCTGCAGCGTTTCAAACTTGTTAATGCGAAAACTGTACCTACTCCATTACCGGAAGGGTATCAGCCATTGCCTAATAAAGATCCTCCAAACCCAGAGCTCTGCTCTCAGTTCCAACAAGTAATAGGGTCACTCCTATATATTATGATTGGAACACGACCAGATATAGCCTATGCTGTGACTAAACTGTCGCAATTTGCAGCAAACCCCAATAAGGATCACCTAGATAGAGCAATGTATATTTGCCGCTATCTACTAGGTACATCCGATTATGCTTTAGTCTATAATGGCAAAAGCGATGGGGGGTTACTAGCATATGCTGACTCTGATTGGGCTTCAGACCCGATCACTAGAAAGTCTACAACGGGCTATTTAGTTAAACTAGCAAATGGTGTATTCTGCTGGAATTCTAGAGCGCAAAAGTCTATCGCACTCTCTTCCACTGAAGCAGAATATATGTCGCTTGCTGATACAAGCTGACAGTTGGTCTGGATACGGTCACTCTTTTAGGAGATCGGAATAATCCTAGCACCAATTCCATTATGCGGTGATAATCAAGGATCCATCTTCCTTGCATCTAATCCGGTGCAGGAAAAGCACATAAAACACATTGACATCCGTTACCACTATATACATGAAGTCATACGCGCTAAGAAGATTGAACTCTTCTTTATTGAAGGATCTGAGAATCCCACAGATTTGTTTACTAAGAATCTGGGCCGTATAAAATTTCAGAAGTTCAGAGAGCAATTAGGATTGGAGTTTTACTCATCCTAGTCATTAAGAGTTGATGAGAAGCGTGGTGTTCAGTCTAACCACTGTTACATGGAAACATTTCCTCAGAGACGTTTGGGACAGAAAGATGGAAACCGTGTTTTCAATTTCTTGTCTAGTCTCTAACACGTCTCATCAGAGACTTCTTAAAATGCTATGAAACAACTAGCATAGGTCGTCAATGAGTATTTCTCATAACGATATGTCCCGTGCTCAGTTCAAGTTCTTGGATTGAATGTTGTCTCGTTTTGTTCATTATGCTTAGAACACTACTGTGTACTTAGCAAGGGGGAGTGTTGAAACGTAATAAGTATGTATGTATCTTATCTATAGCAGTTACGACATAAGTAGACTATGCAAGGTATGATTACCATATTAAGTAGCTACATTACGCACATCCATGGGCGTAACTCATATCAGAGTCATGTGAATGATTCTGGTATGTTCTAGGGTGTTCCACACATCAGGCGTCACTGAAAACGCGATATAGTGGACACCTTTACTCATCATAGTTACGCAAAGGGACATGGTGGGACCATAGAGGTCACTTTTCCCTATATAAGGAGGGGTGAAAAGAGACCTACCCTCCCCAGCAGAATATCACTTGTATTCACTTGTGCTCTATACACTGCGCTTAAGACTAGCAACACCTTCTACCAAAGGTGAGTCTTCTGTAGCCTGCGTGCTGCGCCATGTGCTGCACAACAATTTCTAGATTGTTACCGTCCGGAGCACTGGGAGGCCGCAATCCGTGTCGTTCGTTATCTGAAGGGAACTCGCACTCATATTCTCACTCTCGGCGGCTCGAATCCACTTTCTCTCATGGGATACTCCGACTCGGATTATGCTAACTGCACAGACACTAGCCGATCGATTGGAGGTTACTGTAATACTGTTTCACTCTTGGGTCTGGAATGATTTCCTGGAGCTCGAGGAAGCAGCCCACTGTAGCGGACTCATCTTGCTATGCTGAGTATATCGCCCTTCACGACGCTGGACACGAGGTCGTCTTCATGAGACAGTTTCTTGAAGGAATCCGCATGCTTCCATCTGGACCTACCCAATTGTTCTGTGACAACGATGCTGCTGCTCGTCTATCCGAGGATCACGTCTGGCACTCTCATACTAAACACATTTGAGTCAAATACCATCATACCCGCGAGCTGGTACTCTCTGGGGACGCTTTGATAACTCGCGTTGGATCCAAGGACAATACAGCGGACATTATGACTAAGCCATTACAATAGGTCGATCGGACTTTCAGCGCTTGCGACATTATCTCGGCGTTCGTGCACCCACACTCCTTGATGCGCCGCTTCTATCATCTTATGATTATCTTTCTTGGTTACTATACGAACACATATTTCATCTTTCACATTGTTACTACCCTATCGCCTTACCGTCGAGGAGGAGTGTCGGAGTGACGTAGTTCAGAGGCTGACGTCGATGACGATGAGGGCACGTGATATGATAAAAGATATATTAGACGAGTAGATTACGATTGTAGCTCTTCAGTTGTTTCCATCTACGATCACTGAAGAGCGTTCAGTTCTTATATTCTGGTGTGCCAGCCCGCCAGACCAGCTGCTATTGCAACATTGTCTTGTCTGTTGTTTATGCATTTTTGCCTTTGTGCTTGTGTATCCTGTAATATAGGGACCAAGCTAGCACAAGGCTGATCCAATGATAGTAAAATACTCATGTCCTTGTGACAATTGTTATGCAAAGCTCATGTTTGAGCCATCATCCACACAAGTCCAAATGTTGATATCCTCATACTGAAAACAAAAAGAAGAATATGAGCATCTGCAAAGATGTGATAAAGGTACTAGTGATTTGCCAGCCCAACCTGGCCTGGAAGCCGGTCATAAGGCTCATCTTTTGGAGGCTATAGGCCTGGATATTATCCAGCCTAAGCCTCTCCCTGAGGCTTATCATGTCTGCGGCTGCCATCGGCCTGCAAGCTATAAGGCTAGCTCGTGTGCTAAGCCCGAACTTGAAACTATGCATTTCTTATCTCGATCCATTGTACGTGCTCGTAAGTGCGTGCGTGAAGTTTCGTGTGGCAGAGGGAGTTCCTGCTCCAAGAGGTAAGAGGTAAGAGGTTTGGCAGTGCGAGACTGTCCTTCGAGTGCCACAGTAGGCCTGACTTCCAGGACGAGCACGCAAGATGGGGGGAAAACTCTCCTATAAGTTCATTGTATTCCGAAGACGCAAGGGCGAGGTATTTAAGAGCAAAAGATAGTACCTAAAAGAGGTAAAGAAAGGGAGATCGGAAAAGGGTAAGCATATGAGGGGTCGGGCAATGAGGCAGCATATATCGAGATAACAAAAACGTAGTTTCGGGCTCAGCACGCGAGCTGCCCTTACACCTCCCGGGGGTCAAAATCTTGACCGTCCTCGGTCAACTACAACTAGAAAAAAAAATTGCGATTCTAGCACTGAAAACAAGGAAATTGAGACCTAAACACAAGTGACGAAGTGTATGCGATGGTTGCGCTATGCTGTAATTCTTTGGCTTGCGTTCGTGAACGTTGTGGGGTGCTAGAACTCAGACTGAACCTCCGGGATCGAAAACGAAACGGACAGTGTGCGGCTTGTACTGCACGAGCTGGAGGAGTTGCGCAAATTCGAACGTGTTTCCTAGTATGGTGGTACTGTTCCGACGGCTGCGGAAGTCTTCATTCTTGCTCTGAAACCTGCGCGTGTGGGTGGGAATGATGACCGAGACATCGGCGAGTGCTGATACAAGAACTGCTGTGGTGACGAGACTGAGCGCAAACTTGAAGCGAGCAGGGGTTGACTGAAGTAGGGGCGAAGGTTGTGAATGACAAAGAACACGTGTCGATGAGTCTTCGTGGACTAGCGAAGGACCTCGCCATTTGAGCCGTTGAGGGACCATATGCTGCGTTGGTACTTGTGACATGACTTCGAATGGATGTTGCTGCGGAATCAAGGAAGTGGTTGACGAGGCAGGGGCTGGTCTGACTTCAAGAGGAGAAGAATCCGAGTCGACTGGTGTGACTCCGAGCGGTTGTTGTGGTGGTGTCGAGTGGGGAGGGGCGGGGACGCTCAATGAGGCTTCGAGTGTGACAAAAGGTGAGTTCTCTTGCATGAATACTGGTGGTTGTTGCGATAGCGACGAGTTTGCACGACTGGGGACGTTCCACGAAATTTCGAGCAGCGGCGTGGGACAGACGGGAAGGACTTTGCTGAGCGATGAGGGAGGGCCACGGTTCGAGCTGGAAATCTCAACGGTCGAAAGTGGGCGAGGGGACACATGTGAACGATTGGAATGAGCTGACGGGAGCCTGAGTGCGAGTCGGACGTTTGCTGGCAAAAGCGTTGTTGACGTAACTGCAGGCGTGACTTCGAACTTTGATGTTGAACGGGGTGAAATGGGGGCATTCGAAACTTCGAGTGACGGTGTGAGACGAGCAGCTAAGGGCAAGCACATTGATACGACTTCCGACGGTGTGACTCTAAGCGTCCGTTCCTGCCAGTGCAACGTCATGCAGGCACTAGAGACTTCGAGGGGTACAGGTACGAGGGAAAAGCACTCCGAATTTGCGGACGACTCTGATGGATTCAATGCGATGTCGACGGGGGAATGGGAAGACTCTTGTTCTAAATGACCACCAAGCGGGAGGGGCAGCGACGCGAGGTCGGGCGGTTGAACTTCTACGACCAATCGTGCATGGGAGGGCGAGCACTCTAGTAAGTCTGTCATGGAATTTGAAAACGAAGGGGGAGGTGGAACGTGCGAAGACACAAGCTCATGAGGTGACGTCAAGGGGGACGCAGATGAGAATGCGTAGTCGGATAAAGGCTCGGGCTTGGGGTCAACGGCAGTGCACAAGGACGCAGACGACAGGAAAGGCGGCGAAGTCGGAATGATGGAAGGGATAGACGCAGGCTCAGGTTCGGACTCAGGCACAACATTCGTGCACGAGGATGCAAGCGAAGTCATTGGAGGTCTGGAAAACGAAGTCAACAGAGTGATCGGATTTGGAGGGGTGGTCTCGTTCTCAGATTCAGGGACAACGTCAGTATACGAGCATGCAGACAAGGCCGATCTTAACCAACCCTCCACCTCTGACACCCTTGGGTTAGCCCGTTGATATGACCGCTCCTATGCTGGCCAGGGAAATAGCTTATATTACAGTTTTTGCACACTTTCCACTTAGCTGACCCACTCCATGCTACCTACGCTCTGCGGAGCCCTTGGCGGAGCCTTGCCGACCTTGCCGCGCTCTCGCGCTTTCCCACGCTCTCATGCGCACACTCACACTGCACCCTCACACTTTCCTATGCTCTTCTGCACACTTGCACTGCATGCCACCGCACTTTACTGACATCAGCACATGCCTGTGCCTTTCATGTGAGCTTCGGAAAGCTTTCCCATGCTTCGGGCCACATTCCTGCACATTGGACTGTTGCAATGCAGCTGGTTTGGGCAAACTGGCACACCAGAGTAAATGTCTGGGGTACCAGTGCGTACAACGCGTGCTTAAATACATAGAGTAAAGGTGTAGATATCATGTGAAAAGCAAAGAAACAGGGGTCTATGACCTTCCTAGATACGAATAACAAAGATGTAATAAGTTTGTAGCCCAGGAGACTGTCCTGATCAAATATACGAAAGGTAGAATTATATCAACTGCTTGTAGCTACTAAGTCCTGAAGAACTATCTGTCCGAACCCTACGTATCAACTCGATCGCATCCTACCACCTCTCTCCCGTCTCATCTCTTCCACGTGAGTTACGGTTGAGTCCCGCCGACGCTGAGGTGTTGCTGCATAGGCATCAACACTTCAACATCTCCCCCTGATCAGACCGTCCTCTGGACAAGCCCCAAGTCCTCGTTCTGTCTCAAAAGTGATCCGCAAGCCAACGGCTTTGTGAAACCATCTGCTAGCATCTCGGCTGTAGGTGTGTGCTCTAATGTAACTGTGCCACGCTCCACATACTCTCGAATGACATGGTGCTTGATCTCGATGTGCTTGGACCGTCTGCCGGTAACTGGGTTCAATGCCAAGTCAATGGCCCCTTTGTTATCGCCGTGCAAGGGAATGGGATCTTCCATAGTGTACCCCAGCTCCTCCAGGAAGCTGTGATACCACGCTGCCTGGTTCAAGTTAGCAGCGTCTGCCATAGCCATGTACTCCGCTTCCGTTGTGTTCTGTGCTACAGTTTTCTGCTTCCGTGAAGTCCATCCAACTGCGCCATCTCCGAGCAAGAATACATAGCCCGACGTCGAATGCCTATCGTCCGTTTGGTCACCCAAACTCGAATCGCTGTATCCGTGCAGCCCATCACCATTCACACCATCATATCTTATGCATATGTCCTTCGTTCCGGCTAGGTAACTCAAGACATACTGCGCTAGTCTTAGGTGCTGAGGCGAGGGATTTGCAGTGTACTGCGCTACTAGGCGCGATACTGCAAAGGCAATGTCCGGGCGCGTTCCAATCTATTATCTGTATGTATAGCAGACTACCTATGAGTGACTGATAGTGCTTAATATCAGACTGTGACGCTTCGCCGTCATATTTGACAAGATGCTCATCTGCACCAGAGGGCAGTGGCGTGCTATGGGAGTTCGCGTTCTGCATACCAAAGTGTTGCAGTGTCTCCTCGATGTAACCACACTGGTCGATCTCAATGCGTCTATTTGGACGATTGTGTACGATCAGAATACCCAAGTAGGATTGTATCTCCCCCAGGTCAGTCATCTCGTAGTGTTCACTGAGCGAGGATTTAATACGCTTGATATGTTCCAGCGACGAACCCATAAATGTACTGTAATGTCATCAACATACAAAATCACGACGAGGATACCATCCCCCCCGTGTTGGTGGTATACATACACACCAGCATCTGAATACGTCTGCGTGAAGCCGAGCTCAAGAAGAACTCCGTGGAACTGGATATTCCACGCGCGGGAGGCTTGCTTAAGGCCATATAGCGCCTTCTTCAGGCGGCAGACCCGTGTCTCCTGTCCAGACACGACGAAACCTTGAGGTTGCTCCATGAAGATCTCCTCCTCGAGCACACCATTGAGGAACGCGGACTTCACATCCATCTGATGGATGTGCCAGTCCCCCAGCACGGCCAATGCCAGGAGCAAACGCAGCGACTCAAAGTGTGCGACAGGTGAGAAAGTTTCGTCATAATCAATTCCTGGGACTTGCATAAATCCCTTAGCTACCAGTCGTGCCCGAAAGCGTCCATCCGACTTCAACTTGAAGACCCACTTGGATTTCACAGCCTTATGTCCGGCTGGTAAGTCCACTAAGTCCCACGCCTCGTTCCTTGCCATCGCGTCAATTTCATACTGACAGGCTTCCTTCCACGCTTCCGCGTCCGCAGAGCGCATCGCTTCTGCATATGTGGCAGGATCTCTGCCCACCAGAGCAGCTGCCAGCAGTTCAGCAAACCCAAGACGTTGACCGCGACCGCGCTGTGCTGCATTATCCGGGCCACAATAGCACGGGTTAGGCACAGGGGTACGACTCGAACGTCTGGGCGCTGCTGCCTCCATCTCCCAAAGCAGGTCCGCACGCTGCATGCGATCTGCGCGCCTGCCTGGCGGGTCACTGGCAGCCAAGGGCGAGGGCGGCCGATCAACAATGCGCGTGTTTCTGCGACGTGGAGGGGGCGTGCTGGGCATAACGCTAGGCCGCTCAGGTGTAGAAGGGACGGGAGTAAGCGAGGAGGGAGGAGGTGTGGGTGTGGAAGGCCGGGTGGTGTCGGCAGGGTCAGGTGCGTGGTCAGATTCAGGTTGTTCAGTGTCAGGTGGCTCAAGCATGTTTCAAACCCTCGCTTCACTGTCTGCGGACTGTGCAGGCGAGGGGGACCTCTCAGGTGGTGGCCCCGGAGGTGCTGAAGGTGGCACAACGACTGGCGGTGCTGCTGGCGGGTTAGGCACAGCATGCACTGGGCTCGGAATAATGGGGGCTCGCGCAGGTAAGTGCACAGGAGACACAGGTCCAGTGTGGCTCATCACTCTGCAGGGACGGGAAAGGTACTCTTGTCGAACATCACGTCCCGCGACAATCAAAAAGAGTGGGTATGTTTGTCCCAAAGCTGGTAGCCCTTACTGCCCGGCTCATACCCAACTAATGTCACTTCGATCGCTTTAGGATCTAGCTTATGACGCTTGTCTTTAGGAATGTGCATGTAACCCTTGCACCCGAAGATGTGCAGGTGTGAAACATCCGGGATTTCGCCCAAGTTCCATAGCTCAAACGGCGTGCGCCAACTCAACGTTCTGGTGGGACTACGATTATAAATATGCACGGCTGCCAAGACCGCACATTCCCAGAATCCATCGGATAGCCCAGCGGCATGGACCATGGCCATAGCCTTGTCCATTAAGGTACGATTGAACCGCTCGGCCACTCCGTTCTGTTGAGGTGAGCCTGGCATTGTTAAATGACGCTCAATTTCTTTCTTATCAAGTAGGTCTCCCACCGAACCTGCTATGTATTCACCACCCAGGCAAGGAATGCTTTAAACGCTTGTACAAATCGGTCTTTTGATTTTAAGGGGTAGACAACCGCATGGCGCGAGTAGTCGTCAATGAACTTAGCATAGTAAGTGGAACCTTGAATTGATCTATCTATGAGGCCACCGAGGTCGCTGTGAATGACCTCGAATTTGCATGTAGTTTTCTTTTTACCCCGCAGGAAAGGCTTTCGGCTAGATTTTCTGAGTTCACATTTGTGGCAAGCATTCGGAACTTCCGCGGACGCAGTGTCAAGATCCATGCCTGTCATGGCAGAGGGACCATGAGATTTGAGTGCCATATGGGACATATGTCCCATACGCTGATGCCAGACGTGTAGCGGTATGGCTGCATGTCGCTTGTGCACCCATCAGAATCGAAGTGGGTGGTGTAGTTGCCGCTTTTGTTGAGAGCGAGTACGGAAATGAGACCTACAGTCGATTCTGGGATATATAGAGCGTCAATGAGTTTGAGAGTATGGCCACCTGCAATGTGAAGTTCGATGTCGTCAATGCCAGTAGCATATACTGCGGAGCCGCAGAGTCCCTTGACAGGGTGACGGGGAATGCTCCTGATGTTTTTAAAATTGGATGCTTCCGGAGATATATGGCAAGTAGCACCGGTGTCAAGGATGAATGGTAGATCGTCAGCACACATAGAAGAACGGCCAGCTGAGTAAGCTAGGAGAGGTATGGGCGTGGCAGGCTGGGGCCGGGAGTGGGTACTCCAATGAACGGAGGCGAAGGGATGTTCGGTGGTTGCAAGGACGGCAATATACTCCTCCTCATCGTAGGCAGGCATAGGAATCGATATGGCAGACATGGCAGTTTCAGTCGCGTCAGAGGTCGAGGTGTTGGTGTCGACTAGCATATAGCATTTTCCGTTTAAAGTGATGCTCTTGGAAGATCTGCCGGAGCTAGTATTAGGTTGTGTATTGGTATCACCAGAAGTCGACTGAGATTGCATAGTGGAGCCAAGATTGTTGCGAGCCTTAGAAGTACCGCCAGCCTTCCGTGCAGCCTCCTGTGTTGCGCGAGCCTCGTCGATGGTTTTTCCTGCCATTTGACCTCCTGGAGAGATACAGAATTCAGTCCGGTGAGTTGGACATTTACAATTGGCACAGATTGGCCGGGCGGGTTTGGTTGTAACGGCTGCGAGTGCGGTATTATCTCCTTGCTTGTCGCCTGAAGTGATGGTTTGTTCTTCTATAAGGAGGCGATTGCGAACGTCATGTGAAGTGGTAGTCGGATTCTGGAGTAAGTCGTTTATGGATGTCTGCAGTCTAGAGTAGTGTCCGCCGAGCGCGTTGAGGATGAGAATGGTCAAGAGATGATCGGGGTCGAGTGCCCCCATCTTGAAGAATTTCGTATGAAGTTTGACGATATCGTCGATAGTGCGAGTAAGCGGAACACCGGGAGTAAAGCATATTTCGATGGCTTCTTTGAGGACGTTGACCTGAGCGAGCATCCCTAAGTTTTGATGATTCGCGCGGATAGCTTCATACGTGTCGTGGGCATTGGGATGTACACTAGCAATGCCATAGTCGTTGTCTGAGATGTGTTCGAACATGAAAGCCCCGAGAGCACGATTGTTCATGTTCCAGATCATAGCCGCTTTGGGATGGAGCGCTGGGTCGGGACATGGGAAGGTGCCGTCAAGATAGTTTCCGTAAAGACGCTGATCGACGACAGTGTTTAACTTTCGATCACATTCGTGCCAATTGGCCTTAGAACGGTCCAGGATAAGATCCGCCGGCCAGCCTGGGTCGGAGGGACAAGGTTGAGCGACAATGATAATTTCGTCAGGGGGCAATGATCGAGAAGTAGTAGCACCGCCAGTAGTACCGCTAGTAGTAGTAGAAGGCCCACCAGTAGTAGTAGAACCGCCAGTAGTAGCGCCAGTCCCAGTGGGGTTGGCGGGAGGGTTGGCAGGATCAGACATAGAAGCGGAGTACGCAAGGAAGAGAGTGAGTTGTTGAAGAAAGAGTAGTCCAGTTGATAGCGGTTGTTAAATAACGAGCGTGAGGCCCATAACAAGGCAAAATGCATAAACAACAGACAAGACAATGTTGCAATAGCAGCTGGTCTGGCGGGCTGGCACACCAGAACTCGTAAGAGACTGGGTACCAGACATGCATAACGCGAACTTAAGTACATAGAAAGAACAGTAATAACATGTGAAATAATACCTGCGGACACCTGCATTCCGTTGGATACGAGACACGAGGATTGCTCCTGATCAGATATTTGATTGTAACTACTGGTAACTGGTAAACTACATGTCCGTGATCGTGTTGCGTCGTGCACTCACTCGCACATGCGATGTGGTCGTCACGAGCCCAATTGTACCAATCTCCAACAGACAACAGACCACGGGCAGCCTCAATAAAACAACCTAACCACCTAACCATCAAACAGCATCCCCAACTGAAACAGAACTAGATGGTCCAGGAGTGGGACCTCTAGATGGGAAGCTAAGGTGACTTTTGCAAAATTTGTCTGCATTCTGATGCCCAATAAGAATGGAAAGGGCATCATAAGGACCAAAGTGGTCCTTGGGACGTGTAAGAGTCTGAAGGAGAGATTCATAAAGAGCTGAAATGTAGTGGGGAGGGTGGCAGCCCCAATGTTTGTTGAAACTACCCTTGTCATAGGCACCAGGTCCACTTCCCCAAATAATGCCAAGGCGAATAAAAGTGGTGTAAGAAAGCCCCTTGACTGCTAAAAGATATGAAAAGAGTGTCAGAGAGGCGAAAGGCCAAAAGACACAACACTTACTATGTTTCTGTGTCCAGGAATCACCCAGGCCACCTTTCCCTGATGCAAGCATATATTGGCGAAGGGGACTTCCAGGCTCATAAAGAGCAATGATGAATGTAGTAAACATTGCCACAAAGATGGACTTTTCAGTCATCCCTTTCTTAGGCCTAGATTCCCACTGAATACCACAGTAAATCTGGTGAACCTGTTGTGGATTAGCACCTCTGAAGAATTCCTTGTTGACATTCTTGGGCAAGAAGAGTTTTGGTACAAGGCGGGAAGCAATAATTGCAACTATGAGAGCAAGATGATGGAGAGGCCTTGTTGCATCATAGGCTTCCCTAACCCAAGAATAGGTATCATCAACATATTTCACACCTGAAAGGGTCGGTGTCTTGAAATCTCCAGGAAGGTGTGACTTGTGTAGGATGGAGTGAAGGTTAGCAAGGGTCAGTTGTCCCTCAAACCACTCTGCATTAGAGTCATTGGCAAGAGCAGTACTGAGAGCAATTCCAGCTGCATGTTGGGAAGAGGATGGTTGGGGGTGAGCTTGGTAGGTGGGAAGGGCCCGAGTTGTGTCCTTAAGACCAAGATTAGCCCAGGAGTTGTAAACTGGCTTCCTATAAGGTGCCCCAGGACGATTGACATTTGGAAGATGAAATGGAACAAAGTGAATGCGTAGATGTTGGATCGAACGAAGGAGAAGTTTGGAAATGAAGGAGTGTTGGGCCACTGGGTCTTGCTCCTGAGCAAGGTCAAGAAGACAACGATGTGCTTCTTTGATAATGGGAAGGAAGGACCCATTTCCCAGGACAGGAGCAGATGGAGAAGATGGAGAGGATGGAGAGGACATCTTAAGGATGAGGTTCACAAATTCCATGGGAGCCATGGAATTCTGATCCATGTTGGGCAGGCCATTGGTGATGTTGCTGGCATCCGATACAACTGCCTGAACAAGGGCCTGATAGGTTTCATTGGAGTCATTTTGTCCATAAGCAAGAGGCATGTCCAAAGCCAGCCAGTGCTTCAGGGAATTCTTCCTGTGCTTCCCATGTTTGACAGCAGCTTTCCTGGTATCTTCAGAGTCAGCTGCAGATATCAAGGCTTCAATATTAGCTTGGACACCATCTGAAACCAATTGTCGAGTGTCATCAAAGAATGCATGCAAAGCAATCTCTAAGATATGCATCCCCCGATTAGCATAATCCGACTGTACACCAGGATAACTTTCTCCAGGGTTTATGTCAATGAGATGGCAAATACGAAAGGTCGCCTGATATGCCTAATAAAATGTAGGACAATGAGCACAAGTGAAACCAGAATGCATGTGTAAATCAAAATGTGCATGAAAGTGAAGCATTCACTTTACTACCAGAGAGAGACCGCGCATGGGAAACACTCCCATGCGCGGTTGATGTCTAGATCATAAACACACCGCGCATGGGAGTGTTTCCCATGCGCGGTTGATGTCTAGATCATAAACACACCGCGCATGGGAGTGTTTCCCATGCGTGGTCGATGTCTAGATCATAAACACACCGCGCATGGGAGTGTTTCCCATGCGCGGTTGATGTCTAGATCATAAACACACCGCGCATGTGACACGTTCCGATGTGCGGCATCTCTCTGGTCGTAAAGCTAGCCGCGCCTGGGAGCGTTTCCCATGTGTGGTCCGTTTACATCTGTAATGTAAGGCTAATGAGGAGATGAAGAAACTTACCAGAAAATGGTTCGACGAGTATGTGAGGACCTGTGCCCTCTTTGATGCGATGGAGGGGTAGCGGCCTTTCAGTGGCCAGTTGCTAGCATTGATTGGAAACCCAGTGTTCATGGCAGAGAGAATCGTAGGTTCTGTAAATAGTTGAAGAAGCATAGGAAATCCATCCTTGAGAACACCTTTGCTGAGGCCGAGGGGGTGCATGAGGCTAGTTGCGAAGACAGCAGCATTTCCTGTATGGCAGAAACATAGGAGCCTTTCCAGTGCCGCCAAGAATTCCAGTCCCATATAACTTGGTTTGGTTCCACAACCTCCTGTTTGCACATTCGTGATCTCTCTCGTATAGAGGCCCTTGATCATTATGGCAATAGGGAAAGATACCCAGTCGAATAATGCAGGAAAAATCTGATTGTTGGAGTATATTAGAGTGGGGCTGGCAAGCAGAGCACAGACACGAACCCTCGGTTTGAGGACAATGAGATGGTTGTTAATGGCCTCGCGGGCGGTTGGGAGCCTCCATGCTCTTGCAAGAGGAACGATGATGTTCTTGAATATATTTCTGCGTAGAGTGTGAGCATGGGCGCACCCTTAAATGCGAATTACTTACATGCTGGATTGGTCTTTGAGCCCTCTCACATCAACCGAGTACACTAGCTCTGCGCGACAACATGTTGGGCAGTCTGGGAGGTGTATCCTTTGGTGGAACCGCTCAGAGGGTAGGCCGCTCTCACAAAATTTTTGCTTTGCTGAGGCCTTTTCCCGGTCTTTGTTAGTCTGAGCAAAAGCTCCTGAAAGGGCAGCCGTTGCACTTCCTTGCTGAGAATCCAGCCGGCCAGCTCGGGTTGCAATGCGGTGCATGATCTGGTTGTAGAACTGCGACGCGATTGGTCTGACAACTGCCGCAGAAGGGGGGTGGAGTTGGTTGGCATCTGCCATATTAATGTCGGCATTTGGATCACGGACTGCCCTGCCGTGTGGTTCTCTGCGAACGTTCTTGTTGATTTTAGTAATTGTGTCGTGGAAACAATGAGGTATGCCATCGGCTTGGATATTGCCGGCGACACGCAAGAAGCCAAAGGGGGTACGCGTTAATGTTGACGTGAACGTCTTCAGGTCGGACCGAGTCGGTATGATGATCTGAGAGCGGGTTGTCTGGCGGGTTGAAGAGGGACCGTATGTTCTCCAGGTCCACGAGAACGCCACAGGATGGCTCATCGTCCTCTATGGCTGTCCTGCGGCTGATCTGTTTACCTCTTTCGTCGAAAACTGGGATCTCTGCACCGTCATCATTAAGAAGTGGATACTTTTTAAGGTTGATGCGGCGCCGGGGTTGAGGTTTTTTATTATCAAATATCTCCCCGTGCTTTTTGATGAGCCGCTGTACAGGGATGTTTCTGAAATCGCGGATATACCTGGCCCTGTATCAATCCGTGTCATGTGGCTGCATGCTATGGTGATATAGTAGGTGAAAATCACTCACTCAATTGACGTTGCAAGCGCAAATGTCAGGAAGGCGATTTTTGAGTAGTCGCGTTGCAGGTCCCAGGACTGAGACTCATGTTCTTCGTTTCCTAGAACAGCAATAGCGGCGTTTTGCCCAAAATGGGAGGTGATGATGATGGGGGTGTTCCCTTGGAGGAAATCGTCAGCTTTCCAGTCTTCTGGTGCCTTGTTCGCCCAGTCGTGGTAACCCTGGGTGATTTCGTTGTCGAGAAATTTGAGCTCCTCGAAGTTCAGTCTGATGTCCTTGTCGTCCCTGCAGAGATGGAATTTCAGTTGTGGGGGCACGACGACGCAATTGGTATGGTATCTTACATCGTGTTGGTGACATGGTTCCAGTTCAGGTGAGTGTCTTCCAGATCCAGAGAATAGACTGAGGCTCTACCAGAGTTCCAGTAGTACCCAAGGACTGGGATCTTTACTAGGAAGTAGGTGATCATCATCACCATTTGGCGATAATGCCTCCGACTCATGACAGAGGGACCGGAGGAGTAGCCTGCAGTGCAAGGCTCGTGGTGGCCAGATACGAAGTCGTTTGGGGCCATGGCAAGGAATACATCCTCGTTCCTGCACTGTCCAAGATACAACATTCTGCCCTTGGTGTCAAAGCCAACCATCGCATGCTTCCCTTTGAAATTGCGGTAGGGCATTTTCAAGTTCATCTCAAAGCTGAACCAAGGCGAGTTAGCTGCAACTGGGAGAAGAGAACCCATCCCGATAGAGTTAGCAACGGTGAGGTGGTAGTCGATCATGCTCTTGTCCGTTATCAGCTTCCGTCGGCCTGTCCCAGCCTTGACAAGGAGGTCCTCGTCAATCTGAATAGTGTGGCGGCGAGATAGGATGTTTACGACAGTTTTGTCGTCATCGTCATAGAACCTTTTCAGAGCAGAAAGCTTGATTGGTCTTGGCTGCATGACGTTGAAAGCATCAATCATCGCCGCATCGCAGCGAGGTGTTGCGACAATTGCCCTCAGGACTTCGGCCTGGTCAAGCCGGTCATCTGGGTCGGTCTCAAATGGTTCAGGGATTGCTGTGACATCAGCTGGCTCCATAACACGCTCGTGGGGATCAGTGCCCCCATCAGTACTGCTGAGACACGGTCAGTGGGAATGGGCGTCCATGATGCTGTAATAGGACTGACAATAGGTCGTTCTCCGAAACATGTTCCAATGACCGTTGTTGAGGTGGAGTAAGCGACATGGAAGGAAATGGATGTTGGGAGATGTGACTTGATTCGCTTGAAGAGTAGATGTGGGCAGAACTACGGTGTGCAAGAAAGCGTGTGCGACTGGAGCCGGTGATGTAAGTTTGAATTTTGCGGTAACAGGGACACTAGATTCTGTTCCTGAGAAATGACATGTTCCAGGTTTGGGCTCAGCGTTGTGGGTCCGGTTTGAGTTACACACACACGGTGCCCATCTGAGGCTTAGGTCCAGAAGAATATTATATTGTGTGCTGCATACTGGGGATTGAAAAAAAAAAAATATGAATGTCGCAGAATGTGCTAGTCAAGGGTTGGTGGGTCGGGATTCTACTAGGCTACTAGCACGGAAGTTGGGGCCGTTTGGGAATCCCCGTGACCGCAATCAGAAGTTGTACAATATATGATATACTAGCGATTCATGACGGCCCTTTGGGGCCGTCATTCAATCGGGCTGCGTCACTGCTGCGTCTGTGAATACTTTTTTTTGGACAGCTCACACGATTGGACTCTCACTCTCACACGATTGAAGAACTGCGTTAAGGAATCGAATTAAGGAATCGAAAGTAGAAATACAACACAGTCGTACACAGAATACAATGCATGTCGCTATAGAACACAGAAATCACCCAAGTGAACCTGAAACATATCTTTGCATTCCCATTGTAAGCGGCGGCGGGAGGGGCATTCAAAACTCGCTTCATTCTCCGATTTCGCCATTCTTTGGCTGGTGACTCCCTCTTTCACCTCTTCCACATATCTACTTTATCTTTTCAATGTCCAGCAACCGTGGAATCGGACAAAGACGTTGTCGTCTGCAAGAACGTGCAGAACGAGTACGCTCCTTTACGCTCTGTTCTTCGTTCGAAAATGTGCTTACTCACTTCGACGTTATAGAGCTTGGGTCATAAATTACCACGCGATTACGCGGGAGGTTTTGAGGGAGGCAATGCTGCAACGTTTCTAGCTGGCAGAAAACCCATTGGAACCTCAAATAAAATAAGCCAGATTCGTCAACATCTTTGAACACTCTTACATTCCGTCAGCTCTTTCTGAGAGCGTCTTGATAACCAGGTCTTTATCTCTATCCCCCCATCTCCTTTGGGCCCTAACTGAGTTAGAACGGACCACAGATCTGATGTATTCAGCGATATCCTCCTTTTGTCCGCCCTCGCCGTGAAGAGAGAATGAATGAGACGTGAGGCTACTAAGGGCGTCCTGGATGTCTACCTCAGGGCGACTAGTCACGCAAATGTGAAGACTTGGAAGACACAGGTCGACAAGCTCTTTCACAAGGCCAAGGACCTGTGCGCGCGAGGTTGGAACTCCAGAGGTATTGGGACACTCGTCGAGTGCATCCAAAATAAGATAAACTGAGACTTGATCCGGAAGGGTGAGCATCTCCTGTAGGCAGCACACCAAGGCACTGTCACAGGGCTGGCGCGCACCATAGTAGTACGTTTTCTAGAGATGGTAGAGAACGTCACAGAAGGGATCGGAACAAGCAGAAAGTTGGACAAGAAGTGAGGAGAGTAGCTTGGGGCGAGATCTCTTGTCGATATCCCGGAAGTCGAAGTAAAAATAAGCCAATAAAGCTAGTCCTGCGTCATAAAGTGTGGTGATATCTTGGATTATTGCGGAACTGTTCGGTAATCTTATGTTCCCTAGTTCTACGAGAGTGAAGGAGCAACTAACCATAGAATACTCTTTCCTGAGCCCGCTGCGCAACAGGCAGTCAATCAGATCACCGAAGCCATCAAGGGTAAGGGAGCGTACGTTTCCTGTGGACCCACAGAAGGGAGCTAGCTACCTTCCATTTCTCGAAGCTGCCACCTTGACAGAGCCACTCCGTTGTTCCTTCATGATGACATTCGCATGCAATATTGTGACTGGTGGGCGGATCAGGAGGAGATCGCCATTTTCGAAGGCGCTCTCGTGATTCATGCCCTGTGGTCGTGTTAGATACTCGTCCGTCGGTGAAGACGGGGACTGATGACAAACTTGTCTCGTCGTGTAAGTTGTACACCATTTGATTCCAAAAAAAACAAAAAAAAGTTGTACACCATTTGTTGCACACTATCTACGACCTTTTGCACCTTTGCCTCAATCACTTCAATCTTCTAGTCGACTTTCTTCACGTGGTCTCTCCGCGACAGATACACTCGAAGTCTCGAATGAAAATAACATGATGTTGATGGGATAAGACTACGAGATCACGACCATCCCTGGAGACACGGGCTATGTAGGATGTGAGCATGAGAGGTTTGCCTGAACTAAAGGGTATGAGTGAACACACCTGCAATAAACTTCGGACAAAGAAACTCATCGACTTCGGGAGTGACAGAGAGAGGGGTAGTAAACCAGTCTCCAGAAATGAGGAATGGGTCCTCTACATGCTGGCTGTACCATAAGGCAGCACGCGCTGGTATGTGCAGGACCTCGATGCCGCTCTCTCGTAAAAACACATGCACTACATTCGTCTCGCACACGAATGCGTGTCGCTCGTTCAAGTCAACTGAGCCGATGGACTGGAGGCAGATGTTGATTGTTTGCACGAGGGAACCCGTGCGCACATCGTACAAGAAAATATGATCCATGCTCGCACATACAAGCGTCGGGTATGCAACTCGGTATTTGCTCACGAATTCGTCAAGCCTCAGCAGCGCCCAGGGCCGGAACTGCCCACGCGGCGCGTAATGATGGTACAAGCCCGCGACGTCCGCGGACACGGCCATCTGCTCATCATCAGGGAGCGCATCGGCAGCGACCTCACCCTCGTCAACAAAGTCGCTAGAATGTCGGAATGCGTTGCCGAATGGAGAACAACGTGCGCGTCTGTGATAGCTTGCGTTACAAAAAAAAATGAAGGAGAGCACTGGCATTCTCACGTGAACGATCACATGTTCTCCGAAGTCCGAATGAAGAGCCGACTACGCTGTGGCAAATTCAAAGGATGCCGAGGACGAAAACGTGCGACGCAAAAGACGCAAAGGAGCGAGGAAATAATCAGATTGAAAAAAAAGGTCCAGCCGGCACATAAATGCGCAACAACAGTGCAACATCATCGCGGACGGGAGCGGCGCGAACACATGCCAAAAAACGTTCAAAGACCGCCAACTCCGGAGACAATGTGTTCCGTAATAAAGTATACTACAGCTAGATCCAATGTAGGAGGCCCTTTTTCCCGAAATTAGCACATAAGCTGAGTCACAAAGATTGTTTCGGCGACTGTGCCGACGGATTTTGCCACCAGAAATGTATGTGCAACAATTTCAAACCAAAGACCGGAATTTCAAACCAATTCAGTAAAGGTAAACCCAGCTGTCAAAAGTTTGGAACCCAGTTGTGTCTGAGCGGACCCCAGGGGCCCCCTACATTGGATCTAGCTGTAGCGATTCATGACGGCCCCTTGGGGCCGTCATTCAATCAGCGTGTATTTGTGACTACGAGATTTCGTGGAGCAAAGGTTATTCAAGAACTGCATTAACCAAATTGGTGTACAATCAACGCTCCTCCTCACGCGCGCAAGATGACCTCCCTCAAATTCACACAGGGGTCGACATCACCAGGTCTGATAGCGGCCAAGTCATGCTGAGAAGACAGAAGGTTATAACGGCGCCAGGCGAGTAAGAAATCCAGTTTCAAATGATATTCGGGGATAGATGTCGAACGCATCAATTCGTCTGCCTGCACATAGGTATCCACAAAAGGGTTACAAAGGAGAATCAGCTTTTGCAAGAACGCCATCGTCCGAGACTGCGTCTGCAGTAGGGACGAAAACGTACAGTTAACTGTACAGGGGGGCCTGGGGATTCTCGGGAAGCAGAGGGCCTATCTGGTGGAAAAGTTCGTCTTGAATCTTGTAACATGGAGGGCCGTGACCATCGAGAATGCGGCCATCTAAACGAAAGGAACCACCACTCGAGGTAAAGGCGAACGCCTTGTAACGACGGATGTGCGAACGAAACTCTGTTGCATCCTGGGCCTCGTGATCGTCTACGTAGTACCAGTACAAGTTGGGTGGCAATGGATTGACGAATTCCAATTGGACCTTTCCTTTTAAGAGAGAGGAAACGAGGGCAAAAGAGCAAGCGAACCACTGTAGAACAAAGCTGGGGACCGGCGGGTGTAACTTCGCCCATCATAATGTCCTCTCGGTGTGAAGAGGTCAAGGAAGCAGAAGCAACCTGTGGAAAACTATGGGATGCATAAGAGAGCGTCCGTGAGAAGACGACGGTCACAAACGTTGCGTTGCAGTGAGCCTATTTCTGGAGGGGGGCATCCAATCCCGTGGTAGCTTATGACCCAACTTCTATAGGGTCGAAATAACCAATCAGCTTCCCGGGTGATGCACTGAGACGAATGGAGCGTACACATTCTTGACGTTCTCGCAGACGACGCTGTCTTTGTCCGATACCTCGGTTGCCTGACATCGAAAAATAAAAGAGAATATGCACGAGAGGATAAAAAGGGGCGACCACCAAAATGAGGTCGAAATCGGGGAAGGAAGCAAATCCCCGGCGCCAAGGGACACAGCACGTGTTAGGAAATGAAAATGGAAAGCCTTCTTTAGTACAAATAGAATATGAAGAGGATGAAAAATACGCACATTACGAACGAAGCGAGTGGTAACGTCGGAATGACTCCCTGGACTGAGAATGACGCGCACAACAGCACACAATGAAGGAGAGCGTCGGTCTTTGTCACGTGAACGATCACATGTTCTACGAAATCCGATTAAGGTGCCAACTACGCTGTGGCCAATTCAAACAATGCGGAGCACAGAAAGGTGCGACAAAAAGGACGCACAGAGCAAGGAAATGTTTAGATTGGAAAAGAGGACCGGCGCGCACGTAAACACGCATCAAGACTTACAAGTTAACAAATTCAGACTACAAATACAACACAGTTGTATGCAGGATACAAAGGACATTACACAACATCGGAAACCCCTGACACTAACTGAGACCAATCTTTCCTTTCTCTTGCTACACGACTGCAGTAGGAGGTGGGGCATTCAAAATGTTGGTGAATTCATCAAGTAACAAAACGGGCTTGCCCAAAGCAACAGTAAACAGCTCAGCACTGAACACCACTCTTTCGTTCAGTGTCGGCAGGTCATTGTTGGGCCAGTTTGGTTGCCTGAAGGTCACTGTATGAACTGTGAGCATCCCTGTAGCGTTGCCAATGTTTTGGGTAAGAGCGAGGGTGAAAGTATTATCCATTGTGTCAATGAAGGAGACATTTCCCACTACAGGTAGCAAGGACGGAATGTCGGTTTGTATGATGTTGACGTCGATCGGGAGATCAAGATGGCGAAGCTACAGAAAAAATGAGTGTCCCCTGTTCACGAAAACATTGGGAGGACATCACACCTCAACAATCTCGCCAAGGAAGGTGAAGTCGTCGTGTTCACGAATGGGACTGGGCAGGTGAACATTCGGTCGGTATGCCACGATCTCATAGAGTATTTAAGCAGGGGGGCACAAGGAGGAGAGGGTACTAACCCACTTTCATGCAAACATGATAGATTCCTCATTCAACAATTTCGCGGACTCCTTCGCGCCCGTAATGGGCATTGAATAGGATAGGGGATATTGCTGTATTGTTCTTACATGGGAGTATGACATCGAACATAATTGGCATGACTTCGCCTGGTGTCGTGCATGTTTGCTCTAGACGAGCCATGGAAGAGAGGGAGCCAATATCCTGAGGAGGAGCAGCCATGAGTGGAGGTGATGAGAGGAGTATGCTATGCGATTTGAGAGACATCCACTTTGGCAGGCACAAAGTATGAGTCGCGCTCAGAGGCGCATGCAGAAGCAACACACAAACGCGTGGAAGCACAGCCTACGTCGTGTGAGTGGTGGTGAGACCGATTGGCAACGGAAGATATTTGAAACCGACCGAGCCCGATCACGTCGGAAGCCAGACGCTGCTGCAGAGACGGCGGAGACGAGGGCCAAGACCGTGGGGCCAATCAGAATTTGCTGCCGGGATTTCCTGCATCGTCATGTGGTGACAATGTGGGCAGCGATGCTCCAATCTTCCCAAGAAATGAGTATCGACACATGCCGGAAACTGAAAGTAAGAGTGAGGAGAGAAATGCGAAAGTGCAAGCACGAACCACTGTAGAAGAAAGCTGGGAACTTTTGGCAACCCCGGTGTGTGCATGAGATTGTCCCGGGAAAGAGAACTTGCCATCCATCGCAACCTGAGAAAAATATGAGCAAGGGAGGAATTCATTCTGAAAAATGTACGGACATCGCCCATAGTGAACTCCTCTCGGTGCGAAGGGGTCGAAGAAGTAGACGCAACATGTACAGACTATAAAACACATAAGAGTATATCAGTCAGATGAGGGTGGTCACAAACGTCGCGTTACAGTGACGCTATCTCCAGGGATGGCATCCAATCGCGTGGTAATTTATGACCCAAGTTCTATAACGTGGAAGTGAGCAAGCACGTTTTCGAACGAAGAGCCAAGCGGAAAGAAGTGTACTCGTTCTGCACATTCTTGCAGACGTCGTCATCTTTGTCTGATTCCACGGTTGCTGGACATTTAAAAAGATAAAGTAGATATGCAGAAGAGGGTCAAAGAGGGTCAAAGAGAGAGTCACAGGCCAAAGAAAGGCGAAATCGGAGAACGAAGCGAAACCCCCCCCGCACCAAACGCCACAAGGGACACCTGTAACAGGAGCACAAGCACGTGTGAGTAATTGAAATGGAAAGAAATCTTCACTACAAACAGAGAGCGAACGAGACGAAAAGCACCGACATTGCTAACAAAATGAGAGGTAAAGTCACGATGCGCCGCCGAACGAAGAACAATGCGCATGTCACAGATGCACACGATGCCCACGTAACAAGAACGATCGAGAGCGGCCTCATTCTCACATGAATGATCACATGTTCTCCCAAGTCCGAATCAAAAGCCGACTATGCTGTGGCCAATTCAAGCGACGCAAAGGACGAAAACATGCGACAAAAAAGACGCAAGGAGCAAGGAAATGTTCAGATTGTAAAATAGGTGCGGCCTGCACGTAAATGCGCAAAAAGAGTGCGACATCATCGCGGACGGGAGCGGCGCGAGCGCATGCGAAAAAAACGTTCAAACACCGACAAGTCCGGAGACAATGCGTTCCGTAATAAAGTATAGTATAGATATAGATACTCGTGGGTGGTGGAGTGCATGCATATGCAAAGTATGGGTTCCGATTATTCCGAAAGCAGTAGAAGACCAGGCCAACACGTATGCGAAGCTGCGAACCGATCGATACACATTCATGGCTTGACTGGCGTAAAAGGAGCCCGCACTTTTTGCGGGTTTGATCGCTTGTGGCACCGAAGGACTCGGAGTCAGGATCATGGCACCCAATTACAGGACATCAGGGGGCGGGGTTGTCGTGAAGTGTAACACCATGATGTAACTTAACATGAGAGCTTTGATGGTCTTGGCGACGCCAATTAGAAGCAGTCGGCATGGAACTGCTTGTCCATCTCCCCAAGTATTCAGCCTCCCATTGTAGGGGTTCTTCTCCCCATATTTTTCCGAGCTTGACCGTGGCCGCCGCTCCCTCGACGGTCTTGCCGTCGTGTATTGCGATACTCATGCGCTGTCGGCCGGCGCATTTTTTGGCCTCTTCGGACCCCGTTCAAGTTTAGAACTGTTAGTGAGCGCTGCGAGTGCATGTGGGCGCTCGCTTAAGTTCGTCTTAACTCGTATTGGGCAACCGGAAGTTTAGCCGTTACAGTAAGTGTAGGTTAACTGTATACTGTGGTGTCTGTGGTGTCACTGCGCCACTTCCAAATTATGAATATTGTATTGGTAGTATTGATTGCCACTCGCATAAATTAGGCGCATGAGTTCGCCTGACATTCCAGGTTTGTATTGGAAACCGGAACATGTTATGCCACTGCGTCGATCACAGGATACAGTCGTCACCATCATTGGTGCTGTAGTTCCCGTCATGCGACGAGGACGGATCACCCCAAGCGTCATCTTCCGTCTCTCTGTCCTCATCACACAGGGCTCGGGGTGGGAGCGGCGGAATGTCCCACAACAGCCTTCGTGGTCGTGATGGGGCCAATGAGGGCGCAGTGGTAACCCTGCAGATCGGTGTCGGCTGGATATATATTTATTTTTACACACCGGGATTATCTTTACTGTACCCGAGCAGTACAGTAGTCAGACAACTCCGCAGAAAAATGTCGGAGTCAGTCGGACTACACGACCACGTACATATAAAGGCTACCCACACTGAGTTATGCGAGTGCAGTGCTCTTGTACGGAACATGTCATCCATTGATACTATGCCTCAAGCATTTGATCTGTCACCACTCAGCCAGGCATTGTGCCAAGGTACGCATTATCTCAGTGAAGTAACGGCAGAAGCCAATAATGAATCATACAGACCCCATTGATGGCATGACGAATGAACCTGAGGACGCAAAAAAATGGACGTGTTTCCTCTGTAAGAGGAAATTTAGTACATTTAATCTGCAAGGTGAACCCATTGTGGGATCTGAAGAGGAGGAGTGCCCTCGGTAAGTCTGAAAATATAGTATTAGATAACTTTGTCACTGAGACAGATAACAGGTCGCTCGCTGATACAGATGTTCGCGGCTGGCTTTCATTTGTGGCAAAAGGCCACTTTTATTTATGGGGAGATGCAGGAGAAACGTGGCGTTCTTGGGAATCTTGGGAGTTAGGTGCTTGGTGAGGCGAGGGGAGGGTGTCAGACTCGTGTCAATAAAAAAAATTGATAGTCATATTCGGAGGGGCCCTCCGGGCCTCGTAAATTTATATCTTCCTGCGTGTGACCTTGTTCAAACTCGTGCGGGTTCAAAGTGTAATAGGCATCGCTAGCACAAATTTAAAGAGGACGTGAACACGGATGGACAACCACAACGGATAACACTTGGGTTGCCGTTTTAAATCCTCATACCATTCGATCGGAACCACTAAACTCAGGTTCAAGAAGAGGGCCATAAGGTCGCACATTAAGGTAAACATCCAGACGGCGGGGTCCACCTGGGCGGTGGCGGAGTGTGGAGAGGGCGGCAGAGAATGGAGAAAAAAGTGGGTGAGCTGGACTGGCTCTGGAACGTTTGGTACCCTGGGGGCATCACTAAGTTGGAGAGATGAAAGAGGATATGGCTGTTCCGAAGACACCACGAAGAGTGAAGTTGTCCAGAAACCTGGCCTCCCGAGATATCTCTGAACCACGGAAGCCATTTAGGCAGGTGGGGTTACAGTAGTGGCTTGGTGCTTGTGATCCAAGGAACGTACATATGTTTCTAGAACCAGACAAGGGAGGTTTGATTCATGCAAAAGAGTCCTACCATACACCAAGGTTACCGATGTGTGAGCGCACTTCCCTGTCGCCTGTGAGCGCTGTGAGCATTGCTCGAAGTTTTGCCTCTCCTAGTGAGCTACTCATGAACGCCGACTAGATTTCACCTGGTTGACGGTAGAAGCTACCTATAGCTACCGATAGCTACCGAAACATCAGGACGTTGCCGAAAATATCTTCGGGTTTTGCCTTTTTTTGTCGGTTGTCTGGGTTTCCGAGAACCCGAAAACCTGGCAACCCGAGGTTTTAGGCAGAATATTTCCCACGCCACGAGTTGTTACCGGTCATCTGGTGACGCGATCATGGCTTGACATATCTTCCCGATTTGGATTGGCAGCAGATGTAACCTTTTTTAGGGTTGTATTCTATCTGCCGACCACGGCCTTCTTCCTTACTACCCAGTGCTTATGGTACAGTAATGTTGCGATTGGCTGGGACCGGGACGCGGGACCCCTTATGCCCTTACGTATAAGCGTTCTTTTCTTCTTGATAGGGCTTTGAACACATTCCCGTCTTAAACGCTTCAGCAACAATTTTCTTTCTATCCATGTCGCACATCGATAACCCCGAGTGGCAAGCAGCGGTCGCAATGGATCTAGACTCGCTAGTGGACCCGGAGGGTGTCATTTCTGGCGTTGACGGTGGTCCCATGCCGCAGTTTTTGCACGACCAGGTAAAACCCTTCCACTTTCGTGTGTGATGAGCAATTCAAAGGATCAACTCTAGTATTGCTTCATGTGTGGAAACGGGGGCAGTCTGCTACTTTGCAGTGGTGCCAAATGTTCGTGTGCGATCTGTTATGGCACCGATGCCCAATGCCTGGCCGTCCCAGTTAGCTCACGCTATGAAGACTCTGACGTGTTGTTCATCTGCCCCCCGTGTCATCAAGACAGCGATCGTAAGGCAAAAAAACACAGCCCTTACTATGTGCGTTCACCATGACTCACCTCATCACGATTTTGAGCTCACCAAGCTATAAGGGCTTCTATGTAGTCTCAGGTCCTGATCCCAGTCTGGATGGGACTCAGATTCATACGGTGCCATCTGGGTCTCATCCTGAATACGACACTCAGACTCTTGAACCACTGTATGAGTCCCCAGCTGAAATCCGTGGCAGTGCACAGCTTATTCCACGGTCAAAATTTTTGGGCAATGGCATTGCTATCCTGAATTTCCGTCTCGATGCCTTCCATCTAGATACTGGCGATCTCGGCAGTATCTTGGAACCGTTCGCTAGTGCCTTCTTTCCTGAAGATGGCAACAACTTGCTGATCTTTGAAAACATTGTGTATGACTTAACTCAAAGCCAGACTAAGCACGAGCAAAGGATACGTGGCGTTATTGGACAATTAAGAGCAGCTAGGTGGGTCTCTTATGCCAGCACTCTAGTGAACTCTCGCCTCACCAATGTTGCCAGCTCCACTCTCAAGACCGTGATAGTCCTTATTACGACTCATGCGGAAGACGGGACGGGGTATCTTGCAACGTCTTCGAGCTGTCATGTTAAGTTCAGCAAGGTGTGTATTTTCCCTCATGTTTTGTAAGCTCATCTCATGTCCTATGACAGTGGATGATCGAAGTCGTCACGAGACCGCTCTTGGATGTTATTGGCACGCTTGACGCGCACTGGTTTTTCCTTTGTTGTGGCGCACTGGTCAAAATCTCGTCTTCCCTGAAGAGGGTCAAATCCTTTGCCAACAAGTATGTTATTTTCACTTAGGGTTTAGGGAGGTAGTAATAAACCACCAAAAGACTCAAGTGAGTAGGTAGCGAATGGAGCCAAGAGCGGGTAAGTAAACTTATCCCGCCGCCCTTTCGCTTATATGCTCATCAGGGCCCACATTCAAGAGGAGATTCAACCTTACCAGCCGCCCTGTGATTGGAGCGGTATCTGGCTAATTAACCGAGTCAGCGCACGGACCATCGGAGTTACTAAAATCCATTGGGGCGTTACCCCAACCAACGGCTATCATACAAATGGCCGCCCCAACGGATTCGATGGAACAAGCACGTGACTAGAAGGAAAAGTCGTTCGTAAGTTTACTTTTCATATTTCCACAAAGTCGCCTATATGGGTCGACTCTAGTCATTAAATGTGCTTACCTTGGAACATTCGAGAACGTCACGTGATATCGGTAATCAAAGAAGTAAGCGCCTCAATTATAACGGCATGATTACGTACCACGGTCACGTGACTATCAGGGCAAATTTGGGCAACGGGCGCCTAATCTGAAATCGGCTTTTCCCGAAGCTTACGTAAGCTAAGATCACGTGACCCCAATTCCTTATACCCCGCGTCCCCTTTGCCGTTCTTTAGGTTCGGTTTAGGGTTTAGGGTTTAGGGTTTAGGGTTTAGGGTTTAGGGTTTAGGGTTTAGGGTTTAGGGTTTAGGGTTTAGGGTTTAGGGTTTAGGGTTTAGGGTTTAGGGTTTAGGGTTTAGGGTTTAGGGTTTAGGGTTTAGGGTTTAGGGTTTAGGGTTTAGGGTTTAGGGTTTAGGGTTTAGGTTTAGGGTTTAGGGTTTA